>CM046875.1:76150258-77600747 GCA_025667525.1 Glebionis coronaria | reverse complement strand
ATTCATACTTACGATAGCCTTGGATGCATCCATACGCCCCCCTGCAAAACAGAATAACAAGTACACTAGCTCATGACTAACATACACACTCACAAAATATATAGCAAAATGGCCATCAAAAGTGAACGACAGGGTATAATCACACCATCCCAGATGGTGTCATGTCGTTGGTGCATCAATCGACATGGTCATGGTACCTCCATGACTAGTTACAAAATATGGCTCGGAAGGGGTTTCATAATCATAAGGCATATCAAAGCATAAATCATATTTGGTCAAAAGGAAGCATTTGAAGGCATAACAATCAAAGGGAATCATGGATCATATCAAAATAGCATCTAATCTTATAGGAAACATAGCAATGGCTTAGAGAATGATGAAAGGAAAGAGTTACAAAAGGGTATAAGAAGGGTTCTTACTAAAAGAACCGAATATTTGTACCTTATCGCAAAATAAAACCACGATCCGCGCACAATGTAACAAGTCCTAATCCCATGTCACCGGAGCTACAATATACATATACATACTGATCATATAACATAATATAAGTCATATTACAAAGTTACCAAACATAGTTTATTGACTTTCCAAAAATAACAATTTCTTTATTTAAAAGATTTTGCTTGTATTTAAGGTAAGATTCATTAAGCTACCCCATAATTAACTTCCTAGAAATTCTCATAAAAATTACAAAGTTTAATTTATAGGTTTATAAGGCCTCTGTAAAATGGTTCAAGCCCAATGGTTACCCAACCCAATATATGACCCAAAAGCGCAAAAACAATTTTGGTCAAAACATACAGAAAGTTGTGACAGTTTAGACCCACTTAAACACCTTCTTAATTTTTATAAAACATCCAAGGGATGTAAAAACATATTAAAAACACCCTTATGAAATGGCTTAGCAAAACTCATCATGGTTAAGGAATTAGAATTTTTATGGTGAACATACATTTGGTCTTAAAAATCAGATTATGACCACTTAATTTGTAAAACCAAAAACCAATACTTATAAGTCCCATAAAAATAAAAGGCTTACTGTCTAAAAACCAAACTCACATTAGATAATCTTAGGCACAAGAATCATGTCAATTGCTTTTATAAAATCGTTTTATGATGGTTACAGTTGACCCTTTTTCCAAACTACAAAAAAAACCCTTGTTTTAAAAACCATGGTAAAGCCGTCTAGATCACCTTAGGGTGTCTAGATCTTGTATAATATGATGTAAGTACTTATTTAAGACCATTAAGGTCTGATCTAACATAGATCTAAATGATTATTAGGTTTCAAAAAATCAACCACCATAAACATAAAATTAGGGTTCATAAGACCCTAATTCATAAAAATAAAGCATATAATCATTCCATGGTAAAACATAGATTAAAGGCTGAATATACTTACACATGAGAGGTATATGAGAATGGTGAAAACACTACACACCATAAAATCTACAAGGATGTAGAAGGAATGGAAGGAAGAACACCAAAAACACCCAAAAACCAAGGTTTCTTTAATGGAGGTTTTAGAGAGAAAAGTAATAAGTGTGAAAACACTTATCTTTTTACCACTTATTTCCAATAATAACAAGACCAAAACGTGTGATTTATGTCATAAAAGTCGGAATTATGCGTGGTTTGTGTTTTTATTGTGTTTTAGGACCAAAATATGAAAAAGGAAGAAAACACGGGCTTTCACGGGCTTTTATCAAAGAAAACGGGAAAAGACGAAGTCAAAAGATCAAGAGTGCAAAAAGAACGGAAGTCCAAGACCTATTCTGAAGATTTATCGAAGAAAAAGTCTAAAGACGGAAGATTAATGAAGTCGAAGAACTTAAGTCTAATAGAAGAAGAAAATTAAAAGACAAGTTCAAATCCCGAGACAACATCGAGAAAAGACAAAGAATTAAAGTCGAGTCGAGAAGACGTGAAGAAAGAAAGAAAGAAGATGCAACACATGCACTCCTTCCACTTTTCCTATAAATACCCTCCTAATACACATTAGGAGGGAGTTAGTCTTTTAGTTTAGTTTTCACTTTTCATTTTTCTCTCTAGTTTTAGAGAGAGAAAGTTCTCAACTTTCTCTCACTAGTTTTCATCTTTCTTTCTTTCAAGATTAAACCTTTGTATTGTTTTTCATTAATCAAGTTTAAATTCAAGCTTCTAATCTTTAATCTCACTCTACCCTTCTTGATTTTAGTTAACTTTTGGAACGAATTACTTATGATCCGTGTTGTTCATCTATGTTTTCGTGCTTAAAAGGTTAATCTTTTTATGCTTCCTTAAGTTTCTATACTAATAAGCTTTAAGATCTTTGTTCTTATTGGCTTATTTGTAAGTTTAGCTTATTTACTTTTTAATGTTTTTATAAAAAGTTCATCTTTTTATTGTTCGATTTAAAAGTCGTTTATTTGAAGTCTAGATAAGTTGTAATTTAAGCTTATTTAATCCGTTTCATTATAGATTCGAGCTAGTTTGGGTATTAGCTTATTTCATAGCTTATTCCCCTTGCTTATTTTTCGGATCAATATTGTAATCGGAAAGGGTAAAACCCCTTTCTGATATGCACATTCCGACCAGCTTCCCAGCACCTTATTCCGATCGTAGTGATCGGAAAAGGGTTTTCGTATTCCGATTGTAGCTTATTTTGGGTATTCCGATCTGAACCTTTATTTCCAGCATTCCGATTGGCATGATTTTGGGTATTCCGATTAGTATAGTTTTAAAACATTCCGATTGCACCTCTTCGTCCATTATTCCGATCAGCCGGCTCCTCAACATTCCGATCAGACGATCGGAATATATTCCGATTGGTCCCATTTCCCATGTATTCCGATCAGCTTATTTCCAATTGTTTAATTTCTTGTTTTTACAAAGTTTTCAAGTGTTAGTTCTTATTAAGTGTTCAATCATTTTTCTAATATAGTCTTTAAGTTTTCAAGCATTTATTTTTGAACTCGTTCAGTTTAATCTTTTAAAACTCTTTTCGCTCAATGACATTTACATTTAATGGTTATTAGTTTAAAATAGATAAACAAACCTCCACCTTTTTATTAACCAAGAACAAATCATCCCACTTAGAACCGTGATCAATTCGAGGAGATATCGAGAACTTAATCAGAACCAACGCTAAAAAAAGCATGTATTAGATGGCGCCGCTGCCGGCTCTTCTCGTTAAGATCAACAGTTTTTTGTGTGAACAATGACGGGGGCTCAATTGCATTATACGACAACCGAAAAAGAGCTTTTAGCTGTTGTCTATGCTTTTGAAAAATTCCGCCCCTATCTTGTTTTATCCACCACCACCGTATACACGGACCATTCCGCGTTGAAGTACTTGATGACTAAGCACGACTCTAAGCCAAGACTTCTTCGCTGGGTTTTACTCCTTCAAGAATTCAACATTGAAATTCGTGACAAGAAGGGTGCTGAAAACCTAGCCGCGGATCTTCTGAGTAGACTTAAGGATCCATATCAAGGGGATCATCCGAACAAAGAGATCAATGAATCTTTCCCCCTTGAGACCTTAATGTCTATAAATCTCAATCTTGATGACACCCCGTGGTTTGCCGATATTGCAAACTACTTAGCGGGTGGTGTTCTTATCAAAGGGTTAACATCCCAACAAAAGAAGAAGTTCTTGAATGATGTTAAGACTTACTTTTGGGATGACCCTTTTCTATTCAAACAATGTGCTGATCTGATCATTCGACGATGTGTTGATGGACCGACCGCTTTGCAAATCCTTGCTGCTTGCCACAAAGGACCCACCGGTGGTCACTTTGGTCCCAACTACACCGCTAAAAAAGTGTTTGATTCTGGATTCTATTGGCCCACCATTTATCGTGACGCTCACGAAATGGTTAAGCACTGTGATGCTTGCCAACGCCAAGGCAAGATCACACATAAAGATGAGATGCCTCAAAATTTCATACAAGAATGTGAAATCTTTGACGTATGGAGCATCGACTTTATGGGGCCATTTCCATCATCCAAAGGGAACAAGTACATCCTCGTAGCCGTTGACTATGTTTCTAAATGGGTTGAAGCTAAGGCTCTCCCTACGAACGATGCGAGGGTGGTTGTGAACTTTTTGAAGCAGCTTTTCGCTCGATTCGGCGTTCCTCGTGCTATTATCAGTGACCGCGGGACTCTTTTTTGTAACGATCAATTTGCAAGAGTCATGGCTAAGTATGGTGTTAATCACCGTCTTTCCACCGCCTATCATCCCCAAACCAATGGGCAAGCCGAGATTTCCAACCGTGGATTGAAGCGAATTTTGGAGCGTACTGTGGGAGAGCATCGCGTGCGTGGGCCGATAAGTTAGATGATGCTCTCTGGGCTTTCCGTACTGCTTATAAAACCCCGATCGGCTGTACGCCTTATCGTCTTGTGTACGGGAAAGCATGCCACCTCCCCATCGAGCTGGAACATAAGGCGCACTGGGCCTTGAAGTGGGCTAACTTCGACATCAACAAAGCCGGTGATCATCGCAAGATTCAACTCAACGAGCTAAATGAACTGAGGAATGAAGCTTACGAGAACTCACTAATCTACAAGGAGAAGACCAAGATCATTCATGACGCAAGGATTAAGAACCGAGAGTTCCACGTTGGTGATCAAGTCTTACTTTTTAACTCTCGGTTGAAGATCTTCTCTGGCAAGTTGAAGAGCTGCTGGTCTGGTCCATTCACCGTCGCCAAAGTCTTTCCATATGGGACCATTGAGATTTCTCAGCCAAATGGGCCCAATTTCAAGGTGAATCGCCAGCGTTTGAAGCTGTACTTTGGTGAGTACATCTCTCATGAGATGATTCCATCCCTCACCACGTTTCCCATGAACTAAATTTGGGTCGAGTCAGGCTCGTGACTCGGTGATCAAAAACAAGCGCTTCTCGGGAGGCAACTCGTGCTATATCCTTTACTACTTTCATAATAAGTGTAGGGGGAGCCCCGTATGTGTTTGTTGTCTTGTTTCTTGTGCTGTGCAGGGATTAAAGCTTCAAAGATCCACCTTGATGACTTTTGACGAACCGTGATACCGTGTTCCCATCTTCCCGGTTCTATCCTAAACTCTTGTGATTCAATATTTCATATTTTATATGTTCACTTTAGTTGTCCTTTCCTTAGCAAGATTTAAACAAAGTGCACAATGTCCTAAGTGTAGGGGAGTTCACTCCCACATGCTTAAACATTGAGGACAATGTTATCTCAAGTGTAGGGGGGACTTCTATCGAAGTAAGTGGTATTTTCCATGAATTTGCCCTCATTTTAACCGGAAAATTTGATTTTTCGACATTTTTCAAAATCTTTAATCTATTTTAGCCTAGTTGTATAGTTGTATTTTCCTCTGTTATGTTTATTTTCTTTCCTTGCTTAAATAAAGTGGTTTTTAAATTTTTCTTAGTCGTGAACATTCTGACTCAACCCGAGTTTACTTATTTAAGTTTACTCTATCTAGTATCCTTAACGTGTTTAAGTCAAGTTTTGCTAGGCTTTTATATAGGGAGCTATAAAACGCGAAAGTCTTAACTCTCACGGTTTAAGAACAAGAACTTTTCGCAAGTTCTATAATTGATCCTAGAGAGTTGTTTATCAAGGGAACTTTAAAATGCGATTTTTAAACTTGAAAAAGTCTAAGAATTTGCAAGAACCTATAGATGACTCGAAAACCCAAAACTTTGATTTAATAGGCTAAGCATCCACGAGTCTCATTCCTTGAGATTTTAAACTGTGGAGTACGAGAGATGATAGAGTCAATTATAAGTTTGGTATTTTTTCGTGAATTTATGTGAGTTAATTATGAGCCTATTCTCCCATCGCTTGCTAATAAATTTATCTGCAATAAATAAGGTTGTACGATTTAAAAGGTAACTTAGCTTCTAGCCCAAGATCGTTTAAAAGTTGCTCGGTACGGATTAGAGTTCATAGCCAAGGCATAACATATTGAAGCGGGATGCGAAGATTGGCGAGTCCGAAAAGGCCCTAACAAGGCATGAGGGCTACATTTTGTTGCTAAAGATCCAAAAAGTGATGTGAAGAATCATTTATCGAAAATCAATATGAAGGATCGAGACACACGACGAAAAGCAAATACTCCCCTAAAGATCATGGAGAAGTCTATCCAAAAAGGCCCTAACAAGGTATGAGGATAAATAGATCCAAGTCCTAAAAGGAGGCGGATCGTTGTATATCAAAGTCCAAAATAAAGATTGGAGAAAATGAAGAAGTCGTGGTCCAAATATGAAGAATCTCTTAAAACTTCAAGTGAAGAAATTCCTATTATAAAGAGAAGACCATTATTTCATGAACGTCTCTCAAGATTCGAAGTATGAAGTCGCTGCCAAATATAGGTCCGAGAAATGTCTCAAATCGCGAAGCGAGTTATGCCAAGATATGAACTTTATGAGGTCCCGAGAAGCAGTTTTAAAAGATTTTGTCCTTTAGCTAACTATTGATTAAATCGTTCACTTTATTTTCGGCCTAAATAACTATCGAAATAAGTCAAACAATGCATCCTCGTGATCATTCAAGACAAAAATAAAATATAAGAGATACACCTAGGAATAAGGGAGTCTAAGTGAATAATTGGCCCACATGAATTCGTGTTAGTCTGCCAACTTATAATAACAATAATCTCGTTTTTAAGCTTGGTATGGGGAACGTGAAACTTGAGGATGATAAACGTTCATGGCAGCCAAAACCCAATGTAAGTTTTTAATTTCTTTACTTGTTTCTATCATTTTATTTTTCTTAGATGTTTAGTAAAGGCCAAGGTGGATTATTTATGATGGAAGATGTAAACCGTGCTTTAGAAGTAATGCATTGCATGAGGGCATTGCAATGGTCAAGTGTAGGGGATTTAATAAGTGTGAAAACACTTATCTTTTTACCACTTATTTCCAATAATAACAAGACCAAAACGTGTTATTTATGTCATAAAAGTCGGAATTATGCGTGGTTTGTGTTTTTATTGTGTTTTAGGACCAAAATATGAAAAAGGAAGAAAACACGGGCTTTCACGGGCTTTTATCAAAGAAAACGGGAAAAGAAGAAGTCAAAAGATCAAGAGTGCAAAAAGAACGGAAGTCCAAGACCTATTCTGAAGATTTATCGAAGAAAAAGTCTAAAGACGGAAGATTAATGAAGTCGAAGAACTTAAGTCTAATAGAAGAAGCAAATTAAAAGACAAGTTCAAATCCCGAGACAACATCGAGAAAAGACAAAGAATTAAAGTCGAGTCGAGAAGACGTGAAGAAAGAAAGAAAGAAGATGCAACACATGCACTCCTTCCGCTTTTCCTATAAATACCCTCCTAATACACATTAGGAGGGAGTTAGTATTTTAGTTTAGTTTTCACTTTTCATTTTTCTCTCTAGTTTTAGAGAGAGAAAGTTCTCAACTTTCTCTCACTAGTTTTCATCTTTCTTTCTTTCAAGATTAAACCTTTGTATTGTTTTTCATTAATCAAGTTTAAATTCAAGCTTCTAATCTTTAATCTCATTCTACCCTTCTTGATTTTAGTTAACTTTTGGTACGAATTACTTATGATCCGTGTTGTTCATCTATGTTTTCGTGCTTAAAAAGTTAATCTTTTTATGCTTCCTTAAGTTTCTATACTAATAAGCTTTAAGATCTTTGTTCTTATTGGCTTATTTGTAAGTTTAGCTTATTTACTTTTTAATGTTTTTATAAAAAGTTCATCTTTTTATTGTTCGATTTAAAAGTTGTTTATTTGAAGTATAGATAAGTTGTAATTTAAGCTTATTTAATCCGTTTCATTATAGATTCGAGCTAGTTTGGGTATTAGCTTATTTCATAGCTTATTCCCCTTGCTTATTTTTTGGATCAATATTGTAATCGGAAAGGGTAAAACCCCTTTCCGATCTGCACATTCCGACCAGCTTCCCAGCACCTTATTCCGATCGCAGTGATCGGAAAAGGGTTTTCGTATTCCGATTGTAGCTTATTTTGGGTATTCCGATCTGAACCTTTATTTCCAGCATTCCGATTGGCATGATTTTGGGTATTCCGATTAGTATAGTTTTGAAACATTCCGATTGCACCTCTTCGTCCATTATTCCGATCAGCCGGCTCCTCAACATTCCGATCAGACGATCGGAATATATTCCGATTGGTCCCATTTCCCATGTATTCCGATCAGCTTATTTCCAATTGTTTAATTTCTTGTTTTTACAAAGTTTTCAAGTGTTAGTTCTTATTAAGTGTTCAATCATTTTTCTAATATAGTCTTTAAGTTTTCAAGCATTTATTTTTGAACTCGTCTTTTCAGTTTAATCTTTTAAAACTCTTTTTGCTCAATGACATTTACATTTAATGGTTATTAGTTTAAAATAGATAAACAAACCTCCACCTTTTTATTAACCAAGAACAAATCATCCCACTTAGAACCGTGATCAATTCGAGGAGATACCGAGAACTTAATCAGAACCAACGCTAAAAAAAACTTGTATTAAAAAGGTTAAGAGATTTTTGTCAATGGAGGATGCATATGGGGGACCTATGAACGGTTTCTATATGATTTTAGAGAGGATTTGGACAAATAAACATGTTGTTAAAGTTAAAGATACAATCCTAAATTGTTTACACTCTTTTTCTATTATTAAAAAGTTTAAAGTATAAAAGATTTTTTGGTGTACTCTTACACTTCATTCCTAAAATATGTTTGAATTTAAAAATAAAAGATTTTGGTATTAAACATCTTATTTGGCCGAATTTTATATTAAATATACATATCTATACTTTTTTTCCTTAAAAACTATTATCTTATGTTGTATTTTCAATATTTTAAAAAATTCATAACCTAATGTTTAATTATTTAAATTTCTTTATTAATTCAAAACTTATAATTTAAATAATATGAAATAAAATGAAAACCATTTTTTCAAAATGAAATTAAATGACCAAATTTCATATTTTCAAAATTCGAGTTTTCTAATATGAAATAGTTAAAATATAGAAAAGCATTAAATAATAGACTTTAAAAAAGATTACGAATACTTATATCTAGTGCAAGTCTACGTCAAAACTCTATTAACTAATGACATCTAAAATGTCATTTTATCAAACATCTTATGTGCATACACAGGAACTTTGTAAATACTCAATAAAAGAGAAAGGCAATTATAAAAAGAAGAAAACAATTATTAAAATGTTCAAAATAGCAAACTATTTTGAATCATACCTCATGATTTACGAGAAGAAACACAAGTTAGCATTGACAAAATAAATCGATTTTAGGTCTACACATAAGATTCTACTTAATGGCAGTGTATATTATTTAGGAATGAATTTTGCGAATCATCAAATTAATAGATAATAAGAAATTAATACTTGAAACATGAATTGAGTTCAAGCTTCAAAAATGTATAGATTTAATGGTGATGATGCCACCTGTTACTTAACATGGTTTGGGGGTTTATGATGAAATGGTATTAGTTTTGAAGAAACGAGGATGGAGTGGCCTAAAAAATGGAGGCTTATTGAAAAAGTATGTTTTTTAATTAGTGGTTTGGGGTTTTATGATGTATGTATAAACGAAATCTCATCCATCAAAGTATATGTTGTACTCTTTCTAAATTACTAATTAAAGTATGTTTGAAAATTACTAGTTTAGTAAGAGTACAACATATACTTTGGTGGATGAGATTTAGTTTATTTTCTATTGAAGCCAAAATACTACGTAAAATTACTAAGTTAGACATCTTGGAAATTCAACATTTTTTTAGAGGGGTATTTAACGTCTTTTTCACCTTCCTTTATTAGAGTATATAGATATCTAAATTATTATTTTTAACATATTTAAAACCTCAAAATAGGTGATAGTTCAATTATACCCTTGTTGACTCTTTTTCTAAAGCCCTGCATGTTGTCTTCTACAACTTTTAATCTTAAAAGTTGGTTTTGGCTAATCATAATTTTTTTCAATTGCTAAATCTAGGTTTTGGGATTTGATTTGGCGAAATTTAGTTTGATTCTTGTTTGAAAACTAAATAGGATTCAATAGAAAATAAACTAAATCTCATCCACCAAAGTATATGTTTTACTCTTTCTAATTTGTGGACGTAAAGCTTCAACAAATATAGGTTATTTATTAAATGGGATATTATAATTTTGCTTACAAGGCTATTTGTTATACAAAATTAAAAACCATAAGTTAGCTATGGCAACCAGATGATATTTACTATTGTAAGTTGTAACTTAAAATTAATAAGAAGTGTTGGAGGTGAGAATTTGATAATTATGATTTGATTTATTTTATTAATAATATAATTAGAGGTGACAGAGAAGAATAAGAATGATAAAATAGTCAATCTAAAATTAGATAATAAGTTTAAAGTATTTTAGGGTGCGTTTGGTTTACTCGCAGGTTTAGATTTGTATTTAGGTATGGTGTTAGATTTGGGTTTTGTTTAAGCTTTTGATTTGATGTAATAATAAATTAATATAATTTAATAAATGAGTTACAAATAAAAAATAACATCTTCTATAATACTATATTTTTAAGTCTTCTAATTGAATGCAGATGGTCATTGAATGTGTTTGGAAGAGTGCTAAACTGATAATTCGGCTCAAGGAAAAAGAAGTTGCCTAACATTGTTCTATTTCAATCCAACCGTCCCTGCTATTATATTTGGGAGTTAATGAGATTCAATTCATTAAAACACCTAAAAAGGACAGTTCAATTGTCTCCATAATTATATGCATACATTAATGAGATTCATGCCAAGAAAACAGTCTTAAAGAAGACTAGGAGATGGCCGTTATAAGTTATTTACATAAATTCTCCGGTATATGAATCATCTTGGAGTTACAAACATCAAATCTTCTTGATTGTAAATGGGTTGTGCAATGGTCAAGTATCCACAGTTCTGTAATTGTACATCAAAAAAATAACAAATGTCAACCAATCTCTCTGGCAGCAACTCGGCTATCAAGGCTCCAACGATGTCAGACAAGGATGTGGCTATGAAGTCTGACACTAATTCTTTGCAACCTGCGTTAAACACCAAGGCTTCAGGGAGCTCAGGCAAAGGTGTGGGTGCCTCAAATAGTGGTGGGGTTGCAAAAGCTGCTACTAAACGTCCAACCAGCAAGAGGACTAAAAAGGTCTCTGGCAAAACCGTAGAAACCTCCAAAAAGGATGTGGGTAAGCAGTCTGACACTAATGCACCACATGTAGATGATCCTTTGTATTTAGATCAATTGGAGATGAATACTACTGGCTCTATAATTGTTATGGTCGGTAGAGTTTGAGATGTCAATGCAAAAGGGAATTATTTAAGTACTGATTTTGTAGTTTCTGATGCAAAGGTACATTTGGATTATATAGTAGGTACTGTTTTACATAATACAGTTTTCTATGATTATTCTAACGCTAGCATTTTCAGGGTAATCCCATTCATTGCACCGTAAAAGGGAGTGTGGCTCACAATTTTTTGCGTGTAAGATAGGGTGATATATATTTCATAAAGAATTTTATTGTACACCAGAATAAGGAAGAGTATTGAGTGAAGAACGATGATACCTTCATGTTGGAGTTTGATGGAGCGACAACAATACGAAAGGTTTCTGTCAGTCCTGTCGGGTTCATCAGATATCTTTTCAATTTTATCCATTGGGACCGTATTGTGGCTACAGATGGCAAATACTTAATTGGTAATATATGTGAATGTATTAATAACTAAAATCAGTGCATAATAAATATCTACTAACATTCATATAAAAAACCTACAGATGTTGCTGGATATGTTACAAATGTTGGTAGGATAAACAACATAAAGAAAACAGGGTCCAAGAACCTAGATTTCTACCTGGCAAATGAGAAGTTGATACTGTTATTTACAATTATTTCGTCTTCGATCGTATATATTCTAATTTGTTCCTTTTATTGAATTAGTGGGCAGTCAATGCGGGTCACCCTATGGGGAGCCCTTGGCAATGTTCTCATAGAAAAAAAACTAAAAAAGTTGGTTTATACCCCATTGTTTTGTCTTCCATGTGTCCCAAGATTTACAGCAGTAAGTACCTGTAAAAGTTATGTGTATTCAAATTATGTAAGTACCCATGTTAAATCAAGCAGCCTTATTACCTTTTAGATAAGCCTTATTTGTCCAAGACCTCCTCGACCAAAATTTATGATGATGTGGATATACCCATTATACAGGACCTGAAAAAGGCAAACAGGTTAGAAAGCATAACTGCATTTCTATTGATTTTGAAAAATTAGTTGTATTCTTACATATACCTTACCCGATGTCAGGTGTGGTGCTCAATCAAGCAAAAGGATTGGACCAATCGACCCGTCTAAAGCAAGGGAAGGAATAGAAAATCTGCTCATGTGGGACCAAAATAGAACAAATGACATATGTTATTTTCATTTTGATTACAGCTTCTTCCAATGTAAGCTTGTTGTAATTTAACTGATATTGTTCTGTATACAGTTTGCAACCTTCCACTGTAGACTAAGCATTGATATTTGATAATATAAGAACAAGAATAGGCTGGCATTATCAATCATGTGGGTCTTTTACATGCAAGAAAGGTTCAACGAGGAGGGATGGCAGATTCTTTAATGAAGGTTGTAAGAAGACTGTTGAATACTGATTGTGGTAAAATACGACCTTTAGGAAAAGGTGCGTAAAAGTGGTAAGTATCGAGTGATGATTTAGGAAAATCAACACTAATGACCCTTAAAGGTATGAAAGTTCGTTTCCCAAGGAGGTATATGTGTGTGAGAAATTTGTTAAATGTTTGTGATTAATGATTGGTTTAGAAGGGGATGAGAAAAGAAAATGACGAAGACGTAAAAATAAAAATTAACAAAAAATCACTACTAGAAAGTTAAAACGTAGAACCTTAAAAACCACAAAAATAAAAATAAATTCTAAAAATTACCAAAAATTTACCAAAAATCAAAAATAATAAACTAAGAGTTTACCAATGATCAAAACTTTTTCAAACCTTTTAAATAATTAAATATTCAATTTTTAAATGCTAATTAAAGCCCTAAAAATCAAATAAATTATCAAAAAGCCCAAATAAATATTTTTCAATTGGTAAACCTCTAAAATGACATAAAAAGATTAAAAACTATTTTTAAAAATTTTTAAACTAATAAAAACTATTTAAAATGATTTAAAAACTATTAAAACTTAAATAAATTATAAAAATTAATCTAAAAGAGATAAAATTATTCTAAAAGTTGCTAAATTCCTATTTTAATGTAATTAACTTAAGAAAAATGTAAAAAGTTGGAAAATGTGAAATTTCAAAAATAATAATAAAATAATAATAAAATAATATTAAAAATCCAAAAATTATAAAAAATTCTAAAAACTTGCAAACTAGCTTATTTTAACCTAAATAATCAGAAAATCAAAGTGAAATTACCAAAATACCCCTATTGGACCCTCAAATGGGGCAAAACTAAAAACAGTCAACCAAAATGGGCTTTTGGGCCCAAAAAGTCAAACTTGGCCCAATTGACTTGGAAAAGCCCTATCTGACTTAAAATTCAATTCTAAGAACAAAACTCTAAAGGCCCAAAAGCTGAAAATGAGCTTATCTCAGCTTATTTAACACTCAGCTTATTCTTATTGGGCTTTTCAGCCCATTAAGCCATAAGCTCTAATTTGACACACAACCTTCTTTTGGGATGCTTATGAGATCTGTAAAAAGAATTTTTGAAAAAGCTTACTAAATAAGCCAGAAATAAGCAATGTATTATTTCACAAAACGACAAAATAGTCGGGTTTGAGAAATAATGCACCTCAGAACTTGATTCAACTTGCAAAAGCTTTCAAATGGACTCAATAAGCAAAATCAATCAACAAAAATCCAATAAGCACAACCAATAAGCCAGAATAAGCACAAATGAACTTATGTAAAAGTCAAAGGAGTTGGTTTTCTAGTCAAACCTTAAAGTCAAACACCCAAATGCTCCAGTATGAGCAAATGGGTCAAAATATGAACACCTATTACAAAAACAAAGTTGTTGCAGGTTGGAATAAGCTATTATAGCTTATTGATAAGCTGACACCAGTTTTACACTATCAGTGGCAACCAGCAGGGGAAAGGAGTTCCCACTGCTTTGACTATTTGACCAAGCTTATATGAGAGTTCTAGTTTGATTCAATTGGAAACAAAGGCACCCTTGTAATCAGTGAATCACAAGGAGTCAATAGCAACAATAAAATCACAAATTGGTTCACACAATAAGCCACAATAAGCCAAACAGTTACCAGATACGCACCAGATATGGAAATAAGCAGTTAAGCACTTAATAAGCAGATTTAGCCACAATAAGCCAACCAAACTTAACAGGATGCATACACAAGCTATATAAACTAATAACAAACACAAAGAAACAAGAATCAAACACTGAATCAAAGTAAATAACAAGATCAAAGCACTAGAAGTTACTGATGAACAATGAACATATGCAGAAACAAGTTTGCTGATATACTTGACACTTGATCCAATTTCAACCCTCAAATCCTTCTTCCCTGGTGTGATTAACTATGATTTAGCACTTGTTAGCCCTAGCCTAAGCCTAGATCTAGGTGTCCTCAAAATCCTAGCCAATTTTACCAAGTATTTAAGATTTTATAGCCAAATACTGAATCTATGTGATCAAACCCACAAAACCTGCAAACAGATGAACATATGCACCTAACAAACAGATACAAACACTTGCAACCACAATACAAGCACTTAGCAAACCACAATCCCAATTCAAGCAGTAGACCCAAACACTCCTTAATCTACCACTTAACAAAGAAACTTGTGATTTTAACTAATAACCTAGTAATTTTAATGATCAAAAACACTTAAACAATAGCAACTAACACAATCAAACTCAAAAATCACCAGCACAAACACCAATACTCAAAATCAAAGCACCAAATTCAAAACAGCCATAAACATGAAATTTTTAGGGGAATCTTAACCAAGAGATTATACCTGCCTTCCACAACATACTAGGAAGGCCAGCTATGCTCCTTGGACCTTGTTCAACAACTAGAACAAGACCAAGGTACTTCAACAAAGATGATCAAAGCCTGCTGATGTTCAAAGCAGAACAAGGCTTTGATTATGATATGTCTTCAACACAAGCAACAAACAAACTCAACCAAAGGCTTAGAATCCTTCTCAGGCTTGGTGTCAACAAGCTTGAAAGAACTCAAGGCTTAAGGCTAAGGGTTAGTACACAAATATAAGCCAAATTCAAAAACAAGGACTTCAAGGCTTTTGAACCTTGAAAACCTTTTCAAACCTAGACGTGCCTTAACCACAAGGTTAAGGAAGGTCTAATCAAACAAATGGAACTCAGAATTAGGCTACTCAAACACCAAACTTTTAATTAAATCAAAAAGAGATTTCAAAATTTCAGAAATTCAATGTTTATTTAAGCTTAAAAAGGAATTACAAAGATAATAGCCTAAAACTGGAACAAAGGGACTCTCACATGTTGAGGTCTCCTTTTATAGGAAAATGCCTGGCTAGCACTATTCACAAACTCTAGCAACTGAAATTCCTATTCTATCCTTGCAGAATCTTCTAGGTGTGTTGCCAGCTGTTTTGGTTAAATCCTGGACGTTTGTTGAGTGCTTAGGGACCAAGTAATGATTTGCAGCCCTTGATTTTGCCAAGTAAGGATCAAGTGCCAAGTGTCGTATTGTGAGTGGGGATGGGGGAATCATTCTGGTAGTGGGATTTGAGGTTTAAGGTGTGGGATGTGATTAAGGTGATGTGAATCACACGTGGGTTGAGTCAATTTTGATTTCCCCTTTGTTTTGCTCATTTTTGATCCTGGGTAAAAAGTTGTTCATCCCTGGTAAAAATCCAAACAGTAAGTGTTTGGCGCATTTTTAGGAATTTGAAGTTTGGGATATGACAGCTTTGGTCCTTGTGTTTTGGGAAAAGTTGTATAACAAGTTATTTTGCAAACAAAACGTGTTTCCCTTTGTTAATAACTTTCACCATTTGTCACTTTTGGCACCAAACTTTCCACAAAGTGTTTCAAGGGTTATTTTTGACATTTTTGAATAATTCAAGGGCTGATCTTGGACATTCTTGATCTTCAAAGGTCTTCAATGTATCTTTGGATTGATGAGGGACCATAATTGACAATTTGAAATTGTTGAGGGACTAATCTTGCCATTTCTTCAAAGTTGAGGGACCTTTTGTGTAATTTTGACAAACTTAAGGGACCAAACTTGTAATTATCAATATACAAGGGTTTTAAGTGTCATTTCTTCAATAAATGAGGATCAAACTTGCACATATTTAAGTCTTGAATATTCCATGATTAGGGCCCGGTTCTTTGTACGGCTTCGTTTCTCGTGTCCGTTTTTCCTTGTAACTTGTGATCTTTTGTCTTTTTCACGATATCCATACCTAAAATACACAAGTAAACAAACACAAGCATATATATGGTATTTTATGACATTTTTATGCATTTAAAGCCCGAAAAGAACGATGAGATCATGTATAAATGCCATCTCATCATTCCCCCATACTAAGCCATTGTCGTGCCCTCACGCAATGCTAGAATAAAGTATCGTAGCATCACCAAAGTTCAATTTTATTAACCTTTATTGAAAAGTAAAAGACTTTGCAATATACTACGAAGATGTGTAGACATAACATATGATTTTCATCACGAAAGTGACTTTTAGGGTCAAAGAATAGAAACAAGTAAATGTCCCTTAGAGTAAACTTCGTCATCCTTGATTGTCATACATTCCATGCTAAGTGCAAAAACAAGATCATTGTTGGTACAAGTCACAATGCTAACACTACTCATACGTCCAAATTGTGTAATCCTTTTTCTCCCCGCAATCCTAGTTATTATAAAAGGAAATGGGTTACTAGCATTTTTTATCTATTTGTCATGGATCACAAGTGATTCATATTGACTTATTTGAGTAGTTATTAGTCCGAAAGCAAAGTAGCATGATTTGATCAATAGTTAGCCGAAGGACAAAATCTTTTAAAACGGCTTCTCGTGTATCTCCTTAAGTTCATATCTTGGCATAACTCGTTTCACGATTTGAGACCTTTCTCGGACCGATATTTGGCATGTACTTCATACTTCAAATCTTGGGAAGACGTTCTCGAAATTATGGTCTTCTCTTCATATATTTGGAATTTCTTCACTTGACTTTTTTGAGAGATTCTTCATATTGGACCACGACTTCACCATTTTTCTTCAATCTTTACTTTGGATTTTGATATACAACGATCCGCCTCCTTTTCGGACTTGGATATATTTATCCTCATACCTTGTTAGGGTCTTTTTGGATAGACTTTCTCCATGATCTTTAGGGGAGTGATTGCTTTTCGTCGTGTGTCTCGATCCTTCATATTGATTTAGGAATAATGATACTTCACATCATCTTGGATCTTTAGCAAAAATAGAGCTCCTCATGCCTTGTTAGGGCCTTTTTGGATAATCGCCAATCTTCGCGTCCCGCTTCAATAAGTTATGCCTTGGCTATGAACTCTATTCAACCCCGAGCAACTTTTAAACGATCTTGCGCTAGAGGCTAAGTAACCTTTCAAATCGTACGACCTTACTTATTGCAATTATGATTTATTCCTAATGCATTGATCTTATGGGAAGAAAAAGCCACAATTAAAAACATATGAGTTTTTGAAAGAACACTTTCATGTTCTACGTTTAGCATGATCACTTGTCTAACTCTATCATCTCTCGTTCTTCACTATATAAAGACCTCTAATTAAAGAGACTCGTGAATACTTAGCCATGCAAGTCAAAATAAAGCCAAATTTGGATTAGCTTTCATTAAGACTATATCAAATCAAAGTTTTGGGTTTTCAAGCCACCTATAGGATCTTGCACTTTCTTGGACTTTTTCAAGTTTTAGAGAATGCGTTTTAAAGTTCCCTTGATAAGTGACTTTCTAGGATCAATTATAGGAACTTGCGAAAAGTTCTTGTTCTTAACCCGTAAGAGTTAAGACTTTCGCGTTTTAAAGCTCCCTATATAAATGTCTAGCAAAACTTGAATTGAGCGGGTTAAGGAATGTAAATGGCTCCAAATGCCCATCAAGTCAAAAATTAACTCTTATTCTACCCAACGGAAAATATACATTTGTGTCTTAAAAACACTTATGAAAAACTAAGAAAAATTTTAAAATTTGGCCATTTTTAGCCTTATTAGCAAAACAAAACATTGAAAATTGGAAAACGTGAGGGCGTAGCAAAGCAAGTACCTATTCACCCCCCCCATACTAAAAGTAAACATTGTCCTCAATGTTTCGAGTCTAAAGGTGGAGCACCCCCATACTAGAGACGAAGAGTCGAATGCTTAGGATCTAGCATGGAAAGGGTGATCAACAATATATCTAAAGCCGTTTATTACGTATGCTAAAAGATAACTGTTAGAACAATAAAGGATATGTCATGGATTCGTGAAAAACTTCTTCAAACGAACGATGGAGGCTCACGTAAACGAACACGAGAGTCTTCAATCGTAGATGATGATGATGATCTAGATAACACAATCACAAACAACCACGAGACAATGAGTTGAAAGGGTACAAGTCCCCTTATTAGTGAATAGTAAGCATAAAAAGATAAGCATGGGATCTCCCCCATGAGGCACCTCGTTTTTTATTACCGAGTCATGAGCTCGACTCGATCCCCTCAATGCTAATTATCATTGGGGAAGGTGACTTGGTCGAGGGCAACCATTGAAGGGATTTCCCCACCAAAGTAGTGCTTAAGCCTATGTCCATTCACCTTGAAATTAGGACCATCATCTTGAGCTAGCTCAATGGTCCCATAAGGAAACACTTGTGTAATGGTGAACGGACCCGACCAACAAGATTTCAATTTCCCGGAAAATATCTTAAGACGAGAGTTAAAAAGCAACACTTGATCACCAACGTTAAAAACCCGGTTTTTAATCTTTGAATCATGAAACTTTTTAGTCTTTTCTTTAAAAATTAATGAATTTTCATAAGCATTATCTCTTAATTCATCCAATTCATTCAATTGTATTTTCCGGTGATCTCCCGCGGTCTTCAAGTCAAAGTTTGCATGCTTAAGGGCCCAATATGCCTTATGCTCCAACTCAATGGGCAAATGACAATTCTTCCCATAGACTAACTTATAAGGAGTGCAACCGATAGGTGTCTTATAAGCGGTCCTAAAGGCCCATAAAGCGTCATCGAGTTTGTCGGATCATGAAGCACGGTTTTCTCCAATTGACCTCTCTAAAATCCTCTTCAAAGCTCGGTTCGAAACCTCGACTTGACCACTCGTTTGCGGGTGATAAGCCGTAGAAAGACGATGAGTAACTCCATATTTCTTTAGAACCTTTTCGAATTGGTCATTACAAAAATGGGTTCCACGATCGCTTATAATAGCACGAGGGGTTCCGAACCGAGAGAATAGTTGCTTCAAAAACTTCACTACTACACGAGCATCATTAGTAGGCAAAGCCTTAGCTTCCACCCACTTAGAAAGGTAGTCCACCGTGACGAGGATATATTTGTTGCCATGAGACGATGGGAACGGCCCCATAAATTCTATTCCCCATATGTCGAAAATCTCACAAACTTGAATTATGTTTTGCGGCATTTCATCACGTTGAGACGATTTTCCTTGACGTTGGCACGAATCACACGACTTCACAAGTGCGTGTGCATCACGATAGATAGAAGGCCAAAAGAAACTGGCATCGAACACTTTCTTAGCCGTGAGATTAGCACCGTGGTGACCTCCCGTGGGTCCCTCGTGACAAGCTCTAAGGATATTAGAAGCTTCGGTACCAAACACACAACATCGAACGAGTTGATCCGCACAAATCCGAAAGAGATAAGGGTCGTCCCAAAAATAGAACTTGACGTCACGAAAGAATTTTCGTTTTTGTTGTGTCGTCATACCCTTGATTATGAAATTGCCCGCATGGTAATTTGCAATGTCGGCAAACCATGGGGTGGTGTCTTTAGAATTCACTACACCGAGAGTCTCAAGAGGAAATGTTTCGATGATTTCCTTGTTCTCGAAAACATCTTTGTGAGGATCTTCTAGACGAGAGAGATGATCGGCCGCTAGATTCTCGTCTCTTTTTTTGTCAAGCACGGTGACATCAAATTCTTGGAGGAGGAGCATCCAACGAAGCAATCTCGGCTTAGCATCTTGCTTAGCTAAGAGATACTTGATAGCCGAGTGGTCGGTATACACGATGCTTTTAGTCAAGACGAGATAAGGTCGGAATTTCTCAAAAGCATAGACCACGGCAAGGAATTCCTTTTCCGTTGTGGTGTACTTTATTTGAGCCTCGGTCATCGTCTTACTATCATAATGGATAGGACGGAAATGCTTGTCATAACGTTGCCCTAAGACGGCCCCTATAGCATAATCACTTGCATCGCACATGATTTCAAAGGGTAATTCCCAATTAGGAGCAACAAGAATGGGAGCTTCGGTAAGTTTCCTTTTGAGAGTTTCGAAAGCCTTAACACAATCCTCATTAAAGTTAAAAGGAGCATCCTTCTCGAGAAGGTGTGTCATAGGTCAAGAAATTTTCGAAAAGTCCTTGATGAAACGACGATAAAAGCCCGCGTGGCCTAGGAAACTCCTAACTCCCTTAACGGTTTTGGGATGAGGTAACTTGGCGATGACGTCTACCTTAGCTTTATCGACCTCAATCCCCGCCTTCGACACCTTATGTCCTAAGACGATTCCTTGTTTACACATAAAATGACATTTTTCCCAATTAAGCACAAGATTGGTTTCTTCACAATGTTTTAACATTTGCTCGAGATTAGATAAACATGACGTGAACGAATTACCAAACACCGAGAAGTCATCCATAAACACTTCTCGATCATATCGTGAAAAATCGCCATCATACACCGTTGAAACGTACCGGGTGCATTACAAAGTCCGAAAGGCATCCTACGATAAGTGAACGTTCCATAAGGACACGTAAACGTAGTCTTCTCTTGATCACGAGGGTCGATAGGGATTTGAAAGTAACCGGAAAAACCATCTAAAAAGCAATAGAATTCATTTCCCGCAAGTCGCTCCAACATTTAATCCATGAAGGGCAAAGGAAAGTGGTCTTTACGAGTGGCGTCATTTAACTTTCGGTAGTCAATACACACCCTCCAACTGGTCACAACACGAGTGGGAATTAACTCGTTGTTTTCATTAGGCACAACGGTCATTCCTCCCTTTTTAGGGACATAATCGATTGGGCTCACCCATGGGCTATCGGATATAGGATAAATCATTCCCGCGTCAAGGAGTTTAAGGACCTCCTTTTTAATGACATCGTGAATTTTGGGATTCACCCTTCTTTGACTTTGAATTGCGGGTTTGTAGTCTTCCTCCATTAAAATCTTGTGAGTACAAAATTTTGGGTCAATACCCTTAATGTCGGATATTTTCCACGCAATTGCCCCTTTATGAGCCTTAAGAACTTTCAAGAGCTCGGTTTTTTCATTATTGGCAAGACCTTTTGCAATAATAACCGGCAACTTGTCATCACCTTCCAAGAATGCATATTCAAGGTGAGAAGGAAGATCTTTCAATTCAAGGATAGGTGGTTCCTCGATTGAAGATTTTGGTTCAACACTCATAACTTCCATCGGCGAAAGAAATGGTGGAATAGAAATATCATCACTAATCAACACCTCATCTTCATTGTCGATTTCATTTGAAGTGAGATCGCCTCCTTGGAATGGAGTGAGATTTGGTGTGGAATTAGCAAGAATCGGATCCAAAATAGTGGGATTGCCACTTGACGAGCTATCGGAAAAACCTAACACTTCTTGTGAAAACTCATCGCAAACCACATCAACGATGTCAATGTGATTGATGGTAGCGATTGCATAAACATGAGAAGGTTTCGAGTTTTGAGTAGCGTTTATAACAAGTTCCTCTTCGTTGAATCTCAAAGTGATAGTTCTTGCATGAACATCGATAAGCGATCTCGAAGTATCTAAAAATGAACGACCTAAAATTAGAGGAACTTGAGGATCCGCGGGGATGTCAACTACTATAAAATCAACGGGATAGTAGAACTTCCCTACTTTCACGAAAACATCTTCGGCTACTCCACATGCCATAATCGTAGAATGATCGGCCATCTCGATGGACATGTTCGAAGGAATGAGAACCGGAAGCGAAAGCGATTTCCAAATGGAAAATGGCATCAAATTAATGCTCGCATCAAGATCGGCCAAGGCGAGGCATTCTTTCATATCTTGTATGTCACAAGGAATGAGAAACTTTCCGGGATCACCAACTTTTTCCGGTATGCGGTTAAGATAAACCGAAGAACAATTAGCAAGCTTTGAAAGCTTTTCCTTATCGCTCATCATACTTTTAAAAGTGGAAGCGAAACGAGGCATATATAACAACGCGTCGGCTAAACTCACATCAAAATGCACTTGTTGAAACATTTTTATAAAAAGCTCGATTTGTTGTTTGTTACGTTCTTGCAATTTCCCTTTGTTTCGTCTCGAAGGGTAGGGTAAAGGTGGTGTGGGTTGGTCATTAGGCAACGGCCTTGGAAACTCGGGTTCCACAATAGGTATTGGTTCAACCGTAGGTGTGGTATGAGCGGTACTTCGTGGGATTGTAATGTGCTCCTTTTCGACCATCACCTCGGGTTCTTTCTCGATTTCCTTCTCCGTAGAAGTACTTGGACGAGAGATTGGTTCCTTGAAAGTTTTACCACTTCGTGTAGTAATAACCTTCATTTCTCCCTTAGGGTTTGCAATGGTATCACTAGGAAGACCCCCCGAGGAAGAGGGTTTACACATGATTGCTTCAAACATCTTAGCCATTCGGTCCTCAAATTTTGATTGCCTAGCATCCGCTTTTAATAACTCTTGCTTAATCTCATGTTGTCCTAATTCCATCTTTTGTTGATTTTGTTGAAGACGTTGGACATTTCCTTCCATTTGTTTGCATGAGTTTTAAGTTCATTAGCAAGTTCATTTTTAAGCTCGTTTTTCAACTCGGATCTTAAGCTAATCATCTCACGTTGCATGTTATCAAATTTAGCATCATTTGCTTTAGCATAATCCAAAAATTCTCCTTGGAAATTTTTAGTGTGAGCATTTTGAAAACCTTGTGTAGTGTTTTGAAAATCACGGTTTTGGTTTTGATTAGAAATTTGTCCATTCCCATTTTGATAATTCCCTTTGTTGTAATTGCGTGAATTGCCTTGGTAATTACCTTGGTTGTTGTTTCGATAATTGTTAACATTTTGATTTGGTGGAGCTTGATTTGGGCGGGAACCTTGACCGTTTTGGTTGTAAGTTCCCGCTGCTACATAAGCACTCGAAGTGTTACCATCCGCGGTAATGCACTCGGAAAGATCATGAGCTCCCCCACAAGATAAACAACTCTTAGCAACCGCTTTAACCGAAGCGGAATTGGAAGCTTCTTGAGCCTTCCAATGGGACATAAGATTAGCAAATCTATCAAAAAACCGATTTTCCTCATTAGCTTCATCATGTAAGGCATTAATGCTACGAGACGATTGTGACGAAGATGACGAACCCAAATTGGCAACACTCGGTGTGTTACGAGGGCTATAAACCTTAGATCTATTCTCAATGATTTGTAAAGCCTCATTTGTCGTCTTGCACAAAAATTTACCACCCGCGACGGCATTCAAATAATCTCATTCATGATCATTAAGCCCATTATAAAAAGTATCCACTTGATGCAATTCCTTAAAATCATGGTGTGGACATTCATGTAACATTTCTTTAAATCGTTCCCATGCCATTGAAAAACTTTCATTATTTCTTTGCACAAATTGTGAAATCTCATTTTTCAAGTGTGTTGTTTTAGATGGTGGAAAAAACTTGTTCACAAACTTAGAAACGAGATCGGCCCATGTCAAAATCGAATTTGGCGGTTCTTTCTCGAGCCAAATTTTAGCGGGTCCATCTAACGAGTATGGAAACAACATCATCTTAATGGCGTCATGTGGAACATCCTTAAACTTGCTAGTGGCGGTGAGACGGTTAAAATTCCTAATGTGGTAATGCGGGTTGTCTTTCTCGTGACCTCTAAACTTATTTGCTTGAAACATCGACATTAAACCCGTCTTAATCTCGAAATTCTCCGCAAGGATGGCGGGAATCACAATAGCCTCTCCAAAACCCTCGGTGGGTGCTTGTAGCAACTCCATCATAATACGATTAGTCATGACGACTTCTTGTTCTACAATAGGTTCAACAATTGGAGGTTCTTCTACAATCAACGTCTCTTGATTGGCTTGCTTTTGAAGTCATTTACGAGCTCGTTTTGCTTGATTACGAGTGATCATAAACTTCACGAAGAATGGGAGGTGAGCAAAGAATATTCTTTTTGGGTGTTTTGTGAATTTTCAATTTTTTTGTGTTTTTGATGATATTTAATTTTTTTGGATTTTGGTGTATCTTTGTAGACAACAATCTACAAAATCTCTCCTCGAATCAAACTCTTGATTAAAGAAGCCTCAAAGGAATGAAAACGATCACGTGGAGTGAACGCCTTCGAATGACTTTAGAACTTTGGTGAAAACCAAATTGTTCAAGAGGTTTTAATCACAAAGAAACCAAGCAAATATATTATACGTAATAATACTTTGGGCGGCAAAACCCTCGATTAGCCTTCAATCTCAAAATACTCACAAGCAAGCGGGGAAACGAGGCGGCGCGAAGCACTTAAGAGCCTTTTTCCTTAGGGTATATTTTATAATACCCGCCTTATACCCACCTTATAGTTTGTATCTTTCAAAATCGAGCTTCACGAAAGTATTTATCTATTTTTGCCTTTTTCTTTTTGTTTGAGATTCGAATACAATAATTGAGTGATGAAATCCCAATTAAGGTTGTGTTTTCACACTTTTGGAGATATTGTGAATTTATTGTGATACTTAATACAATATAGTAATAATATTTCTACAAGAAAAACTAAGAAAACCGATAATACGTATTAGTAGAGTTCTACTAATACAAATACTATATGGTTAATATTAAAAACAACAATGCAAATTAATCACGACACACCTCCCCGGCAGCGGCGCCAAAGTGATTGTGGTAAAATACGACCTTTAGGAAAAGGTGCGTAAAAGTGGTAAGTATCGAGTGATGATTTAGGAAAATCAACACTAATGACCCTTAAAGGTATGAAAGTTCGTTTCCCAAGGAGGTATATGTGTGTGAGAAATTTGTTAAATGTTTGTGATTAATGATTGGTTTAGAAGGGGATGAGAAAAGAAAATGACGAAGACGTAAAAATAAAAATTAACAAAAAATCACTACTAGAAAGTTAAAACGTAGAACCTTAAAAACCACAAAAATAAAAATAAATTCTAAAAATTACCAAAAATTTACCAAAAATCAAAAATAATAAACTAAGAGTTTACCAATGATCAAAACTTTTTCAAACCTTTTAAATAATTAAATATTCAATTTTTAAATGCTAATTAAAGCCCTAAAAATCAAATAAATTATCAAAAAGCCCAAATAAAGATTTTTCAATTGGTAAACCTCTAAAATGACCTAAAAAGATTAAAAATTATTTTTAAAAATTTTTAAACTAATAAAAACTATTTAAAATGATTTAAAAACTATTAAAACTTAAATAAATTATAAAAATTAATCTAAAAGAGATAAAATTATTCTAAAAGTTGCTAAATTCCTATTTTAATGTAATTAACTTAAGAAAAATGTAAAAAGTTTGAAAATGTGAAATTTCAAAAATAATAATAAAATAATAATAAAATAATCTTAAAAATCCAAAAATTATAAAAAATTCTAAAAACTTGCAAACTAGCTTATTTTAACCTAAATAATCAGAAAATCAAAGTGAAATTACCAAAATACCCCTATTGGACCCTCAAATGGGGCAAAACCAAAAACAGTCAACCAAAATGGGCTTTTGGGCCCAAAAAGTCAAACTTGGCCCAATTGACTTGGAAAAGCCCTATCTGACTTAAAATTCAATTCTAAGAACAAAACTCTAAAGGCCCAAAAGCTGAAAATGAGCTTACAACAGCTTATTTAACACTCAGCTTATTCTTATTGGGCTTTTCAGCCCATTAAGCCATAAGCTAATGCCATAAGCTCTAATTTGACACACAACCTTCTTTTGGGATGCTTATGAGATCTGTAAAAAGAATTTTTGAAAAAGCTTACTAAATAAGCCAGAAATAAGCAATGTATTATTTCACAAAACGACAAAATAGTCGGGTTTGAGAAATAATGCACCTCAGAACTTGATTCAACTTGCAAAAGCTTTCAAATGGACTCAATAAGCAAAATCAATCAACAAAAATCCAATAAGCACAACCAATAAGCCAGAATAAGCACAAATGAACTTATGTAAAAGTCAAAGGAGTTGGTTTTCTAGTCAAACCTTAAAGTCAAACACCCAAATGCTCCAGTATGAGCAAATGGGTCAAAATATGAACACCTATTACAAAAACAAAGTTGTTGCAGGTTGGAATAAGCTATTATAGCTTATTGATAAGTTGACACCAGTTTTACACTATCAGTGGCAACCAGCAGGGGAAAGGAGTTCCCACTGCTTTGACTATTTGACCAAGCTTATATGAGAGTTCTGGTTTGATTCAATTGGAAACAAAGGCACCCTTGTGATCAGTGAATCACAAGGAGTCAATAGCAACAATAAAATCACAAATTGGTTCACACAATAAGCCACAATAAGCCAAACAGTTACCAGATACGCACCAGATATGGAAATAAGCAGTTAAGCACTTAATAAGCAGATTTAGCCACAATAAGCCAACCAAACTTAACAGGATGCATACACAAGCTATATAAACTAATAACAAACACAAAGCAACAAGAATCAAACACTGAATCAAAGTAAATAACAAGATCAAAGCACTAGAAGTTACTGATGAACAATGAACATATGCAGAAACAAGTTTGCTGATATACTTGACACTTGATCCAATTTCAACCCTCAAATCCTTCTTCCCTGGTGTGATTAACTATGATTTAGCACTTGTTAGCCCTAGCCTAAGCCTAGATCTAGGTGTCCTCAAAATCCTAGCCAATTTTACCAAGTATTTAAGATTTTATAGCCAAATACTGAATCTATGTGATCAAACCCACAAAACCTGCAAACAGATGAACATATGCACCTAACAAACAGATACAAACACTTGCAACCACAATACAAGCACTTAGCAAACCACAATCCCAATTCAAGCAGTAGACCCAAACACTCCTTAATCTACAACTTAACAAAGAAACTTGTGATTTTAACTAATAACCTAGTGATTTTAATGATCAAAAACACTTAAACAATAGCAACTAACACAATCAAACTCAAAAATCACCAGCACAAACACCAATACTCAAAATCAAAGCACCAAATTCAAAACAGCCATAAACATGAAATTTTTAGGGGAATCTTAACCAAGAGATTATACCTGCCTTCCACAACATCCTAGGAAGGCCAGCTATGCTCCTTGGACCTTGTTCAACAACTAGAACAAGACCAAGGTACTTCAACAAAGATGATCAAAGCCTGCTGATGTTCAAAGCAGAACAAGGCTTTGATTATGATATGTCTTCAACACAAGCAACAAACAAACTCAACCAAAGGCTTAGAATCCTTCTCAGGCTTGGTGTCAACAAGCTTGAAAGAACTCAAGGCTTAAGGCTAAGGGTTAGTACACAAATATAAGCCAAATTCAGAAACAAGGACTTCAAGGCTTTTGAACCTTGAAAACCTTTTCAAACCTAGACGTGCCTTAACCACAAGGTTAAGGAAGGTCTAATCAAACAAATGGAACTCAAAATTAGGCTACTCAAACACCAAACTTTTAATTAAATCAAAAAGAGATTTCAAAATTTCAAAAATTCAAATTTTATTTAAGCTTAAAAAGGAATTACAAAGATAATAGCCTAAAACTGGAACAAAGGGACTCTCACATGTTGAGGTCTCCTTTTATAGGCAAATGCCTGGCTAGCACTATTCACAAACCCTAGCAACTGAAATTCCTATTCTATCCTTGCAGAATCTTCTAGGTGTGTTGCCAGCTGTTTTGGTTAAATCCTGGACGTTTGTTGAGTGCTTAGGGACCAAGTAATGATTTGCAGCCCTTGATTTTGCCAAGTAAGGATCAAGTGCCAAGTGTCGTATTGTGAGTGGGGATGGGGGAATCACTCTGGTAGTGGGATTTGAGGTTTAAGGTGTGGGATGTGATTGAGGTGATGTGAATCACACGTGGGTTGAGTCAATTTTGATTTCCCCTTTGTTTTGCTCATTTTTGATCCTGGGTAAAAAGTTGTTCATCCCTGGTAAAAATCCAAACAGTAAGTGTTTGGCGCATTTTTAGGAATTTGAAGTTTGGGATATGACAGCTTTGGTCCTTGTGTTTTGGGAAAAGTTTTATAACAAGTTATTTTGCAAACAAAACGTGTTTCCCTTTGTCAATAACTTTCACCATTTGTCACTTTTGGCACCAAACTTTCCACAAAGTGTTTCAAGGGTTATTTTTGACATTTTTGAATAATTCAAGGGCTGATCTTGGACATTCTTGATCTTCAAAGGTCTTCAATGTATCTTTGGCTTGATGAGGGACCATAATTGACAATTTGAAATTGTTGAGGGACTAATCTTGCCATTTCTTCAAAGTTGAGGGACCTTTGTGTAATTTTGACAAACTTAAGGGACCAAACTTGTAATTATCAATATACAAGGGTTTTAAGTGTCATTTCTTCAATAAATGAGGATCAAACTTGCACATCTTTAAGTCTTGAATATTCCATGATTAGGGTCCGGTTCTTTGTACGGCTTCGTTTCTCGTGTCCGTTTTTCCTTGTAACTTGTGATCTTTTGTCTTTTTCACGATATCCATACCTAAAATACACAAGTAAACAAACACAAGCATATATATGGTATTTTATGACATTTTTATGCATTTAAAGCCCGAAAAGAACGATGAGATCATGTATAAATGCCATCCCATCAAATACCCAGTATTAAGGTCTATTAGTTCTTAATTTAAATGATTTAAATTAAAAAACAAGGGTCTTGTTTTTTTACTGATACCTTGCAGATATAGGATTGAATTGGGTGTGGTTGATGAAACATGACATGTTGTGGTTGTCTTATTTGATATAATGGAAACAGATTTCGTTGGGTGTACATCTAATACCATCATGAATGTTGAAAATGATGACCATATTGATTTTCCACCAGATTTAACTAATTTCATTGGAAAAACTTACATGTTTTAATCAAGTCATATACTTATTATGAATATGAGACTTTTGAAAGTTTTACATGTTGGAGGCTCATTTATAATGAGACATCTGTAGAAACCGCTGGATCGAGTACGGAAGTTGTAGATCCTGATGGGAGCATGGATAGTTTGGAAGTGTTGTCCAAGGAAAAATCTATTTCAGCGGAGAACACACTTCCTGAAATGTTAGCGGATATTACAACTCCTCAAAAGACCACTGAGAATGCAACTCCATTAAGGATCCCTACTCGCTTGAAGCGGCTTTCCAAAGAGCCATATGTGTCAACTCCTGTGAAGCCTATTGAGAAAAATAAAAAAATAAGGTTTACATCTCATCTAAACATAATAATCTTTTTGCACAACCTATAATTGTAAATACTAATAAGTTGTTTACAATCACATTGTTTAAGAGTGGACCTTGAGGACTCGGATGCAGAATATGTTGGCGACTCAACCGAAGAGGCATGCGATGATGATCATGATCGTTCTACATCTAAGAAGAAAATAAGAAGACGGCCAGGACAAATTTACTAATTACCTTTTTATTAACCAACATAATAACAAAATATAATCTTACCTTACGGTTTAATTGTATTGTTATTTAGGTTTGTTCACTCAAAATCTAACGAATCGATCTTAGCAGAAAACTAGAAGGACCGATCATGCTACAATGAGTTTTTGAGATGAACTTTTTTAGGGGAATAATACTAGATATGGTCCTAAATGTTTTGGAGAACATATTTTTTATGGATCATGTAACAGAAGACTCGTGTTATGTTTAATAATGTTGATGGCATTGATGTTACGAGAAATTTTAGAAATAACATGTCCATGTTCAATTAACTTTATTGTCTCAGATGCAGGATATGTTGGCGGCTCAACCAAAGGGGCATACCATGGTGACCATGACCGTGGTTCAACTAAGAAGAAAATAAGAAGACGGTCAGAACAAATTCAATAATTACCTTAGGTTTGTACACTCGGGAATTGAGCCAGAGTAGATGGTAAAAAAGTGAAAGCTTCAAGAATACTATAATGAACTTTTGAATTGAACTTTCTACGAAAATAATAATATATATGGTCCTACAAGTTTTAGAGAACATGTTGTTTTATGAATAATGTAATACAAACCTCATGTTATGTTTAACAATGTTTCACATGGATGTTACTAGAAGTTTTTGAAATAATCATGTCCATGTTCAGTTAGCTTTATTGTTGAATACTGTTAAGCAATTTAGAAAAAAAAATCGACGATAAATCAACAAAAAGAAGCTGCAAGGCTAGATATAGTTGTGGTTTTAAATCAAAAACTGATAACTCAACATTTTGTTTAAAAGATATAGGTATGGGAGCTAAAATTAAATCAATAATAATACAACAAGATTTGGATTAAAATAAACAACTATAAATGCTTAAAAGAAACAACTAAAATGGAATGTCTACTTGGTATATAGTCTATGTCACAAGTAAAGTAATGCTAAAACTACATTTTGCCTAAAAATACTCAGCTATGAAGGAATTTCTATACAATATGAACTCACCTTCATAGGTTGACGCAGTTGTATACTTATTGAATGATGTCGTGAATACTTATTGCTCATTAAGCAACTTCTTGCTATCGTCTTTGATGTTAAACCATTCTTTGTGAAATATCAGCTCTTCTTATTCGAATTATAAGAAAACTATATTAATTCAGATCGAAAGAGTTATCTAGACAACAATGATGAAAATTTAAGCATCCCATCTATTCCTTTTATCAAAATCATATTGAAAAATCCAAACTACTGGGATCTTCCATTTATTAGCAAACTTATTATAGAAATTATATCAAGTGATCCCAAAGGTTTTTCTGTTAAAAAACTTAGCTAATAACTTTATTATATTATCTTACCAAATTCTACAAGTGTCTCTATATCTTAAAAAACAAACAGTTGCTCACTATCTGCAACAAGTATGGACAGAGGTATATATCATAAGATTATTTTTTATACCTTTCTGCGAGTCCTGTGATTTCTTAAATGTCTTTATTTATGTTCTATGTTTGCCAGATGCTCCACCGCCCAACACTTCTGTCGCAAACATGATGAATAACTCTATAACCATTCAAGCAAAAACAACTATCAGACAAGACGGTAAGGTACAAAGTTATTGTGGATTAAAACTAAAAGAAGTATGTTTTGCAGATTCAGGTAAATGCATAAACTTATTTGTTTGTTTAATGAAGATTATATGAATCTATTTATATATTAAAAAGCTCGTTTGTAACAGGTGATTCATCACCACACAACATATATGGGACAGATCTAGGACCAAAAATGGTTGGTGAATGTTCAAAGGCTTCACATAAACGTAAAAGTAGGCAATCCACAGGTATTCAATTGAATTGTCAGAATGAAAATAGTTTAGCCGTAAAGGTATTGTATCATAACATTAATATTTAAACCAAGTATTAACAATCATAGGCCCTACATATCTCCGTCGTTCTAGAAATAACATAAAAAGGGTCGCGCTTACATCTGCAGGTAATGAACTTTTGAACTCTTTGTATAGTCACTAATAATTGATTGTTTATTGATACAAACACATTTTATGCAAGGTATTACTGTTTCTTACAATAATATTGGATCTCCATTGTACCAATGCGATAATTGTCATGCACAAATGTGGTATGGAGAAAGAAGTGTGAAGTCAAAAAAGTCTGTAAATCCTACCTTGTCGTTGTGCTGTCAAGATGGAAAGGTATTGTTGCCCAAATTTAACGAAACACCCCCACCTTTAAATAATCTCCTTGATTATAACGCACCCGAAACATCAAATTTTAGAGATCAAATACACGTATACAACAACATGGTTTGCTTTACATCTTTTGGAGCAAAAATAGATCACTCAATTAATACATGAAGGGGTCCATATACCTTTAGAATAGATGGTCAAAATTATGATAGAATGAGTTCTTTACTTCCTCAACAAGGAATTCAACCAAGGTATGCACAGCTTTACTTCTTTGATACAGATAACAAAGTTAGAAACTGTATGGGAGCTTTCATGAATAACGAAATAGAACAAGGAGTTGGTAGAAACATAGTTGCAACTTTGATTGAAATGTTGGTCCATTACAGCTCAGTAGCAAAGGTATTTCACATGGCAAGGGATTGGTGCCGATCACACAATTCAGTTAACTTTGAATTTCACCTACTTAGTACATCGAAATACATCAAGACAGTACAATGCGCCTACTATATCAGAAGTAGTTGCGCTCATCACTAATGATTTTGGTGACGTTTATTCTACAAGAGACATCATTATGACTGACAACGAAGGTAAACCAAAAGGAATATCCAAGTTACATCCAAAGTACATGGCAATACAGTACCATTTGTTATTCCCGTATGGAGAAGATGGCTTCTATGGTAAAATCGTTTATCATAGGAACACAGGCACCCGGAAAACAAAAAGGGCATTTGTAACAATGAAAGAGTACTACTCTTATATAATTCAACAAAGAAATGACCAGGGCACTAGTTTGTTAAGAGGTGGTCGTCTCTATCAGCAGTATTTGGTGGATGCATACACTGCTATTGAAGAACAAAGACTTCAATGGACAAGAAATAATCAGGACACACTCCGTATAGACCTCTACCATAAACTTTGTGACGCAGTCACTAGAGGCGACACAAATGCGGCCGATCTTGGGAAAAGAATAGTTTTGCCACGAACATTTATTGGTAGCACTAGATATATGATGCAAAACTGCCAAGATGCAATGGCTCTATGTTGGGCATATGGCAATCCAGACTTGTTCATCGCGTTCACTTCCAACCCAAAGTGGCCGGAAACTGATGAAATGTTGGCTTATATGCCAGGTCAGAAATCACATGACCGTCCGGAGATTGGAACACGGGTCTTTAAAATGAAACTAACCTATTTGTTAAATGATCTAACTAAATACGAAATTTTTGGACGATCTTGCGCAAATATTAAAATTTGCTCATAATTAAATTAATTTAATCCTGATAAGGCATACCATTCATAAGAATTAATACTTATGTTTATTTCTATATCAGTTATATATGTGATTGAGTTTCAAAAACGTGGACTTCCCCACGCTCATATTCTCTTATGACTGGAAGAAGAAGCCAAATGCAAGACTGCCAGTCAAATATATGATATAATCTCAGCAGATCTTCCATCTCCGACTGATGATCCAGAGGGATATAAAGCAGTCTCTGACTTTATGCTCCATGGACCTTGCGGGAAAGATAACAAAAATGTAGCATGTACAAATGATGGAAAATGCTCAAGGCATTACCCGAAACCGTTTTTACCAGAGACAACAATTGACGAAGATGGTTACCTGAATTATCGTCACAGGGACAATAAAGTGAATGTTGTAAAAGGTAAATTCACCTACAATAACAAGAACGTTGTTCCTCACAATCACCATTTTCTCTTGAAATATCAAGCATACATTAACGTTGACCAGTGTAATAGATCAAAGGCAATAAAGTACTTATTCAATACTTAAATAAAGGACCCGATCGAGAAACCATTATGATAGAAAAGAATGTTAAGAATGCACCAAATGAGTGATCTGAACAGGTGTTCCATATTAATGAAATACAAAGTTTCTTGAATTGATGTTTTTAGCACCATGTGAAGTAGCATGGCATCTCTTTTCATATGATATTCTGTACTGCTACCCACGAGTCATGCAGTTGAATTTTCACTTGCCAAATCATAATGTAATCACATTGAAAGATTTAGATCATTTACCCGTCCTACTTCAAATTGAAGGTATCAATGTCACAATGTCTACTGATTGGTTTGAATTGAACAAGATAGACACAGATGCTAACGCATACACTTATTATGAAATACCAAAACACTATGTATGGAATGACAAACGGAAAGTTTGGCAGAATAGGAAGCAACAAAAATTCATAGGCAGGATTGTTTATTCAACTTTGGCTTCTGGAGAGTGATATTATCTTAGAATGCCTGTGAATGTTGTGAGAGAACCCGAAGGCTTCAAATAACTTATGACAGTTAATGAACAGTTATGTGCAACGCTCAAAGAAGCATGTTTCTTATATGGCCTTCTTAGTGATGACAGGGAATGGGGTCACGAGCTATAATAGAAGCAAGTTAATGGCAATTTAGCCCACAACTCCGTGACATCTTCATTACAATGCTTATCTTTTGTGATGTCAGCATGCCTCAACAAATAGGGAAGAAACGTGGGAATATTTATCAGAGGATATCCTATACAAAAAGCGAAAACTTTACAGGTACCCAACATTAGAATTGACTGAAGAACAGATTCAGAACTATTGCCTTTTAGAAATTGCTGAGTTGCTAAATAGAAGTGGCAGATCTTTAGCAGAATTCCAAGATCTCCTGCGCCCTAATCCAAAGTTATTAACAAATTTGGACCATCGCTTGATTAGAGAAGCGTTGGATTTTGACATGAAAATGAGTTGGCTTGAACATGAACAGCTACATTCCAAGTTGAACCTAAAAAACGTTTAATATGAGCAGGTTATTGAATCGGTCCATAATCATGGACCAGACGAGACTGAAAAGACATTCTTATATATGACTATCATTTCAAGGTTTAGATCGGACCGAATGATCGTACTGGCAGTTGCATCTAGGGGTGGGAATCGGGTCGGGTTGGTCGGGTTCGGGTTATTCGGGTCGGGTTGAATTCGGGTTGAGGGTAAAAATATTTTACCCGAACCCGACCCGAGTTAAACTCGGGTTAGTCGGGTTCAGGTCTATTCGGGTCGGGTCTACTCGGGTTGGGTTTATTCGGGTTCGGGTCAACCCGACTACGGGTAAAATATAAAAAAACTTTTTTTTAAAATTTATTTAATAAAATTTATAATTAATTTAAATTTTAAAAATAAAAAAATTTCTTATTTTGGTCAATCGGGTTGACCCGAACCCGAATTAGGCATAAATATTTTACCCGATGTCTGACCCGATTTCGAATTCGGGTTAGTCGGGTTGACCCGACTAACCCGAATTGAAATTTCAACCCGAGTAACCCGACCCGAATATGCTCGGGTCGGGTTCGAGTCGGGTCGGAAATATTGACACCCCAAGTTGCATCATCAGGTATTGTCTCTATGTATATTTATTAATAAATTTTATAAAAAAAGAATCTATCGTAAAAATTAAAACCATTACGATCAAAATGCAATTTATCACAGGAATTTCTTCATTGCTCCTACCATCAGGGAGAACCGCTCATAGTAGATCTGTGATCCCGCTAGAACTAATGGAGAATAGCACGTGTGGAATAAAACAGAACACGCAATTAGCAGAGTTAATGCTTAAGGTTCAACTCATTATTTGGGATGAAGCGTCAATGACTTAAAGGTATGCTTTTGAAGCATTAGACAAGACAGTAAGAGATATATTCTGGTACAAACATCCTAAAAGAAAAACATGATTTTTGGACGCATGATTGTGTTGCTCGGGGGTGACGTTAGACAGGTCCCGCCTGTCATACCGAAGGCAAAAAGACAAGAAGTGGTTGATGCTTGCATAAACAGATCAGAACTTTGGAAAAATTGCACCGTCTTCAGCTTGACACGTAGCATGCGAGTGAACGAACACGAAGAAAATAGGGAGATTGATACTAAGAAACGAGATTTCAACAAATGGGTATTAGCTGTGGGGGATGGGAAATTGCCAGCGAAAATCAAAGAAGGGGAAGATGAGCCTACATGGATTGAAATTCTAGAAAAGTTTCTTATTAAATCATGGGATAATCCTATTGGTCGTATTGCTGAAGAGACTTATCTGACTTTATTGTAAGACAAAAAGACGATGATTATCTAAGAGAAAGGGAAATTTTGCCTCCAAGAAACGATGATGCTGATGGAATCAAAGAATACATGTTTCAAAAGTTAGGCGGGGCATCTATAACTTATAAAGGTTCAGTTGAAATATGTATGGCATCTACGGATACTCTAGATCAACAAAATCTATACCATGTTGAGTTCCTAAATACCTTAAATTTCCCCGGGATCCCACCGCAAGACTTATGCTTAAAAATAAAACTACCAATTATGCTATTGCGTAATGTTAATCCAAGCTTAGGACTCTGCAATGGTACTAGACTCATCACCACTGAACTTGGGCAATTTGTTATTCATGCAAAGATCTAAACGGGCTCAAATATAGGGGAAAATGTTATTATCCACAGAATCATACTCACATCATCGCAAGCAAAATGGCCGTTTGTATTAAAAAGACGATAGTTTCCTGTGAAACCATGTTAAGCGATGACAATTAATAAAAGCCAAGGACAATCACTAAATTATGTTGGTATATATCTACCCAACCCCGTGTTCAGCCACGGTCAGCTGTATGTGTCACTATTTAGGGTGACTACGCCGGAGGGACTAAATATACTTATGGTTGAATACAATGACAAGGAGCTAAAGAATTGCACCAGAAACATTGTTTTTAGAGAGGTTTTCAGTAACGTATGTTAAAAGTTCATCATACCATTTTGTAATATCATGAAACAGTTCTTTAATAATAATAACATTATCAATTGCAAGAAAACCTAATTACAAAACATAACAATGGTAATTAAACATACCTATAAAACTGCTTCTCCATAAATTTTTCAAACCATCCATCAATTAGCTTATCTTTTGTTACAATAGATCTATGATATAATTATCTTTGGATAATCAACAAAAGCAGGGATCAATTGGTTAATCAGATGAAGGAAAAAAATGGATGAACAAAAGGGGAAATTGATTTTGAAACTGCCAGATTTAGGTATTCAAGTACTTAGTCAATACCTTGACTGCACATAAGACGAACTACAATAATCCAAACAACCCTTTAACTTGCAAAATTGCAAAAAAAAAACTCAAACTCTTATGAAATCAAAAACGAAAGGTGCATAGCATGCTCAAGACAATATGTGCCATCTTCTCCAGCAGAATTACATAAGCATAAAACACTAATTACTCATAATCAATACCATACTAAAATGAAACTCAATATGCTTATTGAATCAGTAAGTTAAATGAATGCATATGATTCAAAAAACAAACGAAATAAAACAGAAATCCATAATTTTTCATTGATAATTTTCATGATCAGTGATCATGAAAAACAAGGGTTCATTACATATTCCAGCATAAAAGCACTATCGTGCCAAACTTCCTACACAAGTCGAAGATAGAAAAAATACATCCATTAACAGCAAACACAAAAGACCTACATACTTATTATCTTAAATGCTTCACTTGAACAACTAATCATCATGTCTAATCATCATGTAGAGACATGAGCTCAATAGTCTTTGCTTTTTGGGTCATGCCATCTCTAGCCTTCGCCAATAAAGCATTCAAAGATGCTAGCTTCTTGGTATCACTGTCACGAATGTCCCTCAAGTTCTCGAATGCATCATCAACGACCTCAATATCATCTCGTCGCTCAAACTCACCAATCAACAAGCCAACCATCGCAAGCATAGACTTCTGATTCTCCACTTGGCCACAAATAACACCAGCAAACCTTTCCTCCTCAGTCGTCATTTGATTAAAGAAAAGAGATATGCTCTTTCCTATGCTACTATCACCTGCTACCTCTTTCAGTTCATTCAAGATCACATTGGAAGTGCCAGACGCTGTCATTATTGCTTAGGGTTAGATGGAAATTAGGTCAGATTAGAGATGTTGATATTGTAAAAGCGGCTGCTAACCCTTAAATAACCAACGTTTGAGAAGTTTTGTGGACGTAATTAAGCCACCGTATGAAATATAAGTTGTAATTAATCCATCATATACCATTTTCATGAAACCCAAAAGACTCCGTTACAACTATTACTGTACATGCATGAATGTGATCAATTAAATTTTTTATAAAAAATACAAAATAGATCCTTTCAAATATTGTTTGCCACAAAAATACCAAAACTATCAAAAAATGCTATTAGTGGCCTAAAATTAAATGTTGTGAGAAACACCTGAAGTTTCGGCTCAATATTCAAAAAATTAATTTAGTTGTATGAAATATTTCCCGTGTTTATAAAAACAAATAACAAATAAATTACCAACTAAATTAAACGATTTACAACAATTTAAGAACTAACTGAATAAACGTGAATTCATAAAAAATTTACACAAAGTGAATACAAAATGATATACACCTTAGAACGAAACGTGTTGCATTGAACAACAGGACAAAGCTCGTGTGCATCGCACGGGTCTGCTTGCCTCGTATGTTGAATTTTATCAACTTACTGAGAAATGAATGAAACTGCCATAAGCCACATGCATAGGCGGAGCCACTAATGGACTATGGAGGGTGTTGGTCCTCCCAGGATTAAGCCGATTAGTGTAGTAAACTTTGTATTTGTATCTCATGGGTAGAAATTTTCTTTTTATCACTTTGACACTCTAAACCTAAAAGCCCAACATATTCAATTCTCAAATTCAAAGTTTAGTTAACACTACAAGTATACCAAGGTAAAAGTAAGCTCATCCCCGTATCTTGTTGCTAAAAGATTCTAGTGAAAATATGGTATTGCTCATCTAATTTACTACATCATGACATGAGATATTTTCTCTCTCTCAAGCCGATTTGTAATTTTCTTTTGTTTGACTTACATTATTAATTAGACATAGACGCAATATATAAAGTTTTTATATAGAAAAGATACTAGCAGGGTACCCGCGCGATGCGGCGGCGGGTACCCTGTGACAAAATTTTCTAGCGAACAAATGTTATTTGAGTATTCGTTTTTAACAGTGTCACATCCCGGAAAAATCCATCATTGTCTTCCCAGAAAACCACAACAACCGTAAATTACTTATTGATATGGGGTATTTTAAAGGTATGAGTTTTTATGTGTGTTAAAAAAATGACCGCATATATTTCTCATGTTAATAAGGTTTTTCATATAGATGGGTGTTCGCGTCGCCGGCACTGCCGATATGTCACAGAATCCTGGTGTTGTCGCCACTTTTTAGGTTTTTTCATATATCTATGTATTTATCATGTTTTAGAGGTGAAACATATCTCACTTATTGTTGTCAATTTATAATAGTTATGTGAACATTGTTTGGAAAAGGAAAAATGGTGATTGAGTTGTACATTATGTTCTTTATGTTGTAATAGAAGGGGTTGGGTATTTATGTTATCATTAATTGTATTTTTTCTAAGAAGAGTTTGGATTGTACATCATGTTATTGAACTTGTATTACTTAAAATCAAATGTAAGTTGATGCATTAAAAAGATGTATAGTATGTTGTTGTAGTTGTACATTTGGCTTGTAAAGTTGTATCTCTTAATTTTTTTGCATATAATAAGAGAGAAGGTGTAATTTGTTTTATAAGAGAGTATGATATGATATATGTAATTTTGATTTTATGTTGGATATATACGTAATTATAAAAAAGAAAATTTAAAGATATACACGCAAATGCCCCTTTTATTTATCAAGTCCCAACAACTCTATAAGTAATTGGGCCATATATCTTATTTGTTGGTAGCCTGGTGGTGGTGGGCTGGCTTAATTAATAAACATACGGAAGGTATAGTTACCTATACCGACTTTGTTTGATTGACATTATCTTTGTCGATCGACTTTTGGTTTAGATATACAAACGATTTACCAGAAGAAGAAAAAGCATTAACTGTAATCCCAGGTAGGTTTTTACTTTCAACCATCTTTTTTTATTTTTTATTTATTTACATTTATTTATTAGGGTTTATTATAGATACATTATTAATTTAATTCTTGTTTTAACCATCTTTGTAATTTTTTTGGTTTTTTTTTGGAAAACATACATTAACCTTATCAGAATTGCCAAATACTAGTAAGTACTGTATTATTTTGAGGTTAATGGTACATGATATTGTTAGTACTTAATTCAGGTTATTAACCAAATGGTTATGTAATCACACCCTTTGACTTGCTTTATCCATTATACACTGTGTTTATGGGGTTTGGGGACGCCGTCCTTGGTTGACGAGTGGTCGCAGAACTGTGGTGAATGTTTGTTATATTCTACAATTGGGGTCTTGTTTATCATGGGGTTTGGGGATTCAGTCCTTGCTTGACGAGTCGTCGCCCATTGGCAGTCATATGTTTATCTCTCAATTCTAGGATATACTAGTCTATACTCCTCTTGGCTAAGTAGTGGTTTCCTTAGGTGGTCCGTACTTCTGTTACGTTAAACACATAATGAAAGTTAAAAAGCGACTTATTACATGATCACACTTTTAAATGAGTAAGAAAGTTTTCTTTTATAAAATATAACCTTATTATGTTGAACTAACCTTACTATGTGTGTGAATGATGAATAATATATTTTTTCAACCGTATTCTTTATACAAACTACCCTGTAATAGACCGTTGGATTAGAACTGAATAGGTGTTAGTGGTATTCTTTTTGGTGATTAGGTGAAAATGGGAAAAGATACAGAATATAGGAAACTTAAAGAATCGGCTAAGAGCCGTGTAGACGATCTTCAGGATAAGTTTCTGCGTCTTCAGTATGCAGCTAACGAAAGTGCGGGTGGTGGTGGTATAGACGTTGCAGTGCTTCAACAGGAAGTTTCTGAGATTCTTAAAGATTGGAATAATGAACTCAACCAACCCTCCCCTGCTTCTTCTCTCCAGCAACAGGTATATATATCACTTGCAACTTTCCATCATAAGTAGCTAAATTATACATCGAACGCGGCAAAAAATTAAGTGAATACAAGTACTTTAATTTTATTTTAAAAATAAAAAATATAATTATAAAGAAAAAAAGAATGAGTGATTATTTGCTTTATTCATTTTGATGCAGGGCTCAAGTTTGGGGTTCTCTTCGTTCGAAAGACTGTTAGAACCTTTGGATGAGGAAGATGACGCAACAAGTGGGCTAACTCCTTCAAAAGCGGACTTTTATGCCCATGAAACTGGTCAAAGTGCATCTGTGTACGAGGTGAAATTTTTATATTTATTTTTGCTGTGGTCTACTTTACATTTGTTTGTTGAAATTAGCATTAAGATTCGTAAATGTGCTTTAAGGATGATATTTTGAATGTAACAACCGCAGTTCGCCTGAACAATCTATACTTTTATATAAACGTTAGGAAGATAAGGGCCTAAGGGCTGTTTGATAATATAATCATCTCAGTTAATTGCCCGTTTGAGCAAAGATCTTAACTCTGTGTATGTCTTATAGGCTATAGCTGACCTATAACCGAGAAGTACTTGTGATGCTCTTTTTGCGGTTATTGCAAGTTGATTGAAATTTCCTTATTTATTGTTTAAATTGCCGCGTTTTTAAGTGGTGGTGACCACACCAGCTAGCATTCCAGAGTCTTGTATATTTGCTGCTCGCTAATGACTGCAATGTGCATGTTTCAGGATTTAAGTGGACAGTACAACGTTGATCCCTCAGGAGTTGCAAATGTAGGAGCACATAGTACAGCAGCCGATACTACCGGATTGGAAAATTTTTCATTTGATTTGCCTCCAGATTTTGTACTGGACGACAATCTAAATCTGGATTATTTAGATTATCCTCAGGGAGAAGAAAACTTACCTGAGATAACAGGTCCTCCTCCACCATCTGCGTTTTTGGGACCAAAATGTGCTCTTTGGGATTGTCCAAGGCCTGCTCAAGGCAGCTGGTGTCCTGATTATTGCAGCAGCTTGCATGCTGGTAATGCTCAAACTGAAGGCATGCCTGGAATGATACCGGTTGTACGCCCAAAAGGCATTGACCTGAATGATAACTTGCTTGTTGCTACCCTAAGTGCCAAGACACAGGGAAAGAATGTTGGAGTTCCGGAATGCGAGGGGGCAGCAACTACCAAATCGCCATGGAATGCTCCAGGTTAGTTTACTGTCCGACTCTTTTCATCTGCTCCTTTTTTACTTCGATATATTAGTGGAAAAATGGCTGGGCTGGTGATTGGGTCAAAATGGGTCATTTTGCTACAGTGGGTGAGAAGATTCGGGATACGGATAATGCATTTATTAGCGTATCCTGTTTCTACGTGTTTATAAGTAAAAAAAAGGGTTGAATACTCTAGCTGATATATTTGTTTTACTTATCAAGTTCTTTACGAAGTATAGCTGAAAGTGACTTGTGTTTACATAAGCGAATGAAATTGAAACTATTATATTCATTTGTTTCTCCTTTTTTCTTGCTATCTTTTATCAGAGCTCTTTGATATCTCATTGTTTGAGGGTGAAACAATACGCGAGTGGCTATTTTTCGATAAGCCGCGAAGCGCGTTCGAGAGTGGAACTAGGAAACAAAGATCACTCCCTGATTACAATGGTCGGGGTTGGCATGAATCAAGAAAACAGTCGTTAAATGAATCTGGATGGGTGAAAAAATCCTATTACATGGACCCACAACCAATGGAACACTTCAAATGGCATCTCTTCGAATATGCAACCGGCCAGCGTGATGCGCATGCCTTGTATAGACTCGAACTTAAAGTTGTTGATAGAAAAAAGGGCTCAAAGAAAACTGATAATGATCCTCTTACGGAGCTTCAGAAACAAATGAGTCAGCTTACTGCCGAGTTCCCAGCGGACAGTGGAAATAAAACCTCCACTAAAGGTCGAGGGAAAGCAAAGGCGAAAGACAAAGGATCCATTTTCGAGCCAAATAACACCAGCGGTTGATCTTGGACAAATGCACCATCTCTAGTGAACCGTATCTCATGGTGTGCCACTAATTGACTCGTAGAAAATTTTCAAGAAGTATATATTTTAGTTTTTCTTGGTTCGCTGTTCTGCAGTATTGTGTCCAAGTCAGTCAGAAGTAAATGTTCCAAAATTATGTGTCGTCATCGTAGCAAACACTTGGTGTTTTTTTTTTTGTGAAAGCACGATTGGTCTATGGTACAGAAGTGCAGATTCTGTCTTAAATGTTATTATGCTTGTGCATTTGCTTTTCTGGATGTTTGACCCTGTACATCTATTGTTTAATTAAGCACGCACATAAAGAACACGTGTTTACACGTATCTGTCTAAGGACATACTTCATGCCTGCACATAAAAGGTATTACAGCCTGTGTAAGACTAAGGATATATACTTTATGATCCTGCATGACTATTTGAGAAGATACCTATGCCCTCTCATATATACCATAATCTGTAGCACCTAAGAACCTAAGATGTAACGAACACACCGAGTGTTCTGCCTGCTGTAATCTCAGAACTCGGATTGTAAGGGTGTTTCCTTGCGTAAGAGCACTTAGAAGTATAGGATAGATATTGCGTTACATCAACTCACTTGTACATGACATAACACTGAACATGAGTAGTGAGTTTACAATTGCACAGGAACAGTGATATTGATACAGTCGCCAATCTTCCAATATTTTTGCTACCGTGTATTGGCTATGTCGTATATAAAGGCCACTGGATGACTCTTGCTTCATCTCGTGTTTCCTTCAAGTTCATGTAACATGAAAAATTTATTTCAGCTTATGATCAGTTCTAGATGCATTAGGGAAATAACAGAAATCGCGATAACATTCCTAGTTTCCTGATTTATTAATAAGCCTTGGAACCTTCTACAGAAACAACTATATCTGGCAGTACTGTGATCTGTGTTGTAATCGCAATTACTTCTAATTTGATACTCAGAGACAGTATTAGTTGTGCTATAGCAAAAAGTGTTGTCACTAGCTTTTCCCCTATAATTTAACCCAAAAACAAACTTGGTGCATCACTCATTATAAGACAACCTATGCTTCACACATATAACTCAAAGAGGGTATATCCTCTCGTCAATGGCGGAGCTTGACGTTTCAAAATGAGAGGGTCGAAGACGTAGCTTTTATTATCTAAAAGAGCGAAAGTTTCAAATATTTTTTTTACCGTATAAAAATCAATGAAAAATACACGAAGCGACAAATTTGTGGAAAGGCCACAACCTCTTTTGCCTCAACAAAGCTCCGCCTATGCCTCTCGTGCAACATGGTCGCGTTATATGGCCATAACTTGCCCTATGACTTGAGATACCGAGTGCTCTTAAAATTAACAGGGTTAAAATGATTGTTTATATGCTCAACCCAAGACACACTTGGAGACTAAACAATGCAAACAACCACATAGGGATGCAGCTAGGGGTGTAATCGAGTCAAGTTGAGCTCGAGTTCAACAAGGCTCGAACTCGGCTCGAAACATAAAAGGTGAGTTCGAGCTTGGATCGATAGCTCGTCGAGCTTTAACCGTTAAGGCTTGAGCTCGGCTCGATAAGGACTCGAGCAAAGTTCGATCTTAGCTTGAAAAGCTCGAAATTTTATATATGAAACAAATAAATCACTAAGATTTACACACCACCACAAATTCTATGTGTTTAGTAAATTATGATAACGAGTATCAATAAATTGTTCAATATTATATAGAGTTACTATTTTTTATAATAAGGTTAATATTCAAACTAACGTTAATTTACTTATATAAAATATTTTTTTATTAATGCTCGAAAAGCTCGAGTCGAGCTATCAATAGTTCGAGCTCGGCTCATTATGTAGTTCAAGCCATAATATTAGGCTTGAGCTCGGGTTTGAACTCGATAAAAGCTTAGCTCGATCGAGTCAAGCTTGAATTCAAGCTCGAATAGCTTGATAAAAGCTTGACTCGTTTGCATCTCTAGATGGAGCATATCAACCATAAATAATTAACTTGCGAGAACAGGTCTCACAACAACCAACGCATGGAGAAAAATTCAACATAAACCTAATCAATCAGTTTTAGGCTATGTTTGATAAAAATAGTTGTAAGCTATTAATTATAAAGCTGTTAACATCAGCTATAAGCTGTATTGTTTTTTAATAAAAATAAAAATAAAATGTAAAATGATTTAAAAAGACATATTTAAATAAATTATAATATATTTAGAGAGTATATCAGTTATTTACAGTTTTTATAGAACGGGTTATTTAAAAAGCTGTATGAATCAACTTTTCATTTAAGAGCTACTTGTTTAAAATAAAAAGCTAATAGCTCGAAGAAGTTGTTGTGCCAAACAGAGCTAGTTATTTTTAGAAGAAATTATTTTTGAAACAAAAAAATAGCTCTCAAAAATCTCTTCCAAACATAACCTTAATCATCCTTTTTTTTCATCTAACTAAAAAAAACATATACAATATTTTTTTTTCAAAATTAAATATCTCACAAATTATTAATCGTTCCACAAAATAAAACATGGTATCGTGACGAAAATTAAATCATTTTTTATAAATAGATATATTTATATATTTTTGACGATCTTTATTTTCTATTTTTTTTAATTCATATGTCATTCGTAATTTCGTATCACAAAGCACGTGATTTTTTTAAACGTGATTGAAAAGAATCGAAAAAAAGTTTGTGAAAGCATATTAATATGCTTGTCTATAAAGATAAAAAAATACTTGTTGTGATAGTTAATAGCGGAGCTAAATGGGTGCTAAGGTGGGTCATGACCCACCCACAAGGTCTAGTACATTTTAAAATCCAACTTAACATTTTTATGCATTTGGCTTATCTAAAACACTAACCTAAGTCTATTAGTCTATTAAAAAATGATTATATTATATAAATAGCTTTGCAAACATTAATTGGGTACATTTCTGACAGTGTAGTTCGTGACAAATTAAAAGATTTAGTTAAGAATATTAGTTTAATTTTATTTTTATACGGTTGTAAATGTGTATTTTATGTGAATAAAGTGTTAAATGAATAAATATGTTGAGACATGTATACGTAATTTTTATTATATATTAAAAGAAAACCCTTTTTATTTATATAAATTTACAAAATCAACTTACTCTTTGTATGTTTCATGTACAAATCAATATAGCTTCAACACTGAAAATGAAAATACGAAATAGTAAATATCATTTAATGCTCATTATTAAAACTAATCAATATATAATATTAAAACTAATTAATACATAATTTAATATTTATATTAAAATTAATTAATACACCCTATTACATATAAATACTATGATATATTATATATTCACATTATATAACAATTAAAAGCATATATATCTACAAAATCGTACATATTGTCTACTTAAAATGATGAGGTTCAACTAGGAACCGGAGTCATAGTCGGTTCAACTAGCAAAAAAACCCGTAGAAGACGAGCCAAAAATGACCCACCAAAACTGATTAAAACGACACCGTTAAATTAATTTTTACTACTTTTTTGAACAACACATAAATTTGTACTACTTATAAAAGAGATTGTATTCTCTCTCTCTCTAAAAATTTAATTAGTACAACGTTACAAGATTTTGGTACAAACCTTTATAACATAAAAACTTCATAAATTTATTTCTATATTAATTGGTAGGCAATAAATATTAAATGACAATATTAATACAAATTAGTATGCAACATGTACAAATGATTGTGACTATAAATTATAATTTTTTAAATATAGTTATTTAAATTGTTCACTAATGTAAGTTTAATATTAAATTTCTATGTTTGATTTTGAACCATTCAATTTTTTTTCTTCATAAATTGCATTTTTAAAGACATATATCGTTTATGTATGCATTTTAGTACAAATTTAGTGAAATACGTGATCATTTTACTAATGAATTCGACTAAACTGTACACATCAAAACAGGAAGATTTTAAAGTCAATATGATGTATGAAAACGTGTAAACATATAAATTAAGAAGATTTTTTACATATATATGTTATATAATATTGCGACGAATGTTGCACAGATTTACAAATACATTCCACAATCAATCTCGTAATACTATTTCTATATAAAATGGTTTATTAATGCTCAAACTTATCTCAACTTAAAGTTATCGTCATTATTAATAAATATAACTATAACACATCGCGCTTGCATAATTTTAGTTTCAGGGTAGCCGTAGTCGCAACGCAGGATACCCTGCTAGTTATATTTTATATTTATTCAGCGTTTTATCGGTGTTTTTTTAAAATATTTGACCCATCGTGAAACAAATTACTGCCTATGCCTCTGATGATGGTGTAATTTTTATTTTTTTGACATTTTATCGATATTTTATTTTTAGAAAATAAAAGCTTTTATTTATTATGAAAAGATAAACGAATAAGTCTTAATAGATGAGTAAATTCTGATCCGTATATCTTTAATATCTTATGAAGAGGCTTTAATCTTTTATATAATTAAAAAATTAGATTATTTGAGAATATTAATAAAAATAGAGGTTGTAAAAAATACAATTGAACCAATCAAATGATTTAATTTTGACACATAAGCAAATTCGGGTGATATAATTGATGGAAAAAAATCAAAATTAAATTTAATTTTGTCAAAATTAAACATTTTTGTAGAGGAATTTGATGAAAACACACAAATATATATGTGTCAAATTTGTGAAAATAAAAACCTATAAAAGAAGGAGTGATTAATAAAACTTTAGTGATTGAATTTTAAAAATATTAGATGTACTTAAGTGTAAACTTATAATTTTTATATTTTTAGTAACTTTATAAAATAAACAAAATACCCTTTAAACTTTATACCCTCTAGACTTTATATTTTAAAAAAACTACTAACATATATGTTATATTAAAAAATCAACATATCACATGATTATAAATATTCAAATAAAAACAAAAATTATTATCTATTTTCATTTCGATACTTAACAAAGTCAAGCAATGCAATATGCGTAAATTTACACGTTAATGCACAAAGTTAATGCACGAAGTTACCGTTAAATTTAAACTTTTAAATTAATTAATATATGTCACGTATCACGAACATTTAACATGAATACTATGTATATTAATTAATTATAATAAGTATTATGTACGTAAAGACGAGTATTAATATACTATAAGTATGTATGTACGATAATAAGAAATATCCAAGTAATGAAAGCACGATAATTAAATACGTAAGTACACGATTAAATATTTAAACAAGAAAAAAACTAAACTCCAAAGTAAAGGGGTGTTTGTTGACGTCGGTTGGAAAGAAGGAGGGAGACCGGGCCTTGGCCCATTAGCAATTAAAATCATATAACAAATAAAACCACATGATTTTATTCATTATTATTTTTTTCCAAGAAAACAAAAACCCTTTTTCTTCTTCTTCTTCTTCTCCTTGGCCGCAGACGAACAAAGAACACCAAGGGGGTGTTTGTTGTGGTTGATCTAAAATTCTCACGTGTATACGTTCGTGTTCAACCTCCTTTTTAATTCACGCATTGGTATCCTTAATTCCCTTTTCTTATTTTATTTTATGAATGATTTAGGTTTAAATAAAATAAGAACACATTAAAAACATGTAGATCTAATAAGGATATAAAAACCAAAAAGTTTTGGTGGGTGTTTATCCCGATAGCACGCCAACCGAGACATGGGGGGGGGGGGGTCTCGGTGGCGTCGAACCATCATCAGTCGCACCCTTCGTGGGGTCGGCGTGTCCAGGAGAACCACCAGCTGCAGCCAAAGGCTAGCGGTGGTAGTGTGGTGATGTACAACCGCAAGGACCAAGGCCTAGTGGGAACCTTGGCCTAGCGGTGGGAACCAAGGGCGCGACAGGGGGGGACCCCAGCCACGGCTGGGGGGCTGTGTTTCTCGGCGCAACAGCAAGCCGAGAGTCATAAGGCTCTCGGTGAGCCATTGTTGCTCGGTTGCTCGGTTCTCGGGTTCAGGCTCGGGTACTTGATATTTTTATGAACACGTAATTAAACCGGCATGTATGTTTAATTAATTTAGTTGATTAATAAATTTGGTTTAATTAAAAATAAAAACTTATGTTATGTTTATTTAATTAAAACTGGTATAAAACATGTATTGACATTTAATTAAATAAACTTAGGCTATAATAATTAATTTATTTAATTATTCATGAACATGAATTTAATTAATTAAACTTAGGTTAAATTAATTAATATATTTTATGGTACAGTTTAATAACATGTATTATGTAATATTATTAATTAATAATAAACTTATAATAAACATGACATGATATTATTAATTAATAATAAGATAAGTATTAATTTATTTATTAAACTTTATAGTATAATAATATATGACATAAAATAAGCATATAATTAACTATGGAAGCATATTAATTATGGAAGTATATTAATTATGACACATGATAAATATAGTAATATTATATTTATGGTAATATTATATCTATGGTAATATACTAAATATGGTAACATGCTATTAATGGTAATACGTTAATTATGATAACATACTATATATAGAAACATGATAAATATGAAAACTTTCTATTTTTGGAAACTTAATAATTATGAAAACTTTCTATTTTTAGAAACTTACTATTTAAGGAAACTTACTATTTTTGAAAAGTTATTATATATAGAAACCTGCTATTTTTGGAAAGTTACTATATACAGAAACCTGCTATTTTTAGAAAGTTACTCATTATGATACAAAAAGTATAATAACACTTAAAACATGAAGCATATGAATCTAAAATACATGAAACTATAAGAAATACATGATTAAGATATGAAACCATAAGACAAGAAAAGAACAAGTATTATAAGTATGTATACGTCAAGTAAACCAAACAACAAGTATGTATAAGTAAGATCGACTCTTATTCATGTCCCTTCATTATGTAGCTATTGTGATGTCGGAGTGATCGTCTACGTCTGTTTCCGTCTTCATATTACTGGACATAAGGTACGGATATTTGGTCCTTCAGTAAGGACATTCTTTCCTATACTTAGGATTTCCCCGTTTGCAGCCATTTGTTTTCCCCAAGTAGTTTAAGTGTCTTAAACACATTAGTATATATGTATGATTATTTTTAGATTGCCAGAGCTATATCCATGCATGCCAGTTTCACCTAGTTATGGGGGTTCCATAACCATAACACTAGAGGCACCGGTGTTATGACTCTTCTGCGATGAGAGTGATTGCTCACAGCGTCCCTTTATAGTTTTGGCCAGTATTATTATATCATGTGGGACGAATAGGTGCATCCTAGGACAAGTAGTATAATTTCATGGTAACTATGATGTGTGTCTTGCATCCGTTATAGGAGCTGATCCCTCTACTCATTTTATATATTAATTAGAGGCAGCCCCTCTAATTGCATGACGAGGTCACCCCTCCAAGTATTCATGCACGTGGGTTAACATGACCTATATGGACTCTCGGCATATTTAAAATACAGATTTTCAAGATAAACTAAACATAAGTCTTTTCAAAAATATAAACCAGTATTATGAACAAAAACCGGGTTTTCCAGGACATACATTTATTCCGCTGCTATATTATTCATTTCATTCCATTATTTGCTTGTGTTTATTCTTTACATTCTATTGTTATATATTCGCACACTGAGCGTATTGCTCAGCCGTATTTCTCTTTCTATGTACCAATACGACATGTACTAAAGGGCAAAGCTAGGAATCCAAGAGTACGTGCATGGAATGAGGCGCCAGCTTTCTTTCACTCTTTAATGCATTTACATACTTTTGCTTTGTGGGACATGGTTTAGTCCTTTCATTTACATTCATACTTATGCATTTCGTGTGTGGAGCTTACGTGGATCCGATGTTTGTTTCCGGATTCTTTTATGGTCATTGAATGTTTTAGACATTACCTTGTATGCTTTGATGATATGCCATAATTATCCTGTGATATTCCATTTATCAAAATGGGGTGTTACAACTATGGTATCAGAGCCAAGGCTTCGACCTGTAGGCTCTCAAAATTGACCTGTGACTAGTGGGTAGTCATCAGCGTCTTCCTAGAACTGACAGTTTGTTTTCATGCATTCATTTCATGTATCATTGTTGTAGAAATTTTGACTAAGTAATGGTTGAGACAGGACTGGCCTTATTTAGTCGAATGTGATTTTAATCGAATCATTTTGCTTGGTGAACCGACCCATAGGCTTTCTCATTAGCTCATGGCTTTTCTTTTTGATGAACCGACCCGTGTTTACCATATGTTCTAATCAGATTAATCATTTCATTTTCATTTTAAACTGTCAGATGGTCATGACACGCGAACAAGAGCTAGCAGCGCTGCAAGCAATGCTTCCCCAAATCAGGAACCAAATTCGGAATGAATACCAGAACGCTCCGAATAAGAACAACAATCCTCCTCCTCCTCCACCGGTTACTTTGCACACTTGGCTTGAGAGGTTTAACAAGCAGAAGCCAAGATCTTTCAGCAAGGCTGAGAATTCATTTGATGCGGAAGACTGGATTTCGCATATTGAGAAGATTTTTGATGCTATGGGATGCGGTGGTGTCTTTAAGGCAAGGTTGGCTTGCTATAAGTTTGAGGGTGATGCCCTACATTGGTGGAGAGCTTACAAGTTAGCTAATGGAGGCGATGATTGGCTTGCTGCATTGAATTGGGATCAGTTCAAGACCTTGTTTTATGCGCAGTTCCTTCCGACTTCTAAGCATGAAGGACTCAAGAGGGAGTATCACTCCATTCGTCAAAGAAATGGAGAGACTAGCACTGAGTTCACGCAGAGGTTTCTTAGGTTGGCTGGATTTTTAGGTGCGGTTACGGGTACCGCGGAGGAACAAGCCAAGCAATTCCGTTGGGCTCTGCACGCCTCTACAGCAACACGTTTACTTAGTGCTACTTGCTAATGTGGCACAAGTGAATGATGCAGCACGTAGCTTGGAAATGCTACATGAGCATGATGACTACGAGGAACAAGCTCGTCCTGAAAAGAGGTATAATTTCAGCCATCAAGCGTTATCATTTCATTTCAATCTTTATGTTCATTTATACCTTTTCCTATCCTATTGTATCTCCAGGCAGAAGGGTGGACCCAACCGGCCACTCAGCAGAATGCCAACAAGGGCAACAGTCAATCTAACGACCGTTATGGATCTGACAAGAGGAACGGTAATGACAATTACCGTAACAACAACAGCCAGTCCAAAAACAATAGGTCCCTAAGTTCTTAAGCTTTTCTATGTTCAATTGTTGTATGTTTTCACATACTAACATGTCAGCATCATAAACAGAAACTCTGCGAGTGGACGTGACCAAAATGCTAAGGGTCAGCGGTCCAATAACTCGTCTTCATCTGGTAAACTATCATTAAAACTTCAGCGTAGTCATGTTTATGCCAAATAATCATGTCTCACGTATATTTCTTATCAGGCTCTCAGGTAGCAAGGGTACCTCCAGGAGGGTACACCTACCCCATTTGTACGACGTGTAGTCGTAGACATCTCGGTACATGCCGTAAGTCAGCCGACGTCTGTTTCAAGTGTGGACTACCAGGACACATGTTGAAAGACTGCAAGAAGGGAGACACTGCTGGTACTTCTAGTGCTGCTCTTCCTAAGCTACCATCTTCGGGACGTGTCTACACTACCACACGGTACCAAGCTAATAAGTCCTCAGGTACTATCACTGGCATCCTATTTATGAATGGTCATGCTGCGTGTGCTTTATTCGATACAGGTGCTACTCATTCAGTTATATCCTCTACGTATGCTACTAGTATTAATAAAATCCCTACGCCATTAGAGAATGTGTTATGTATATCTACGCCTATGCGAGACTGTGTGCGAATTACCCAAGTGTACAGAGATCTTCCACTAGAATTTGATGACAAGGTTCGCCCAGTAGACGCACTTCCTTTGGATATGTGCGAGTTTGATCTCATCTTAGGCATGGATTGGTTATCCAAGCATCATGCTACAATTGATTGTCATGCTTATCGGGTTATCTTCAGCGATGTTCAAGCTCGAGAGTACATTTACGATGGTTTTATACCAGGAAAGTCTGTACAAATCATCTGTACGTTAGAAGCTCGTGCATTACTATCGCATGGTTGTGAGGGCTTCTTAGCTTCAATTCAAGATATCACTGCCGAACTTCCATCGATCCAAGATTAACCAGTTGTTTCAGAATATCTCGAAGTATTCCCAGAAGAACTTCCGGGTATACCACCTACTCGCGTAGTTTAATTTAACATCGAGCTCATCTTAGGAGCTCAACCAATATCTAAGGCTCCTTATCGCATGGCTCCCATAGAGCTCAAGGAGTTAAGAGATCAGCTGTAGAAATTACTGGAGCGAGGTTTCATCAGACCGAGTGTATCACAATGGGGTGCGCTGATACTCTTTGTAAAGAAAAAGGATGGCGGTATGCGTCTATGCATTGACTATCGTGAGCTGAATAAGATCACGATTAGGAAACGTTATCCATTACCAAGAATCGATGATCTGTTTGACCAACTTCAGGGTGCCAAACATTTCTCTAAGATCTGGTTATCATCAGTTGCGAGTTAAAGAGCCGGATATTCTCAAGACTGCTTTTCGCACCAGATATGGCAATTATGAGTTCGTTGTCATGCCTTTCGGACTCACTAATGCTCCTGCGGTTTTCATGGACCTTATGAACCGCGTCTTCCACGAGTACTTATACAAATTTGTTATCGTCTTTATCGATGACATCCTCATCTTCTCTAAATCCAAGGAAGAACACGAAGAACATCTACGTATTGTGTTACAGATTCTTCGTCAGAAACAGTTATATGCCAAATTTTCTAAGTGTGAATTTTGGCTAAACGAGGTGGAATTCTTAGGCCACATTGTCTCCACAGAAGGGATTACTATGGATCCTGCGAAGGTTGAAGCTATCACCAAATGGCCAAGACCGACGTCTGCAACTGAGGTTCGTAGTTTCCTAGGCTTAGCTGGTTATTATCGCAGATTCGTGGAGAACTTTTCAAGACTAGCCTTACCTTTGACCAAGTTGATGCGGAAAGGAGATAAATTCGTTTGGACTGATGAGCGGGAGAAGAGCTTTGAAGAACTCAAGAAGCGGTTAGTATCTGTGCCTATTCTTACTCCCCCATCTGGTACATGTGGATTTCAGATCTACATCGATGCTTCGGGTAAAGGATTAGGTTGTGTACTCATGCAACATGGGAAATGATTGCATAAGCATCATGTCAGCTAAAGCCTTATTAGGAAAATTATCCTACACATGACTTGGAGCTAGCAGAAGTAGTCTTTGCACTTAAAATCTGGAGACACTATCTTCATGGTGAATCATGTGATATCTTCACTGATCACAAGAGTCTCAAGTATATTTTCACTTAGAGAGAACTTAACATGAGGCAGAGGAGATGGTTGGAACTACTCAAAGATTATGACATCAATCTTCAGTATCATCCTGACAAGGCGAATGTAGTGGCAGATGCCCTTAGCAGTAAGTCGGGCATTATAAACGGCATGTGAAGGCCTACGTAATCTAAGGATTTGTTAATTGATGGATTAGATCTATGGATTTGGTGGAAGAGATGGGGAAGAAGGGGATTAGGTGTAGAGAGAGAAAGGAGAGGGAAGATAAGTAGAGAGAGAAAGTGATTAGATTAATGATTAAGTGTAAAGTGAATGACCAACCCCCTCCTAACATGCTAGGAGGGGTATATATATAGCCCACCCTACATGTGGGCTATATGGACTATATACTTACAAAGTAAATCACGAGCCTATTACATAAATGTCGTTGGAGCGACCGATCCTTCATAAATACGTAAAACGTATTTCCAACAATCTCCCCCTAAGGGAGGTCGCTCCAAGTTACAAAGTTCTAAATATTCTATAGCTCGTGATCAATGCTAATAATGATGTGACCGAGACTTTCTTTGGGAAAACACATTTCCAACAATCTCCCCCTAAGGGAGGTCACACCATTTTACAAAATCTTAAACCTAGCATCTATGCTTGAGTCTTCGATCTTGTTCTTGTGAATATGCTTGATGTGATCTTTGACTTTAGTCTTGAGCATGTTTCCTTGCCTTGACCTTGTGCATGCATCACTTGTGAAATTTGCCTCTTCGTGACTTCATGTTCCACATACTTATACCTTTAAATTCTTGAAAGCTTCAGAGTTTGATACAGCGGAAGACTTGACCTTCAGACTTTCTTGAATTTGTTGAAGTACTAAGTGTATGTAGTATAAGCATGTGGTGACGACTTCTTCTGGATTATACACCGCAATACCACCTTTTTGTTACGCTGCATAAGACAGTTAGCAACAAACCATATACGCGGATGAAATGGCCTTGAACATTTCATTCTAATTCGGTAGCATTTTACCTCCGGTCGGTGAAGACCGTTGGACGATATTAAATATCGTACTTGTGACAGGTAGTTTCAATAAAGAACCTCCTTGACAAGATTTCGCGGGTAAACCCGTTCTCTTTACTCGACCGTCCAAAGCTGACTGCGAACGTAAAGAGTGAATCATTTGGATAATATTATCCGCATGATTTGAAGCCGTCAATTCATGTTCCTGGAACAAGTGAAGTTCAATTAAGAACCGCACCATCGTTGCTTTCCAGTTGTCACTAGCTTGATTCATATAGAATCTTGCAAGTTACCTACCAAGTGCTGTTTGATGTTAACACTAGAAGGATTTCCACTCGTCACTGTGATCAATAAAGAGTCACTCTGAGTGTTCTGGCAAGATCATATGATAATGCGTAGAGGCCTGGAACGTGTTTAAATTCATTTAAGAATTAAACCACTGTTGCTTTCCAGTTATCACAAGTTTGATTCATAAAGAATCGCACAAGTCACCTACCATGAGCTTTTTGATATTCGCTCAAGAAGGATTTCCATCTTCATTGTAAATACTTTCGTATTACTCGGATGTTCAGGCAAGATCATGAAGATTTTGCGTAGGACTCTTAATATCTTTCTTACTTTTCACATTGTGTGAACAAGCAAGGAATAATGAAAGTGTGTCCTAATGAGATATTTGATGATCTCAAATGGCTCTAGACTCGATCGTGCATTTTGGATTTTTAGTGATCGGAGGCTGGAGAGGAGTGCCACCTTTTCAATACCAATTTATTCGGAGTGAATAAATCAATAGATAATGTGTTGATCTCCGTGTGATTAAAACAAATACCTTTTGAGAGATATTTGAGTTAGCTGGGAAGGGTTGTGCATTGCATCACTGGGTCCATGATGTCTTTCTTCAATACCGAGAATCATTAGCAAAAATGATCTCAATAGCATATGAATTGACCCGGTTTCTGCCTAAGGTTGTAAGGAGGGCTTCTTTCTTTACACCCTTTATCTTTACAATTCTTTTTCATTCTTCAACCCCTTCAATGCTTACCAATACGTCATAACTAGCACCTTGTTGTGATTGTTCCAGTGCTAACTTAAGTACTTGGTCGGCATGCAGCTACGTTCACAATCTTTCTCCATCTTTCCTAAGGACTACTATTTCTAGCTATGGAATGTCCTTGGGAAGATTCCTCCGGTTCTAGAGAAATCATTGGACTTTAACCTATCCTACCATCCTTGTGTCACCACAATCTTCATCGTCGTGAAAAGAGATGTTTTGGGTAAGTGTATGTCACCATGAAATCCATTTTGAAGTGCAAATCCATTTTGCTCCCCCTTAACATATGCTACGATATTCGAAAACATTTCGCACATGTCGGGATGAGCTAGCACGTTAAGTCAAACCATTTATGATTGATCATATCCCATATTAAATCACATTTTCTCCCCCATATTAAAAATATTAACCCAATCGATGTTTTTAATATCAATTGATTTAATAGCCTTTTAAGAAAATTTGGGAAGAAAAATGCAAATCCAATTATCTTCATGATTTTAACAAGCTCCCCCTCAAATTAATGAGGGTGTACTTGAAACGTAAATTAAATACCTTTTAAACACAAGTGTAAGGTATTTAACACGTGCAAAGATCAGATATAATAATGAATTCACAAGATTAGCAATGTACGAGGTTGGACCTGAATAATGGAGAACAGCATATGAAAGAAGCACATGGTTCTTGTTCACGAATGATGGTCACCTCGTCACGTCCCCGAGAAAATTAATTCTCGTTGTTGAGTCAAAGCTTTCCGGTGAAATGCTTGACTTGATTATGAAAAGCGGGTTGCTATCGGAAATAATAGCAAACCATATGGAGCATGTTTTAAATCTTTTAAACTTCTGCTCGAACTTTATTTACAACCCCGTGTCATTATTGAATGACATTTCTAGGTTCGTAAATATTATCGATTCCAGAAGACATGCTCGTTTTATCAAAACATTTTTGAACACACAATTTTGAAAGATTTAGAAAAACCTTTTGAGAAATTCTCGAAAAATTGTGTTCAAAGTTTTGAAAAACAATTACTTGAGCTTAAGATTTGGAATATCTTAGGAAGCTCAAGTCCGAGAAGTTGTAAACTTCTCGTTGTTAAGGATAAGTTTATCATCGGCGATAAACGTTCCTTTTATCTGAAGAACGAGTCCTAAGCTGACATTTACTTAGAAGTCGTGTTCATGAGCTTGAAAACTTTGACTGTTTTAATGGAAAGCTCATGACCAAGAAAGGTTAATTTCTCGTTATGAGGAAAAGTTCTCTTATTTAAAAGATACACTTTCCTTTCTGAGCTTAAAACTTCGAATGTTTTAAGACAAGCTCATGACCGAGAAAATTGAATTTCTCGTTATGAGGATAAGTTTATCATTAATGATAAACTTTCCTTTATTTGAAGTACGGGTCATCGTCTGACATTTAACGATGAGCCATAATGCATGAGCTTAAAAACTTGGAATGTTTTTGATATAAGCTCATGCCCGAGAAAAATGAATTTCTCGTTTTTAGGATAAGTTTACCATCGGCGATAAACTTTCCTTTCTTTGAAGATCGAGTTATAGTCTGTGATGCGACTATAAGTCCTTGTGCAGCTTAACCATGAATCCCCTGAGACATTTGTTTCTCTGATATCTGCTTCTTCAGCAACCAAACTCTAAGAGTGTCCTTAGTTGAACGGTACACAACGATTGGACCGCTTCGTTCTTTTGGAACATCAACTTTGGTACCTGCATTCTCATTAGGAGTTTGTATACTTTTGCATGGGTTAGAGATATCTATTTTTGAAGCACGTGGGGGTTCACAGTTGGCTTTACTTGTGTCAGAGGTGGCCTGAGGGGATGATTCACTTGTCTTAGTTGGCAAACGTTTCCTTTTATAGAAAATCTTAAGTTCAGGCTTAAGTGATGTATCATCCTTTGCAATTTCCTCCCTAGTAGTCTTCGTAGAATCAGAGACTATCCTAGTTAAAGGGCACTCGTTTCCTACAATAGTGAAAGTTCTACCAGTGGGGCGCCAAACTTTACCAAAGGGTTTGATTTTAGCTATCCACTGGGACTTAATTCTAGCACGGGAGTTCACCTCATCAAGTAATTTCTTGACACAAGCATCATGATTTGCCGTAAAGACACATTTTCTACATGTTTTACAAGTAGCATATTTCATGTCTGAATAATTCCTAGATGATTGATCGATGCTCCTAGAAGATGGCATGCTACGGTTAGCAGTGTTGGGTAATCTAGAAGGCATCTGACTAGGTTGGACATTGCTATCTCTTACATGTGTCTTTTGAATAGCTTCCCTTTGACCAGATTTATGGCAAACGTCATTTGAACTAGTTCTTGACGTGGTCTTGGTATTTTTAGGGAAACTAGAGGCAATCATATGATTTGGTCTTGCTAAAGCTGGAGTGATCACATTGGGCCTAGTTGCTGGAGTGACAGTTCTAGAAATATGACCCAAATCAACTTGGGAGGCAAACCGCGGTCTCGAGGATTGTGATCGCTCGGATCCAAATGCAGTAGGTTGTCTGACAGTCGGTTGTCTGACGAACTGATTTGTAGGCGGTTTCCCCAAGATTGATGGTTTTTCAAGCTTAGTGTCCACACTAGGTCCTTTACTTTTCCTTAACTCGTTTTTCAACGCAGCTATAGCAAAAACCTTTTCCTGAACTTGGGCTTTTAATGTTTCATTTTCTTTGAGCACGTTATCTTGAGATGCCAACTTAGATTCAAGCAGTTGAATTTGTTTCAAAAGATTATCCTTTTCAGCTTTAGAATCTAAAACAGTTTGATCCAATTTCCTTTCAAGAACAACGTTTGATTTTTCAAGTTTTTCAAAGTATGTTTCAAATTTGACCGTTTTCTTAGAAAATTCAAGTTTGGCATCCTCAAGATCTTTTGATTGTTGAGCTACAATCATTTCGAGCTCTCTAATCTTGGACTCAGAAGCAGACAATGAAGCAGTTATAATACAATTTTCATGATGTACTATAGCATTCTGAACAATCTCTCCCCCATTATGACTTACATCGGATGAATCAGAAGTGGTATTTCTATCACTCTTTTCCATCCCATGTTTGTCATAATTAGGTTCAGAATGCTCAATATGCGGCATGTCATCAGCATATACATCATAACCAACATCACATTGTACCATGTTTGCAGGCTCTTCGTCATAAATGGGTAAGGTGTCATCAAGAGAAATCTCGTGAACATTCCCCGACGTGCCACTGATATCATGGTGTCCTTCTGAATCCGTGCTCTTGCCATCGTTAGGCTCCAAGTTGTCAACCGTATGATCAGTTTTCTCTTGCATCGAAGAGTCTTGCACTCCATTATCATACCCTTGCTGAAGTCGAGATCTTTCATAAATTGAAGACGAGACCGATGACATGAGTTTCAAAATCGTATCACGGAAAACTCGAAGCTCGGTATGTGTATCTCGTAGAAATGATTGGCAAATCACTGAGCTTTCAGGCTTGATGATATTGAATTGGAGGAAAGGCGTGAGTTGTGTCACAAGAGCCTTATAAGCAAGTGTCGATGCAGATTGATTAAAGTTGTCACGGTTGATTTGCTCGGCGAGTTCGGTCAAAGTGGTGAACATTGAGTCGATGAATACATGACGATCTTGTCCAAAGATTGTCACAAATTCGCTCCCTCCTTGAATCCGTGAAAGATTAACTAGATGATACTGAAGCATTCGAAATGAAGTTATACCACTTTCCCTAGCGTTGGCTTGCACTTGATGCGATTCTCCCTCGTTAAGTGTCGATTTTAACGATTCCATTGGGAATCGAGGAAAAATGATGTGACTGTTGTTGTTGTCGGCTTTGAACAATACGACTCGGCTCAAAAAGTGTTATCGGCTCAAAAGATTATGAATAAAACCCGATCAAAAAATCCATAATTGCTAAAAATATATCCCGTCACTGTCACTCGTAAATTTGACTTCAAATCCGGCCAGAAAATATTTTTCCACGTTAACACTTTTAAAATACCCGCCTCAATACGATTTGCCAAAAACCAACACGTGACAAAATATTGAAAATAAATTTAACTAAACAAAATAAAAAAATAAACTTTTGATATTTTAAAATGGAAAATAAAATAAGAAAAAATAAAAAATAAAACTAATTTTTTAAAATATAAAAATAGAAAAAAAAAAAAAAAAAAAAAAAAAAAAAAAAAAAAAAAAAAAAAAAACTGATTTATTTTTGAAACTATATAAAAAAAAAATCGGATATATTTTTGTAAAATAAATTTGAAAATTGCGTTTAAAAAAAAAATTACTTAAAATAAAAAATAAAAATAAAAAAACGCAGATTGACAGTCTTGTCTTGTTTTCTCCGTCAAAGCATAACACGTGGGCCAATCACAACAATTCCACCGCCCCACTTATAGCTTTGTTAAATCCGCCCGTTTATTTCTCTTGTTTGACTCTCAGATAACCAAAAAGAAACGGTATAACTCTCTCTCTCTCAAACCTTGGTTCCTCCGTCCTGCGTAATCCCTTTCTATCTCTCCATCTCCTAGCTTTTCTCTCAAACCACAACTCAGAAAACGAATCTCAATCAAGATTTTTGACTCAATTAAACTCAGCCACCAAAAAACTTTCAATGTTTGAAACTAATCGTGACCTACTGAATCACAACCCTTATCTTTATCCAACCAATATCAGTTTGAAAAGAGAATCTCAAGTGAACCGGATGCGTCAAGATCTCTTATAGAGGTCTCGGGTAGGTTTTTAATTTTGATGAGTCTCTCTCTCTTCTGTAGAGTCCTTCTGTCATGTTTTGAGTTGTGTCTTTTTGTGTTGTTGATTCTCAAACAGTGAGTCTATTGACTGAAAATGGGTGAGTTTTTGTGGGGTTTGAGGGTGTGAGTCGTGTCAGGGTGAGAGGGTGGTGTGATTGTGAGACGAGGGTGGGTAGGTTGTACAAGAGGGTTGTCGAGTTTGTGAAACTGTTGGTGGCAGTCAAGAGGTTGTGTTTGGGGGTTGTTGGTCAAGGGGACGTGACGAGGGTTGTGAGAGAATGGGTCGATGAATTGTGGGTTTGGGTAAATCGAGAGTTTGATGTGGGTTTGATGAGTGTTGAGTGTGGGGTGAGTCGGGTCTGTGAGTTTGGGTGTGTTGTGTGGGAGTGTAGATGATGGGGAAGTTGTGGGTGAGACGAGAGTTTGTTTTGGTAAACGTTGAATTGAATTTTGAGTCTGGTCAAAGGTGGGTTTGTTTTAGTCGAGGAAGAGAGTTATGGGAGAGAGTGATGGGAGAGTCTAGGATGGGTGTGTGGGGACGAGTTACGAGGGGAGTTTTGTGGTGTCAGTTTGTTGTTAGTCGAGAGATGGTGAGGCTTTGTGAGGGTGATGTCGTGACGAGGGAGTGTGGGGGTAACGAGAGAGGGTTTTGGTTTGGGGTAGAGTCGGTGTGGGTAAGAGTCAGTTTGGGTGTCTGGTTGAGTCAGAAAAAGAGTCTGTTGAGGGAGGAGGGTGTCGGTGAGGCTTGAGTCACTGTTTTGGGTCGAGTTGTTTTTAAAGCCTATTCGGAAGTTTTTCTATTCGGAAGATTTTTTCTATTCGGAAGTTTTTTCCTATTCGGAAGTTTGTCTATGCGGAACTTTGTCTATGCGGAACTTTTGTGTCATGCGGAACTTTTGTGTCATGCGGAACTTTTCGTCAATTCGGAAAAAATGTGTCTATTCGGAAAATATGAGTCAATGCGGAAAGTTTTGTTTATTCGGAAAGTATGTCTATTCGGAAAAAAAACGACCATTCGGAAAAACTGAAATCAGACCACGGGATGGATCAAACCTGACTGATGACACTTGACAAATTTTGGACTGAGTTTGACAGATTTGGACAATAGACAGATTTGACAGATTGACTAATGGACGAGTTAATCAGAATGGACTTTTTGACTGTTTTGGACTGAGAAAAAAAACCTTTGGACTGATAACTGATCTAAAAAAAAATTTGATTAAAAATAATTAAAAAATGACTGATTAAAAAAATAAAAAAAAAACTGATATGAGTTACAGATCCATAAACAAAAAAACAAAACTGATTGATATAAAAAATTTTTTTTTTTTTTTTTTTAAGAAAAAACTGATTATTTAAAAAAATTGATTATAAAAAACAATAATAAATAAAAATAGATAGAATTGATAGAAGAAAAATAGATAACTTTATTAAAAAATTTGATAGGATTTATAAAAATTAATAAAAAAAAAAATTGATCAATTGATGAAAAGATGGATAGAAAATTAGAAAAGAAGGGATTTTTACCACCAAATCAAAAGATAAAAAAGCAAATCCTAAGATTCAACCATGGCTCTTGATACCAATTGAAGGCCTACGTAATCTAAGGATTTGTTAATTGATGGATTAGATCTATGGATTTGGTGGAAGAGATGGGGAAGAAGGGGATTAGGTGTAGAGAGAGAAAGGAGAGGGAAGATAAGTAGAGAGAGAAAGTGATTAGATTAATGATTAAGTGTAAAGTGAATGACCAACCCCCTCCTAACATGCTAGGAGGGGTATATATATAGCCCACCCTACATGTGGGCTATATGGACTATATACTTACAAAGTAAATCACGAGCCTATTACATAAATGTCGTTGGAGCGACCGATCCTTCATAAATACGTAAAACGTATTTCCAACAGCATGAAAGTACAAGAAGAAATCATACGGGAATTTGAACGATTAGACATTGAATTTCTAGTACGTAGACAACATGGATATTGGGCTAATATAAGAATTGAGCCAGACTTAATTTCTCGGATTAAGGCAGCTCAGAAGGACGATGGTGAGATTTGGGCTATCATTCAGAATCTTGATCGAAAGACAAAATTTCGTTTAGACGAAGAAGGCATTTTATGGCAAGGAACAAAGCTATGTGTTCCGGATGATCTTACATTCCGAGAAGATTTATTCACAGAAGCTCACAGCTCTCCGTTCTCTATTTATCCCGAATCTACCAAAATGTATCGTGACATTAAACAACATTTCTGGTGGAGTGGTATGAAACAGGATGTTGCTACCTTCGTATCCAAGTGTTTAACTTGTCAGCAAGTGAAGATCGAGCATTAGCAGGCTAGTGGTTTACTGCAACCGTTAGAAATTCCCGCATGGAAGTGGGACAAAATCTCCATGGATTTCGTCACTCGACTTCCGCTTACTCAGAGCAGACATGATGTTATATGGGTCATAGTTGATCGTTTAACCAAGTCAGCTCATTTTCTTCCAATTCGCAAGGACTTCTCAGTTAGCAAATTGGCAGATATATTCCTTAAGGATATCATATGACTACATGGAACTCCTTCAGACATCATCTCAGACCGCGACCCACGTTTCACGTCTAAATTCTGGAAGGGTATGTAGAAAACTTGGGGCACTAAACTTAAGCTTAGTACTGCCTTTCATCCTTAGACCGATGGTCAATCGGAGCGTACGATTCAGACCTTAGAAGACATGTTGCGGGCTTGTGCACTGGAATGGTCAGGAAGTTGGGATGACTACATATGTTTGGTAGAGTTTGCCTACAACAATAGTTGGCATGCAAGTGTTAAGTGTGCACCATTTTAGATGCTTTATTGCAGGAAGTGTCGTGCTCCAATCTGCTGGGATCAAGTTGGAGAACGAATACTTGAAGGACCATAAATGATAGAGGTGACCAACGAGAAGGTTTTCGTCGCCAAGGAGAAGCTACAGGAAGCTCGTGCTCGACAGAAGAGCTATGTTGATAAACATCATAGAGATATATCATTTAATATCGGTGACCATGTTTTTCTTAAAGTATCCCCAACACGTGGTATTAAGCGTTTTGGACTCAAGGGGAAGCTCAGTCCTCGCTTTATCGGACCGTTTGAAATTATTAAACGGGTCGGTGATGTATCATATCGTCTAGCTTTACCTCCTCAGCTATCTCATGTGCATGATTTATTCCATGTATCCTTACTCAGAGGTTACAACTACCATCCATTGCATAAGGTTACGTATCCATTCGAGCAAATTCGAGAGGATCTATCATATATCGAGGAACTCGAGAAAGTTCTCGATCGCCAAGAACGAGTCATGAGGAGAAAGATGATTCCATTCGTTAAAAACCTCTGGAGGGATCATACCGAGCGGGAAACCACTTAGGAAACGGAGGAGTCTATCAGGACTTCTTACCCTCATTTCCAGTTTTGACTCGGGTATGTCATTTTAGCTTATACGTCTTTCTAGCTTTATGTCATTTCAGCGTTTAGCATCTTATCAGCTTATCGCATCTCTAATTCGAGGACAAATTGTTCTTTTAGAGGGAAAGAGTTGTAAAACCCGCTCTAAAAACCCTATGATCATTTAATGCACGAAGTTACCGTTAAATTTAAACTTTTAAATTAATTAATATACGCCACGTATCACGAACATTTAACATAAATACTATGTATATTAATTAAATATGATAAGTATTATGTACGTAAAGACGAGTATTAATATACTATAAGTATGTATGTACGATAATAAGAAATGTCCAAGTAACGAAAGCACGATAATTAAATACGTAAGTACACGATTAAATATTTAAACAAGTAAAAAACCAAACACCAAAGTAAAGGGGTGTTTGTTGGCGTCGGTTGGAAAGAAGGGGTAGACCGGGCCTTGGCCTGTTAGCAATTAAAATCATATAACAAATAAAACCAGAGGATTTTATTCATTATTTATTTTTTCCAAGAAAGCAAAAACCCTTTTTCTTCTTCTTCTTTTCCTTGGCCGTTGGCGAACAAAGAACACCAAGGGGGTGTTTGTTGTGGTTGATCTAAAATTCTCACGTGTATACGTTCGTGTTCAACCTCCTTTTTAATTCACGCATTGGTATCCCTAATTCCCTTTTCTTATTTTATTTTATGTATATTTAGATTTAAATAAAATAAGAACACGTTAAAAACATGTAGATCTAACAAGGATATAAAAACAAAAAGGTTTTGGTGGGTGTTTATCGCGATCGCACGCCAACCGAGACATGGGGGGTCTCGAAGGCGTCGAACCATCATCAGCCGCACCCTTCGTGGGGTCGGCGTGGCCAGGAGAACCACCAACCGCAGCCAAAGGCTGGTGGTGGTGATGTGGTGATGTACAGCCGCAACGACCAAGGCCCAGTAGGAACCTTGGCCTAGCGGTGGGAACCAAGGGCGCAGCAGGGGGGACCCCAACCACGGCTGAGGGCTGTGTGACTCGGCGCAGCAGCAAGCCGAGAGCCGAAAGGCTCTCGGTGAGCTGTTGTTGCTCGGTTGCTCAGTTCTCAGGTTCGGGCTCGGGTACTTGATATTTTTATGAACACGTAATTAAACCGGCATGTATGTTTAATTAATTTAGTTGATTAATAAATTTGGTTTAATTAAAAATAAAAACTTATGTTATGTTTATTTAATTAAAACTAGTATTATACATGTATGCACATTTAATTAAATAAACTTAGGCTATAATAATTAATTAATTTAAATATTCATGAACATGAATTTAATTAATTAAACTTAGGTTAAATTAATTAATTTATTTTATGGTACAGTCTAATAAAATGTATTATGTAATATTATTAATTAATAATAAACTTATAATAAACATGACATGATATTATTAACTAATAATAAGCTAGGTATTATTTTATTTATTAAACTTTATAGTATAATAATATATGACATAAAACAAGCATATAATTAACTATGGAAACATATTAATTATAGAAGTATATTATTTATGACACATGATAAATATGGTAATATTATATTTATGGTAATATACTAAATATGGTAACATGCTATTTATGGTAATACATTAATTATGGTAACATACTATATATAGAAACATGCTAAATATGGAAACTTTATATTTTTGGAAACTTACTAATTATGAAAACTTTCTATTTTTAGAAACTTACTATTTAAGGAAACTTACTATTTTTGAAAAGTTACTATATATAGAAACCTGCTATTTTGGAAAATTACTATATATAGAAACCTGCTATTTTTAGAAAGTTACTCATTATATTATAACAAGTATAATAACACATAAAACATGAAACATATGAATCTAAAACACAAAAAACTATAAGAAATACATGATTAAGACATGAAACAATAAGACAAGACAAGAACAAGTATTATAAGTATGTATATGTTAAGTAAACCAAACAACAAGTATGTATAAGTAAGATCCACTCTTATTCATGTCCCTTCATTATGTAGCTATTATGAAGTCGGAGTGATCATCTACGTCTGTTTTTGTCTTCATATTGAAAGTTTATGGACATAAAATTAATAGTCGTGTGATAGGATCGAACTCGGGATTACGGGATTGCACACAATACGTAAAGGGTTAATTTTATTTAATAAATGTATTTAATATATTTATTTAATTAAACCGAGCATAACTAATGATCTTTTAATAAATTAAGAGTTAAGTTAAACAATCGTTATGGAATTAAATAGAAGAAAAGAAGGAGACGGAAAATTCTGGAAGCCTCTTTTGGGTGGTCTTAGGCTGGCGGCTACAAGGGTAAAAGGGGAATAAAAAAGGTTTTTATAAACAACCCTTAGCCCTCATATTTTTTCTCATCCCTCTCTCTTCTTTCCTGCGATCAAACCAAAAGGCAAACACCTTTTTTAGGGTTCCTTTTAACCTCTTGGTTTTGATTTCTTGAATCTAGTCCTAGCCCCTCTCTAGGGTTGTTGGGTAGATTATTGCACAAGCGTAGAATCTTCGTTTATACGTGCTAGACTCACGGTTAGCCCGTTGCATTACGTGTGTACAAGAGCGTAGTATAGTTTTATATTAAACTATATCTTGGTACTGTTCTTCATAAACCCTAATTAGAGATCTTGTGGATCTTTGCTAGGATAAAGGTATGTAACCCTAATTCGATTAATTACAAGGGCAAATGTGCTTTGATCTTTGCTTATGATTATATAATTGTTATGGACTTCTTAAACCATCAATGGCATCGAGAGCCGTTTTAACATGTTATAATTATCGAGATCTAAAGGTTTTTTTTAAACTAATAATGATTTGAGTTAAAATTACATGTTAGTTTTAGGTTTAACAAAAATTAGGGTTTTGGTTTTTTGTTTTTAAAAATCGGCCTAGCCGAATTTTATAAAAAAAAATTGTAAACCCTAAATTTACATGGTATAATCTTTAGATGTTTGCATTGATTAATTGTTATGTCCTGTATGGTTACGATTCGTAGTATTTTAATTGTTAAGAGTATGTGGGAGATCCGTGATGAACATGCATGTTTTTTTACGGATCATATTATTTTATATGCTATTTGCTTTATTTGATTCAAAGTTTTTAAAATTAGGGAAGACTTTTATGTTTATAAAACCCTAGATTTTATGTTCTTTGAATAAATTGTTATGCATGTAGCTATTTGATTTAGTTTTTTTGTACCTACTTGTTTTCATACGTTTTATACTAATTGTATGTTGTAAACAAGGGTAATTTTTAAAAGAAAATTAATATGGACTAAATCATATAAAAATTAATGAATTGTTTTGAGATCTAAATTACATAGAATTACGTTGACTGATAATTTGCAATGATAATTTAACGGCCTACTCCTTTTGACAAATTATAAAGTGGGTTTAACGCACCGCTAGTCATGTACCCGGTTAAGGAAGGAGGTGCTATGCCATTAGTCGCTGACCGAATTCCCGGCTCGCATGTGCGTCAAATTGAAATTACATACGATTATCTTTTGCATTATATCTTAAGGTTGATTTGCCGCAAATTCACATCCGGAACACAATGAATAAGGTTATTGCTTTGTGCTTTAGCCGATTTCTAGAAAAAAGTATGTTGTGAATTGTTGTGGGTAAAGTCTTTAATTGGTTTAACCAATACCTCAACTTGTGATTTATGGCGAAACTTTTGACTCACCAAAAGGTTTACTAAAAGTTTTATTAAACTAATGTTATGGAGATGTATGTGTCGGAAATACGTTTTTACGTATTTAGAAAGAATCGGTCACTCCAAAGATATATTCAAGTATTGGGCTCGTGATCCAATATGTAAACATATAGCCCACCAAAGCCCACATGTAGGGTTGCTATATAAACCCCCTCCTAGCATGTTAGGAGGGGTTGAACACTTAACCATTTATCACATTCCATCTTTCTTCTTATTTCTCTCCTTTCTCTCTCTACCTTTCTCTCTCTAGTTCTTCCTTCTTCCATCTTTTCATTAGATAAACATAACATTGCTAATTCCTAAGAAACCGTAGACCTACAATTGGTATCAAGAGACTTGGTTGATTCTTCGGATTTGAGCGTTTTTATCTATTGATTTGGTGGTAAAATTTTTTCTTTTTTACAAATTTCTTTCTCTCGTCTATTTTTTCTTTTGGGATAAGTTATTAAAGATAAAATGTTTTTTATATTCTTAATTTTTTTTCCTTAAAGTTATCAAATTTTTTAAGTTATCAGTATTGTCAAAATTTTGTTCTTAAAGTTATCAAATTTTTTGAAGTTATCACTATTGTCAAAATTTTGTTCTTAAAGTTCTCAAATTTATTTTTTAAGTTATCAGGAATGTTAAACTTTTGTTCTACTTTTCTCGTCTATATTTTGTCTCTAGCAACTGTTCTCCATATTGTCTCCTAGCAAGTAGCACTGTTTCTTGTACATCAGTTTTATCAGGTATCAATTTTGTCTCAGAAAGGTTTGTAAATTTCGATCCATACTTTATCGGAAAGGTCCAAGATTGTTCGTTACGATCGCATAAACCCTATGGTTTGTAAACTGCGATAGCCATCTTACGATCAAAGTCACGATCGAAGTCACGATCGAAGCTGTGATCACGAGTGCGATCCAAACTACGATCACGAGTGCGATCAAAGCTGCGATCTGAGTGCGATCGGAGTGCGATCTGTGTGCGATCGGAGTGCGATATGAGTGCGATCTGAGTGCGATCTAAGTGCGATCTGAGTACGATCTGAGTACGATCTGTGTACGAGTACGATCTTAGTACGATCAAAGACTGCGATGACATAATTTAAATTTTGCCATACAAACAAAGTTTTGACTCGACAGAACCAAGATTTAAACAGATTGACCAACCCTCGAACACTTAACCATTTTGACTCAAACCAGACCTCTCGACTCCAACATTTCAATACATCAGACTCTTACACCATCCCAAACAAAAGACTCGACTCGTCTCACCAAAAACAGACTCAACATCAACCTTTTCACTCCAAATCAAATCCACCAAATCTATCCTAACCCAACGACACCTATCCCATCTACAAATCACAACATCAAGACTTAAAATCTAAAACAATATCTTAGATTCAGTATTGCATGTCATTGATCTTTTCAGATCTATACCAGAATATCATCATAGATATGTGAAAAAGAACCCATCTTTTATTTTCGAAATATCAAGAATGAATTATAAAAACTTTCGTTATATTCTTTCTCTTATAATTCGATTTTAACAAGACAATTAATCAAAAATGACTCGAGTTGTAAACTTACCCGATACCTTATAAAAGATCTTGAAGCCGGTTTCATTTCCTGGTGGGTCTCGATAACCTTCTGAAAATCAAACCTCGTTTCTGTTTAGTTACAATAAACAAAAAGGTAGATTAAACAAAAAGAAACAGGGTGGGTATTTGATAGAGATTTGAGATGTGGAGTTTAGGTGGGTGAGAGAAAATAGAAGAAAGAGTCGAGAGGAGTTATCTGTTATTTGGGATTTTTTTAAGATTTGTATTAAGACATTTAAGGGGAGGAGGAGGGGTTGGTCATATTGTGTTTTCACTTCTCATTCAATCAACCTTCTTATTCTCTCATTCTCTCCTTTCTCTCTCTACTTTTCTCTCTCTAGTTCTTCCATTTCCCTTCCATCTCTTTAGATAAATCATACATTGCTTAATCCTAAGAAACCGTAGACCTACAATTGGTATCAAGAGCTTTGGTTGATTCTTGGGATAGGCGTGTTTTTATCTATTGATTTGGTGTTCAAAAATTTATTTTTTTTATAAAGTGACAATCTTGGATCGTTTTATAAAAAATTCTTATACTACTGTTTGTTATCCTACTGATCTTATTATACTGTTCTTATCACAAATTTTTGTCTATCATTTTTTTTGTGATAATTTTTTTATAGGATATCAAATTTCGTTCATTATTATCAAATTTGTCTCAAATTTATCTTTCTATTGATTTGGTAACAATTTTTTTTGTGTTTTTGTCTCGTCTGTTTTATTACTTTGTCTTCTGGTATAAGTTCTTTATTTTGTCTCAATCTGTATTACAATTTTCTATAAAACTTTTTTCTTTATCAACATTTTGGGTCTCGTCTTGTCTCATATCAGTATCTAATATTATCTCATATCAAGATTTCTTGTCTGACAACTTTTGAGTCTTTTATTAAGAATCTGTCTCGGGTATAATTTTTCTGTCACGATCTGATTTTTTTTGTGATCGCATAAACCCTGGGGGTTTCTACTTGCGATCCAAAGTCACGATCACATTCTACGATCACAACTGCGATCCCAAGTACAATCACAGTTACGATCAAGTGAGTACGATCCCAAGCACGATCACCGTTACGATCACTGCCTACGATCACCAATACGATCGAGGAGTACGATCAGTGGACATGATAGGGGAGTACGATCACCAATATGATCAGTGAGTACGATGACTAGTTGCGATGTATGACTGCGATGTAGTGGTTGTGACTGCGATGGTGTGTTGTTATGACTGTGATGGACATGAAACATGTTGCGATGAAGGGACTCTATATTGCGATGACTATTTTGATATTGCGACGACTGTTTTCAAATATTGCGATATAACCAAAACTCGCTCAATTTTTTAAACTGATTCTCGACCCATTTTTTTTACCACAAAACAGACTTAGACTAGTCACGAATCACACCCTCTATCACCTTAGCACTCGACTCAACCAAACAAGACTCACACACCCTCTCGAACACCCTCTCTCGAATCCAACATCACAACAAAATAGTCAACACTCAAACTGTCACTCGATCAACAAGTCTGGACTCAAAACCACTTGGACTCTCTCGACACTTTGAAACCAACAAAAGTTTTGACTCGACTCAACTCATTTTGACCAAACCAAAACAGACTCTCGATTCACTCAAGACTCAACTCACCCTCATTAGACCCTCTTGACTCCAACATAAATGACCAACCTGACTCACCTAGACTTGACCTTAGCCTCGACAGGCTCGACTCAACAACATCATCTTGACTCGAATATCTAAAACACACCAAAAAGACTCTCATCGATCCAAACCTTTTTATCAAGATCTCCGTCAAAAGACTCTCATCGATCCACACACCAAAAAGAAAACATCAATTAAAACACCTTACCCGAGACCATTTTACAGATCTTGAAGCCGGACTAATTAATTATACTTCGTAAGATTGGACTTCTGATACAGAGTTTTGCATATGTTTGATCTATCTTGATTGATAATCAAATAATAAAAGGAGATTTGTTTTGATTGATTTCTGATTTTGGTTGAGAGAGGAAAGCAAATGACGGAGGAAACAAGATATATGATTAGGGTTGAGACTTCCTAACTTTTAGGGTCAAAATTGTTTTATATATATTAACAAGTGGGATAAACGTCTGATTTAATCTCAATATTCTTGCCACGTTTAATTTCAAGTGGGAAATACGTCTGCAAGTGAGATAGTAGTGGGGGATACACGTTTAAACACTTTTTTTGGCAAAGTTTAATTTCAAAGTTTACTTAAGAAAAGTTTAATTTCAAACTTACCTAAGGTATTAAACACATTTTTGGCTAAGTTAGTAAACTTTACACGTTTTAAAGTTATCGAAATGTTTGGCAAAGTTAATAACGTGTTTTGGATATAAATTGTCGGGTCATTCACTATATTAACCGAAGGTTGGATTTATTAGTTTACGAGCTTTCTTTTTGGAGTGAGCCGACCAAAAATTCTTCAGCCGAGAAAAGAGATATATCCCCATTCGAGGATTTTTAAGATTTATTTATGGATCGTTTTGTTGGTTTTGTCATATCCCGTGAATTTGCATTTCTAATTTTCTTTACGAATTGCTAAATTCCGAAAACAACCACATCCACAATTATTTTTTCATCGAACTTCAATTCATTCGTTGACTTCAACGTTTCAAGAGGGAGAATTGCATCTAATGCAAGACATAGCTAGAGAAAGTGGTATCACTTCAATTCGACTATTTCAGTCACATCTTATGACCATTTCATGGGTTCAAGGAGGAAGCGAATTTGTGACACTCTTTGGTCAATATCGTTATACATTCATCGACTTAATGTTGCTCAACGTGAACCACCTAGCTGAGCAACTTCACAAAGAAGACTTTAAACACTCTGCATCAGAAACTGCATATCACGCTCTTGTGACACAACTCACGCCTTTCCTCCAATTTAATATCATCAAGTCTGACAATTCAGGGATATGTCGGTCATTTTTCAATACACACAGAACGAGGTTAAAGATTTCCATGATAAACTATTGAAATTTATGACATCGGTTTCGTCTTCGATTTATGAAAGATCCAGCCTTCAGCAAGCGTATGATAATGGAGTGCAAGAATCTATGATGCTGATGCAAGAGGAGAATGGTCATACAGTTGACAACTTGGAGCCTAACGATGGCAAGAGCACGGAATCAGGAGGACAACATGATACTAGTAGCACGTCAGGGAATGTTCACGAGATCTCTTTTGATGACACCTTACCCGTTTATGATGAAGAGCCTGCGTACATGGTACAATGTAATGTTGTTGATGATGTATATGCTGATGAAATACTGCATATTGAGCATTCAGAACCTAACTATGACAAACATGGGATGGACAAGAGTGATAGAAATACCACTTATGATTCATCCGATGTGAGTCATAATGGGGGAGAAAGTGTTCAAAATGCTAAACATCATGATAATTGTCTTATAACTGCTTCATTGACTGCTTCTGCTTCCAAGATTATAGAGCTCGAAACGATTGTAGCTCAACAATCGAAAGAGCTTGAGGATGCCAAAAGTGAATTTTCAAAGAAAACGGACGAATTTGAAAAGTATTTTGAAAAACTTGAAAAATCAAACGTTGTTCTTGAAAGAAAATTGGATCAAAAAGTTTTAGATTCTAAAGCTGAAAAAGATAATTTTTTGAAACAAATTAAGTTGCTTGAATCTAAGTTGGCATCCCAAGTTGAATTGCTCAAAGAGAATGAGACTTTAAAGGCTCAAGTACAGGAAAAGGTCTTTGCTATAGCTGCATTGAAAAACGAATTGAGGAAAACTAAAGGATCTAGTGTGGACATTAAGCTTGAAAAACCATCAATCTTGGGGAAACCGCCTCAAATTCAGTCCGTTAGACAACCGACTGCATTTATATACGAGCGGCCACAATCCTCGAGACCGCGGTTTGCCTCCCAAGTTGATATGGTTCATCTTTCTAATACAGTCACTTCACCATCTAGGCCTAGTGAGACTAAAACAGATTTTGCAAGACCTAATCACATGATTGCCTCTAGTCTCCCTAGACATAGTCCAAAGAACACGTCTCGAACTAGTTCAAATGACGTTCGCCATACATTTGGTCTAAGGGAAGCTAAGCAAAAGACACAAGTAAGAGATAGGAATCTCAAACCTAGTCAGATGCCTTCTAGTTTACCCAACACTGCTAACCGTAGCATGTCACATCCTAGGAGAATCAATCAATCATCTAGGAATTCTAGATCTTACTCGGACATTAAATATGTTACTTGTAAAACATGTAGGAAATGTGTCTTTAAAGCCAATCATGATTCTTGTATCAAAAAATTACTTAATGAGGTGAACTCCCGTGCTAGACTTAAATCCCAGTGGGTAGCTAAAATCAAACCCGTTGGTAAAATGTGGCACCCACTGGTAGAACTTTCACTCTTGTAGGAAACGAGTGCCCTTTAACTAGGACAATCTTCGATTCTACTAAGACTACTAGGGAGGAAATTAAAAAGGATGATACGTCACTTAATCCTGAACTTAAGGTTTTCTATAAAAGGAAACGTTTGCCAACTAAGACAAGTGATTCATCTCCTCAGGTCACCTCTGGCACAAGTAAGGCCAATTGTGAATCCCCGCAAGATTCTAAGATAGATATCGCTAACCCATATAAATGCATACAAACTTCAACTAAGATTGCAGGTACCAAAGTCAAGGATCAACAAAAACAAACTGGTCCGATCTTTATATACCGTTCCACAAAGGACACTCTTAGAATTTGGTTACTAAAGAAGCTGATATCAGAGAAACAAGTGTCTCAGGGGATTTGCAGTTAAGCTTGCACAAGGACTTATAGTCACATCACAGACTGTAACTCGTTCATCAAAGAAAGGAAAGTTTATTGCCGATGATAAACTTATCCTCACAACGAGAAATTAAGTTTTCTCGGGCATGAGCTAAAAATAAAAACATTCAAAGTTTTTAAGCTCATTCACAATGGCTCATAGTCAAATAACAGTCTGTGACTCGAACTTCAAAGAAAGGGAAGTTTATCTTGTCAACGATAACTTACCCTCAAAACGAGAAATTAATTTTTCTCGGACACGAGCTAAATTTAAAACTATTCAAAGGTTTTAAGCTCGTGTATTTGGCTCCTCGTTAAATGACAGACGATGACCCGGACTTCAGAGACAGGAAAGTTTATCTACGCAACGATAACTTACCCTTAAAACAAGAAATTAATTTTTCTCGGACACGAGCTAAATTTAAAACAATTCAAAGGTTTTAAGCTCATGTATATGGCTCCTCGTTAAATGACAGATGATGACCCGGACTTCAGAGAAAGGGAAGTTTATCTACGCAACGACAACTTACTCTCAAAACGAGAAATTAAGTTTTCTCGGACACGAGCTTATCCTAAAACCATTCAAAAGTTTTAAGCTCGTGTATATGGATCATCATTAAATATCAGATGATGACCCGATTTTCAAATAAAGGAAAGTTTATCGCCGATGATAAACTTATCCTCAAAAACGAGAAATTAAATTTTCTCGGACACGAGCTTACTTTAAAACTATTCAACGGTTTTAAGCTCGTGTAAAATGGTTCATTGTTAAATTTCAGATGATGACCCGATCTTCAAATAAAGGAAAGTTTATCGCCGATGATAAACTTATCCTCATTAACGAGAAATTAAATTTTCTCGGACGCGAGCTTACATTAAAACTATTCAAAAGTTTTCAGCTCGTGTATATGGCGTATAATTATATTTCAGATTATGCCCCGGACTTCAAAGAAAGGAAAGTTTATCGCCGATGATAAACTTATCCTTACAACTAGAAATTAATTTTTCTCAGGCATGAGCTAATATCAAAAACATTCGAAGTTTTTAAGCTCATGCACAATGACTTACAGTTAAAATATCATAATGTAACTCGGACTTCAATTTTAGGAAAGCCTATCTTTAAAGATAGCTTATCCTTGTAACGAGAAATTAATTTTTCTCGGTCATGAGCTTGTATTAAAACATTCCAAGTTTTAAGCTCATAAAGAAAAGTGTATCTTTTAAATAAGAGAACTTTTATTCTTAACGAGAAATTCATCTTTCTCGGTCATGAGCTTTACGTTAAAACATTCAAAGTTTTTCAAGCTCATGAAAACGACTTCTAAGTAAATGTCAACTTAGAACTCGTTCTTCAATTAAAAGGAAAGTTTATCGCCGATGATAAACTTATCCTTACAACGAGAAATTAATTTTTCTCGGGCATGAGCTAATAATAAAAACATTCGAAGTTTTTAAGCTCATGCACAATGACTTACAGTTAAATATCAGACTGTAACTCGGACTTTAATTTTAGGAAAGCTTATCTTTAATGATAACTTATCCTCGTAACGGGAAATTAATTTTTCTCGGTCATGAGCTTGTAGTAAAACATTCCAGGTTTTAAAAGCTCATCAAGGAAAGTGTATCTTTTAAATAAGAGAACTTTTCCTCCTAACGAGAAATTCACCTTTCTCGGTCATGAGCTTTACGTTAAAACATTCAAAAGTTTTCAAGCTCATGAAAACGACTTCTAAGTAAATGTCAACTTAGGACTCGTTCTTCAGTTAAAAGGAAAGTTTATCGCCGATGATAAACTTATCCTCACAACGAGAAGTTTACATCTTCTCGGACTTGAGCTAGTTTAGTAAGATATTCAACATCTTAAGCTCAAGTAATTGATTTTCAAAACTTTGAACACAATTTTTCGAGAATTTCTCAAAAGGTTTTTTTTTCTAAATCTTCCAAAATTGTGTGTCCAAAAATGTTTTGATAAAAAGAGCATATCTTCTGGAATCGATAATATTTACGATACTTGAAATGTCATTGAATAATGACACGGGGTTGTAAATAAAGTTCGAGCAGAAGTTCAAATGTTTTAAAACATGCTCAAAATGGCTTTCTATTATTTCAGATAGTAACCCGCTTTTCATATTAAAGTCAATCATTTCACCGGAAAGCTTTGACTCAACAAAGGGAATTAATTTTCTCGGGCATGGTTTATTTTATAGCCATGTAAGGGATTGTGTTTACGCAATAACACAATCTAACACGAATATATGTACGCTTCAGTGCATTTATTTGTTAAAACAAGAGAAATCTTGTTTTTATGAAGTTATCATCTCCACCAATCATAGCAATTTACAATTGATATCTACATACTCGACGATGCGACTACTCAAACGGCGACTACAACTCTTTCAATAGAACACGGGTCAACAATTGAGGGGGAGCAATTGTCCAGCATTCAGAATCCTTAACGTCGAAAGTGCCAAGTTCACATGTGGGTGTCAAGACAACGATATCAATCGTACACATGGAGTCAAGAGATAACTTCAGACGTGATGAGAAGACCAACATTCGTGAACAAGAACCATGTGCTTCTCGTGAACAAGAACCATGTGCTTCTTTCATATGATGTTCTCCATCATTCAGGTCCAACCTCATTAAACGCTAATCTTGTGAATACATTATCATATATGATCTTTGCATGTGATAAGTACCTTACACTTGTGTTTAAAAGGTACTTCATTCACGTGTCAAGTACACCCTCATTAATTTGAGGGGGGAGCTTGTGTAAAGCATGAAGATAATTGGATTTATATTTTTCTTCCCAAATTTTCTTAAAATGCTATTAAATCAATTAATATTAAAAACATCGATTGGGTTAATATTTTTAATATGAGGGAGAAAATGTGATTTAATATGGGAAATGATTAATCAAAAATGGTTTGACTTAACGTGATAGCTCATCCCGACATGTTTGAAATGTTCTCGGATATCGTGGCATATGTTAAGGGGGAGCAAAATGGATTTGGACTTCAAAATAGATTTCATGGTAATTTATACTTACCCACAACCCTTTTACTTCACGACGATAAAGATTGTGGTGACATAAGGATGGTAGGATAGGTTAAAGTCCAATGATTCTTCTAGAACCGGAGGAATCTTCCCAAGGACATTCCATAGCTAGAAATAGTAGTCCTTAGGAAAGATGGAGAAAGATTGTGAACGTAGCTGAACGCCGACCAAGTACAAAGTTAGCACTGGAACAATCACAACAAGGTGTTAGCTATGACGTATTGGTAAGCATTGAAGGGGTTGAAGAATGAAAAAGAATTGTAAAGATAAAGGGCGAAAAGAAAGAAGCCCTCCTTACAACCTTAGGCAGAAACCGGGTCAATACATATGCTATTGAGATCATTTTTACTGATGCTTGATATTGAATACAGACATCATGGACCTAGTGATGCAATGCACAACCCATCCCAGCTAACTCAGATATCTCTCAAAAGATATTTGTTTTAATCACACGGAGACAACGCATTATCTATTGATTTATTCACTCCGAATAAATTGGTATTGAAATTGCGGCACTCCTCTCCAGCCTCCGATCACTAAAATCCAAAATGCACGATTGAGTCTAGAGCCATTTGAGATCATCAAATATCTCATTAGGACACACTTTCATATTTCTTTGCTTCTTCACACACTGTGAAAAGTAAGAAAGATCTTAAGAGTCCTACGCAAAATCTTCATGATCTTGCCTGAACATCCGAGTAAATACGAAAGTATTTACAATGAAGATGGAAATCCTTCTTAAGCGAATATCAAAAAGCTCATGGTAGGTGACTTGTGCGATTCTTTATTAATCAAACTTGTGATAACTGGAAAGCAACAGTGGTTTAATTCTTAAATGAATTTAAACACGTTCCAGGCCTCTACGCAATATCTTAGTGATCTTGCCAGAACACTCAGAGTGATACCTTAGTGTTCACAGTGATGAGTGGAAATCCTTCTAGTGTTATCCTCAAACAGCACTTGGTAGGTAACTTGCAAGATTCTATACGAATCAAGCTCGTGACAACTGGAAAGCAACGATGGTGCGGTTCTTAATTGAATTTCACTTGTTCCAGGAACATGAATTGACAGCTTCAAATCATGCGGATATTATTATCCAAATGATTCACTCTTTATGTTCGTAGTCAGCTTTGGACGGTCGAATAAAGAGAACGGGTTTACCCGCGAAATCTTGTCAAGGAGGTTTTTAATTGAAACTACCTGCCACAAGTACGATATTTAATATTGTCCAACGGTCTTCACCGACCGGAGGTAAAATGCTACCGAATTAGAATGAAATGTTCAAGGCCATTTCATCCGTGTATATGTTTTGTTGCTAACTGTCTTATGCAGCGTAACAAGAAGGTGGCATTGCGGTGTACAATCTAGAAGAAGTCGTCAACACATGCTTATGCTTTCTTCACTTAATACTTCAACAAATTCAAGAAAGTCTAAAAGTCAAGTTTTCTGCTGTATCAAACTCTGAAGCTTTCAAGAATTTATAAAAGTATAAGTATGTGGAACATGAAGTCACGAAGAGGCAAATATCACAAGTGATGAATGCACAAGGTCAAGGCAAGAGAACATGCTCAAGACTAAAGTCAAAGATCTCATCAGCTTATTCACAAGAACAAGATCGAAGACTCAAGCATAGTATGCTAGGTTTAAGATTTTGTAAAATGGTGTGACCTCCCTTCGGGGGAGATTGTTGGAAATACGTTTTTCCAAGGAAAGTCTCGGTCATATCATTGTTAGAATAGATCACGAGCTATAGACTATTTAGGACATTGTAACTTGGAGTGACCTCCTGATGTTGAGTAAAATATGTCTTTTAGGAAAAAGAGCGTAAAAACGGCAAGTATTAAGTGTTCGTCTAGGAAAACGAAAGCACTTATGACCCTTTATGTGGGATCGTTCTCAAGGAAGCTTGGTGTGTGTGTTAAGAGATGATTAATTTGTGATTATATTTATGAGAAAAGAGAAAGAAAAAGACGAATTACGCTAAAAAATACCCTACGACGTAAAAAACGTAAAACCGTAAAATTCGACGAAAAATGAAAGTGTCCTAAAAATTACCAAAAAATTACCTAAAATCAAGAAAAATGTAATTAAGACAAAAATGCAAACAAAAATTTCCAAAACCTTTTTAATAATTTTATATTAATTTTTAAAGTTGATTAAAAACCCTAAAATTAAATAAAATAAAAAATAAGTTAATTTGAAAACTTTAATGGATGTAAACCTCCAAAATACTATTAAAAACTTTAAAACTATTTTTTCATATTTTTAAAACACTTTTCCCTATTTTTTAATCACTTTCTAAAACAAAAACTAAAAATAATCATAGAAAATTAAATATAAACGTGAAAAATAAACTTTTTATGCCAAAAAGTCTTAAATTAAACCTAGAATGCAAGAAAAATCAAAAACAGTAACAAACCTAAATGAATAAGCTAAAATCAGCTTATTAATAAGCTGATGGTTTAAATAAGCTAAAAATTAAAACCCTTTAAATAATAAACCAAACAACGTATAACCAGTCAAAGACCCTAGGGCAACTGATTAACGCGTTGGTGTGTGAGAGGAGTGGTGCAGGTTCGAGTCCTGGCCACGTCCTTTTTAAAATCTATTTTTTTTACTTTTCTTTTATAAAACTTAATCTTGCTGAATAACTAATGACAAAAACATAAACAGAATCAAAATTAAGCAAGATATGAGCCAAATCAAACTTAAAACGTGACTAAAAAATGAAATAAAGCTATAGTAACAATTTTTTTCAAGAATTAGACTTATCCGAGAACTGAGTCGTTCTCTGATGACACAGAAAACCCACAAATGGCCTTGGTGACCTGGTTGGCTTAGGTAAGCCTTGATGGTTGCTTGTTTTGGCAAGAATAGGCACCCCACAAGTTAGTTGACTTGTGGGAGTCACAATTAACAGAAAGGTAACAGATTCAAGCAATAATCTTACAAGATCAAGCACAAGTAATCACAGATATGGGTCTGATGGATTTGGTCTGATGCAATGGGTCTTTGGACGAATTTCAAACACACACAACTAACTCAGAACACAATCAAAGAGCACTTAACTGAATCCAACCTCTTAATTAACCTAACTCCTAACATATTCACAGATTTGATGAACAAAAATATTAAAAATAATGCAGTTAAGGGTTGCTGATTGTATTGACAGTTTAATGCAATTTTTTAGCAAACAAACCTTCTAAAACTTATCAATCTTGACACAAAACTCTGATTAACACCTAAATTAACTTACTAAGTGTGCTTAGCCTATTTTTACTCCACGTTGATACCACTTAATCCTGAAATATAGCAGTCCCAAACACCATTTAATAACTTAATATCAAATTTTAACAATTAACATGCATCCAAATCTGAGCTAAGCTGATAACAAGCAATCTAAACATGTAAAGAACACTATATGGAGCATGAACAAGCAGACCTACTAACATATAACAAGCTACTCCCATAAATCACATAGATCTCACAAAGCATGCAATTTCAGTCCAAAAAGTAATGTTGGTGAGTTCAAGGAGTAACCTGCTAATGCCTTCCCAAATCAGCTTAAAGGGGCTTGAAGGAGAGCTATTGAAACAATGTAGAGAAGCTTTGTTGAGGGAATCCAAAGTAGGACCCCAAAGCTGTAAATATCTTCAACAAAAAAATAACTCATACCCACTGAATCTTGATATCTGCTGGATATCAGGGTTCTATGGTCATATAAGAGCTCAAATAAGCAGCTTATGTGGCCTATGATCTTTCTTACTTAACTGAAAAAACGTATTTCAAAACTTAAAACAGGTTTACTGAAACTTAAAAATGCCTTTTGAAAACTCATTCAAGGATACCAAACATGAAAAGTAAATGGAACTCAGTCTTTCTCATCATCAAACTCAATACCATTTTATTTCTTCCATAAAACTGGATTTACAAGGTTTGTGAAAAAGGAGAAAAAGCAAGAACAGTCTAAACTAAACTCCTACTACCCTTTATATAATAGGGTGTACAAGGTTCTAGAAAATTAAAAAGATGAAAAACCCTAGCATGTAGTTTGCCAATTCTGCCCTTTTGTTTGAAATTCGAATCTTGGACTTCATAAGCTCATGTGAAGATTTCTTGTTGTTTTGTGGTGTGCAAGCTGTTGTAAACTCATCTAGACCATTGGTTGACCAAGAAATTAATCAAAACCGTTGATGGACTGCTCTCTGGTTGTCTTTTTGTAAAAAAGTGGGTCAAGGGAGGTTGGGTTTATCACATGGGAGGGGATGGTGACGTTTTTTGGGATTGAAAAGGGATTAGGGAACCCTTAATTACTATTCTGGAAATTTATAGGGGAAAACCCTTTGTTTTGATGTTAATTCGTCCTGGGTTTAGTTAGGGTTTATGGGAGATTAGGGATGAGTTTTAATATGTTTGGGATTAGTGGGTTTTTAAAAATGTGTTTAGGACGGAAGGAGTTAACTGATTAAATTAATCAGTTATTTAGGATGGTGGAAGGTGAAGTGGAGTGGAGAAGGGTTTTAATTGGTGGAGGAGTTTGTGGGGGTGACGTGGCGTGGTGGTATTGGTGGGGTGAAGTTTGTGTGTCTGGCCCATTTGCCCCCTCATTTTCCATTCTCTTGTATTTTTACTTTTGTCAGCCCAAATGTGAATAATCCTTTGTATTTGAAGTTTATAAACTTCTATTTTGGCCACCAAAGTTTTAGCAAAACTATTCCAAGGGTATTTTATGCATATGTTGCATTCTTTAAGGGCTAGTAATGACATGTCTTCAAACTTCAAGGATGTATCTTGTACAAATGAATAGTGGAGGGTCATTTATGACAAGTCTTCAAAGATGAGGGACCAGTCTTGCCAATTCTTCAAAGTGGAGGGTCTTTTTTGCAATTTGACAAACTTTAAGGACCAAACTTGTAATTATGATTATACAAGGGTTTAAAGTGTCAATTCTTCAATATTGGAGGACCCTCACGCAATGCTAGCATAAAGTGTCGTAGCACCTCCAAAATTCATTTTTATTCACTTTTATTGAATGATAAACTAGCTATACTACTACTATTACTACTACTTGCGTTTTAGACATAATGTATGATTTTCATCGCAAAATGGGACGTTTAGGTTCATAGAATAAGAACACGTGAATGCTTCGTTAGAAATAATTTCGTCGTCCTCGATTTTCACCCTAATTCCATGCTAAGCGTGTAACGAGATCATTGTCATTATAAGTTAGTAATACTAACACTACTCATATGCCCTAATCACGTACTTATCCTCCCATTTTCCTAAGTTGTATCTCTTATATTTATTTTGTCTTGAATGTTCACGAGGATACATTGTTTGACTTATGCGATAATAGAGATTTAGGTCTAAAAATAGAGTCCTAACAGTGTAACCAAGACCATCGAATTAATAACCCCTCCTAATAGACAACGATGTCAAAAAACTTAAGTCAACAAGAAGGATCGATAAACACGGTTTTATAACGGTTTTGAACATGAGACTTATTACCAAGACTTTTATACGCCCCCTAACGGAAGGGCCTTATTATCATAGGTTTACCTCCATCTTTTATTCAACTTCGCCATGAAGCTTTTATTATGACTTCGGTCTTGCCTTGCCTTTTATTATCCGCCTCATTGGTGATTTTATTATGGCCAAAGACGTATATCCTCACGCTAAGGCGAATTTTGAATCTTTAAAGCTTCAAAGATTAAGGCTTGATTCACTTTCAATTTTGCACAGATTTTTCAGCCTTGTGAGCTTCAAATTGTTTGCTTGATTTAGGTGAGCACTTGAAATCTTATTATTGGGTGAAGCTTTCGATTATTCGGGTTGCCAATACTTCAAAACCGTGACGATGGCGATACCTTAATGTCTTCCCAATTTAATTACATGGAAGCTACTAGAAAAGACTAGAAACCAACAATCAAGACTAAACCGCTAAGTCAATATTTATTAAGCAAAAAATATTTACAAGCGAAGGGAGAATAAGCAAACAACGAGAACACATGAGTTTTTGAAAGAATACGAGTACTCTACGTTTAGCATAGTAACTTATAATTAACTCTATCATTTCTCGTCCTCATTTAAGAGACTTAGCCTAATATAAAGTTAAGGAATCGAAGCTAAGTGCTCAACACGCACGGTCGAGTAAAAAATTACTCTTATTCTCGCCATCGGAAAATCTACATTCGTGTCTTCAAACACTTATAAAACATGAGAAAAAATTTAAAATTTGGCCATTTTTAGCCTTATTTTGCAAAAAAATGAGAAACAAAAAGATAAACTTTGGAAAGCGTGAAGGTTGGCAAGGCAAGTATCTATTCACCCCCCATACTAAAGTTAAACATTGTCCTCAATGTTTTGAGTCTAAGGGTTGGAAAACCCCCATACTAGAGACGTAGTTGAATGCTTAATTTAGCATGGAAAGGGTGTAACCGTTAAATTTAAAGCCATTTATAAAGTGTGCTAAAAACCTAAGGTTAGAACATCAAAGGATATATCATATGGATATCGAGAAATTCTTCAAAGCAAACGATCGAGTGCTCCCATAAAACGAACACGAGAGGCTCCAATCATGAAGATGATCATCTAAAACTACAATTAACAAACAACCACGGAACAAAGGTTGGAAGGGCACAAATCCCCACACGTTACTACATTAGAAAGCGATAATATGTACATAGGATAAGCATGGGACTCCCCCACGAGGCACCTCGTTTTTTATTACCGAGTCATGAGCTCGACTCAATCCCCTCAATACTAGTTATCATTGGGGAAGGTGATTTGGTCGAGGTAGTTCAAGGATGGAACTTACCCACCAAAGTAGTGCTTCAACCTATGTCCATTCACCTTGAAATTGGGGCCATCATTTTGAGCTAGCTCGATGGTCCCATATGGAAAAACTTGAGTCACGGTGAATGGACCAACCAACAGGATTTCAACTTACCGGAAAAGATTTTCAAACGAGAGTTAAAAAGCAAAACTTGATCCCCAATGTTAAAAACCCGGTTTTTAATTTTTGAATCATGAAACTTTTTAGTCTTTTCTTTATAAATCAATGAATTTTCATAAGCAATGTCCCTTAATTCATCCAATTCATTTAATTGCATTTTCCAGTGTTTTTCTGCGGTCTCCATGTCATCATTACAATGCTTAAGGGCCCAATAAGCTTTGTGTTCGAGTTCAATTGGAAAGTGACAATTCTTCTCATACACAAGCTTATAGGGAGTGCACCCGATGGGCGTCTTATAAGCGGTCCTAAAGGCCCATAAAGCATCGTCCAACTTATCCGACCAAGATTGTCGGTTTTCCCCAATAGATCTCTCCAAGATCCTCTTCAACGCTCGGTTTGAAACCTCGACTTGCCCACTCGTTTGTGGGTGATAAGCCGTAGAAAGACGATATGTAACCCCATATTTCCTTAGGACCCTTTCGAATTGGTCGTTACAAAAATGGGTTCCACGATCGCTTATGATCGCACGAGGGGTTCCAAACCGAGAAAACAAGCTTTTCAAAAACTTAACTACCACACGAGCATCATTGGTGGGCAAAGCCTTAGCTTCCACCCACTTAGATAGGTAGTCAACGACGACAAGGATGTACTTATTACCACGAGATGATGGGAACGGCCCCATAAAGTCAATGCCCCAAACGTCAAAGATCTCACACACTTGGATGATATTTGTGGCATTTCATCTTTTTGTGAGGCTTTTCCTTGTCGTTGGCATGAGTCACATGACTTCACAAGTTCATGTGCATCTCGGTAAATAGTAGGCCAAAAGAAACCGGCATCAAAGACCTTCTTAGCCGTGAGATTAGCACCGTGGTGACCACCCGTGGGTCCCTCGTGACAAGATCTAAGGATGTTAGAAGCTTCGGTACCAAAGACACAACGTCGAATAATTTGATCCGCACAAGTTCGAAACAATTAATGGTCGTTCCAAAAATAAAACTTGACGTCACGAAAGAATTTTCGTTTTTCTTGAGTCGTCATACCCTTGATGAAGTTGCCCGCATGGTAATTTGCGATGTCCGCAAATCATGGGGTAGAAGAATCAAGCTTAGAATTAACTACACCAAGTGTCTCGAGTGGAAATGTTTCGGTGATTTCCTTGGGCTCGTAAACACTTTGGTGAGGATCTTCCAAACGAGAAAGATGATCGGCCGCTAGATTCTCGGCTCCTTTTTGTCAACGATTTTGTGATCAAATTCTAGAAGGAGGAGAACCCAACGAAGTAATCTCGGGTTTGCATCTTGTTTAGCCATAAGATACTTGATAGCCGAATGATCCGTATACACTATGCATTTCGTCAAGACGAGAAAAGGTTGGAATTTCTCAAATGCATACACCACGGCAAGGAACTCCTTCTCCGTTGTAGTGTATTTAAGTTGAGCCTCAACCATCGTCTTGCTAGCGTAGTGAATAGGCAAGAAGTGTTTTTCATGACGTTGCCCCAATACGGCCCCAATAACGTAGTCACTAGCATCACACATGAGCTTAAAGGGGAGGTTCCAATTGGAGCAACAAGAATGGGAGCTTCGGTAAGTTTCCTCTTAAGGATTTCAAAGGCTCGTACACAATCTTCATCAAAGACAAAACGTGCATCTATTTCGAGGTGATGTGTAATAGGTCGAGAAATCTTTGAAAAATCCTTGATGAATCGACGATAAAAGCCCGCGTGGCCTAGGAAACTCCTAACTCCCTTAACGGTTTTGGGATGAGGTAATTTGGCGATGACGTCTACCTTAGCTTGATCTACCTTAATCCCCGCTTTCGAAACCTTGTGTCCTAAGACGATTCCACTTTTAACCATAAAATGACATTGTTCCCATTTAAGCACAAGGTTGGTTTCCTCACAACGCTTCAACATTCTCTCAAGATTCGACAAATACGAAGTGAACGAACTACCAAACACGGAAAAGTCATCCATGAAGACTTCCATCGTCTTCTCGATCATATCATGAAAAATAGCCATCATGCACCTTTGGAAGGTTCCCGGTGCATTGCAAAGTCCGAATGGCATTCTACAATAGGAAAACGTTCCATATGGACACGTAAACGTAGTTTTTTCTTGATCAAGAGGATCGATGGGGATTTGGAAGTAACCGGAAAAACCATCTAAAAAGCAATAGAAGTCGTTTCCCGCAAGACGCTCCAACATTTGGTCCATGAAGGGCAAGGGAAAATGGTCTTTTCGAGTGGCTTCATTCAACTTTCGATAGTCAATGCACACTCTCCATCCCGTCACGAGTCTAGTGGGAATTAACTCGTTGGCATCGTTTGGCACAACGGTCATCCCTCCCTTTTTAGGGACACAATGAATAGGAATCACCCAAGGGCTATCAGAAATGGGGTAAATCATTCCCGCTTCAAGGAGTTTAGGACCTCCTTTTTAATGACGTCGTGAATTTTGGGGTTCACCCTCCTTTGACATTGGATTGCGGGCTTGTAATCCTCTTCCATTAAGATTTTGTGGGTACAAAATTTGGGATCAATCCCCTTAATGTCGGATAACTTCCACGCAATTGCCCCTTTGTGATCCTTTAGAACATCGACAAGTGCGGTTTTTTCATCATCCGAAAGTTCTTTCGCAATAATAACCGGCAACTTGTCTCCCTCCTCCAAAAATACATATTCGAGATGAGGAGGTAAATCTTTCAACTCGAGGATAGGTGGTTCCTCAATTGAAGATTTGGGCTCGATACTCATAACCTCCTCGGGTGGAGGAAAAGGGAAATCGTTAAGAAAATCCTTGATAATCGAGAAGTCCTCATCATTGTCAAGGTCTTCGTCACAAGTACATGGAACATCGAATTCTTCCAACGTAAAACCACCACCTTCAAATGGAGTGAAGGTTGGTGTCGAGTTATCAAGAATGGGATCTAACATAGTGGGATTGCCACTATTCTCATCATCACCAAAACCTAAAACCTCTTGTGAAAATTCCTCGCAAACCACGTCGATCATATCAACGAGGTTTATGGTTGCAACGGAATAAACATGAGAAATTTGAGAGTTTTGAGTTGCGTTTATAACAAGTTCCTCGTCGTTGAATCGTAAGGTGATCTTTCTAGCATGCACATCGATTAAAGCCATAGACGTATCTAAAAATGAACGACCTAAAATGAGAGGAACTTGAGGATCCGTGGGAATATCGAAAACGATAAAGTCTACCGGATAATAGAACTTTCCCACTTTCATAAAAACGTTTTCCGCCAATCCACATGCGGGAATTGTGGAATGGTCGGCCAACTCGATAGACATTAGTGAAGGAGTAAGATTAGGAAGATTGAGCGACTTGAAGACTGCAAGTGGCATCAAGTTAATACTAGCACCAAGATCGGCCAAGGCATAGCATTCTTCCATATCTTGGATTGCACATGGAATCAAGAATTTACTGGGATCACCGACTTTTTGAGGTATGCGGTTAAGATAAACCAATGAACAACTAGACAATTGTTGCAATTTCTCCTTGTTGTTTAACATACTCTTAAAGTTAGCGGAAAATTGAGGCATCATGACCAAAGCGTCAGCAAAACTTATATTGAAATGCAAATCACGAAACATTTTCATAAAAAGCTCAAATTGATAATTGTCGCGCTCTTGATGTTTCTCCTTTCTAAGTCTTGATGGGTAAGGTAAGGGTGGTGTGGGTTGGGACATAGGCATAGCCTTTGGAATCTCGGGTTCCAATGTTGGTAATGGGTCAACCGTAGGTGTGGCATGAGCGGTACTTCGTGGGCTTGATATATGCTCCTTTTTGACCACAACCTCGGGTTCTTCCTCAATTTCCTCCACCGTTGGAGTAATTGGTTGAGGAGTAAGTTCCTTAAGTGTCTTACCACTTCGTGTGGTAATCACTTTCATCTCTCCCTTCGGGTTTGATATGGTGTTACTAGCTAGACTACCCGAAGTAGAGGCTTTGTTCCCCATGACCGCTTCCAAAATAGCACTTAGCTTAACATCTTGACTAGCGGCTTTTTGGTCTATCCTTTGTTCAAGCCTAGAATGACTTTGCTCAATTTTATTGTTTTGACCTCTAATTTGATTAGCAAAATCATTTTTCAACTCATTTTTCATATTGGTATTTTCCTTAGCTAAATTAGTTAACTCCTTTGCGTTTTTAGCCGTTTCCCTAGCTTGACTAGCCAATTGCTCTTGAATGTTTTCCAAAATCTTATCATTTGCCGTAGCGTAATTCAAAAAGTCATTTGGAAGCTCTTTAGTTAAGCATTTTGAAGACCTTGACTTGGGTTTTGAAAATTACGGTTTTGGTTTTGATTTTGCAATTGGCTACTACTCCCTTGATTCCGATAGTTGTTATTACCCTTGTAATTGTTTCTTTGATTGTTTTGGTAACCAACTTGATTGTTTCGATAATTGTTAGCATTTTGATTTGGTGAAAAACCCGGTGGAGTCAATTGATTAGTGCGGGTAACTTGACCGTGTTGGTTATAAGTTCCCGCGGCCGCGTAGGCACTCGAAGTGTTACCACCGTTGGTAATGCACTCGGAGTAATCATGAGCTCCACCACAATACATACAATAAACCTCAACCGCTTTAGCCGTAGCGGGAGTGGGTTGTTCACCAACTTTAAACTCAATTAACAATCTTTTAAGCTTATCAAAAATCTTGTTTTCCAAATTTGCCTCAATTTGGCAAGCATCGATGGTATGTGACATTGAAGGTGAAGGCGAAGACAAAGTCTTATGAACACTCGATGTGCTACGAGGACTATAAACCTTAGACCTATTCTCAATGATTAACAATGCTTCCTCGACCGTTTTAGACAAAACATTACCACCCGCGGCGGCATTGAGATAATCATGCTCATGATCGTTCAAGCCATTGTAAAACGTGTCAATTTGATGCAAGTCAGAAAAACCATGATGAGGACATTCGTGCAACATTTCCTTAAACCTATTCCAAGCCGTTGAAAAACTCTCATTATACTCTTGTGAAAACTTTGAAATCTCGTTTTGCAAATGCGTAGTCTTAGAGGGCGGAAAAAATTGGTTCACGAACTTTGAAACGAGATCCTTCCACATCAATATAGAATTGGGTGGCTCTTTCTCTAACCAAATTTTAGCGGGCCCCGCTAAGGAATACGGAAAAAGCATCATCTTAATCGAGTCGTTAGAGACGTCCTTAAACTTGCAAGTGGCGGTAAGATGATTGAATTGGCGAATGTGGTTATGAGGGTTGTCCTTTTCGTCACCACGAAACTTGTTGTTTTGAATCATGGACAACAAACCCGTCTTAACCTCAAAATTCTCCGCAAGGATAGCGGGAATCACAATCGCTTCTCCATAACCCTCGGTGGGTGCTTGAAGCAACTCCATCATAGTACGATTAGCCATGGTGACTTCTTGTTCTACGATAGGTTCGTCAATAGGAGACTCCTCACTAGAAAGATTAGGAGTGGTTTCCTTTCGGTTTCTTCGTTTATGTGCACGTCTAGCTTGGTTACGAGTTTGCATAAACGTCACGTACAACGTGGGGATGAGCAAAGAAGATTCTTTTTGGTGTTTTTGTATTTTTCCAATTTTTTTGTGGTTTTTGATTGTTTTTACTTTTTTGGATTTTTGTGATTGTATTAAGTAGACAAAAATCTACAAATATCCTCCTTAATCAAATCATTTGATTAAAGAAGCCTCAAGGAATGAAAACGATCACGTGAAGTGAACGCCTTCGATGACTTTAGAACGTTGGTGGAACACCAAAACGTTCAAGAGGGTTTAATCAATTGAAACCAAGAAAATATATATGATACTTAGTAATACTTTGGGCGACAAAACCCTCGATTAGCTTTCAATCTCAAAATACTCACAAGCAAGCGGGGAAACGAGGCGGTGCGAAGCACTTAAGATCCTTTTTTCTTAGGGTATATTTTATAATATCCGCCTTATACCCACCTTATAGTTTGTATTCTTCAAAATCGAGCTTCACGAAAGTATTTATCTATTTTTTCCTTTGATTTCTTGTTTGAGATTCGAATAAAATGATTGGGTAATGACCACCCAAGTCAAGGTTGTGTTTTCACACTTTTGGAGTACTTGTGAATTTATTGTTCTACGTATACAATATAGTAATAGTATTCACACAAAAACGAAAAAACCGATAATACGTATTAGTAGAGTGCTACTAATACAAATAGATATTATGGCTATATATAAAAACAACAATTTCCAAATCAAAACACAACACGCCTCCCCGGCAGCGGCGCCAAAATGATGTTGAGTAAAATATGTCTTTTAGGAAAAAGAGCGTAAAAGCGGCAAGTATTAAGTGTTCGTTTAGGAAAACGAAACCACTTATGACCCTTTGTGTGGGATCGTTCTCAAGGAGGCTTGGTGTGTGTGTTAAGAGATGATTAATTTGTGATTATATTGATGAGAAAAGAGAAAGAAAAAGACGAATTACGCTAAAAATTACCCTACGACGTAAAAAACGTAAAACCGTAAAATTCGACGAAAAATGAAAGTGTCCTAAAAATTACCAAAAAATTAGCTAAAATCAAGAAAAATGTAATTAAGACAAAAATGCAAACAAAAATTTCCAAAACCTTTTTAATAATTTTATATTAATGTTTAAAGTTGATAAAAACCTTATAATTAAATAAAATCAAAAATAAGTTAATTTGAAAACTCTAATGAATGTAAAACTCCAAAATACTATTAAAAACTTAAAAGCTATTTTTTCATATCTTTAAAACACTTTTCTCTATTTTTTTAATCACTTTCTGAAATTAAAACTAAAAATAATCGTAGAAAATTAAATATAAACGTGAAAAATAAACTTTTTATGCCAAAAAGTCTTAAAATAAACCTAGAATGCAAGAAAAATCAAAACAGTAACAAACCTATATGAATAAGCTAAAATCAGCTTATTAATAAGCTGATGGTTTAAATAAGCTAAAAATTAAAACCCTTTAAATAATAAACCAAACAACGTATAACCAGTCAAAGACCCTAGGGCAACTAGTTAACGCGTTGGTGTGTGAGAGGAGTGGCGCAGGTTCGAGTCCTGGCCACGTCCTTTTTAAAATCTATTTTTTTTTACTTTTCTTTTATAAAACTTAATCCTGCTGAATAACTAATGACAAAAACATAAACATAATCAAAATTAAGCAAGATATGAGCCAAATCAAACCTAAAACGTGACTGAAAAATGAAATAAAGCTACAGTAACAATTTTTTTTCAAGAATTAGACTTATCCGAGAACTGAATCGTTCTCTGATGACACAGAAAACCCACAAATGGCCTTGGTGACCTGGTTGGCTTAGGAAAGCCTTGATGGTTGCTTGCTTTGGCAAGAATAGGCACCCCACAAGTCAGTTGACTTGTGGGAGTCACAATTAACACAAAGGTAACAGATTCAAGCAATAATCACACAAGATCAAGTACAAGTAAGCACAAATATGGGTCTGGTGGATTTGGTCTGATGCAATGGGTCTTTGGACGAATTTCAAACACACACAACTAACTCAGAACACAATCAAAGAGCATTTAACTGAATCCAACCTCTTAATTAACCTAACTCCTAACATATTCACAGATTTGATGAACAAAAATATTAAAAATAATGCAGTTAAGGGTTGTTGATTGTATTGACAGTTTAATGCAATTTTTTAGCAAACAAACCTTCTAAAACTTATCAATCTTGACACAAAACTCTGATTAACACCTAAACTAACTTACTAAGTGTGCTTAGCGTGTTTTTACTCCAAGTTGATACCACTTAATCCTAAAATATAGCAGTCCCAAACACCATTTAATAACTGAATATCAAATTTTAACAGTTAACATGCATCCAAATCTGAGCTAAACTGATAACAAGCAATCTAAACATGTAAAGAACACTAAATAGAGCATGAACAAGCAGACCTACTAACATATAACAAGCTACTCCCATAAATCACATAGATCTCACAAAGCATGCAATTTCAGTCCAAAAAGTAATGTTGGTGAGTTCAAGGAGTAACCTGCTAATGCCTTCCCAAATCAGCTTAAAGGGGCTTGAAGGAGAGCTACTGAAACAATGTAGAGAAGCTTTGTTGAGGGAATCCAAAGTAGGACCCCAAAGCTGTAAATATCTTCAAAAAAATGAAATGAAATGGAGTTAGGCTTGTTTTGTTCCTGCACAAACAACACAAAACCAAAGAACTAAACTTCAAGCTTAAATGAGCTTACTGCCAAACAGCTTTTCAAGCTTATTAGCATAAGCTCACTCAAACAGTGATGGTGAGAACAAGTAAATGAACCAACAAGTAAGAAAATTTTCACCTTGCAATACTTCTTACCCAAGGTTTATACCCACTGAATCTTGATATCTGTTTGATATCAGGGTTCTATGGTCATATAAGAGCTCAAATAAGCAGCTTATGTGGCCTATGATCTTTCTTACTTAACTGAAAAAACGTATTTCAAAACTTAAAACAGGTTTACTGAAACTTAAAAAATTGCCTTTTGAAAACTCATTCAAGGAAACCAAACATGAAAAGTAAATGGAACGCGGTCTTTCTCATCATCACACTCAATACCATTTTTTTTCTTCCATAAAACTGGATTTACAAGGTTTGTGAAAAAGGAGAAAAAGCAAGAACAGTCTAAACTAAACTCCTACTACCCTTTATATAATAGGGTGTACAAGGTTCTAGAAAATTAAAAAGATGAAAAACCCTAGCATGTAGTTTGCCAATTCTGCCCTTGTGTTTGAAATTCGAATCTTGGACTTCATAAGCTCATGTGAGGATTTCTTGTTGTTTTGTGGTGTGCAAGTTGTTGTAAACTCATCTAGACCATTGGTTGACCAAGAAATTAATCAAAACCGTTGATGAACTGCTCTCTGGTTGTCTTTTTGTAAAAACGTGGGTGAGGGGAGGCTGGGTTTATCACATGAGAGGGGATGTTGACATTTTTGGGGATTGAAAAGGGATTAGGGAACCCTTAATTACTATTCTGGAAATTTATAGGGGAAAAACCTTTGTTTTGATGTTAATTCGTCCTGGGTTTAGTTAGGATTTATGGGAGACTAGGGATGAGTTTTAATCTGTTTGGGATTAGTGGGTTTTTAAAAATGTGTTAAGGAGGGAAGGAGTTAACTGATTAAATTAATCAGTTATTTAGGATGGTGGAAGGTGACGTAGAGTGGAGAATGGTTTTAATTGGTGGAGGAGTGAGTGGGGGTGACGTGGCGTGGTGGTATTGGTGGGGTGAAGTTTGTGTTTCTGGCCTATTTTGATGAATCCTAAGATTTCGGATCTTTAAGCTACTAGGAATGCATCATGTTCATATGATTATACAATCAAAGCGGAATTAGAACGCGACACATTAACAAGGTGTTTAGAGCACAAGACACATAAATTACTCAACGAGTTTTCATTATATTAATAACAAACAACCACTAGACGTGTATACATTTAATCCCACGTCTAGTGCAATACACGCTTTTAGGTTTACTTTGTATATGAAAGTTATGAATAAACCTAATACCCTTGGTTCCTTTTATAGTGTAAGGATTAGGGTTTACAAGAGATAATATCAAATAAGCATGTAAATCTTCTATTTAAATAAACTTATACAGAATATATCCTGCATGTTTATCTAAATAGAAGCTTCCAAAGGCTTCTTGTCTACGTTTCTGTCAATGCTTGAATTGTATGTGACAATGCTTGGATTGCACATGACAACGCTTGAGCCATCAACCTCCGATTTGCTCTTGTCAACGCTTGATTTGCTCTTGACAACGCTTAGACAAACGTCTTCATGATTTCTTCGTTTTTGAGTTTCTGCCACATCAACTTTTTGATCCAACAATCTTCCCCTAGTTGATGTCGGTAAAACTCTTTGTATATCTCTTGTAAGTTGTACATCATCTTCAAATTGCTTCCCCTCAATTGTAGCATGTATGTCTTCCCCTTTTTGTCACATCAACGGGGAAGTAAACAATGTATGCAATCTTGAAGATTCTCCAAATGTAGGCTTTATGTAATGATCTTGAAGAAAAATAAGTACAATAATTTTGATGTAGAAGCAGAATAACCCAAACTTTGTATTTCTTTCACTCAATTGCTCACTAGTTGATAAACTCTTCCCCTAGTCGCAAAACGACTAGAGAAAAATGCAACTCTTTCATTGCAAAAGGAGGCTCGGTTTATTGGTAAGAACGGGAACTGAAACCAACAAAAACCGCAAAACTATAAGCCAGTTGTTAGCTATAACAATATATTTAGATCCAATGATAAAGGTGTATTGCTCACTTATTACATGGGTACTGGTAACCTTCACGACTATGAGCCAATCGTATGCTATAACAATATATTTAGTCCAATGACAACGTGTATTGCCCACCACAGTTTTTGTTACATGGGAACTGGTAACCTAACGACTATGAGGCAGTCGTACGCTATAACAATATATTTAGTACAGAGACAAGGTGTATTGCTCACCTAAATAAGAAAAACAAATTTGTGAAAACTAACTTCAACATCAAACTTACAATAAGAAATTTTCCCCTTAATCATATACGACTTTATAAAAAAAATATCCGAGCCATAAATATCAATTTGATATTCTGTATAGAAACGGAGATCCCATGTACCTTCGTGTGTAAATATATCCTTTTTGTGTGCTAAAAACGTATCAATTTTCCAAACAGCAGCTATTCCTTTTGTTGTCCAACATCTTCCATTGTCCAAGATATCAACACTGTGTGTTGTCCAATATCGGACAACGGTTGTCAGCGTTTGAAAATGTATATATCGGACAACAAGTGTCAACGCTTCCTGTCAGCGTCAACTTTATTCCTGTCAGCGCCAACTTTAAACCTGCCAGCGCCTGGCCATCAGCGTCTCATCCATGCCTTATCAGCGTTACACCAATATCTATCAGCGTCACACCAACATCTATCAGCGTTTAAATAACATACATCAACGGCTAATTGATCTAGGGTTTTATAAACCCTAAATCATGATTTTATGTGAAAACCATAAACTGCAGTGAACTTCGACATCGAATATCTTCTTCATGAGAGCTCAGATCGAAGATCCCTTCAGTGAGATTCTAGACACAATTGCCAAGAATCTATAGTTCAAAAATCACGAAGATCCAACGGTTAACGAAGGAGAAAACGTGTTTTGAACATGGCTGTTTACAGAAAACTGCATATACTCATTGCTGACTTTGACGCCTAATAAATTTTTCTTGGAGATAAAACTTGACAATCCCTCCGTTGGATGTCTATATATATGTGTATAGAATACACACAAGAAATTTCGTGACAATCCAACAGTCCATTAAAAAGTTATGACCTTCTGAATACTGCTGCGCACACAAAAACTGTTGTAAACTCATCTAGACCATTGGTTGACCAAGAAATTAATCAAAACCGTTGATGGACTGCTCTCTAGTTGTCTTTATGTAAAAATGTGGGTGAGGGGAGGCTGGGTTTATCACATGAGAGGGGATGGTGACATTTTTGGGGATTGAAAAGGGATTAGGGAACCCTTAATTACTATTCTGGAAATTTATAGGGGAAAACCCTTTGTTTTGATGTTAATTCGTCCTGGGTTTAGTTAGGGTTTATGGGAGACTAGGGATGAGTTTTAATCTGTTTGGGATTAGTGGGTTTTTAAAAATGTGTTTAGGAGGGAAGGAGTTAACTGATTAAATTAATCAGTTATTTAGGATGGTGGAAGGTGACGTAGAGTTGAGAATGGTTTTAATTGGTGGAGGAGTGAGTGGGGGTGACGTGGCGTGGTGGTATTGGTGGGGTGAAGTTTGTGTGTCTGGCCCAATTTGATGAATCCTAAGATTTCGGATCTTTAAGCTACTAGGAATGCATCATGTTCATATGATTATACAATCAAAGCGGAATTAGAACACGACACATTAACAAGGTGTTTAGAGCACAAGACACATAAATTACTCAACGATTTTTCATTATATTAATAACAAACAACCACTAGACGTGTATACATTTAATCCCACGTCTAGTGCAACAGACGCTTTTAGGTTTACATTGTATATGAAAGTTATGAATAAACCTAATGCCCTTGGTTCCTTTTATAGTGTAAGGATTAGGGTTTACAAGAGATAATATCAAATAAACATGTAAATCTTCTATTTAAATAAACTTATACAGAATATATCCTGCATGTTTATCTAAATAGAAGCTTCCAAAGGCTTCTTGTCTACGTTTCTGTCAATGCTTGAATTGTATGTGACAATGCTTGGATTGCACATGACAACGCTTGAGCCATCAACCCCCGATTTGCTCTTGTCAACGCTTGATTTGCTCTTGACAACGCTTAGACAAACGTCTTCATGTTTTCTTCGTTTTTGAGTTTCTGCCACATCAACTTTTTGACCCAACACATTTGCCCCCTCATTTTCCATTCTCTTGTCTTTTTTACTTTTGACAGCCCAAATGTGAATAATCCTTTGTATTTGGAGTTTATAAACTTCTATTTTGGCCACCAAAGTTTTAGCAAAACTATTCCAAGGGTATTTTATGCATATTTTGCATTCTTCAAGGGCTAGTAATGACATGTCTTCAAACTTCAAGGATGTATCTTGTATAAATGAATAGTGGAGGGTCATTTGTGACAAGTATTCAAAGATGAGGGACCAGTCTTGCCAATTCTTCAAAGTGGAGGGTCCTTTTTGAAATTTGACAAACTTTAAGGACCAAACTTGTAATTATGATTATAAAAGGGTTTAAAGTGTCAATTCTTCAATATTAGAGGACCCTTCTTGTTCAATCTTCAATTCTTCAAGGGTCTTTCTTGGAAAATCAATACTAGGGCTTGGTTCATTGTGCGGCTTCGTTTCCCGTGTTCGTTTTTGCATGAGTCTTGTGATCTTTTGTCATTTCCTCAATATCCGTACCTAAAATACACAAGTAACAAACACAAGCATATATTTGGCCATTTTCATGATATTTTATGTATTTAAAGCCCTTTTTGGACGATAAGACTATGTATAAAAAGCAGTCTCATCACCTCCCTTAGGGGGAGATTGTTGGAAATATGTTTTTACGTATTTAGAAAGGATCGGTCACTCCAAATATAGATACAAGTATTGGGCTCGTGATCCAATGTATAAACATATAGCCCACCAAATCCCACATGTAGGGTGGCTATATAAACCCCCTCCTAGCATGTTAGGAGGGGTTGAACACTTAACCATTTATCACATTCCATCTTTCTTCTTATTTCTCTCCTTTCTCTCTCTACCTTTCTCTTTCTAGTTCTTCCTTCTTCCATCTTTTCATTAGATAAACATAACATTGTTAATTCCTAAGAAACCGTAGACCTACAGTATGCATGCTTCTCCATACATGATTTTGACACCAAAATCAATACCCTTAAATTTAAGTCTTATGCCATCTAATTGACGAACACTTGAAGTTACAATTGTCGTCATATGAGATTTTGAATGATGTTGTAATGGAGAGAAAACTTCATGACTAAATATGATTGCACATGAAGGTTTTACGTTTTTTAGATTAGTTGACTTAATTGAGTTACTCAGTGAGATCTGGAAACTTAAGGCGTAAAGTAGGGATAAAACATGTTTACAATGCAAAATGACTTTTGGCAATGTAAATCCCTAAAATATTTAAAAATTGAAAATTTGTTTGTCAATTATTGTTCGACAAGTTACCGTGTTGAATACATTTGTCACTAGCAGATCAATTGATGTGATAAGTTTATGTCAATAGGGACTCTAGTTTCAAGGAAATACTATGGTTTTTTTAATTACCAGGGTAATTTTATTTTCTTGAATGGTATTGTCGAAAATACTAATATTTGAACTTATTTCTGTAGAAATGGCTCAACCCGAAAACAATATGACTATAAGTTCTACATTCAAAGGTTTCTTTGATCGTCCTGAACTTACTGGCCCAAACTTCAATGACTGGTATCGCTCACTAAGAATTGTCTTGAGAGTAGCGGGTACTATAGATATCTTAACTACTCCTTATACGGAGGATCTTGCTGAAGGAGCATCTGATGCGCAAAGGCTTGAACACGCTGCTAATGTTAAGAAGCACTCTGAGGTGGCTGCTTTAATGTTAGGAAAAATGGCTCCTCCACTTCAATAGAAGTATGAGCTATTTTCACCAAAGTGAATGCTTGATGAGCTCAAGGCTATGTTCGAAAAGCCGCAAGCTGTGGAGATCTACGACTTGGTAGATGCTTTGCATAGTTGCAAGCAAGCTCCTGGAAAGTCTGTAAGTGCCCATTACATGGAAATGAGGGGTTATATGTAACAGCTCATTGCACTAGGACAACCCTATGATCATAACATGGCTATCAGCTTGATCAATAGGTCCCATAACAAGGACTTCAATGATTTTGTTCGAAACTATAATATGCATTGCACGAAGAAGACAATTAATGATTTGCATGTAATGCTCATTGACTATGAAAAGGGGTTAAATGACAAGGCATCTACTTCTATCCTACTGTGCTTTATGTACAAAAGGTTAGAGTGAATAAGTCAAAACCGCAAGCGAACAAGAAGAAAGGCAAAGGCAAGGGTGATAAGGGCAAACAAGTTGCGACTTATTCTAAACCTAAGCAGAACTTTGTCAAGAAGAATCAATCTCAGAAGGATGAGACTTGTCACCATTGCGAAGCAAGTGGTCACTGGAAGAGGAACTGCCCTCTTTATCTCGAAGAGTTGCGAGAAATAAAGAATGTTGAGCTTAGTGTTGCAACATCTTTAGGTAACTTATTTATGATAGAGTTATTTAATCTTACATACAAATCAAATTCCTGGGTATATGATACGGGATGTGATATTAACATTTGTAATACCCTGCAAGGATTTGAGTTGGAAAGGAAGCTTACCTATGGGGAACAATTTCTGCAGGTGGGCAATGGCGCACAAGCAACGGTTGAAGCTATAGGAACATTTAATCTAGTTTTACCTTCATGTTTAGTACTGAGTTTAAATAATTGTCATTATGCACCTACAATTGCTAGGGGTGTTATTTCCTTTTCGTGTATGTTGGATCTTGGATTTATTCACACTATTGATAATAATAGAATTTCTGTTTTCAAAGATGGTTTATTCTATTTTGATGCAATTTCTGTGAATGGTGTTTTTGAAATTAACATACATGATAATAATTCTAAGAGAAAAAATAATTTTGTATTTAGCATGAATAAGAAGAGAAAGTTAGACAAGAACTCTTCTTATCTTTGGCATTGTAGACTTGCCTATATTGGGAAGACTCGCATACAAAAGCTTCAACGTGATGGTCTTTTGGAAAATATCAATGATGAATCATTTGATAAATGTGAGTCTTGTATCTCTGGAAAGATGACCAAGAAACCTTTTAATAGCAATATTGAAAGGGCTACTGAGCTACTTGGTTTGATACATACTGATGTGTGTGGACCACTTAAACATGTGTCAAGGAAAGGTGCTAGCTACTTCTTAACATTTACGGATGATTATAGCCGTTATGGTTATGTTTATTTACTTAAGCATAAACATGAGGTATTTGAAACATTCAAAGTGTTTAAAGCGGAAGTAGAATTGCAACTAGGAAAGAAGATTAAAGCTCTTTGTTCTGATCGAGGTGGTGAATATTTAAGTCAAGAGTTTAAAGATTATTTAAGTGAGAACAGAATTGTTTAGAAACTTACTTCTCCATATACTCCACAACAGAATGGTGTATCCGAAAGGAGAAATCATACATTATTGGATATGGTGTGATCTATGTTAATCTTACAACTTTACCTTTATCCTTTTGGGATTATGCTCTAGAATCTGTTGTTCGTATTCTGAATATGGTTCCCAAAAAGAAGGTTAATAAGATACCATATGAACTACGGCATGGCAAAAAGCCATATTTGTCTTATTTAAAGATTTGGGGTTCTGAGGCGTATGTGAAACGTGACTCTAACAACGCTCAGTAAAATGTATCTTTGTAGGTTACCCTAAGGAAACTATGGGTTACTACTTTTATTATCCACCTGAGAACAAAGTTATTGTTGCTAGGTATGGAGACTTCCGTGAAAATGATCTTGTAAATCAAGAATTCAGTGGGAGAAATTATGATTTTGAAGAAATTCAAGAAGATACATTACCTTCTGAAAATACTAGCGAAGAAATTCCAATAGAGCCAGAAAGTCTGAAAGCTCCACCGAATTAATTCCTCCACGTAGGTCTGGAAGGACTATACGTGCGCCAAGAAAACTATGTCTTAACATAGAGGATGATGAAGAGGAAGTAGGGATCTTGGTGAACCTACTAACTATCGATCTGCAATGCTTGATCCAGAAAAGTCAAAATGGATAGTTGCGATGAATGAGGAAATGAAATCCATGAAAATCAACGATGTTTGGTAATAAGTGTGAAAACACTTATCTGTTTACCACTTATTTCCAATAATAACAAGACCAAAACGTGTATTTTATGTCGTAAAAGTCGGAATTATGTGTGGTTTGTGTTTTTATTGTGTTTCAGGATAAAAATATGAAAAAGGGAAAAAAACACGGGCTTTCACGGGCTTTTATCGAAGAAATAGACAAAAGACGAAGTAAAAAGGTCAAAAGTGCAAGAAGAACGGAAGTCAAAGGCCTATTCTGAAGATTTATCGAAGAAAAAGTCTAAAGACGAAAGTTTAACAAAGTCGAAGAAACAATCCACTAAAAGAAGAAAAATAGAAGACGAGTTCAAGTGATCATTCGACTAATCCCGAGACAAAGACGAGAAAGACGAGAAATTAAAAGACGAGAAAGAGAAAGAAAGAAGGAAGCAACATACCCCTCCTTCTCCTATAAATACCCTCCTAATGCTTCATTAGAGGGTGTTAGTTAGTCTTCATTTTTTCTTTTGTAGTATTTTAATTTTAGAGAGAGAAAGTGTTTAACTTTCTCTCACTAGGAACTTCATCTTTTCTTTCATGTTTATGCTTTACTTTAATCTTGTATTTTGGAATCATTAATCTACAAGTTCAAGTTTAAGATTTTCATCTTTTATCTTCTTCTACCTTTCTTGTTTTTCTTTTGATTTTGATCTTGATTCGGATTAAGTATGCATCCTGCTTAATCTTAATGCTTATTTGATCAAAAAGTTTATCTTTTGGTTTCTATCTAAGTTTTATACGGTTTAAGCTTTAAGCTTGTTATGCTTTTTTGGCTTATTTCGTATCTAGCTTATTGTTTTTTTAGTTTTCTTAAAAGTTTCACCTTTTTAAAGTTTGATCTATAAAGTTTGCTTATTTAGAGTTTTGAAAGTTTCTTATTTGTGTTTATTTAACTTTTTCATTATTGAGTTGGTTAAGTGTCGGATTGTGATTATTAAAAAGAAGCTTATTGATTTTGCTTATTTCGAATTTCATTCCGTCGGAAAAGGGTTTACCTTTTCCGACAGTTATTCCGACGCTGCCATCGGATTAGGGTTTTACTTTCCGACGGGTTATTCCGATCCTTGTATCGGAAAAGGGTTTTGGGATTCCGATTATTATTCCGATCGAGATTCCGACGGTAGTGTTTATAAGTATTCCGACCGTCTTTCCGACGGGTTATTCCGATAGTATTGTTTTTCCGACAGTCGTGATTCCGATAGCTTTACTGTTTATTATTTTGATACTTTCATAGTATTCCGACAGAATTCATTTTGATACATTCTGACGGGTTTATTCCGACACCTTTCCGATGGGATTCCGATAGAATTACTTTTAAATTAGTTTTTAATTACTTTAATTCCTTGCTAGTTTGTGTAAGTCTTTTACCTTAGCTTTGTTAACTTGTCATCTTTATAGAAATAGATAAACTAAAGCTCCCCCTTTTAGTGACCAACACCATTAATTCCACCATTAACCGTGATCAATTCGATTAGATACCGAGAACAATATCGAGTACACAAATACAAAGCAAAATCCATTTTTCAAATGGCGCCGCTGCCGGCTCTTTTCGTAAAGGTTAACGATTTTTAGTGTGAAAAATGGGATTTTGGGATCCGTTGTTTTAGGAACGTTATTTTCTAGCACAAAATTTTTCAAAAATCCAAAAAAATATAAACTTTTCATAAATCCAAAAACAATAAAAAAATAAAAACCCAAAAATATTTTATTTCATTTTAGTGTATGCGTACTCGATCTACGTCTTATTCTGAGCCCGAGACTCTTAGAGACTTAGATATGGCCGGTGTGCAAAATAATAATAACAACCCACCCCACAACAACATGAACAATAATAACAATCAAGACCCACCACCCGACCTTCGAACGATGGAGGAGCTTTGTCAACCAACAATGAACGGACGCGGAGGACCGATTGCGCCGATGCAAATCACGGCTCCTGAGTTTTCGTTGAAGCATCACATGATTCAACAAGTTCAAAACGCTTGTCCTTTTCGCGGATTACCGGATGATGATGCCAATAAACACCTCGACAAATTCATTACCGTCACTCAAAGCATGAAACTGCTCGGTGCTTCCATGGATTTTCTTCGCCTTCACCTTTTTCCACACACTTTATCCCACCATGCCGAAAAATCGTTTGATCGTCTTCCCAAAAACTTAATTCATACATGGAATGACATGACTCAAAAAATTTTGTCGCGCTACTTTCCACCATCCATGGTCACTAGTCTTTGCAACCAAATCAGTGGTTTCACTCAAGAACCTGATGAGTCGCTTTTCGATGCTTAGGAACGTTATAATGTCTTGATCGACCGTTGTCCGAACCATAACATGCTCCCCGTTACTTTGATTGATACTTTCTACAATGGTTTAACTGTAACACCCCATTTTGATAAATGGAATGTCACGCGTAATTATGGCGTGTCATCAAAGCATGCAAGGTAATATGTAGTAAAACATACATGACCATAGGGAAAACCGGAATCAAACATCGGTTCCCAAACATAAGCCCAAAACATAACAAAGTAAATGAACTGAAAGAAAGACCAAACAAGCATAAATATATGAAGGTGATAGGTGTGTAAACACCCATCCTTTTACCACTTAATTCGGGCTAAAACGAGACCAAAACACGTATTTAATATCATTTGTTTGGAATTATGCGTGGTTTTTGTGTTTATTGTGTTTTCAGAGCCAACCGGATGAATATTGAAGAAAACATGGGATTGCACGGGTTTTACTGAAGAAAAAGACTCAAGATAAAGTCTATTGTCCAAGAGATGCAAAAGATTTGAAGTCGCTGGGCCTATTCGAAGATTTATCGAAGAAAAGGACCAAAGATGGAAGATTTATTTAAGTCGAAGAAACTCAAGTCTATTAAACGAAGAAATTAAAAGACGAGTTGAATTTAATCGACGACAAATCCCGAATCAGAATCGAAAACGGAAACTTTTCTGAAAAGACGAAAAGACAAGAAGAACGGGAGAAAGCCCACTCACCAACCAAAAGACAAGGCTATAAATAGCCTTCCCCTCACACATTTTAGACTAGCTTTTATTTTTCTTTTCCCCACTCTTTCTTTTCCCTGGTTCGTAGCTTCACCATCACCACTAGGGTGATTGGTGATTTTCATCTTTAGTTCTTTAATCTTGTAATTTTAACCTTTGTTTTATCTTGTCAAAACATTAATCAATCAATACAAGTTCTTGTTTAATCTTTCATTTCATCTTGTTCATCATCATCTTTATCTTCAAGTTCTTAAGTTTTATTTTTATTGATTTGATCTTCAAAAGTTGTTTGGATTTGTGTTTTTATTAGTGGGATTTGTTGCTTATGGTGTCTAAATGATTTGTGTTTAATTTGGTAAATCCTTTTTAAGTATTTGGTTTGATTTTGATTAAAATTCGTGTTCCGTGTTCTTCGCTAAACTGCTACTGTATCTGTGTATTCAAAACTTCCGAACCAGCTAAAAAGTTCCGAATGAAGCCATCATTCGGAAAGTTCCGAACCAGTCATTAAGTTCCGGATCAAGCAGAAAGTTCCGAACCAAACCTTTGTCCGGAAGTTTCCGAATCAACCCCTCATCCGGAAACTTCCGAATCAACCTTCATCCGGAAACATCCGAATCAAGCTGAAAGTTCCGAACCAGTTATTTCCGAGTCAGCAAGTTCCGAATCAACCTCTTCATCCGGAAGGTTCCGAATCAAGAAAAACTTCCGAATAAATTGTCAGACTTCCGAATCATTGAGTTCCGGATGAGTGAACAGTACCTTCCGAATCAGAAAGTTCCGAACCAAGGTTAAAGTTCCGAATCAGTTATCTTTGGGTATTTTCAAGTTGTTGTTTTACTGTTGTTGTTTTACTGTTTCTTTACTCATATTTCACAATTTATATTTTAACTTTAATTTTAATTTGAACTTTAAATTTTAATTTTAATTTTGATTTTGATTTTAATTTCAAACCAAGTCTTAGTTAATTATAATTAAAGTAATTGTTTTTGATTTAAATTTTCATTTCCACCTTTTATTAGATTAGAAAACCAAACCCTTTTATTTAGTAACCAAGAACAATCATTCCACTAAAGACCTAGATCAATTCGAGAGGATATCGAGAGTAAAATTGAACCCAGCAAAATCTTTGTATCAAATGGCGCCGCTGCCGGGGAAATTTGAGGATAGCCAGACTAATGATCTGAGGAACATGATGGCTAGTTTTTTCCAAAGTAGTCAACCCTCTTCTTCGGGTACTCTTCCGAGTAACACCGTTGCGAACCCAAGAGGGGAGATGAAAGCAATCACCACTCGAAGTGGTAAAGGTACCAAGGAACCCGAGCTTCCTATACCCCCACCGGTGGTTGTGACTCGGGAGAACGAGTCACCTGCTCCTATTCCTCCTCCTTCTCCTTCCCCAATTTCTCCACCTCTTCTTTCTACCCCTCCTCCACCCGTGGTTGTGAGTGATCCTATACTCCCAAAGCCTTCCTCTTCTTCCAATATACCTTATCCTTCTAGGTTGAGGAAAGAGAAGCAAAAGAGCAAGGATGATATTCAGGTTTCTAACTTTCTTAAAATGTTTAAACAACTGAATTTCAATATCTCCTTCGCTGAGGCTCTCGCTCACATGCCCAAATACGCCAAAATGTTTAAAGACCTTCTGAGCGACAAGGAAAAGCTCCTCGACATTGCCAACACCCAACTTAATGAGAACTGCTCTGCAGTGCTCTTAAGGAAATTGCCAATCAAGCTTGGTGATCCGGGTCGTTTTCTTATCCCTTGCAATTTCCCGGGAGTAGAGAATTACATGGCCCTAGCCGATCTAGGTGCCAGTATTAATCTCATGCCTCTAAGTGTTTGGAAGCAATTATCTCTCCCAGAGCTAGTCCCCACTAAAATGATTTTGGAATTGGCCAACCGTACGGTTGCTTATCCAGTGGGGATAGCCGAAGATGTCATTGTAGGAGTCGACAAATTCACCTTCCCTGCTGATTTTGTTGTCGTCGACTACGAGATGGACCCTCGTGTACCACTGATTGTTGGTCGTCCATTCCTTCGGACCGGTCGCACTCTTATTGATGTTGAAGCCGGAGAGCTTATCATGAGAGTGGGTGACGACAAAGTAGTCTTCAACATGGGAAAGTTATCTAAACAGCCTTATTCATATGAGAGCGTTAATTGTATTAACGTTCTTGATGAGGCTTGTGAAGAACACTTTAATGATGCTTGCAAAAGTATTCCTACCTCTCTTCCCACTGTTGAGACCGTGTCCTCCATTGATTCATCGTTGTCTCTATTTGGAGATAGTGATTTATTCTGGAACAATCTTGAAGATACCATGGGAGATGTGAATTTAGCTACTAATGATTCTCCCACCGAGGGGGATGAAGATATGAGTTTCTTTGACAATCTTCTCACCGAAGACAATCCTTCGCCTCCATCTCCCACGGTCATTGCTATCGATACTCCGACTTTGAAAACGCCTCCCGTCGAAAATCCTCCGGATTTGGAACTTAAGGAGTTGCCGCCACATCTCGAGTACGTGTTCCTTGACGACAACAAGAAGTCGCCCGTCATTATTGCAACGGATTTGAAAGATGAAGAGAAGACTCGCCTCGTTGCCGTGCTGAAAGCTCATAAGAAGGCTATTGCTTGGAAAATCTCGGATATTCGTGGAATTGATCCTCACTTCTGCACGCACAAAATTCTCATGGAGGACGACTATAAGCCCACTATTCAAAGCCAACGAAGGGTGAATCCAAAAATCCACGAAGTCATCAAAACAGAGGTTATCAAACTTCTTGATGCGGGTATGATTTACCCTATTTCGGATTCACCATGGGTTAGTCCAATCCACTGTGTGCCCAAGAAGGGTGGAATAACCGTTGTTCCCAATGAACACAACGAGTTGATTCCCACTCGTCTCGTTACTGGGTGGAGAGTTTGTATAGACTACCGCAAACTCAATGATGCCACGAGAAAGGATCATTTCCCTCTACCTTTCATGGACCAAATGCTTGAACGATTAGCCGGTAATGAATATTACTGCTTTCTTGATGGTTTCTCGGGTTATTTTCAAATACCCATCGATCCCCAAGATCAAGAGAAGACTACATTCACTTGTCCCTATGGCACTTTCGCTTACAAAAGAATGCCTTTTGGCTTATGTAATGCGCCCGGGACTTTCCAAAGGTGCATGTTAGCTATCTTCCATGACATGGTTGAACAAACCATGGAAGTCTTCATGGATGATTTCTCGGTCTTCGGGGACTCCTTCTCTGCTTGCCTTGCCAATTTAGAACGTATGCTAAAGCGGTGCGAAGACACTCGCCTAGTTCTAAATTGGGAAAAATGCCATTTTATGGTAAAAGAAGGCGTCGTGCTTGGACATAAGATTTCGAAAGCCGGTCTTGAAGTTGACCGTGCTAAAGTCGATGTCATCGCTAAGTTGCCTCCACCTTCAACCGTGAAGGGTGTGAGAAGTTTCTTGGGTCATGCGGGCTTCTACCGTCGATTCATCAAAGATTTTTCTCAAATCGCTCGCCCGATGACCCACCTCTTGGAAAAAGATACACCCTTTATCTTCTCCAAAGAGTGTCTTGAAGCCTTCAACTCGCTTAAGGATAAGCTCACTAAGGCACCTGTCTTGGTTACCCCTAATTGGGAGCTGCCCTTTGAGTTGATGTGCGATGCTAGCGATTTTGCTATTGGAGCGGTTCTTGGACAAAGAGTGAACAAACACTTCCAACCGATCCATTACGCTAGCAAGACAATGACGGGGGCACAATTGCATTATACGACAACCGAAAAAGAGCTTTTAGCTGTTGTCTATGCTTTTGAAAAATTCCGCCCCTATCTTGTCCTTTCTACCACCATCGTGTATACCGATCATTCCGCGTTGAAGTACTTGTTGACAAAGCAAGATTCCAAACCAAGACTTCTTCGCTGGGTTTTGCTGCTCCAGGAATTTAAAATCGACATCCGCGATAAAAAAGGAGCAGAAAACCTAGCCGCGGACCATCTTAGTAGACTTGAGGATCCTTACCAAGGGGATCATCCGACCAAAGAAATCAATGATTCTTTTCCCTTGGAGACCTTAATGTCTATAAACTCGAAGCCGAATGAAACCCCGTGGTTTGCGGACTTTGCAAACTACTTGGCAGGTGGAATTCTCAAGGAAGGGTTGACGTCCCAGCAAAAGAAGAAGTTCTTTACCGACATCAAGACTTACTTTTGGGACGACCCTTACCTATTCAAACAATGTGCTGATCTGATAATTCGTCGATGTGTTGATGGACCGGCAGCGTCGGACATCCTTGATGCTTGCCACAAAGGACCCACCGGTGGTCACTTTGGTCCCAACTACACCGCTAAAAAAGTGTTTGATTCGGGATTTTATTGGCCCTCCATATACCGTGACGCTCACGATATGGTCAAACGATGTGATGTTTGCCAAAAGCAAGGCAAAATCACACATAAAGACGAGATGCCTCAGAATTTTATTCAAGAGTGTGAAATTTTTGATGTTTGGGGTATCGACTTTATGGGGCCATTCCCGTCGTCTAAAGGAAACAAATACATCCTTGTAGCCGTTGACTACGTTTCAAAGTGGGTTGAAGCCAAAGCTTTGCCTACTAATGACGCAAGGGTGGTTTGTAACTTTTTGAAAGCTCTTTTCGCTAGATTCGGTGTGCCTCGCGCCATTATTAGTGATCGTGGGACTCATTTCTGCAATGACCAATTTGCTCGAGTCATGGCTAAGTACGGTGTAAATCATCGTCTTTCCACAACCTACCACCCACAAACTAATGGCCAGGCCGAAATATCCAACCGAGGTCTTAAGCGAATTCTTGAAAGGACCGTGGGAGAGCATCGTGCCTCATGGGCTGATAAACTGGATGATGCTTTGTGGGCTTTCCGTACTGCTTACAAGACCCCAATCGGATGTACCCCTTATCGTCTTGTGTACGGGAAAGCGTGCCACCTCCCCATTGAGTTGGAGCACAAGGCTTATTGGGCCTTGAAGTGGGCTAATTTTGATATAAATAAAGCCGGTGACCTACGCAAGATCCAACTCAATGAGCTCAATGAACTTCGGAATGAGGCTTATGAAAATTCTTTGATCTATAAGGAAAGAACTAAGCTCATTCACGACTCTAAGATCAAAAACCGAGAGTTCCATGTTGGAGACAAAGTCTTACTTTTTAACTCTCGGTTGAAAATCTTTTCGGGAAAGCTCAAATCTCGTTGGTCCGGCCCATTCACCAATGCCCAAATTTTTCCATATGGTACTCTCGAGCTCGCTCAACCTGATGGACCAAATTTTAAGGTGAATGGCCAACGAGTGAAGTTGTACTTTGGTGAGGACACCTCTAAGGAGGTGATTCCATCCCTCACCACGTTCCCCATGAACTAATTTTGGGTCGAGTCAGGCTCGTGACTCGGTTATCAAAAACAAGCGCTCCTCGGGAGGCAGCCCGAGTATCTATCCTTGTATGTTTTAATCCCCTAAGTGTAGGGGGGACTTCTATATGTGTTTGTCTTTGTGTGGTGCATTACAGGGATAAGTGCACTCTTGGAATCTTTGAAGAACCGTGCTCCCGTGTTTATCCGAAATCCGGTTCTATCTCTCAACTATCGTGATTCAATTTTCTTCATACTCACATTTGAAATTGATCACTTTAGTCGTCTCTTCCTTAACTTGAGTTAACCAACGTGCACAATGTCATAAGTGTAGGGGAAACTTTTCCCACATGCTTAAACATTGAGGACAATGTTTATCTTAAGTGTAGGGGGGACTTCTATCGAAGTTTTAAGTGGACTTTTCCATGAAAATGCCTTCAATTAACCGGAAAATCCTATTTTTCAACATTTTTCAAATTTTTTATTAACTTTGGCCATTTAGTTGTAATTTTTAAATTTTTATCGTTGCTTTCATATGTATATATCCCACAATAAAGTCAAATTTTAATAAAGTGGTGTAGCTAGTTTAGAAGTCTTTGATCTATTAGGCCCGTTGCGTTTATTTTGACTCAACCCGAATAGACTTATCCAAGTTTATTCTAGCTAGTATCCTTAACCATATAGGCCTTAACTGGTTTATTAGGCTAAGTGTCCACGAGTCTCATTACTTGAGATTTTAAATTGTGGAGGACGAGAAATGATAGAGTCAATTATAAGTCGGTATTCTTGCGCAAGCTCACTTGGTGTAATTATTTGCCTATTCTCCCATCACTTGCTAATAATTTATCTGCAATAAGTAAGGTCGTACAATTTGAAAAGTTACTTAGCTTCTAGCCCAAGATCGTTTAAAAGTTGCTCGGTAATGATAAGAGTTCATAGCCAAGGCATAACTTATGAAGCGGGGCGCGAAGATTGGCGAGTCCGAAAAGGCCCTAACAAGGCATGAGGATTCAATTTTATTGCTGAAGATCCAAAGTGATGTGAAAAGCATTATTCCTAAGTCAATATGAAGGATCAAGACTCACGACGAAAAGCAATCAACTCCCATAAAGATCATGGAGAAGTCTATCCGAAAAGACCCTAACAATTGAGGATAAATAGATCCAAGTCCGAAAAGGAGGCGGATCGTTGTATCTCAAAATCCCAATTAGAGATTGAAGAAATAATCATGAAGTCGTGGTCAACAAAGTTGGAGTACCCCTCAAAAGTCTCCAAGCGAAGAAATTCTATTATGATGAGAAGACCATTATCTCAAGAACGTCTCTCGAAGATATGAAGTATGAAGTACATGCCAAATATCGGCCCGAGAAAGGTCTCAAATCGTGAACCAAGTTATGCCAAGATATGAACTTTTTGATATCCCGAGAAGCAGTTTTAAGAGATTTTGTCCTTTAGCTAACTATTGATCAAATCGTCCTACTTTGCTTTCAGCCCTAATAAACTATCGAAATAAGTCCAAAAATGCATCTTCATGATCATTCTAAGACAAAAATAAAATATAAGAGATACACCTAGGAATAAGGGAGTTTAAGCATTTAATTAAGCCATGTGTGTAAGTGTTTGAATTGCTAACTTATAATAACAATGATCTCGTTTTTAAGCTTAGTTTGGGGAACGTGAAACTTGAGGGTGATAAATCTTCGCAGCACCAAAGCCCTAATGTAAGTCATCGATTTCTTTACAAGTTATTTCCATATAGCTATTTTCAAGTGAAAATGGTTTTCTATCCTTTTGTTTCCTTCAAAGTCTTAATTCCCTTTAGTACTTTAATTTTTGTTTAGTAGTATTTTAAATAAGGCCAAGGTTGATTAATTATGAGAAAAGTGTAAATTTGCTTTATCACTAAGCATTGCATGAGGGCATGGCAATGGTTAAGTGTAGGGGATTTGATAGGTGTGTAAACACCCATCCTTTTACCACTTAATTCGGGCTAAAACGAGACCAAAACACGTATTTAATATCATTTGTTTGGAATTATGCGTGGTTTTTGTGTTTATTGTGTTTTCAGAGCCAACCGGATGAATATTGAAGAAAACATGGGATTGCACGGGTTTTACTGAAGAAAAAGACTCAAGATAAAGTCTATTGTCCAAGAGATGCAAAAGATTTGAAGTCGCTGGGCCTATTCGAAGATTTATCGAAGAAAAGGACCAAAGATGGAAGATTTATTTAAGTCGATGAAACTCAAGTCTATTAAACGAAGAAATTAAAAGACGAGTTGAATTTAATCGACGACAAATCCCGAATCAGAATCGAAAACGGAAACTTTTCTGAAAAGACGAAAAGACAAGAAGAACGGGAGAAAGCCCACTCACCAACCAAAAGACAAGGCTATAAATAGCCTTCCCCTCACACATTTTAGACTAGCTTTTATTTTTCTTTTCCCCACTCTTTCTTTTCCCTGGTTCGTAGCTTCACCATCACCACTAGGGTGATTGGTGATTTTCATCTTTAGTTCTTTAATCTTGTAATTTTAACCTTTGTTTTATCTTGTCAAAACATTAATCAATCAATACAAGTTCTTGTTTAATCTTTCATTTCATCTTGTTCATCATCATCTTTATCTTCAAGTTCTTAAGTTTTATTTTTATTGATTTGATCTTCAAAAGTTGTTTGGATTTGTGTTTTTATTAGTGGGATTTGTTGCTTATGGTGTCTAAATGATTTGTGTTTAATTTGGTAAATCCTTTTTAAGTATTTGGTTTGATTTTGATTAAAATTCGTGTTCCGTGTTCTTCGCTAAACTGCTACTGTATCTGTGTATTCAAAACTTCCGAACCAGCTAAAAAGTTCCGAATGAAGCCATCATTCGGAAAGTTCCGAACCAGTCATTAAGTTCCGGATCAAGCAGAAAGTTCCGAACCAAACCTTTGTCCGGAAGTTTCCGAATCAACCCCTCATCCGGAAACCTCCGAATCAACCTTCATCCGGAAACATCCGAATCAAGCTGAAAGTTCCGAACCAGTTATTACCGAGTCAGCAAGTTCCGAATCAACCTCTTCATCCGGAAGGTTCCGAATCAAGAAAAACTTCCGAATAAATTGTCAGACTTCCGAATCATTGAGTTCCGGATGAGTGAACAGTACCTTCCGAATCAGAAAGTTCCGAACCAAGGTTAAAGTTCCGAATCAGTTATCTTTGGGTATTTTAAAGTTGTTGTTTTACTGTTGTTGTTTTACTGTTTCTTTACTCATATTTCACAATTTATATTTTAACTTTAATTTTAATTTGAACTTTAAATTTTAATTTTAATTTTGATTTTGATTTTAATTTCAAACCAAGTCTTAGTTAATTATAATTAAAGTAATTGTTTTTGATTTAAATTTTCATTTCCATCTTTTATTAGATTAGAAAACCAAACCCTTTTATTTAGTAACCAAGAACAATCATTCCACTAAAGACCTAGATCAATTCGAGAGGATATCGAGAGTAAAATTGAACCCAGCAAAATCTTTGTATCAGAAGGCAAAAGGAGAAGAAGTCTATGGCAGCTTCCATCCTATGCGCGTCCTCCAAATGCTCAAGTCTTGGGTACCTGCCGTTTTGGGACATGGAAAGGAAAGTAACGGCTGAGCAAAACGCTCAGTGCACGGATGTACAATATAGCATGAATAGGATAAGCATGTAACATATAACAGCGGAAGACTAAGTTCTGAGTAACCTGGTTAAGTATTGAGAAAGCTGGTTTTATAGTTTGAAAAGCCTTATGTTTATCTTATGAAAACTGTTTTAACATATATATACCATAGCCCATATAGGTCATGAAAAGGTCACGTACATGAATACTTGGAGGGGTGACCTCATCATGCTGATTAGAGGGGATGCCTCTAATTAATATACTGGTCTGGGTAGGAGGGATCAACTCCTTGTGAAGGATGCAAGGCACACACCACATTCACCATGAAATACTGAATAAAACATGTAACTAGGATGCACCCATACGCCCCACATGATATAATAATATGGCCAAATTGAAAGGGACGCCACGAGCAATCACTCTGCCGTGGGGAAGTCATAACATTGGTGCCTCCAATGTTATGGTTATGGTACCTCCATAACTAGGTGAAACTGGTCATGCTTGTATATGGCTATAGATTATGCTAATTAAACATAAGCAGTTCAAAACAATAAAACAAATACTGGGGAAAACAGTTGGCTGCATACGGGGAAATCCTAATAAGGAAAGAATGTCCATACTGAAAGGACGGGAATCCGTACCTCAAGTCCAGTGAATGAACGGAAGAAAGACTCCTACTTCTGGATCACTAATGCTACATGAATACACACTTGTATAAGTATCGGATCACTGAATACGTACTGGGTTTTATGTCTTGTCTTAACTTATTTTACATGTTTTTAAGTCATGTTTTACTGTCTTAAGCTTTAAACGACGATTATCTTATATTCTGATTAATCTGATTAAGTATTACTGGTATTTCATGTGTTATTATACTTACTTTGTAATAATAAGTAACTTTCCAAAAATAGCAGGTTTCCTAAAATAGAAAGTTTCCAAAAATAGAACGTTACCAAAAATAGAAAGTTTCCAAAAATAGAAAGTTTCCAAAAATAGAATTACTGCTTAAAATAGATTAGTTTCTAAAAATAGAAAGTTTCCATAAATAGATTAGCTGCCTTATTTAATAAGTTTCTAAAAATAGAAAGTTTCCATAAATAGATATAAGCTGGTTAAATAAGCTTAAGTGTTTACTGATTAATATTCTAAGTCATAATGATATAATGTATAGTTTATTAATTATTACATGTCATTAAATAAACTATAGGTTAAAGGCATTTAATTAAATATAATGTGATTTAATTAAATAAAGATATAATTACTTAGGTTAAAACATGCATTATTAATTATATTTATATAACCTAAGTCATGAGAATTAATTATATATAGGTCATGGCTTTAATAATTAATTAATTAGTTAGTCTAATTTTTCATGATTAAAATACTTAGGTTTAGCTATGTATTAATAGTAAAATAATTAACCTAAGTCATGATAATTAATTAATTATAAGTCATGTTTTAATAATTAATTAATCACTATAGTCTAAATTAAATATATCAAAAATACTTAGGTTAAATCATGTATTATTAATTATTAATAATAACCTAAGTCCATGTTTTAATTAAATTAATTATATAGCATGTTAAATTAATTTAATTAACTTGAAATAAATAATCTTGTAATTATAAGTCGTGTCTTATTAATTTAATTACCTTGTAAAATTAATAAGTAATGTAAAGTAAAATAATCCCGTAAAATAATAACACGTACTCTTGTATTCTTTTATTAAAACGCATCAAAAACCGAACCCGTGTCTTATTAATTTAAAAGGTGAGACTCGTGTTATGTTTTTAAAATAAGTCTAGCCAAACAGCCCCTTAATCTGCCCTTAAACCCGTAGCCAAACAGCCCTTAATCCTGATTTAAAACCCAAAACCAAACAACCCTTTAACTGCCAGTTACCCCTGGCAGTTAAACAGTTTCCCCTGACTAGCCTGCGGTTCCCCCTGGCAGTGAAAAGTATCCACCGAGACCACCCAGGTCTCGGTTGCCACTGCTAGTACAAACACCCTGCGGGTTCCCACTGTTAGCACGAACCAAGCCCAAACCCTAATTAGGGTTGCGGCTGGTGCACTGAATTCATCACCGAGACTCATATGAGTCTCGGTTTGTGTGCCTGTCGAACCCAACAACAACAACGAAACCCCCCTCCCTTAATTTACTGTCGGGACATGATTAAAATCCTTGAAATCGGATTAAAGAAAAGAAAAAAAATGAATTAGGGTTTCTTGCTTACATATCATTTAGGGTTTCAAAACAAATGAATTCCTTGTGCTTCTAGGATCAACCTTCGATCTCTTCTTCTTGTTTTCCTTGGTGTAGGTCGCGACACAGAAAAAAAAAGTGGCGGCTGGATTTGATTTCTAGGGTTTCTGTTTGTGTGTGTTTGTGTCGGCAGAAAATGAAAACAAAAGACCCCCCGTCTCTTTTTGTTATACACGGCCAAGAAGTGACAAAAACACTTGGGCCTTGAGCCCAAGTCCTTCTCTATTCTATATTGTCAAAAACAGCCCCAAAACCTTATTCGTTTAATAAAACGTACGCGTTTAAATAAATACGTATTCGGTTTCTCGTAAAAATTATGCGTGAAGTATTTTGTAATAACTTCATGTTTATAAGTAATATTGATTTACGTAGTACTTGTCGTATTAATTTAATTATACTTAATAAGAATAAACGTGTCTCGTATCCATGCTTACGTGTTACGTAGTTTACGTAATCAGTTTCTGATCGTGACTAAATATATTATTTATGTTCATAATAAATATATATATACGTAATTAATATTAGTTCGTGCTTAAATTACGTTCGTGATTAATTTGTTAAATGGTTATCATGTGTTCGTACGTAATCGATACTTATCGTGTTCATGCACATATGTAATACTTAAATACTAGCACGTGAATGTGATCATACTATATAAGGAAGGTTTTTAATCTAGGACGTACGATCTTAAGGGCACTATTCATGGTAAAAGCATGCGGGTTTTACAATTCTTCCCCCTAAAAAGAATAATTCGTCCCCGAATTATAGATAACGTAACTGGAAGCGGAACACCCCGAATCAGACTGAGAGGGTATGTGAGATAATGAACGTGCAGGTGATCTGGCAAAAGAACGCGGAACGTGACCTGTCTTGAAAAGACATGGAACGTGACGTGACTGAAAGGACATATCTAGTTGATAAGAGAAAACGGATAAAAAGTCCGGATGAACCTGTTCGTTTCCAAGTGGCTTCCCTCTTAGACAGTTTCCTCTCAAGGTTTGACACGAATGATAAATCTTGGTCCTCCTGACCTCGACTCAAAATACAAAGAAGTTCTTGGTTATCAATGTAAGATGGATTCCCTGAATTTGATCGAGGGAAAAAGAATTAATGTATAAGAGTAACTGAAACGTTATTGTGCAAAACAATTCAACTTAACGAAAATTTGCAACGATGTGTGAGACATAAAGAAACGTAGTACGCGAAAATTTTGAACGGAATACGTGAAAAATTTTGAACGGAATACGTGAAAAATTTTGAACGGAATACGTGAAAATTTGGTAGTATGAGTAGACATATCGCGATCCATGATATGGGAACATATCATGAACGTAGAATGTCTTAGATGACAATGCTAAATGGTATGGGTAAGACGCGAAGTATGGCGTGAAACGTCTGTATGAGGATGGGAAATTATTGAATTTAAGTCTGGTCTCCCAAGATCCTATAACTTCCTGGAATGAAATTGGGAGTTACATCGTAAGCTAGAATACAATCATGAACAAGAATAGTTCATGAACGTGAATGCTGAAGCAAATCATGAGATTGGCTGGAGGCATGATCGTAAGAAAATGAATCTGAATATGAGTGTAAATCTAATCTGGTATCCGAAAGAGGCCATGTGATCGTACGATCTTTGGCTGAAATATCTAAAAGTCTACTACTGTGAAATCTTCGCGGATGCAAGGATTTGGCAGACTAGATCAACAATTAATAATTCCATGGGGTTGCTGTACTATTTCCATTTTGAAAGTGTTCCCGATGGAGATAGTTACTAGTATGTAGGTGTTATATCTTAACCTGATTGTATAACAGGATATAAGATATGAACATAACTGTATCTTCTTCCCTAGAACTTGATACATAGGAGTTTGCAAAACTATGAGTCTTTAAAACTAGACTTCCTTAGCGTAGGATTTTCTAGAACACCTAACGAAGTGTAGGGTTCTCACCTTTACGCATAAGCTGAGTCATGGTAAGATTAACCGTGGGAATCCATATGTGCCAGCATGTCACTGTAATCAAACAGAATTGATATTGTAAAATTTGCAGGTTGAAATTTCCCCTGACGTAGAATTTGCAACATAGTGCAAATATGGTCTTCCTGCTCTTCTCCAGACTTAGAGAAAAAATCAAGTTGTCCTTGAAGAAAACACTGATGAATTTGTTTATGAGTTCATGGAAACTCGATTTACCATGTCCATAATGTTGTTGGAGCATTTATGAGACTAAAGAAAAATCATGAATCTAGCATGCCTGAGTCGTGAACGAATAGCAGTCATGGACATGTCATGCTCTTTCACTCGTCACTGTGGCAGCATGATCATGAGTTCGATCTTGAAAAAAAATGATTAACACTATAAGGTTGATTGGACATGTTGTCAACACGTGGAGGAGAATAACGGTCGTGAATGGTGATTTGTTTAAATCGACGGTAGTCGACACATAATCTCATGTTACCGTGCTTCTCCTTGTAGGTTCTCTTGGAATGTATGGGAAGATCATGGAATAATTAAGTGACAGCTAGAAAATTTTAGCGACCACAGCTAACAACGCACATGTTGTAAGCATAGATAATTTGTACAGATTTTCCTAATGGAAAATCAAGCTGAATGTATTCAGGAGCCTGCACATTACTGTACATAATTATGAATTGTAGCATGGGGTGTTGTTCATGGTCCATAATTAGGATAAAATTCATCTTGTGTCTGTCCGAGGAAATGCGTTAGCAGTTTGGATCTCATCATTAAGCTGAAGGAAAACCTTCGAAAGACGTCCTTCATGGTCATGAATCATATGAAATATGGTGAAAGAAATGAAAGTGTGACAGTTCTCACGATACGCCGGTAATGGTACTAAAATTCTTGTGGCCTGATTAATACATGGCACAACAAAATGGATATACCCTGGGAGGGTACCCTGAATTTCTTATAAATGTTCCATAATTGGACATGAGTCATGTGTCTTGACTCGTGTATTGGAAGTATAAGCATGATATATGTCTTGACTGGTGTTCTGACATGTGTCTTCAAAGTATACGTGAGACATGTGTCTTGACTGATGTCTTGACACGTGTCTCGAGATGTGAAACAAATAGGACTACCATACTAGGTTAGTATGCCAAAATTCGATAAATTGGCATGCTAACCCTTGTAATACCCGATCACGTCCGTGACCGTGTTCTATGGTGATTTCCAGGATGGTTGCAGTGATAGTAATGGTTACTATCATCGTGTCTGTCAGTTCCATGACTGTCATTTTCATGACTGTAATTCATGTACTATTCAGCTGAGTGGCCGGCTGGTACCGGTTCTCACTCATGTGACTGAAAGGACAACTGCAAGGCTTATGACATATGATAAGGTAAGAACATGGATTGTGATGGAAATCCTCCGGTGGTGAAGCATTATCTCGTCCGACCGCTTCGATCTACGCCTTTGTCTTCATCTTTTAGGATCTCCAGGTTGTATACGTCATCAGCGTCTCGTAGCGTCTCCGAACATCAGCAGCATCAACCTTTAGTAGCATCTCCGAGTTATGAGCGGCATCAACATCTTGTAGAACATTAGCAAGTGGAATATGCCTAGGATGATTTAGAATCGTCTAGTGAATACTCATGGAGTATGTTCAGAGAAATAGACATGGAATATGGTACGTGTAATACACATGGAATGCAGTACTTGGAGTACACCTGGAATGCATATGAAATGATCAATATGGGTTGATCATCTGACCTGATTTGCATGGAATAATTGATTAACGGTTTGAAGACCAAACTGGGCTGATCATCATGATAGCCTAGCAATATCAGCATAGACATCATTCTGGTTACGTAGGAAAACACCCAAAAGTATGATGGAACGAAATTCAACAATGATAATCCAGAAAGCATGATTACTGAAAACCAACCATGACTGTCATAAAACTGGATTTAATGAAATCCTTCCATGTTCAGCATGAGGGCATGCTCAACATGACGAGAACATAACCAAGATAATTATTAAGACATACTAAATCATGAAGATGAAATCATCATGTAAATATTGGAATGGAATAAATCAAGATGGAGTATAAAACGTAATCAGCATGAAAATGAAGTTAACCATGATAGTATGAAACCATAATCGACATAAAGATCATAAAAATTTTAATGAGTGTTCATGAAATAATATGATTGTAATGAAATAAAATTTGAAAAATCACTGGTGTGAACGACATTTTATGCATTAATCATGAAAAAAATTTATGCGTAAAAACAGTGCATAAATGCATGATGTAGTTTATAAAAATTATATGCGCGAAGGTAAATGCCTATGGTCAGTTTACCCAAAACAAAATGACAGGGCGCGGGGACGCCTATGGGTCGGTCCCAAAGTTAAAGGTTTCGATAAAAGCACATGCGACTAAATAGGGCCAGTCCTGTACCAACCATTACTTAGTCAAAATTCCTGCAACAAATGACATATGATATAAATGCATGAATGCATGAAACATAAATAATTAAAAGTCATTGTCAAAACTTAACAGAAAAAATTTTATGTGAAAATTATGAACTACTGGGTTCAGTCCACATCGTCACAGTTCACGAGGAACATCATGCATAGACAATGACACATAACTAAGTATGGATGACGGTTGTTCATTCCATATTAGTAAGACGATACTGGTGAAAACATCATGGTGAAAACAACAAGGTGCTGAAAACGTCATGGCTAAAACAAAAAGGTGCTGAAAAGATCAATACGTGGAATAACAAGTGTTGACTTAAGAAGCTCCTGGTGACTACCCACTAGTCACAGGTCAAGTTTTAGAGCCTACAGGTCGAAGCCTTGGCTCTGATACCATAATTGTAACACCCCATTTTGATAAATGGAATGTCACGCGTAATTATGGTGTGTCATCAAAGCATGCAAGGTAATATGTAGTAAAACATACATGACCATAGGGAAAACCGGAATCAAACATCGGTTCCCAAACATAAGCCCAAAACATAACAAAGTAAATGAACTGAAAGAAAGACCAAACAAGCATAAATATATGAAGGCAAAAGGAGAAGAAGTCTATGGCAGCTTCCATCCTATGCGCATCCTCCAAATGCTCAAGTCTTGGGTACCTGCCGTTTTGGGACATGGAAAGGAAAGTAACGGCTGAGCAAAACGCTCAGTGCACGGATGTACAATATAGCATGAATAGGATAAGCATGTAACATATAACAGCGGAAGACTAAGTTCTAAGTAACCTGGTTAAGTATTGAGAAAGCTGGTTTTATAGTTTGAAAAGCCTTATGTTTATCTTATGAAAACTGTTTTAACATATATATACCATAGCCCATATAGGTCATGAAAAGGTCACGTGCATGAATACTTGGAGGGGTGATGTTAGAAATACGTTTTTACGTATATTAGAAGTATCGGTCACTCCATAATATTATTAATGTTCTAATAGCTCGTAGTTAACAAATAGTTAATAGTTACTTATTTAGTTAAGTAAGAACTGGTCCATGGGCTTGTCATGGGCCGGCCCAAGTCCACATATGACTTGGAAGTATAAATACCCCTTTCCTCCTTGGAAAGGGGTTGGTTGTTGAACATTTCTAGTTTCCACTTAATGAAATAACACATAGTTTTCTCTCACTTTCTCTCTCTAGTTTCTCTCTCTAGAAATCATCAACCCACTTCATAGATTCATAGGTTATCAAGATTCTACATTTGGTATCAAGATCTATGGGGTGATTTAAGGTAATGATTTGTGTTATCTTTTAGTTTTTGATTGTATTAGTGTTCTTTAAGAAGATCATCTTGATTATTGGAGTTTTTTGGTGTTTTTGTGATTGGGATTAGTGGATAAGTACTAGTTTTTACTTATTATTGTAGAAATCACAAAACTTTTTGGGTTATTTGGTAAAAAATTTGGGTTTTAATCACCATTTTTGATCGACTGTTCATCCGTAACAACCTTCTGATTACCCAGCAAAAGTTCCGAACCAAAAAGTTCCGGATCAACCAAAGTTCCGAACCAAAAAGTTCCGAACCAAAAAGTTCCGGATCAACCAAAGTTCCGGATCAAGAAGTTCCGAACCAAAAGTTCCGGATCAAGGAAGTTCCGAACCAAAAGTTCCGGATCAAGGAAGTTCCGAACCAAAAGTTCCGGATCAAGGAAAGTTCCGGATCAAGGAAAAAGTTCCGGATCAAGGAAAGTTCCGGATCAAGGAGAAAGTTCCGGATCAAGGAAAGTTCCGGATCAAGGGAAAGTTCTGGATCAAGGAAAAAGTTCTGGATCAAGGAAGGTTCCGGATCAAGGAGAAAGTTCCGGATCAAGGAAAGTTCCGGATCAAGGGAAAGTTCCGGATCAAGGGAAAAGTTCCGGATCAAGGGAAAGTTCCGGATCAAGACTTCCGAACCAAAAGTTCCGAATCAAGGTATTTCCAAGCCAAAATCTTCCGAATCAAACTTCCGAATCAACAAAAAGTTCCGAATCAAGGGTTATTTTACTTGTTTTTTCGACGATTTTTTTAGAGGATTTAATCTTGGTTTCTTACAACAAAAACTCAACACAATTCACAAGCTTTACTTCACTGCTCGATCAACCGATAATCTTTGTCTCTTTGAAGTTAACAAAATGAATCCGAATTCAGTAATGCCTCAGATGACATCACTTACGGATATTTCCGTCATTACGGGAACGGATAATCGCCCGCCAATGCTCATCAAAGAAGTTTTTGAAGCATGGCAAGGCCGGATGATGTCTTACCCTAAGGGAAAACCGGTTTATAGGAGGCTTATGGTTAAGTCAATTTTAAATGGTCCACTTGACTATGGTACCATCGTGGTTAACAATGTGACTCGACCAAGAGAATTTGAAGAACTTACACCAGCTCAACAACTGGTTGTCGATGCAGACGAAAAGGCTCTTCAAACCATTCTCCAAGCTCTTCCCCATGACATCTATCGGATGGTAAGTCAGTATACGGTGGCAAAGGATTTATGGGAACGTATAAAGGTGTTGCTACAAGGTACGTCTCTCACCAAACAGGAAAGGGAATGTCAGTTGTATGATCTGTTTGATAGATTCACGTACAACCCAGGGGAAACGCTTCACGATTATTACTTCAGGTTCACCACTCTCATGAATGATCTGAATGTATACAATCTCGTGATTGCTCCATTCCAGGTTAACACCAAATTCTTGAATACTTTACCTCAAGCTGAATGGGGTGAGTATATTACCGATGTTAAGCTAACCAGGGATTTGCATAAGTGCAATTTGGATCAACTCTATGCTTTCCTTCAGCAGCATGAGAAACATGTGATCATGCACCGTTCGCCTCGAGGTATGTACCCTGATTCATTAGCTTTGATGGCGAACCAACCAAGCTTGTCTCACAACAACACTCCTTATATCTTGGGACATCAAGCCTATCATCCATTACCTTACATGACACCAACCTTCCCCCAATACTCGATTCTACCGCAACCACCCACCTCACATCAGCAACAATACCGGTTTAGTGCACCTTCATCACAATATGCTACACAACCTCACCCAGCAAGTATTGCACCTTATGCTCAATCTTCATATTCTTCTTATCAAGAGAATGCAGCATATCCAACAAGCTACCCTGATCAAATGAGTATTCCTTCTAGTGATTATGCAGCTCATCAAGACCAAGCAATGTACTGTGATGATGAGGAAGTCCTCATTCCTGTATTCAAACAAGGTGCTGACCCAGTTGAAGTGTTAACCACTATGTCTGCTTATCTCACAAGGACTCTAAGCAAACGAGGATTTAGGGGATCAGCTCCTACCAACAATCAGTTGAGGAATTCATCCAATTCTCGCCAACAAGCTACTATTGAGAATGGCAGGGTAATGGTTCAACCCATTCAACCATATCAGGGGAGACCTACCACATCAACTACAAATGCTCGCACGGTCAATCCTGCTCCAATGGTCAATCCTGCTCCACGGGCTAATTCCACAGGCAAGTTGAGAATGATTACATGCTACAACTGCAAGGAAGAAGGTCACATGTCCAGGGATTGTAAGAAACCCAAGAGGAGAAGGGATGGACAATGGTTTGCAGAGAAGATCTATCTGGTGAATGCTCAGGCACAAGGAAGGGAACTTGATGAAGAGGAGCTTGCATTTCTTGCTGATCCAGGGATTGCTGAACAAGACACTGTCACCACACAGAATGCAGCATACCAAGCAGATGATCTCGATGCGTATGACGCAGACTGTGATGAATTTCAATCTGCAAAGGCTGCTCTCATGGCAACTATCTCCAGCTTAGGGCCAGAAAAGAGATCTGAGGTACTTATTAATACCACCGATAATACCACTGATGCTAGTATTCAACCACATCAAGTTGTGCAAGAGAGTGCTGATTCGAATGAGTCTTCGGTGGTGAGTCTTTCAAATGAGGAGACAATCAGTGATAGAAATATCAATGTGAGTCCCCAGACTTTGAGTGAATCACAACTGGGAGCCATTTCGCATACGCCTACTCCTGCTCAACAAGATTTGGTCATGGTTCCTGCTACATTACTTAGCCAAATGAATGCTGCACTCTTAGAAACCCTAGCTAAGAATAAGAATTTGTCTGATGAGCTTGCCTTAAGCAACGAGAAAGTTCAAACTTTGGAATTAGTGCCTTCGTCTAGTGTTCTAACTAATCCTGAATATGATCACTTTCGAAACAAACAAATGGGTCACTTGCAAGAAATTGAAAACTTAAGAGCAAATCTTTCTAATGAACTTAAAGAAAAGGAGTTAGTGGTCACTAATTTTCAAAAACTTCAAACGGATTTTGAATCACTCGAGTCTAAGAAGAATGAAATGGAGATTAATGCTGCTAATAAGATTAGAAGTCTAGATTATTTGCTTTTAAGACAATACGCTGCTTCTCAACTAGTGCACTTATTTGATGCTTCGTTTAGAGAATTTAACTTATCACGTCAAAAAGGCCTTCCCCCTAACCCACGGTATGCAAAACAAGCTTTAAGACATAGTCCAAGACTTTATAATGCAACCCAATTAGGATTGGTCTTAGACCCGATTGTTATTTTCGATGATCGTACAAGTAAGGATCTAGTTGATGAAGATCGGAAAATATCCCGAGTGTGATTATTTTAAAATGAATAAGGAGCTTGCAAAAACGGATTTTAGAATTCGCTTCCATATGGACAAAGATCTCATCACAGCACCAACCTACATATTAGATGAAGAAAACCCTAGTACATTTCCTACACTTGTCAATATGGAAGGTCCTAAGGAAATTCCAAAGGATCTTCCACCTGTTAGCACTGTATGGTTAAACTTGCAAGAGATTAATCAATACTTTACTAATTTTGACAAGGTCATTTTGGAATGTACGACTTCAAATGGCTTAAACGCCAGAGAATGGGCTTTCGAACATATGAACGAGGTGTTTAAAAATGAGATCAATCCGTTTGTCGAAAGTCTAAAAGGAACTTTTGCATCTCTTAAGGAAAATCTTGTGTTTGAAATTGGTGAAGTTCAAAAAGTGTTTTATGAAATGGACACCGCTTACGAACTACAACTAATTGAAAAAGAAAAGATTTTAACCGAATATGACCGATTCTTGTCTGCAGTAATCTCGTGTGATGTGCTTACTACTGTAAATGTTAATTATTCGAATGAGCTTACATCCGCTATGATTAATTGTGATGCTGTGCATATATGTGATGATGTTTGTAATCTCTCTGTAAATGTTGCTGATACTGTAAATGAGGTAGATAATCATTCTTGTCACGAATCTAACGCTGAGTTTTTAAAGCTACAAGATTCTTACAATTTACTTTCAAAACGCTTTAATCAACTAGAACAACATTGTATATCTTTAGAATTAAAACAACAAACTCAAAATGAGGATCTTTTGATATCAAATGGTTGTGAAAACGGTGTTGAGACGAGTGACAAGATGATTGCAATTGTTAAGGCATTAGAGGAAGAGATCATGAGATTGAAGAGAGATGTGTTATCAAATGAAACACTAAAATTGGAACTAGAGGCTGCAGAGTCTAAAAACCAGGCCTTAGAAATTAGACTTTTGTCTATTCTAGGGGAGATGGATCGTGCAAGACAGGGAATGTCCAAACTTTATGGTTCACTAGAAGAACGCTTCGCTTTTAATGCGGCACAGCAACAAGTTTATGTTGAACAATTGAACCAAAAATGTGAGGAAATCTCTGACTTAAACATCCTGCTCATTGACAAAAACATGGTTTTGGCCGAGTTAAAGGAGACACTTCTTCTCACCCGACAAGAAGTTGTTGATAACTTAGCTACCGACTCTGCACCGTCCACTAGTGCTCCAACAACCAAGTCAGTAGTGCTTTATAAGAACCCGCTTCATAAGAGAAATCTGGTTACCTACGATGATTATATGAGGAATGCCATTAAGCATGTAGATCTTGTTAGGGATATCTTAGACGATCTTTATGCCTTAGATCCCTCAAGTAGCTACTAGTATTCGGCTCATGAATATATTAAGCGAGTTCAATATTGCTTAGCATATTTGCAATACATAGGTACACCAGGTTCTGCACTACTCACTAATAGGCCCATTGCTGTAACTCCATTCAATAAAACTCCAGGAGCAAAACCGTCATTGGCACAATCAAGTAAGGCACCTTTAAAATATGTTGCTAATGTTCCCACTTTGCCTTCTACAGGATTAAAAGAGACTACTAAGGCTAAAGGATCGCCACTCAAGAAAGATAAGATCAAGCCCTCCACTAGTAGTGCCAAAAAGAAGAAAGTAGAAGCTCACCATAGGAATGTTAGTTCAGTTTTAAATAAAAAGAATCATGTAAAGACTAAAAGCTCTGCGCCTGTGCAGAAGCCAAAACCATTCGTGAATTCTAATTTGAATTGTTGGAATTGTAATGAATGTATGTTTTCCCAACGTCATGATTTGTGTCTTACTGATCATGTGAATGAAATGAATGCCATTAAGAATGGTCTTGAATGGAAGCCAACGGGTAGAACTCGTGCCCAGGTTGGCTGGCAATGGCGTCCCACTGGTAGGACCTTTACATTAGATGGAAAAATGTGCCCTTTAACTAGGAATGCATCCATTGAGGTTAGGTCTGAGCGTCCTTTAGTTAGGAACACTCGCACTCAAGTATGGAAACAGCGCCCTTTAATTAGGTCAGCCCCCACTATAGTGCCTATCAGTGAAGAAATACCACAGGATTTAAGCCAACTAGAATCTACACCACCAACTAGGAAGAAGAAGGCTAGGAAATCTAAGAAACCTAAAGTTAGCAAATCTAAGATTATTAAATCTGTACCTGCTAATAACAAGGAACATTCAGATTCCGATACCTCTACATTGTCTTCGTGTGGTGATATTTTCAGGTGGTCCAAATCATCCTCTGGTATTTGGACTCCGGTTGTTCAAAGCATATGACCGGAGATCGCTCGATGCTCCGAAATTTCGTCAGCAAGTTTCTTGGTACGGTGAAATTCGGGAATGATCATATAGCAAAGATAATGGGGTATGGTGAATATCAGATTGGAAACGTTACGATTTCAAGGGTATACTATGTAGAAGGTCTTGGTCATAACTTATTCTCAGTAGGACAGTTTTGTGATTCCAACCTAGAGGTTGCTTTTTGACAACACATTTGTTTCATCCGCAACTTGGAAGGAAAAGATTTGTTGAAGGGATCTCGTGGTGCAAATCTTTATACGTTGTCTCTACAAGACATGATGGCCGCCTCTCCAGTATGTCTTCTCTCTAAAGCATCTAAGACCAAGTCATGGTTATGGCATCGCAGATTATCTCATCTTAACTTTGATGCTATTAATCATCTGGCTAAAAACGAATTAGTTCGTGGTCTTCCAAAGCTCAAATTTCACAAGGACCATTTATGTTCCACGTGTTCAAGAGGGAAAAGTACCAAGAAATCATACAGGCCCAAAGCTGAAGACACCAATCAAGAAAAACTTCATCTTTTGCATATGGATCTTTGTGGGCCAATGAGAACAGAAAGTGTGAGCGGTAAGAAATTCATTCTGGTTATTGTGGATGATTTCTCCAGGTTTACATGGGTTAGATTTCTACGTACAAAGGATGAAGCACCGAAGGCTATCATCACTTTTCTGAAATTCATTCAGGTACGTTTGAATACTACTGTCCGCCGTATTCGTACAGACAATGGAACAGAGTTCGTCAACCAGACTCTTCGTGATTACTATGAGGGAGTTGGTATCTCACATGAAACATCCGCTGCACGCACTCCACAACAAAACGGTGTCATTGAAAGACGGAATCGTACGCTTATGGAAGCTGCTAGGACTATTCTAATTTATGCGAACGCTCCATTGTTCATGTGGGCAGAGGCTATATCTACTGCATGTTTCACCCAAAACCGTTCTATCATTCAAAAACGCCATGGAAAAACACCTTACGAGCTTCTACATGACCGTAAACCCGATGTTTCATTCTTTCATGTGTTTGGTGCTCTTTGTTATCCAAACATTAATAGTGAGAACTTGGGCAAGCTTCAACCAAAAGCCGATATAGGGATTTTTCATTGGTTACTCACCGTCCAAGAAAGCATACCGAATTTACAACCGTTGTCTTGGCAAGATTGTAGAAACTATGGACGCAGATTTCAATGAGCTGACAGCGATGGCTTCTGAGCAACACAGCTCTAAACCCGCGCTTCATGAGATGGGAACCGGTGCTATTAGTTCCGGATTAGTTCCCAATAATCCTACTTCTACATCATTTTTACCACCAGGCTGAATACATCGCCATGTCCGGTTGTTGTGCTCAAGTCCTTTGGATGAGATCACAATTAACTGACTACGGTTTGGGATTTAACAAAATCCCGATGTATTGTGACAACAAGAGCGCCATTTCCCTTTGCCGCAACTACGTTCAACACTCCCGGGCCAAGCACATAGACATCCGCTACCATTTCATTAAAGAGCAGGTGGAAAACGGAGTGATCGAGCTGTATTTTGTCACTACTGAGTATCAGCTGGCGGATATGTTCACCAAAGCCTTAGATCGAGGACGAATCGAGTTTTTGATCGACAAGCTTGGCATGAAATCTTTCACTCCAGCGACTCTCAAAGAGTTGGCAGAAGAATCAGCTGAATAGTGGTGGTAAACTATTCAGAGTATCCTTTGTTCGTGATCATGTATATTATCGTCAATATATAAACCACAAAAGAAAAATACAAAAATATAAAACCAAGAAAAAATATAAAACCAAGAAAAACCAAAAATATTTTTCGTTTTTAAAACGGCCATGTCTTTTAGTACGGTAATATTTACAGCCTTAGAAATGTCGATTAATATTGACACGGTGCCATAAATAGAGTCCGTATAAAAGTTGTACATTTTTAAAACATGCCCATTATGGCTTGTAGTTATTTCAGACTGCAACCCGGTTTTCATATTAAAGTCACGTATTTCCTTGGAAAACGTTGGCTCAGAACGGGAATTAATTTTCTCGGGCATGATTTACAAGCCAAATCATGCAAAGGGATCAAGTTTACTTTACAACTTGGTCTAACACAAATTTGTGTACGTCTCAGTGCATTAATTTGTTAAAATAAGAGAAATCTTATTGACACCACGAATCAAATTTTTTCAAGATACAAATTCGAAATGCTTTCATCAATATTTGACTCTTTAAACAATGACTACAGCTCTTTAAATAGAAAACGGGTCATCGTTTAAGGGGGAGAAAATATTAAATCATCTTCGTCATTAAATATATTTTCAAAAGTGATTGTGGAAAATTTATGGCTAAATGGTAAATGAGTGGTATTGCTTTAGAAAATGACTTGGGCTCGTTCAATGTGATAGGCATTGCTTTTAGATTTTGGAGATTTGCAAATAGGTTGCGATTGCTAAGTTGTGTGCAAGTTAATAGTGGCTAAGTTTAACAATGGTCAAAGAAAAAATGAAAAGTTTTAAATCTAAAAGGGAAAAGGAGTAAAAAATGTAGGGTTAAAAAGTGACAATGTGTGAAAGTTGCTAAAACTTGACCTAGTCAAACAAAACCCCCCGCCCCCTCTCTATTTCTCATTCACTGTTTCTTTATCCACTTGCCGCCATTAAACACACACAAGCTTTCAAACTTTCGTCTCAATCAATCCAATCTAATCCGTTCCATTCATTCGAATTATAAGGTAATAAACATCAATCATTTAATTCCTAATTCGTTTAAATCAGGTAAATCCAGTTAATTAATTCATATAATCAATTTAAATCTAGTTAGGGTTCGTTCGCCTCAATTTAGGCTTAATTGATTAGGGATTTTTGATGGGTTTTATGCGGAATATGATTAGATTATGGTTGGTTACCTTAGATTGCCTTAGAACTCACAAACGCGCTTAGAATTAATCATCATAGCCTTGTTTGTAAAGTTCCGGATGAACTTGAAAAAAAACTTCCGAATGAAGGAATTTTCTAAAAAACTTCCGAATGAAGGAATGTTCCGAACGAACTTCCGAATGAAGGAAGTTCCGAATGAAGGACTTCCGAATGAAGGAAGTTCCGAATGAAGGACTTCCGAATGAAGGAAGTTCCGAATGAAGGACTTCCGAATGAAGGAAGTTCCGAATGAAGGACTTCCGAATGAAGGAAGTTCCGAATGAAGGACTTCCGAATGAAGGAAGTTCCGAATGAAGGACTTCCGAATGAAGAAGTTCCGAATGAAGAACTTCCGAATGAAGAAGTTCCGAATGAAGGACTTCCGAATGAAGGAAGTTCCGAATGAAGAACTTCCGAATGAAGGAAGTTCCGAATGAAGGACTTCCGAATGAAGGAAGTTCCGAATGAAGGACTTCCGAATGAAGGAAGTTCCGAATGAAGAACTTCCGAATGAAGAAGTTCCGAATGAAGAACTTCCGAATGAAGAAGTTCCGAATGAAGGACTTCCGAATGAAGGACTTCCGAATGACAAAGTTCCGAATGAAGAAGTTCCGAATGAAGAAGTTCCGAATGAAGAACTTCCGAATGAAGAACTTCCGAATGAAGAAGTTCCGAATGAAGAAGTTCCGAATGAAGGAATGTTCCGGATGAAGAAGTTCCGAATGAAGGAAAGTTCCGGATGAAGAGTTGTTTGATTGATAGTATTTGCATGCTATAAGTACTTGTTGAATTATGTTATGAAATGTGTTATGCTTAGAAATAATAATGATACATATCTATATGTTTTTGTGCATCAACCTTTCATGTCTTATCTTAAGCAGATACAATGACTAATCCAACAGTACAAGCAATCCAAGACTCTCGAGAAGCCGCAATTGCCGAAGCACGAACACTCAAGTTCATACCAAACAATTACCGGCTGAAGCAAGTTTCAAAGTCCACTCACCATGGGTTTAAAGTCGCCATAGCAATCCTTGATCAATCCCATTTCAAGAATGCTTTAAGGAGTACTGCCTCGGTGCCTTATGATTATATGTATGAGTTTTGGGCTACCAAGGAAATCACTTCGAACAAGATCACCTTCACCATTGACAACAAACAACAGACACTTACTGTATCAGACTTCCGTAAGATATTCGGCATTAGGGATTCACCCAAAGGTATGGTATTCTCGAGGGATCCTACTAAAGACGAACTTATGGAGTTATTTGATGCTATTGGATGTCCTGAAATACGAGTTGCGTCTGAGTTTACCACTGCTAAAGTAGGACAACCTTGGAGAGCATTGTTGGGTATTCTCAGTAGATGTCTTACACCAAAAACAAGTGGGCATGATGCTTTGCGCAGTCCAATAATGAACATCTTCCATGGGATGTACAAAGGCGCAAATGCAGATTATGCTTTATTGTTATGGGAAGAATTCACCTTTCAACTCTTTCATAACAAGAAGCTGAAGACTAATTTCTTTGCTTACCCTCGATTTATCAAGCTTATCATTAACTATTGTATGAAGAAAGATGTTACAATTGATAGGCATGCAGCAAGTCGTCATCACACTGAAGAGGCTGATCATATTGTGGATTTAAGGCATGAAGGACCAGCTGGTGGTGTTATTCGTGGTCCTATTCCCGATTACCTTCTGACGGAAAGAATTAAGGGTTCTGCTGATTACAAGCTACTGCAGCTAGAAATCAAGAAGTTAAAAGCAAACCTTCAGACTGGAGAAGACTCGTCTACTATGGTCAAGAGTAAAGGTAAACGCAAGCAACCAGCTGCGTTACCTGAACCCGAAACCAAGAAGAAGAAGACTGAGGTTAAGAAGGGAAAGGGTAAGGCTGATGAGATGGTTCTACGTGACGAAGAAGATGTTGTTGATCCTACTCTTGACAAGACAGAGAGAAAAATGATGAAAATAGCTATTCAAAGGAGTAGGAAAGATACGGGCGGTAGTGGTTCAGGTGCAAGGATAAATGTTGAAGAAGAGTACGAGGAACCAGATGATATTGATGAGTTTGGATCACCTGAACGGTATTCGACTTCGAAGGAGACATCCATTCCGGTTTCAGCAAGTGTTGAAAAGGAGTCCGTTGCTCCTACTATCATGGTGTCTACTCAACCTTTAGCAACTCAACCTCCACCAATCCAACCCTTACCAACCAGACCGGCTTCAACACCATTCCTTCCACCACCAATAACTCCCATCCTTAGTACCGTAGTAACAACCGAGCCTCTTCCATCAACCCAGAGCAGCTCTGCAACATCTACAATGGCTGCATTGGTGATGGCCGAAATGTTGGATAAACATACGGATAATCACAAAAGAGAAATGGATGAACTTCGTCAAGAGCTACATAGACGAGCTCAAAGTGAAGAAGCATCTAGGAAAGCCCAAGAGGAGATGCTTGCTAAGTTCGCTGCAGATATGGAATTGACGCGAAAAGCTCATGCAGAAGAACTAGCTCAGGTTAAACAGGCTGAGGCTGATAAGCATGCTGCACGTATCACTAGACTTCAAGCGATGAGGGATAGATACAAGGAGCAGAAAGAAGCACTTGAAGCTTCTGTTGAAGAGAGAGTAAAAGAATCCGTTGAATCTATTATGCCAAAATTGCGTGATGAATTGAAGACAATCGCGGCTGATAATTTGATGATCAAGTCATCCAATCCTTCTGAATCCGCCTACAAAATTGCTTATGACTTGACGGATTTTGAATTGAAGAAGATCCTCAAAGCTCGAATGCGGGAACTTAGATCGTTTGATGAATCTAGGATTCAACGGGCTCTCTACAAATCCCTGAATGACGCTATCATGGAGGATGATAGGTTATTTAAAACGTTTGGAAGTGTGGTACCATACCACATTCTACCTGAGGAAGAAAGGGAAGAAAGTGAAGAAGACGAGGGTACTGGTGAAGATGAAGGTGGAGAAGAAGAAGAAGAAGAAAAGGATGATGAAGATGACGATAATGGTGATGATGATGAGGATGAGGATGATGATGATGATGATGGCGATGATGGTGGTGATGGTAATGAGGAGAGTGCTAGGGGGAGCAACGGGGATAACAATGAGGATGATGATGGGGGTGAACAGCCTAAAGAGGGAGATAAGGTTACCAGCTCCAAGAAACCTGCTAAGTCTGGAACCAAGTCCAAGAAAGATGCAGCGCAGAAGGACAAATCAACATCATCGGAATCAAGACGATCTAAGTGGCGCCACGATGTGAATGCTACTACAGCGTCATCGATTCCCGGTACCTCTATTGTTGTATCTATACCTGTTACCACTAACCCTATTAGTCCTGTTGTTGTTGCTCCTGTGATTGCAGAATCAGTAACGGAACCCGAAGCTGCACAACACTCACCCGTTCATGACACCGCCGAGATGCCTGAATCAGAACCAGCAGATGTTCGCGTTTCTACTCCTCTACAACAAGCACAACAATCTACGGTTCTTGAACCAAGCACACGAGACTGGGCAGACACGTTGGAGATTGACGAGACTGCACCGCCACAGGCTTGGATCACGGCAGCGGCGCAATATGATCCGATCACAAACGCTGACAAAGATGTTTTGTATCTTCGTATCCGCAGTCCGATTGACTTATGTGCATTTCTTGCTCATGAGTATAAGACTTCGGTTACTCCATCTTTGGTGAAGAAAGCGCTGAAGGATAAGAGACTTCGCGCCAAAACCCGGTTAACCCGAATGGAGTTCGAGTATTATGCCGATGAGATCCTGAAAGCTCTAAATACCGTTCAACGGCCAGGTCTTCATGAATCAGAAATAGCTCCACCTCCACTTGATCCTACTCAAGATAATCAGATAGCTCTCGACTTTTTCGTCACCTATGATCTTGAGTATCTTCTGAAAGGTTCATCAAAGTACGCAACCTCCTTGACCCTGCTGAAAGCTGCCAACTGGGGGACAATACCCTGGATCGAGAAAAAGGTAAACCGACTCTGGGTCCCAAGGGTAACTCGTAATTATGATATGTATGCTGTTATAGGTGCATCTCATTGGGACGAACGAGTCCGAAGGGCGTACAGGGGTTGCTGCCTAGTCAATTCAGGAAGTAACGTTAGATCCGATATCCGCATCTCCAGCATCTTAGGGTTGAAAACTGAAGCCAAGAATGGCTATTATCATGTGACGGAGATTCGTTTGAAAAGGGAGGATGACAGAGAATACAAAATCCAGCAGGGAGATTTTTCTATCATTCGCATTGAGGATATCGAAGATATGTTGCTTCTGATGACCCGTGATCAACTCACACATATTCCTCGTGAAGACCTCATTGCCTTGAATACAGCACTTCGTATGTTCACACGAAGCATTGTTATCAAGAAACGAGTTGAAGATCTTCAGTTGGGAGTCGAAAGTTACCAAAGGAAGCTTAACCTAACCCGTCCAGTGAATCAAGTGTTACCTCAACATGTAGATAGATGCCCCTATAGCGGCATTTCTGTCCCGAATTGCGGCATTTTCTACTTGAACAGTCGAGGTTTAATGAAGTTTATGAGGGTGGGTGAACTTTATAAGTACAGTGATGGGACTCTTCTACAAGTCAGAGGAAAGTTGGAGCATCTTAACTCGGGTGGGACTTTGCCAGAGATGACGGAGGATTGGCATCCGGGTTATCGGCAAATGGCGAAGTACGTGATCAAGAAGATTGATCAAAAGCTCCGTGAACGTAGATTGATGAGGAGTTTAGAAAGATTCGTTGGTGGTAGACCATATTTAGTGCACCACAAGCTACTGCAACGATCCATCTAATGGGTCGTACAATTCAGGTCCACTTTATATTGGTTTTTCAATTGTGAATATGTATATTTGTGAATATTGTGCTTTAATGGCTTGATGTAGTGTTAAGGTATGATAATTTTTCAAGAATTTCTCACGAGATTCTAAATCTTTCAAAATATATCATACTAAAGCACTACAAATATCCCTTATTAATAAGGGGGAGCATTAACTTGTTCTATGGCCAAACATCGATTTCATTTTTTACCCAAAGACCGGTTAATCCATTCAATATCCCAAATATTAATGGTTAATGATGAGACTGCTTTTATACATGGTCTCATCGTACAAACCGGGCTTAAAATCAATTAAATATCATCAAATATACCAAAAATATGCTCGTGTTTGTTACTTGTGTATTTTTAGGTACGGATATTGAGGAATTGGCAAAAGATCACAAGAATCATTCAAAAACGAACACGGGAAACGAAGCCGCACAATGAACCGGGCCCAAGTTTGGAATTTTGCAAAATGACCCTTGAAGAATTGAAGATTGGCAACTTTGGTCCCTCACCTTTGAAGAACTTGTCACAATTGACCCTCCAAATGTCAATTGTACAAGTATGGTCCTTATTGTTTGAAGATTTTACAAGACCAGTCCTTGAACTTTCAAGAATATACAAAAGAAGCCCTTGGAAAAAGTTTTAAAACCTTTTGTGCCACTTTTGACAAGTTGCCAAAAGTTGATAAAGGAAGAATAGGCATTGATAGCTTTTTAAAACAAAGTGAAGAAGAGATAGAACCTTGGGGGGTCAAACTGCCAAATAGACAAACCTCCTCACCCAGTCACATTGTGACACCTCAGCAAAACCCACCCACCAACCCATTAACCCTACCCATCTACCCAAACCCATCCACAAGCCCAAACCGGTTTTATTTAAAAAATGGTCAACTGGTCAAACATTTTTCCCATTAAAACAATTTTTTAAAATCTGTTTAACCCCAAAATGGATTAAATCACTCCCTTAATCCCCATAAACCCTAAATCCTACCCAGCCTTAATCACCCTCAATCCAAGGGGTTTTTGGCTTAAACCTTGCAGATCCCTAATTGAACCTCCCCTCACCTTTTCCCACCCAATACAACACCATCACATGGGCTGTAGGACCTACCCCGACCTCCCTTGCACCCGTCTCTTTCCCACAACCCCAAAACCCGACACAACCAACGTGCTAGATCCCTCTCCTTGGTCCCCAAGTTCAATCCAACGACTATGATCACATTTTCTAGCTGGCATATCACATGTATCACTTTTGACCAAGAATGAAGACAAAGACTTCAAGGGCTCATTCGGCATTTCATAAATTAGGGTTTCTCGTTGTAATATTTTAATTAGCATTCTAGAATAGTCTATCAAGTAGTATAAAAGGATGTCGACCTGTGACTCCTTTCTTTGTTCCAGTTTTAGCATTTGGCATCTTGTAATTCCTTTTTTAAATTAATGAAGTTTGGTGTTTGTGTTTAAACAAGAGTAATTCCTTTTATTAGATTTAAAAAGTTGTGTGTGGTGAAAATGCTAAGGCTGAGTTCCATCTAATTGTGTAACACATATTGTGTGTTGGATATATTCAGTTTTCAAAAGAGTTTTAAAAAGAATTTTTTTTAATTTCAGAAAGTTTGAATCAAAAAAAGTGAAAGTGGATTTTGTTTTTGATTTTCTGAGATTGAGAGAGTTTTTAAAACGTGTTTTTAAAGGTTTGAAAGTTTGTGGAGAAAGATTTTAAGGAAGAAAAAAAAGAAAAGCAGTGTTGAATATTGTGCTTGGACTTCTCTTTTTTCTTCTTAGCAGGGTTTGAGGAGATTTGTTTTGATCAAGGATCAGCACAAACCTCTTGTTTGTGGGAGGTGACAAAGCTGTCACAAAGGGACTTGGATGTAAGTCCCTTAGGTAAAAATCCTTTTCCCCTTTTAATTTTTCAATTTTATTGGAGATTTATGTGATTTGATTGAAACTGCATGCTAAGTGTGTAATACTGATTGGATTTGAGTTCATAAGGTATTTTATGCATGTTAGATGCTTTATGAGTCAGTTTGGATAACAATAGGATAGGATTTGTTTGAAAAAAGTAAAAACAGATTTTTAAAGGAGTGTTTGGATAAGAGATTAAGCAGGGTTGATTGTCATCAATATTGTTTAAAACTTGTTTAAATACATTCAATAGGATTGTGATAGGTAGTGTGTAGTTCTATTGTCATTTGGGAACAAGTTTTGAGACAAGTGTGCAAGTAAAAGGGGTAATACATAGCAAAAAACTGCATGATCATGTTTCTGCTTGTTTTGATGGAATTTTGTGCTTGGATCTTTTAATCTGTTAAGAGATAGGATATTATAGGATTGCAGGTTGTTTGTTTATCATTTGGTGAATGTGTATGCAAGACCTTGGTTTTTGAATCACTTTTGTGTGCAAGTTGCTAGCATAAATCAGTCACCAGACCTCATAAAACACATCAGCAACCTTGTGTGCCCGTTTTTGTGAATTTTTGGCTTGATTGTGTGAAGTAACTTATTTGTTTTCTGCTTATTCTTGACTCCTTGTACTCCAAAGAGTACAAGGGTGCCCTGCTTGTCCAAGAAACAACACCAAAAAGCACAATCCAAGCCCCTCTTGGATCATATTTGCACAAGTGAACAACACTTGTGTTCATCAGTCAACAAAGCCCAACTGGGCGCGTTTTTGCTTTCAATCTGCTTGATCTTTGATTAATTAGATTGTGTTTGTGTTTTTGTGTTTATACAAGGTTACTGTTTGAGTGTTAAAAAGTAAAAAAAAAAAAAAATTGTAAAAAGGTGCACCCTGCCTGGACTTGAACACGCGACCCCTCGTTGGGGGAGTAAACGTGTTAACCAGTGATCTAGATGCCCTTTTTACGTTAAGGTTTCATTTCAAAGTTTACTTAAGGCCTTTTTCACTTTAGCTTATATTAATAAGCCGTAGCCTTTTGGCTTATTTGCTGCTTATTGGATAAGTGTTTTTGGCTTATTTCATTTTTCCTAGGATAGTATTAGGTTTTAGGATTTTTCTGTTTAAAAATATTATTTTTCCCTTTATTTAATTATTTATTAGGATTATTTTTGTATTTAATTTTAGAAAGTGTATTAAAAATAGTAAAAAGCATTTTAAAAATCCAGAAAAATAGTTTCTAGGTTTTAATTTATACTTTTGAGGTTTACATATCAAAAAGTTTTCAAAAACTTAAATTTTTAATTTTATTTAATTTTAGGGTTTTTAGACAACTTAAAAAATTAATATAAAATTAATTAAAAGGTTTTAGGAGCTTTAATTTGCATTTTCTTCTTAGTTAGAATATTTAGAATTTTTGAGAATTTTTTAGAATTTATTTAAGAACTTTTTATTTTTTGGATTATTTTATTATTATTTTATTAAGAAAAATTCAAAGTTTTATTTTTAACTTTTTTTCATTTTTCCTAGGTTATAGACATTAAATTAGGAACTTTTTCACTTTCCAAATATTTTTTAGGCTTTTCATTTATTTTCTAGATTTAATTTAAGATTTAATAGATTTTAATAGTTTTTAGGAATTTAAAAATAGTTTAATTTGGTTTTAAAATTTTTAAAAATAGTTTTTAGCTTAATTAGGTCATTTTTGAGGTTTACAAACTATTAAATCTTGTTTAGGGCTTTTTAATATTTAAAAGTGATTTTTAGGGCTTTAATTAGCATTAAAAAGTCATTATTTAATTAATTAAAAGGTTTTAGCAAGTTTGGATTTTTTGTAAACTCGTAGAATTTTATTGTGGATTTTTAGTAATTTTTAGGGATTCTTAGGTTAAAATTTTAATTTTTGTGTTTCTACGTCTTAACTTTCTAGTAGTGTTTTTGTCTATTCTTCTATTTTTTCGTCTTCGTCATTTTCTCTTCTCTTTTATTTTTCTTAATAATCAAAAAAACAAATCAATCAAATCAATTCATTACACAACACACTAGCCTCCTCGAGAACGAACTCACTTTTAGGGTCATTCACACACGGTTTTCCTAAATCGTCGTGCACGCTTGCCCTATTTACGCTCTTTTTCCTAAAAGACGTATTTCTACGACTATCATTTTGGCGCCGCTGCCGGGGAGGCGTGTTGTGTTTTGATTGAACATTGTTGTTTTTTTTATATTAGCCATAAATAGTAATTGTATTAGTAGCACTCTACTAATACGTATTATCGTTTTTCGGTTTTTGTGTGAATATTATTACTATATTGTATACGTAGAACAATAAATACACAAGTACTCCAAATACGTGAGCAATCACAACCTTGATTCGGGATTTCATCACTCGATCATTGTATTCGAATCTCAAACCAAAGAAAAAAAGGCAAAAATAGATAAATACTTTCGTGAAGCTTAATCTTGATAATACAAACTATAAGGTGGGTATAAGGCGGTTGTATTTCACGACCTAAAGGAAAAAGGCTCTTAAGTGCTTCGCGCCACCTCGTTTCCTCCGCTTGCTTGTGCGTATTTGATTTTGAGAGTGAATCGAGGGTTTTGCCGCCCAAAGTATTATTACATATCATATATATTTTCTTGGTTTCATATTGATTAAACCCTCTTGAACGATTTGGTGTTCCACCATCGTTCTAAAGTCATCGAAGGCGTTCACTCCACGTGATCGTTTTCATTCCTTGAGGCCTTTTTAATCAAGAGATTTGATTAAGGAGGAGATTTGTGGACTTTTTGTCTACTTAATATATTCACCAATTTCCAAAAAGTTAATACAATCAAAAACCACAAAAAAAATTGAAAAAAAACACAAAATACCAAAAAGAATCTTCTTTGCTCGTCTCCACGTTGTGCGTGACGTTTATGCTCACTCGTAATCAAGCAAAACGTGCACGTAAACGAAAGAACAAAACTCCCACTCCAACTCATTCTAGTGAGGAGTCTCCTATTGACGAACCCATTGTACGAGAAGAACCAACCATGGCGAATCGAACTATGATGGAGTTACTTCAAGCACCCACCGAGGGGTATGGAGAAGCTATTGTGATTCCCGCTATCCTTGCGGAGAATTTTGAGGTGAAAACGGGTTTGTTGTCGATGATCCAAAACAACAAATTCCGAGGTGATGAGAAGGACAATCCCCACAACCATATCCGCCAATTTAATCGTCTTACCGCCACGTGCAAATTTAAGGATGTCTCGAATGACTCGATTAAGATGATGCTTTTTCCGTATTCCTTAGCGGGGCCCGCTAAAATTTGGTTAGAGAAAGAGCCACCCAATTCTATATTGACGTGGAAGGATCTCGTTTCAAAGTTTGTGAACCAATTTTTTCCGCCCTCTAAGACTACGCATTTGAAAAATGAGATTTCTAAATTTTCACAAGAATCAAATGAAAGTTTTTCTACGGCTTGGAATAGGTTTAAGAAGATGTTACATGAATGTCCTCATCACGGTTTTTCCGACTTACACCAAATCGACACGTTTTACAATGGACTTAATGATCATGAAAGAGATTATTTAAATGCCGCCGCGGGTGGTAATTTTTTGTGTAAAACGGTTGAAGAAGCTTTGGTCATAATTGAGAATAGGTCTAAAGTTTATAGCCCTCGTCACACACCGAGTGTTGCCAAAATGGGCTCATCATCGTCTCGTAGTATCAATGCTTTGCAAGATGAGGCTAATGAAGAAAATCGGTTTTTCGATAGGTTTTCGACCCTTATGTCCCATTGGAAGGCTCAAGAAGCTTCCAATTCCGCTTCGGTTAAAGCGGTTTCTAAAAGTTGTTTGTCGTGTGGGGGAGCTCATGATCTTTCCGAGTGCATTACCGCGGATGGTAACACTTCGAATGCTTTTGTAGCCACGGGAACTTATAACCAAATCGGTCAAGGTTCTCGTTCAAATCAAGCTCCACCCAATCAAAATGCTAATAATTATCGCAACAACAACCAAGGTGGAAATTACCAAGGAAATCAAAGAAATTATAACAAAGGTAATTACCAAAGTGGAAATGGGCAAATTTCAAACCAAAACCAAAACCGTGATTTTCAAAACAATGCCCAAGGTTTTCAAAACGATCACACCAAAAATCTTCAAGGAGAGTTTTTGAGTTATGCTAAGGCTAATGATGCTAAGTTTGATAATATGCAACGTGAAATGGTTAGCTTAAGATCCGAGTTGAAAAACGAGCTTAAAAACGAACTTGCTAATGAACTTAAAACTCATGCTAATAAAATGGAAGGAAATGTCACACGACTCCAACAAAATCAACAAAAAATGGAGCAAGGACAACATGAGATTAAGCAAGAGTTGTTAAAAGTGGATGCTAGGCAATCTAAATTTGAAGACCGTATGGCTAAAATGTTTGAAGCTATCATGTGTAAGCCCTCTTCTTCGGGTGGTCTTCCTAGTGATACCATCGTGAACCCGAAAGGAGAATTGAAGGTTATTACTACTCGTAGTGGTAAAACTTTCAAAGAACCCATTTCTCGTCCAAGTACTTCTATGGAGAAGGAAAAAGAGAAAGAACCCGAGGTTGTGGTTGAAAAGGAGCAAATTACAAGCCCACGAAGTACCGCTCAAACCACACCTACGGTTGAACCCACACCAATCATGGAACCCGAGATTCCAAGGCCATTGCCTATGCCTACTTTGCCCCAACCCACACCACCTTTACCCTACCCTTCAAGACGAGACAAGGAAAAGGCACAAGAACGAAATAATTATCAATTTGAACTCTTTATGAAAATGTTTCGTGACTTGCATTTTAATATAAGTTTTGCCGACGCCTTAGTCATGATGCCTCGATTTGCCGCGAACTTCAAAAGTATGTTGAATAACAAAGAGAAATTGCAAAAATCGTCTAGTTGTTCTTCGGTTTTCCTAAGCCGCATACCTCAAAAAGTCGGTGATCCTGGAAAGTTTTTAATCCCATGTGCTATCCAAGACATGGAAGAATGCTACGCCTTGGCCGATCTTGGTGCTAGTATTAATTTGATGCCTCTTGAGATTTTTAAATCGCTCAATCTTCCAAATCTCACTCCTTCAAGAATGTCAATCGAAATGGTCGATCATTCTACGATTCTAGCTTGTGGAGTTGCCGAGGACGTCTTTGTGAAAGTTGGAAAGTTCTACTATCCTGTAGACTTCATTGTTGTTGATATTCCCATCGATCCTAAAGTTCCGTTAATATTAGGTCGATCTTTTTTTGATACCTCGAGAGCACTTATCGATGTGCATGCAAGAAAAATCACTCTTCATTTCCATGAGGAAGAACTCGTCATTAATGCAACCCAAAACTCCACTCTTTCTCATGTGTATTCTATCACATCTTTGTACAATGTCAATCCCATCAAAAGCATTTGCAAAATAATTTCAAATAGAGTTTTAGGAATTGATAAAAATGAAGTTCCGTCCCCTCCGCCGGTGGAGGTTAAGAGTGTTAAGCCTATAATTCCAATCTCGAGTGATTCTTCGGATGATGAATACGTTGATCCCGATGGGGAGGTTTTCTTTGTTGACAAAAGATTTGAAAACTTGCCACCACCTAAGCCAAAAAGATTTCAAAATGTGAGAATTTTTAGTGTGACTAACATTGCTTTAGATACCCCAAATATTTTTGACATAATTAAATCGGGTTTTCACAAGGAGAATATAAAAGATGAAAAAGGAAAAGATTTTGAATTTAATTTAAAGGATTTTTCTACAATTCTAACTCCGTCATCACCGCGAGTATTGAGTACTACAAGCTCGTCTTCTCCTTTTGACGATGCTTTGTGTGTACTTAGTGTGGGGGAAGCCCCTTATGTTCCCTTCCCTTTCTCCACCGAGGACGAGATATTTGATCCTGGAATTGCTTATATAGGGAAATCTCGGTCTTCCACCGATGCAATAAATAGAAAATCTTTTCATTTGATTGGTGCGAGTCTACCTCGAGTAGCTCATGTTTTTAGAGACTTACCCATTGTCCCACCCTTCTATTTCTTCTCTCCTATTTTCTTCTACCCCATTGGGGTTTTAGTTTGTGTTGAAGTGGCGTTGTTTCGTCTTTCATCCGAAACCGAGGACGCTATCTTTGACCCCGGTATACGTTTATCGGGTTTTTAAAGTACTCCACGTACTTTTTGGCCTTGTTTATCATGTAAGCCCCACTAAAAATTGACCAAACCATGATTATCCCTAAATGATCACATTTATGGGGATTCGAGTCGAGCTTTTGACTCGGTTATCAAAAACAAGGTGCCTCGTGGGGGAGACCCATGCTTATCCATGTACATATTTTTGCTTTCTAATTAGTTTAATGTGAGGGGATTTGTGCCCTTCCAACCTTTGTTCCGTGGTTGTTTGTGCATTGTGGTTTTTAGATCATGATCTTCACGATCGGAGCCTCTCGTGTTCGTTTATGGGAGCACTCGATCGTTTGCTTTGGAGGCCTTTCCCAATATCCAAATGATATATCCTTTTATGTTCTAACCTTAGGTTTTTAGCACACTTCATAAACGGCTATTAATTTATTGGTTACACCCTTTCCATGCTAGATTAGGCATTCGACTACGTCTCTAGTATGGGGGATTTTCACCCCTAGACTCGAAACATTGAGGACAATGTTTAACTTTAGTATGGGGGGGTGAATAGATACTTGCCTTGCCAAACCTTCACGCTTTCCAAAGTTTATCGTTTTGTTATCGTTTTGTTGCAAAATAAGGCTAAAAATGGCCAAATTTTAAAAATTTTCTCATGTTTTATAAGTGTTTGATGACACGAATGTAGATTTTCTGATGGCGAGAATAAGAGTAATTTTTGACTCGACCGTGCGTGTTGAGCACTTAGCTTTGATTCCTTAACTACACATTAGGCTAAGTCTCTTAAATGAGGACGAGAAATGATAGAGTTAATTATAAGTTACTATGCTAAACGTAGAGTACTCGTATTCTTTCAAAAACTCATGTGTTCTCGTTGTTTGCTAATTCTCCCTTCGCTTGTAAATATTTTTGCTTAATAAATATTGACTTAGCGGTTTAGTTAGGATTGTTGGGTTTCTAGTCTTTTCTAGTAGCTTCCGTGTAATAAAATTGGGAAGACATTAAGGTATCGCCAGCGTCACGGTTTTGAAGTATTGGAACCCAAATAATCGAAAGCTTCACCCAATAATAAGATTTCAAGTGCTCACCTAAATCTAGCAAACAATTTGAAGCCCCACAAGGCCTAAAATCTATGCAAAATTGAAAGTGAATCAAGCCTTAATCTTCGAAGCTTTAAAGATCCAAAATTCGCTTTAGCGTGAGGATATACGTCTTTGGCTAATAAAACCACCGATGAGGCGGATAATAAAAGGCAAGGCAAGACCGAAGTCATAATAAAAGCTTCATGGCGAAGTTGAATAAAAGATGGAGGTAAACCAAAGATAATAAGGCCCTTCCGTTAGGGGGCGTATAAAAGTCTTGGTAATAAGTCTCATGTTCAAAACCGTTATAAAACCGTGTTTATCGATTCTTCTTGTCAACTTAATTTTTTGACATCGTTGTCTATTAGGAGGGGTTATTGATTTGATGGTCTTAGTTACACCGTTAGGACTCTATTTTTAGACCTAAATCTCTATTATCGCATAAGTCAATGATGTATCCTCATGATCATTAAGACATAATAAAATATAAGAGATACAACTTAGGAATAATGGGAGAATAAGTACGTGATTAGGGCATATGAGTAGTGTTAGCATTACTAACTTATAATGACAATGATCTCGTTGCACGCTTGGTATGGAATTAGGGTGAAAATCGAGGACGACGAAATTATTTCTAACGAAGCATTCACGTGTTCTTGTTCTATGAACCTAAACGTCCCATTTTGCGATGAAAATCATACATTATGTCTAAAACGCAAGTAGTAGCAATAGTGTAGTGTAGCTAGTTTATCCTTTCAATAAAGTGAATAAAATTAAATTTTGGAGATGCTTTGATACTTTATTCTAGCATTGCGTGAGGGCACGGCAATGGTTTAGTATGGGGAGTGATGAGACTGCTTTTATACATGGTCTCATCGTCCAAATCGGGCTTAAAATCAATTAAATATCATCAAATATACCAAAAATATGATCGTGTTTGTTACTTGTGTATTTTTAGGTACGGATATTGAGGAATTGGAAAAAGATCACAAGAATCATTCAAAAACGAACACGGGAAACGAAGCCGCACAATGAACCGGGCCCAAGTTTGGAATTTTGCAAAATGACCCTTGAAGAATTGAAGATTGGCAACTTTGGTCCCTCACCTTTGAAGAACTTGTCACAATTGACCCTCCAAATGTCAATTGTACAAGTATGGTCCTTATTGTTTGAAGATTTTACAAGACCAGTCCTTGAAATTTCAAGAATATACAAAAGAAGCCCTTGGAAAAAGTTTTAAAACCTTTTGTGCCACTTTTGACAAGTTGCCAAAAGTTGATAAAGGAAGAATAGGCATTGATAGCTTTTTAAAACAAAGTGAAGAAGAGATAGAACCTTGAGGGGTCAAACTGCCAAATAGACAAACCTCCTCACCCAGTCACATTGTGACACCTCAGCAAAACCCACCCACCAACCCATTAACCCTACCCATCTACCCAAACCCGTCCACAAGCCCAAACCGGTTTTATTTAAAAAATGGTCAACTGGTCAAACATTTTTCCCACTAAAACAATTTTTTAAAATCTGTTTAACCCCAAAATGGATTAAATCACTCCCTTAATCCCCATAAACCCTAAATCCTACCCAGCCTTAATCACCCTCAATCCAAGGGGTTTTTGGCTTAAACCTTGCAGATCCCTAATTGAACCTCCCCTCACCTTTTCCCACCCAATACAACACCATCACATGGGCTGTAGGACCTACCCCAACCTCCCCTGCACCCGTCTCTTTCCCACAACCCCAAAACCCGACACAACCAACGTGCTAGATCCCTCTCCTTGGTCCCCAAGTTCAATCCAACGACTATGATCACATTTTCTAGCTGGCATATCACATGTATCACTTTTGACCAAGAATGAAGACAAAGACTTCAAGGGCTCATTCGGCATTTCATAAATTAGGGTTTCTCGTTGTAATATTTTAATTAGCATTCTAGAATAGTCTATCAAGTAGTATAAAAGGATGTCGACCTGTGACTCCTTTCTTTGTTCCAGTTTTAGCATTTGGCATCTTGTAATTCCTTTTTTAAAATTAATGAAGTTTGGTGTTTGTGTTTAAACAAGAGTAATTCCTTTTATTAGATTTAAAAAGTTGTGTGTGGTGAAAATGCTAAGGCTGAGTTCCATCTAATTGTGTAACACATATTGTGTGTTGGATATATTCAGTTTTCAAAAGAGTTTTAAAAAGATTTTTTTTTAATTTCAGAAAGTTTGAATCAAAAAAAGTGAAAGTGGATTTTGTTTTTGATTTTCTGAGATTGAGAGAGTTTTTAAAACGTGTTTTTAAAGGTTTGAAAGTTTGTGGAGAAAGATTTTAAGGAAGAAAAAAAGAAAAGCAGTGTTGAATATTGTGCTTGGACTTCTCTTTTTTCTTCTTAGCAGGGTTTGAGGAGATTTGTTTTGATCAAGGATCAGCACAAACCTCCAGTTTGTGGGAGGTGACAAAGCTGTCACAAAGGGACTTGGATGTAAGTCCCTTAGGTAAAAATCCTTTTCCCCTTTTAATTTTTCAGTTTTATTGGAGATTTATGTGATTTGATTGAAACTGCATGCTAAGTGTGTAATACTGATTGGATTTGAGTTCATAAGGTATTTTATGCATGTTAGATGCTTTATGAGTCAGTTTGGATAACAATAGGATAGGATTTGTTTGAAAAAAGTAAAAACAGATTTTTAAAGGAGTGTTTGGATAAGAGATTAAGCAGGGTTGATTGTCATCAATATTGTTTAAAACTTGTTTAAATACATTCAATAGGATTGTGATAGGTAGTGTGTAGTTCTATTGTCATTTGGGAACAAGTTTTGAGACAAGTGTGCAAGTAAAAGGGGTAATACATAGCAAAAAACTGCATGATCATGTTTCTGCTTGTTTTGATGGAATTTTGTGCTTGGATCTTTTAATCTGTTAAGAGATAGGATATTATAGGATTGCAGGTTGTTTGTTTATCATTTGGTGAATGTGTATGCAAGACCTTGGTTTTTGAATCACTTTTGTGTGCAAGTTGCTAGCATAAATCAGTCACCAGACCTCATAAAACACATCAGCAACCTTGTGTGCCCGTTTTTGTGAATTTTTGGCTTGATTGTGTGAAGTGACTTATTTGTTTTCTGCTTATTCTTGACTCCTTGTACTCCAAAGAGTACAAGGGTGCCCTGCTTGTCCAAGAAACAACACCAAAAAGCACAATCCAAGCCCCTCTTGGATCATATTTGCACAAGTGAACAACACTTGTGTTCATCAGTCAACAAAGCCCAACTGGGCGCGTTTTTGCTTTCAATCTGCTTGATCTTTGATTAATTAGATTGTGTTTGTGTTTTTGTGTTTATACAAGGTTACTGTTTGAGTGTTAAAAAGTAAAAAAAAAAAAAAAAATTTGTAAAAAGGTGCACCCTGCCTGGACTCGAACACGCGACCCCTCGTTGGGGGAGTAAACGTGTTAACCAGTGATCTAGATGCCCTTTTTACGTTAAGGTTTCATTTCAAAGTTTACTTAAGGCCTTTTTCACTTTAGCTTATATTAATAAGCCGTAGCCTTTTGGCTTATTTGCTGCTTATTGGATAAGTGTTTTTGGCTTATTTCATTTTTCCTAGGATAGTATTAGGTTTTAGGATTTTTCTGTTTAAAAATATTATTTTTCCCTTTATTTAATTATGTATTAGGATTATTTTTGTATTTAATTTTAGAAAGTGTATTAAAAATAGTAAAAAGCATTTTAAAAATCCAGAAAAATAGTTTCTAGGTTTTAATTTATACTTTTGAGGTTTACGTATCAAAAAGTTTTCAAAAACTTAAATTTTTAATTTTATTTAATTTTAGGGTTTTTAGACAACTTAAAAACTTAATATAAAATTAATTAAAAGGTTTTAGGAGCTTTAATTTGCATTTTCTTCTTAGTTAGAATATTTAGAATTTTTGAGAATTTTTTAGAATTTATTTAAGAACTTTTTATTTTTTGGATTATTTTATTATTATTTTATTAAGAAAAATTCAAAGTTTCATTTTTAACTTTTTTTCATTTTTCCTAGGTTATAGACATTAAATTAGGAACTTTTTCACTTTCCAAATATTTTTTAGGCTTTTCATTTATTTTCTAGATTTAATTTAAGATTTAATAGATTTTAATAGTTTTTAGGAATTTAAAAATAGTTTAATTTGGTTTTAAAATTTTTAAAAATAGTTTTTAGCTTAATTAGGTCATTTTTTAGGTTTACAAACTATTAAATCTTGTTTAGGGCTTTTTAATATTTAAAAGTGATTTTTAGGGCTTTAATTAGCATTAAAAAGTCATTATTTAATTAATTAAAAGGTTTTAGCAAGTTTGGATTTTTTGTAAACTCTTAGAATTTTATTGTGGATTTTTAGTAATTTTTAGGAATTCTTAGGTTAAAATTTTAATTTTTGTGTTTCTACGTCTTAACTTTCTAGTAGTGTTTTTGTCTATTCTTCTATTTTTTCGTCTTCGTCATTTTCTCTTCTCTTTTCTTTTTCTTAATAATCAAAAAACAAATCAATCAAATCAATTCATTACACAACACACTAGCTTCCTCGAGAACGAACTCACTTTTAGGGTCATTCACACACGGTTTTCCTAAATCGTCGTGCACGCTTGCCCTATTTACGCTCTTTTTCCTAAAAGACGTATTTCTACGACTATCAGTTAACATTTTGGATAAGGGGAGAAAATGGGATTAAGGAGACTTAAGTGATACTTGGCTAAAAGATGAAAAAGATTTAACGATAATCCAACTTAATATGTGTAAAGCACGTATTAAGGGGGAGCGTTTTTGATGATCAAAAACACCTAAGGTACGAAACTTTTGATTTCAATATCACAAGTACTTTAGGTGATTTTCAATGATTTTTCATGGTGGCAATTCCTTCCCAAAACACGCTTAAATTCACGACGAATGTGGTGACAAAAGGGTGGTAGGAATAGGTTTAGTCCAATGATTCATCAGAGCCGATGGAATCTTCCCAAGGACAATTCCCTAGATAGAATTAGAAGTCCTAGGAAAGATGGAGAAAGAATGTGAACGTAGCTGAATGCCGACCAAGTACTTAAGCTAGCACTGGAACAATCACAACAAGGTGCTAGTGATGACGTATTGGTAAGCATTGAAGGGTTGAAGAATGAAAAAGAATTGTAAAGATAAAGGGTGTAAAGAAAGAAGCCCTCCTTACAACTTTAGGCAGAAACCGGGTCAATACATATGCTATTGAGGTCATTTTTGCTAATGATTCTCGGTATTGAAGAAAGACATCATGGACCCAGTGATGCAATGCACAACCCTTCCCAGCTAACTCAAATATCTCTCAAAAGGTATTTGTTTTAATCACACGGAGATTAACACGTTATCTATTGGTTTATTCACTCCAATAGACTGGTATTGAAAAGGTGGCACTCCTCTCCAGCCATCGCTCACTAAATCAAAACGCACAATCGAGTCTAGAGCCAAGAGATCATCAAAAGTCTCATTAGGACACTTTCCATTTATTCCTTGCTTTCTCACACACTGTGAAAAGTAAGAGATTTTCATGAGTCCTACGCAGTATTCCTGTAATATTGCCAGAACATCTGAGTGATACGCAAGTATTACAATGAAGATGGAAATCCTGCTTGAGCCAACATCAAACAAGCTCATGGTAGGTTACACGTGCGGTTCTTTTAGAACCAATCTTGTGAAAAACTGGAAAGAAACAGTGGTTTAATTCTTAATTGAACTTAAACTCGTTCCAGGCCTCTTCGCGTTATCATATGATCTTGCCAGAACACTCAGAGTGACTCTTTATTGATCACAGTGACGAGTGGAAATCCTTCTAGTGTTAACATCAAACAGCACTTGGTAGGTGACGTGCAAGATTCTTTATGAATTGAGCTCGTGACAACTGGAAAGCAACGATGGTGAAAATCTTAATTGAAATTCACTTGTTCCAGGTTTCATGAATTGACGGCTTCAAATCACAAGGATAATTTATCCAAGTGATTCACTCTTTATGTTCGCAGTCAGCTTTGGACGGTCGAATAAAGAGAACGGGTTTACCCGCGAAATCCTGTCAGGAAGTTACTTAATTGAAACTATCCGTCACGGGTACGATATCTAATATCGTCCAACGGTCTTCACCGACCGGAGGTAAAATGCTACCGAATTAGAATAAAATGTTCAAAGCCATTTTATCAGTGTCGTTGCTGTGTACCTATTAAAGACGGTGGCGTTGTTGTGTACCTGTTGAAGACGGTGGCGTTGCTGTGTACTAGTGAAGACGGTGGTGTTGCGGTGTACCTGTAGAAGTCGTTCCCAAATACTTATGTTTTTCTGCATCAAAGTTCAGCAAAAATTCAAGAAAGTACAAGATGAAGTCTTCCGCTGTACCAAACTCTGAAGCTTTCGAGAATTCAACAAAAAGACATAAGTGTGTGGAACATGGAGTCACGAGAAGGCAAAATTCACAAGAAGGCAAATATCGCACGTGAAAGGCCAAAAGAACAATGCTCTCAAGCCAAAGCCTAAAAGATCAAACCAACATATTCACAACAAAAGAAAGAAAAGAAGAAAAGACTACGAGCTAAAGAACGAAGACTTAGTATAGTATGCTAGGTTTAGAACTTTGTAACGTGGAGTGACCTCCCTTAGGGGGAGATTGTTAGAAATACGTTTTTACGTATATTAGAAGTATCGGTCACTCCACAATATTATTAATGTTGTAATAGCTCGTAGTTAACAAATAGTTAATAGTTACTTATTTAGTTAAGTAAGAACCGGTCCATGGGCTTGTCATGGGCCGGCCCAAGTCCACATATGACTTGGAAGTATAAATACCCCTTTCCTCCTTGGAAAGGGGTTGGTTGTTGAACATTTCTAGTTTCCACTTAATGAAATAACACATAGTTTTCTCTCACTTTCTCTCTCTAGTTTCTCTCTCTAGAAATCATCAACCCACTTCATAGATTCATAGGTTATCAAGATTCTACAGGTGACCTCATCATGCTGATTAGAGGGGATGCCTCTAATTAATATACTGGTCTGGGTAGGAGGGATCAACTCCTTGTGAAGGATGCAAGGCACACACCACATTCACCATGAAATACTGAATAAAACATGTAACTAGGATGCACCCATACGCCCCACATGATATAATAATATGGCCAAACTGAAAGGGACGCCACGAGCAATCACTCCGCCGTGGGGAAGTCATAACATTGGTGCCTCCAATGTTATGGTTATGGTACCTCCATAACTAGGTGAAACTGGTCATGCTTGTATATGGCTATAGATTATGCTAATTAAACATAAGCAGTTCAAAAAAATAAAACAAATACTGGGGAAAACAGTTGGCTGCATACGGGGAAATCCTAATAAGGAAAGAATGTCCATACTGAAAGGACGGGAATCCGTACCTCAAGTCCAGTGAATGAACGGAAGAAAGACTCCTACTTCTGGATCACTAATGCTACATGAATACACACTTGTATAAGTATCGGATCACTGAATACGTACTGGGTTTTATGTCTTGTCTTAACTTATTTTACATGTTTTTAAGTCATGTTTTACTGTCTTAAGCTTTAAACGACGATTATCTTATACTCTGATTAATCTGATTAAGTATTACTGGTATTTCATGTGTTATTATACTTACTGTGTAATAATAAGTAACTTTCCAAAAATAGCAGGTTTCCTAAAATAGAAAGTTTCCAAAAATAGAACGTTACCAAAAATTGAAAGTTTCCAAAAATAGAAAGTTTCCAAAAATAGAATTACTGCTTAAAATAGATTAGTTTCTAAAAATAGAAAGTTTCCATAAATAGATTAGCTGCCTTATTTAATAAGTTTCTAAAAATAGAAAGTTTCCATAAATAGATATAAGCTGGTTAAATAAGCTAATAAATAAGCTTAAGTGTTTACTGATTAATATTCTAAGTCATAATGATATAATGTATAGTTTATTAATTATTACATGTCATTAAATAAACTATAGGTTAAAGGCATTTAATTAAATATAATGTGATTTAATTAAATAAAGATATAATTACTTAGGTTAAAACATACATTATTAATTATATTTATATAACCTAAGTCATGAGAATTAATTAATTATAGGTCATGGTTTTAATAATTAATTAATTAGTTAGTCTAATTTTTCATGATTAAAATACTTAGGTTTAGCTATGTATTAATAGTAAAATAATTAACCTAAGTCATGATAATTAATTAATTATAAGTCATGTTTAATAATTAATTAATCACTAGAGTCTAAATTAAATATATCAAAAATACTTAGGCTAAATCATGTATTATTAATTAATAATAATAACCTAAGTCCATGTTTTAATTAAATTAATTATATAGCATGTTAAATTAATTTAATTAACTTGAAATAAATAATCTTGTAATTATAAGTCGTGTCTTATTAATTTAATTACCTTGTAAAATTAATAAGTAATGTAAAGTAAAATAATCCCGTAAAATAATAACACGTACTCTTGTATTCTTTTATTAAAACGCATCGAAAACCGAACCCGTGTCTTATTAATTTAAAAGGTGAGACTCGTGTTATGTTTTTAAAATAAGTCTAGCCAAACAGCCCCTTAATCTGCCCTTAAACCCGTAGCCAAACAGCCCTTAATCCTGATTTAAAACCCAAAACCAAACAACCCTTTAACTGCCAGTTACCCCTGGCAGTTAAACAGTTTCCCCTGACTAGCCTGCGGTTCCCCCTGGCAGTGAAAAGTATCCACCGAGACCAGCCAGGTCTCGGTTGCCACTGCTAGTACAAACACCCTACGGGTTCCCACTGTTAGCACGAACCAAGCCCAAACCCTAATTAGGGTTGCGGCTGGTGCACTGAATTCATCACCGAGACTCATATGAGTCTCGGTTTGTGTGCCTGTCGAACCCAACAACAACAACGAAACCCCCCTCCCTTAATTTACTGTCGGGACATGATTAAAATCCTTGAAATCGGATTAAAGAAAAGAAAAAAAATGAATTAGGGTTTCTTGCTTACATATCATTTAGGGTTTCAAAACAAATGAATTCCTTGTGCTTCTAGGATCAACCTTCGATCTCTTCTTCTTGTTTTCCTTGGTGTAGGTCGCGACACAGAAAAAAAAAGTGGCGGCTGGATTTGATTTCTAGGGTTTCTGTTTGTGTGTGTTTGTGTCGGCAGAAAATAAAAAACAAAAGACCCCCCATCTCTTTTTGTTATACACGGCCAAGAAGTGACAAAAACACTTGGGCCTTGAGCCCAAGTCCTTCTCTATTCTATATTGTCAAAAACAGCCCCAAAACCTTATTCGTTTAATAAAACGTACGCGTTTAAATAAATACGTATTCGGTTTCTCGTAAAAATTATGCGTGAAGTATTTTGTAATAACTTCATGTTTATAAGTAATATTGATTTACGTAGTACTTGTCGTATTAATTTAATTATACTTAATAAGAATAAACGTGTCTCGTATCCATGCTTACGTGTTACGTAGTTTACGTAATCAGTTTCTGATCGTGACTAAATATATTATTTATGTTCATAATAAATATATATATATATACGTAATTAATATTAGTTCGTGCTTAAATTACGTTCGTGATTAATTTGTTAAATGGTTATCATGTGTTCGTACGTAATCGATACTTATCGTGTTCATGCACGTATGTAATACTTAAATACTAGCACGTGAATGTGATCATACTATATAAGGAAGGTTTTTAATCTAGGACGTACGATCTTAAGGGCACTATTCATGGTAAAAGCATGCGGGTTTTACATTAACTTTTCGTGATCGTGATACGATTAATGTTGCCGCCGGTGGTACATTCATGAAGAGAAGACCTGAGGAGTGTAGAGAGCTTATAGAGAACATGACCACTCACCACAAAAATTGGGATTCATCCGCATCTTCAAGGAATAACCCGAGGGCCAATGATTCTTCTACTTCATCAAACCCAGAGATAACCGAACTTATCCGCCAAATAGCCGAGATGAACAAAAACTTCTTAACAATGGCTACGAACCAATTTCAACAAGCCAAAGCTGTTGCAACTTCTTGTGAGATTTGCGGGGGTTCTCATTCATACACCGATTGTCCTTCTACTCATGACAATCTGGAAAACGTATATGCTTCTAACGGTAACTTTTCTACGGGAGGCTATCAAGCTCGTTCTCAAGGTGACCGCAATTTGCTCAGTTATCGTTCAAACAACTTCCTTTCACCACCCGGTTTTCCTCCTCAAAACCAAAACAATTTCAACTGCACCAATCAAAACCAAACTCAAGCTCCTAATCAATATCAAACCCAAAGAAACCCATATCCACCTCAAGGAAATAATCAAGTTTACCAACAACCCGCTTATCAACCACCTGCTTACCATGCTCCTCCTTCCAACCAACCCACCGCATTTAATCACGAGGGTGAAACTTACATGAGGACTAATGGCGCGCTGGTGAAGAATCTTCAAAGTCAAATCGTCAACTTTAAAGGAGATATGGCAAAACAAGGGAATGATCTTCGAGCCGATATGCGAAACTCTTTGAGCAGTCAAACGAATGACTTAAAGGATATGATGGCTAGTTTCTTCCCAAGTAATCAAGCCTCTGGTTCGGGTTCTCTTCCCAGTAACACCGTTGCTAATCCAAGAGGGGAGATGAAAGTAATCACCACTCGAAGTGGAAAAGGTTTAAAGGAACCCGAGATTCCTACACCTACACCGGTGATTGTGACAAAGGAAAACGAGTCCCCTTCTCCAATTCCTCCACCTTCTATTTCCACCCCTCTACCACCCAAGGATGTGAGTGAGAATTCCATTCCAAAGCCTTCATCTCAACCCAATATACCTTATCCCTCAAGGCTGAGGAAAGAGAAGTTGAAGAACAAGGATGATATTCAAGTTTCTAACTTTCTTAAAATGTTTAAACAATTGAATTTCAACATCTCCTTTGCCGAGGCTCTCGCTCACATGCCGAAATATGCGAAAATGTTTAAAGATCTTCTCAGTGATAAGGAGAAACTCCTTGATATTGCTCAGACCCAACTTAATGATAATTGCTTCGCGGTTCTCTTAAGGAAATTACCAACCAAACTTGGTGATCTGGGTCGCTTTCTCATTCCTTGCAACTTTCCCGGGGTAGAGAATTGCATGGCCCTAGCCGATCTAGGTGCTGGTATAAACTTAATGCCTCTAAGCGTTTGGAAACATTTGTCTCTACCCGATCTAGTCCCCATACGAATGACATTGGAATTAGCTAACCGTACGGTTTCTTATCCAGTAGGGATAGCCGAATATGTCTTCGTCGGTGTCGAAAAATTCACCTTTCCGACGGATTTTGTTGTCGTGGACTACGAGATGGACCCCCGTGTTCCATTAATCGTTGGACGTCCATTCTTGAGGACCGGTTGCACTCTCATTGATGTAGCCGCGGGCGAATTAATCATGAGAGTTGGTGACGATAACATCGTTTTCAACATGGGTAAACTTTCTAAGCAACCTTATGATCACGCGAGCGTTACTTTCATTGACGTTCTTGATGAGGCTTGTGAAGAGCATTTCAAAGACGCTTGTAAAAGTGGTTCTTCTTCTCTACCCATTGTTGAGACCGTTGCCTCTATTGCTCCATCATTGACTCCATTTGGAGAAAGTGATTTCCTTTTGAAAGAATTTGAAGCAACTTTAGGGGATGTGGACTTACAATATGACGATTCCCCCACCGATTGGGAAGAAGACATTCGTACCATTGAGAAACTTCTCAATGAAGACCATATTTCTCCGCCTTCTCCTAAGGAAGTTACAATCGATGATCCGAATTTGACTACGCCTTCCATCGACAATCCTCCGGATTTAGAGCTTAAGGATTTACCGTCTCATCTAGAATACGTTTTCCTTGAAGACAATAAGAAGTTACCCGTCATCATCGCAAAGGACTTGAAAGAAGACGAAAAATCTCGACTTATCGACGTGCTGAAGAATCATAAGAAGGCAATTGCTTGGAAAATTTCCTATATCCGCAGAATTGATCCGAACATTTGTACTCATAAAATTCTCATGGAAGATGACTTTAAACCCGAAATCCAAAGCCAAAGAAGAGTTAATCATAGAATTCATGACGTCATCAAGAAATAGGTTATCAAACTTCTAGATGCCGGAATGATTTACCCTGTTTCGGATTCGCCATGGGTTAGTCCCGTCCATTGTGTGCCTAAGAAAGGAGGAATAACCGTTGTTCCCAATGACAACAACGAGTTAATTCCTACTCGACTCGTAACGGGTTGGCGAGTTTGCATTGAATATCGTAAGCTCAATGATGCCACTCGTAAGGATCATTTTCCTCTTCCTTTCATGGATCAAATGCTCGAGCGTTTAGCGGGTAATGACTGTTATTGCTTCTTAGACGGTTTCTCTGGGTATTTTCAAATTCCCATCGGTCCAAAAGACCAAAAGAAAACCACATTCACTTGTCCTTATGGAACATTTGCTTACAAAAGAATGCCTTTCGGCTTATGCAATGCTCCCGGGACTTTCCAAAGGTGTATGATCGATATATTCCATGACATGGTTGAAGAAACTATGGAAGTCTTTATGGATGATTTCTCGGTCTATGGTGATTCTTTCTCTACTTGCCTTGCCAATTTAGAACGTATGCTCAAACGGTGTGAAGACACTCGTCTCGTTCTTAATTTGGAAAAATGCCATTTCATGGTAAAAGAAGGTATTGTTCTTGGACATAAAATCTCCAAAGCCGCTCTTGAAGTCGACCGTGCTAAAGTCGATGTGATTGCTAAATAACCTCCACCTTCAACCGTGAAGGGTGTGAGAAGTTTCCTTGGTCATGCGGGCTTCTATCGTTGATTCATTCAAGATTTTTCTAAAATCACTCGCCCGATGACCCAAATCTTGGAAAAAGATACTCCTTTTATCTTTTCTAAAGAGTGTATTGACTCTTTCAATCTTCTTAAGGATAAATTAACTAAGGCACCAGTCTTGGTTACCCCTAATTGGGAGTTACCTTTTGAATTGATGTATGATGCTAGCGACTTTGCTATTGGAGCGGTTTTGGGCCAAAGAGTGAACAAACACTTCCAACCAATCCATTATGCTAGCAAGACAATGACGTGGGCTCAATTGCATTATACCACTACTGAAAAAGAGCTTTTAGCTGTAGTGTATGCTTTTGAGAAATTTCGCCCCTATCTTGTCCTTTCCACCACCATTGTGTATACTGACCATTTCGCGTTGAAGTACTTGTTAACGAAATAAGATTCCAAGCCAAGACTTCTTCGTTGGGTTTTACTCCTTCAAGAATTCAAAATTGAAATTCGTGACAAGAAGGGAGCGGAAAACCTAGTCGCGGATCATCTAAGTAGACTCGAGGATCCTTATCAAGGGGAGCTCCCAAATCAAGAGATTAATGACTCTTTTCCCCTTGAGGCCTTGATGTCTATTAACTCCAATCTTGATGAAACCCCATGGTTTGCAGACATTGCAAACTATTTGGCGGGTGGAATTCTCATGGAAGGGTTAACGTCCCAACAAAATAAAAGTTCTTTAAAGACATTAAGCACTATTTTTGGGACGACCCTTACCTTTTCAAACAATGTGCGGATCTTGTCATTCGTCGGTGTGTTAATGGGCCGGCAACTTTACTAATCCTTGAAGCCTGCCACAAAGGACCCACTGGTGGTCACTTTGGTCCTAACTATACCGCGAAGAAAGTGTTTGACTCTGGATTCTGTTGGCACTCCATTTATCATGGCGCTCATGAAATGGTTAAACATTGTGATGCTTGCCAACGACAAGGCAAGATCACACATAAAGATGAGATGCCTCAAAATTTCATACAAGAATGTGAAATCTTTGACGTATGGGGTATCGACTTTATGGGGCCATTTCCATCATCCAAAGGGAACAAATACATCCTCGTAGCCGTTGACTACGTATCTAAATGGGTTGAAGCAAAGGCTCTCCCTACAAACGATGCGAGGGTGGTTGTGAAATTTTTGAAACAACTTTTTGCTCGATTCGGTGTTCCTCGTGCTATCATCAGTGACCGCGGGACTCATTTTTGCAATGGTCAATTTGCTCGAGTCATGGCTAAGTACGGTGTCAATCATCGTCTTTCCACCGCTTATCATCCCCAAACAAATGGTCAAGCCGAGATTCCTAACCGTGGACTGAAGAGAATTTTAGAGCAAACTGTGGGAGAGCATCGTGCCTCGTGGGCTGATAAGTTAGATGATGCTTTTTGGGCTTTCTATACCGCATATAAGACACCTATTGGTTGCACTCCATATCCTCTTGTGTACGGGAAGGCATGCCACCTCCCTATTGAGTTGGAGCAGAAGGCGTACTGGGCCTTGAAGTGGGCCAATTTCGATATCAACAAAGCCGGTGATCTTCGGAAGATTCAACTCAACAAGCTAAATGAACTGAGGAATGAAGCTTATGAGAATTCATTGATACACAAGGAGAAAACCAAGATCATTCATGATGCAAGGATTAAGAACCAAGAGTTTCACATCAGTGATCAAGTTTTACTCTTTAACTCTCGGTTGAAGATCTTCTCGGGCAAGCTTAAGAGTCGTTGGTCTGGTCCATTCACCGTCGCCAAAGTTTTCCCCTATGGCGCCATTGAGCTTTCTCAACCAAATGGGCCTAATTTTAAAGTGAATGGTCAGCGTGTGAAGTTGTACTTTGGTGAGGACATCTCCTCATGAGATGATTCCATCCCTCACCACGTTTCCCTTGAATTAGTTCTGGGTCGAGTCAGGCTCGTGACTCGGTTAACAAAAACAAGCGCTTCTCGGGAGGCAACCCGTTGATCTATCCTTTACCGTTTTCATAATAAGTGTAGAGGGAGCCCCGTAGGTGTTTGTTGTCTTGTTTCTTATGATGTGCAGGGATTAAAGCTTCAAAGAGCACTTTTGATGACATTTGACGAACCGTGATCCCGTGTACCCGTCTTCCGGTTCTATCCTAAACTGTCGTGATTCAATATTTCGTATCTTATATGTTGACATTGAAATCACGATAGTTGTCTCTTCCTTAGCAAGATTTAAACAACGTGCACAATGTCCTAAGTGTAGGGGAGTTTACTTCCACATGCTTAAACATTGAGGACAATGTTTATATCAAGTGTAGGGGGACTTCTATCGAAGTAAGTAGTCTTTTCCATTAATTTGTCCTCATTTTTAACCGGAAAATTTGATTTTTTGACACTTTTCAAAATTTTTAATCTATTTTGGCCCAGTTGTATAGTAGTATTTTCCTTTGCTATCGTTATTTTCTTTCTTTGCTAGAATAAAATTTTTAATAAAGTGATTTTAAGTTTTCAATGTCATGAATCTTTTGACTCAACCCGAGTTTACTTATCCAAGTTTACTGTAGCTAGTATCCTTAACGTGTTTAAGTCAAGTTTGCTAGGCTTTTATATAGGGAACTTTAAAACGCGAAAGTCTTAACTCTTACGGGTTAAGAACAAGAACTTTTCGCAAGTTCCTATAATTGATCCTAGAAAGTCGTTTATCAAGGGAACTTTAAAATTCAAATTCTAAGCTTGAAAAAGTAAGAAGATGCAAGATCCTATAGATGACTTGAAAACGCAAAACTTTTATTTAATTGGCTAAGCATCCATGAGTCTCATTCCTTGAGATTTTAAATTGTGGAGAACGAGAGATGATAGAGTCAATTATAAGTTTGGTATTCTTTCATGAATTTATGTGAGTTGATTATAAGCTTTTTCTCCCATCGCTTGTTAATAAATATATTTGCAATAAATAAGGTTGTACGATTAAAAAAGTTACTTAGCTTCTAGCCCAAGATCGTTTAAAAGTTGCTCGGTATTAATTAAAGTTCATAGCCAAGGCATAACTTATTGAAGCGGGATGCGAAGATTGGCAAGTCCGAAAAGGCCCTAACAAGGCATGAGGGCTACATTTTGTTGCTAAAGATCCCAAGTGATGTGAAGAATCATTTATCAAAAATCAATATGAAGGATCGAGACACACGACGAAAAGCAAAAACTCCCCAAAAGATCATGGAGAAGTCTATCCGAAAAGACCCTAGCAAGGTATGAGGATAAATAGATCCAAGTCCTAAAAGGAGGCGGATCGTTGTATATCAAAGTCCAAAATAAAGATTGGAGAAAAATGAAGAATTCGTGGTCCAAAAATGAAGAATCTCTCAAAAACTTCAAGTGAAGAAATTCCTATTATGAAGAGAAGACCATAACTTCAAGAACGTCTCTCAAGATTCGAAGTATGAAGTCGCTGCCAAATAGCGGTCCGAGAGAGGTCTCAAATCCTGAAGCGAGTTATGCCAAGATATGAACTTTAAGAGGTCCCGAGAAGCAGTTTTAAAAGATTTTGTCCTTTAGCTAACTATTGCTTAAATCGTCCCACTTTATTTTCAGCCTAAATTAACTATCGAAAAAAGTCAAACAATGCATCCTCGTGATCATTCAAGACAATCATAAAATATAAGAGATACACCTAGGAATAATGGAGTCTAAGTGAATAATTGGGCCACATGAGTTCGTGTTAGTTTGCTAACTTATAATATCAATGATCGCGTTTATAAGCTTGGTGTGGGGAACGTGAAACTTGAGGGTAATAAACATTCATGACATGCCAAAGCCTAATGTAAGTCTTTGATTTCCTTACTTGTTTTTCTATCTTTTTAGTTCCCTTAATGTTTAGTATTTAATAAAGGCCAAGGTGGGTTAATTATGATGAGAAATGTAAACTGTGATTTGAAATTGATGCATTGCATGAAGACATTGCAATGGTCAAGTAATAACTGGATTTTACTCAGTTAAAAATTTCGTTGAACCAGACTTTTCGAATTGACAATAGTTAATTGTGCGACTCAGTCGTCTTTTGGTGGAAAAGAAATAGATTTGGTCGTTGTTTAAAATGAAAATGGCTTTGAGTAATTAATTAAAATAAAATAAAAATAAAAGCTTGAAAAGATTTAGACTAAAAATAAAGGCTTAAAAAGTAAATGACAAAAGATTAAAACTCGACAAAAAGTAAATTTGAAAACTTAATTAAAATGCAAAGTTAAAATAATTCTAAAAATGATTAAAATAACACTAAAGAAAAATGGCGGGAAAAATAAATGCTTGAAAATAAAACAGGGAATAAACAAAACCTAAGTCGAAATCCAAAATATTGTCACTATCCGGAATCTAAACTTTACACTATCTGGAATGTGTTAAAACACCACTATCCGGAATAACCTGTTATCCGGAATCACTTTCTTCACTATATCCGGAATCCGTCTTTAACTCCTTATCCGGAATCTATATTCCGGATAGAATCCGGAATGTTGAACTGCTAGCTATTCGGAATCCCAATATTATGTCACTTATTCGGAATATCAAATAGTAAAGCAATCCGGGATCCCTTTTGAACTCCTTATCCGGAATATTTGGTTAAGCTCATATCCGGAATCAGTGTTGGATTGCTTATCCGGAATGGTGTACTAAGGCTCTTATCCGGAATACTAATGTAGTGCACTATTCGGAATGTTGTGTAAGCAAGTTATTCGGGAAACAAGGGTTAAGATAACCCGGATAAGAACAAAATGCAAACAAAACTAAAAATAAGATAGAATCTAATAAGCACCTAACCAAAACTTAAACCAAATAAATTTTAAGAAAAACTAAATAAGCCAAAATTAAAAAACTTTTAAAAACACTAAATAATAAAAATATTTAAAATCAACTTTTAATAAAATAACTTTTAAAAACACTTAATTAAATTTAAATCAAACACACAATAAGCTATAAAATCAATAAGCCAACACAATCAAACACATAAAAACATAACAAATAATCAAATAAGCATGACAATAATCAAATAAGCATAAAGATTAAGCAAAACAAGAAAGGTAGATGAGAGATTAATTAAAACTTGATTAAAAATAAAGATTCAACAAAAAAATTAAAACTTACTTGAAATTAAAGGCAAGAATTTGAATGACAATTAAGTAAATGACAATATGAAAGTGCAAGTAATTAAATGGAAGAACTATGTGTCAAATAGCTAACACCTCCTAATGTGACATTAGGAGGGTATTTATAGGGAGATTAGCAAGTGTTGATCTTTCCTTCCTTTTCTCGTCTTTTCGTCTTCTAAATTCTTCGACTTTTCCGACTTTTGTCTCGGGATTATTTGAACTTGTCTTGTCATTTCTTCATTAATTAGACTTGAGTTCTTCGACTTTATTAAACTTCCGTCTTTAGACTTTTTCTTCGATAAGTCTTCAGAATAGGCCTTGGACTTTCGTTCTTTTTGCACTCTTGATCTTTTGACTTCGTCTTTTGTCTTTATCTTCGATAAAAGCCCGTGTTTTCTTCCCTTTTCATATTTTGATCCTAAATCACAACAAAAACACAAACAATGCATAATTCCGACATTTACGACATAAAATACACGTTTTGGCTTGGTTATTATTATAATTAAGTGGTAAAAGGATAAGTGTTTTCACACTTATTAAGTCCCCAACACTTGACCATTGCAATGTCCACATGCAATGCATTAATTACAAAGCAAGTTTTACACTTTTCCATCATAATCAATCTACCTTGGCCTTTATTAATGAGATATAAAATTTCAAAATATTTAAAGGAAGAAAACAAGTAAAGAAATCAAAGACTTACCTTAGGGTTTTGGAATGTCATGAATGTTTATCATCCTAAAGTTTCACGTTCCCCATACCAAGCTTAAGAGATCATTGTTATTATAAGTTAGCAAACTATCACAAACTCGTGTGGGCCAATTATTTACTTAGACTCCCTTATTCCTATGTGTATCTTTTATATTTTATTGTTGTCTTGAATGATCACTAAGATGCATTGTTGACTTATTTTGATAGTTGTTTAGGCTGAAAATAAAGTAGGACGATTTAATCAATAGTTAGCTAAAGGACAAAATCTTTTAAAACTGCTTCTCGGGACCTCTTAAAGTTCATATCTTGGCATAACTCGCTTCACGATTTGAGACCTTTCTCGGATCGATATTTGGCATTGTCTTCATACTTCAAATCTTGAGAGACGTTCCTGAAATAATGGTCTTCTCTTCATAATAGGAATTTCTTCACTTGAACTTTTTGAGAGATTCTTCATACTTGGACCACAACTTCTTCATTTTTCTCCAATCTTTATTTGGGATTTTGATATACAACGATCCGCCTCCTTTTAGGACTTGGATCTATTAATCCTCATACCTTGCTAGGGTCTTTTCGGATAGACTTCTCCATGATCTTTAGGGGAGTATTTGCTTTTCGTCGTGTGTCTCGATCCTTCATATTGATTTTTGATAAATGATTCTTCACATCACTTTGGATTTTTAGCAACAAAATGTAGCCCTCATGTCTTGTTAGGACCTTTTCGGACTCGCCAGTCTTCGCATCCCGCTTCAATAAGTTATGCCTTGGCTATGAACTCTAATTAATACCGAGCAACTTTTAAACGATCTTGTGCTAGAAGCTAAGTAACTTTTCAAATTGTACGACCTTATTTATTGCAATTTAATGTATTAGCAAGCGATGGGAGAAAAAGCTTATAATCAACTCACATAAATTCATGAAAGAATACCAAACTTACAATTGACTCTATCATCTCTCGTTCTCTACAATTTAAAATCTCAAGGAATGAGACTCGTGAATACTTAGCCAATTAAATCAAAGTTTTGGGTTTTCAAGTCATCTATAGGATCTTGCAACTTCTTAGACTTTTTCAAGTTTAGAATTCGCATTTTAAAGTTCCCTTGATAAACGACTTTCTAGGATCAGTTATAGGAACTTGCGAAAAGTTCTCGTTCTTAACCCGTAAGAGTTAAGACGTTCGCGTTTTAAAGTTCCCTATATAAAAGCCTAGCAAAACTTGACTTAAACACGTTAAGGATACTAGCTAGAGTAAACTTAGATAAGTAAAATCGGGTTGAGTCAAAAGATTCACAATGCTTAAAAATTAAAACCGCTTTATTAAAATTTATTCTAGCAAAGAAAGAAAATAACTATAACAAAGGTAAATACAACTAGGCCAAATTAGATCAAAAATTTTGAAAAATGTCGAAAAAATCAATTTTCTGGTTAAAATGAGGCAAATACAAGGAAAAGCCCACTTAACTTCGATAGAAGTCCCCCTACACTTAATATAAATATTTTCCTTAATGTTTAAGCATGTGGAAGTAAACTCCCCTACACTTAGGACATTGTGCATGTTGTTTAAATCTTGCTAAGGAAGAGACAACTAAAGTGATTCCTATTTTAATATTGAAGAATATAAAATAGTGAATCAAAAGAGTTTAGGATAGAACCGGGAAGACGGGTACACGGAATCACGGGTTGTCAAAAGTCATCAAGAATGGATCTTTGAAAGCTCGAATCCCTGGACATGATAAGAAAGAAAACAACAAACACATACTAGGGTCTCCCCCTACACTTATTATAAAAAATAGAGAAAAAGGATAGATACTACGGGTTGCCTCCCGAGAAGCGCTTGTTTTTGTTCACCGAGTCGTGAGCCTGAATCGACCTTGATTAGCATGGAAAGAAGCTTGAAACACATCCACCGGGATCAAATACATGGTTCTCGTCCATCAAGTAGCACAAGCTTAAGGCGAACAAGGCAAGCCAAAGAAGAGTAGGCAAGGTTCCCTTAAGCAGTTGTTGAGCACGGTGGTAGCAAGCATGATGAGTTGCAAGCATATCTCCATAAGTTCCAAAAATCTTTCCTTTTATTGCATCAGATGGATACTGAGATGGCTTAAAAATTGAAATACCGGGATCGAACACCTTTTCCTTTAGGGGAAAATAACACTCAGGCTCAGTAGACCTTGAAGAAGATCCGCTCATAAATCTTACAATCTCATCCTCAAAAGGTGGATAAAGAGGTGTCAAGACATAGGTACTACGGATATCGGTGTCATCCGGCTTCTTCTCCTTTGGAACGGGTTTCTTCATATCCGAAGGAGGATAAAGACCACAATCAAAGTCCAAAGGAGGAGAATCATTCTCATTGGGGAAGTAAGTGTTGAGAAAAGTAGCAAAGTCTTCCTCAAATTAGTAGTCATCCAAAGTAGGATCAAGCATTGTTGGTGTAGGATCTTCAGCAAAAGTAGGTGCAAGGTCATCATGTGAAGAATCACTCGAAAGAGTATCAACATCATCAAAATCATCATATGTTGGTATGTCTTTATACTCTGAAGTAAAATCATCATAATCGTCCACATCGGAACTAGAATCATCATCATAGTCATCATAAATTGGTGGAGACTCATGAGTTGGTGGAGGATCTAAATTGGAGAGAGAATCATCCACATCATCTTGAATAAGTGGATTATCATAGCAAGAATCGAAAATAGGATTGTTGTAGACGACAAAATCATCAAGCACATTAATCATATTCGTTGATTCTCTTCCATTGGATTTGTTTGTGATCTTCCCCATTTTAAACACTTGAGCATCATTCCTGACCCTTAAGATTAGCTCACCTTGGGCAACATCGACTAATGCTTTTCCGGTTCGCAAGAATGGCCGACCAAGTATTAACGGAATACGAGGGTCCATTTCATAATCAACAACAACAAAGTCGACCGGAAAAGTGAAGGTACCAACTTTAATAAATACATCATCAGCAATACCAACGGGGTAAGCGAGAGTACGATTTGCTAGCTCAAGAGTCATCTTTGTTGGTGTAAGATCGGTTAATGATAGTGTTTTCCAAACACTTAAAGGCATCAAATTTATACTTGCCCCGAGATCAGCTAAGGCAGTAAATTCTTCGATTTTGTTAAAAATGCAAGGCAACACAAAACGACCGGGATCTCCAAGTTTTTCCGGAAGTTCTTTAAGAATGACTGCAGAACAGTTTTCATTTAAGCGTGTGTTGACAAACTCAGCCATCTTTTCCTACTTGTTAAGCAATTCCTTGAATGCTTTCACAAATTTCAGCATTTGGACAAGTGCTTCAACGAGGCTAATGTTGAAATTCATTTGAGAGATCATCTTCATAAAAGAAGTGATTTGAGCATCCTCTTTAGTAAGCAATTTGCTCTTGTCTAACCGAGAAGGATAAGGGATGTTGGGTTTAGGTGGTGTAGGTGTAGCAGGTAAAGGTTGAGATGTTGAAGGTTTACAGGTGGAAGGTGGGGTTGGTGAAGGGTGTTTCTTGGGTACTTCGTCATGCAGAGGTGGAGACGGTAATGGAGAACTAATACTAGGCGTGAGAGTAGGCGGGATAAATGGTGGTGGAGGAGGTGTAGATGGAGTAACTGGGGGAGGGATAGATGGTCCTACTAAAGTTGCTCCACTACGTGTAGTAATAGCACTCACATTCGCTCTTGGGTTGGTGACGGTATTTGAAGGAAGAGATCCCGAAGTAGAGGGTTGAGTACTTTGAAAGAAAGTAGCCATCATATTCTTCAAATCATTCGTTTGATTGTTGAAGGAGGTTTGCATATCATGTCGAAGCTCGGTTCTAATATCATTCCCTTGCTTAGTGATATCTCCTTTCAAGTTGATGATTTGGCTTTGAAGATTCTTAACTAGCTCTCCTTGGGTCCTCATGAAAGTTTCAACATCTTGATTAATGGGTGGTGCTTGTTGAGCGGGTGGGTGATAAGGATTAGAAGCTCGAGGTGGGGTTGGATTGCTTCTATTGTAGTTGTTAGGGTTGTGGTTTTGAGGAGAAAAACCGGGTGAAAGAAAGTTGTTAGAACGGTAACTTAGCAAGTTATGATCACCTTGACGTCGGGCCTGATAGCTTTCCGTTGAATAGTTACCATGAGCCGCATACACGTTTTCCGGATTGTCATGAGTAGAAGGACAATCGGTGTATGAATGAGGACCGCCGCAGATCTCACAGGAAAGTGCTACAACTTTAACTTTTTGTTGTTGATTTGTAACCAAGAGTCGGATAATTTTGTTCATTTCGGCCATCATGCGGGTGAATTCGGTCATCTCGGTGTGTGATAAAGTAGAAGAAACATTGACTCTCGGGTTACTCCTTGAAGATGCGGATGAATCCCAATTTTTGTGATGAGTAGTCATGTTCTCTATAAGCTCTCTACACTCCTCATGTCTTCTTTTCATAAATGTGCCACCGGCGGCTGCATTAATCGTATCACGATCACGAAAAGTTAAACCATTGTAGAAAGTATCAGTTAAGGTGACGGGGAGCATGTTGTGGTTTGGACATCGATATATCAAAATATTATATCGTTCCCAAGCATCAAAAATTGATTCATTAGGTTCTTGTGTAAATCCACTGATTTGATTCCGAAGGCTCGTGACCGTGGATGGTGGAAAGTAGCGCGACAAAAAGCGTTGAGTCATCTCATCCCAAGTATGAATTGAATTCTTCGGAAGATGATCAAACCATTTTTTGGCATGGTGGGATAAGGTGTGTGGAAATAGGTGAAGGCGAAGAAAATCCATGGTAACACCGGGCAACTTCATGCTTTGAGTTACGGTAATGAACTTGTCGAGGTGTTTGTTGGCATCATCATCCGGCAATACGCATAATGGACAAGTATTTTGGACTTGTTGGATCATGTGATGCTTCAACGAAAACTCTGGAGCTGTGATTTCCATCGGCGCAATCGGTCCTCCTCGTCCATTCATCGTAGGTTGACACAGCTCCTCCATTGTTCGAAGATCGGGTGGGGGAACATTGTTGTTGTTATTCATGTTGGGGTGAGGTGGATTATTATTGTTGTGCACACCAGCCATATCTAAATCTTCAAGAGTCTCGGGCTCAGAATAAGATGAAGATCTAGTACGCATACACCTGCAAAAGAAAAAGAAAAAGATACCAAAGAAATAGAGAATATATATGTACTTGTAAAAATAAAAATAAAATCTTTTTGGTGCAAAACTTTGAAAAGAAATGCTTTTTATAAGTTTTTTAATGTTTTTGTATTTTTTAAAAATTTTAATTTTTATGGACTTTTTGAAAAAATTTTAAGCAAGAAAAATAACGTTCACGAGTGAACGGATACCAAAATCCAATGCGTCTCTCACAGAAAACCGTTAATCTTCACGAAAAGAGCCGGCAGCGGCGCCATTTTAATAACAGGATTTTACTCAGTTAAAAATTTCGTTGAACCAGACTTTTCGAATTGACAATAGTTAATTGTGCGACTCAGTCGTCTTTTGGTGAAAAAGAAATAGATTTGGTCGTTGTTTAAAATGAAAATGGCGTTGAGTAATTAATTAAAATAAAATAAAAATAAAAGCTTGAAAAGATTTAGACTAAAAATAAAGGCTTAAAAGGTAAATGACAAAAGATTAAAACTCGACAAAAAGTAAATTTGAAAACTTAATTAAAATGCAAAGTTAAAATAATTCAAAAAAGATTACAATAACACTAAAGAAAAATGGCGGGAAAAATAAATGCTTGAAAATAAAACAGGGAATAAACAAAACCTAAGTCGGAATCCAAAATACTGTCACTATCCAGAATCCAAACTTTACACTATCTGGAATGTGTTAAAACACCACTATCCGGAATAACCTGTTATCCAGAATCACTTTCTTCACTATATCCGGAATCCGTCTTTAACTCCTTATCCGGAATCTATATTCCGGATAGAATCCAGAATGTTGAACTGCTAGCTATTCGGAATCCCAATATTTTGTCACTTATTCGAAATATCAAATAGTAAAGCAATCCGGAATCCCTTTTGAACTCCTTATCCGGAATATTTGGTTAAGCTCATATCCGGAATCAGTGTTGGATTGCTTATTCAGAATGGTGTACTAAGGCTCTTATCCGGAATACTAATGTAGTGCACTATTCAGAATGTTGTGTAAGCAAGTTATTCGGGAAACAAGGGTTAAGATAACCCGGATAAGAACAAAATGCAAACAAAACTAAAAATAAGCTAGAATCTAATAAGCACCTAACCAAAACTTAAACCAAATAAATTTTAAGAAAAACTAAATAAGCCAAAATTAAAAAACTTTTAAAAACACTAAATAATAAAAATATTTAAAATCAACTTTTTATAAAATAACTTTTAAAAACACTTAATTAAATTTAAATCAAACACACAATAAGCTATAAAATCAATAAGCCAACACAATCAAACACATAAAAACATAACAAATAATCAAATAAGCATGACAATAATCAAATAAGCATAAAGATTAAGCAAAACAAGAAAGGTAGATGAGAGATTAATTAAAACTTGATTAAAAATAAAGATTCAACAACAAAATTAAAACTTACTTGAAATTAAAGGCAAGAATTAAAATGACAATTAAGTAAATGACAAAATGAAAGTGCAATTAATTAAATGGAAGAACTATGTTTCAAATAGCCAACACCTCCTAATGTGACATTAGGAGGGTATTTATAGGGAGATTAGCAAGTGTTGATCTTTCCTTCCTTTTCTCGTCTTTTCGTCTTCTAAATTCTTCGACTTTTCCGACTTTTGTCTCGGGATTATTTGAATTTGTCTTGTAATTTCTTCATTAATTAGACTTGAGTTCTTCGACTTTATTAAACTTACGTCTTTAGACTTTTTCTTCGATAAGTCTTCAGAATAGGCCTTGGACCTCCGTTCTTTTTGCACTCTTGATCTTTTGACTTCGTCTTTTGTCTTTATCTTCGATAAAAGCCTGTGAAAGCCTGTTTTTTCTTCCCTTTTCACATTTTGATCCTAAATCACAACAAAAACACAAACCACGCATAATTCTGACATTTACGACATAAAATACACGTTTTGGCTTGGTTATTATTATAATTAAATGGTAAAAGGATAAGTGTTTTCACACTTATTATCAAGTGTAGGGGATTTAATAAGTGTGAAAACACTTATCCTTTTACCACTTATTTCCTATAATAACAAGATCAAAACGTGTATTTTATGTCGTAAAAGTCGGAATATGCGTGGTTTGTGTTTTTATCGTGTTTCAGGATAAAAATATGAAAAAGGGAGAAAACACGGGCTTTCACGGGCTTTTATTGAAGAACCAGACAAAAGACGAAGTCAAAAGGTCAAAAGTGAAAGAAGAACGGAAGTCAAAGGCCTATTCTGAAGATTTATCGAAGAAAAAGTCTAAAGACGGAAGTTTAACAAAGTAGAAGAAACAAGTCTACTAAAAGAAGAAAAATAGAAGACGAGTTTAAGTGATCATTCGACTAATCCCGAGACAAAGTCGAGAAAGACGAGAAATTAAAAGACGAGAAAGAGAAAGAAAGAAGAAGCAACATACCCCTCCTTCTCCTATAAATACCCTCCTAATGCTTCATTAGGAGGGTGTTAGTTAGTCTTCATTTTTTCTTTTGTAGTTTTTTAATTTTAGAGAGGGAAAGTGTTTAACTTTCTCTCACTAGGAACTTCATCTTTTCTTTCATGTTTATGCTTTACTTTAATCTTGTATTTTTGGAATCATTAATCTACAAGTTCAAGTTTAAGCTTTTCTTCTTTTATCTTCTTCTATCTTTCTTGTTTTTCTTTTGATTTTGATCTTGATTCGGATTAAGTATGCATATTGCTTAATCTTAATGCTTATTTGATCAAAAAGTTTATCTTTTGGTTTCTATCTAAGTTTTATACGGTTTAAGCTCTAAGCTTGTTATGCTTTTTTGGCTTATTTCGTATCTAGCTTATTGTTTTTTTAGTTTTCTTAAAAGTTTCACCTTTTTAAAGTTTGATCTATAAAGTTTGCTTATTTAGAGTTTTGAAAGTTTCTTATTTGTGTTTACTTAACTTTTTCATTATTGAGTTGGTTAAGTGTCGGATTGTGCTTATTAAAAAGAAGCTTATTGATTTTGCTTATTTCGAATTTCATTCCGTCAGAAAAGGGTTTACCTTTTCCGACAGTTATTCCGACGCTGCCATCGGATTAGGGTTTTACTTTCCGATAGGTTATTCCGATCCTTGTATCGGAAAAGGGTTTTGGGATTCCGATTATTATTCCGATCAAGATTCCGACGGTAGTGTTTATCAGTATTCCGACCGTCTTTCCGACGGATTATTCCGATAGTATTGTCTTTCTGACAGTTGTGATTCCGATAGCTTTACTGTTTATTATTCTGATACTTTTGTTGATCCCAAACTTAGATCGATTAGCTTTGTGTATACGAGATTAGATCAAGTATAACACGTAGAGAAACCTTTGTTATATGCTTTGTGAATCTAAGTATTATGTGGAATTTAATACTTAAACAAGAACACAAGATGTGAACAAAACTTTCACTTTGATTATGAAGGTCGAACTTGCTTACAATGAAAGATGTTTACGAATGAAAACTTATATAAAACTTGATACTAAACATTAACCTAAAGGCCTTCTTTTATAGACTAAGAAGCCTTGTACAATAAGCTACGTATCAACTATTCTAGGTAAAGATAAACATAGAAAATACATTGTCGTTTCTATCCTTACTAGAAGTATTCTAGAACATAATAAACGTGTAGCTTATATCTTCCATCAGTGCTTGTCTTCAATCTGTCAACGCTTGACTTTAACTTGTCAACGCTTGAGCTGTCAGCGCTCACTTTGTTCTTGTCAACGCTTGAGTTGTTCTTGTCAGCGCTCAAGTGATCTGGCCTTAATTTATTCCCAACAATCCTCCCCTAAACTTGATATCCACTCTTATGATCAAGTTTCTGAATAATCATTAAGAACTTGGAGGAGTCTGACAAACCTTATCATATTGGTAATAAATAAATCTGATCAAATTCTTTGCCACGTCACTTGTATAATCTATCTCCAACTGGGTGTCCTTCATCTTTTCCAAAACAGCCTTGGATATGAAATACTGAGCATCCACTAGTAGATACTCAGCAAACTTTGTAGAACTCAAATGATATACACCAGCAGCTGAATATAACCTCCATTAAAGACCACTGAGGTCATCTTCAAGATCCTTCCATATTTCAGGATCTTCCTCATTTGTCCCACACATTCTTTTGAATGTGGTCCAAAGTTTTATTCCATTAGCTGAAGTTGGTGCTTCAGCCTCATACTTGGTCTCTAGCAACCTCCAAAGGTCCACCAAGTCTTCTCTATCACAACTTGCAAATAAAGATATGAGAGTGGTAAAAGTGTGTACCTCCTTGCCATATCTTCCAAACTTCCAGAATCCACATTCATCCTCATCATAACTCACAATTGGATTCCTGGAATCTAATGGTAACACCTGCACCATATCTGAAGCTTCTAATGGGGAGAGCTTGATGCTCTTTCTAATAACTGCTTCACTTGGATATAGTGGATTCATATCTTTTGGAAACTCAAGTGTAAATCCCTTCTTCACTGGCCTGGGAACTATCATAGCTTTCTTGATTTCCATCTCTTCTGCAAGTTGCTCCTTTCTTTCATCTGAAAGAAGTCTGAAAGTGTTTTCTTCCTGCACTTTCACCCAAATAGGATAAGCCCTATGTTCCAACTCATCAAATGTCAAAGCCTTCAACTTCTGATGTGTCCATCCAACTCCATGACATCTGAGCAACATAAAGTAGAGCTTCCTTCTATCCTTTTTCAACTCAGAGAGAATATTACTTTCCTTGTGCTTCAAGATCACCTTACAATCCTTCTGAACTCTAAGAAGAATCTCCAAACCCCATATTTGATCTGAAATAGTCAAGTCTGGATTATCCATGCAGCTTTCTTCCCAAGAATTGTACATCTGAACCACCTCTGGCATGTCAAAGTCAATCTGCAACTTTAAATCTCTCAACTTTTCCCTAGCAAGCTCATCTCCATACTCAAGCCTTTCTGGTTCTATAATCATCACACTTGAATCTGAGCTAGCTCCATCACTTTCCTCTTCAGAAGTCACAACAAATGGTGACTTTACCTTCTCACCTTGTTCCATCATTTGTTCAGCCAATCTTCTATCAAATTCAACTTGGGCTGCATTCTTTGGAACAATTTCTTCTACCAACTTACCCTTACCCTTATCTGATGGTGCAATAGTTGGTAAGGTAGATGGTAACACCTGAGTAGGAACATCCTTGATGATAGATGATGACTGGAATACATCACCTCCATATGCAGATCTGTCAACGCCCAAATTTCCTCTATCAGCGCCCAAAATACTTCTATCAGCGTCCAAATTTGTCTTGTCAACGCTCAAATATTTTCCCTCAGCGCCTTGTGTAACCTCTCTCAACATTGCTGTAAATGATAAATTTAGATTGGTTGGAGAGATTAAGGACGTATCAAAACCTGTTTGTTCCTTCAAAGTAGTAAGAGCTTCAGCAACATCCATTGATTGACCATCTTGACTGCTCTTATCACTCAGATTTCTTTGATCTTCCTCCCCTTTGGAAGACTCCTCCATACCCCTCCTAGCATGATCACTCTCCAAAACAACAATCCTCTCCCTCAATTGCTTGAGTTCAAGGCCTTGTGAGCTGACAATTTGTACTAAGTCTGCATTTTGCTTTTGCAAGCTAATGCAGACAGCCGTCAATTCCAAAAGAGTCATTGGTTCCAGTCTGCCCTCTTCTAAAATGGGGATTTGACCTCCCAAGTCAGATTCATTGGGCATGGATGAGGACTTAATGATGGTGGGACTGCCTTGGCCAGCATCTAAGCCAGAACCAATAGTCCCAGCCTCATCCAGGTCACCAGTCACACTTGTGGTGGTGGTTCTCTCTGCTTCATGGCTAGGACCACCATAGGAGAACTCTCCAGCAGTCCTTTGGCGTTTGATCAACCTATATTCAGGTGGTGTGGAAGATGGTGTGGAAGAATGGGTAGATGTGGGTTGGTTAAGGGGTGTTTGGGATTGTGATGGTTGGGTGTCAGCGTTGGAAATAGGCACATCAACGCCAACATTAGATGTGTCAGCGTCAAAGGGTTCTTGGTCAATTTGCATTTGTTCAGGTGAGGGTAAAGGTTCAGGGATAGGTTCAAGTTGTGGGTGAGGGTCTATATGAGGTTGAGGGTCTGGTTGGGGTTGTGCTGCTGCAATAACAGCAAGCATGGCTGGGGTTAAAGGTAAGTCTCTATGAGGTGGTGAATTCATCTTTGTAAAAATAGCTTTCTTTTGTTCAGGGATCTTATAAAAATCATTGTGATCCCTTGAACAGTATCTTTGATCATAAAAAATCATTTGCAGAAAACGGGGATATGCTAAAGTTATTTTTGTCCCCTTGTTTTTACACATCCCTTCAAAAATCATTTTAGAATAGTTATATTTTTGCCCTGTTGCAATGCACACAATAGCAGTTGCAATAGATCTATTGATCTCATTGTGTGCAGTACATTTGGGACTCAAACATTGAAGGAGGATGTGAATGAGGTACTTCCAGGCTGGGGGAAATTCCTGCTTATGATACTTATTAAGAGTACCTTCATCAGGAATTGGATATCCCAAAGCCCTAAGCCCTTGTTCTATTTCATTTATGGGAAGGATGGTTATACCATCAGCATCATCAAGATGCAAGGCCTGGCGTACCAAGGCTTCAGTAACCACCCAAGATCTCCCATGAACAATAGAAGTTAATGTGGTCACTCCATTAACTGTTGAGGAACTGACAGTGTTCCAAAACTGTTTAATGTGTGTGACTGGAATGAGTGGTGCATGAGAAAGAGCATACCTTAATGGGGATGCGTTCAAATACGCCACCATTTGTGTGTATTGAGGGAACAAATCATTATCAGCAACAAGATAAGCAATCATGTTGTGTCGAGACTTGAACCCCAAATCCAATTCTGCTGAGTTAAATCTTGGTGCCATTGATGAAAGCTGTTAATTTGAAGTGTAGAAGATGAAGGTTGATAAGAGAAAAGTGTTAGACAAGAATTATAGATACCTTGTTTAAAAATAGGAGCCAAATTTATAGGAGATAAACAATGCATGTGATTGGCCCAAAAATAGGCAAAGATTTTCAAAAACTAATCATGAAAATATTGAAAAAGTTGTAAGTTATCTCATGCATTTAATGAAAGTAACAACTCCTAAAATTACGGCTTGAAAATATGTCAAAAAGTAACAACTGGGTAGGTCCCATTGAGTGTCAACGGTCAAATATAACCCATCAACGCCCAACGGCTATAATCTTGTCAACGTTCGCCTAAAGCCATGTCAGCGTCCAATTTGGTCACAACAACGCTTGGAAAAATCTTGTCAGCGTCCAAAAATAAAATTGTTTTAAAAAGTGAAAAATGACCTTAACAAGTAATTTATCCTAGAGAAAATAACCAAAAGCTGATAATTATTATAGGGCGGCAAGCACTGTCCAGTTATGCACACTTGCATAAGCAAGATAGACATAACAGTCCTCTAGTGTCCCTTGCTAACCAAAATTCTTAACGACCAAGTTACCTTATAAAATCCTTGTTACTCCCAGGTAAATCCCATATCAAAATCATTCCCAAGTCTCCCAACAGACCACAACCAATTCTAGGCCAAAAATGTCTTGGCAACATGCAAAGTTGATATACTATGCATGATACAGTGCCTCATGGTTTAGTAAAACTAACCCATACTCACCTGTGGACACAATCTAGAATTGTGATAAGAGTATCATATGGATACCCAAAAATCCTAAAGGTTCCTAAAACCTCCCCTTAAACGATGATACAAAAAGTTTGCTAAAATCATGCATGAACATAAAAATTTATGTCAAGATAGCAAAACCGAGTCTATTAAATACAACGTTTGTGGATTTAGGAGTCAAAACATTACTATTCATAACACGTTGTATTCTCGTAAGTAGCTCCACCGCCTCAGGTGCAAGGAAACCAAATGTATCAAACGCGAAAGGAATAAACACATGTTGATTTTCAACACATGCTTTCTCGTGTTTAGTCACTTTGCACGAGGCGGCTTTTATAGCAGCCTGACCCGCTGTAAAATCTCGACTGCCTAGCCCTACGAGAGGAGAAACACCTGTCAAATCAACGCACGCATGTTTACCTCCAACCCATCCAAAAACCAAAATATCAGCGGGTCTCAGTGTGGATCTTCCATCTGACGGGTCGGTCAAGAAATTCACAGGTGCCTCTTTTTTGGCGGAGATCCCAGCACGCCTACATATGTCGTAAAGAACGTCCCTAACAAAATCATGTCGATACTTGAAGCCCGGAAGTTCTTTACAATGAACCGCATGTTCCCCAAAAGAATCCAAACATGCCTTGCGACAAATAGGGCATATAGCATCAACGGAAATAATGGAATCATAAGGCGATACTTAAGGATAGTGCGGTATTCCACCGGCGACATATGTTGACCGAGCCCGTCTATGGGGATAGCTTGTAGGAAATCTTGGGCATGTGGTGCGCGAAGACACTCGAAAACTGCTTTCTGTCTAACCGTCATGTCAAAGTGGGCTTCCATATCCTTGACCATCTCACTAAAAAGGGCACTCGCCAATGTTTCTTGGGCAGCTTGTTGCCCGTTTGCCTTCTCCTAATATGTAAATTATAATTATTAATAAAAAATAAAAGTTAATTATAAACTAAAAAAAAAAAAAAAAAAAAAAAACATATTTAAGTGAGATTAACCATTCCAATACTTGTTACCAAGTATTGAAATCTTCCAGTATCAAAAGGTTTAGTTAATAAATCTGACACATTTTCCTCAGTGTCAACCCTATCTGGTTGTATTAAACCTTTCTCAAAGCAATCTCTTATAAAATGGTGTCTAATTTCTATGTGTTTAGTTTTAGAATGATGCACAGGATTCTTAATGATGCATAAAGTACTATTATTGTCAACAAATATCTTAGTATGCATGAAATTATACCCATAATCCAACAGCTGGTTCTGAATCCACAACACTTGACCACAACATGCTGCTGCAGCCACATACTCTGCTTCAGTTGTAGAATTAGCCACCACTGTTTGTTTCTTGCATTGCCAAGATATTAATCTGCTCCCAAGAAACTGACATCCACCAGTTGTGGATTTCCTATCAAACTTGTCACCTCCATAATCACTATCTGAATATGCAATCAGCTCCAATGGTGAATCCTTTGGGTACCACAAACCAAGATTAGGGAAACATCTTAGGTACCTAAAGATCCTCTTCACAGCATAAAGGTGACATTCTTTGGGAGTCACTTAATGACGTGCACAAGCACATACATCAAACATGATATCAGGTCTGGAAGCAGTAAGATACATCAAAGATCCAATCATGGATCTATAATGCCTGACATCAACATCTTTCCCATCTCCAATCTTTCCCCAAGGGTGTTCTCTATCCATAGGAGTAGTAGCCCTCTTTTCATGTGGAGAAAAGCCAAACTTCTTCAAGATCTCAGCAACATATTTGTCCTGGGAGATGAAGATACCATCTTCTTTCTGCTGAACTTGTAAACCAAGAAAGAAGTTCATCTCCCCCATATCACTCATCTTGAATTTGTCTGTCATAAGCTTGGAGAAATCCTCACTCATCTTTGGATCAGTAGACCCAAAAATGATATCATCAACATAGACCTGCACAAGCAACACACCTTTGCCTTTCTTCTTTGTAAATAGTGTCTGATCTATGGTGCCCCTCTTGAATCCATTGTCCACCAAATATGTAGACAAAGTACCATACCATGCTCTAGGGGCTTGATGAAGGCCATACATAGCCTTTTTGACTCTATACACTTTATCTGGATGCTCTGGATCCTCAAAACCAGGAGGTTGCATGACATAAACTTCCTCAACAATGGTGCCATACAAGAATGCACTCTTCACATCCATTTGATAGACTGTGAAGCCCATGCAAGACGCATAGGCTAGAAAAATCCTAATAGCTTCAATCCTTGCAACTGGTGCAAAGACTTCCTCATAGTCTATTCCCTCCTCTTGTGTATAGCCTTGAGCCACTAACCTTGCTTTGTTTCTGACCACAATACCTCTTTCATCTCTTTTGTTCCTGAGAACCCATCTTGTACCTATAGGTCTGACATATCTAGGACAATCAACCAGCTCCCAAACATCCTGAATTGCAAATTGGTGAAGCTCATCCTGCATTGCTTCCACCCAACTTGGTTCTTTGAGAGCATCAAATATCTTCTTGGGTTCTTCTTGTGACAGAAAATATGCAAACAAACATGCTTGCACAAGAGGGATATCAACCTTCTTGTGTATATTGGCAATAAATCCACCAAGTCCTTGATGAGATCTTCTTGTCTGAACTGGAGTCATAACATCACCAATGATCTGAGATGGGGGTGATTCTTCATTGTGGAAGTGAGAACTCCTCCTTCAAAAAGTCTGGTGTCCTCAACTTCACGCTCCATGTTGCCAATATCTTCTTCATCAGACTCTCTTTGAGCAACAGGAATCTCTTCATGGACATTGGAAGGTCCACCTTGTTCAAAACTGGAAGAGAAAAGATGCCCATAAGTGTTGTCAACGTTTGAATCTTGGTTGTCAGCGTCAGGGCTGACAGCGCCTGAAATGTTGTTGTCAACGTCTGAATTGGTCTTGTCAGCGCTAGATTTGCCTTTGTCAGCGCCTGAAGAACCATGCATGTTTGTATCTGGTGGTATTTGGAGACCACCATTATCTTGTCCAGCAGCAGCAGCAGCAAAAGCATCAGTCCAAATGGGAATAGTGACATATTCAAATGTAGGAGATGCCTTTTCTGCTTGTGATCCAACCCTCTCATCAACCTGTGTACCTGAAACATTAACAACTTGTTCCTCCACAACATTTGAAGTTACCTTCACAATGTCTGGATTAGTGACAGGCATATAATTTAAAGTTCTAGATAAGGGTTCCAAATCAAACAACCAATTAGGACCACTTTCAGGATCACTAGGTTTATTCTCTAAGAACCTAACATGTACTCTCTCAACAATACGTTTGTCCTCCTTAAGATAAACCCTATAACCCTTGCTCTGCACTGAATACCCCATGAAGTAACCTTCATCACCTTTTGCACTACATTTTCCTAAGGCATCACTAGTGTCTAAGACTACTACATGACATCCAAAAGGTCTGAGAAAACCAATATTAGGTTTTCTTCCCCAAAGTAACTCATAAGGTGTTTTGTTCTGAATTTTGTTAACCAATGCTCTATTTTGCACATAACATGTTGTATTAACAGCTTCAGCCCAAAAGGCTATAGGAAAGTGAGCATCAGCCAACATTGTTCTGGCTGCTTCAATTAGGGTTCTATTTTTCCTTTCAGCAACCCCATTTTGTTGTTGGGTTCTAGCAATACTGAACTGCCTAGTAATTCCCTTCCTGGCACAAAAATCATCTAGCTTCTTGTTCCTAAATTCTCCACCATTATCACTCCTAAGCATCTTAACCTCATTGCAAGACCTTTTCTCAATTTGAGTGATAAATTCAATAAGAACATCAGCTGTGTCACTCTTCATAGCTAGAAAGAATGTCCAAGTAAACCTAGAAAAGTCATCAGTGACAACAAAACAATATGACTTGCCATTCAAACTTTCTATATTTGTTGGACCAAAGAGGTCCATGTGAAGCATATGAAGAGGTCTGGAACTAGTATGCACCTGCTTCGACTTGAATGAGACTTTGTGCTGCTTGCCTTTAAGACATGCAACACAAGAGTGGTCATTGTGGAAGGCCTTCTCAGGCAAACCATCAACTAAACTAAGCCTCACAAGTCTATTTATATTTTTAAAATTTATGTGCCCTAGTCTCCTGTGCCACAAATTACTTTCATCTACTGAGGCCTTAGCATAAAAACAAGACATATTTGCATTCACTTTAATCCCATTTAAATTCACATTGTATATGTCCTTATGCCTAGGTGTTCTATACTCAATATACTTCTCATCAGGATCTTAAAATCCTTGCTTAACACCAAACACTCAGTATCAGTGAAAAGAACCTTATTTTTGTTATCACACACTTGTGATACACTAAACAGATTATAATCCAGTTCTTTTACCAGGAATACGTTTTCAAAACGTAGATTATTGGTGAGAAGGGTTCCTTTGCCTGTAATGGTGCCATAGCCCCCTCCAAAGTATACCTTATCACCATCTTGAATAGGAGTGAAGTTCGTCAGATAGTCTTCCTTTCCTGTCATGTGCCTTGAGCATCCACTATCCCAATATCCATAATCATTGATTTGTCTCTGAATGCCCTGCACATAAAGAAAACAAATTAGTTTTCTTTGGGAACCCAAGTCTCAGAAGACTTGGATTCATCTGGTTGTTCAATAAGAACAGACTTAGTTCTCACAACAACCCCATTCTCATCCCTTTTAGGATGAAAAACCCAGTTAACCCCAATTGGTTTTGTAATGACCTTTGAAATGTAATTAAATCTATTGCAAGTCATTGAAATTCCATTATTATCAGGGTTTTGATCTTTCTTGGGTCTCCATGTTAAGCTTGAAGAAGCTTTAGACCCCTTACCTTGTGGCTGCAAATACTTAGGTCTGGTCACGTTTCTGTCAGCGTTGGATTTTATCCTGTCAACGCTGAAATTACCCTTGTCAGCATTGAACCTAGGGTTTGCTACAGGAACCCATTGCCTATTTGACCAGGTGTTTGTCTTTTGAAAAGGTCTTTGTCCATGAGTGTTAGACCTTCTAGAGAAGAATGGGGCAGGTCTAATCACTTGTGGACTTTGCTGCACACAAGGTTTGGGTCTGACAACGTTTGTCTTCCTAACAACGTTGACTTTCTTCCTATCAGCGCTGAAATTGTTCCCTTCAGCGCTGGATTTGGGAGCGTTGACACACTTGTATGCCAAATGTGAAAAGCTACCACAAGTATAACAGGCTTTCTTAGACACACTCTTAGGTCTAGAAGCGAAGAAACCTGTTCCATGATTGTTAACTTGGCTCTTGGGTGACCTATTATTCCTATACATCTCTGCATATTTAATGGTAGGTCTTCTAACAGTGTTTGAGCCTAGGTCAACAGCTTTACCAGTAACTGGGTGAGTAACCTTAATGGGTGGTGATTCATTGGGACTTTCACATAGCAAACCTCCCTTAACAAATAAAGTAGGGTTAGCTTTATTCCACTCATTTAGGTCAGTCAGTTTTTGTTGATACTCTTCTACTGGAGTGACAACTCTTGGTGGAGGAATGAATTCCTCTTCTTGGCACTCTGGAATACCAGTCCAAGCTAAATCCTTTCTAAGGACACCATAGAAGTCACCAGTTGGTGGTGGAACCAGAGAGTAATCATTCATCCCAATCCCAGTCATGTCCTTAGGATCCCTTTGTTTAGCTACACAGTCTCCTAGGGCTTGGGTGGCTCTATCAAATCTTTGAATCTTGAGGTCAACATTATCTTTATTCTTAATGGCCTCATCTAACTTAGCCTGTAGGTCTTTATTGACCTTTGACATGATATTTCTAATATCCATACTACCCTCTAGCTCATGTTTTAAGATATTTATCTTATCTTTTAAATCAAATTCCATTTTCTTGTATTCAGAAACGGTTTTCTCAGTTTCAGTAAGAGCTAGTTGGTAATTGGATAATTTACACCTTTCAGTGCTCATATCATCTTTTAGTTTTAACACCTCTTTGTTAAGTCTGTCAGTGTTTAACCTACAACCTTTGCTACAAAAAGCATCATCATATACCTCATTATCAGATGAAGAGGAGGAGTGTGCCATGAGAGCATATTCAACATGCTCTTCTTCTTCAATATCAGCAATTAAAGCTTTGTCCTCTTCAGCATCCTTAGCCAGATAGCTCCAATCCCATCCAGTACCATCAATTCCTTGAACTGCAACCATGGCTTTGGAGTCTTGAGCTTTAACAACCTGACTTGAGGGTTTACCAGCATCAGATCTTCTAGGAGATCTGCATTCCCTCATGAAGTGCCCCATGCGATGACAGTTGTAGCACTCAACTTTGGATTTATCAAATCCAGCAGTGTCTTTAGCATTGAAGGTCATCTTCTTCTTGAACCTTCTATTCCACCTATTTGCTCTTATACTAGCAAGAGCCATGTTCCACTTGATGTCCATCTCTTCCAAGTGTTCATCACTTATTTGCTCAAGGTCCTCATATGTAATCACTGAACCATTGGGCAAAGAAGCAATGTAAGCACACACAGTATCCAAATCCAAACCAGCAGGTTTAACTCTTGGGCAGTCATTCATGAATGTGTCAGCGTCTAAAAAGGAGACGTTGACAGGACTTGTTCCAGCGCTGACAAATGATGATCCAGTAACTGGATGCATAAAAGAGTCCTTCTGATTGAATTGACCTTCACTATGAGAGAAGAAGGCCATGTTGCTGGTGCTAGCTTTGCTTCCATGTGCTGAAAGAGTTTCATCTTCCAATAGTCTTAGTTTGTTGTAGATGTCATCAAACGAAGAGCTCTTGTAAGTATTATTGGAAAGAATAGATCTTGCCTCAATCTTCCATGCCTCACCAAGACTTTTCAGAAAGGTAGCATTGGTGTCAACATCACCAACTTGTGCCCCCATGAAGGACAACTTACTTGTGATGTCAAGCAATCTGCTTCTCACACTACTCAGTTTCTCATTGGGCTGAGCTTTGAAGACAGCATAATCATGCAGAAGTTGCTTTTTCTTTTCTTCCTTAGTGTCTGCATTACCACCATATGCAACTTCAATTGCTTCCCAAAGATCCTTAGCAGATTCATAGCCTCTATATTTGTGCTGATTTTCTTGTCCCAAAGAGACTTTCAGAATATTTAGGGCTTTCATGTCAACCCTTTTATTTGCAATATCTTCAGCACTTACAGCTCTACCATCTCTAGGTTTTTCTTTCTTATCTTCATCAGGACATCCTTCAACAGCTGATCTTGCCGTAATGGCATCTTGAATCTTTTGAGCCTTATTGAATGAGTTTCCATATTCAATAATCTCCCAGAGTGTGTAATCAAAGATCCCCAGATATTGTTCAAAGTTGAACTTCCATAAGTCAAAGTTGGTTGCATCAAGCATGGGAATCTTGATGTTTGGTAAGGAGGAGGAGGTTATTGCTTCAGACATGATGTTTTTAGGGTTTTGAGAAAATTAGGGTTTTGGTGTTCGTATATCGTTCTGGTGTTCTTCAAAGATCAAAAGTTCCTCAACAAGCTCTGATACCACTTGTTGATCCCAAACTTAGATCGATTAGCTTTGTGTATACGAGATTAGATCAAGTATAACACGTAGAGAAACCTTTGTTATATGCTTTGTGAATCTAAGTATTATGCGGAATTTAATACTTAAACAAGAACACAAGATGTGAACAAAACTTTCACTTTGATTATGAATGTCGAACTTGCTTACAATGAAAGATGTTTACGAATGAAAACTTATATAAAACTTGATACTAAACATTAACCTAAAGGCCTTCTTTTATAGACTAAGAAGCCTTGTACAATAAGCTACGTATCAACTATTCTAGGTAAAGATAAACATAGAAAATACATTGTCGTTTCTATCCTTACTAGAAGTATTCTAGAACATAATAAACGTGTAGCTTATATCTTCCATCAGTGCTTGTATTCAATCTGTCAACGCTTGACTTTAACTTGTCAACGCTTGAGCTGTCAGCGCTCACTTTGTTCTTGTCAACGCTTGAGTTGTTCTTGTCAGCGCTCAAGTGATCTGGCCTTAATTTATTCCCAACAACTTTCATAATATTCCGACATAATTCATTTTGATACATTCCGATGGGTTTATTCCGACACCTTTCCGATGGGATTCCTATAAGGGGATATTCCGATAGAATTACTTTTAAATTAGTTTTTAATTACTTTAATTCCTTGCTAGTTTGTGTAAGTCTTTTACCTTAGCTTTGTTAACTTGTCATCTTTATAGAAATAGATAAACTAAAGCTCCCCTTTTAGTGACCAACACCATTAATTCCACCATTAACCATGATCAATTCGATTAGATACCGAGAACGATATCGAGTACACAAATACAAAGCAAAATCCATTTTTCATTTGGATTCTTGTAGATGCGCCTAAAAATGCTAAAGTAGTGAAAAATAGGTGGATTTTCAAGAAGAAAACCGACATGGATGGTGAACTACAATCCTATAAAGCACATTTAGTAGCTAAAGGTTTTACTCAAACTTTTAGCGTAGACTACGAGGAGACATTTTCTCCGGTAGCAGACTTACGAGCTATTAGGATTCTCATAGCTATAGCAGCATACTATGACTATGAGATATGGCAAATGGATGCTAAAACTGCCTTCTTGAACGGTCGCTTAGATGAAGACATCTATATGCAACAACCGGAAGGGTACGTTGATCCTAAATATCCAAAATGCGTATGCAAACTTCAAAGATCTATTTATGGTTTGAAGCAAGCATCACGTCAATGGAATAAACGGTTTGATGAAGAAATCAAAAAGTTCGAGTTTATTCAAAATCGTGATGAGCCATGGGTATATGGCAAAGCTAGTGGGAGTAATGTAGTGTTCTTAATTTTATATGTCGATGACATATTAATAATGTAGTGTTCCTATTTTTATATGTCGATGACACATTTTATATGTAGTGTTCCTAATTTTACACAAGTTTATTATAAACTTTGTGTTAAATGATTAAATTCAAACAAATTTTGTTATATTAGATAATATTGGACTTTGATGCGACATAGTGACGAGACAAAGTGACAACAAGGCGAGACAACGTGACAAAAATTTATTTTGACGAGACCGAAGAAAAATGTATATTTTTAGTAGCTACGGATGTTTGATCGGGTATTAATTATGTGAAGTTGAAGACGGATTTTTCGAAGGCGTGTGCTTATTCTATCTTTCAAAGATAACTTGCTCGTGCTTAATCTTAGGATGAAGACTTGTTTATCTAGTTTCCGGGTTCGGGGTGGTTGGTTGATGACTTGGATAACTATCACTTAAAGGAGTTACATTGTTGTACTCAGTGTCACGTGTATAGTCGACGTGGATAATTTCAAGAGGTTTTGTGCTTATATACTTCTTTCGGCAAGGTATTGGGTACTTAGAGATTTCTCCACCGTTCTTCATTCAACAATTGTGCAAGCTTAAGTCACAAGATCGAAGTTTATTCAGTTTCATGTTTGATATATCTGGCTCATTCTATCAGTGGTCACTTCAAATTGCCTACAAAGGGGGTTGGTAAAGATGGCCATGGAGAGTTTATGAGTAGAGAATTTCGATCAGCAGCTAATTCTCACAAAATATATAATTCTGCTTATTTATTATTCTCACGAGATTTCAGGTACATGTGCGTATGATTTATTGTTGGTTCCGAGGTTTCGAAACCATCAAGGGGAGAAGAAGACACATTGAACGCACAACGAGTACACATGATGAACTTCATACCTTCTTTTGATTTGAAGACATTCCGGGAAGACAATTGTCATAACCGCGGAGAAAATCAGTGTTTTAACTCGTGGCGTTATCAATCTCTAAACGGTACACTACTGACTCGATGTTTAATTGTTTTGATGTTGCAATTATTCATCATCATTATCCTATATGGAGAGATATGCACTTTCGAGACTTAATTGACTCTGGTGCATCTCCGGAAGAAAATATGTGCATTTCTGGGACTTAATTTAGTTTGGTGTTACGATGTCAACTTCATGAATGTGATAAAGTGTCTACTTCAGTATTTGAGCTTCATACTTGGGATTGGTTTACTTTCTTCAACTACGTGGGGGAAGAAATGTCTTGATTCTTTCTAGTATGCATAACTTGAACTCTCAGGGGGAACAAAAAAATTCAGAATAATTATTCAAGCGTGAGAAGAGACGTTGTTGATCTACTTGGTGTGCCCCTTACTTTCAATCACTCATAGTAATATTATCATTTCATATGATGGGGTTTGCGTGTTAAATTCCGTTGTGCGCTTAATCATTCTAAGCTTTATTGAAAGCTTTGAAGTTGCTTATGAGGATTGTCAATTTAGGGGGAAGCTATTAAAAGCTTCTACATCAAGTTTATGTGGCATGAATTAGGGGGAAGTTAATTCAGAAGCTTCTCCTTAACCAGAAGTACATGGATTACTTAGCTCGTGCCGTTACAGTATTTCTTCTACAAGTTACTACAAAGATGAGTTATTTTGAAGTGAAGACTTGAAGTCAAAAGCCTCAGAAGACTTCATCAGCATTGGACGCTTCATGGAAGCTTTTGTTCTTAATCATTATGTACTTGTTAGGAAGAATATTGTAAGGAATTCTACACGTCGTCCCATGGGGGAAGATTATTGGAAATTCACTTTATGTGACGACATTTAAGAATTCCCATTAGTTATCATAATCACACACGCATAGACTAGACTAGGTAACGATGTGTAGTTTAGGTGTCGTGTGACTATATATACCCCTCCAAGGCTTCCAAGGAGGGGGTTGTTGTTTGTTTTTCATTTTCACTCTAATCAAACTTTTCTTTCTTTTACACACACAACCTTCTCTACTTCATCCATCGCTACAAAAACCATATTCCACCCTACTAGACCACCGGATCCTTAATATAGCAAACCTACAATGCAGAAGGTGCCTTACGCTTCGGCTGTAGGATCTATAATGTATGATGTTAGATGCACAAGGCCTGATGTGGCGTTTGCTCAGAACTTGGTCAGTAGATACCAACAGAATCCAGGGAAGCTCCACTGGACTGTTGTTAAACATTTTCTGTAGTATTTGAGGAATACGAAAAGAAATGTTTTGGTATTCAAAGGGTAGCCATATACATAACTAAATGTGGTTTGGATTAGGAATTTTATTAAAGATCTGGGGATGATGCTTGCAATAAAAACCTATCAATATGTATTGGGACGAGTCTACCGCAATCATATTTGCCAATGACCCTGGAGTCATGAAAGGCGCCAGACACTTTAAACGTAGATATCACTACGTTCGAGAACAAGTTGAAGCTCGAGAAATAAAATTAATAGAAGTTTACACAGACGATAACGTAGCTGATCCTTTTACTAAGGCTTTGCCTAGACCAAAGGTAGTTGAGCATGCCAAGGCTATTGGGCTGAAACTAGCTAGCGAATTCATGCAATAAATCTGTTATTAGTATTTGGATAAAGGATGTTAAAATATTATTGAATTGATGAAATAAAGATTGGTTTTCATTTATTTTCTGTTATTTGATTTTGTATCCTATTTTACATGTTTTATCCATGAATAATTGTTATGTTCTAAATGTCTGTTGTCGATTAATAATATGGGAATATTATTAAACTAAGACAATTCAAAATAGTGACAGAGTATACTTGAAGGTATATTGGTCAATTTTGGATGATATTTGATGAATCAAATATTGGACTTATCCCAACTACATGATTTTACTTTATGGATCTTCGTCATTAAGTAAATCATAAATAGTTATCCTTAGACTTGAGATACCAGGAAACTGTCACGAATGTAGTGTGTTTCTGTGAGATAACCTAACGCTAAACGTAACTGGTAGCTATAAGGGTTATTTTCAGAAGTGTTGCAAAGTTCGTAAGTTTCGCTTGTAGTCAAAATGAGATTTGTTTCCTTCAAATTATTTTGAAGTATAATACAGTTGGGCCCCTCGGGGAAGTAGTAAGATGTTTGTGTGGCCACACCCAAATTTGTTTTTGTAATCTTGCTATATTCGTAAACGAGAAACAGAATGGTTAATGAAAGAATGACTGAAATCCATATCCTACTAACGTTGTATTTGAAATGAAAAGATAATAATAATGATGAATCATTAAAAGGTTTTGTCCAGGAGACCTTACTCGAGTTGTACTAGTGACATTGCTAGTGTAACTAGACGCTAGTCAATGTAATCACGATATTCGAATTTTGTCCAAGTGGGAGCTGAAAGTTTATGGACATAAAACTAATATTCGTGTGATAGGATCGAACTCGGGATTACGGGATTGCACACAATACGTAAAGGGTTAATTTTATTTAGTAAATGTATTTAATATATTTATTAAATTAAACTGAGCTTAACTAACGATCGTTAAATAAATTAAAAGTTAAGTTAAACGATCGTTATGGAATTAAATGAGAAGAAAATAAGGAGACGGAAAATTCTGGAAGCCTCTTTTGGGTGGGCTTAAGCCGGCGGCTACAAGGGCAAAAGAGAATAAAAAAGGTTTTCTAGCCTATATAAACAACCCTTAGCCCTCATATTTTTTCCCATCCCTCTCTCTTCTTTCCTGTGACCAAACCAAAAGGCAAACACCTTTTTTAGGGTTCCTTTTAACCTCTTGGTTTTGATTTCTTGAATCTAGTCCTAGCCCCTCTTTAGGGTTGTTGGGTAGATTATTGCACGAGCGTAGAAGCTTCGTTTATGCGTGCTAGACTCACGGTTAGCCCGTTGCATTACGTGTGTACAAGAGCATAGTATAGTTTTACATTAAACTATATCTTGGTACTGTTCTTCATAAACCCTAATTGGAGATCTTGTGGATCTTTGCTAGGATAAAGGTATGTAACCCTAATTCGATTAATTATAATTGTGTTATTATGATCTTGTTAAATCGCTTCCGCTATTACGTGCTTTGATCTTTGCTTATGATTATATAATTGTTATGAACTTCATAAACCATCACATATTAGTGGACATAAGGTACGGATATTTTGTCCTTTGGTAAGGACATTCTTTCCTATACTTAGGATTTCCCCGTTTGCAGCCATCTATTTTCCCCAAGTAGTTTAAGTGTCTTAAACACATTAGTATATATGTATGATTTTTTTTAGATTTACTGAGCTATATACATGTATGCCAGTTTCACCTAGTTATGGGGGTTCCATAACCATAGCACTGCAGGCACCGGTGTTATGACTCTTTTGCGGTGAGAGTGATTGCTCGCAGCGTCCCTTTATAGTTTTGGCCAGTATTATTATATCATGTGGGGCGAATGGGTGCATCCTAGGACAAGTAGTCTAATTTCATGGTAACTGTGGTGTGTGCCTTGCATCCGTTACAGGAGCTAATCCCTCCACCCATTTTATATATTAATTAGAGGCATCCCCTCTAATTGCATGACGAGCTCACCCCTCCAAGTATTCATGCACGTGGATATAATATGACCTATATGGGCTCTCGGCATATTTAAAATACAGATTTTCAAGATAAACTAGACATAAGTCTTTTCAGAAATATAAACCAGTATTATGAACTTAAACCAGGTTTTCTAGGACATACATTTATTCCGCTGCTATATTATTCATTTCATTCCATTACTTGCTTATGTTTATGATTTACATTCTATTGTTATATATCCGCACACTGAGCGTATTGCTCAGTCGTGTTTCTCTTTCCATGTCCCAATACGGCAGGTACTAAAGGGCAAAGCTAGGAATCCAAGAGTACGTGCATGGAATGAGGCGCCAACTTTCATTCATTCTTTAATGCATTTACATACTTTTGCTTTGCGGGACATTATTTAGTCCTTTCCTTTACATTCATACTTATGCATTTCGCGTGTGGAGCTTATGTGGATCCGATGTTTGTTTTCAGATTCTTTTATAGTCATTTAATGTTTTAGACATTACCTTGTATGCTTTGATGATATGCCATAATTATCCTGTGATATTCCATTTATCAAAATGGGGTGTTGCAATTATTAACATAAATATAAATATTAAAATGAATGCAGGACCTCAGACATCGGTGTGAAATAAAAATAAATAGAAGGGATTCTACATATTACAATAACATATTTTTTTCAAGGTCGTTATGTGTTATTAAACATACGATGTCTAAAAAATGGTAGCTAACATTTCAATTAAACAAAGTCAAATCTTTTGTGCAACTAATATTTATACAAAATATCAAAATATCAAACCCCGTGGATTAGTCGGCCAATGAGTCGGAAATCACGGTTACCAAAAATAAAAATAAAAAAAAATTACAAAATATCAATTAATATTATCACATAATAAAAAATCATGTAAAACTCGTGGGTCAATGAGTATCGTAACTATTTAAGTATTAAAAATTTAATATTGTTTTATAGAATAATATTAAGCATTATAAATTTGTGAATTTATAAATCGTGTACGTGTAAGGTTAATGTAAATGGTTTGTTGATTATTAATTAAGATATAACTATTTAGAATAAAAATATCGAAAGTAAAAAGAGTATGAAATTCGAAAAATAAAAATTGAGATGAGTTTATATTAATTTACACGGTGCACAGTAAAATAAAACATAATCAAACATATAAACATTAGATGTTTTTAAAACATATATAATATATATATAATCGGAATAATGAAATTATTACTTAATTTATCCTTTATGTTTAAGTCTCATACGTGCACGGGTAAAAAAACATAACAATAAAGATTTGAAAATGAGTAGAGACATCTCATGAAAAGATTTGGCCACCATCAAATAAATACGTACAAGTTTGGATAACAATACATTTTCTAAATGTAAAAATATATAAAATTATCAATTGAAATTGAAAACAATGTGAGAATTAAATGGGCAATAACTGATTTAGTTGTAATCATATACTCCTTTTGTCCTATTCTAATTGTATTGATTAGCAGTAATGTTTTTTTTGGCTTTGTTCAAATAAACTCTCTTAATTAATTAAATACAGAGTATCATTTAATTCAAAGAAATTAATGTGTTATAGCGTGTTTTATAGCGGGATATAGCATGATGTGTGGCATTCACGTTACGAAACAGATTAAGGTGTCGTCTCTAGGCGTAGCGTGCTAAAAAACGACATAATACATGATATAGTGCGTTATAGCGCGTAGCGTGACTTTTTTTTTAGTTTTTTGACAGATTTACAAGAATTGAACGTGTTTACTAGTTTTGAGCTATTTAGTAGACTTAGGCTTAGTAATTTTACTATAAAGATAAATTTTAGAGTAACTACTAGCCGGTTTTGTTATAAATTTGAATTAAAGTATTGCTACATTTTGTAAAGTCGCTATATAAATATTAATTTATAAATATTTTGTGCTGCTATAAATCATGCTTCAGAAAACGCCGTAACTTTGATATAGCTTTTGTAACTTGAAGCTTGACGATAACGTTCCTGTTTCATGCTATTTGCAACTTGATTGTATGGTAAAATAAGTGGTGCAGTAAAACTAAAATATTACTAGTATTAACCAGATAATAAAAACAAATGTGCCTCGCATTTGACTTTATGTGTACCTCTCTTTTTTGTTAAAACGTAAAATTTTATTTTTGACTTTAATGTGTGTCTTATAGCCATTTAATTTTACGTTTTTTAACCAGCATGTTTAGCATTGAAGAGTAAAATGGTCATTGTATTTTTGTACATGAACAAAAACATACAAATATTAAATTTGAAAGATTGGTTTTTAATAGCAAAAATAAGAAAAAAAAGCTACACAAAACAACAAAATTTGACAAATTAAATGCTTCTCTTTTTATTTCTATAGTCCTTTTATTATAGTAAATTTATCCCAACCTTGTTCTTTTATAAAGAAAAAGATTGTTACATTTAATATATTTAATAAGAAAAACTTATCATTTTAATAATAAAAGTCTATGTTCATTGAATTTATCCTAAATAATTTCTTTTGTTGTTGAACAATTAAATTGAGATGGGAGAATTGAATTGATCCTAAAATAATTTCTTTTTTTAACAGACTATTGTTATTATCTCTCTCTTAACCAATAATGAATTATGGAGGTGATCTCGTTTTTATAGAACTAGTTTTGATGTCTATTTACGTGCAGAATTTGAACATAAAAGATAAATTTAGTAATAATTTCTTTATTACAATTTTATGTAAATTATATATGTTTTTAAGAACATTTAATGTTTATATCTTATATTATGTTGCTTTACTGTGTACAATGAATTAATATAAACCTACTTGAAGTTTTATTTTTCGAATAACATACTCTTTTTACTTTTGATATTTTTATTTTAAATAATTATATCTTAATTATTAATCAACAAACCATTTACATCAACCTTACACGTTCACGATTTATAAATTTATGATTTTATAATGCTTAATATTATTATATAAAACAATATTAAATTTTTAATGTTTAAATAGTTACGATGCTCATGGACCCACGAGTTTACATAATTTTCATTATGATAATATTAATTAATATTATGTATAAATATTTTTGTTGCATTAATGATTTGATTTTATCTAACTAAAATGCTACTATCCTTTTAGACATTGTGTTGTTAGCAACAAATAACGACCTTAAAAAATATATGTTGTTGTAATATGTAGAATCCAGTCTATTTATTTTTATCTCACACTGATGTCTGATTCTTGCATTATTTTGATATTTATACTCATGTTAATAATAATTTAAGTTGATTGCATTGCTTGACTTTGTTAATTGTCAAAATATAAATATATAATAGTTTGTGACTTTGTGTTTTTAATTGAATATTTATAATCATGTGATTTGTTGATTTTTTTTAATATAACATATATGTTGTATTTTTAAAATATACCGTCTAGAGGGTATAAAGTTTAAATGGACATTTTGTTTATTTTCTAAAGTTACTAAAGTTTACACTTAAGTTCATCTTAAAATTCAATCAGTAAATTTTATTAGTCATCTCTTCTTATTTTAAGTTTTTATTTCACAAATTTGACACATATATTTTTGTGTGTTTTTATTAAATTCCTACCAATTTTTTTATTTTGACTAAACACATTTTAATTTTGATTTTTTCGAACAATCACATCGTTTGATTTTGTTTATGTGATAAAATTAAATCATTTGATTTATTTAATTGTTTTTTCTAACAATCTCCACTCGTCATTAAATTTTTAAATAATCTAATTTTTTTATTATATAAAAAATGCATGATGTTTTATGAGAATCTTTTACTTAATAAAGCAAAATGATTAGGGGAGATTTCATTCGTCCAAAAAATTAATTCTTTCTTTATTTAGTAATATTATTTTAAAAATAATGTTTTTTAAAAAATTCTAAAAATAATAAAACAAATTATTCCTAAAATTGATGGAGAAATTTGATTGAGAAAAAAATGACACAAAAGTATATGTGTTAATTTGTAAAAATCAAAACTTAAAAAAGGAGGAGGTACTTAACAAAACTTTAGTGGTTAAGTTTTAAATAAATTAGATGGAGTTTAGTGAAACTTATAATTTTTTATAATTTTACAATAATTTTAAAAAATAAACAAATACTCTTTACACTTTATATTTTAAACATACAAAATTTATAAAAAGATCTATTTAAACACAAATATTAATACATAATGAAATTTTTTTATGTATAACCACGTGCATAATTATTAGTTGTACGGATATCACAGTTACAAAACATTTAACACGGAAAAATTTTATATATCCATTTTTAAACAGAAATATTAAAATAAATTTAATTTATTTGTAAATTCAGTGCGTGCACGAGACTTATAACTAGTACTTTTAAAACAATAAAGAAATTTACCCTTTTGTGAAAATATTTTTAAACCAATAGTGAGGATGGGTTTATATGCTTTTAATATAAATGGTGAAGAAAGGTTTTTAATATGAAGAAGTTTATGAAGTAGTATAACGTTAATATTTATTATTTAGAATAATAGTTTATAATTACTCTACTTTGAAATCATCTTTCTTGTTTAGGAAAGTCTATTTAAGTTTTATGCAAGTATAAGGTTGAGCACGTTGTGAAAACCATACATGACCGACCAGGACGGTCGAAAACTAAAACTGATTTGGTCCAAAAAGTTCAGACTGAAATGTTCGGTCCAACAAATCATAATAGCCGGTTATGCGCAAAACCAAGACTGAAATGTTCGGTCCAACAAATCATAATAGCCGGTTATGCGCAAAACCAAACCAAACCGATGAAGAAAAGTGTGAAATGAGGACCTGACCAAATATGTTCGGTTCAATAATCCTCAGCTCTGTGCTAGTATCTTAAAACTCACACTTAACAGAAACAGCTAAATCTCACAAAAGCTAGACGGTCTTATTGCTTAAAAAATAAGCAATTATGTTTCTTAAGTTTTCAGATCTTCCAACTCTTCTGCCGCGGAGGGGAAAACAGACATCAGATCTTTAACTCTGAACAAAAAAAGCTCCAGATAATGGAACATTCGTTTTTAAGAAATAATTTAACCTTTTGAAACATTTCGAAACTTCATACTTGGTTGACTGACTACTGAGCGAAAATAGCCATTTACCTCTAAATCGACCCATTTGTAGATTCAGAGGCTTAAAAATGACACACTGTAACACACATATTAGATCCACATTGAACGAATCCCTGGACAAAAATTTCTGGCATGCAAGTTGAAAAAACACCCTTCCAAGTTCTAAGTTCAAATTTGCTTTTTTTAACTGATACTATAAAAGTTAACCAAAAACTCAGATCATGAGTAACACCATACCACGAAAACAACTATAAAATACCTTCCGAACGGGCTGGCACAAAACCATTATTCACAACCCCTGTATATCTATTTATCATCACTACTTGCTACTATGTCTAAAGATAAGCATTGAAAGGAGGAGTCGAATGGCTGCCACCCTTCATCCTACCATCTTCCTCTGCTTTTGCAGGTGAATACGCAAGTGAAAGCGATAAAGATGCTGTGCTGTCATCCACGCCCTTATCCTTCATTACTATATCATCTGTCTCTCCAGCTATGTCTTCATTTAAATCCAAAGGAAAGATGTACCTTTTACCGTTACTATCAGTCTTCTCAGAATGACTCTTCTGCTCTTGGAAGTCGCTCTTCTGTTTCTTGTTCATACTTCCTTCTTCCACTGTTCGACTACTTGCATCACGCCAAACATTTATTTGGTCTGTGGTGGTAACATTATCATCCTCGGAAAGGTCAATAAAGTGGCGCTTTTTGGGTTCACTTTGCATACGGTTTAGCTCTTCAGCTGGAACTTGCTTCACAGATGAGCTTTGCTTGATTACATCTTGGCTGTCACTCTTAATTGGATGTGACGTGTTTCCATCAGTGATAGGTAAGGAAGATATAATCTCTTTGTTAGCAACCGGGGCTACATTTACACTATCAAGTGGACTGGCCGTCTTCTCGATTGCCTTTTCAAGAGAGGAACTTTGTGGCAACTTTAAGATGCCCTTGGGCTCAAAAGGAGCACGTTTATCCTGCAAGGAGAAAAGCGTGTCAATGTATTTATTTAAACAAATTCGTTTCACAAAGAACATGCGTTGTTTTTTGCTTCCTCCCTTTCAAGCATCTACCATTTGACTTCGGCTGGCATATACTTTTTGTAATGACAAAGTTTTAGGCATTTACATCAACATGATATTTGTTACTCAGTACAATCTTATATTAAAAACAGTGAGAATATGGTATCTGAAGCTACCACTAATTTATAACATGATGTCGTGAGCAATTGACCAACTCAGTAAGGGGAGGGACCTAGGCGTCACAAACTCACAATTCCATTTCTGGTCTGTATTGATGATATCGCAAAATATGGGCTCATGTACCATGATGATGAATTATCAAATTTACATAAGTCACCTTATCTACATGTCAAAGAAAAAGAATAATACCTTGTCAATAGGTCCACCCAAGCACACATCCTCGGCCGATGAGGTTTTATCAGTTGGCATGAAAGATACACCTTTAGGAATGCCATTCTTTTCTAAACAATCAGGAACTTGACGCAATGAATTCTTTTTCTTTCCTCTAAACACACCCCAAAGGAAGAACAACATATTCCAACCTGTAAAATGTCGGGTAACAAATCTAGATCACATTTCTCGGGTACCAAGCACCAAGACTTGCTAACCTTGAAAGTTAACAAATTTAAGCATATAGACGTACTGTAAAATCATGTATATAAACTTTTAAGTATTTTTAAGGAAAAGACTTCTTACGACTGGATCTTTCTGGAAGCTGATTTGATGGGAATATCAAGAGTTCCATACCATTGAAACTTCCGATAAGAGCTAAATCATTTCTGATCATTTCATCCAATAAAACTTGATAGCTCCTCTCGTAGCTGTATCATAACACAGATGCATGTCAACAAACGGATTGACGATACAAAACACAATGAAAGATCAGGGCCACAAATTATAATTAGCTATTACCTTTCAAGATCTTTAGCAAAGAAGTAGAGAGCGATATTGGTTTCCTTAACACCACTACGTTCAAACTGTTTGGGCCAAGCACTAACGCGAGATATCCCATTTAATTGAATTTTGTTGGGAAGTTTATTCACGGAGTCAAGGACTATTGGTGATGCAGAAGTTGACAGATGGGCTTGCAATCCATCCCAAAATTCAGCTGCTTTACCACTTCTAGTGATCTCAAACCCACCTCTACATGTATAAAGATATAAATTTTTAAAAGAGCTCAGCTTTTTATATATGTATAATAATTATAGAAAAGAAACCCTCTCGATCCCAAATTAGTGTCCACGTTACTAATGTTGTTTGTCTAGAAAATACAGTTTTCTGCAATGGATCTTATAATTTGCTAATTTTTCATTTTACCTGTGTTAAATCTTTTTAAGGTTTTCAAGTCAAATGAAATCTTAATGATTTCAAGGTAAAACTGACATCTGCTGAATCAAAATCTGCATTAATTATCCCAAATTGATTTTATATTTTTGGTTTGTAGGCAATTAAATTGGGTCAGAGGGAGTAATTAATAATATGAAGAAAAAAATTGATTAACAGTTTCAAGAATCCAAATTATTAGAAGAGATAAGAAATCATACTGCCAGACACATTCATGACTGGGAATCGCTGAAACTTTTGGAAGAGAAGACAGTGCCGCCATATCATCAAAGGTGGAGGATCCAGCTGTCAAATGTTTTCCTTCAGCAGGGAATATCATAGGTGGCTTAGGACTGTTGCCGTTTGACTGTTTAGAATGGTCAATAGTAGTACTTTGTGACAACTGTCTTTGCAAGTCTTTTGACACCTCAATAGAAGTAAAATTCACTGGATTTCTTGAATGTGGTATGACTTCATTATTCTTGGTGGGGACCACAGATGACTCGTCAGGTTGATCTTTATTTTTCCTATAAATTCCAGGTTTTTTACGTAACGCTTCCTTAATTGCATCCTTTAATTTGTTGTCCCCATTATTAATCTCTTGTAGACTTTTCAAACCCGATGCAGTAGAGCCAACTGACCCAGGTTTATCAGTGGGTTGAACCTGTGCAGAATGACCCGGTCCAATTTGACTTGTAGTAGTAGTTTCCCTGATGACATCAGCGGGGGAATTTGTTGATTCTTTATACGTTGCCAATCTTGACAAACTGTCTTCCTTCGAAGCTAAAGACCTTTGTTCAGTAGATTTATTATTTCCACTCGCTGATGCAATTCCAGCCCGAGTGGGGGATGATGACAACTGCTTGCTGACCGGATCTGATACAAAAGATCATTATAGTAATCTTTAGTCTCATAAATTATTGGGGTGTTTAAACTTATGAGTCAGAACTGATTTATCTTTTTTTTTTTTTTTTGAAAGGCAATATATTACTAAAAGGGCGAAAAACCCACAGCAAGAAAACAACAAATTGGCATCCACTTATCAACAAGATGATTAAACAAATACTTCTGATATATTAATTAGGGGTCAAATTCTTACTATGCAAAACCAACAGAAAAAACAAACATATAAGAAAATGAAATTAGTTAATTACCGCTTCTTTTGACTGGATTAAGAGCCTTCTGCTCAACTCATACATGTGTCCCCATTTTTGCGCAAAAGTGTTTTATTTTTTGGCCAATTTATGCATTAATTACCATACAATCAGTTATTGTCAAACACTCGAAACAGCTGATTATCTGATACTCGTATCTTTCAAATTGCATACATTAGAGCCAGACAGTATCTCCTACAATCCACTTATTACAATTCTGATACTAGTCACTAATGATAACATAATCACATTTAAAACAAACATCCAAACCAACCCTACTCTACCGGAAGGAAGAATGATCATACCTGCAGAAAGAGGAACTTCTGTTCCTATATTGGTAGAACGACTGTTCAACTTTGCTCTTGAAAGCATTCTACCCTCACCCTTCAAAGACTTTGCTTCAGCATCGGAAGATGAAGAAACGGTTAATTTATCACCTCTAGGAGTCAAAGCAGTAGAACTGGGGATACCTAGATTACTTGTTGATGGGGTTTTAACTGAATTACTCCTTTCGAAATTCCTTTCTTTTTTGTTTTTTAGACTTCCAAGATCCTGAACATGCGAAGAGTTTGGGGATAACATCTTAACTTTTGAACCGCTTTCACCGAAACGCCCCGAGTTACTAGATCTAAACCCCAACGTATTAGATCTAAACGATGAAGATTTCCCCATTTCTCTGGCTTCATGAGGCGTACGTTCTTGAGGCGTACGTTCTTTGGTCGACTTTTGTCTTTGAAGAACAAGATCGTCTACAAGTTTTGTTTTAGACCTTCCATTCGCTAAATTGAATGAACTGGACTTAACAAAATTACCTAAAACAGATATTTTAGATGTGTGTTACGGAAGTGATTACTTGACACATAATAATCAACTGTGATATAACTGGTGGCAGTACTCGAATGTCCTTTTGCTAATTAAAGTTGTTATAGCCAGATAATCGCATTATTTTATGTATTTGGTAAATTCATATTAGACAAAAATAAAATGATAAAATGACCAAAAAATGAAATTGCAGAAAAGCCAAAATAAGGACAGTTCATGACGATGTCCGTAAAAGTCTTATATTGGCAAATTCAAATTAATTGAGAAATGTAATGAAGACGTTTTTGACATGTGATATTCAGAAGTTGTATATTAGAAAACTGGTTCAAAAAAATAAACATAACCATATATCACACTTTGTAAGGAAAGTTACAAAGATTCGTCAAATGGAAATAAATGTCTCTGCAGCAGGTTAAGGGGTATATACGTAAATTTATATATTTATTTATCGTCTTTGCCCAAAGTTATATTAATGTACCCCTCGAGTTACAAATGATCATTAGAAACTTGTTATTTGATATATTCAGATGTATAAAAATTAAAAAAGTGATCATGTACCTCTTAAAGATTCTGACCGCGGGCGTGTAGGGGGAGAACGTGCCCCTTCTAATAGCTCATTTCCAAAACGAGAATCAGAAGCAAACTGGCGGCTTGATTTGGCTTTTCCGCGGTCAACATCCTTGGTTGACCCAATTCTCTTCTCACGGTCTTGTTGTTTACCAGATGACGAAGAGTCGGATTCTTCTGCACGTCTTTTACCAGATACTTTCATAACCGGAAGATCTTTTTCTGCAGGTTGATCTTTTTCTGCTCCAGCCTCTGTACTATACTTGCGACGGTTTTTGTTTTTATTTTCTTCATCTAAGCACTCTTCACATAACCAGTCACCTTCGGGAACTTTATCGAGAATTACCTTGGAACAATAACTGACAAAACAAAATAAATTAACATATTAAATATCTTGATTCTTTTGTAAACTGTAATACAAATAGGTCCACCATTAAGCGATTGCTAAATAGACTTACATGTGTTCAGCACCATCAGGGCACTTACTACATATACACAAAGTATCATCGTGTCCTGCGTCACCGCATATATCACATACTTTAACCTAAATGAAAACATTCAACAGCAATGTTATTAGTTACATAAGACGCATGTAATCATATAAGATGTAAAAAAAAAACTAGATGTTTCATACTCACATCCTCCACAACATCTGAGTCATCACTATCATCTGCATGATTCTCTTCTTCCGGATCTTCTTCTGGGTCTTCTTCTGAATCTTCTTCTGGATCCTCTTCTGGATCTTCTTCTGGATCTTCTTCAGGCTCTTCTTCTGAAGATTCATCAGCTAGATTACCCCCACCGCGGCTGGTTCCCACTTCTTTCTTTAGGGATTTGGTCATTATTTTCTTACGATTGCCTACACTAACTCTATTATTCGCATGATCATCAGAACTAAGTGAAGTCTCTACATCACGATCAGCCTTCTTATTGACATCCTTGCGTTTGACAGAACTTTCATCAGCTTTTCCCATTGGATTTCCCTTAACATGCAAACAGGACAAACACGGAGCAGTACACGCGTCACACTTTACAGACTCTGCTTTTAAATTAAGCTGTTATTTACTGGCAGACCTCTTGACACATTTACCGACTTGAAATACACCTATCATGCATCAGGAACACCAGTAAGCGAGAATTAGTGATGTAATTACCACAAGTAAACATATTGGAAACACCAGCTACATATTTAACTACGGTATATAAGTATATAACACACAAATATTGGGGCTAAAAAATCATTAACAATTCAGAATACGATCCATTACCTAGGAAAAAAAAAACTCAAGTGGACAAGGGAAGACCGACCCTAGGGGGTGTATGGGATTGCTATTTTTTTCTGCTTTTCTTATCTGCTTAATTTTACCTTTTTAAGCAGACCAATTTATGTTACCAAAACTGTTTATGAGCTTATTCTGAGGTAAAATAAGTAGTCACTGACAAGCGGGTATGAAGAAGCTGTTTATTTCAATGTGCTATTTTGAGATGAAACTAAAATTACTTTTATACCATCATATTTAGTCTAAAACCTTTGATAAATAAACTTGTCTGAATTTTTCCACTAAATCATTACTGTTTCCTACAATACTTATTTTTTAGTAGGTGATGTTTGGATAAGCTTAACCATAGGACACGCGTGATATCGTGAAGAGACAAAATAAACCATCTGGTTAACATGTGCATGTATTTAACATGTGAATGCATCTGGAGTGTTAACCTTTAGCGTTTATAAAATAATGCTTGTTTAGCAGCAAAGTTGTAGCTTTTGGATTTTCTACGGAAGTTCCTAATTGAAACGTTGTAGTGTAGCGTAAGCGTTTAGCTTTTCCTCATTTTATGAATATAATTACACCTACAGCGAATGCTTTTATCAGAGACAGCTAACGTTAGTTTTAGCAAACGAATTTATTAAAGACAGCCAATGTTAGTTTTACCAAATATAGCTTCAGCTTATGTGTTCTCAAAAGCCTGAATTCAAGGGATTTAACATATAACTAGCATTTTAGTATAAGCTTACCCAAACACCCCCTAAAGGGCACTAAAATCTATGTATACATAAATGCTTAAGATAATAACAAGTCCATATATGCATTTCTTGCACCACACAGCCTTAATCTCCCCAAAATGTGGTGCCATAGCATTCTAGTGCCATAGCCTACGTGGCAGCACTTTTTGGCTATAGTACCACTTTTGGCTATGACACCACACCACCGTACCCTGTGCTCTAAGGGAGTGTTGGAGTAAGCTGATGCATTTTCAAAAAACCACAATTCAAGGGATTGATCTTATTAGCCACTTAATAAAAGACTTTCCCAGCCCTCCCTAAAAAAGTAATAACTAATTGCCGTACTCATTTTTAGTTTTTTTTTAGAACAGCAAATTTTTTCACACCCTATACCATCCATCCCGCAATGTATTTCACAAATGCCTCCAGCGAGACTTGAACCCACAACCTCTAGGTTGGTGAAGAACTCACATACCACTAGACCAAAGGCCTTGGGTTAAAAAAACGGAAAAGAAAAAAAGAACTAATTGTCATAATCATATTCACTGCACATTAATGCTTCCTAACTTTTTTCATCTATAAATATACCCTGCAAGCATACATAACATTCACAAGAACACCAACTCCTCCTCAAACTTTAAACATTCCATATGGCCTCCACTCCTCCTCAATCCCCCAAGAACAGCAACTCTAAGAAGCCTATTTCTGATGGGGCTGAAGGAAACCCTCCAAGAGGCAGTGAGGCCTCATCCTCTACACAGCCATCAACGTGGCTGCAGCTAGCATGTTCTACTAGTGGTGCTTCTTCAAGCAGTCGACTAACAGTTAGCACGGGCAAGGTTATATGCCCTATATGCAACCGTAACTTCCATCATGGGCCCGCCTTCTGCGGCCATTTAAGATGGTATTCTGAAGAATTAAGGGGAAGATACAGAGAACAAATTCAAAGAGTGTTGGCCTCTTGCAACGAAGAAAAAGAGGCTTCCAGCAGTGAGGTACAAGAGACTGTACAAGTCTCAAAAAGCAAGCTTTTCGATTTGAACGAGCTACCAAGTGATGATGATGACGACGCGTAAACATCGGGGCCTGATAAATATTCTTGGCGGCACCTTTTCTGCGTCGTTTAGCTTGTAGCGTTTAGAATGCTATGCTTGTTTTGCAACTAGCCTTTAGCTTTGGATTTTGTTTTATGTCATTTCATAATCAATAATTGCAGCAACATATATGTTTCCAGTTCTATAAAACACAGCTAATGCTAGTTTTACCATTCATTGTGCAATACCATGTTTGCTTTACAAATTTATTGTGTAACGTAGCCCTGTATATGTAATTATATATCAGCATTTGAGAAGCAGTATTTATAAAGAAGAGGATAAACACTTGTAAACAAACAATCTGTTAAACGCTCCTAAACGCTACTTGAAGACACATTTATGTTTTCTGTCATATAGCGTAAACACAATATGGTGTAAGGGGGGTTTCGGAAAGCATGTGTTTTCAAAAAAGCCCCAATTCAAGGGATTTCGTCTTATTAGCCTTTTAGTATATATGCCTACACAAACACATAGCTTTGCAGACACAATAATCTCATACGCTCCTAAACTATAAGGAGGTGTTTGCAAAAAGCCCCAATTCAAGGCATTTATCTTATCAACCTTTTACTATAAGCTTACCAAACACCCCTAAAGCTCACCGCAATCTTCTATAATCATATTCACCAAATTCAAAAAATCACTTTATATAAAACATGCCAATAAATACATGTCTATTTGTTTTACTTTTCAAACACTACTTTAAGACGCATTAATCTTTTCTGTCATATTACACTTTATTATAACACCTACATTAATCGCATTTATCAATTAAAAAAAAAACCAAATGATAGTTTTACTAAATATAGCCTAAGGGGGTGTTTGGGTAAGCTTATCTGTATTCTAAAAAGCCCCAAAAGCTAACCCAAATAATTCTGTAATAATATTCATGTAATACGCACAAAACACTTTATATACAAAAAAACAAGCAAATAAATGCAATGTAAATAAGCATAGTAATCAATTTAATACGTGTTTATCTTTTTGTAAACACTACTTAAATAAACATTTATCTTTTGTCATTGTATAATTACGCACACAGCTACGTCACATAACGCTTGTGCTTATCTTTTCGTTTTATTTTCTGAACACTATTGTACATTTGTACAAATACACACCTCCTGTGTATGTTTTAAGTTTCTGAACGCTAGCAAACACTTTTATAAAACAAATAAATAAACGCCGCGCAACCTAACCATGGTTAAATACAACTTAACGGGCAACACTACTTTATTTTCTGAACGCTAGCGTACATATACACACCTCTAGGCTCCTACGCGACCAGACACTTATATAAAACAAATAAACAAACAGATACGGCAAACGCTTAGTTAAATTCGTCTCGTAAATTATAAATCGCTAAACGCAACGATAACCAAACATCGTAAAATCAGATAATTTAAAAAAACCCCAAAAACTAATTCATTAAAAACAATCTAAACACTAAAACATGAATTAACCTTAAATAAAACAATAAAAAAGGAATCAGTTAAATAACAACCTCAATTAACGACCAATTCACCATCAATTAACCGATCGATCAGACTGTAAACCCTAATTGATCAAAACGACGTCGTTTAATTGGCTTGATGACGTAAGAATTTGAAGATTGGGGTTTTTAGGGTTAGGGCACACGAATGAAGAAGAAGATTTGGGGGGGGGGGTGTTTGTTTTGTTGGTTTCTGTCACACAATTATATTGTTTTTTTAAAGATTTTTGGATTTTAATTTAGGATTAAGTTACGGATCGTTTTCGGGATAAACATATCTGATCATATAACGGTGTGAATAGATCGGAGTTTTGGATGATTAGGTTTCGGTTATGGAAAAGGCGTTTTGAGGTTTTGTTTAGAGATTAGATTTCTGATTTGATAACGGTGCGTTATATATTGAAGTTTCGGGTTCGGGTAAATAGTTTACGGGTATGGTTGTTTTCGGGTTAAATGTATCTGATACGGTAATAGTTACATTGGATATTCGGGTTCGGGTAACTAGGTTTCGGTTTATGGTAATGTGTTTTTGTTATTTTCCGGGTTAAATGTATCGGATATGGTGAATATGTATTGTACATATGATTTCTGGGGTCGGGTGAAATGCTTTGGTTATGAAAAACGTGTTTATGTTACTTATGGTTTAAATGTATCCGGTATGGTAATAATGTGTTGTACATTAGATTTGCGGGTTCACGTGGTTAGGTTTCGGATTATGAAAGACGGGTTTTGATTGTTTTCGGGTTAAACGTGTCTATATAGTAAAGATGTATTGTACATTGAATTCTCTTGTTGGGCGATTAGTTTGGACTATAGGAAACATGTTTTATAACGCATAAAGATATAATGCAATGTTACTTATATGATATGATGATATGGGTATACATATATAGACATATTTTGGTGAGTATATTGTATTAGGTTAAATTTATCTGATTTGTTAACAATATTGTAAGAATCAATAATATCAAACACACCTGAAAATGAAAGAAGTATACTTTTAGATAGAGAATGAGGCTAGAATGGAATTCTAGAAACCCCTCTAAGAGCGGGTGAATTAATCAACCACTCTTCCCAAATGGGAAAGAGGGTTTATATAGTCAATAGATCATATAATTGCGGCCACCTAATGGGATTTATAGCACAACCCATTACTCAAATACTAACTATACTACCTAAAAAACTACGTGCTATATCATATAACTATCTAGGAGTGACCGATATTTTACTTGTAAAAATCAATAATGTTTTAAGTTTGAATGTAAATGTTATGTTGCTTACGGTGTATATTTATAGCTGAAAAAAAGATGGGAAGCATTAATGTACGGTGAATAAGATTAAAGTATGGCTAAGCAACGAGGCAAACCCGAACCAAAATGAACAAAACCGAACTGAAAACCGATTTTAAGTAAAATGTAAACCGAGAACGGGAATGAATCAGCGAACCAAAACCAAAAAGAATTTGTGTAACACCCCCAAATTCGGGTCACATTAGCGGAAGGGTCCTTGGGTGTTACTTATATGATACAATCACACAATTATAGAAAACAGCTCAAACGAGTCGTTCTTGGTAAAAACATCCATTCATTCATTCAAAAGATAATTAATCCATACACGGTCCCAAATAGTTTTAAAAGTTTACATACACACCAAAAGATAAGAAGTGCTTTGAATGGATGTATTTTTTAAAAGTGGGCCTAAGTCCTTAAAATTAAGCAAGCTTCACCGCGTTCCTCGAGTACCTTCTTAATGGACTTGAGATAAAACATGTTATAAAGTCAACAGAAATTGTTGAGTGAATCCATAGAGTTTAAATATGTAAATCGAACACAAGTATCTAGATAAAAAATAATCGGATGACAATTATGTTGTACAGACATAATCATCGCGTTATTACATAAGCCTCATGACATTGAACGTTAACATATATATATTTCAGCCCACAAACACACCTAGCCTAGTGCGTATATTTCTCGTATACAAATGCATCTGAAGTGCTTCCATACACATTGCGGTAGCTAGTCGCATCGGACTGGCGTCACCCCGATAGATCTATCCATAGTATTAGCGTTCAGTTGTACCGAGTAATTAAAAATTTATAATAAACAAGTCTTATAGGCTATAAGCAAACTTATGTAAATAAATTCATCTGAGCATACAATCGGGTCCCTTGTGTTCTATTTTTAAAAAAAGCATGTTATCCCTCTCGCAGGTTTTATAAAACAAGTAAATAAGTTAAAAAGCAAGGCTATAGACTCACTTGTGAATGAAGATAAAGATGACTACAAAATCAAAGCACTTTTGTCGCGCGGGAGTACTCGGTGAACCGCAACCTATAAACAAATTTACCGAATTTAGGTTCTAGTCGCCGTTAATCCCAGTCAACACATGAAATTCAGAATTTTTAAAAAAATTGCCCAAAATTGGCCTATGCAGGATTCTAGCCTAAGTCTAGTTATTCAGTAGCAAGTACCTCTACCGATTGACCAAGCCATACGTTGTGGTAGAAGGTTGGAAAACAAATCTTTAACCCGGTTTAATTGTTTACATATTATATTTAGCAAATCGACTAAACTTATAAACACATGCATTCGTATGTTCAAAAACTCTACGAAACCCTAAAAACACACGAGTCGACTCATTCATTAGTGTTTTGTATTTTATAACACTACGTGATGGGAAGCGAAGCATTAGTGATGGAAATCGTATGCTACAAATGCTTGAGAGTTGGCATATCATCAAAGTAATTTGTTGGACCTTTCATATACTTTTATTGAGTCGCTAATTTATGTAATTAAACAGTTAGATATTCATATGCATCCTTCATCAGTTGTGCCATCTGTGGCTTGATCCGGTTAGGTCAGATGTTGTTACTCAAATAATAAAGAAAAGTTGATTTGGTAGCAAAGCTTATGAGGAAGAACCGTTGGTTACTTGCATATCTAATTAACCACTATGTTAATTACTGTTATTTACTGACTTCCAACTGCGCTCGACGGATGGCTTTTTGTGATGTTATCTTGTGCTCTCAGTCGTGTCAGTTGATAAGTCATATTTATTTCTTTTTTGATACTATTAACCTTACCATTCATCTTGGCAGGATATGTCTTACGGAGTAATATACTTAAAATCAAATGGAGACCAACTTTCGAGATTCATATAATACTCTTGAGGTATATTTATTTATGATTACACACCTTTGACTTTTTGTGCATTATATGTTGTATTTCTTCAAAAGTTGTTTGGTTGCTATAAAAGTGATTTATAAGCTGCTTTGTGTGCCCATTATAAGTTTTATTTCCCTATCATAAGTTGTCTTTGTCAATTTTAATATGTTCTTTACACATTATAAGCTATATTTTGGGCATCATAAGATAGTTTAGGCCCCATTATATCATGTGCATGCATTAAAGGGTTTGTTGGTTGGTAAGCCACGTATGCCTAACATATAACAAGGTGAATAGCTATACGGATAATCTTGATTTAACCCAGCCACATTCCATATTAGATACTACAGGTTACTCCTCGACTACTAAAGCATCTTGTCGCCTTTATTATGAGGTAGATTAATCTCTTGGGTTGTCTATTAAGGGGAGTTTGGATAAGCTTATTGTAACTGCTTTATCAACTTAATGTGTTTTGGGATAATACATTCACAATACATTATGAAATTAATGAAAGCCAATGGTTATTTGGCCTGATTGAAGGTAAATAATTAGATATAATTATTGGTGAGAATTTGAATTCTCTATTGGCATTAGTTGATCTACTGAGAGCATTCCAGTATACAAATGGAGGTATTTTAAATGTTGCAATGCTAGATATGTAGAAAAGTGTGCTTATTATAACTAATGTTGTTTTCATTTATGTAAATAATCATTCAGGAACTGGTATCATTGATGTAAAAAAATCAAGAGCAAAACAAGAAAGAATATTCGTTCTACTTGAGAACAACTGCAGGCAGACACTCCTTGATTAATATTGGCAAATCAAATACAATGTACGATGTGTAACTTGTTGATTCTCCAACACTTATATCCGTGATCCAAGAGAATGGTGGGGGAAAAGATGTAACTAAAGTAGAAGATGTGGATGATTTACATCCTATGCAATCAGTAAAGTTGGGATCCAATCGTAGGTATGAATGTATGAATATTTCGTGGGTAGTCTGATACGCTATTGAACTTGTTTTTGGCATGTTAGTCATATTCTATCCTCTGCAATACATGTGGAAATTCAAACACGAGTTACCCGTAATGCCCCTGACATGCTTTTGTGGTCGAGGAGTAACATGTAGTATCTAATGATGTAAATGTGTTTTATTTTTTGTTGCATGTAATTAAGCATTTATATGGATGCCTGCTTTGGTAGTCCCTTCTAATAATGTTTCACACAAGATGCTCATAAAGAATCGACAGCTGCAACTAAACCTGCTGCTATGAAAGGTAATCATTGATTTTTTATTTCTTTATATTTTTCCTCTTGCATTACATGATTGTTTTTTGTTTGTAGGTTTGTGTTGTACAAACTTTCTTAGGAAAAAGAAAATGCATATCACTTCTTTTATAAAATTACTTTTTGTATAACAACGTAAAAAAGAACAAAACATTATTCATCAACTGTATTAATCTTGAGACACACATACCAACATAAGAATGATCCTCATATCGTACCTTATATCCTATTATATCCAAAACCATTTTTCTGGAATGGTTGTTGAACCACAAGACCAGTGATATTGGTAACGATAACCTATAAAAGTACTTGACAATTCAGCTTTTACTTGTACGTTTTATGAAAAAGAAATTTTACATTGATTTTTTATTTCTCTATATTTTTTCTCTTGCATTACATTATTGTTTTATGTTTGTAGGTTTGTGTTGTGTCAATCCCTATCCAATCATGTTTACCATCTGCTGCTTTTTCCATATTTCATTTGCTTCGGTTTATCTTTCGTTATCCATTCCATTGTAATGAGATTCTTCTATATTGCGCTTTTCTTGGTATAGGGAAAGGAAGCTCATTTGGTTATAGAGAAGAAGACAAGGATAATATAGTCATTTCACGCTTATATTGGTGTAGTCGAAACAAATTTGAAAGTATAATGGTAAAGTCACGAGATTAATTAGTAAGTGTTTAAAGTCGGCACAAATGAATAAGTATGTTGGTATTTTATAGCTTTTACCCTTTGGGTGAGGGAGGTTTTGGAAAGGTGTACTTAGGGTGGGTTGGCCAGAATACGTTTTCCCCTTCAAAACATTGTGTTAGTTTTCATGTTGCTATTAAAAGGCACTATCTAGATAGTAAAAATGTAGAATAACTACTTACTTATTTTCTTTTGGAACATGAGCAGCGGTAGCTGGACAACACCAGTTGGGATAGCAACAGCACGAGCAACACCACGACCTATAGAAACCTTGACATATATCCATGAGATAAGAATATCAATTCCCGTTTCTTTTTGGTAAATGTTATTTAGAACGTATCACTCACTTTGACCTATATATTTATGTATGAACTGGAACTGTAGGATTGTGTCAATGGGGGTAGTTTCACCTAAATTGTATAAAAATTATTTAAATTGTTTTATTTCATATATAGGTTATTCTTTAGTTGGCTAAAGAGTTTCTCCCATTTTATTATTGTCCGATCAATTATTAGTTTACTTTGTGGAACATTTTTATTATACGAATTATTTCCATACTGGGAATAAAGGGCATCCTTATAACAATTTCTCTGTTTTTAATCTGATTTCTAGAGTGCTCGGTGCAGTGGTTTATAGCCACATTATGGGTACCAATAACACGGCCAACTGCATCGTTGGCCACATTATAGGCATGTTATTTGTACAACATTATGCCCATAACAATGGATCATTTCATTCTTTACCTGGGTTTGTGATGTCATAAAAACAACGATATTTTCCATATTGAGAGTTCTTTTAAATATTGGATCATTTCATTATTTGGAAAATAACTACTTATAAAGGGGTGTTTCGATTAACAGATTATTAGTATTTTTTAAGGCCATAAGCCGACCAGACAGTATACGACACGATCTCTCATTTTCAAATATTCCCGGAACCCAAACACCCCATAAGCTGAAAACTTCGCCTAAGATAGCCGATAAAAAGAAGGCCCATGAGAAACATATATTGGAAGTCCGGACAAGTATTATTTCACAGCGATTACACCTTTTTATAATATTCAATATATTATGTTAAACATGTAGAAACCTATAGAAATGAAAAGCCTTACCAAAAGGGTCAATCTGATCAAGGGGCAATATATGTGCGTGTTTGATACAAAGAACAGTCTTGACAATGTAGGTTGCTCATTGTATCATTAACTTTTTAAAACCATTGTTTCTACTATATTTGTATAAATATGCATAAACGAATGTTACACGTAGAGGACACATTTTCTATAAATCCTATTGCATTTGACAATGTAGGATTTATTTTGATCATCTTGGGGTACCATGTTCAGAGTGACGCGTGAAAGACTTCATCAGATTATATAATGTGTATCTTCCACATTTTTAAATACCAGGCACAGAACGTGAACTCCATCTAACAAAAGAACTTCATTTTTAGAATATTAGCGAGCCTTATTTTCAAAAGCATTTTCTTTGTTTTGTGTACTTTTATTTGATCGACCAGATGATGAAGCAGGTTCATTCACACCTTTATGATAATTGTCACCCGAACCAAGGATCCACAGCTGATGCTTGTCATAATCGTCATCATACCCTTATCAGTATGCACATCCTTCCCAAAAATGTTCTCATACTCTTTTTTCTTGCTTATCTGAGGGCTAAAAACTCCATTAAGATAGATATCTTTGTACCTTCCTTTATCAGCCATTTCATCTTTGACCTTTTTAATACCTTTTTTGACTTCAACTATCTCACTGGGAGAAAACTGATGTTATGAGTCGTTAATGTATCTGATGTAACTAAAATAAAACTTACGTAAATGAATCAGGCTACTTCTATCAACCTCTGTTAGCCGTATTTAAAGTGATGGTCATATAATATATCGTTGCGAAGCTCGTGAAAAATGCAATCTAATGGTGTCGAGAGTTCCAAGTTATGATTGTTTATGTAACGGTAATTAGTCCCGAACACAAAAATGAGGAAGGCCTTCCAAACATGTAACCCTTAGTATAAAAAGTCATTTTCACCTCATTTGTGTGTTTTTTTTCCATTTACTAGGTTTTAGAGAGAGGAGGCTCCTCTTGTTTCTCTCATTAGGAAAACACATACTTCATGTTTTTCTTTCCTTTTTCTTTTCTCTTAATCTAATCTTTTTATTTTGTTTAATCTTCTTTGTTCTTCATCTTATTTTCGTCTTCATTATTTTTGTGTTCATCATCATTATAACATAAACATCACGTCCTACATATTCATCTATAACCCGCGGATATATTATATATATACAGATTTCGTGCGTTACATCCCTACAAGTGGTACCATTCGCCAAGGAATTCGTAGTTAGCTCGTTTTCATGGTTTTTCTTCATTAAATCATTGAAAAACATATTCGTTTTTTTTATTTAAGGTTGTTCTTCGTGTTTGGATTGAAAAAAAAATCGGCTCAAAATTTTAAAAATTTTCATTTTTCTTGTCCCTATGATGCTATAAACCCTTAATTTATAAATCCTTTCGTCGGAAAACCTTCCCATAGTTGCCTTTTCGAGATTGTTGAAGTCTTGGTTAATCTCGGAAATTTTTGAAAAATTTCGAGATAGTGAAAACCCTAATTTCCGAGATGGTGTACTAGTGTATTTTTCTGAGATGGTGTAATAAATTTTTTTCCGAGATAAGAATTTCCGAATTGGTGATCTTTTTCGAGTTTGTGATCTGAGATAAGAAATTCCGAGATAGTGAAGATAATATCGAGATAAGCTTTTCCGAGTTGGTGATTTGTTTCGGAAATCAGATTTTGATTTTTTCGAGTTGAAGTTTATCGAGACTAGCTTCAAGTAATTTTTTCCGAGAAGAGCACTTCAAAGAATTACCGAGATAATTAATGACAATTTTTGTTCGATTTATTCCTAAACTTAGCCACCATCTAGACTAGTTTTACTGCATAGTTTACCAAAAAAGAAAAAAAAGAATTCACTTTTTTTAGGTCACCCATATCAAAAAAAAATTATATACTATTTTTACGGAATTTTTAGTTCAATTTCAAATTTTGGTGATACGTTTTTCGGGCGAAATTTGAATATCCGAGAATCTGAAACGCGCTTTCTACGAATTGTGATCCTGTTTTACACATGACTTCTACAATGACTTCTCAACAAGACATCTATGCTGCGGGTACTGAGAATCGTCCTCCCATGCTAAACAAGGAGAATTATACTACATGGGCTAGTCGTCTTCTTCTTTATGCAAAATGTAAACCGTTGGGAAAGATGATCGTGAACTCCATCCAAAAAGGTTCGTATGTAAGACGAACAATTACTCTGCCTGGGGATTCCACGAGTGATAACCTAGTGGCCGACTCTAGTCGTGAGCAAACAAATGAAAAACTAACTGAGAATTAATCTAAACAATTCGACGTAGATGATCAAGCGATTAAGTCATACTTATGGGATTTCCCGAAGGTGTTTATGCTGCTTATGGGACTTCCCTAAGGTTTTTATGCTGTTGTTGATAGTTAAGACACCACACACGAGATTTGGCTCAGAATTCAAAAAATGATGAAGGGTGTGAAATTGGTTTACAGGAAAAAGAGACTAAGTTGCTTCGTGAATGGGAGAAGATTACTTCTACCGAATGGGAACAAATTGAACCTTGCTATCATCGGTTTTCAACACTCATGAATCATCTTAGAAGAAATCTCCACGAACCTGTACAAATTGCTGCCAACATTAAATTTCTTGATGATCTTCCATAAGAATTGTCACGATATGTCACACTCGTCAATCAAACCAAGGATCTTCATGCCGTGGACTACACTCAATTATATGATTATTTTAAGATGAATCAAGCTGGGGCTAATGAAGTTAGGGTAGAGAGACTTGCAAAAATAGAAGATCCATTGGCTTTCATGGCAAACTCTCCATCACCTCTTTCATATCCCATGGTACCTTATAATCAACCATCCTCGAGTAACTTCATGCCACAACAACAAGAACTCAACACTTATGGTTATCAACTCCCTGTTGATGTGAACTACTTGCAACAACCTATGGATTGCTTTGATGACATCATAGATCCTACTCATGCGATTAATACTGGTTTAGCACTTTTTGCAAAGGCATTAAAATTCACCATTAACCTAACCAACAACAATAAGAGAATCTCCTCGAACACGAGAAACAGACAGACTGCCTAATGATGAATGTGAATCAAAATCGTCAATTGGTAGTTGGAAGGAACACAGGGAATCAATTTCAACAATATGGTGCTCAGAATGTAAGAAATCAGTTTGTTCACAATGCATGGCAGATTGTTAGGAATGTAGGTAATCAATTTGGACAAAACCGTGGTCAGAATCAAGAAGTTCAGAATGTGGGTAATCAGAATAGGTTAATTGTTGTGCCATCGGTTGGAAATTAGATGCAAAATATTGTGGCTGCAAGGGCTGAAAGTATTGGTATGGGTAATAGAAACAACAATCGTCAGATTCAGTGCTACAATTGCAGGGGATATGGTCATTATGCTTGTGAATGCACTGCCAAAACGAAGAGGGATGTCGCTTATCTCTAGACCCAGCTTCTCATAGCTCAAAAGGAAGAAGCAGGAATTCCACTTCAAGCAGAGGAATTTGATCTTATGGCATCTGAATCAGAATATGACGAGGAAGAAGAGGTGAATCCGAACTATATCTTGATGGCAAACTTGCAGCAAGCATCAACCTCGGGAATTCATGCTGATAGCGCTCCCGTCTATGATTCAGACGGCCCATCTGAGGTACACCCACACTTCGATGATAATGATATATATATATATATATATATATATATATATATATATATATATATATATATATATATATATATATATATATATATATATATATATATATATATATATATATATATATATATATATATATATATATATATATATATATATATATATATATATATATATATATATATATATATATATATATATATATATATATATATATATATATATATATATATATATATATATATATATATATATATATATATATATATATATATATATATATATAATATGTCTAATCAGGAGAAAAAGTATATTGATCTACTTGAGCCCTACACTAGGACACATGGAGAACAACCGAATAATAATAATATTATTACTAATCCGCCCAGTGTGGACCTTAGTGGAGATCAAGTTCCCCAGCTTACACCTTTCATAACGAGACGCATGCATTTTATAAATCATTATTTGATAAGATTACCAAGGAGGTTGATAATGTCAAGGTGGTCAATAATAAGTTTAGAGAATCTAATGCCCAGTTGACCAATGAGCTTGCGATATATAAGGAAAAGGAGAAAAGTTTTAAAACTCATAATGCTAAAATTAAGGAACTTGAACAAGCTCATGCTACATCAATTTATCAAGAAAAATGCGTTACAACAAAATTAAATGCTTTACATTTAAGTAGTGCCAAAAAGATAAGCGATTAGAATGATGAAATCATCTCTGTTAATAAACAACTTTCAAATGAAAAATTAATTATTTCTGATCTTAAAGAAGAAAGAAAAAAGCTGAAACATGATTTTAAAATTCGAGAAGATGGTCTTCTTGAGGATATTTGCAATGACGAGGATAAAATTAGGGAATTAGACAACCTTTTGATAAAAAGAGGTCAATCCATACAGACTATAAACATGCTTGCTCCAAAAGTGAATGAAATGTACCACACCCGTTATAAATTGGCTTTAGGTTGTCCTCATCCTACTAATCCAAAATATCTTAAGCAAGCTCAGGCCAGCCAAAAAAGTTTATATAATGGTAATGTGTTGCTAGATAAGCATGATCCCCCCATTTTGTATGATTTGGAGAAAACTGTTGAACTTGCTGCAGAGTCTCGTTTAAGAATGCAAAGCTTAATAAAGAAGTGACACCCGTTTATTATCCAAAAATTAATCCTCCTTTAGGAAAATTTGTTTGGTTTAAAACGAGTATTAAAATGCTTTTGATACCAAGTGAGGAATTGTCGGATGATCCTCCTAAACCGAGCGTTACATAACGGTTTCTCAATGAGGTAAAAGATAACTTTGTCATTCTTAAACGTGTTGTTAATTCTAAAATAAATGGATGAAATTTTACATCACTCATTCATGTGGAGTTACAAAAAGTGCTTCAAAACAACATTAATTCGATTATTAATCAAGTTGATGCTAGGTTATCCAATTTTGAAAACGAGTTTTTAAAAGAAGTAGCCAACTTTGTTCAAGACTTTAAATCTTTGGCAAAGGAGGCTGATGAATCTCTTGATAAAATTAAAGTTTTGGAAAATGATCTTGAACGTCTCTTGAAAGCAAGTGACAGTGTTGATAGTAATCCCGTTACGTTAAATATCTCTGTGTCAGATAACGAAACCCTCCAAACTGAGCTTGAACGTACGAAAGAGTAAATGAAATCTTATGTCATTATAAAGGATAAAGAATTCACCGATCTTTGGAATAAATTTGTCAAAAAATGTGATGATGTAAGTATGACAGAATTTCGTACGATAAACCTTACAATAAAATGCAACAGAAAATCGAACGGTTGCAAGCTCATTTAGGAGGTTTAAGGGAAAGAATCTGGTTTCTTCTGGCGTTAGAGAATGCCAGTGATGGGAATGTTCAGAAGCTTAAGGCTAAGATTGCAGATTTAGAATATGAGGTTATTTCTTATAAGCGGGTTATGGAACACGTCAAGTTTGTCTATCAAGAACTCATAGATAAAATTTGTGAAAACTGCAAGTTAAAGGCCTTGTTAAAAGACAAGATTTCTAAACCTTGTACGAGTGTGAATACTATGATTGAAAACTATCAACCTTGGGAACTACACGTATTTCTGTAACACCTTTTCCCAAGGTTGATGTGACAAAAGTTGTTGTGCTTGCCCCAGGATTGTTTTGAGTTAGTTCTTTATCTCAACCTAGGGTAGAAATATCTATGCATAACAAATAACATAAATCAAGTGTTAGGACAAAACCGACCACTATATCACAACCACAAGTCATCGATTTGAAAAGTGATAATTCTAACAAACGTGTGTATGCTTCTACAGGAATAAACAACTACACTAAGAGCAGAAGGCCACAACCTACGAGCAATACAAGGAATGTGTTAGTTTATCGTAATCCTTGGTTTATAGTATTGATGGAATGATTACAAGAGAGAGATATATGAAGAACTAAAGAGAGAAACTAGGAGAGAAACTGGAGAGAGAAAGGAGAGGATTAGAGAAAAGATGTAATATTAGATTATGTGAAATGAGAACCAACCCCTCCTAACATGCTAGGAGGGGGTATATATAGCCCACCCTACATGTGGTCTTTGTGGGTTATATTGTTACATTACTAGATCACAAGCCCATACTAGATGTATCTCATTGGAGTGACCGATCCTTTCTAAATACGTGAAAACGTATTTCTAACAATCTCCCCCTAAGGGAGGTCGCTCCAAGAGACAAAGTCCTAAATAGTGTATAGCTCGTGATCTATGCTAACTATGATGTGACCGATACTTTCTTTGGAATTTTGTATTTCCAACAATCTCCCCCTAAGGGAGGTCACATCATTTTACAAAATCTTAAACCTAGCATACTATTCTTGAGTCTTCGATCTTGTTCTTGTGAATATGCTAATGTGATCTTTGACTTTAGTCTTGAACATGTTTCCTTGCCTTGACCTTGTGCATTCATCACTTGTGATATTTGCCTCCTCGTGACTTCATGTTCCACATATTTATACCTTTATACATTCTTGAAAGCTTCAGAGTGTGATACAGTAGAAGACTTGACTTTTAGACTTTCTTGAATTTGTTGAAGTATTAAGTGCAGAAAGTATAAGCATGTGGGGACGACTTCTTCTCGGACACCGCAACGCCACTGTCTTGTTACGTTGCATAAGATAGTTAACAATATAACGTAGACACGGATGAAATGGCTTTGAACATTTCAACCTAATTAGGTAGCATTTTACCTCCGGTCGGTGAAGACCGTTGGACGATATTTAAATATCGTACTTGTTGTAGGTAGTTTCAATTAAAACCCCCTTTACAAGATTTCACAAGTAAACCCGTTCTCTTTACTCGACCGTCCAAAGCTGACTGCAAACGTAAAGAGTGAATCATTTGGATAGAATTATCTGCATGATTGAAGCTGTCAATTCATATACCTGGAACAAGTGAAATTCAATTAAGAACCGCACCATCGTTGCTTTCCAGTTGTCACGAGCTTGATTCATATAGAATCTTGTAAGTTACATACCAAGTGCTGTTTGATGTTAACACTAGAAGGATTTCCACTAATCACTGTAAACACAAAAGAGTGTCACTATGAGTGTTCTGGCAAGATCACTAAGATATTGCATAGAGGCCTGAAACGTTTTTAAATTCAATTAAGAGTTAAACCATTGTTGCTTTCCAGTTATCACAAGTTTCATTCATAAAGAATCACACAAGTCACCTACGATGAGCTTTTTGATGTTCGCTCAAGAAGGATTTCCATCTTCACTGTAAATACTTGCGTATTACTCGGATGTTCTGGCAAGATCATGAAGATTTTATGTAAAACCCCCAAATTACCACGCAACGGAATACCACTTTGGGGCGCTACTCATAACTCATCACACACAATCATAGAAAACGACCTCAAAAGAGACGTTAAATTAATATACAACATTGTCTAAAATATTTTCCATCCCAAAAGATACCATCAGAGTAACGTTTAGTCCCAAAAACCGTTACCAGCACAACATTCTCATCAAAACACTTTAAATAAATTATTCATTTGAAAAGGATGAAAATAATCAAAGTTTAGACAAGTAAGCACCAACTCCCTCCTCGCATGCTCCGCTGCTATCCATCTTGATTACCTGAAATACATGCTTAAAAGGGTCAACACAACGGTTGAGTGAATCTATAGGTTTTGCAAATCATCATTTGAACACAAGTATAAAACCCAATCATGATCATTCAATAACATTGTAACGCTTACAACCTATCATTCCGACAATTTACATTACCGCAAAAGTTAAGTGATTGTATTTAAGCTCATGACACCGACCCCATAGACTAATCACCCGCGCCAATTTGCAGGCGTGATTTAAGTGAAATCGTTGCCCCTCTTAGGTATTCGTTGCAAATATACCTTTTTCTTAACACAAGTTATCCGTCCGCAAAGGGTACTCAACGTACTACTCTCGTATCGGATAGGGTCGTCAACCTCGTAGTACTACTAATTGTATAAGCGGCTATTTCCATCCCCCACAAGGATTAGACAATAGTTAACGCTTCCTGAAATTAGGGTCTTTAGCAACTAGTACTCAATACAATCAAGGAAACATTCCAATCCAAACAATCATTCGGTTCCAAACAATCAATCATGACTTGTGTTCCATTTATTTCAAATAGCATGTATTCCCCCTCGCGGGTTAAAATCATTTATAAGATAGTATAAAAGCGAGGCTATAGACTCACCTTAGATGATACGCAAAGCTAGTAGTATAGATGACGATTTCCGACGATAAGGATGCCCGTCAAACTCAAAATCAACACCTAGCGAACAAAGCGCGAAATAAATCAACGTACTCAAGTACCGATATGTACTTAGTATAAACAATTAAACTCACTCAAAACCTATTTAAACACATAACGATAACCCACACAAGTGATATTTACTAGACGCTTCTATTATATTTTATTATAAAAACAAATGCTCCAAAAACCAATCTACCGGTACATACCTAATGTACGGGCTGTTTTCCCCTACTTAAACACCATGAAATTTTACGAAACTCGCTGTAGACCTCACTTACATCATGTACAAAGCTCATAAAAATTTTCATAAAAATATTGTACTTATAAGTCTTGCTGCCCAACATATTTCCAACCTTGAAAATCCGGGAAGATTTGTATCCTTACGTTGTAAAACCGTTTTGACTCACTTAACCAATACCCTTTGTAAAATCGTCTCCTAAGTTTGAAAGTAGACTCATAACTCCAGATTTAGAGCTAAAGAACAGCCCTCAACCATGCCTGAGATTTGACCTAATATCAAACACAAATTGGGATTGCGTCGATACTCGCCTCCCGGTACACAAATATTCAAACCTATGTAACTTTTGACTCGTTTGGAGTTAAAAGCTCTATCTTATACCAAAACGAAGGTAGAAAGAAGCTCTACAACTATATCCAATAATGATAACCTTTACTTAGACTTAAGACCACGAAAATTAGCCCTAAAAAATCTGTTCTAAAATGCCTCTTTCAAAATCACATCTACATTTATTTTTAATCAATTTCATCAACTCCTATACCCCTAATATCATCATTCAAACATCCTAAACTAATCATAACATCCTATATCACTTATATGTTCATCCTCTTTCAAATCCCAAAATAATAAAAGTACAATCAAACAATCAAAATAATTAATTGAACACAATAACATGAAATAGGAACCTTACCAACAACAATTAAGATCAAACACTCAAGAACACCCAAACCCCCATGAATTTCGTGGGTTTTGAGGGTAAAAACACCTAGGAAATTTTTTACTAAGCTCCAATATTTCAAATCCATGTTCCTAAACACAATTAAACACAAACCCATGAATTTAATTATATCAAAACATAGTTTTTATCAAAATATACAAAAATTAAATCTTGAAAAAATATTGTTGCATGTTGAATATTTGTGGTGGGATTTACTTATCTTGATGATACAAACATGGGTCATTGCTTAGATTTCTTAAAAATCAATTGCTTATTTGAGTTTTAGATCATTTCAGCTCATTTCCTTTTAATTGACTAGTTATAATCTCATTTGAAGTCTTTTAACAAAACAGGAGCTTTTAAGACTTAGTAATAAGCTCAAACGAGCTTATTTTTATGGTTAACCCGTTTTTGTTGCAAACTTCTTTAGTCACTTTTTACCTCTTGATTTTAGGCTGTTTTGCATGTTAGTTTTAAATAGTTTGTTAATTTCCTTTTAACACTTTCAGTCCTTGCAGTTTTAGTTTGTTTCATTTTCAGTTAAGTAGTTTCAAGTTTGTTACATTTTGGCATTTCAATTTTCAAGTTTTGTCATTTTTAGCTAATATAGTTTTGTTGTGCATTATTAACTCGTATACTTTGCTTTAATTGTGGTAATTTCAATATGTTTTTAGTATAGTAAGGTTACGTAGTGATACTATTTTTACCAATTTTTTACGTGATTTGTTGAATTAGACCTAGATACCAAAACTTTTATAAAAACAAAAAACATTTAAAAACTTGAAATCATTTGGACAATTAATTTGTTGTGAGTTGGGAAAAACGAACTTGAAAAGTCAAATATTAAATAGCATATGAGAAGCATCGTTTATAAAAAAAGGGATAAACGCTCGTTACCAAACCATGTGTTAATTTAGGACACTAAACACTAACGCTCGTAAAAGCTAGTTTTCAAACGCTACTTGAAGACACATTTATTTTTTATGTCATTATACATTTTGATATTGCACCTATATTAAACACATTTATCAATAAAAAACAACTACTGTTAGTTTTAGCAAATATAGTGTAAAGGGGATTTTAGGAAGCATGCGTTTTCAAAAAATCCCCAATTCAAGGGATTTCATCTTATTAGCCTTTTAGTATATATGCCTACACAAACACATAGCTTTTACAGACATAATAATCTCATACGCTCATAAACTATAAGGAGGTGTTTGCAAAAAGCCCAATTCAAGGCATTTATCTTATCAACCTTTTACTATAAGCTTACCAAACACCCCTAAAGCTAAACACAGTCTTCTATAATCATATTCAAAGAATTTAGAAAAGTACTTTATATAAAACATGCCAATAAATACATATCTTCACAATGTAACAAAGCATATTAATCTCTTTAATGCGTGTCTATCTATTTGTTTTACCTTTTAAACACTACTTTAAGGCACATTAATTTTTTATGTCATATTACAAATTATTATTACACTACATTAACCACATTTATCAATCAAAACACCTAATGATAGTTTTAGTAAATATAGCATAAGAGCGTGTTGGGTAAGCTTATCTGTATTCTAAAAATCCTCAAAAGCTAACCCAAATATTCTGTAACCATATTCATGTAATACACACAAAACACTTCATATAAAAAACAAGCAAATAAATGCCATGTACCTAAGCATAGTAATCTATTAAAGAAAGTGCAAAAATCATCCCTATGTTATGTCGAAAAATAGGAATACATCCTTCGTCAAATATTTGGACACCAGCCACCCCTCCGTTAGTAAACGGTGCACCATACATCCCTATGGACGAATGGTGAAAATTGTTTTTTCGTTAAATACTAACGAGGTTTATAAGAAAATGTTTTCTTGTCTCTCTTGCTTCTACACAGATGTATGGTGAACCCTATTTAAAATAATTCAAAATATGTTTTAATTTTAAAGTAAATAACTTTTTTTTGAAAAATAATTAATTTCTTTACGAAATGAAATTAATTTTTTTCCAAAACAAATAAAAAAAATTAAAGTTAATAAATCTAGATTTTGTTAGTTATTTCTTTCAAATTTGTTTAAAGATTCATAATAACTAAACATTATTCTTCCAAAAAAAGTTATTTACTTCAAATATAATTTCTTTACGAAATTCTTTTCTTTTTGAAAGAAAAAGTTTAATTATTTTTAACTTTTCTAAAATATTTAGAAGCAAAACATAAATGTTTTAAAAAAAATTCAAACTTTATTTCTTGTTTACTTTTTATCATAATAAAACATATAAAAATTAAAAAAAATCCTTTACAAAATTTATTTTTTTAAAGAAAAAGTTTATTACTTTTAAAAATATATAACTTTTCTTCGGAAAAAAATTAAAATATCCTTAAATTTTTTAAAAGCATTTTTAAGTATTTTTATGTTATATTATGATAAAAAGTAAAAAATATAAAGTTTAAAATTTTTAAAAATATTTATGTTTTTCTTCTAAAGTTTATAAAAAAGTTATCAATAACTAAATTTTTTCTTCCAAAAAAAATTATTTTTTTAATACCGACATTTCACTATCAATATGAGATCAACTAGTGTTGATGACTTTGCCACTACAGTCAAAGTTTCTACCAGTAGGCACCCACTTAGAGGTAAGTGTAGAAACTAGAAGAGGGGGGGGGGGGGGGTTGAATAGTTTCTCTTCGGTTTATATCCTAATTAAATTTCCTTTCAATTAGGTTTGTTCCAAAACTACCTTTTACTTGAAAGCTAGTTTCATAATGATTTAGTTCAATTCTAATGCATTAACAATGACAAGTAGATGTTGAATGCAATGTAATAATGTAAGTAAGTAAAGAGTAAGGAAAGAGGCAACCTAACAGGGAGACACCAAGATTTATAGTGGTTCAACAACGAAGCTCTATCTTCGTTCCTACTCCACTCCTCGACTACACCTTACTCGAGATTTCCACTATATTCACAAGCTCCCTTCTTGGCGGATAAAACCTTACAACGTCGCTTACATTATTTTCCGACACTAAGCTAAATGTCGAGACCTAATCTTAGCTCGGAACAATCTACACATGTCGCCTACTTCACCATTTTCTGACACAAGGCTAGATGTCAAGTTATAATCGAAAGCTAGAACCAATCTTCGTCGTCTATCTTCTTTTCCGACACAAGGCTAGATTTCGAGTTCTAATCCAAAGCTAGAACCAATCTTCACAACTCTTCACTTTGAAGCTAAGTGAGAACTCACAAGACACATACACAAAACACTTTGTAGTTTAGTGAGAACTAACACACAACACTTACAACTCAATAAAACATATCTAAGTATACACATGTAACTTGGATCCACACAAGACAAATCTAAGTATACACATATACAATGGATTTACACAAGATTAATCTAAGTATTCACTAATACCTTGGATCAACACAACACTAATCCAAGTAGACACAAATACATTGGATCTACACAAGACTCAAATAAAAATGATGAAAATAACTAGATCTAAGGTAGATTGATTTTCATCGAGGCTTCATCTTTAATCACATCACAAGTGTGTGAGTGATCTTCTCTTTGGACAAGTTAAAGAAGGGGATCAAAAGGATAATCATAAGTAAACATACTTAACACATTAAGTGATCATTTACTAATGATTAGGATTTAGAAAATAGAAAGAAGGCAGAAAGAATGTCCAAAAAGGTTATTGGGAAATGTAGATTTGATCCATTATTTATAGGAGACAAAAGCCAACGGCTCCCTGCATGCGGTTCCTTAATTGTGCATGTGGTTCCTTATCAATAAAGAACTGCATAGCCATTTGAGGAACCGTGGGTATAGACTCCGCTCCTTTTTTTTCTTTAGTGAGGAAGTAATATCTTAGGTAAATTTTACCTTTAAAGGATATTCCTATGGCATTTGGAATATGCCATATTCAAATTTATAGTTTTCATTTTAATAAAACATTTTGTTAAAAAGAAAGTTTATTAAAAATCTTTTGTCACATTTGATAAAATGTAAGTTTAAGGCTAATCACTTTATATGATCACTAAACATGATTAAGATATGTTAGTGCAATACTTAAATGATTATTACCTTGATGATAGTGTTTGTTAAATAATTCGTCTTACGAATGTCTTTGGCGATAAATGTATTTTTAATTTGTCATGATCAAAACTAAGAAAGATTAGTTAACAGTAATAATGTTTTTAGGCATCACTTGCATTAACAATCTTCCCCCTTTTGATTACGACAAACTATAAAATCATTTATGTAAAATACAAAATTATTCGAATTATGAACGAGTTTATCACTATTATTTCTCTCCCTTTGTCGAAGCAAAAAGGTTAGCACAAGTCTTTGCTAGTAGCTCCCCTTTGGTGCTTACTCCCCCTAGCTTGGGGCACCAAGTGAATGAGCTAAGGTGACATGCTACATACAAAGGTTAGTAGAAAGAAAAGAAACACCAATGTATATATTAGTCACTATCTACTAAATAACTTGAGGGGGAGGAAGAAAAGAAATCTCAAATTAGAAGTAAGTATTTGCTAAGTATGTCCAAGGAGGGTGTTTTGACAAAATCAATGTACAGTTGATGGAATTAAGGTAGAAAAGAAACATCCATATCAATTTTAATGATAATATGTCAAAGGGTTAGAAACTTAGAATTGTTGGAATCACCCAAAACAGTTGTAATTTTAACCATTATCAACTCTTAACAATATGTGTGATAAAGAATTAGCGGGAAAAGAAATAACACACATAACATTCATATTACAAAAATATGAAAGAACGTACAAGAGAAATATTCATACACACAATATGAATATTAAAACAACAAATAAAGAAAATAAACAACATAAGCATAAACTACTCTAGTAGTGATAATCCTCCAAGATTGCTTAGGTTTTTATTTGACTCAAACAATTAAAACACAAAATATGATTCAATTGGTAAAAGAAGACGACGAGGCATCATTCATAGATTTGTTCACGGGAACAAATACTTTGAGAGGAGGTCGAGTGAGAAGAAATTCAAGGAATTTTAACTTGTCATAAACGTGAGCAAGTTCAATTTGTTGAAATAGACAACACGCACACGAACTTCCATGATGCAAAACAAAGTAGCTTGATGGGGGAGGACCATCAAAAAGAGAAGGTGGTGGCGGAGAAGGATATTGAGGATAAAAGAGGTTTTCATAATGCCTTGAAAGGTTGGGGAAAGAAGAAAGGTCATTGAGGTGAGGTATGTTGCAAGGTTTAGGTGGTGGTGGAAGAGCTTCTCTTTCTTAGGTAATTGGATTGATTGAGAAAGTCTCATTCCAATACTTAATAGGAGAGAAAGAAGAAGTGTTGCAGGGTTTAGGAGAAGAGGATTCATGATGATCCTTGTTCTTCTTGATCCAAACGGGTCGAACCGAGATTTTCGGTTTCTTAGAAAGCTTAGAAGAAGAAGCTTTAGGCTTAGAAGATTGTGACAAAGAGATGTCAAGGTTAAGATTATAAGAATTAGACATTATGAGGGATGAGAAGAAGAACCCCCAAAACAAGAGGATTTAAAGAAAGTAGACAAGGAAAATATTTGAAATGAAAACAAAAGGATTTAAGGAATGTTTAGTCAAAATTAGCAAACAAAGAATCTTGAAAAATACTAAGGTCAAAGAAGAAAGACCAAAAACGAGCCAAAAAGTAGGCTGATGTCCGCGGTTCTTAAAATGAACCTACGGTTCTTTAAATATAAAGAACTGTGCGTCTTTTAATGATCCGCCTATAGTGGACGTGAAAAATCAATTTTGCAAAGTTTTGAGAAAAAATAACACTTTCAAAATTTTGCAAATCTTGGATTTTTACCTATATTATCACTAGATAATGCTTTGGTTGCACAAAAGGCAACACACTCACAAAGAGTGTCTTGACAAAGGGTGACAAAATATTTAGATAACATTCTGATCCAATTTTAGTCAAGATTTAGAGGTTATGATAGATTAAGGTTCAATTTTAACTAAATTGAAGTTGATTAGTGTGAGCACATAGATTTAAACACACAAAGACATAATCAATTAAACATCCTCATGAAAAAATCATGAATGAAAAGGAAATACAAGAAATGAAATAACAACTAGCTAGTTAGCTAAACTAGTTCTTGATTTGGTAGACTTCCTTGGCTTGATTTTCTTCTAAAAACATTTTTGGAAAATCATCATTCATCTCCTAGGATGAGGAGGCATGGTGAACAAAGTAAGCAAGAAATATTGCAACCTTCTATGAAGACCAAACATCTCCCTTCTTAGGTTTTGAATGATGTAGTTATTATAGAGGAAACATGGACAGTTAATGCCATGAGCTTCTAGGAAAGAAAACAAGTATGGATCACCTATGGAGGTAGTAACAGGAACACCCAAAATTGGAGTGTTAGAGGGATGAGGATTCTTGATGTCCAAAGGTGATATAGGTGAGTTTGGTGGGATGAAAGGTAAGGTTGACAAAGGCTCAACAAAGTCATTCATAAAGGGAATGCTTTGGAGAGGTTGAGGGTTCACATCCAAGAGAGGACTTGGAGTGAAGGGTGAGGACAACTCATTCATCCTAGATTGGAATGAGAAGGAGGTAGAACCATGTGAATGGTTAGTACCATGATTTGATCTAGTCATGGTGCAAGAGGTGGTGAAGGTGATTAAGAAATGAGAATATGAGAAATCTCATTATTGGGTGTAAGAAAAGACGAAGAGCCTTGTTTAAGCAACTTGATCTTAATCTTAAGGTTTCTTATGGAAGAAGATTGTTGGAAGAATTTGATGATCTAGTGGACACTGTGGTTGTGTGTCTTGGTTTAGAAGAAGGCTTAGAGGATGAAGAAGAAGAAAACCAAGAGAGGTTTAAGAAGGAGAAGGGATGATCTAAACTAGTAATTGGTTAAAATTCATTTTGATGAACAATGAAATTAGGTAGGCTAAATAGGAGAAAAGCTAGTTTTTAGCAAAAATTTCATCAATGTTTACAAAGATTTAGAGAAAATATGCTATCGTAGTCAGTACCTGCGGTTCCATAAGTGGAGGTGCAGTTCTTTATTGATAAAGAAACGCACATAAATAAAGAACCGTGGGCAGAGGGCTAAAAAAGATGGTCATCCAACAATTTTCATCAGCCCAGATTCTAGATAAAGGTTTAACAAGCCAAAGTAGATTACTAACCAAAATCTAGATAGCTAGCTAACACATAATTTGCACAAAGTCATCCAAATTGAAAGATTGATTGCATGAACACATTAGGATTAAAATATTAAGTAATCCAAACATAAAGTATTAGTTAAACAAGCTGAAGTCTAGATGCAAGAAACATAAACAAGTCTAATGAATAAGAAACAATTATCCAACAATATACAAACATGTTAGCAAACATGTCAACCTTGCATCAATACCACAATCTTCACTTGATCATCACTTATTTTTCTTGCCAAAGCTCTTGATCATTTTTCCTAAGCTCTTGAAAGCATCCTTTGATTCCACACGATGATCATGCAACTCACCACGAGTTTAAAGATTAGAACGATAAACGTGCTCAAGCCCAAAATTTTCTGGAAGAGCACTAGTGGCATAATGGGAAGAAGGAACAATTTGGTCTAACCCGTCCATGAAAGTGTTCATGGATGGGTGGAGTCACTCGAAGAGCTAACGTGAGCACAAGTAACTACATCATCAACATCACTTAGCGACATAGGAGTGTCCTCATTATCAGACTCTTGAGGGTCATTTTTTCTCTTCCCTCGATCACTCCTAGGCTTTTGTGGTTGCACCGCTTGAATAGGGAGCATCACACGGTTGACCGGTTGAAAGCGAGTGAGATCAAGTTCGGGGAAGTCTCGGCCAACCCTTTTAAAAAGGTGAGTGAGGAGCATGGCATAGGGAAGGTTTGTTGTTGGTCTAGAAAGAGCATACTTGATATGTCGAGCGATATAATATGCAAGATTGTAGTTGGTGTCGGTAAATATGCAATATATCATATGGGTCATACACACCGGGATATGATCCCGGTTTCCACCAAGACACAACACATTTTCCCTAAGAATATAGGCCCAACGAACCAAACAATTATTAAGGTCGCTTATGAGTATCTCATAGCGATTCAAAGATCGCTTTGTAGAGTAAATACTTCGTACAACGGATCTACCACGTCCTTTGGTAGTGACTTCAAGGATGAGGTCAAGGTCCGGCATGTCGGTGTCATATGGATGGTTGTCGAGACACTCATTTAAACCATCATTTCTCCATAAATCCGTGAATCGACATTGATCAACATATAGCACACCAAGTGCCTTGCCAAAATCCTAGAGAGAGTATTGAATGAGTTTACCATTGATGATGAACTTAACAAATATTCCATTATTATTAGAGATAAGAGAATATGTGATAAAGAACTCTAAGAGGAATTGAGGATAAATGACTTCATCAATTTTTAACAAACAATCAAACCCAATTTTACCAAACATAAATTTGATGTATTCATAATCCTCAATGTCCTCATGGACAACTCTACCCTTGTGGAAACAATGATTTTTAAGAGAACGAAAGGTATGAGCAAGAGTTACCAAAGGGAAAAAGTCGGCAAGGTTAGGCATGTATCTCTTAGTATATTGGTGGTCTTGTTGATATTCCGAAGGCATGATTAAGCACCTAAAACAGCATAGAAAATATTTCTACAATCACTCTTATTCTACATAATGACTAAAAGTCAAAATTGTGAGAATATGTTTAATCATTTGCTTGACAAACAAAGTATTAATCCTTATCATTACCATGTGCATAATGTACTAAATTCATCATTGACTAGAACATATGAACTATGTAAAATCAACCATGAACTTGAACATTGGTTTATCAAAAATTCATTTTTAGGTAAGCATTAACAATCAATTACCAATTTGTTCATAGGTTCATATCAATTCCATCATTTAACCAAAATAATTTAGTCAAAATTCGGATTATTTAATAAGTGGGTTTTAGTGAAATCGCAATGAATTCAAACCAAAGGAATCATAGCATTATAACTATGTGAACCCACATTCCTAATTAGTTTCAATTCGATTTTTAATTTTAAAAATCCCCAATTATGAAAATAAGAACCCTAGAACAAATTGATTGAAATTGAATGAATGTACTTACAATTAATTGATGTTGGAAGAGGGATGAGTGAAACCTACGTCTTGGAATCAGTTAATCTTGAGTGATTGAAGCTTTTGAAAAATAAAAAATGGTGGTTTTTGGAGTAACCCGTCGCCTATGGAGAAGAATGAGTGGGTTTTTTTTGAAAAATGATTAAAAATAAGAACCAGATTATTTTAGTCACTTAGTGGTCCGAGGTTCCTTATTGATATGGAACTGCGCATTTGAGCCGTGACAATTAAAGAACCGCCTACAGTGGGTGGTTTTTAACTAAGAAAATCAATGAAATTTTCAAAACCAAGTTTTTCTAAAATACTTAAAATATATCTCAAGCCTTTTGGAAATCATTGGACCACTTAAATACTAGGTTATAATGCCTTAATGAAGGATTACTAGTTAAATCGAAACCGAAAAAGACCGAATAGGACCGATACAAAAAATGACTACTCGTAAGAAAGAAACAAAGAAGAGAGAAACCAAGAGGAGTGAATCAAGGCTAAGTTAAATGCTCAAGAGACAAGTGACAATCTTCAAGTTGTAGAAACAAAGAGCTTGTGTCATCTATAGTGGTTTAAGACGTGCCTTTCTGACGTAAGTCTAAACGGCTTTGGTAATGAACCAAACTAAGCAATTTTGATAAATAGAGTAAGATCAATTTCAAGGATAGTCTTAAGCTATTTCAAAATGTGAGCAAATTATAGATTCACTTTCTCTCTCACGTGATCGAACAAATATTATTGCTAGGGATTACAATAACAATATCCTTGGAATATTTCAAATCCAAATATGTAATATCCTAACTACAACATATGATGTTGTTTGGTATCTCAAGGAATTAATCAATCATCCTAGATATGAGCTCAATTACACATATTACACATGATATAGGGCCTACTAACTGTATGAGTGAAAACCATGGAAATCATGCTTGATACTTTAAGTTACTACTAACTCACTCTACATCTCCTAAGTGACTCAAGTATCGAAGCAATGAAGGTTTGAGAGGTATAAGAATAGAATCACATACCACAAACAAATGTCAAGGCAAGGATGCCAAGAACAAGCACATAGTCAAGTAATGATCAATAGCGCGTGTGGAAGGACGAAAGCGTACCTTATCCGAAAAATGCATTCCAAGTCTTCTAAGAACCAATGCAATGCCCAATTATGAATAAAGTGACTACTAAGTCTTCAAGGACTAGTATCACTCTAATATACCATAAAAATGGCCAAATATATGCTTGTGTTTGTTGCTTGTGTACCGTAGGTACGGATATTGAGAAAATGACAAAAGATCACAAGAATCATGCAAAAACGAACACGGGAAACGAAGCCGCACAATGAACCATGCCCTAATGAAGTTTTTCCAAGACAAACCCTTGAAGATCTAAAGATTATGCAAGAAGGGTCCTCCAATATTGAAGAATTGGCACTTTAAACCCTTGTATCTTCATAATTACAAGATTGGTACCTAAAGTTTGTCAATATTGCAAAAAGGGCCCTCCACTTTGAAGAATTGGCAACTTTAGTCCCTCAACAAAACTAAATTGTCAATATTAGTCCTCCTCAAAGTCAAACATATCATGAAGGCCTTCAAGTTACAAGAAATTACAAGTTTGGTCCTTTAAAAATGTCAAATTACCAAAAGGACCCTTAACTTTGAATAAATGGCAAAAATGGTCCCTCATAAATCATGATTTGTCAAATTCAGTCCTCCAAGAAGTCAACAAGACAAGTCAAGACCATTATCAATGAATAAAATGCCAAAACAACCCTTCAAGAATCACAAATGGCAAGAAATACCCCCGAAAATACTTTGGAAAAGTATTTGAGGCAGAAGTGTGAAAAATGAAACTTCCATAACAAAGGAAATCCGGATTTGGCTTATTTATTTGCAAGTGAAAGGATTTATAAAGATGAAGGGTTATTTCTGGCAGACAACATAAGATACCTAGACCTATGGGAGCTTGACACGTGCCCCACTACCACCCCTCATCCAATCAGATCCCACCATTTCTCCACATCACCTTCCCACTCATAACCAACTTAAACTAATCTGATTAGTTTAATAAATGTGGCGCTAAACACCACATAACAAAACCGGATCAAAACATGAATTGTTCATCATAAGAACACATTTGGGTTTTTACTAATAACTTATAATTAGACCCCATAAACCTCCAGATTAATGATTAAGCTTGCCTTAATCATAACCCAACTCACAAATAACTTGCCACATCACCCATCAACCCCACATGAGATTCCCCTGCTACACTCTTGTGCAAACTGCCAAAACTTGGACAACAATCCAACCATCCACATTGAAGCTTACTTTTTAAGCTTGTTACAAGCCCTTGAATGCAATCACACCTTGCCAGCTACAACAAAACACCAAGAAAAGTCGCACGATTCTCAAGATTGTTCAAACCCTCAAGGGCATAACTGGAACTTCATTAGCTAGGGTTTCACGTTTTTCTGCTTTCCTAGTTCACTTGTAAGCCTATTTAAAGGCCTTAGGCTACTACATTTTTTCTTTGCTCTTGAATTTTCCTTTGTTCAAAGTTCTGTAAATCCAGTTTCATATTGAATGAATTATGTTTGAATCTTTGAAGAAAAGTCAAGTGCCAATCATCTTTACTTCTTGTTTATGTTTATTGTTTGCTAAAACCTGAATCTCAAAACGTTTTCACAAGGAGTGTGCAAAAGTTTGCACATTTTCCTATAATCTTGATATTTTGCTAAGTTTCTTGGTATACCTTGGAATTCTTGGGCTATAAAGCTGATCATAACACCCTGATATTGTGATATCAAGGTGTTGTGAAGATTATAACTTAGGGATAATCAAGTGTGGGGTACAAGATTTGCATTAATCAAGGCTTTGTCACTTTACTGTTTTTATATAATTGCTTCTCACCTTGTTGAATCTTAGCAGGAGTTTATGTGGAAGCTTGTGCTTGTTCTTGCTAGAACATAAGCTCAAAATTCGTGGTTGTGGATGTACATCCATGAGGTTTGCACCTTTCTACTCAAAATCTGCTTAAAATCTTGATTTTTGGTGATTTTGTGTGTTACTTGTGTTCTTGTGGAATTTATGGTCTAATCTTGTTCAATACTGCATATTACATCTGTTTATGTGTTTGATTGGCTTTGGGTAGTCTTGGAATACACTTATACATGTTTAAAACTGATTTGAAAAAGATAAGGGGTGTTTGAGATTATCTGTTTAAGATCATAGGTTGCTATTGTGTTGTTGAAAGTTGTTGTTTGTGCTTGTTATCTGTTATTTACTTGGTTGAGAACTAAAACCTGCAAGTTATTGGCTTTAAAACCTTGAATCAAACATTGTGCTATATTTTGCTTGTTTTTGACCTAAGACTTTGGGAACACCTAGAGTATATGCATGCTTAGGGCTAAAGAGTGTTTAAACATAGTTAATATAACCCGTTAACAAGATTTGGGGCTTGAATTTGGCTTGGTGGTTAAATACATCAGCAAGTGTTCATAACTGCATGTTCATAGTTCATCAGTAACTTGTTGTGCTTGAATCTTGATCTAGGCTTTGAATTAGTGCATGAAACCTGTTTAGATTTGTTCATTTGAATTAATTATAGCTTGTGTATGCATTTGGTGAAGTTTGGCTGGCTGATTTGTGCTAAAAGTGCTTATTGAACCATAACTGCTTATTTGTTCAAGTCTGGTGCATGTCTGGTGCTTAAATGAATTAACTGCACTCTTTGGCTGATTGTGATTGTGATTTCTTTGTTGTTTCTGACTCCTTGTGATTCACTGATCACAAGGGTGCCTTGTTTGTAACTTGATTCCAACAAAAAGTCACTAAAGACAAATAGTCAAGAAAGTCAAGCAGTGGAAAAAGTTTCCACTGCTCAACACCCAAAACTAGCCCCTGCTAGTGTAATTTTTCAGTTAGCTTATTAATAAGCCATATTGGCTTATCCAGACCTGCAACAACTTACTTTTTGTAATCAATCTTCCTCATTTGACCCAATTATTTGAACTGGAGCTTATCAGACCTTGGCTTTGACTTTTTGCTAGAAAACTCATAAGTTTGACTTTAAATTAAGTGCTTATCTGCTTATTCCAGCTTATTGAGTGGGCTTATTTGAAAACTTTTTGTTGATTAAGCTTAGTTAAGTCATTTAAAAGCTTTTGAAACTTGAATAAGCTCTTGGGGTGGCCTAGAACTCGAAAACGACTATTTTGTCGTTTTGTGAAGATAACTTATTGCTTTTTCAGGCTTATTCCTTGTGCTTATTTCAAATTTCTTTTTACAGAACTCTTAAGTAACTCAAAAGAAGTTTGTGTGTCTAATTTGAGCTTATGGCATCAGCTTATAGCTTAATGGGCCAAAAAGCCCATTAAGAATAAGTTGCTTTGAAATAAGCTAGCTTATACTCATTTTCAGCTTTTGAGCCTTCAGAGTTTTGTTCTTAAAATCAAATTTTGAGTCAGATAGGAGCTTTTGGGCTTATTTAGACAACATTTTTCTTATTGGGCCTTAATCAGCCCATTAAGCTAATTGTTTGGACTTTTGGCCCATTCTAGGCCCATTAGGGGTATTTAGGTAATTTCAACTTCATGTGTTTATTAGGTTAAAATAAGCTAGTTTGCAACTTTTTAGAATTTTTTATAAATTTTGGATTTTTAATATTACTTTATTATTATTTTATTATTAAAAATTAAAATTTAGATTTTTCAAGTTTTTATATTTTTCTTAGGTTAAATACATTAAGTTAAGGAATTTTACAAATTTTAGAATTTTTTATTATCATTAGATTAATTTTTATAATTATTTTAAGTTTAAATAGTTTTTAATTGTTTTTAAATAGTTTTTATTAATTTTAAAATTTTCAAAAATAGTTTAAATTTAGTTAAGTCATTTTAGAGGTTTACAATTGAAAAAATCTCATTTTGGGCTTTTTGTTAATTAAATTGATTTTTTGGGCTTTAATTAGCATTAAAAATTATTATTTAATTAAATAAGGTGATTTTTGATTTTTTGTAAACTCTAATTACATTATTTAGGATTTATTTCAATTTTCTAGGAATTTTTAGGATAAATTTTTAATTTGGCTACTTTTTACGGTTTACGTGTACGACTTTATCGTCTTAGTTTAATTCGTCATCGTAACCGTCATTCTATTCTGATCTCATTTCTATTTTCTCTTCTCATAAATATAATCACAAAGTTAATCATTTCATAACACACACACCAACCCTCCTTGAGAACGATCCCCACTTTGGGTCATAACTTGTGGTTTTCCTAAACCGACACTTAATACTTTCCCTATTTTGCTCTCTTTTCCTAAAGGGTAGTAAAAACTCTACATCAATTTTGGCGCCGCTGCCGGGGAGGCGTGTTGTGTTTTGATTTGGCAATTGTTCTTTTTATATATAGCCATAATAGTATTTGTATTAGTAGCACTCTACTAATACGTATTATCGGTTTTTCGTTTTTTGTGTGAATATTATTAATATATTGTAATACGTAGAACAATAAATTCACAAGTACTCCAAAAGTGTGAAAACACAACCTTGACTTGGGAGGTCATTACCCAATCATTGTATTCTAATCTCAAACAAGAAAAAAAAGGCAAAAATAGATAAATACTTTCGTTAAGCTCGATTTTGAAAAATACAAACTATAAGGTGGGTATAAGGCGGGTATTATAAAATACACCCTAAGGAAACAAAGGCTCTTAAGTGCTTCGCGCCGCCTCGTTTCCCCGCTTGCTTGTGAGTATTTTGAGATTGAAAGCTAATCGAGGGTTTTGCCGCCCAAAGTATTATTAAGTATCATATATACTTTCTTGGTTTCATTTGATTAAACCCTCTTGAACGTTTTGGTGTTCCACCAAAGTTCTAAAGTCATCGAAGGCGTTCACTTCACGTGATCGTTTTCATTCCTTGAGGCTTCTTTAATCAAGAGATTTGATTAAGGAGGAGATTTGTAGATTTTGGTCTACTTAATACAATCACAAAATCCAAAAAAAGTAAAAACAATCAAAAACCACAAAAAATTGGAAAAATACAAAACACCAAAAAGAATCTTCTTTGCTCATCCCCTCGTTGTACGTGACGTTTATGCAAACCCGCAACCAAGCAAGACGTGCACGTAAACGAAGAAACCGAAAGGAGTCAACAGCTACTCCTAATCTTTCTAGTGAGGAGTCTCCTATTGACGAACCTATTGTAAGAGAGGAACCAATCATGGAGAATCGAACTATGATGGAGTTACTTCAAGCACCCACCGAGGGTTATGGAGAGGCTATTGTAATTCCCGCTATCCTTGCGGAGAATTTTGAAGTGAAAACGGGTTTGTTGTCGATGATCCAAAACAACAAATTCCGTGGTGATGAAAAGGACAACCCGCACAACCATATCCGCCAATTCAATCGTCTTACCGCCACTTGTAAATTTAAGGATGTTGCTAATGACTCGATTAAGATGATGCTTTTTCCGTATTCCTTAGCGGGGCCCGCTAAAATTTGGTTAGAGAAAGAGCCACCCAATTCTATATTGACATGGAAGGATCTCGTTTCAAAGTTTGTGAACCAATTTTTTCCGCCCTCTAAGACTACGCATTTGAAAAACGAGATTTCAAAATTTTCACAAGAAATTAATGAGAGTTTTTCAACGGCTTGGAATAGGTTTAAGGAAATGTTACACGAGTGTCCTCATCACGGTTTTTTCGACTTGCATCAAATTGACACGTTTTACAATGGACTTAAGGATCATGAAAGGGATTATATAAATGCCGCCGCGGGTGGTAATTTTTTGTGTAAAACGGTTGAGGAAGCTTTGGTGATAATTGAGAATAGATCTAAGGTGTATAGTCCTCGTAGCACGTCGAGTGTTCGTAAGGCTTCGTCTTCGGCTTCGCCTTCTTTGTCTAATACCATCGATGCTTGCGAAATTGAGGCGAACTTGGAAAACAAAATCTTTGATAAGCTTAAAGGACTTTTGATTGAATTCAAAGTTAGAGAACAAAGTGCTCCCGCTACGGCTAAAGCGGTTAAGGCTTCATGTATGTATTGTGGTGGAGGTCATGATTTCACTGAGTGCATTACCAACGGTGGTAACACTTCGACTGCCTACGCGGCCACGAGAACTTACAACCAAAACGTTCAAGTTACCCGCTCTAATCAATGGACTCCACCGGGTTTTGCTTTAAATCAAAATGCTAACAACAACTATCGAAACAATCCAGTTGGTTTCAAAAACAATTACAAAGGAAACTATGGGAATCAAGGGGCTAATAATCAAGTTTCAAACAAAAATCAAAGTGATTTTCAAAACAACAACAAGGGTTTGCAAACTTTGAAAGATCTTCCAAATGAATTTGTTGAATATGCTAATGGAAACGATGCTAGGTTTTACAACATTCAAAGAGAAATCATCAGCCTAAGATCCGAGTTTAAGAACAACTTGAAGAAGGAGTTGAAAAACGAGTTAGCAAATGAGCTTAAAATCCATACAAACAAAATGGAAGGAAATGTAACTAGGTTACAACAAAACCAACAAAAAATGGAACAAGGGCAACATGAAATTAAGCAAGAAATGATTAAGGCCGAGAAGAGGCAATCCATGTTTGAGGACAAAATTTCATCTATGTTTGAGGCAATTATGTGCAAACCGTCTTCGAGTAGTCTTCCTAGTAACACCATATCGAACCCTAAGGGAGAGATGAAAGTGATTACCACACGTAGTGGTAAGACACTTAAGGAACCGACTCCTCAACCAATTGCTCCTACGGAGGATGCAATTGTGGAAGAACCCGAGGTGGTAGTCGAAAAGGAGCATGTCCAAATCCCACGAAGTACCGCTCATGCCACACCTACGGTTGACCCATTACCACATTTGGAACCCGAGATTCCAAAGGCTATGCATATGCCTCAACCCACACCACCTTTGCCCTATCCATCGAGACTTAGAAAGGAGAAACGTCAAGAGTGCGATAATTATCAATTTGAGCTTTTTATGAAAATGTTTCGTGATTTGCACTTTAATGTGAGTTTCGCCGATGCTTTGGTCCTGATGCCTCGATTTGCCGCTAACTTTAAGAGTATGTTGAACAACAAGGAGAAATTTCAACAATTTTCTAGTTGTTCATCGGTTTATCTTAATCGCATACCTTAAAAAGCCGGTGATCCCGGTAAATTCTTGATTCCTTGTGCAATCCAAGATATGGAAGAATGCTATGCCTTGGCCGATCTTGGTGCTAGCATTAACTTGATGCCACTTGCTATCTTCAAGTCGCTCAATCTTCCTAATCTTACTCCTTCACTAATGTTTATCGAGTTGGCCGACCATTCCACGATTCCCGCATGTGGATTGGCGGAAGACGTTTTTGTGAAAGTGGGAAAGTTCTATTATCCGGTAGACTTTATCGTTGTCGATATTCCCACGGATCCTCAAGTTCCTCTCATTTTAGGTCGTTCGTTTTTAGATACGTCTATGACTTTGATTGATGTTCATGCTAGAAAGACCACCTTACGTTTCAACGACGAGGAACTTGTTATAAACGCAACTCAAAACTCTCAAATTTGTCATGTTTATTCCGTTGCAACCATAAACCTCGTTGATATGATCGACGTTGTTTGCGAGGAATTTTCACAAGAAGTTCTAGGTTTTGGTGATGATGAAAATAGTGGCAATCCCACTATGTTAGATCCCATTCTTGATAACTCGACAACAACCTTCACTCCATTTGAAGGTGGTGGTTTTACGTTGGAAGAATTCGATGTTCCACGTTAAGGAAAGTTTTTGATCAAAAGTTTAGGAATTTAATAGGTTAATAGTGACGCGTAAAAATGCACAACTTTTTCAACAAAACTCGTTCATTAAATGTGTTATCCAAACACTCCATATCAAAGTTCACGATATATATACGTATATCCCGCACTCAAAGTTACTATTTTTAAACGTCTTCAAACGCAATCAATGTTTGCTAGTTGTAAAATATCATTTGTTAAAGTTTTACAGGCTCAAACGAACTCAAAAACGCCTAAAAACCATATTTCAAAATTCTATCAGCTTTGATTTTTTTTTATTTTTTTTAGTCAACCTAGACTTTTAGGTCTAACCCGATCAATTAACCCGTAAAATGACATTTTAAAGACTCGGAGTCTAAAGCAATTTAGTATAAACAATGTTTCGAACAACTTTCTATTTCTGCTCACGATCTGAAACCGAACGTAAAATGACCAAAATGCCCCTACACGTTCTGCGTAGGTTTGACTATATTATCTTAAAACACATGTTTTTATTTTTAAGATTTGACCCGTTTATACTAGTTTCCGGACTTGGTTACCTAAGCGGTAAAAGTAAAACGACATTTTAAACAACTTTTTAGTTTTACTCGAGACACTAAACGGACCAGAAATAGGCGAAAACGTATTCGCATCAGATCTGTCGACAAAATGATATTTTTAGAAAACACAGACTTTATTAGATAAAAGACCCATAAATATTCAGTTTCGACACTAATTCCTTTGCGTTAGACGTAAAACGACATTTTAGACAACTTTCGTGTTTCGGCCGAAAGCCAAAACGGACCAGAAATGACGATTCTATCCCCTGCAGTTCTGCATCAACAATAATTTCCATATACGCAAAAAATAAGTTCTTAAATTTTACAAATTTCAAATGAGCGTAACTTGCTCGTTTTTAAGAGTTATGGTTCGAATTTTATGTCTAAACGAATGTCTCAACAAGTATAAACATATTTTTAAGTCTGATCTTTATGAAAATATTTTCTCGACACCGTTAAATTACCTGTAGATTTTCTGCAGAAAGTATATTTTTCGACACCTTGAAATTTAATCAAACTTCATAAAGACCCGGAATTTATATACACACATGACTTGTGGATTCCATAAAGACGAAAGAGAATAGATTATATAATTAAGCATATAAAGAAAACATAGTATAAAATTAGTTTATGAATACCAACGATAATCTAAGAAATCAAAACGGCGCATGACATCCGTGTCTTCGATTTCAAGATGCAAGGTAGGAAGGTCTCTTGGCGGCGCGATTTTCCAAAAACACAAAGCATACAAAGAAAGAAATGGAACATTAAGGATTCGCACTCCCGGGCGAGGAGGTTAAATAAAAGGAAAGGATACAAGTTTATAGAAGTAAAATTGTATTCCAAACAATCGCCACATATTAGAGGATATGAATTACAAGATGACAGTGGTGTTTCCAAGGTGCAAACGAACGTTGTAATTCGAATTCAATACGTAGAATGGTCAATGAAATAATACTTAATCGATATACGAGTGTCGTGTAAAACGGTGACGTAAAGGTCAATCAAGGTTACGTAAACCCACGATATTATTCAACACGGATTCAAGGAATGCTTTGAGGTGTGTGACTCACACGATGTCCTTTAGTCTTTTTCGGGGACACACTGAGCTACACAATGGTCTATAGACTAGACATCCAATCACGAATGGTCGGAAAACAATTTGGATATCTAAATAAGGAGTTAAACAATGAAACGGTAGTAAACTGGAAATCAGAAGTTTCATTGAAAGCAAAATTTAGTTAATCCCAAACAATGGTATCACGAGAATATACACAACATGTAATAGTGAGTCGAGATAAATCGGAGGTTCAAAACGAACGAGTATATGAGGTCAGTCGTATCACGCATAAACAAGATAGCAGTAGTACTCAGAAAAGTGAGTATGAAAAGTCGGTAGCATACGCGCTCTGAATACAAGTATGTAATGTCATAATAATATAAAATTATTGTAACAAGATCAATTCACAAGAACAAGAATTGAAGAAATGTAGTAAGGGCATATGTAATCACAGTAATATCCAATGATAATTCATGAAACACAAAGGATTTGGAAAGAAATAGTAATTATCGTCATTAGGGTAATGTAGTATTTCAAAATGTAATCAAGAGATGAAATACTACAACGATAATTAAAAGTAAACAATAAGGATTAGAGAGTTACCCGCGCAGATATCGAACAGCAATGGCAGATTCTGTGTTTGACACTTAGAAACATGAAATATTTGAACTTTTGGTTATAGACTAAGTTTTGAAATGACTTAGTTCCCTATAACCATCGCTTTGATACCAATCTGTGAGACCCCCAAAACCAGGTATGGAACAACTAAGCAGCAAGGGGGCGCCACGTCATGGTACAAGAAACAATGAAATATTATTGACATAAAGTTGTCGTAATAAAATTTTATACATTAAATCATAAAGAATCAGAGTTTTTAAACAAAGGTCCCAGATTTTTATAAGCAGAAATATATAATTTAATTATGTTTTTGTAACTTATAGTTACAAAGAATACGTGATAACTTCTGACAGTTTTTTTTGATAAACCAAAATTGAAGTACACACAGAAATCTCTAAGCTGCGATAATATCCTGCGGGCTCCCATCCAGGCAAAGCTAAGTATTAATACCTGTGATTAAACATGTAAAATCGTCAACATAAAGTTGAGTGATATTCATAGGTTTAGCAGTAAAGATGTGGAACACAAGCATTCATTTGTAAAACAAGTAAATAGAGAAAATGGTTATGATCATTAACCATAGTCCGAAACCAATATTATTGCTGTTTAGTTCATGAACCGAAGCTTAACTCAAAGTAAGTTCCTCTAGGGAGTATTCAGCCTAAATACTCAAGTATAAACAAATGTAAGTGCGTCAAGGTAATCGGGACGGGGATTGTCAATCCCGATGGATCCACCCACAACATTTGCGCTTGGCGCAAAGCATACGGGACAATTAACGGTTCATGATTAAGAGAGGAAACTTAAGGCTATTAACTATAAGCAATAATATCAATGAAAATTGTTGGAAAGCATACAAGTCTGAATAGCATACAAGTTCTAGATAGCATACAGTTTTTAAATGGATGTGTTCCACCATGTAAAATCTCACCCCGCATTTAGAAACAATGTACAACTAGTAAAAGGGGCTATGAACTCACCTTAGCTACGAGGTGAATCAATATGGAACTTGAGGGATGAGTAGTAACAACAAGAAATCAGGAAACTTTAAGTCATCCAAGACCTACGATGACGGGGCGCGAAAACTTATAAGATATAAAAATAACGTTTAGAAAACGCTTTGGTTACTATTAGTACATAAACCATCTTATAACTCGCAAGGCATTGCAACCTATTGACTCGAATCAACTTTGACTTAAAAACACTACCTACCCACTGTATGATCATGTTTATAAACATTAACAATGCTCATCAAACCCATAAGTAGCAAACACTTGTACACTTTGAGTCAAAAATTAACGTTAACAAATTGGCTGCACTAAATTTTCAGAAATATGCTGTAAAGATTGTATCATATCTAGAAATCTATAGCAGCTATAAACTAAAAATTTATGGCCCTGGAAAGATAAAATTATTACCTTTTCAAATGTTTAAGAAACACTATTAAAGCTATTACCAATCAACGGGAAATGCAGTTTTAGTGTAGACTACCCAGACTTGACTTTTTCAACAAAAAATTGCATAAAACCATTTTGACCATCATTTACATTCCGTAAAAGATTTTAGGTTGAAACCAAATGGAAATGTTCAAATTTGACCTATGTTACTGTAATAAGTCATAAAAGTACCCACTTTGGCCTTTTATGCTTTGACCCCAAACATAAATTTGGCGCACATGTCGGTATTGACTAGGTTTGATAAAAAGATCATATTTTACTCATCCGGACACTTCCAAAAACCACCCAACTCACCAATTGTACTACACAACCAAGGCTATCCAAAAATCAAGAAAGTTGCAGGTCTTATTTGCAGAAAATTTTTATGAATGGCTGTAGCAATCTGCTATCATTCTTAACCTCATTTTTGACACTAAAATTTACTTCTAGCATCACCTAAACACTTGCACACCCTAAGCAATGCCTCTACAAGTACACAAGACCTATCATGATCATAATACCACCTTGACATCAGTAGCATATGGTCTAAATAAAAAAACCCCAATTTCCTAATCAAAGTATTTAATCAAATAGAAATCAAAGCAAAGAGTACCTTAGTACAAGTGTGACGGATATGAGAACCGGGATGTAGATGGCAATGGGAAATACTCAAGGGCTACCCGCGACCTACAAGAGTGATCACGACCCTTAAGTATGCGTTTTATAAAAATATAAAACAATTGTATCAAAATATTTTGTAAAAATGTAATATGTATATAACTTGCACAACCATCCGAGTTTAAATGTGGTCATGACCTTCATGACACACAACCTGTATCAAAATGCATAACATAATAGCCCGAGGTCTCAAATCAAGTAACCCAAGTGATTTGCACCGAAAAACGCCAACAATTTATTTAACCGTAGGCGTAAAGTCACATTTTCTGGTATAGCTGTTTTGTAAAGGGCGTAGCTCCCAATCCATAAGTCCAACAACTATGGGTTGTAACCACTGGAACGGGTCTCTCATGAGGATTTACAGAATGTTCAACCATTCGATCTAAGAGTTTACGGAACTTTATAAAAGTCCAAAACACCAACAGCCTTACCGTAAGCACCTAATAGTCAAACTGCACTAGTCAAACTTGGGGCAAAATAACCCGTTAACCTATAAGGTTTAAGGGTCTGAGATTTCCACCATTGGAAAGCCTCAAGACTCTACTTTCGGCCCATACCAACCACGAGTAAATAGCTAATACCAATTGTCGGGAAAAATGCATTCTTTGAAGGTTACGAAATCAGAATTTAGGTTTTCGAACTCGGGTTTACCGTTTTGGTCATAAATTACAAACCGTGATAGCAATCGATGCGAGGTCAGCGGAGTTTGTTAGGTTATAATGTATACTAACCCAAATTGTCTTAAAAGGTCAATTATATGGCCCATGACCTGTAGCAAATAGCTATACAAATCTGTTGGGTCAGATTGGGTTTACAACTGTAAATCGGTCATAACTCACTCATCCGGAGGAGTTGATCGCCCATCCAACTCGCTAATAACATGTAAAATGTCCAAAGAATCCATCTAAGCTATAAAAACATCAGCTACAGTGGAAAAATATATGAATTTTGGGCTCACAAACCTGCTGTCCGAAATTCACTAAGGGTCTAATCATCAATTTAAGGTTTCTACTACTCAATTCAAATCACCAAACTCATAATTCATCAAAACACTAACTCGAAACATCTCATAACATCAAATGCATGTAAGAATCTTAAACCTAAACAAAAAAAAAACTCAATGCAAGAAATAATCATAACCAACCATGGTTAACACATTACAAACCTATTGGAATGATCAAAATCCATAAATCTTTAATCTTTCAAAGTTATGATTTTTCCAAAATCATATGCATGTGGTTTTTTTAAGTGGGTGTAGGGTTAGAATCAATCAAGAAACACTTAGATAATGTTTAATTGTGAAAAGGTTGAATTTTTTATAATGATGGTGGTGGTTTTTGGGATGGGGTCGACGAACACAGAGAAAAAAATGAAGGAGATGTAATTTTTTTGGTATGTTAATGTTGTGTCTGTGTTTTGTTGGTTTGGTGGTCAACGAACAAAAAAAGAAAAAGAGGCAGTGGGCTTTTTAACCCATTTGTCCAATTCTTATGTAAAACTTAAGCCCAAGAATAAAATACATCTAGTTCTAGCCCGACTTGATTTCTTAAAACGCTAATCGTTCCGACTCGGTGCAAGTTATAATACGAAAACAAAATAGTTATAGAAACATAGTATTTTGATTTCATAAAGTCGAAATATTTAGCCATCGGTTCTCGTTTCGTCGATTCGGGTAAACTTTTTATAAAGCGCGCGCGGGTGCTTTTAAATCAAATTTTTTTATTTAAACAAATACGGAAAAATAAAATAAACTTTTTATAATTCCGAATAAAGTATTATCAATGATCAGGTAAATACTTAAAATATAATCAATTTAGAATTATCAAGATCTCAGGGTTTTCGTATAAGAATACAAGAAAACATAACATGTTGGAAAATTCAAGAAACATGAATAAAAGAATAAAATAATACCGAGGACATGCGAGTTCTCACAGATAATGACATGATAAGCATACAGTTCAAGCACTTGCGTCCATTCGTAAAAAGTAGCATGTATCCCCCTCGCGGGTTTCATTAAACAATAGAGTAGTAAAAGAGAGGCTATGAAATCACATGATATAGCGATTATACGTAGATCAAGGAACAAAAGTCCAATAGTCGATACACGACTTCACGAGATATCAATCGCTCGTTGATCGAGAACGAGATGCCCAACGATCGACATACGACCGAACGAGACCTAGAATGACGAGATGCGTCTTAGGTTCGGGACTATACATAAGTCATATGTATATGTGAATAGTTCACTTAGTAAGTTTGTACATTGTATAAGTTTGTAAAACTTATCATAAGACTTTTGGTGACAATCTACCATGCATTGTCCCATTATGACCATTAAGCCCACTAAAGCCTTTTAGTGGCCCATTACAAGTTCTTGTGACGTTACTCCATTTCAATCTCAGTATTGAACTTCAAACATGTTATAATATCAGACCCAATAATAGCCCAATAGCCATTATAAGTGTATGTTGGCCATTTGTGGCCCAAATCCACTTTATAGTCATTACGGGTTCTAAAAATGCCCCAAACAATATTGATTTAATATTTTCCAATTGTCGGGTCTTGGGTTTCAAAAATATCAGTATATGAATGAGTCTCCAATTCCCGACAGTGGGTCTTACCATTTTGGTTTTATAAAGATCATCACGTTTTACGTTAATTAGGTATAGCCCAATTGTTACAATTTTCTCGACATGCCTTGTTAATTAGACCATATCTCCTAAACCATAGCTCACATAAGTTCCTTCTTTTTACCAAAATCATTCTTAACTTATGTAGTTTACCGATTATAAGTCCAATTACTCCTAATTTATAATTATCATAGTTTATTTACCTATTTTCTCACTTAGAAGAGTTGGCTGTATTAGGTAGAAAATCTTGTGTTCACCGTCTTGGTCGTCATTTATAAACCACTTATCCATAGAACACCATCCGATTTATGCATGTTCTAAATAAGTTTAGATACAACTTTTAGTTTTACATATTTATTGATCAATATACAATTATTTTGAGTTTTCGGCCATTTACTACTGATACTTCTTTTTTGACATGTTTTTGGCATTTCGAACATATCTAATTCATCGGGTATCGTCACGGGACGATTCACCAGGAAAAATCATCACAAAACATTATATATCAATATAAATCAAGTCTCAATATACTATCCCTACTGATCAACCCTTTTTCTATGATTTTTAACTAATCATAATTTACCCTTTTTACTAGTTAAATCCTAGAGCTTGTTTATTACCTTTTCAAACATCAATACAATATTCAATGTCCAAGAGTTCTCAAATAAACTATTACATCAATGATCTCAGTATTAAAATGATAATTACACATATTAAAATCTATACAAATTGAATAAAAGAAAATAGGTAGAAAACCTTCGATAATGAGGTACAAAAATCACCCAAATCAACTAGCTTTCAAGAAAAACCAATGATCAACAATATGCCCAATCCACCAAGCTTTTCACTAAGCTTATATACCTTTAAAAATACTAATTTACTTCCGCCCTTTGGTCCTCCAAATAAATAGGATTTGATAATGTAAGTAATGAGTTTATGTTCATGATCAATACACGAACAACAAAGGCTTCAATAAGATGACTAAAATAACTATAGAATTTAATGGTGAATTGTTTTGGTGTTGTTATGGATTACGGCAAGAAAGAGGGAACCAAAAGCATGCATTTTTTATTTCAACTAAAATGTGAAGTAGTTGATCTAGCAACAATATAAGAAGTACTCATGCAATTTACATTGATAAATGTCCATAGTCTTTACACGTGTGTAAGTGGGTAACGCCACCTAAGTGATACAACTTATGTTTTTCTTTTGTTTTATTATATAAGGTTTTCCAGCAAAAAATAAAACGGGTATTATCAAAACCTGATATTTTAAAAGTTACGCAATTTGAAAGATACGCGTAAAACACGAAAAATAAACGATTGATGTAAAATAAAAACGTCGACATACAGAGAACGTTGATATTTTGATAAATAAATAAGGCTTACAATTTAATAAGCATTAACGCGTCGTATAAACGAATGACGCCTAAAGGTTTAACGTAAATTACGAAGAATGCTCATGAAACGATAAATTAAAATTACGACTATAGCAAATATTTCTATGTCATAACAGGAATATTTACGATCGATGAAGGACATAGACTATGCCAATAAATAAACACGTATTCAACACGTTAATCCGTAACCTTGCCGGTTACTCGAGAGTTCAATATTATTCATATAACGAGCATGTAAATAAAAGTCGGATAATAAATATTGATCCATATATTAGAAATAAGACTAGAGCTCGGTCTAAATGTTGAAATTAAATTTCTTGTTATTACAGAAACTGCTCAAAAAATTAAAAGCAATTGAATAATTAAAGTTATAAATTGAAAATTTTGGGATTAATCCTTATGATCGGTTGTAATTAAAAGGGGATTTAAAATTGGAATTAGGTGAATTTGATGATTTTAATGGAGTTTGATGAGATCTGTTAGATGTTAATTTTGATCAAAGGTAGAGGGTTTGATGGGACCGCGGGATGTCGCCATGGATGAAGATAAGGTATCTAACTTGGGTTTGTTAATTTCAATAACCTTTTTTTGATGTGTGTTGGGAATTATTTGTAAAAGTACCAAGTACCGTTAGTTATGTACTAAGTACTGTTAGTATAGTAAGTACTGTTAGTGTAAGCGCGGTAGTACCGTTAAGCTAAATGTAAGTATTGCTAGTATAGATAAGGACTGTTATATCTTTAGTAAAGATATGTTATAGGTATATTGAGAGTATACCGTCTGTGGTATACTTATCTAAATAGAATATTCTAGGTGTTCCTTGCATTACAAAAGGAACATAGGTATGATGAGTTTATTGTACCTTTTCCATAGTCGATTAATAAGAATCGAATAGTTAGAGTATACTGTTGTTCTTCTTTGCTTTTATAAGTTAGATTCCGCATAACTTGTTAGCGTTTTGTAAGAGTCTCTCAAGTGCTCTAGTTTGTTTGCAGGCTATTATGCAATCCTTAGAAGGATATCGATATATTCAAAGGGATCAACAAGTGGTATCAGAGCTTGTTGAGAATCTCTGAAAAGAAGAACCAAACCGAAAACCCTAAACCTACACTCAGTTTGGAGATGACTTCCAAATCCCTGATCCTATACCTCAGGAACAACCTCAAGTTGTGCAACCTGCACCATTGGTTACACCTCCACCACTTGCACAAACTACACAAGTTTTAGCTGCAACACCAACACCTACATTTTCTCCCCACACTCTATCTAATGTGAAACTTCCTATTCTCAAAAGTGAAAATTATGAGGCATGGGCTATGTAGATGGAACACTATATGAATCGCATAGATCATACTATGTGGGAAGTCATTAAGAATGGGAACTCTCCCAAAAAGCTACACTGGTAACCAAATGGTACATGTTTTGCTTTGCCTACTATCACTGCTGAAGATATTTAGGCTGAGATCAGAGAAAGAAAGGAAAGAACTGCCTTAGCTATGTCCCTATAAGAAGATATTTTACCTAGATTTCATCATTACAAAGATGCAAAAGTTATGTGGGATGCAATCAAATTTAGATTTGGAGGAAACGACAAATCTAAGAAGATGAAGAAAATTATGCTGAAATAAGAATGTGATAACTTCACAATTTCTAGTGCAAAAGGGATCCATAAAGGATATAGAAGATTTAGTAAACTGCTTGTTTAATTAGCAGTCCATGGACTAACAATTTCCAATGAAAAAGCTAATCAAAAGTTCTTGAGATTGGTTCCACTAGAATGGAAAGTGATGGCTATGCACTTTATTACAAGAGATGACTTGGATGTCACTCCATTTGATCATCTTTGTAACAATCTCAGAGTATATGCGATGGATGTTAAAGGTACTAAGCCAACTAAAGCACCTGTATCAAAGCCTAACTTTGATTTTATGCCAGAAGAAACCAGTGGTACATACTACCAAAGTACCGCTAGTGGATCAAGTAGCGGTACATACTTCCAAAGTACCGTTGGTGGACCAACTAACAGTTTTACTTCCAAAGTACTACCAGCAGTCCATCAATGACCCAAAATCCACAAGGAAGACCTCCATCATTACTTAATGAGAATGATGCATTCTCATTATTTGTTGGTCAAGACAACAGACCAAGGTTGACCCTTGATGATTTATTCCAGATGGATGATGCTGATATTGAAGAGATGGATCTAAAGTGGCAAGCTGCTATGATATATGTTAGATCCAATAGGCTCTTTAAAAGGACTAGAAGAAAGATGAATGTTGATCCTAATGAACTATTAGGATATGATAAGTCAAAGGTTGAATGCTATAACTGTTGAAAACTTGGACACTTTGCCAAGGAATGCAAAAGGGAGAAAGTTGAAGGAAGCAGTCACATGTCCAAGTGCAACAATAGATCCAACCCTAGAGTCATTGAAAGTGTCCCAAAAGGTGAGAGCAGAAGCCCATGGAGTCCAAAAGGTTCCAAAGCATTGATATCAATAGATGGAGTAGTTAACTGGGCTCAAGCACATGAAGAAGAGGATCATGGTCTAATGGCTCTTTCTCATAGAAACACTGAGGTACATCATTGTTCTAAAGATTGTGTTCTTAAGTTTAATAGTCTTAAAGTAGAACTAGAAGAACAATATCAAAAGGTTAACACATGTACTGTAGAGGTAAATGCATTTAAACAAGGTATTAGGAAGTTAGAAGCTAATATAGTTTTGTATAAAAAAAGGTTAGCAAAACTATGAAGATAAAAATTAGGATTTTGAATCTTCGAATGAGAGAGAAATATATAGCTATCCAAGCCTTTGAAAAACAACTTGTAAAAGTTATAGCAGAAAATAAAGTTTTAAAAGCTAACTTATTTAATGAAATAGAAACAATAAAAATCTGGCAAAACTCTTCAAAAGGCATTGGAAAGCTAATTAACTCTCAAATGGGTTATTATGAGAAAACAGGATTGGGGTACATAGATGATCAACATGGGATAACTCTGACTGACAAGGACTTATCAAAAACTATATTTGAGAGTTCTAGTGATTTAGAGAATGTTCCTGAGAATAATAGATATGCTGAGGAATAAAAGCAGTTCCTCTACCATTATCAAGAATATACATGCCCCCAAACAATGATAGAAATGTAGAGTTAGATGAATCAAAAGCTATCTATGGTAAAAACCAATCAAGTGGCTCAAATTCAGACTCAAGAAACTACACTCCTTGCACCTCTGACTCTAGTATATTGACCTAGGGAGAACCAATAGTGACTAAAGAGTTTGTCTATCCACCTCTAACGAGCACCTTTGTGCCTGAGGGATGCATGCCTTCACCTAGTTCTGCTTCCAAGAAGATGAAATCTCCTAGGAAGGCAATGGATAGAAATGCAAAGCATCATGGTAGCATTAAAAGAGGAGAACTATGTTTTGAGAACACTAGGACAAACTTACCTTTTGGATCCTCTTTAAAAAGAAGAGGATGTTGTGTATGTGGTAGCTTAAGTCATTTTATCAAAGATTGTACTGTGCATGAAGATATGATTGCTAGTCAAAAGGCTGATAAAAGAGTCATTATGAGAATTCATGAGAAAGGTACACAAAGTAAAAGTCCACAAGTAAGAGTGCACAAGGTAAAGGGCAAGTGGGATCAAAGGATGTTAAATCTAAGTGGGGTTATGTACAAAGGGTGAATAAGCAAAACAAAACAGATAAAGTAAGTCACCCTCATACCAAGAGAGACTTTATACCTAGAGTGGTAGTTATGAAACAAGGTCTAGTACCTTTAAGGTCAAATTTCCCAAGTACCAACAGACCAAAATCTGCTAGTACCATTAGACCAAATACAAGTACCTCTGGTCAAAAATCTAGAAACCCAAAGTCTCACACTCCTATGAAGAACTTGTTTGACATTACTAGGATGTATGAAGATATGTTCAATGCATAGAAACCTAACCATATACAAATGTGGAAGCCAATAGGTCCAAAGAAGGTCATAGATGTAACCACTCCTTATGTTTTTTATTGGCCTTCTAGAACTATGAAATTCAAGAGTGTTTGCAGCCTTAATGGAAAGACTAATTATCAAACACTTACGTATGTTGGCCCCACTAGATCCAAGCCTAATGTGGCTTAGGTCCCTGTTAAAAAATAATTTGGTTTTTACTTATGCAGGAGCATCTAATCAATGAATTGAAGGATAAAGGAATAGTAGATAGTGGATTCTCAAGGCACGTGACAGGGAATAAAGACTACCTTTGTGAGTTTAAAGAATTTATAGGTGGACCAGTAGCCTTTGGTGGAAGTAAAGGAAGAATTACTAGAAAAGGAAAGATTAATATAGTAAGGTTGGAGTGAAAAGGTGTTCTCTATAAAGAAGTTGAATAAATTCAACCTTTTCTTAGTATCACAAATGTGTGATAAAAAGAACAAGGTGAAGAGACTACTACTACAAGCACATGTACTCAAGAAGAGAATTCCTCTACATCAGACACTAGGGATGATGATGATGATGCTCATATCTATCTACCAGTTTTGCCTCTTGTCTCACCTACATTGCCAAGCCCAACATAGAAGCACCCAGTAATACCAAGTGATGATCAAGCCTCACATGTAAAACTTTAGAGGATTATGGATCAAGAGAAGGATGCTGCCACTAAGGCTAAGCATATTAGAGAAGAACCTTTGGAATCACAGAGCTCAACGGTATATATGCATACTGGCGGTACTTCACATCCATGTACTGCTGATCAAAATTCTAAAAATATTGTTGATTCTATAGAAGAAACTCTTCAGTCTATGGATGATGAAGATGCTTATACTAGTCCAAAAGAAGGAATCTTCTCAAATTCTTCCTATGATGTCAGTGACTGATAGTAGCAGAAAAGGAGAAAGAAGAGAAGCGATTAGGAGATATTCAGATAGTTAGAGAATTTCTTGAAGTGTTTCCCAAAGAATTACCAGGTTTACCGCCTGAGCGTCAAGTTGAATTCGAAATCGATTTGATACCAGGAGCAACACCAGTTGCTAAAGCGCCTTATCGATTAGAACCTTCGGAAATGCAAGAATTATTAAATCAAATCCAAGAACTAACTGATCGAGGATTTCTTAGACCAAGTATATTGCCGTGGGGAGCTCAAATCTTATATGTGAAAAAGAAAGCTGGATCTTTTAGGATGTGTATTGATTATCGTGAGTTAAATAAACTTACTATAAAGAATCGTTACCCATTACCCAGAATCGACGATTTATTTGATCAACTCCAAGGATCAAGCATATATTCGAAAATTAATTTACGGTCATGTTATCATCAACTGAGAGTTAAGGAAGAGGATATTCTTAAAACTGCTTTCAGAACACGGTATGGACATTATGAATTTCAAGTAATGCCTTTTGGTTTAACCAATGCACCAGCTGTTTTCATGGACCTCATGAACAGAGTGTGTAAGCCTTACTTGGATAAATTCGTAATTGTGTTTATCGATGATATTCTTATTTACTCTCGTAATAGAGAAGAACATGACAAGCATCTTGGTATAATTCTCAAATTATTTAAGAAGGAGAAGTTGTATGCTAAGTTTTCGAAATGCGAATTTTGGATCGATGTTGTTCAATTCCTAGGACATGTCATTGATAGCCAAGCTATTTTGCTAAGATTGAAGCGGTAAAGAATTGGAGTAAGCCTAGTACGCCTACGGAAATAAGACAATTTTTAGGACTTGCTGGGTATTACCGAAGATTTATCGAAGGTTTTTCAAAAATTGCTAAAGCTTTGATTGAATTGACTCAGAAAAACAAACCGTTTGACTGGGGAAATAGTCAAGAGACAGCTTTTCATCTATTAAAGCGAAAGTTGTGTGAAGCACCTATCCTAGCATTACCAGAAGGTAATGATGACTTTATCGTTTACTGTGATGCATCTATTCAAGGAATGGGAGCAGTGCTTATGCAAAGGAATAAAGTTATTGCTTATGCATCAAGGCAACTTAAACCTAATGAGAAGAATTATACTACTCATGATCTAGAATTAGGAGCTGTGATATTTGCTCTTAAAATCTGGACACATTACCTCTATGGTACGAAGTGTGTAGTATTTACTGATCATAAAAGTCTTCAATATATTCTTCATCAGAAGGAATTGAATATGAGACATCGACGTCGGTTAGAATTACTTGCTGATTACGATTGTGAAATTCGTTATCACCCAGGTAAAGCCAATGTAGTAGTTGATGCTTTAAGTCGAAAAGAGCGTGTTAAGTCGTTACGAGTTAGATCATTAATGAAAACTCTTTGACCAAAGTTACCTACCCAAATTATCGAAGCGCAAGAAGAAGCACTTAAGATAGAAAATATAGGAGCTGATAAGTTTAGAGGAATGGATAAAGAATTTGAAGTTCGTCAAAATGGAATTCGATGTATTAAAAACCGTAGTTGGTTACTTGCCCCTAGTAATTTATGAGATTTGATTATGCATGAGTCTCATAAATCAAAATATTCTATACATCCTGGTTCCGACAAGATGTATCAAGATCTAAAGAAACTCTATTGGTGGCCTAACATGAAGGCAATCATAGTAGAGTACGTTAGTAAGTGTTTAACATGTGCAAGAGTTAAAGTAGAGAATCAAAAACCATCCGGTCTATCGATACAACCAAAGATTACAATATGGAAGTGGGAAAGAATTACAATGGATTTTGTGACTAAATTACCTAAGACATCAAATCGACATGACACCATCTAGGTTATTGTTGATCGTCTTACAAAATCTGCGCGATTTCTTCCTATTAAAGAGACTGATAGTATGGAAAATCTTACGAGATTGTACATTAATGAAATAATCTCTCAACACGGAGTGCATGTATCTATTATCTCAAATCGTGATAGTCGTTTTACATCTGTATTTTGGGGATCGATGCAAAATGCTTTAGGTACTCAATTGGACATGAGTACGGCATATCATCCACAAACAGATGGACAAAGTGAAAGGACTCTTCAAACTCTCAAAGATATGCTTAGAGCTTATGTGATAGATTTTAGAAAATGATGGGAGAAACATCTACATTTATTAGAATTCTCTTATTACAATAGTTATAATGCCAGTATTAAAGCAGCTCCTTTCGAAGTACTTTATGGAAAAAAGTGTTGATCGCCTGTTTGTTGGGCCGAAGTTGGAGATGTTCAACTAACTGGACCAGAAATAATACATGAAACTACTGAAAAGATTGTTCAAATTTGACAACGATTACAAGCTGCACAAGATAGACAAAGGAGTTACGCTAATACTAGACGTAAACCTTTGGAATTTGCAGTAGGAGATCGTGTTATGTTGAAAGTTTTGCCTCGTCAAGGAATTATTCTATTTGGAAAGAAAAAGAAACTGAATCCATGGTATATAGGACCATTCAAAATAACCAAAATAATTGGCCATGTGGCATATAAACTAGGGCTACCTAAAGAGCTTAGTAATGTTCACAATACTTTTCATGTTTCAAATCTGAAGAAATGCTAATCTGATGAATCTCTCATCATACCGATGAAAGAACTTCAACTCGATGATAAGTTAAATTTTGTAGAATAGCCGGTAGATATTATGGATAGAGAAGTGAAACGCTTGAAGCATAGTCGTATCCCAATAGTTAAGGTACGATGGAACTCGAAGAGAGGACCTGAGTATACTTGGGAACGTGAAGATCAAATTCGAGCTAAATATCCGCAACTATTTTCTTCTGTTACCCCTAGTTCTAGCTAAATCTCGGGACGAGATTTAAAATAAGGGGAAGAGACTATAACATCCAGTAGTTTTGATTATGTAATATCTATGTTTATAAATAAATAGGTGATTTTACTAAGAATTTTTTGCTTTTTATTATGATGTGTGACTAAATTGTTGAATGTATGAATACACACTATCTCAATTATCACATCCACATATGCCTATATGTTACATACACTATATATATATCAAGTCTGAGTTCCAAAGATAACTATATATACAAATAATGAATAAGAACAACTCAAGTACAACAAAGATACCCTAAATAGCCATATAAACCCTAGAAATCCCTTATAAACTAATATTTCAAGCAATATAACTACAAAATAACTATGTACATTATTAAACACTTTATACTAATTCTAATCTACCATCTAAAGAAAAGGTAAATAATCACAAAACACTAATATTCACTAATCACAAGCTAATTACAAGAAAATGACCTAAATACAAGATTAGCATATAAAATTCAATCTATAATGAATTAGACTCTATTCTTTTGCAAAAATTATAAAACTCAACTAAGTATCATAATATAATCATACATTTATCTTAATCTAAGTTACAAATTATTAAAGCATAAAGTACAAGTTTTCAAAGCATAGAACCTTAAGCTTACTTAAATAACCCTAGAATATGATCAACCTATATAAACCCTTAAACTAAGAATGTAGAACCCATAGAAGTCATAACATATCATATAAGACTTAGAATAAGTGTACATTAAGATAAAAACCCTAATTACCCCAAATAGAAAGTCATTAGGCTTAATGATATAGAAACCCTTATATCAAGAAATCTACATGGAATCATAAACTAGTCTTTTAGGACAAGTCTACAAATACTCATAGGACTTCATTAAGATTATAACATCATGTTAAAACAATGTACAAGTACCCTAATGCACAAGGTACAAGATTTCAATGCATGACTTGTAAATTAGGTCAAAATAGGTATTTTCACTCTTTAGACATGTTTACCTAAACTAAACCCTTAAACCAAGTGTAAGAACTCTTTGGACACTTAAGACACAATGTCTAGGACCTAAATTAAGTTTACATCGATAGCTAAGATGAGGATAATCAAATTTACTAAGATTAAACCCTAGATCATTAGAAAACCCTAATCTACAAAAGTATACTTCCTATTTTCACATCAAACCTTTGTTCAACTTCAAACCATGGACCCAAATCTCTTAAATAGAATGGCTAAACCCTAATTAAGACTTTTTTGGGTAAAGGGGAATTAATCCACTAGTAAAATATATTAATCCCAAAAAATGTTAAGTACAATGGAATGTGGTTGAAATACCACATTAACCTCAAGCAAAACACTTGAACTACCAAGAGGTAGAATGACATTCGCCTAAAAATTACTCAATACATAACCTATTACACCAATAGGGAAAAACCACCTAACAGAACATAAGCAAAGGAACACACACATCTAATTAGGTAAGTAGCGTCAAAGGAATCTTCCATATCTTCATAACCTCCAAAGAAGCCATATATCGCTTAAACCTACACGAGACCAATTTAAAACGAACAGCAGCTAACATACAATCAGTAACTTGGCAGACCGATCTTTTGGACCCTTTAAATTATCGCTCATTCCGCTCTTGCCATAAAAATTACGCTGCTGCCGCAAGAACTAACTTAGCAATAACATTCCTTGAAGTCCTCTTATGCGCCGTAGGTATTAAGAAGGACGCAAGATCATGGATATCCGGATGTACCTGCGACAAACCCACCATATTCCTCACCTTGATCCAAACCTGCTTAGAAAAAGGACATGCAAAGAACAAATGTTCATGAGAGTCCGATTTAGACTCAGATAACGGACATCTAGTGCCAAGCCCATGCACGACGTCCCAGTGACACAACATATCCTGAGTCTTCTAATTCCTTTTGATAATTAACCGAATATTAAATCCGTGTCTAGGAATACAGTTAGAAAACCAGACCACATTAGCCCACTCCACTTTGAGATCACGTGGACGAAGAACTTACCACACCGACTGAACATTGAAAGGGCCAAATAACCCATTCCAACAACGCCACTCCAGCTGATCATTGACCCATTCCAAAAACCCTAATCAACCCTTAATCATTCACTAATAAGTTTCCTAAGTCCCTAATCACCAAAAACACAAACCATAAGTTATAAGCCCTAGAAATTAGATCTGGTTTTGTGTTTTGGCTCCAAAACTCACTTTCAAACCATTTCCATCCATTCCAAGTTCAAAAATCAGATACTTAGTACTTCTAAGATATTTTAGGTGTGGTGAAAAGTAGGTGCATCACCTCCTTGCTTGCTACATATCACCATTCTCATCCTAAGTATGGTGTGCCCCATTTCTAGCCACAAGTAAGGATTAGGACTAAGCTATGGTCTAAGAACTTTTGTAGAGCTTTACTAGCCTTCACTAGTCATATACCTATCTACGTTACACGTTTAGATACCAAACTTGGATCCTAACTATTGCTAGTACTATAAATAGGGTCGAATACCTTACATGAAGACTTGCACCCTGTTTTCCTTAAACCTCCTACCCATTATCCATTTCAACTTATATAAATGTCTCAGGGCATCCCACAAGACAAAAACCAGGTCTATAAGATTTCCATTCAAGCCCTTGAAGCTTTAATAGCAACTAGTGTTCATAGGAAGCAAAAAACAACCATTTATGAGCTACCTAGGTAATTTCTAGACTAAAAAAGCTTTGATCTTGTTATAATGAATTATAAGATTTGTTATAATGCCAAAATTATGTTAGAAAGACAATCCAAAACTAACTAAGTCATTTCATTAATTTAAATGAAAGTTATAAGCTAAAGATGTCTTAAAACCCTAGTTTGTTACTTTACATACAATAATGACTTAAAATCCATTTCAAGAGCTATAATTCTGATAAAATGTTTTTATTATGATTATAAATATGTTTTGAACCTTTTTTAAAATCCTAGGTCATTTGGTACATTTTTGAAGAAGTTATATGATATTTACAAGTATAGGGACCAAAACTGTCATTTTTGAAACTATTTGACATTTTGGGCCAAAAGTTTCATTTTATGAAATTTAAAGCTATAATAATTAAAGTTGTAATGTTTGATACCCTAAGGTTAAATATTGAAGGATTAAATTGCAATATAATGAAACTATATACTTAAAGGGTTAAAAATGTAATTATGCTAAAATATAACTATAAGGACTACTTTTGCCAATATTGAAACTAAATATCATAAAATACAATGTGTCATGTTATTAGGGAGCTTTGTACAAAGATGTTCCATCTCGATATTACGTTCTGACTGAGTAGTTGGGTTTACGATTTAAAATGCTCTCGCTCCTCAAACGTTTATAGAATGGTTTCTAAGTATAATGGCCCAAACAATGATACCATAATAATAAAATAGAAGAATCAAAGAAAAAAAAACATGAAATCATTAAAGATTGAACTCAGAGAATATGACTTGATATATCTGTATATTGTGTGTTAACTCAGATATTGTGAGAAGGTTGTGACTGGGTATAGCTGAATTAATCAAGACTCTCTAGGCTAAGGTGAGTTCATAGCCTCACTTTTAAATGTTTTATAAATGATTTGAAAACCCGTGAGGGGGATATATGCTAAAACTAGAATACAAGTGTTTTTGTATGTTGACTATATTAATATTGACACTACGTTTACTAGTTGCCGTTAAGACCTATTTTAATCGTGGACCGCTAATCATTTAATGAGCGCTAATATTATGAATAGTAATATTGGAGACTGACATCTTCTATCTGGGCAAGTCACACTTGCTAGCAGCTAATGGTTCCTACCTAGGCTAAATAGATATGCTTTATTTTACATATAGGATAGTCCGACAAGCTTCCTACTTAAGGGAAAATTTGTTGGGTTTTGTTGATAATGTCTAGTTGCAGGGTCATGAGCTAGTTTAATATGATTTGATGAATTTAAAAAGTTGGGTGTACGGTAATGTAGCCATGGAGTCGTACTTGTATTTAAATATTGTTTAAAAACCTATGAATTCGCTCAACCATTGTGTTGACTTAAGGCATATACTTTAGGTGAATGAGGACCGGCGGGCTGCGGATAGTGGTGTCTTGAATAAAGTTATCATTCTATAAAATAAAACTAGACCTTTGGAAAAAACATGTGATGTACATTACTGTACAGTTGTTTTTATTTAACTCTGAATAAATGAATGATAACGTTAATATTAAAAAAAATGTTATTGAGCATTTTCTATTATTATGACTATGGTACTTTGATAGTAATACCCCAAAAACTAGCTTATGCTGCTATAAGGTAAAATGGGGGTGTTACACCTACCATTTAGAAAGAGGGTTGATGAGACTGCTTTTATACATAGTCTCATCGTCCAAAATGGGCTTAAAATGCATAAAATATCATGAAATATGCCAAATATATGCTTGTGTTTGTTACATGTGTATTTTAGGTATGGATATTGAGGAAATCACAAAAGATCACAAGAATCAAAGAAAAACAAACACGTGAAAAGAAGCCGCACAATGAACCGGACCCAAGTGATGATTTTCCAAGAATAAACCATGAAGATTTGAAGATTGTACAAGAATGGTCCTCCAATATTGAATAATTGACACTTTAAACCCTTATATATTCATAATTAAAAGTTTGGTCCTTAAAGTTTGTCAAATTTACAAAAAAGACCCTTCACTTTGAAGAATTGGCAAGAATGGTCCCTCAAAAATGAAGAATTTTCAATATTAGTCCTCCAAGAAGTCAAAAATACAAGTCAAGACCATAAAGTTTGAAGAAAATGCCAAAATAGCCCTTCAAGTATCAAGAAATTACAAGAAATACCCTTGATAAACTTTTGGAAAAGTTTATGTGGCCAGAGTGTGAAAATTGAAACTTGCTTAACAAAGGAATTCGGATATATGCAAGTTTTGACTGAAATGAATGAAAGAAGAAAGAAGGGGGGCTAAACATGGAAGACAACCATACTTACCTTAACCAACCAACACTTGACACCTCACCCCACTCACCCTCTCAACCAATCACACTCCACCCTTTTGCCAACTCACCCATCCACTAATCCGGTTTAATATTTATTAAACCTTTGGCGCCTAAACACTTATTTAAACACTAATCAGAATCAAATCCCATGTTCTTCATGTTCTTAATACGAATTGGGCATTTCTTAAACATAATGAATTAAGACCTAAAACTATCCAGAAACATGATTAAGGGTCTTATTATCATAACCTAAACCTTAAACCCCCAACACCATCAACTCACATGTCTCACCACCCTTCCCCTGCCCCACTTTTCACCTTCAAACTAAAACCATGCAGCAAATCAACGCCCCAAGGCCTTGCTTATTTCCTAAGCATGTATTGGATGGCCAAGATCACCCCTATCCCACTGGCATCACATGTATCCCCTCCCAAGTCAAATTTAGTCAACTAAGTTCAAAAAGTTCAAGGGCATTTTTGGGACATCAAGCACTAGGGTTTTATGTTTTTATCAGCTTATTAGCATTGTTTGTAGCCTATATAAGGCATTAGTATCACAAAATTAGCTTTTGTTCTTGGTTTTCCTTAGTCAAGTTTCTGTAAATCCTTTGTTTCAAGTGAATGAAAAAAGTGTTTGAAAGCTTTGACGAAATCTAAGTTCCAACCTTTACTTTCTGTTGTTATTGATATATGTTTGTGGTTTTGAAGTTTGAAAGATTGTTTTTAAAGATTGTGCAAGTTTTTGCAAGTTTTCTACAAACCTGATTTTTTCTAAGTCCTTGTCCAAACACTTGAACTTTTTGGGCTATAAGTTGATCATAGCACCCTAATAAAGAGTTTATTAAGGTGTTGTGAGGCTTGTGGTTTGGGAAGCATAAAGGGGTGGGGAATCAAGCTTGAAAAGATCTTGGTTATTTTCAGTTTTTTGTTTTATATAATCTGTGTGTTCTAATCTTGTTGTTCTTAGCAGTTTGTTAGAAGCTTATGGTTGTTAAGCTACCAAATAAGCTCAAACATACGTGAGTGTGGATTTATATTCATGAGGTTTGTCTTATTTCCTTGAAAATCTGTTGTAAAAGGTGTTCTAAGTGATTTTGATATTCTGCTGGTGTATGTGTGTTTTTATGCCTGCAAATTGGTTCTTCATTCATATGTTGTGTGTTATGATACTTACTTGAGCTTAAATCAATCTTGAGAATACTTTTACTTTGTTAAAATTGGTTTTAAAAAGTGAAAAGGGTGTTTGGGATTGACTGTTGGTTCAAGTTTGTATGATTTTGAGTAGGTATTGTGGTATTGTTTGAGTGTATATTTGTTATTAAGGTGCTTGTGTTCTGATATCTGCATATTTTGTGCCTTGAATATCTTAATCAAACAATTGGCTATAAAATCTTGAATACTTGCTGTTTAGCTTTGAAATCTTGTGCACACCTAGTTTGCATGTTAAACTAGGGCTAACAATTGATTAATCCAAGTAATTGCAACTTGAGTGATAGATTTGAGGCCTTGAAATTGGATTTGGTGTCAAGTAGATCAGCAAAAAGTGTTCTTGCCTGTTCAAGTGTTCATCAGTAACTGCTATTGCTTAGATCTTGTTCATAAGTTGGATTCATTGCATGAAATGAGTTAATATGTGTCTCATTAAGTTGTATTAAGCTTTTGTATGCATTTGGTGGATTGTGGTAGGCTTATACTAGCTTATAAGTAGCTTATAATCACCAGATCTGATCATTACATGTCTGGATCATATATGTGGACTAATTGTTTAAACTGTATCATTTGGCTGAGTGTAATTGTGTTTTCTTGCTTGATTGTGACTCCTTACAACTCACTGGTTGTAAGGGTGCCTTGATTGTCCAACAAAACCAAGTGAAACTCTCTAAAAAAGCAAGTTAAAAAGTCAAGGCAGTGGGAACTCTTTTCCCCTGCTGCTAGCCACTACTAGTTATAATTGGTCAACAACTTATTTCTTGTTCATTCTAGCTTATTCCAATGTGCAACAACTTATTTTTTGTAATAGGTCTTATTATTTTGAGCTTATAAGTCAGTATGGAAGTTTATAGCTTTTGGTTTTAGCTTTTGACTAGAAAACGACTATTTTGTCTTTTTCAAAATCAGTTTTTTGCTTATTTCAGCTTATTGAGTGTGCTTATTGGGAAACTTTTTGTTGATTAAGCTTATTTAAGTGATTTAAAACCTTTTGCAAGTTGAATCAGCTTTTGAAGTGGCCTTGAACTCGAAACGACTATTTTGTCGTTTTGTGTAGAGAGCTTTTGCTTATTTCAGGCTTATTTCTTGGGCTTATTCAAAAATTCTTTTTACAAACATCTTCATTAGGTCAACAGAAGGTTGTGTGTCAAATTTCAGCTTATGGCATTAGCTTATAGCTTAATGAGCCAAAAAGCCCATTAAGAATAAGCTGTTTTGAAATAAGCTATGATAAGCTCACATTCAGCTTTTGGGCCTTTCAATTTTTATGTTTAAATCAGATTTTAAGCTTGACTGGAACTTTTGGGCCAATTTTGTGGCTTTTTCTTATTGGGCCCAATTCTAAGCCTATTAAGAGACTGTTTGGGTATTTGTCCCATTTGAAGGCCCAATATGTAACACCCCCAAATTTACACAATTTAATACAGCGGAAGACTCGTTGGTGTTACGGGATAGCACATTACTCACATCATAGAAAACGCATAAAAATCGTGTCGTTTAATAATAAAGCATTTCCATTCATAAATATCAAATTTACATAGGTCCCAAGTCATTGTATTTCATACAAGTTTTACAAAGCATTTGAATAGAAATTATTATTTAAGTGCGGGCCATGAATTCTTGTTGTCTTCCCGAGACTTACCTTCAAGTACCTGAGACAAAACATGTTAAAAGAAAAGGTCAGCGATAACGCCGAGTGAATTCATAGAGTTTAATAAAACCATTAATATATCATTGGTATATAATTAATACCAAAAATCATTTTTTACAAATCTTTCTAGTAGGCCATACAATAGGCCAAAGTCATTTTATACAAATCCTTATCAAAAATCATAATATAGGCGTTTGCCTTCAAAATCATTATACGAACCCTTGTCATAAAAACATCATACAATACGTTTTATAACGTTGTATAGAGTTAAATAAAAACCGTTATATGAATATGGTTATGTAAAACCAAAACACGAACATAAAATCAATAATAAGACCCCGTATTGCTAGTCAGGCAATATATCGTAATTCAGTGCGTATAGCAGTATTTCGTTATTTGGATTATTATAAGCCGCATGACATTGTTACCTTACTACAACAAACAACGGGTAGCTAACCCGAAACTCATTTTCCCATCTAAATTAGCGTGTCTTCACAATATCACGCTATGGAAATCTTCTCATACATAAATTCGCTTACCAATCAATGTGGCACGACGGGGATCAACCGTCAAGGCGCGAACTGGGGTGATCGTCCCCAAATAGTACTATTATATGCATAAGCGTCTACCAAATCCCGGTAGTTCACAATTCATGCTAATGGGACTTTTAGTGACATAACCTAACTTTAATAATCCATTTTATCTCATACATCGGGTCATATAATCATTCATCGGGTCATACAATCATTCGGGTCCAAATCAATAATCAAACAATCGGGACAAATGGTGTCCTATTTTATTAAAACTAACATGTTATCTCCCTCGCGGGTTTATAAAACATTTCATAAAAACATTTGAAAGAGTGCGACGCTATGAACTCACGTTGATGTGGGAAGGCGGTTATCGGCGATTTGGATGTACGGTACGTGCTTTAATCATGGAAACCTAGACAAATAATACTCGTCTTAGACTCTTGTCCAATGAATTTATCAAAATAACAATTATGTATACATATGATGATTTTATATATATATATGATGATGATGATCAAGTGGGTTTATATATTCTCATTTACTCATTTTAGTGTTATGTATTGGTAACTTTTATACTAGTTTACTAGTTTTACTTATTTACATGTTTTAGGCCCAATAAGCCTATTATAAGCCCAATACCTTATATTAGTCCATTTTACACTTTTAATATCAGTATTATACTTTACATGTTGGGCCCAAATGGGTTAAGCCCAATAAGTAAGTTTATAAGTGTTTTACCAACTAGTCGGGTTTATAGTCCAATAAGGCTAACTTAGCCCGTTAATGTCCATATGTTATATAGTTCAGGTTTTATCGGTTTTTACTTGTTATATATGTTTATACATCATTATTGTTGTTTATAAAATTTTACATTAGACGGGTCCGATTGTCTAAGTTTTAATCGACGAAAAACGTTAATTTTACGGTATTAGCCGAAAAGACGTAAAAATCATGTTTATAGTTTTTATAACTTATAAAACTTACCAAACTACCATTTTTATATAATGTCCATTTATTTATCCTTATACATATTTATATAAATGAAATATATAAGTTAGTAGGTTTTAATTTCACATTTTATACTATATTATTTGAGTGCTTATATAATATTATTAAACTTTAATTTCATAAAATCTGATTTTTAGTTTCACTTTCACCATTTTTATCATATCTTGAGTCCTATAAGGAGATAGAAGCTCATTTTTGGATGACATAAACTTCATATTATGTGCTACAAATAAGTTAGTTATAGCTACTGCTCAATCCATGTCTAAGTATCCTTAACAGTCCCTATAAAACAGACTATTCAGATTGGTATACAAATTTTGTTTTGATCATATCTCACTCATTTTGATGATTCCATTGCATGGCCAACTCTCACATGTGTATGAAATCTAATACTTACTGTAAATTGATTCCACCATGCCATTTTATCATTTTAACATTTGGTTACTTACTGTTTTTATACAGCCATCACATTAAGCAAGATTTTAACCATTTTACATGTGGTTTTCCATCTTTTTATCCATGTTTATCAAATCTATCAACACCAAATCCCCACATAATATTTTTAATCATCATTCATCATCATATAAATATACATAAATAAAGAAAATACAAGATTACATATTAAAAATAACAAGAGGATATGAAGAAACAATCTCTATACCACCAAAGTGACGAAATGATGAGTTTTTGGATGAACAAGACATGGTTTTGGGTAACCAATCTTATGAGATATCTACACCACTTCTAAGATCACCAAGTATTTGTAGACTCCTCCAAAAATTAGCCCTTGATCTCCATATAAACTCCTTTTTAGTTGTTAAAATCACCTCCAATCTTCATAACTTCAATGGGTTTTCATCATATGTAAATTATACATATGATTTATGGTTGAATTTTTTATCTAATGGGGTGTTTTTGGGTGATATGGGACGTTCATAGGGAGAGAGGAAGAGAGAAAATGTGTGAGTTGCATGAGAGAAATGGAGGAGCTAGTTTAGTGTTGGTGGTTTTTGTGAAAGATGGTTTTGATGTGTAAACTAGGACAAGTGTCCTAGTTTATACTATAAACTTGCCACATCTTTGATGTGGTGGTGGTGTGTTGGGCATCCCATAGTGGGGTGAGGCAAGTGTAAACTTGTCTCATCCCACTAATTTACGGGTACTCCTCGATTCTAGTTTCCTCGATTTGCGTGCCCTCGGGTCGTTTTACAAAAAACGTTTTTATAAATTATGAATCAACGGAACAAAACGAATCTAATAAAAATTGTCTCATAAAAACCAGAGTTCGAAAACGTAAATACGTAATCCTAAGGTTTCCGGTTTTGTCGTAAAGGACGTTAAATTATAATCGTAAGCCCTAATCTCTTCTCGTAAATTTGTGAGTTTATGAACCACACAAATTTAAAATCTCAAAATAACATTCACGGATAAATTTATTTTCTGAAATGTCGGACTGTCACCAAAACGGTGTATGTAAACGTAAGCACGTAACGTAGAATTCTCCGGTTTAGACGTAGTCGATGCTATTTCAAGACGTAAATCCAAATTTCTTCCCAAAAATAAGCGAGTTCATAATATAACATTAAAATAATGTTTTTAAATAATACTTGAGAATAAAATATCAACCATAAATTGACGGACTGTCACACAATAGGGGTAATTTTGTAATTTCAACTTCATTTCTGTTTTATTTAGGTTAAAATAAACTAGTTTGCAACTTTCTAGAAATTTTTATAAATTTTGGATTTATATTAATATTTTATTATTATTTTATTATTAAATATTAAATTTTAGATTTTTGCAAGTTTTTCATTTTTCCTAGTTCAAATACATTAAGTTAGGAACTTTAAAATTTTTAGATTAATTTTATTGTCATTAGATTAATTTTTAAAATTATTTTAAGTTTTATTAGTTTTTAATCATTTTTAAATAGTTTTTATTAATTTTAAAATTTTCAAAAATAGTTTTTAATTAAGTTAATTCATTTTAGAGGTTACAAGTTAAAAAATCTCATTTTGGGCTTTTTGTTATATAAATTGATTTTTTGGGCTTTAATTAGCATAAAAAAATTAATATTTAATTAAATAAAAGGTTTGAGTGATTTTTGATTTTTTTAAACTCTAATTACATTTTTAGGATTTATTGCAATTTTCTAGGAATTTTTAGTGTAATTTTTAAATTTGGTCACTTTTTACGGTTTTACGTGTACGACTTCGTCTTAGTTTAATTCATAGTCGTAACCGTCATTCCTTTCTAATCTCTTTTCTATTTTTATTTTCTCATCAATATAATCACAAACACTTAATCATATCTTTACACAACACACTAGCCTCCTTGAGAACGAACTCATTTTTTGGTCATTTATTTGTGGTTTTCCTAAATCAGTTGTGTACTTACCTTAATTACCTCCTTTTTCCTAAAGGTGTGTAAAAACTCAACCATCATTTTTGGCGCCGCTGCCGGGGAGGCGTGTTGTGTTTTGATTTGAACAATTGTTGTTTTTTATACTAGCCATAATAGTGATTTGTATTAGTAGCACTCTACTAATACGTATTATCGGTTTTCGTTTTTGTGTGAATATTACTATATTGTATACGTAGAACAATAAATTCACAAGTACTCCAAAAGTGTGAAAACATAACCTTGATTGGGAGGTCATTACTCAATTATTGTATTCGAATCTCAAACAAAGAAAAAAAAGGCAAAATAGATAATTACTTTCGTGAAGCTTAATTTTGAAAAACACAAACTATAAGGTGGGTATAAGGCGGGTATTATAAAATATACCCTAAGGAAAAAGGCTCTTAAGTGCTTCGCGCCGCCTCGTTTCCCCGCTTGCTTGTGCGTGTTTAGATAAAAAGGGCTAATCGAGGTTTTGCCAACCAAAGTATTATCTACATATCATATATATTTTCTTGGTTTCAATTGATTAAACCCTCTTGAACGTTTTGGTGTTCCACCAACGTTCTAAAGTCATCGAAGGCGTTCACTTCACGTGATCGTTTTCATTCCTTGAGGCTTCTTTAATCAAGAGATTTGATTAAGGGAGAGATTTGTAGATTTTTGTCTACTTAATACAATCACCAAAATCCAAAAAAAGTAAAAACAATCAAAAATCCAAAAAAATTGAAAAAGTCAAAAAAACCAAAAAGAATCTTCTTTGCTCTTTCCCACGTTGTACGTGACGTTTATGCTTACTCGTAATCAAGCAAGACGTGCACGTAAACGTCGTAATCGAAAGGAAAATACACCAACACCTTCTAGTGAAGAAACTCCAAGTGAGGAACCTATTGTAGAACAAGAAGCTATCATGGCTAATCGTATTATGATGGAGTTGCTTCAAGCACCCACTGAGGGTTTTGGAGAGGCCATTGTGATTCTTGCCATCCTTGCGGAGAACTTCGAGATCAAGATGGGTTTAATGTCTATGCCTCAAGCCAACAAGTTTCACGGACACGAAAAAGACAACCCACATTATCACGTTAGGCAATTCAATCGTCTCACCGCGACTAGCAAGTTTAAGGATGTACCCCACGATGCCATATAAATATACATAAATAAAGAAAATACAAGATTACATATTAAAAATAACAAGAGGATATGAAGAAACAATCTCTATACCACCAAAGTGATGAAATGATGAGTTTTTGGATGAACAAGACTTGGTTTTGGGTAACCAATCTTATGAGATATCTACACCACTTCTAAGATCACCAAGTATTTGTAGACTCCTCCAAAAATCAGCCCTTGATCTCCATATAAACTCCTTTTTAGTTGTTAAAATCACCTCCAATCTTCATAACTTCAATGGGTTTTCATCATATGTAAATTATACATATGATTTATGGTTGAATTTTTTATCTAATGGGGTGTTTTTGGGTGATATGGGACGTTCATAGGGAGAGAGGAAGAGAGAAAATGTGTGAGTTGCATGAGAGAAATGGAGGAACTAGTTTAGTGTTGGTGGTTTTTGTGAAATATGGTTTTGATGTGTAAACTAGGACAAGTGTCCTAGTTTATACTATAAACTTGCCACATCTTTGATGTGGTGGTGGTGTGTTGGTCATCCCATAGTGGGGTGAGGCAAGTGTAAACTTGTCTCATCCCACTAATTTACGGGTACTCCAGGATTCTAGTTTCCTCGATTTGCGTACCCTTGGGTCGTTTTACGAAAAACGTTTTTATAAATTATGAATCAACGGAACAAAACGAATCTAATAAAAATTGTCTCATAAAAAACGGAGTTCGAAAACGTAAATACGTAATCCTAAGGTTTCCGGTTTTGTCGTAAAGGACGTTAAATTATAATCGTAAGCCCTAATCTCTTCTCGTAAATTTGTGAGTTTATGAACCAACACAAATTTAAAATCTCAAAATAACATTCACGGATAAATTTATTTTCTGAAATGTCGGACTGTCACCAAAACGGTGTATGTAAACGTAAGCACGTAACGTAGAATTCTCCGGTTTAGACGTAGTCGATGCTACTTCAAGACGCAAATCCAAATTTCTTCCCAAAAAGTGAGTTCATAATATAACATTAAAATAATGTTTTTAAATAATACTTGAGAATAAAATATCAACCATAAATTGACGGATTGTCACAGCATTTACCCCTAAACAGGATCTTTGTCCTCAAAGATCAATTTATCTTACTACTCGCTTCTTATAGAGCTAAAGCCATGTGGGTATTTCCTCCACATTCGGTCTTTTCTCACAAGTGTAATTCATTACAATACGCGAGTTTCATCAAACATAACTACGGGAATACGATCAGGCTTAATGTTGACTTACTTTCTCTATCCATGATGTTCACGGGTTTTTGATGAATGCAACTTTTCGCCGATCTAAACTTTATCAAGAAGAATTCAGATTTTCACTTGATAGATATTTATCAAGTTCGATTTACGAAACATAATTCACGCAGCCCTTGAAGTCATAGGGTAGATCCAACTTATATGCCTTTCAAACCAACTTTTTACATCATCTCAATGGTCCCATGCAACGGGGACTTATTTCTCATGATCTTTCAGATCATCTATCTATTTTTCCAAGGTGAAATGTTTTGGCATAACTTCGCTAACCATCCTGCACTTCAAGATCTACATTTCATATTCATATAACCTCCTGCCCACTACTGGCAGTCAATAACCAAATCCTAATTTCAACAATCAATTCAGGTCTCGCGGGTCGGGTACTTTGTAAGGTTCGGTTTGTCATCATAGGAAACCTTAAACCTAAAAGACATGTCCAACTCACAATGGGTGTATGTCGGGTGTCTTCATCCCAACTCCTGCTTACAGATGTTCTTATATTTAGATTCATACAAGATTCGATCTCGATCCTAATACGATAATTATCAATGATAATCTCTCCAAAGGAAAATAATTATACGGTTTATTACCAAAGGTCAATCATTCAAGCATAAAATAACTCTTCTAGTGTTTTGTATCATTACTTTACCTCGTCCCTTCGATTGGGGTGGTAAACAGTACTCTCATCAAGGTTCGTTCCCAATGACTTCTGAGCAAATCTCTAGAAATTCGATGCGAAGTGAGGATCTTGATAGAGATGATCGATACAGGCACACCATGTTTACACAACTCCTTTAAATACAAAAGAGTCAATTTCTTCATCGAGAATCTATCATTAACAGGAATGATATTAGCAGATTTGGTCAGTCTGTCGACGATGACCCAAATCGAATCAAATTCAGATGATGACCTTTGCAATAGTTAGACGTTTACTAATGTATGAGGCGATGTCTGCCTTCATAATTTGCCATTAGTACAACTTCTTCAGATAAAAATACACTAAATCAGAAATAGCATGAATAGAATACTTAATCTTATGAGATTTCAACATGACTAAATCTCTTAATCTCCATATTTAGGCAATCACAAACGGCCTTTAAAACATTTAACGCCATTGGCTTCTCAATTCTAATGGTTCACATTAGCCGCGAACCCCTTTTATTATCTATATTATCCTTTTTACAAGCATCAGATATATTTTTAAATTGCTCGGAAATTTATTTTGCACAGTCATTATTAAGGAACACATCCTAATTGATTCTTTATCCTTTCTATATAATGTGTCAGTATCTACATTCATCTTTCCTGATGAAATAATTATCAGGACCGTATTTATTCAAAAATTCTTTCTTCATATTTTCTAAGTTTTAGTCTCGTCTCAACTATTATTTTTATCAGTTTTGCTCAATTTGACGTTTAAAGCGTCGATAAATATTACAAGTAATTAAATAATAAATATTAAATTTTTATGAAATGTAAACGTAAAAATTTTAAATTTCTTAGTTCGACCAATTATATAAAAATGTTCAAAATAAATTTGAATTTAATCAACACGATTTTTGTTGATTTATCGAAAATAATTAACAAGATTTGTAAATGTTTGAAAAATCTTTGTTTATACTTTGGTCAAAATTTTCTTAGTAGAAAAGCAAAAATTGTTATTTAAAATTTCAAGTCATAAGTTATATAGTTTCCTCAATTCTTCTTAAGATGTCTAGAAGTATACACAAACATTTACCCCTAAACAGGAGTTTGGTTAAATGTTCTAGGTATAAGGGAATAATCCCTCAAAAGTTCTTTTGATAAAACACTTGTCAAAACATTTTTGCACTTTCTTTTTGGTAAAACCCAAAGTCTTAAATGGCTCTAATTTTTAAAGAGTCAATATGGATTCCATTATCTATTAATCACACGATCAAATAATGTAAAAGATTTAGTCTTTAATCACATGCTAAATACGCAAGGTACAGGTTTTCATTGTTCGGCCAACTCCGGGCAGTTTATAAATAATTATTAACTCCTTCTTATACTTATAAACAAACAAATGGTCCTTAATGATCACAAGCATGAATTTATCATATTACAGCCTACACACGTGATTCACCAAATTTATGGATGCTACATGTGTATTAGTCAATCCAAACGACATATCATGAAACTCATAATGTTCATTACAAGTTCTGGATGTGGTGATTGGAATAGATAACCTTTTTCGCGGACGCGAAGTTGATGATAACCATGCCGTGAATCAAATCTTGAATATACGCTAGAACCTTGTAAATGATCGAACAAATCTATCATCTTGGGTAGTGGATATAGATTTTTAATCGTCAATTTACCTAGTTCACGGTAATCAATAAATATAAGGAATGATAACACCATAGCTCTTTATGATGACGAGCTTGGTAGAATAAAAGCTTTCTCCGACAACTCTCTCAGTTATACGGTAATTCTTTTAATTCAGATGGTGCTGACGTACAACGCACATGCCACAGGTGCAGCACTGGGAATATAATCAATACCAAATTCAACTTGCCTTAATGGCGAAAGTCTAGGTAATTCACCAGTAAATACCTCCTAAAGTTTCAGATAGCAGGAACATCTTTTAATAAATTCATATTAGGTTGTTTCTAGATTACAAAATCTATGACTAATTCACAACTACTCACTGTATAATTTCAAGTCTAAATGCAGGATATGGTCATCCATCAAGAATTAATTAGATCACTTTTGATAATCAACATCTTATCATATAGGGGAATTCTATTCGAGTTCCCATCAATTAAGACAATTTCGTCATGTCATAATCAATCAATCCATTCTACTGGCACTATCAACTTTTCAGTTTTATTGTCGTCGATAAGATGTGAACTTCTCAAAAGACTAATAATAACTCATAATCCTTCACAATTCAAGGATATCTGGAGACATAACTAACCTTAAAAGAGTAAGGTCAACACATAATCTACGCGAGAGAATTTCAAATCAGATACAGACGAAAACATTTAATGAATATGAATATATCCCATGTTTTCATAATTTGAGTACGCATTCGAAAGCTCCTCAGATCGTTACCCATGTCATTCAAATGAAATCTAATCAAAAGAAATGATAGGAACGTCGATACATCCAGTCGGGTATCAACACTCGGTAATCAGATACTTTTCCTAAGAATCTCACCACGGGAGAATTGCACAAGAAGGGAATATCAATTGTCAATTAAGACAATATCTATAGATGAGTAAATTTGACTAAGAAGAATAAATAGTACGGGCACATATGTAGGTGTCCCTAACAATATGTCCCTATTTTGCACTTCTTGCAGATCTCATAAATTTTTAATCTTTTCATAACTTCAAAGAAAATGTAGTGTTTATTAACAATTTCATGGTGACTACTAATCAGCCTTGCATGGTCCCTTCCAAATTGTATGTAGGCGTGCAACTATATACAATTTCAAGATTAACGATGCAATACTCAGTTCATCAAATTTTATCATCATGTTTATAATAAAAATATTTTCATGCTTAATTCTTAAATAAGAATCAAAAATATATTTACAAAGATTTTATTTGTTATGAAAACAATTAAGTTTTCCAAGGTTTTTTATAAACAACTTCATTTCGATAACGATCACTTATAAATCTCACTTTGAATAATCCTTATAGTGATGCAAATTCAATTTTTCTCAAGGGATACTGTTTTATCTTGTAAAAACAATGAGTATTCTACAAAAGAGTGATGAAAAGTTGTTCACCAAGAACTAACTACAATATAATAGGAAATGAGCTTAGCCAAATAATCATGAGGTTCATGACCTCGATGGTACTCAAAATGAATAATCCACAACGTAGCTCAATTCGAGATGAGTACTTGTTCAATGGTTGCATCACTAATGCGAACATTAGGAACAAGCAAGAAAAGATAGATAACATCGATATATGTAGAATTTAGCAATCAAAGGTAGTCTTCTCATTAATCACAAACAAGTCAAAATTGTACCGTAACACATTACGTGTCACTATGTCATACAATTTCAAGAACTCATCCTACCAACTGATGTCTCAGTTAAGTTAGGGATTTTTAAAAGATACCACAATGAATACTAATCTACAAGAGTCATTAGGTGTCCCACCTGTCCCAGAAGATCCATCGGTCCCAATTTAGAAGAAGATTTCTTCAATTTATTTATTGGACACTGGGCATCCTCGTCACTGGACAATGGCCTAGGAACAACACTTAACACGAACTAACAATCAATTAAAACCTTATAATTCAATCACAGAACTTAACGACTTCCTCTTAACAATTTCATATTCCATAAAAGTTAAATTTTACTTTATTCAAGTTTCAATCAACTTATACTCATTGCGATATCCTACCTCATTCTCCAATACTTTAATCCTTATTCTTACACCTTGAAAGGGCAATAAAAGTTTGATATTATCAACACTTAATTTCCAATCCTATATCTCTTACAACAATAGTTATCAAATGAGTCACTAGTATGAAATGACTCACACATTCAATTAGACTTCTCGGAAAGGTACTAGTGGCATGAGGCTTTTGGGTAATGGTTCCAATAACAGCCTCAAGTGCAACATTCACCCTTTCGATTTTTCAAATTTAAGAATTAGGTGACACTAAATCAGATGACACCTTTCCAGGTGGTAAGTTTTATCAAAATCCACTCTATAAGGAAAGATCGTCATGACATCGATATCAGATTTAATCTCACCAATTCTACTTTAATATCATAATCAACTAATATCATCATTTCTACGAATATCAACCATTTTGTTGGGATCATACATATCCACAACTTGGTTTAGATCTAGAATAGCTAGAATTCCTACAGAAATAGCTTCGATTGATTTACTAGGGGAGTTAGGGTTTCTTGTGACAATCTACGTCGTATAAATACCTCGTATAAATATTAAAATGATCATCAAACAATCATGTAATCAAATTACATCATATATATATATATATATAATCCAAGTTATATATATAAATATTAAAATAACACTTTTCAGTCTGGCCTTGTCGGCAACTCGGGAATTCTTCGGCACCGTTATAGTCAAAAGATTTTTAGATATTTTGAAAAAAATGTTTATAGATAAAAGATTTTGAAATGTTTTATCCAAAACCTTGGTTTTAAAAATCTTTCGTTCTATATAACGAGAGCTCTGATACCAAACTGTAACACCCCCAAATTTACACAATTTAATACAACGGAAGACTCGTTGGTGTTACGGGATAGCACATTACTCACATCATAGATAACGCATAAAAATCGTGTCGTTTAATAATAAAGCATTTCCATTCATAAATATCAAATTTACATAGGTCCCAAGTCATTGTATTTCATACAAGTTTTACAAAGCATTTGAATGGAAATTATTATTTCAGTGCGGGCCATGAATTCTTGTTGTCTTCCCGAGAATTACCTTCAAGTACTTGAGACAAAACATGTTAAAAGAAAAGGTCAGCGATAACGCCGAGTAAATTCATAGAGTTTAATAAAACCATTAATATATCATTCGTATATAATTAATACCAAAAATCATTTTGTACAAATCTTTCTAGTAGGCCATAAAATAGGCCAAAGTCATTTTATACAAATCCTTATCAAAAATCATAATATAGGCGTTTGCCTTCAAAATCATTATACGAACCCTTGTCGTAAAAACATCATACAATACGTTTTATAACGTTGTATAGAGTTAAATAAAAACCGTTATATGAATATGGTTATGTAAAACCAAAACACGAACATAAAATCAATAATAAGACCCCGTATTGCTAGTCAGGCAATATATCGTAATTCAGTGCGTATAGCAGTATTTCGTTATGTGGATTATTATAAGCCGCATGACATTGTTACCTTACTACAATAAACAACGGGTAGCTAACCCGAAACTCATTTGCCCATCTAAATTAGCGTGTCGTCACAATATCACGCTATGGAAATCTTCTCATACATAAATTCGCTTACCAATCAATGTGGCACGACAGGGATCAACCGTCAAGGCGCGAACTGGGGTGATCGTCCCCAAATAGTACTATTATATGCATAAGCGTCTACCAAATCCCGATAGTTCACAATTCATGCTAATGGGACTTTTAGTGACATAACCTAACTTTAATAATCCATTTTATCTCATACATCGGGTCATATAATCATTCATCGGGTCATACAATCATTCGGGTCCAAATCAATAATCAAACAATCGGGACAAATGGTGTCCTATTTTATTAAAACTAACATGTTATCTCCCTCGCGGGTTTATAAAACATTTCATAAAAACATTTGAAAGAGTGCGAGGCTATGAACTCACGTTGATGTGGGAAGGCGGTTATCGGCGATTTGGATGTACGGTACGTGCTTCAATCACGGAAACCTAGACAAATAATACTCGTCTTAGACTCTTGTCCAATGACTTTATCAAAATAACAATTATGTATACATATGATGATTTTATATATATATATGATGATGATCAAGTTGGTTTATATATTCTCATTTACTCATTTTAGTGTTATGTATTGGTAACTTTTATACTAGTTTACTAGTTTTACTTATTTACATGTTTTAGGCCCAACAAGCCTATTATAAGCCCAATACCTTATATTAGTCCATTTTACACTTTTAATATCAGTATTATACTTTACATGTTGGGCCCAAATGGGTTAAGCCCAATAAGTAAGTTTATAAGTGTTTTACCAACTAGTCGGGTTTATAGTCCAATAAGGCTAACTTAGCCCGTTAATGTCCATATGTTATATAGTTCAGGTTTTATCGGTTTTTACTTGTTATATATGTTTATACATCAGTATTGTTGTTTATAAAAGTTTACATTAGACGGGTCCGATCGTCTAAGTTTTAATTGACGAAAAACGTTAATTTTACGGTATTAGCCGAAAAGACGTAAAAATCATGTTTATAGTTTTTATAACTTATAAAACTTACCAAACTACCATTTTTATATAATGTCCATTTATTTATCCTTATACATATTTATATAAATGAAATATATAAGTTAGTAGGTTTTAATTTCACATTTTATACTATATTATTTGAGTGCTTATATAATATTATTAAACTTTAATTTCATAAAATCTGATTTTCAGTTTCACTTTCACCATTTTTATCATATCTTGAGTTCTATAAGGAGATAGAAGCTCATTTTTGGATGACATAAACTTCATATTATGTGCTACAAATAAGTTAGTTATAGATACTGCTCAATCCATGTCTAAGTATCCTTAACAGTCCCTATAAAACAGACTATTCAGATTGGTATACAAATTTTGTTTTGATCATATCTCACTCATTTTGATGATTACATTGCATAGCCAACTCTCAAATGTGTATGAAATCTAATACTTACTGTAAATTGATTCCACCATGCCATTTTATCATTTTAACATTTGGTTACTTACTGTTTTTATACAGCCATCACATTAAGCAAGATTTTAACCATTTTACATGTGGTTTTCCATCTTTTTACCCATGTTTATCAAATCTATCAACACCAAATCCCCACATAATATTTTTAATCATCATTCATCGTCATAAAAATATACATAAATAAAGAAAATACAAGATTACATATTAAAAATAACAAGAGGATATGAAGAAACAATCTCTATACCACCAAAGTGATGAAATGATGAGTTTTTGGATGAACAAGACTTGGTTTTGGGTAACCAATCTTATGAGATATCTACACCACTTCTAAGATCACCAAGTATTTGTAGACTCCTCCAAAAATCAGCCCTTGATCTCCATATAAACTCCTTTTTAGTTGTTAAAATCACCTCCAATCTTCATAACTTCAATGGGTTTTCATCATATGTAAATTATACATATGATTTATGGTTGAATTTTTATCTAATGGGGTGTTTTTGGGTGATATGGGACGTTCATAGGGAGAGAGGAAGAGAGAAAATGTGTGAGTTGCATGAGAGAAATGGAGGAACTAGTTTAGTGTTGGTGGTTTTTGTGAAAGATGGTTTTGATGTGTAAACTAGGACAAGTGTCCTAGTTTATACTATAAACTTGCCACATCTTTGATGTGGTGGTGTTGTGTTGGTCATCCCATAGTGGGGTGAGGCAAGTGTAAACTTGTCTCATCCCACTAATTTACGGGTACTCCTCGATTCTAGTTTCCTCGATTTGCGTGCCCTCGGGTCGTTTTTAGAAAAACATTTTTATAAATTATGAATCAACGGAACAAAACGAATCTAATAAAAATTGTCTCATAAAAAACGGAGTTCGAAAACGTAAATACGTAATCCTAAGGTTTCCGGTTTTGTCGTAAAGGACGTTAAATTATAATCGTAAGCCCTAATCTCTTCTCGTAAATTTGTGAGTTTATGAACCAACACAAATTTAAAATCTCAAAATAACATTCACGGATAAATTTATTTTCTGAAATGTCGGACTGTCACCAAAACGGTGTATGTAAACGTAAGCACGCAACGTAGAATTCTTCGGTTTAGACGTAGTCGATGCTACTTCAAGACGTAAATCCAAATTTCTTCCCAAAAATAAGTGAGTTCATAATATAACATTAAAATAATGTTTTTAAATAATACTTGAGAATAAAATATAAACCATAATAGGGGTAATTTTGTAATTTTAACTTCATTTCTGTTTTATTTAGGTTAAAATAAACTAGTTTGCAACTTTCTAGAAATTTTTATAAATTTTGGATTTATATTAATATTTTATTATTAAATATTAAATTTTAGATTTTTGCAAGTTTTTCATTTTTCCTAGTACAAATACATTAAGTTAGGAATTTTAAAATTTTTAGATTAATTTTATTGTCATTAGATTAATTTTTAAAATTATTTTAAGTTTTATTAGTTTTTAATCATTTTTAAATAGTTTTTATTAATTTTAAAATTTTCAAAAATGGTTTTTAATTAGGTTAATTCATTTTAGAGGTTACAAGTTAAAAAATCTCATTTTGGGCTTTTTGTTAATTAAATTGATTTTTTGGGCTTTAATTAGCATAAAAAAATTAATATTTAATTAAATAAAAGGTTTGAGTGATTTTTGATTTTTTTAAACTCTAATTACATTTTTAGGATTTATTGCAATTTTCTAGGAATTTTTAGTGTAATTTTTAAATTTGGTCACTTTTTACGGTTTTACGTGTACGACTTCGTCTTAGTTTAATTCATAGTCGTAACCGTCATTCCTTTCTAATCTCTTTTCTATTTTTCTTTTCTCATCAATATAGTCACAAACACTTAATCATATCTTTACACAACACACTAGCCTCCTTGAGAACGAACTCATTTTTTGGTCATTTACTTGTGGTTTTCCTAAATCAGTTGTGTACTTACCTTAATTACCTCCTTTTTCCTAAAGGTGTGTAAAAACTCAACCATCATTTTTGGCGCCGCTGCCGGGGAGGCGTGTTGTGTTTTGATTTGAACAATTGTTGTTTTTTATACTAGCCATAATAGTGATTTGTATTAGTAGCACTCTACTAATACGTATTATCGGTTTTCGTTTTTGTGTGAATATTACTATATTGTATACGTAGAACAATAAATTCACAAGTACTCCAAATGTGTGAAAACATAACCTTGATTGGGAGGTCATTACTCAATCATTGTATTCGAATCTCAAATAAAGAAAAAAAAGGAAAAATAGATAATTACTTTCGTGAAGCTTAATTTTGAAAAACACAAACTATAAGGTGGGTATAAGGCGGGTATTATAAAATATACCCTAAGGAAAAAGGCTCTTAAGTGCTTCGCGCCGCCTCGTTTCCCCCGCTTGCTTGTGCGTATTTAGATAAAAAGGGCTAATCGAGGTTTTGCCAACCAAAGTATTATCTACATATCATATATATTTTCTTGGTTTCAATTGATTAAACCCTCTTGAACGTTTTGGTGTTCCACCAACGTTCTAAAGTCATCGAAGGCGTTCACTTCACGTGATCGTTTTCATTCCTTGAGGCTTCTTTAATCAAGAGATTTGATTAAGGGAGAGATTTGTAGATTTTTGTCTACTTAATACAATCACCAAAATCCAAAAAGTAAAAACAATCAAAAATCCAAAAAATTGAAAAACCAAAAAACACCAAAAAGAATCTTCTTTGCTCTTCCCCACGTTGTACGTGACGTTTATGCTTACTCGTAATCAAGCAAGACGTGCACGTAAACGTCGTAATCGAAAGGAAAATACACCAACACCTTCTAGTGAAGAAACTCCAAGTGAGGAACCTATTGTAGAACAAGAAGCTATCATGGCTAATCGTATTATGATGGAGTTGCTTCAAGCACCCACTGAGGGTTTTGGAGAGGCCATTGTGATTCTTGCCATCCTTGCGGAGAACTTCGAGATCAAGATGGGTTTAATGTCTATGCCTCAAGCCAACAAGTTTCACGGACACGAAAAAGACAACCCACATTATCACGTTAGGCAATTCAATCGTCTCACCGCAACTAGCAAGTTTAAGGATGTACCCCACGATGCCATTAAGATGATGTTGTTTCCATACTCGTTAGATGGACACGCCAAGATATGGCTCGAGAAAGAACCCCCAAATTCGATTTTCACGTGGGGTGATCTCGTTTCTAAATTTGTGAATCAATTTTTTCCACCATCTAAAACAACACATTTGAAAAACGAGATTTCACGATTTACTCAAAGATCTAATGAGAGTTTTTCAATGGCTTGGGAAAGGTTTAAAAAACTGTTACATGAATTCCCACACCATGATTTTTCCGAATTGCATCAAATTGACACTTTTTACAATGGGCTTAATGATCATGAACGAGATTACTTAAATGCTGCCGCGGGTGGTAATTTTTTGTGTAAAACGACCGATGAGGCTTTAAAAATCATTGAGAATAGGTCTAAGGTTTACAACCCTTGTAACACACTGAGTGTTGCCACTATCGGTTCGTCATCGTCGTCTCGTAACATGAGTGCCTTGCAAGATGAAGCAAATGAGGAGAATCGGTTTTTCGATAGGTTTTCGAGGCTTATGACTCATTGGAAAGCACAAGATGCTTTGAATTCCGATTCGGTTAAAGCGGTAGGAAAGAGTTGTATTTCGTGTGGTGGAGCACATGATTTTTCCGAGTGTATTACCGCGGATGGTAACACTTCAAATGCTTATGTAGCCACGGGAACTTATAACCAAAACGGCCAAGGTTCCCGCCCAAATCAAGCTCCACAAAATCAAAATGCTAACAACTATCGAAACAACAATCAAAATGGTGCTTACCAAGGAAATCAACGTAACTACAACAAGGGTAATTATCAAAGTCGGAACAATGGGAAAATTTCAAACCAAAACCAAAACCGTGATTTTCAAACTACTACACAAGGTTTTCAAAATGCTCACACTAAAAATCTTAATGGAGAATTTTGGATTATGCAAAGGCAAACGATGCTAAGTTTGATAACATGCAACGTGAGATGATTAGCTTAAGATCCGAGTTGAATAACGAGCTTAAAAACGAACTTGCTAATGAGTTGAAAAATCATGCTAATAAAATGGAAGGAAATTTTCAACGTCTCCAATATTATCAACGAAAAATGAAGCCAGGTCAACATGAGATTAAGCAAGAATTGTTATAAGCGGATGCTAGGCAATCAAAATTTAAAGATCGAATGGGAAAAATGTTTCAAGCTATCATGTGTAAACCGTCTTCTTCGGGTGGTCTTCCTAGTGATACCACCCGAAAGGAGAATTGAAGGTTATTACTACTCATAGTGGTAAAACTTTCAAAGAACCCATTTCTCGTCCAAGTACTTCTACAGAGAAGGAAATAGAGAAAGAACCCAAGGTGGTGGTAGAAAAGGAGCAAATTCTAATCCCACAAAGTACCGCTCAAACCACACCTACGGTTGAACCAATACCAATAGGGGTGGAACCCGAGATTCCAAGGCCGTTGCCTATGCCCCAACCCACACCACCCTTACCTTACCCATCAAGACGAAGCAAGGAAAAGGCACAAGAACGTAACAATTATCAATTTGAACTTTTTATGAAAATGTTTCGTGACTTGTATTTTAATATAAGTTTTGCCGACGCCTTGGTCATGATGCCTCGATTTGCCGCAAACTTCAAAAGTATGTTGAATAACAAAGAGAAATTGCAAAAGTCATCTAGTTGTTCTTCGGTTTTTCTTAGCCGCATACCTCAAAAAATCGGTGATCCCGGTAAATTTTTAATCCCATGTGCAATCCAAGATATGGAGGAATGCTACGCCTTGGCCGATCTTGGTGCTAGTATAAATTTGATGCCTCTTGAGATTTTTAAGTCTCTCAATCTTCCTAATCTCACTCCTTCAAGAATGTCAATCGAGATGGCCGATCATTCTATGATTCTAGCTTGTGGAGTAGCCGAAGACTTCTTTGTGAAAGTTGGAAAGTTTTACTATCCCGTGGACTTTATCGTTGTTGACATTCCCATCGATCCTAAAGTTCCTCTAATTTTAGGTCGATCATTTTTGGATACATCGAGAGCACTTATTGATGTTCATGCTAGGAAAATCACTCTACGTTCCAATGAGGAGGAACTCGTCATAAATGCAATTAAAAATTCTATACTTTCTCATGTGTATTCTATCACGTCTTTGAATAATGTTAATCCCATCAAAAACATTTGCAAAAGATTTTCAAAAAGAGATTTAGGAGTTGTTAATAAAAACGATTTTCCGTCCCCTCGGCCGGTGGAGGTTAAGAGTGTTAAGCCTACGTCTCCAATCATGGAAGATTCTTCGAAGGATGAATATGTGGACCCCAATGGGGTGGTGTTCTTTGTTGATAAACGTTTTGAGAACTTACCACCACCAAAACAGTTTTTAAATGTGAGAATTTTTAGTGTGCCTAACATCGTTTTAGAAACACCAAATATTTTTGACATAATCAAATCGCGTTTTCATAAAGAGTTTTCAAAAGATGAAAAAGGAAAAAAAATTGAATCGGATTTAAAAGATTTTTCTACAATTTAAACTCCGTCATCACCTCGTGTTTTGAGTGCTACAAGCTCGTCTTCTCCTTTTGACGATACTTTGTGTGGACTTAGCGTGGGGGAAGCCCCTTATGTTCCCTCCCCTTTCTCCATCGAGGACGAGATATTTGATCTCAGAATTGCTTATAAAGAGAAATCTCGGTATTCCACCGATGCTATAAATGGAAAATAATTTCATTTGATTGGTACGAGTCTACCTCGAGTAGCTCATGGTTTTTGTGACTTACCCATTGTCCCACACTTCTATTTCTTCTCGTCTATTTTCTTTAAACCCTTTGGGTTTGTTTTATCACATGTTGAAGTAGCGTTGATTTGTTTGCCCAATGAAAACGAGGATGCCATCTTCGATCCCAGTATTTTGCATCATCAAAGGACTTAGTCCTTAGTACCGGTTGTTTTTTGGCCTTGTTTATCATGTAAGCCCCACCAAACATTGACCAAACCAAGATAATCCCTAAATGATCACATTTATGGGGATTCGAGTCGAGCTTTTGACTAGGTTATAAAAAACAAGGTGCCTCGTGGGGGAGTCCCATGCTTATCCATGTACATATTATCGCTTTCTAATTAGTTTAACGTGAGGGGATTTGTGCCCTTCCAACCTTTGCTCCGTGGTTGTTTGTGCATTGTAGTTTTTAGATGGTCATGATCTTCACGATTGGAGCCTCTCGTGTTCGCTTTATGGGAGCACTCGATCGTTTGCTTTGAAGAATTTCTAAATATCCATGATATATACTTATATGTTCTAACCTTAGTTTTATAGCACACTTCATAAACGGCTTTAAATTTAACAGTTACACCCTTTCCATGCTAGATTATGCATTCGGCTACGTTTCTAGTATGGGGGTTTCCAACCCTCAGACTCGAAACATTGAGGACAATGTTTAATTTTAGTATGGGGGGTGAATAGATACTTGCCTTTCCAAACCTTCACGCTTTGCAAAGTTTTTCTTTTTGTTTATCGTTTTTGCTGCAAAATAAGGCTAAAAATGGCCAAATTTTAAATTTTTTCTCATGTTTTATAAGTGTTTAAGACACGAATGTAAATTTTCCGATGGCGAGAATAAGAGTAATTTTTGACTCGACCATGCGTGTTGAGCACTTAGCTTCGATTCCTTAACTTTATATTAGGCTAAGTCTCTTAAATGAGGACGAGAAATGATAGAGTTAATAATAAGTTACTATGCTAAACGTAGAATACTTTTATTCTATCAAAAACTCATGTGTTCTCGTTGTTTGCTTATTCTCCCTTCGCTTGTATATAAATTTTGCTTAATAAGTATTGGCTTAGCGGTTTAGTCTTGATGGTTGGTTTCTAGTCTTTTCCAGTTGCTTCCATGTAATTAAATTGAGAAAACATTAAGGTATCGTCAGCGTCACGGTTTTGAAGTATTGGCAACCCGGATAATCGAAAGCTTCACCCAATAATAAGATTTCAAGTGCTCACCTAAATCAAGCAAACAATTTGAAGCTCACAAGGCCGAAAAATCTATGCGAAATTGAAAGTGAATTATGCCTTAATCTTTGAATCTTTAAAGATCCAAAATTCGCTTTTAGCGTGAGGATACACGTCTTTGGCCATAATAAACACCTCATGGAGAGGTTAAATAAAAGGCAAGGCAAGACCGAAGTCATAATATAAGCTTCATGGCGAAGTTGAATAAAAGATGGAGGTAAACCTATGATAATAAGGCCCATCCGCTAGGGGGCGTATAAAAGTCTTGGTAATAAGTCTCATGTTCAAAACCGTTATAAAACCGTGTTTATCGATCCTTCTTGTTGACTTAATTTATTAACATCATTGTCTATTAGGAGGGGTTATTAATTCGATGGTCTTGGTTACACCGTTATGACTCTATTTTTAGACCTAAATATCTATCATCGCATAAGTAAAAAATGTATCCTCGTGAAACATTCAAGACAAAATAAAATATAAGAGATACAACTTAGGAAAATGGGAGGATAAGTACGTGATTAGGGCATATGAGTAGTGTTAGCATTACTAACTTATAATGACAATGATCTCGTTGCACGCTTAGCATGGAATTGGGGTGAAAATCGAGGACGACGAAATTATTTCTAATGAAGCATTCCTGTGTTCTTATTCTATGAACCTAAACGTCCCATTTTGCGATGAAAATCATACATTATGTCTAAAACGCAAGTAGTAGTAATAATAGTAGTGTAGCTAGTTTATCATTCAGTAAAAGTGCATAAAAATGAATTTTGGAGGTGCTAAGATACTTTATTCTAGCATTGCGTGAGGGCACGGTAATGGTTTAGTATGGGGGAGTGATGAGACTGCTTTTATACATAGTCTCATCATCCAAAATGGGCTTAAAATGCATAAAATATCATAAATATACCAAATATATGCTTGTGTTTGTTACATATGTATTTTAGGTACGGATATTGAGGAAATCACAAAAGATCACAAGAATCAAAGAAAAACGAACACGGGAAAAGAAGCCGTACAATGAACCGGACCCAAGTGATGATTTTCCAAGAATAAACCTTGAATATTTGAAGATTGTACAAGAAGGGTCCTCCAATATTGAAGAACTGACACTTTAAACCCTTGTATGTTCATAATTACAATTTTGGTCCTTAAAGTTTGTCAAATTTACAAAAAGGACCCTCTACTTTGAAGAATTGGCAAGAATGGTCCCTCAAAAACGAAGACTTGTCAATATTAGTCCTCCAAGAAGTCAACAATACAAGTCAAGACCATAAAGTTTGAATAAATGCCAAAACAGCCCTTCAAGTATCAAGAAATTACAAGAAATACCCTTGATAAACTTTTGGAAAAGTTTATGTGGCCAAAGTGTGAAAACTAAAACTTGCTTAACAAAGTAATTCAGATATATGCAAGTTTTGACTGAAATGAATCGAAGAAGAAAGAAGGGGGGCTAAACATGGCAGACAGCCATACTTACCTTAACGAACCAACCCTTGACACCTCACCCCACTCACCCTCTCAACCAATCACACTCCACCCTTTTGCCAACTCACCCATCCACTAATCCGGTTTAATATTTATTAAACCTTTGGCGCCTAAACACTTATTTAAACACTAATCAGAATCAAATCTCATGTTCTTCATGTTCTTAATACGAATTGGGCATTTCTTAAACATAATGAATTAAGACCTAAAACTATCTAGAAACATGATTAAGGGTCTTATTATCATAACCCAAACCTTAAACCCCCATCACCATCAACTCACATGTCTCACCACCCTTCCCCTGCCCTACTTTTCACCTTCAAACAAAAACCATGCAACAAATCAATGCCCCAGGGCCTTGCTTATTTCCTAAGCATGTATTGGACTCCAAGATCACCCCTATCCCACTGGCATCACATTTATCCCATCCCAAGTCAAATTCAGTTAACTAAGTTTAAAAAGTTCAAGGGCATTTTTGGGACTTCAAGCACTAGGGTTTTATGTTTTTATCAGCTTCTTAGCATTGTTTGTAGCCTATACAAGGCATTAGTATCACAACATTAGCTTTTGTTCTTGGTTTTCCTTAGTTAAGTTTCTGTAAATCCTTTGTTTCAAGTGAATGAAAAAAGTGTTTGAAAGCTGTGACGAAATCCAAGTTCCAACCTTTACTTTCTGTTGTTATTGATATATGTTTGTGGTTTTGAAGTTTGAAAGATTGTTTTTAAAGATTGTGCAAGTTTTTGCAAGTTTTCCATAAACCTGATTTTTTCTAAGTCCTTGTTCAAACACTTGAACTTTTTGGGCTATAAGTTGATCATAGCACCCTGATAAAGATTTTATCAAGGTGTTGTGAGGCTTGTGGTTTGGGAAGCATCAACGGGTGGGGAATCAAGCTTGAAAAGATCTTGGTTATTTTCATTTTTTGTTTTATATAATCTGTGTGTTCTAATCTTGTTTTTCGTAGCAGCTTGTTGGAAGCTTATGGTTGTTAAGCTACCACATAAGCTCAAACATACGTGAGTGTGGATGTACATTCATGAGGGTTGTCTTATTTCCTTGAAAATCTCTTGAAAAAGGTGTTCTAAGTGATTTTGATATTCTGATGGTGTATGTGTGTTTTTATGCCTACAAATTGGTTCTTGATTCATATGTTGTGTGTTATGATACTTATTTGGCCTTAAATCAATCTTGAGAATACTTTTACTTTGTTAAAATTGGTTTTAAAAAGTGAAAAGGGTGTTTGGATTGATTGTTGGTTCAAGTTTGTATGATTTTGAGTAGGTATTGTGGTATTGTTTGAGTGTATATATGTTTTTAAGGTGCTTGTGTTCTGATATCTGCATATTTTGTGCCTTGAATCTCTTAATCAAACAATTGGCTATAAAATCTTGAATACTTGCTGTTTACCTTTGAAATCTTGTGCACACCTAGTTTGCATGTTAAACTAGGGCTAAAAATTGATTAATCCAAGTAATTGCAGTCTGAGTGATAGATTTGAGGCCTTGAAATTGGATTTGGTGTCAAGTAGATCAGCAAAAAGTGTTCTTGCCTGTTCAAGGGTTCATCAGTAACTGCTATAGCTTAGATCTTCTTCATAAGTTGGATTCATTGCATGAAATGAGTTAATCTGTGTTTCATTAAGTTGTATTGAGCTTGTGTATGCATTTGGTGGATTCTGGTAGGCTTATACTAGTTTATAAGTAGCTTATAATCACCAGATCTTCTTATTACATGTCTGGATCATATCTGTGGACTAATTGATTAAACTGTATCATTTGGCTGAGTGTAATTGTGTTTTCTTGCTTGATTGTGACTCCTTACAACTCAGTGGTTGTAAGGGTGCCTTGATTGTCCAACAAAACCAAGTGAAACTCTCTAAAAAACCAAGTCAAAAAGTCAAGGCAGTGGGAACTCTTTTCCCCTGCTGCTAGCCACTGCTAGTTATAATTGGTCAACAACTTATTTCTTGTTCATTCTAGCTTATTCCAATGTGCAACAACTTATTTTTTGTAATAGGTCTTATTATTTTGAGCTTATAAGTCAGTCTGGAAATTTACAGCTTTTGGTTTTAGCTTTTGACTAGAAAACGACTATTTTGTCTTTTTCAAAATCAGCTTTTTGCTTATTTGAGCTTATTGAGTGTGCTTATTGGGAAACGTTTTGTTGATTAAGCTTATTTAAGTGATTTAAAACCTTTTGCAAGTTGAATCAGCTTTTGAAGTGGCCTTGAACTCGAAAACAACTATTTTGTCGTTTTGTGTAGAGAGCTTTTGCTTATTTCAGGCTTATTTCTTGGGCTTATTCAAAATATATTTTTACAAACATCTTAATTAGGTCAAGAGAAGGTTGTGTGTCAAATTTGAGCTTATGGCATCAGCTTATAGCTTAATGGGCCAAAAAGCCCATTAAGAATAAGCTGTTTTGAAATAAGCTATGATAAGCTCACATTCAGCTTTTGGGCCTTTAAATTTTTGTGTTTAAAATCAGATTTTAAGCTTAACTGGAACTTTTGGGCTAATTTTGTGGACTTTTTCTTATTGGGCCCAATTCTAAGCCCATTAAGAGACTGTTTGGGTATTTGGCCTGTTTGAAGGCCCAATTGGGGTAATTTTGTAATTTCAACTTCATTTCTGTTTTATTTGAGTTAATATAAACTAGTTTGCATGTTTTTAGAAATTTTGGATTTTATTAATATTTTATTATTATTTGATTATTAAAAATTAAATTTTAGATTTTTGCAAGTTTTTCATTTTTCCTAGTTCTAATACATTAAGTTAGGAATTTTAGAATTTTTAGATTAATTTTATTATCATTAGATTAATTTTTTAAATTATTTTAAATTTTAGTAGTTTTTAATCATTTTTAAATAGTTTTTATTAATTTTAAAATTTTCAAAAATAGTTTTTAATTAAATTAATTCATTTTAAAGGTTTACAAGTTAAAAAATCTCATTTTGGGCTTTTTGTTAATTAAATTGATATTTTGGGCTTTAATTAGCATAAAAAAAATTAATATTTAACTAAAAAAAAGGTTTGAGTGATTTTTGATTTTTTGTAAACTCTAATTTCATTTTTTAGGATTTATTGCAATTTTCTAGGAATTTTTAGGATAATTTTTAGATTTGGTCACTTTTTACGGTTTTACGTGTACGACTTCGTCTTAGTTTAATTCATAATCGTAACCGTCATTCCTTTCTAATCTCTTTTCTCATCAATATAATCACAAACACATAATCATATCTTTACACAACACACTAGCCTCCTTGAGAACGAACTCATTTTTGGGTCATTTACTTGTGGTTTTCCTAAATCACTTGTGTACTTACCATAATTACCTCCTTTTTCCTAAAGGTGTGTAAAAACTCAACCATCAAGGGTAATTGGTACAAGGTGGGTTTTCATAAACAAGAAGGATGAAAGAGGTTTTGTTGTTAGGAACAAGCCTAGACTTTTTGCCCAGGGATACAGACATGAAGAAGAGATAGACTATGATGAGATTTTTGCACCAGTGGAAAGAATAGAAGCCATTAGGTTATTTTTGCCTTTGCATCATATATGGGTTTTATATTCTATCAAATAGATGTGAAAAGTGCTTTCTCTATGGCACTATTTCTGAGGAGGTATATGTATCACAACCTCCAGGTTTTGTAGATCCTAAATTCCCCAACAGAGTCTACAAAGTCATTAAAGCTCTTTATGGTCTTCATCAAGATCCCAGAGCTTGAAATGTAACTCCATCCAATTTTCTTTTGGAGCATGGATACAAGAGAGGGACCATTATCAAGACTCTTTTCATCAAGAAGAATGCCAAGGACATCATCTTAGTACAAGTGCATGTGGATGACATCATTTTTTGTTCAACCAAGAAGTCATGGTGTGAAGAGTTTGAAGCTTTGATGAAAGGAAGGTTTCAGATGAGTTCTATGGGAGAACTTACTTTCTTTTTAGGTGTGACAATCCGTCAATTTGAGGTCGTTTTTTTATTCTCAAGTATTATTTATAATCATTATTTTATTGTTAATTTATGAACTCACTCACCTTTGAGAAGAAATCGGGGTTTACGTCTGAAAGTAGCTCCGTCTACGTCTAAACCGGAGAACTCTATGTTACGTGTTTACGTTTACATACTCTGTTTTTGTAACAGTCCGACATTTCAGATAATTAATTTATTCTCGAATATTATTTTGGAATTTTAGTTTGGTTCATAAACTCACAAATTTACGAGAAGAAATTAGGACTTACGTGCATTATTTAGCGTCTTTTACGATTAAATCGGAAACCCTAGGTTTACGTATTTACGCTTTTGTGCTCCGTTTTTTATGAGAGAATTTTTATTAGAATCGTTTTGTGCCGTAGTTTCATAATTTACAAAAACATTTTTCGTAAATCGACCCGAGGGCACACAAATCGAGAAAACTAGAATCGAGGAGTACCCGTAAATTAGTGGAGATGAGACAAGTGGGACACTTGTCCCACCCCCACTATGGGCGGCCAAAACAAGCTACGAACACACCCTTGGTGTCAACTTTTAACAAGTACTTAGGACACTTGTCCAAAAGCTTGACTAAATCTCCTAAAACCATCAACTTCTCTCACACTCTTCTCACAATACATGCAACTAGCTAGAAAACTTTCTCCCACTCTTCTTCTCTCTCTCCTGTCCGTCCATATCACCACCATAATCACCATCATCATCAAAAATTTACCATAAATTCTATACACAATCTACATATGTTGAAGGCCTTTTGAAGAAATGAAGATTGGAGGTGATTTTAACAACTAGAAATAAGTTTTCATGGAGGTTTAGCGCTGATTTTCAAAGAAGTATACATACTTTTGATGATCTCAAAAGTGGTCTTGCAAACTCATAAGATTTGGTTACCAAAAACCAAGTCTAGTTCATCAAAAACCTTAACCTTTCATCATATTGGTTGGTACAAGATCATTTCATTCCATCACCTTATTGTTTTGTAAATGTACTCATGTATTTTCTTCAAAAATGTATATGCATATGATGATAAATGATGATCAATATATTGTGTGGGGATTTTGTGTTACTAGATTAGGTTAAAAAGGTTAAAATCTACAAGTAAAAATGTTAAAATCATGACTATTCACATAGGCTGTATAAAACAGTAAGTTTCAATATCTTCACTTGGTTAAATGGCTAAGATTATTAAACATACAGATAGATAAGTGATTTTTACATTTGTGGTGAGTTGGCCAAGCAATGGAATGTTAAAAATGAGCAAGATATGGCAAAAACACTTTTATAGTACAAATCTGTATAGTCTGTTTTGGACGAATTATTAAAATACTTAGAGGTTGTTTGAGAAGCAGCTATAAAAGAGTTATTTGTAGCACACATCATGTAGTTTATGCTGTTTAAATTTGAGGTTCTATCCCCTTGTAGAACTCAAGATATGACAAAATGGTGGACTTGACTTTATAAATCAGATTTCTTAATAAACTATATAATATAAAAAGAGCACTCAAAGTAAATACTATTATAAAATAAGTATATAAAAGCCACTAACTAATAATAACTATTATAAAATAAGTTTGTATATTAAAATAAATAAACATTACATTTTATAATTTTAAAACTCAAATGTTTTCTAAAACTACAAACTATATATAAGTTTTACGTCTTTTCGGCTAAAACCGAAAGATTAACGTTTTCGCCAAATAAAACTTAGATGGTCGGACCCGTCTAATGTAAAATTTTTATAACTCATATACTGATATGTCAACACATTTGACAAGTAAAAATCTACAAAACCGAGCTTTGTAACTAATGGACCATAATGGGCCAAATTAGCCTTGTTGGACCACTAGGCCCAACTAGTTTGGTTTAATGTTATTGGACTTACTCATGGGCTTAACCCACTTGGGCCCAACATATGAGTATGGGCCTGGTCTTAAAAAGATAAATGGACTAATAAAATGATATTGGACTCTTATGGGCTTATTGGGCCTTAATGTGTAAATGGGCTAAAACTAGTGTAACTAGTATGATAAGCCTAAGTTAACTAATACTAAGCGACTAATAATGTTGTAAGGTGATAAAACCCCACTTGATCATCATGTTATGACATCATTACATATACATAACAACTTTTTATAAAGTTATTGGGCATAGCCTAAGACCGAGTATTATCTGTTTAGGTTTCCGTGATCGAGGCACGTACCATATATCCTAATTGCCGATAAACCGCCTTCCCATACCAATGTGAGTTTATAGCCTCGCACTCTTTTAAATGTTTTATGAAACTTTTTATAAACCCGCAAGGGAGATAACATGCTAGTTTGATAAAAATAGAACACAAGTAGTCCCGATTATATGCTTATTGATATGGACCCGAATGATTATATGACCTAATGAATGAAATGAAATGGATTATTATTAGTTAGGTTATGTCACTAAAAGTCCCATTAGCATGAATTGTGAACTACCAGGATTTGGTAGACGCTTATGCATATAATAGTACTAATTGGGGAAGATCACCCCAGTTCGCGCCTTGACGGTTGTGTTGATCCCAAAATTAGATCGATTTAGCTTTATGTATACGAGATTAGATCAAGTTATACACGTAGAGAAACTTTGTTTATGTATAAGGTAATCTAAGTGTTATGCAGAATTAACACTTAAACAAGAACACACAAAGATGTAAACAAACTTTTACTTGATTGATAATAACAAACTTGCTTACAATGAAAGTGTTTAACGTATGAAAACTTATTATGAAACTTAACCTAAAGGTCTTCTTTTATAGACATAAGAAGCCTTGTACAAGAGTCTACGTATCAACTATTCTAGGTAAAGATGATTATAGAAAATACAATGTTGAACTTATCTTTACTAGAAACAAACTAGAAACAATATACGCGTAGACTAAATCTTTCCATCAGTGCTTGTATTCAATCTATCAACGCTTGACTTCTTCTTGTCAACGCTTGATCTGTCAACGTTTGTTTTCTTCCTATCAACGCTTGTTTTCCTCTTGTCAGCGCTCAAGTGAACTGGCTATATTTTATTCCCAACAATCCTCCCCTAAACTTGATATCTACTCTAGTAATCAAGTTTCTGAATAAACATTAAGAACTAGGAGGAATCTTACAACACTTATCATATTGGTAATAAATATGTCTGATAAAATCTTTGGCCACGTCACTTGAATAATGAATCTCCAGCTGTGTTGTCTTCATCTTCTCCAAAACTTCTTTGGACATGGAATACTGACCATCTACAAGTAGATACTCAGCAAACTTTGTAGAGCTCAAGTAGTACACACCAGAAGCTGAATACAAACGCCATTGAAGACCACTGAGGTCATCTTCAAGATCCTTCCAAACAGCAGGATCTTCATCTCTTGGTCCACACATTCTCTTGAATGTTGACCACAGTTTTATTGCATTGACTGAAGTAGGAGCTTCAGTCTCATACTTGGCTTCTAACAACCTCCAAAGGTCTACCAAGTCTTCTATATCAAAACTTGCAAAGAGAGATATGAGTGTAGTAAAAGTGTGTACCTCTTTCCCATACCTGCCAATCTTCCAAAACCCACATTCATCTTCTTCATAGCTTATAATAGGGTTTCTGGAATCAAAAGGTAACACTTGCACCATATCTGAAGCTTCTAATGGTGAGATCTTGATGCTCCTTCTTATAACAGCTTCACTTGGATTCAATCTATCCATATCTTTAGGAAACTCAAGAGAAATTCCCTTCTTCAAAGGTCTGGGAACAATCATTGCCTTCTTAAGTTCCATCTCTTCTGCAAGCTCTTCTTTTCTTTCCTTAGAAAGAAGTCTTAGAGTGTTTTCTTCCTTCACTCTTGCCTAAATGGGATAAGCCTTGTACTCCAACTCTTCAAAGGATAATCCAATCAATTTCTTATATGTCCATCCTGTTCCATGACATCTGAGTAGCATGTAGTACAACTCCCTTCGATCCCTTTTCAGCATTGAGAGAATATTGCTAGCTTTGTGTTTCAGAATTACCTTGTAGTCTTTTTGTACTCTTAGAAGAATCTCCAAACCCCATATTTGGTCTGAAATAGTCAAATGTGGATTCTCCATACACCTATCTTCCCAAGCATGGTACATCTGAACAACTTCTGGCATATCAAAATCTACTTGCAATTTCAACTCATTCAGCTTCTCTCTTGCCAAATCATCACCATACTCAAGTCTTTCTGGTTGCTCTATTATCATCACACTTGAGTCTGAACTAGCTTCATCACTTCCCTCTTGTTCTTCTGAAGTTACAACAAAAGGTGATTCACCAACCTTCTTTCTTTCTTGTTCCACAATCTGTGCAGCCAACCTTCTATCAAACTCAACCTGTGCTGCATCCTTTGGAACTTCTACTTCTACCATTTTTCCTTTAATTTTATCTAATGGATCAATGATGGGTAAGGATGATGGTAATACCTGTGAAGATACATCTTTGATGATGGATGATGACTGGAATACATCAACCTCATCTGCAGGTCTGTCAACGCTCAATTTTCCTGTGTCAGCGCCCAATTTACTCATGTCAGCGCTCAAACTTTGCTTGCCAACGCCCAAATTACCTGTCTCAGCGCCTCTTGTAATTTGCTCCAACATAGCTGTAAAAGACAAGTCTAAGTTTGTAGGAGTTACCAAAGATCTAACAAAACCTGGTTGCTTCTTCAAACAAGTTAAGGCTTCAGCAACACCCAAAGATTCACCATCATGTGAGCCTTTATCACTCACATTAATCTGATCATCCTCCCCTTTGGAAGATTCCTCCATCCCACGCCTTATGCTAGCATTCTCCAAAATAACAATCCTCTCCCTCAATTGCTTGAGTTCAAGGCCTTGTGTACTAACAATATGTACCAAGTCTGCATTTTGCTTTTGCAAGCTAATGCAGATAGCCGTCAATTCCATTAATGTCATTGGTTCCAATCTGCCCTCCTCTAAAATGGGTATTTGACCTCCCAAGTTAGATTCATGGGGCATGGATGAGGTATTAAAGATGGTAGGACTGTCTTGGCCTGCATCTAAGCCAGAACCAATAGTCCCAGCCTCATCCATAGCACCAACCACACTTGTGGTGGTGGTTCTCTCTGCTACATGGCTAGGACCACTAGAGGAGAACACTCCAGTAGTCCTTTGGCGTTTTTGCAACCTATATTGTGGTGGGGTAGAAGATGATGTGGATTGGGTGGATGTGGGTTGGTTAAGGGGTGTTTGGGTCTGTGAAGGAATGGTGTCAGCGTCAAGATTACTTGTATCAACGCCAACATTTAATGTGTTAGCGTCAAAGGGTTCTTGGTCAATTTGCATGTGTTGAGGTGAAGGTAAAGGTTCTGGTATTGGGTCAAGTTGGGGTTGTGGGTCTGGTTGGGGTTGTGCTGCTTCAATAACAACAATCATAGCTGGGGTGAGGGGTAAGTCACGGTGAGGGGGTGAGTTCATCTTTGCAAAATAGCTTTCTTTTGCACAGGGATCTCATAAAAATCATCATGATCCCTGGTGCAGTAATTTTGGACATCAAAAACCATTTGTAAAAATATAGGATAAGCTAAAGTCATTTTACTCCCTTTGTTTTTACACATGCCCTCAAAAATCATTTTTGAATAATTAAACTTTTGCCCAGTAGCAATGCACACAATAGCACTAGCAATGGATCTATTAATCTCATTGTGCGCAGTACACTTGGGACTCAAACATTGTAAGAGGACATGTATTAGGTACTTCCAGGCTGGGGGAAACTCCTGTTTATGATATTTGTTTAAAGTTCCCTCATCAGGGAAAGGATAACCCAAAGCCCTTAGTCCTTGTTCTATTTCATGAATGGGGAGGGGGTTATACCATCTGCATCATCAAGATGTAAAGCCTGGCGAACCAAGGCTTCAGTAACCACCCATGTACGCCCATGAACAATAGATGATAATGTAGTCACGTTATTAACTGTTGAGAAACTAACAATGTTCCAAAACTGCTTAATATGTGTGACAGAGATAAGAGGAGCATGAGAAAGAGCATACCTAATGGGGGATGCATTCAAATACACCACCATCTGGGTGTATTGGGGAAACAGAGTATCATCAGCGTCCAAATATGCTAACATGTTGTGTTGACTCCTGAATCCCAATACCAAATCACTTGGTTTAAATTTTGGTGCCATTGTAGAAGAAAGCTGTTTGAATGATTTAGAGAGATGAATTATAAGAGAAAATTTGTTAGACAAGAATGCTAGGTACCCTGTTTAAAAATAGGAGCCAAATATATAGGAGAGATATATGCATGTGATTGGTAAAAAATGAGGCAACTATTTTCAAAATATCATGATGAAAATATTGAAAAGAAAATAAGTATCTCAGGCATTAATTAAAAGTTATCTGATCCCAAAATTACGCCCCCAAAATTTGTCAAAAAGTAACAACTGGGTAGGTCCCAATGGGTGTCAACGGTAAAAAATAACCCATCAACGCCCAACGGCTATATTCTTGTCAACGTTTGCCAAAGCCATGTCAGCGTCTAAATTGGTCACAACAACGCTTGGAAAAATACTTGTCAGCGTCCAAAAATAAAAATATTAAAAATGAAAAAGGACCTTAACAAAGTAATTTATCCTAGTGAAGATAACCTATAAGTTGATAATTATTATAGGGCGGCAAGCACTGTCCAGTTATGCATACTTGCTTATGCAAGATAGACATAACAGTCCTCTAGTGTCCCTTGCTAACCAAAACTCTTAACAACTAAGTTATCTCATAAAATTCTTTGTTACTCCCAGTTAAAACACATGATAAAATCATTCCCAAGTCTCCCAACAGACCACAACCAATTCTAGGCCAAAAATGTCGTGGCAGCATGCATAGTATATCAACTTTGCATGCTACAGTGCCTCATGATTTAGTAAAACTAACTCATACTCACCTGTGGACACAATCTAGAATTGTGATGAGAGTATCATAAGAATACCCAAAAGTCCTAAAGGTTCCTAAAACCTCCCCTTAAACTGTGATACATATGTTGCTCAAAATATGCATGAACATAAAAATTTTATGTCAAGATAGGAATATCAATATTCCAACCATCATCCATAAATAAAAACATGCTCAAATGATCTTCCAAGGATCCATAAGCAACTTTGTATCCAATGGTATAATGCTAACACCGCCTGTACATTTAGATGAAAACCACAAAACTAACATTGTTGCTGACAACGTCCCGATAACACTTGTCAGCGTTAAGGAAACCTTTGTCAGCGTTAGACAAATATATTGCTGACAACGTAACAATAACACTTATCAGTGTTAAGGTAACCTTTGTCAGTGTTAGAAAAAATAGTGGAAAATCTAAATCCTCAAAAAAAAAAAACCCAATAACAATGCATTATCCTGTACATACTTTTGCAAAAAGATCCCAAAACACATATTATGTGAGATTGATCATTCCAATACTTGTTACCAAGTATTGAAACCTTCCAGCATCAAAAGGCTTAGTTAATAAATCTGACACATTTTCTTCTGTGTCAACCCTATCTGGTTGTATTAAACCCTTTTCAAAACAATCCCTTATAAAATGATGTCTAATTTCTGTGTCTTTTGTTTTAGAATGATGTACAGGATTCTTAATAACGCATAAAGTGCTGTTATTGTCAACAAATATCTTGGTATGCATGAAATTATACCCATAATCCAACAGCTGGTTCTGAATCCATAAGACTTGTCCACAACAAGCAGCTGCAACTACATACTCTGCTTCAGTTGTAGAATTGGCCACCAATGTTTGTTTCTTGCATTGCCAAGATATCAACCTACTCCCAAGAAACTGACATCCACCAGTTGTGGATTTTCTATCAAACTTATCACCACCATAGTCACTGTCTGAATAAGTAATAAGATCCAATGGTGAATCTTTAGGATACCACAAGCCAAGATCTGGATAACATCTAAGGTACCTAAAGATTCTCTTGACAACATAAAGGTGACATTCTTTGGGAGTCACTTGATGGCATGTACATGCACACACAGCAAACATGATGTCAGGTCTGGAGGCTGTGAGATACATCAATGAACCAATCATTAATCTATAGTGCCTGACATCCACCTCTTTTCCATCTCCAACTTTTCCCCAACGGTGTTCTCTATCCATAGGAGTAGTAGCCCTCTTTTCATGTGGAGAAAAGCCAAACTTCTTCAAGATCTCTGCCACATATTTATCCTGAGAGATGAAGATACCATCTTCTTTCTGCAAAACTTGTAATCCTAGAAAGAAGTTCATCTCCCCCATTGCACTCATCTTGAATTTGTCTGTCATGAGCTTGGAAAAGTCTTCACTCATCTTTGGATTTGTAGATCCAAAGATGATATCATCAACATAAACCTGAACAAGCAAGACATCCTTACCAGCCTTCTTTGTAAATAATGTCTGGTCTATGGTGCCCCTATTGAATCCATTTTCCACCAAATAAGTGGACAATGTGCCATACCATGCTCTTGGGGCTTGATGAAGTCCATACATAGCCTTCTTGACTCTATACACCTTGTCTGGATTCTCTGGATCTTCAAAACAAGGAGGCTGCATCACATACACCTCCTCAACAATTGTTCCATAGAGGAAGGCACTCTTCACATCCATTTAATAGATAGTGAAGCCCATGCAGGAAGCATAGGCTAGAAATATCCTTATAGCTTCAATCCTTGCAACTGGTGCAAAGACCTCCTCATAGTCTATCCCTTCCTCTTGTGTATATCCTTGAGCCACTAAACGTGCCTTGTTTCTGACCACAATACCTCTTTCATCTCTCTTGTTTCTTAGAACCCATCTTGTCCCAATAGGTCTTACATACCTGGGACAATCAACCAGCTCCCAAACATCCTGAATTGCAAATTGGTGAAGCTCATCTTGTATTGCTTCCACCCAACTTGGTTCTTTGAGAGCATCAAAGATCTTCTTGGGTTCCTGTTGTGATAGAAAACAAGCAAACAAACATGCTTGAAAAAGAGGGGTATCAACCTTCTTGTGTATATTGGCAATGAATCCACCAAGATTCTGATGAGATCTTCTAGTCTGAACAGGAGTCATGACATCCCCAATAATTTGAGAAGGAGGATGATTCTTCATTGTAGAAGTGAGAACTCCTCCCTCAAAAAGTCTGTTGTCTTCAATCTCATTATCCATGTTGCCAATATATTCTTCAGACTCTCTTCCATCAATATTAGGATGAACCTCTTCATGTAAATTGGAAGGTTCACCTTGTTCAAAATCAGAAGAGAAAAGATGCCCAAAAGTGTTGTCAACGCCTGAACCTTGGTTGTCAGCGTTTGGGTTATCAACGCCTGAAATGGTGTTGTCAACGTTTGAGCCATCAACGCCTGAATTTGTCCTGTCAGCGCCAGATTTGCCTTTGTCAGCGCCTGAAGGACCATGCATGTTGTTAACTGGTGGTACTTGGGGACCACCATTTTCCTTTCCAGCAGCAGCAGCAGCAAAAGCATCTGTCCATATGGGAATTGTAACATACTCTTGTATGGGAGGTGCCTTGTCTGCTTGTGATCCAACCTCTTCATGAACCTGTGTACCTGAAACATCAACAACTTGTTCTTCCACAACATTTGTAGTTACCTTCACAATGTTTGGATTAGTAACAGGCATATAATTTAAGTCCTAGATAGAGGTTCCAAGTCAAACAACCAATTTGGACCACTTTCAGGATCACTAGGTTTACTCTCTAAAAACCTAACATGTACTCTTTCAAGTATACGTTTTTCTTTCTTAAGGTAAACCCTATATCCCTTGCTCTGCACTGAATAACCCATGAAATAGCCTTCATCACCTTTTGCACTAAATTTACCTAAGGCATCACTAGTATCAAGTACAACTACATGACAACCAAAAGGTTTAAGAAAACCAATATTAGGTTTCCTTCCCCAAAGTAACTCATAAGGTGTTTTGTTCTGTATCTTGTTGACCAATGCTCTATTCTGAACATAACAAGCTGTATTCACAGCCTCAACCCAAAAAGCTATGGGAAAGTGAGCATCAGCCAACATAGTCCTGGCTGCTTCAATTAGGGTTCTATTCTTTCTCTCAGCAACCCCATTTTGCTGTGGAGTTCTGGAAACACTAAACTGCCTAGTAATCCCTTTCTTGGCACAAAAATCATCCAAAAGCTTATTTCTAAACTCACCACCATTGTCACTCCTAAGTATTTTAAGTTCATTACCAGATTTCTTCTCTATCTGAGTAATAAAGTCAATTAAAGTGTCAACAGTGTCACTTTTCATAGCTAAAAAGAAAGTCCAAGTAAACCTAGAAAAGTCATCTGTGATGACAAATCAATATGATTTACCATTCAAACTCTCTATATTAGTTGGACCAAATAGGTCCATATGCAGCAAGTGAAGTGGTCTAGAACTAGAGTGCACCTGTTTTGACTTAAATGAGACCTTGTGCTGCTTGCCTTTAAGGCATGCAACACAAGAGTGGTCATTGTGGAAAGCCTTTTCAGGCAAACCATCAACCAAACCAAGTCTCACAAGCCTGTTTATATTCTTAAAGTTTATGTGTCCTAGTCTCATGTGCCATAGATTACTCTCATCAACTAAAGCTTTAGCATAAAAACATGACATATTGTTATTCATCCTAATTCCATTAAGATTCACATTATAAATGTCTTTATGCCTACGTGTTCTATAGTCAATATATTTCTCATCTGGGATTTTATAATCCTTGCTTAACACCAAGCATTCAATATCAGTAAACATAACTTTTTTTTGTTATCACAAACTTGTGATACACTAAAGAGATTGTAATCAAGTTCCTTTACCAGAAACACGTTTTCAAAACGCAAGTTCTTGGTGAGAAGAGTTCCTTTGCCTGTGATAGTTCCATATCCGCCTCCAAAGTAAACCTTATCACCATCCCTAATGGGAGTGAAGTTAGTTAAGTAATCTTCCTTCCCAGTCATGTGCCTAGAGCATCCACTGTCCCAATATCCATAATCATTGACCTGTTTTTGAATGCCCTGCACATAAAGAAAACAAATTAGTTTTCTTTGGGAACCCAAGCCTTAGCAGACTTGGATTCATCTGGTTGTTCAACAAGAACAGACTTAGTTCTCATAACAACCCCTTGTTCATCCCTTTTTGGATGAAATACCCAGTTAACCCCAATAGGTTTTGTAATGACCTTTGAAATATAATTAAATCTGTTTTAGGTCATAGAAAGTCCATTAGAATTAGGGTTTTGATCTTGCTTAGGTCTCCATGTCAAGCTAGAAGAAGCTTTAGACCCCTTACCCTGTGGTTGCAAATATTTAGGTCTGGTAACGTTTCTGTCAGCGTTGGATTTGGTCTTGTCAACGCTGAAATTACCCTTGTCAGCGTTGAACCTAGGGTTTGCTACAGAAACCCATTGCCTATTAGACCAAGTATTGGTCTTCTAAAATGGTCTTTGTCCATGAGTGTTAGACCCTCTAGTGAAGAATGGGGCTGGTCTAACAACTTGTGGACTTTGCTCCACAAAAGTTTTGGGTCTGACAATGTTTGACTTTTTAACAGCGTTGACCTTGGAAGTGTTGACACACTTATATGCTAAATGCGAAAAGCTAACACAAGTGTAACAGGCTTTTCTAGACACAACCCTAGGTCTAGAAGAGAAGAAGCCTGTTCCATCATTACTAACTTGGCTTTTAGGTGACCTAGTATTCCTATACATTTCAGCATACTTAATGCTAGGTTTTCTAACAGTGTTTGAGCCAAGGTCAACATTCTTGCCAGTGATTGGGTTTGTTACCTTAATAGGGGTAGACTCATTTGGACTTTCACAAAACAAGCCACCCTTAACAAACAAGGTAGGGTTGGCTTTCTTCCATTCATTCAAGTCAGTCAACTTTTGTCTATACTCTTCAACTGGGGTAATGACTCTTGGTGGAGGAATAAATTCCTCCTCTTGGAGTTCTGGTAAACCAGTCCAAGATAGGTCCTTTCTTTGGACACCATAGAAGTCCCCAGCTGGTGGTGGAACAACAGTATAGTCTTTCATCCCAATCCCAGTCATGTACTTAGGACCCCTCTGTTTATTAACACATTCTCCTAGGGTTTGTGAGGCCTTATCAAATATCTGAATTTTAAGGTCAACATTATCCTTATTCTTGATAGCCTCATCTAACTTAGCCTGTATATCAGCATTGACCCTTTCCATGATGTTTCTAATATCATTACTTAAATCATGTTTTAAGATATTAATTTTATCTTTTAGATCAAATTCCATTTTCTTGTACTCCTCAACTGTCTTTTCAGTTTGAGTGAGAGCAATTTAGTAGTTATACAACTTGCATCTCTCAGTACTCACATCACTTAACAATCTTAAAATCTCTTTGTTAAGTTTTTCTGTATTTAAACGACAACCCTTACTACAAAAAGCATCATCGTATACCTCATTATCTGATGAAGAGGAGGAGTGTGCCATGAGAGCATATTGAACATGCTCTTCTTCTTCTATCTCAGCAACCAAAGCTTTATCCTCTTCCCCATCCTTAGCCAAATAGCTCCAATCCCATCCAATACCCTTAATTTCTTGCACTGCCACCATGGCCTTAGGATCCTAAGCCTTAACAACTTGGCTTGAGGGGTTGCCAGCATTAGATCTTCTTGGAGATCTGCATTCCCTCATGAAGTGCCCCTGATGAGACTGCTTTTATACATGGTCTCATCGTCCAAAACGGCCTTAAAATGCATAAAATATCATTAAATATACCAAATATATGCTCGTGTTTGTTACTTGTGTATTTTTAGGTACGGATATTGAGGAATTGGCAAAAGAATACAAGAATCAATCAAAAACGAACACGGGAAACGAAGTCGCACAATGAACCGGGCCCAAGTTTGGAAATTTGCAAAATGACCCTTGAAGAATTGAAGATTGGCAAAAATGGCCCCTCATCTTTGAAGAACTTGTTACAATTGACCCTCCATTTATCAATTGTACAAGTATGGTCCTTATTTATTCAAGATATTACAAGATCAGTCCATCAAGTTTGAAGATTATGCAAAAGATACCCTTGGATAAAGTTTATAAAAGTTTTGTGCCATTTTCAGCAACTTGTCAAAAGTTGACAAGGCATAAACAAGCACTGTTGGGTATTTAAAACAAAGTGGAAGAAAAAGGATACCTTGGGGACTAATTCTGCCTAACCACCAAACATTCCCACCCAACCAAACCTTGCCACGTCAACCCTACCCACCCACCAACCCAAACCCATTAACCGACCCGTCCATTATCCATTACCCAACCCAAGTTATTAATTAAACTGGGTCAACACCCCAGTCAAACCCCACCCCATTCCCTCCATAACACATTTTTAAATGTGTTTAAACCCCAAAACGAATCTAATCACCCCTAATTAACCAAAGAACCCTAATCCCCACCCAGGTCGATTAAAGCACAAATCAAAGGGTTTTTCCCCCAAATGGTGCAGATCCTAAATTAACTAAACCCTCAACAAAACCCACTCCTTAAACTAGTGCCACGTGGGCTGTGGTCCTCACCCCCACACTCCCCTGCAACGTCCCTTTCCCACACAACCCCATGCCCCGACCAATTGAACGCTGGGATGTATTTCCTTTGTCCCCAAGGCTATTTCTACGTCCAAGATCAAGTTCAACAGCTGGCATATCACATGGAACCAGTTTTGACCAAGATTCGTCAAGAAGACCAAGGGCAAATTGGAGATTCTGCAAATTAGGGTTTTTATACATTGTAATATTTAATTCCTGTTCTAGAATAGTCCATTAGGGTCTATAAAAAGAGTTGAGCCTGTTCACTCTTTCCTTGTTCCAGTTTTTTTGCAAAAATCTCTTGTAATTCCTTTTTTAATTTTATAAAGTTTGGTGTTTGAGAAATTCAATTATAATTCCTTTTATACTTATTAAAAAGTTTGTGTATTGAGTTGTTTGCAAAAGGCTGAGTTCCACTTTAATTGAGAAAGTTGTGTTTGAGGTTTGATTTTCAAAAAGGGTTCATAAAAGTTTGGACAGATTTTTTAAATCATTAAGCTTTTTGAAGTGAAAGTGGATAAAAGTTTGGTGATTTAGGAACTTGTAAATGCTTTTAAAACATTTGTGTTTAGGTTAAAAGGTTTTGATAAAAGTTTTTAAAGAAAAACAGAAAGAAAGCCTATTGGATATTCCCTTGTGTTTTTTTTTCTCTTTGATTTCCTTTGGCAGGTTAATTGTTTGTTGATTAAAAGTTCTGCACCAACCCGTGTTGGTAGGGAGGTGGTATAGCAACCACAAAGGACCCTGGATGTGGGGTCCTTAGGTAAAAATTTATTGTTCCTTTGAAATTTTCAGAAAAGTTGAGTTTGCATGATTTTTGCATGAAATGTGTTCATATGTGCCTGAATGGTGTTTTCATGTTATGATATGCATGATGGAATAGTTGTAGATCAGTTTGATAGAGTTTTAAAGTGAGTTGCTTTGAAAATCTTGATTTTTAGAATATTTAGTGGTGTTTGGCAATAGGTATTAGCAGGGTTTTAATTTTAATTGTGAAAGTTAAAACGTGTTAAAGTGTTGAAAAAAGGTTAAGACAGTTTGTATGTTAGTTGGTAGCTAGTGTAGGGTAGATTTGAAACAAGTTTATTGAGTTTTAAGAAAACTAGTATAACTATAATCTGCTCATTACCTTGTTGCTTGTTTTTCATGGAAATTGGAATCTGATCTTTGAATTTTGTGAAGTAATAGGGTGATTTGAGGATTGATTAGGCTTGTATGTCATTTGGTGAGCTTGTGTGTTAAATTGTGACCTTTGAAAGTCATTAGGGAGCTAGAAAATTGCAAGTATAAACCACCAGTCCTTATTTACATCAGTAACTTGATTTTGCCTTGATGTGCATTGTTTTGTGAATTTGGTTGTTGCTAAGTGTTAGGATTTGCTTGTTTTCTGCTTGTTACTGACTCCTTGTGCTTCAAAGAGCACAAGGGTGCCTTTGTCATCCAAAATCAGCAACAAATCAAGCACACACCAAGCCCCTCTTGGTTTTTAAGAACAAGTGTGAAAACACACTTGTTCATCAGAAAGAGTACCAGACTTGCCCACGTTTTTGCCATTAATCTGCTTAATCTTGGCCATATTTGGATTAGGATTTGAGTTTTATAGCTTATAGGTTGTACTGTTCAAGTTTTTAAAAGCTAAAAAAAAAAAAATATAATTGCCAAAAAGGACGTGGCCAGGACTCGAACCTGCGCCACTCCTCTCACACACATAAGCTCTAACCATTGCGCCCTGGGGACTTTGACTGATGAGTTTGGTTTTGTATTATATTTAAGTACTATTTGGTTTAAGCTTTGTTAAATAAGCCGTGAGCTTTTTAGCTTATTCTGGCTTATTTATTAAGCCTCTTGGCTTCTTTTCATTTTTCCTAGGTTTTTAATAGAGCTTAGGATTTTTCTAGTTAAAAATATTATTTTTCCTTTTATTTAATTATTTAATAGGATTATTTCTATTTTTAATTTTAGAAAGTCTTTAAAAAATATTAAACAGTGGTAAAAAAATACAAAAAAATAGTTTTTAGGTTTTTATTTGTATTTTTGAGGTTTACATATACAAAAGTTTTCAAAAACTTTAATTTTTAATTTTATTTGATTTTAGGGTTTTTTAGCAACTTTAAAAATTAATATAAAATTAATTAAAAGGTTTCAGAAACTTTTGTTTACATTTTCTTTCTAGTTAGATTATTTAGGATTTTTAAGAATTTTTTAGAATTTATTTGAGGACTTTTAATTTTTTAGAATATTTTAATATTATTTTATTCATTAAAATAAAAAGTTTTATTTTTATTTCTTTTTCATTTTTCCTAGATTCTAGACATTAAAATAGGACCTTTGTCACTATCCATTTAATTTTTAGGCTTTTCAATTAAATTTTTAGAATTAATTTAAGATTTAATAGATTTTAATAGTTTTTAGGAGTTTAAAAATAGTTTAATTTGGTTTTAAAATTTTTAAAAATAGTTTTTAGTTTAATTAAGTCATTTTTGAGGTTTACAAACTATAAAATCTTGTTTAGGGCTTTTTAATATTTAAAAGTGATTTTTAGGGCTTTAATTAGCATTAAAAAGTCATTATTAAATTAATTAAAAGGTTTTGGCAAGTTTGGATTTTTTGTAAACTCTTAGAATATTATTTGGGAGTTTTTAGTAATTTTTAGGAATTTTTTAGGCTAAAAATTTTAAATTTTGTGTTTTTCACGTTCTACGTCGTAACTTTCTAGTAGTGTTTGCCTTATTTTTCTAATTTTTTCGTCTTCGTCATTTTCTCTTCTTTTCTTCTCATTAATAATCAAAAACATAATCAATCATTCATTACACAACGCACTAGCCTCCTCGAGAGAACGATTCCCATCAAGGGTCATAAGTGTTTACGTTTTCCTAAACGTACGCTTAACGCTTACCACTATTTTGTTGCTCTTTTCCTAAAGGGTACAAAAATCACTACACCATAAATGGCGCCGCTGCCGGGGAGGCGTGTTGTGTTTTGATTGAACCATTGTTGTTTTTCTATATTAGCCATAAATATAATTGTATTAATAGCTCTCTATTAATACGTATTATCGTTTTTCGGTTTTTGTGTGAATACTATTAGTATATTGTATACGTAGAACAATAAATACACAAGTACTCCAAATACGTGAGCAATCACAACCTTGATTCGGGATTTCATCACTCGATCATTGTATTCGAATCTCAAACCAAAGAAAAAGGCAAAAATAGATAAATACTTTCGTGAAGCTTAATCTTGATAATACAAACTATAAGGTGGGTATAAGGCGGTTGTATTTCACAACCTAAAGGAAAAAGGCTCTTAAGTGCTTCGCGCCGCCTCGTTTCCTCCGCTTGCTTGTGCGTATTTGATTTTGAGAGTGAATCGAGGGTTTTGCCGCCCAAAGTATTATTACATATCATATATATTTTCTTGGTTTCATTTGATTAAACCCTCTTGAACGATTTGGTGTTCCACCATCGTTCTAAAGTCATCAAAGGCGTTCACTCCACGTGATCGTTTTCATTCCTTGAGGCCTTTTTAATCAAGAGATTTGATTAAGTGAGGAGATTTGTGGACTCATTGTCTACTCAATATATTCACCAATTCCAAAAAAGGTTAATACAATCAAAAACCACAAAAAAAAAAATTGAAAAAACACAAAATACCAAAAAGAATCTTCTTTGCTCGCCTTCTCGTTGTACGTGACGTTTATGCAAACTCGCTCTAAAGCTAGACGTGCTCGTAAACGAAGAAACAAGTCACTCACTCAATCTAGTGAGGAGTCTCCAAGTGAGGAACCTATTGTAGAACAAGAAGCTATCATGGCTAATCGTACTATGATGGAGTTGCTTCAAGCACCCACCGAGGGTTTTGGAGAGGCCATTGTGATTCCCGCCATCCTTGCGGAGAACTTTGTGATCAAAACGGGTTTAATGTCTATGTTGCAAGCAAACAAGTTTCGCGGTCACGAAAAAGACAACCCACATTATCACATTAGGCAATTTAATCGTCTCACCGCGACAAGCAAGTTTAAGGATGTACCACACGATGCCATTAAGATGATGTTGTTTCCTTACTCGTTAGATGGACCCGCCAAGATTTGGCTTGAGAAAGAACCGCCGAATTCGATTTTGACATGGGCCGATCTCGTGTCTAAATTTGTGAATCAATTTTTTCCACCATCTAAGACAACACATTTGAAAAACGAGATTTCACGTTTTACACAAAGACCAAATGAAAGTTTTTCAATGGCTTGGGAGAGATTTAAAGAAATGCTACATGAATGTCCACACCATGATTTTTCCGAATTGCATCAAATTGACACTTTTTATAATGGGCTTAATGAACATGAACGAGATTATTTGAATGCCGCCGCGGGTGGTAATTTTTTGTGCAAAACGACCAATGAGGCTTTGAAAATCATAGAAAATAGGTCTAAGGTCTATAGCCCTCGTAACACACCGAGTGTTGCCAATTTGGGCTCGTCATCATCTCGTTCCATTAATGCCTTGCAAGATGAAGCAAATGAGGAGAATCGGTTTTTCGATAGGTTTTCGACTCTTATGTCTCATTGGAAGGCTCAAGAAGCTTCCAACACCGCTTCGGTTAAAGCGGTTTCTAAAAGTTGTTTGTCGTGTGGGGGAGCTCATGATTTATCCGAGTGCATTACCGCGGATGGTAACACTTCGAATGCTTTTGTAGCCCCGGGAACTTATAACCAAATAGGTCAAGGTTCACGTTCAAATCAAGCTCCACCCAATCAAAATGCTAATAATTATCGCAACAACAACAATCAAGGTGGAAATTACCAAGGAAATCAAAGGAACTATAACAAAGGTAATTACCAAAGTGGAAATGGGCAAATTTCTAACCAAAACCAAAACCGTGATTTTCAAACTCCTACTCAAGGTTTTCAAAATGCTCACACTAAAAATTTGCAAGGAGAATTTTTAGATTATGCTAAGGCTAATGATGCTAAGTTTGACAACATGCAACGTGAGATGATTAACTTAAGGTCCGAATTGAAAAACGAGCTTAAAAACGAACTTGCTAATGAACTTAAAACTCATGCTAATAAAATGGAAGGAAATGTCACACGACTCCAACAAAATCAACAAAAAATGGAGCAAGGACAACATGAGATTAAGCAAGAATTGTTAAAAGCGGATGCTAGGCAATCTAAGTTTGAAGACCGTATGGCTAAAATGTTTGAAGCTATCATGTGTAAGCCCTCTTCTTCGGGTGGTCTTCCTAGTGATACCATCGTAAACCCGAAAGGAGAATTGAAGGTTATTACCACTCGTAGTGGTAAAACTTTCAAAGAACCCATTTCTCGTCCAAGTACTTCTATGGAGAAGGAAAAAGAGAAAGAACCCGAGGTTGTGGTTGAAAAGGAGCACATTACAAGCCCACGAAGTACCGCTCAAACCACACCTACGGTTGAACCAATACCCATTATGGAACCCGAGATTCCAAGGCCGATGCCTATGCCTAATTTGCCCCAACCCACACCACCTTTACCCTACCCATCAAGACGAGACAAGGAAAAGGCACAAGAACGAAATAATTATCAATTTGAACTTTTTATGAAAATGTTTCGTGACTTGCATTTCAACATAAGTTTTGCCGACGCCTTAGTCATGATGCCTCGATTTGCCGCAAACTTCAAAAGTATGTTGAATAACAAAGAAAAATTGCAAAAATCGTCTAGTTGTTCTTCGGTTTTTCTAAGCCGCATACCTCAAAAAGTCGGTGATCCTGGAAAGTTTTTAATCCCATGTGCTATCCAAGACATGGAAGAATGCTACGCCTTGGCCGATCTTGGTGCTAGTATTAATTTGATGCCTCTCGAGATTTTTAAATCGCTCAATCTTCCAAATCTCACTCCTTCAAGAATGTCAATCGAAATGGCCGATCATTCTACGATTCTAGCTTGTGGAGTAGCCGAGGACGTCTTCGTGAAAGTTGGGAAATTCTATTATCCCGTGGACTTCATTGTTGTTGATATTCCCATCGATCCTAAAGTTCCGTTAATTTTAGGTCGATCTTTTTTGGATACCTCGAGAGCACTTATCGATGTGCATGCAAGAAAAATCACTCTTCGTTTCAATGAGGAAGAACTCGTCATTAATGCAACCCAAAACTCCACGCTTTCTCATGTTTATTCGATCACATCTTTGTACAATGTCAATCCCATCAAAAACATGTGTCAAAGGATTTCAAATAGAGTTTTAGGAGTTGATAAAAATGAAGTTCCGACCCCTCCGCCGATGGAGGTTAAGAGTGTTAAGCCTATGATTCCAATCTCGAGTGATTCTTCAGATGATGAATACGTTGATCCCGATGGGGAGGTTTTCTTTGTTGACAAAAGATTTGAAAACTTGCCACCACCTAAACCAAAACTCTTTCAAAATGTGAGAATTTTTAGTGTGACTAATATTGTTTTAGATACACCAAATATTTTTGACATAATCAAATCGGGTTTTCACAAGGAGAGTATTAAAGATGAAAAAGGAAAAGATTTTGAATCTAATTTAAAAGATTTTTCTACAATTCTAACTCCGTCATCACCGCGTTTATTGAGTACTACAAGCTCGTCTTCTCCTTTTGACGATGTTTTGTGTGGACCTAGTGTGGGGGAATCCCCTTATGTTCCCTCCCCTTTCTCCACCGAGGACGAGATATTTGATCCTGGAATTGCTTTTATAGGGAAATCTCGGTCTTCCACCGATGCAATAAATGGAAAATCTTTTCATTTGATTGGTGCGAGTCTACCTCGAGTAGCTCAATGTTTTGCCTTACCCATTGTCCCACCCTTCTATTTCTTCTCTCCTATTTTCTTCTATCCCATTGGGATTTGTGTTGGAGTTGTGTTATCTCGTCTTTCATCCGAAAACGAGGACGCTATCTTTGACCCCGGTATACGTTTATCGGATTTTTAAAGTACTCCACGTGCTTTTGGGCCTTGTTTATCATGTAAGCCCCACCAAAAATTGACCATACCATGATTATCCCTAAATGATCACATTTATGGGGATTCGAGTCGAGCTTTTGACTCGGTTATCAAAAACAAGGTGCCTCGTGGGGGAGACCCATGCTTATCCATGTACATATTATTGCTTTCTAATTAGTTTAATGTGAGGGGATTTGTGCCCTTCCAACCTTTGTTCCGTGGTTGTTTGTGAATTGTGTCTTTTAGATCATCATCTTCACGATTGGAGCCTCTCGTGTTCGTTTCATGGGAGCACTCGATCGTTTGCTTTGGAGGCCTTTCCCAATATCCACATATGATATCCTTTTATGTTCTAACCTTAGGTTTATAGCACACTTCATAAACGGCTTTAAATTTATTGGTTACACCCTTTCCATGCTAGATTAGGCATTCGACTACGTCTCTAGTATGGGGGTGTTTGCACCCCTAGACTCGAAACATTGAGGACAATGTTTAACTTTAGTATGGGGGGGTGAATAGATACTTGCCTTGCCAAACCTTCACGCTTTCCAAAGTTTATCATTTTGTTATCGTTTTTGTTGCAAATAAGGCTAAAAATGGCCAAATTTTAAAATTTTTCTAGTTTTTCATAAGTGTTGAAGACACGAATGTAGATTTTCCGATGGCGAGAATAAGAGTAATTTTTGACTCGACCGTGCGTGTTGAGCACTTAGCTTTGATTCCTTAACTACACATTAGGCTAAGTCTCTTAAATGAGGACGAGAAATGATAGAGTTAATTATAAGTTACTATGCTAAACGTAGAGTACTCGTATTCTTTCAAAAACTCATGTGTTCTCGTTGTTTGCTTATTCTCCCTTCGCTTGTAAATATTTTTTGCTTAATAAATATTGATTTAGCGGTTTAGTTTTGATTGTTGGGTTTCTAGTCTTTTCTAGTAGCTTCCGTGTAATTAAATTGGGAAGACATTAAGGTATCGCCAGCGTCACGGTTTTGAAGTATTGGCACCCTAATAATCGAAAGCTTCACCCAATAATAAGATTTCAAGTGCTCACCAAAATCTAGCAAACAATTTGAAGCCCCACAAGGCCTAAAATCTATGCAAAATTGAAAGTGAATCAAGCCTTAATCTTCGAAGCTTTAAAGATCCAAAATTCGCTTTAGCGTGAGGATATACGTCTTTGGCTAATAAAACCACCGATGAGGCGGATAATAAAAGGCAAGGCAAGACCGAAGTCATAATAAAAGCTTCATGGCGAAGTTGAATAAAAGATGGAGGTAAACCAAAGATAATAAGGTCCTTCCGTTAGGGGGCGTATAAAAGTCTTGGTAATAAGTCTCATGTTCAAAACCGTTATAAAACCGTGTTTATCTATTCTTCTTGTCAACTTAATTTTTTAACATCGTTGTCTATTAGGAGGGGTTATTGATTTGATGGTCTTAGTTACACCGTTAAGACTCTATTTTTAGACCTAAATCTCTATTATCGCATAAGTCAACGATGTATCCTCGTGATCATTAAGACATAATAAAATATAAGAGATACAACGTAGGAATAATGGGAGAATAAGTACGTGATTAGGGCATATGAGTAGTGTTAGCATTACTAACTTATAATGACAATGATCTCGTTGCACGCTTGGCATGGAATTAAGGTGAAAATCGAGGACGACGAAATTATTTCTAACGAAGCATTCACGTGTTCTTATTCTATGAACCTAAACGTCCCATTTTGCGATGAAAATCATACATTATGTCTAAAACGCAAGTAGTAGTAATCATAGTGTGTAGCTAGTTATCATTTCAATAAAAGTAATAAAATTAAATTTTGGAGATGCTTTGATACTTTATTCTAGCATTGCGTGAGGGCACGGCAATGGTTTAGTATGGGGGAGTGATGAGACTGCTTTTATACATGGTCTCATCGTCCAAAACGGCCTTAAAATGCATAAAATATCATTAAATATACCAAATATATGCTCGTGTTTGTTACTTGTGTATTTTTAGGTACGGATATTGAGGAATTGGCAAAAGAATACAAGAATCAATCAAAAACGAACACGGGAAACGAAGTCGCACAATGAACCGGGCCCAAGTTTGGAAATTTGCAAAATGACCCTTGAAGAATTGAAGATTGGCAAAAATGGCCCCTCATCTTTGAAGAACTTGTTACAATTGACCCTCCATTTATCAATTGTACAAGTATGGTCCTTATTTATTGAAGATATTACAAGATCAGTCCATCAAGTTTGAAGATTATGCAAAAGATACCCTTGGATAAAGTTTATAAAAGTTTTGTGCCATTTTCAGCAACTTGTCAAAAGTTGACAAGGCATAAACAAGCACTGTTGGGTATTTAAAACAAAGTGGAAGAAAAAGGATACCTTGGGGACTAATTCTGCCTAACCACCAAACATTCCCACCCAACCAAACCTTGCCACGTCAACCCTACCCACCCACCAACCCAAACCCATTAACCGACCCGTCCATTATCCATTACCCAACCCAAGTTATTAATTAAACTGGGTCAACACCCCAGTCAAACCCCACCCCATTCCCTCCATAACACATTTTTAAATGTGTTTAAACCCCAAAACGAATCTAATCACCCCTAATTAACCAAAGAACCCTAATCCCCACCCAGGTCGATTAAAGCACAAATCAAAGGGTTTTTCCCCCAAATGGTGCAGATCCTAAATTAACTAAACCCTCAACAAAACCCACTCCTTAAACTAGTGCCACGTGGGCTGTGGTCCTCACCCCCACACTCCCCTGCAACGTCCCTTTCCCACACAACCCCATGCCCCGACCAATTGAACGCTGGGATGTATTTCCTTTGTCCCCAAGGCTATTTCTACGTCCAAGATCAAGTTCAACAGCTGGCATATCACATGGAACCAGTTTTGACCAAGATTCGTCAAGAAGACCAAGGGCAAATTGGAGATTCTGCAAATTAGGGTTTTTATACATTGTAATATTTAATTCCTGTTCTAGAATAGTCCATTAGGGTCTATAAAAAGAGTTGAGCCTGTTCACTCTTTCCTTGTTCCAGTTTTTTTGCAAAAATCTCTTGTAATTCCTTTTTTAATTTTATAAAGTTTGGTGTTTGAGAAATTCAATTATAATTCCTTTTATACTTATTAAAAAGTTTGTGTATTGAGTTGTTTGCAAAAGGCTGAGTTCCACTTTAATTGAGAAAGTTGTGTTTGAGGTTTGATTTTCAAAAAGGGTTCATAAAAGTTTGGACAGATTTTTTAAATCATTAAGCTTTTTGAAGTGAAAGTGGATAAAAGTTTGGTGATTTAGGAACTTGTAAATGCTTTTAAAACGTTTGTGTTTAGGTTAAAAGGTTTTGATAAAAGTTTTTAAAGAAAAACAGAAAGAAAGCCTATTGGATATTCCCTTGTGTTTTTTTTTCTCTTTGATTTCCTTTGGCAGGTTAATTGTTTGTTGATTAAAAGTTCTGCACCAACCCGTGTTGGTAGGGAGGTGGTATAGCAACCACAAAGGACCCTGGATGTGGGGTCCTTAGGTAAAAATTTCTTGTTCCTTTGAAATTTTCAGAAAAGTTGAGTTTGCATGATTTTTGCATGAAATGTGTTCATATGTGCCTGAATGGTGTTTTCATGTTATGATATGCATGATGGAATAGTTGTAGATCAGTTTGATAGAGTTTTAAAGTGAGTTGCTTTGAAAATCTTGATTTTTAGAATATTTAGTGGTGTTTGGCAATAGGTATTAGCAGGGTTTTAATTTTAATTGTGAAAGTTAAAACGTGTTAAAGTGTTGAAAAAAGGTTAAGACAGTTTGTATGTTAGTTGGTAGCTAGTGTAGGGTAGATTTGAAACAAGTTTATTGAGTTTTAAGAAAACTAGTATAACTATAATCTGCTCATTACCTTGTTGCTTGTTTTTCATGGAAATTGGAATCTGATCTTTGAATTTTGTGAAGTAATAGGGTGATTTGAGGATTGATTAGGCTTGTATGTCATTTGGTGAGCTTGTGTGTTAAATTGTGACCTTTGAAAGTCATTAGGGAGCTAGAAAATTGCAAGTATAAACCACCAGTCCTTATTTACATCAGTAACTTGATTTTGCCTTGATGTGCATTGTTTTGTGAATTTGGTTGTTGCTAAGTGTTAGGATTTGCTTGTTTTCTGCTTGTTACTGACTCCTTGTGCTTCAAAGAGCACAAGGGTGCCTTTGTCATCCAAAATCAGCAACAAATCAAGCACACACCAAGCCCCTCTTGGTTTTTAAGAACAAGTGTGAAAACACACTTGTTCATCAGAAAGAGTACCAGACTTGCCCACGTTTTTGCCATTAATCTGCTTAATCTTGGCCATATTTGGATTAGGATTTGAGTTTTATAGCTTATAGGTTGTACTGTTCAAGTTTTTAAAAGCTAAAAAAAAAAAAAAAAATATAATTGCCAAAAAGGACGTGGCCAGGACTCGAACCTGCGCCACTCCTCTCACACACATAAGCTCTAACCATTGCGCCCTGGGGACTTTGACTGATGAGTTTGGTTTTGTATTATATTTAAGTACTATTTGGTTTAAGCTTTGTTAAATAAGCCGTGAGCTTTTTAGCTTATTCTGGCTTATTTATTAAGCCTCTTGGCTTCTTTTCATTTTTCCTAGGTTTTTAATAGAGCTTAGGATTTTTCTAGTTAAAAATATTATTTTTCCTTTTATTTAATTATTTAATAGGATTATTTCTATTTTTAATTTTAGAAAGTCTTTAAAAAATATTAAACAGTGGTAAAAAAATACAAAAAAAATAGTTTTTAGGTTTTTATTTGTATTTTTGAGGTTTACATATACAAAAGTTTTCAAAAACTTTAATTTTTAATTTTATTTGATTTTAGGGTTTTTTAGCAACTTTAAAAATTAATATAAAATTAATTAAAAGGTTTCAGAAACTTTTGTTTACATTTTCTTTCTAGTTAGATTATTTAGGATTTTTAAGAATTTTTTAGAATTTATTTGAGGACTTTTAATTTTTTAGAATATTTTAATATTATTTTATTCATTAAAATAAAAAGTTTTATTTTTATTTCTTTTTCATTTTTCCTAGATTCTAGACATTAAAATAGGACCTTTGTCACTATCCATTTAATTTTTAGGCTTTTCAATTAATTTTTAGAATTAATTTAAGATTTAATAGATTTTAATAGTTTTTAGGAGTTTAAAAATAGTTTAATTTGGTTTTAAAATTTTTAAAAATAGTTTTTAGTTTAATTAAGTCATTTTTGAGGTTTACAAACTATAAAATCTTGTTTAGGGCTTTTTAATATTTAAAAGTGATTTTTAGGGCTTTAATTAGCATTAAAAAGTCATTATTAAATTAATTAAAAGGTTTTGGCAAGTTTGGATTTTTTGTAAACTCTTAGAATATTATTTGGGAGTTTTTAGTAATTTTTAGGAATTTTTTAGGCTAAAAATTTTAAATTTTGTGTTTTTCACGTTCTACGTCGTAACTTTCTAGTAGTGTTTGCCTTATTTTTCTAATTTTTTCGTCTTCGTCATTTTCTCTTCTTTTCTTCTCATTAATAATCAAAAACATAATCAATCATTCATTACACAACGCACTAGCCTCCTCGAGAGAACGATTCCCATCAAGGGTCATAAGTGTTTACGTTTTCCTAAACGTACGCTTAACGCTTACCACTATTTTGTTGCTCTTTTCCTAAAGGGTACAAAAATCACTACACCAGCCCCATATGATGACAATTGTAGCACTCAACCTTGGTTTTATCAAATCCAGTAGTGTCGTTTGCATTAAAGGTCATCTTCTTCTTAAACCTTCTATTCCACCTGTTTACTCTTATACTAGCAAGAGCCATGTTCCACTTAATATCCATCTCCTCCAAGTGCTCATCACTTATTTGCTCAAGATCCTCATATGTAATCACTGAACCATTGGGCAAAGAAGCAATGTATGCACACACAGTATCCAGATCCAAACCAGCAGGCTTAACTCTTGGAGAGTCACTTTTGTATGTGTCAGCGTCTGAATGTGAGGCGTTGACAGGATATGTTCCAGCGTTGACACATGTTGATCCAGTAACTAGGTGCATGTAAGAGTCCTTCTGATCAAGTTGGCCTTCACTATGTGAGAAGAAGGCCATGTTGCTATTGGTAGACTTACTTCCATGCTCCAAAAGAGTTTCATTCTCCAACAGCCTCAGTTTGTTGTAGATATCATCAAAAATAGAACTTTTGTGAGTGTTATTGGCAAGAATAGATCTTGCCTCAATCTTCCACGCATTACCAAGGCTTTTAAGAAAGGTGGCAATAATGTCAACATCACCAACTTGTGTCCCCATGAAGGACAGCTTGCTTGTAATGTCAAGTAGTCTGCTTCTCACACTGCTAAGCTTCTCATTAGGTTGAGACTTAAAAACAGCATACTCATGCATGAGTTGCTTCTTCTACTCTTCCTTAGTATCATCATTACCACCATATGCAACTTCAAGAGCTGCCCAAAGCTCTTTTGCAGACTCATAACCTCTGTATTTGTGCTGATTCTCTTGTCCCAAAGAGAGTTTCAGAATGTTTAGGGTTTTCATATCAACCCTTTTCTTTGCTATGTCTTCAGCAGACACAGCTCTACCATCACCAGGTTTTTCTTTCTTATCTGCTTCTTGACATCCAGCAACAGCAGTTCTTGCAGCAATGGCATCAGCAATCTTTTGAGCTTTATTGAATGTGTTTCCATATTTAATAATCTCCCAGAGAGTGTAGTCATAGATTCCCAGATATTGCTCAAAGTTGAACTTCCATAGCTCAAAGTTGTTTGCATCAAGCATGGGAATCTTGATACTAGGGTTTGAGGAGGAGAGGTTTACTTCTGGATTGGACATGATGTTCTTAGGGTTTTGTGAAAATTAGGGTTTTGGTGATTTTAGGGTTCTTGTGTTCTTTAAGATCAAAAGTTTCTCAACAAGCTCTGATACCACTTGTTGATCCCAAACTTAGATCGATTTAGCTTTATGTATACGAGATTAGATCAAGTTATACACGTAGAGAAACTTTGTTTATGTATAAGGTAATCTAAGTGTTATGCAGAATTAACACTTAAACAAGAACACACAAAGATGTAAACAAACTTTCACTTGATTGATAATAACAAACTTGCTTACAATGAAAGTGTTTAACGTATGAAAACTTATTATGAAACTTAACCTAAAGGTCTTCTTTTATAGACATAAGAAGCCTTGTACAAGAGTCTACGTATCAACTATTCTAGGTAAAGATAATTATAGAAAATACAATGTTGAACTTATCTTTACTAGAAACAAACTAGAAACAATATACGCATAGACTAAATCTTTCCATCAGTGCTTATATTCAATCTATCAACGCTTGACTTCTTCTTGTCAACGCTTGATCTGTCAGCGTTTGTTTTCTTCCTATCAACGCTTGTTTTCCTCTTGTCAGCGCTTTAGTGAACTGGCTATATTTTATTCCCAACAGGTTGATCCTCGTCGTGCCACATTGATTGGTAAGCGAATTTATGTATGAGAGGATTTATATAAGCGTGATTATTGTGACGACACGCTGTCTTAGATGGGCAAATGTATTCTGGGCTAGCTACCCGAAATATATTATAGAAAGGTAACAATGTCATGCGGCTTGTAATAATCCAATAATAATAATGATAAAGGTAACACTGAGGCTACGGTCTCAGGAATAACGTATGATATGTGATTTGAATTATAATATATTGCCTGACTAGCAATATGGGGTCTTATTTATGATTATACCCGTGTTCTGGTTTTACATAACTGTTTTATATAATGGTTTCTATTATTTTATAAACAAGGTTATAAAACGTATTAAATGGTGCTGATACCACAATGATTCGTATCAAATGCTTAAGGCCTATGTTATGATTTACGACAATGATTCGTATAAAATGTTTTTGGCCTAAGTTATGATTTACGACAATGATTCGTATCAAATGCTTAAGGCCTATTTCATGATTTACGACAATGATTCGTATACAATATTTTTGGCCTATGCTATGGTCTATGACAAAGAATTGTACAAAAATGTTTTTCGGTAATGATTATATACCGGTTTTATGTTAATGGTTTTATTAAACTCCATGGACTCGTTGAGCGTTTTGCTGACTTTTAACATGTTTTATCTCAGGTACTTGAAGGTAATTCTCGGGAAGACGACAAGAATTTATGGCCCGCATTCAAATAAAATTTCCATTCAAATGTTTTGTAAATTTGTATGACATACTATGACCTGAGGACCTATGTAACTTGATATTCATGAATGGAAAATGCTTTATTAGCAAACAACGTGATTTTTAAGCGTTGTCTATGATTTGAGTAATGTGCTATCCCGTAACACCAACGACTCTTCCGCTGATTCAAAATGTGAATATCAGGGGGTGTTACAGTTTGGTACCAGAGCTCTCGTTATAGAGAACGAAAGATTTTTAAAACCAAGGTTTTGAATAAAACATTTCAAAATATTTTAACCATAAATATTTTTAAATAAATGTTTTGAGTAAAATGTTTAAAAATCTTTTGACTATAACGGTGCCGAAGAATTCCCGAGTTACCGACAAGGCCAGACTGAGAAGTGATTATTTTAATATATATAACTTGGATTATATATATGTTGTAATTTGAATACATGATTGTTAAATGATTATTCTAATACTTATATGAGATATTTATACGACGTAGATTGTCACAAGGAACCCTAACTCTCCTAGCAAATCAATCGAAGCTATTTCTGTAGGAATTCTAGCTATTCAAGATCTAAACCAAGTTGTGGATGTTTATGATCCTAACAAAATGGTTGATATTTGTAGAAATGTTGATATTAGTTTATTGTGATATTGAAGATGAATTGTCGAGATTGAATCTGATATTGATGTCATGACGATCTTTCCTTAAAGAGTGGAGTTTGACAAAACCTTACCACCTAGAAAGGTGTCATCTGATTCGGTATCACCCAATTCTTAAATTGAAATCGAAAAGGTAAATGTTTCACCTGAGGATGTCATTGGAACCATTACCCAAAAGCCTCATGCCACTAGTATCTTTCCGAGAAGTCTAATTGAACGTGTGAGTCATTTCATACTAGTGACTCATTTGATAATTATTGTTATAAGAGCTATAGAATTAGAAATTAAGTGTTGTTCATATCAAGCTTTTATTTCCCTTTAAAGGTATAAGAATAAGGTTGAAAGTATTGGAGAATGAGGTAGGATGTTGCATTGAGTATAAGTTGGTTGAAACTTGAATAAAGTCAAATTTAACTCGTATGGAATACGAGATTGTTTAGAGGAAGTCGTTAAATCCTGTGATTGAATTATAAGGTTTTAAATGATTGTTGGTTCGTGTTAAGGATTGTTCCTAGACCATTGTCCAATGACGAGGATGTCCAGTGTCCAAGAATAAATTGAGGAAATATTTTTCTGAATTGAGACCGATGGATCTTGCGGGACAGGTGGAACACCTAATGACTCCTGTAGATTAGTATTCATTGTAGTATCTTTTAAAATCCCTAACTTAACAGAGACATCAGTTGGTAGGATGAGTCCTTGGAATTGTATGACATGGCGACACGTAATGTGTTACGGTACCATTTTTGACTTGTTTGTGATTAATGAAAAGACTACCTTTGATTGCTAAATCCTACATGTATCGATGTTATCTCTCTTTTCTTGCTTCTTCCTAATGTTCGCATTAGTGATGCAACCATTCAACAAATACTCATCTCGATTTGAGTTGCGTTGTGGATTATTCTTGAGTGCCATCGATGTCATGAACCTCATGATTATTTGGTAAGCTCATTTCCTATCATATTGTAGTTAGTTCTTGGTGAACAACTCTTCATCACTCTTTTGCTGGTCACTCATTGTTTTTATAAGTTAAAACAGTGTCCCTTGAGAAAAATTGAATTTTCATCACCATATGGATTATTCAAAGTGAGACTTATAAGTAATCGTTATCGAAATAAAGTTGTTTATGAAACACCTTGGAAAACTTAATTGCTTCAATAACGAAGGACATCTTTGTAAATTCATATTGATTCTTATTCCAGAATTAAGCATGAAAATATTTTTATTTTAAACATGATAGCAAAATTTTGACGAACAGAGTATTGCATCGTTAATCCTAAAATTGTACATAGTTGCGCGCCTACGTACAATTTTAAAGGGTCCATGCAAGGCTGACTAGTAGTCATTACATTGTGAAAGATTGAATTTTTATGGGATTTGCAAGAAGTGCAAAATAGGGACATATTGTTAGGGACACCTACATATGTGCCCGTACCATTTATTTTTCCGAATCGGTTTTACTCATCGGTGGAAATTGTCTTATTTGACAATTGACCCCCCCTTCTTGTCCAATTCTCTCATGGTGAGATTCTTTGGAAAATTATCTAATTACCGAGTGTTGATACCCGACTGGGTGTGTTAGGACCATTGTAATAGTTATATGTAATAGGTAGACTAGGAGGTATGTAGTTCCTCCTGGTCCTAGTCGTAGTAGGAGCAAGTCCTGCTCCTGGTCCTAGTCGAAGTCAAACTTTATTATTTACTTAATATTCTGTTAGGATATGCATGAGATATGTTAGGAAAGGATATGCATATCAGTTTTACACGTTTTCTTTAATGATGTATTAGGGTTTCCTTGTAGTATAAAAGGAACCTTAGGCAGAAGGGTTAGATACACCTTCACCAAACGTAGTTCTAGTCATTATCAATATTAGAAATCCTTAGAAAGGATCAAGTCTTTATAGTTATTCTGTTCTTCTTAATTATATTTATATTCTACATTCATATTGTGTATAGAGTCTCTTTGTGATTTGACTTGTGATTACAGAAGTCATTCACCGGTCCTGACAGGCTGCAAGATCTACATCTAGTAGACCCAACAAGTGGTATCAGAGCCTGGGAGGGTCTCTATACAAGAAGAATCAAGTTTTCTTATTTCTGACAGTTTGTTTATCATGTCTGCCTCAACTTCTACTCAAACAGGAGAAGACACCACTCCTAAAATTGTGCAACCTCAGCAGATCCTGGCTACGGTCTCTAACACGAATGGAAAATTCCCTCTTCTGAAGAAGGGTGAATATGATAACTGGGCAATGAAGATGGAATGGTGGATCACCAACACTGATCAAGATCTTTGGAAGATCATTCTAAATGGGAACAGCAGGAAGCTTACTGGACGAGACAAGAAAGGTAATATTACCCTTCTTGACCCTAAATCTCATGAGGAAATTATAGCTATTCAGAAGGAGGTAAAAGCAAAAACGATTTTGCTTCAATCTCTTCCTGAAGATCACATGGGTGACTTCTACCATTTGGATGATGCCAGAGAGATCTGGAATGGAATAAAAGCAAGGTTTGGTGGGAATGAGGAGTCAAAGAAAATGCGAAGGTCCATGCTGAGAGATGAATTCACTGAATTCAAAATCTCAGAAACTGAAGGTCTAAATCAAGGGTATGATAGGTTCCAGAAGATATTGAGCCAGCTGAATCAACTTCGGTCAAAGCCTGATGATGGTGACATTAATGCAAGGTTTCTTAAAGCCTTACCCTACTCATGGAATCAGGTGGTGATCTCTCTCAAAGCCAAAGGTGGGTTTGATTATCTCACTTTTGATGATCTGTTTCATAGGCTCAGAACTTTCGAACCTCATGTAAGAGGATTTTCAAGTGACTCTTTTCCCACTCCTGCTAATTCAGCCTTTGTGAGTTCTATGGCATCTAGTCCCATGTCATATGCAAGTAGCCCTAGCATTACTGTCTCCTCTCAGCATACTGTTCAGCATACTTCTGGTCCTGATCCTACTACCAAGTCTGGTAGTATGGTAGAAGCTGTTCTTCATTCTTTTGTGGCTGATGTTAATGCTGAACAACAACTTGCTTTTGATGACTTCAAACAGGTCGATAAACTTGACCTGGATGAGATGGATCTTAAATGGCAGATGGCCATGCTTACTCTTAGGGTTCACAAGTTTGAGAAGAAAGCAGGAAGGAAATTTAATTACAACCCTCGGGAGCCAGCAAGATTCGATAGAAGCAAGGTAAGATGCTATAACTGCCAACAACAGGGTCACTTTACAAGGGAGTGCCCTAGCAAGAATGATCAGGAGAAGGGCAGGTACTCCGCTTTCAAGGTTCAGGAGGTAAAAGATGACAGGAAGGCATTGGTATCTGTTGACTCTATGGTCAACTGGAATGATCATCAGGCTTCTACTCTGGAGTCAGCTGAGTCCACGACTGACGTGTTTGCAATGATTGCTGGGAATCTCTCTGATGCAGAAGAAGCAGACGAGTTTGCTCTTATGGGCATCTCACCTCAGGTACAACATTGTCCTCTTGGTTGTCATGATAAATACTCAGAATTGTTGTCCCAATTTAATGAAGTAAATGATCAAAATGATAAGTATTTTTTAGAGGTTCAAGCCTATAAGGCTTCATTAAACACTTTGGAACAACAAAATAGGTGGTTACAAGATACACAACGTGCGTATGAGGATAAAATCAGGATACTAAGCATTGATTTAGAAAACACTACAAATATGCTTAAATATACAGAAACTGAAAGAGATGCTAGTATCAAAGAAAAAGAGGAGATGCAAGCTAAATTAGATGCTACAATGCTAAGATTTGACAAATGGCAAAAGGCACCTAAAAATCTTTCAAAATTAATTGATAGTAGCATGTCTGGCAGAACCAAAAGAGGCTTAGGATTTGAAAAATATATTGATTCAGAAGATGTATTTGATTTATCTTTCTCAAGTGTCTTTGATGCCGACAAAGAGGATGAGGGCAAACCTAGCTACAATAGGTTTAAACCAGCAGCAGAAATGCATGCTGTCCCTCCTCCTCTTACTGGAACTTTTATGCCCACTTCATGGCATAATGACTCGGATGGATCACAGATGCTTGAGTCCCCAACAAGTTCTACTATTACTAATGACTTTGTCTCATGTACTTTCAGTGACAAAGCCGGTGACTCTGCATCTAATGGTTCAAGTGACGAGTCAAGACCTACAAGTTCCAAGTCGAATGAACATGCTGCTACTGGTGCTAGGAAGTGTGAAGAAAAAGTTGCTGTCAAGTCAAGTGTGTCTGGTCCTTGTTTATTGAGTCCTAGGAAGAATGTTTTTCCTAGAAATGTGTGTAATAAAGTAGGCAGTATGAAACAATCTCATTCTAATAAAAGGTATTTCAAAACATGTTTTGTTTGTGGCAGTGCCTTTCATTTAATTAAAGATTGTGATTATTATGACACACGTGCATCTGTTAATCATGCTTTTCCTGCTCCTGGTCCACCAGGAGCTGCTTCATATGCTACTAGAAGACTTAATCCTAGTGCTCCAACGTTTAATACTTCTAGAGTATCCTCTCCTTTCGCGTCTGATTATTGGCGAGATAGTGGATTCCAAACAACCAGTAATTATTTTCAAAATTTTAATCCAATCTATCCACATAATTTAGACCACACGTATTTTGGTTTGGGAAATTTGGGAACTGCTGTTAAGACCTCAGCAGGTTGTTCTTGGTCAAATAATAATACCCATATGATGCATAGGCAACCAAGGAACAACGGTGGATCTCATCAATCTTCTTGGCACTCTTCTAATGATCCACAAGGCAGGCTCAAACCTGAAAAGGTTTGGGTCCCCTTAAGACACTAACTTTTGCATTTTTATTATCTTGTTGTTGTAGGTTACTCCATACCAGGATCCTAGTCTAGGTATTGTTGATAGTGGTTGCTCCAGGAGCATGACTGGCAATAAAAGTCTTCTCTCTAACTTTGTACCATTTCATGGTGGCAAGGTCTATTTTGGTGGGGGTGAAGGCAGAATCACTGGCAAAGGAACGATAAAGACTCCAAATCTAAATTTTGAGCAGGTCTACTATGTGGAAGCACTTCAACACTTCAACTTGATATCGGTCTCTCAGATTTGTGACAAAAAGCAGTTTGTTCTCTTCACCGATACTGATGCACTTGTGCTTTCCAAAGACTTTCAGCTTCCGGATGACTCACAAGTTTTACTCAGAATCCCTAGAAGACACAATCTCTATAGCATCAAGTTGAATGAAGTCAACCCTACTGGTCAACTAGCATGTCTGGTTGCAAAAGCCTCAGAATATGAAGCCACTAAATGGCACCGAAGGATGGGGCATGTGAACTTCAAGACCATTCACAAACTTGCAAATCTGAATCTGGTCTCTGGTTTACCTCCCAAGACGTTTCGAAATGATATAAATTGTATTGCCTGCAGCAAAGGCAAACAACACAAAGCATCCTTTAAAGCCATTACTGCTCTAAGTCTTATTACGCAACCATTGCAGCTTCTACACATGGACTTATTTGGTCCTACTTCCATCAGGAGCATTGACCACAAGCAATTCTATTTGGTGGTAACTGATGGTTATAGCAGGTTTATGTGGGTGTTCTTCATGGCTGCCAAAAGTGAGACCTACTCAATTCTTAGAGATTTTCTTACCTTGATAGAGAATCAGTTGTCCAAGAAAGTTAAAGGTATTCGTTGCGACAATGGAACCGAGTTTAAAAATAAAGACCTCATCGCACTTTGCAAGGCTAAGGGCATCAAAAGAGATTATAGTGCTTCTAGGACTCCTCAACAGAATGGTGTGGCAGAAAGAAAGAACAGGACACTAATAGAAGCAGCAAGAACTATGCTTACAGATTCCAAGCTTCCAACCATGTTCTGGACAGAAGCTGTTAATACTTCAAGTTATGTTTTGAATAGGGTTTCTATTACTAATCCTCACAAGAAGACTCCTTATGAGCTGCTCATGGTCAAAGTTCCAAATATTGCTCATTTGAAGCCTTTTGGGTGTCCAGTCACCATTCTGAATACTAGTGACTATTTGGGGAAGTTTGATGGCAAGGCAGATGAAGGATACATTGTGGGATATTCAGCTCATTCTCGGGCGTATCGTGTCTATAATCTTCAAGCCAAACGGATAATTGAAACTATTAATCGCAGGTATTTTGAGGAGAAGTCAAACATCCAAGGCAAAGGTCCATAATGGTATTTTGATCTTGATTATCTTAGTGATTCGTTAGGATATTTTCGTTTCAAAACTAACCATGATGCAGGACCACAAGTGTTTGCAACTTCTAGTACTGGTGTTCCTTCTAGTCTTTCTGATTCAGATGATGAGGATGACATTTTTGTGGTTCCATCCTATTCCACCACGGTTTCTCCTACTCCTCCTAGTGATGCAACTCCATTGGATGTACAGGATTCCCAAGCAGCTCTTGACACTCTTCTCAAACAACAACAAGAAGCTACTAGAGCAGCTGCTCAAGGTAGTTTTGAGTTTCCCTTGGTTGAGCCTTCTGACAAAGTTTCTCCTGGTACTCCAACTTCTGCTCCTAGTGCTAGCTTATCACCTACTGGTACTCCGGCTAGTGAGTCTGCTTCCAATACTCGTTTCTCCAGTCCTTCTGATTTGGGGAACCATGAAAAGAAGACTTCTACCAAGCTGGATGATATTCATAAACAACCGGTAGATGGGATTTTCCAAAATGCTTCATATGATGCTGACTTTGTTGGTGATCTCAATAACTTGGCACCAGAAGTGGAGGTTTCTTCCAATCCAGTCTTGCAATCACATAAAGATCATCCTACCACTCAAATTATTGGAGATCCTGGTTCTACCGTCAAGACACGCAGAATGCAGCAGAAGGCCTCGTCTGATCATCATGCTCTTGTGGGCTATATTGAGGATCAAAAGCGTAATAATCATACGGACTTTCAACACTGTTTGTTTGCTTGTTTTCTTTCACAGGTGGAACCTAGGTCTGTTTCTCATGCTCTTGAGGATCAAAGTTGGGTGGAGGCTATGCAGGAGGAAATGCAGCAATTCTTGTTTCAGAATGTTTGGGTTCTGGTTGACTTACCAGATGGAAAGACAACTATCAATACCAAATGGATTCTCAAAAACAAGAAGGATGCACGGGGAATTGTCGTCAGGAATAAAGCTAGGCTTGTCGCACAAGGACACACTCAAATTGAGGGCATTGACTATACTGAAGTCTTTGCACCGGTTGCAAGGATCGAGGCCATTCGTCTGTTTTTGGCCTTTGCTTCTTATGTTGGCTTTACGGTGTTCCAGATGGATGTCAAGAGTGCATTTCTCTATGGCAAAATTGACGAGGAAGTGTATGTTACTCAACCTAAGGGGTTTGTAGATCCACTTCATCCCAAGAAAGTCTACAAGGTGGTCAAGGCTCTTTATGGGTTACATCAGGCTCCTAGAGCTTGGTATGAGCGTCTTTCAACTTTCTTGTTAAAGAATGGCTATAGAAGAGGTACTATTGACAAAACACTATTTCTTCGGCGGAATTCCAAGGATATTATCCTTATTCAGGTTTATGTGGACGACATTATCTTTGGTTCTACAAGGAAGGAGTGGTGTGATGAGTTTGAACACTTGATGAAAGGCGAATTTCAGATGAGTGCAATGGGAGAACTGTCATTTTTCCTTGGTCTTCAGGTCAAGCAACAATCGGATGGGATTTTCATCAGTCAAGATAAATATGTCCATGAGATTCTTCAGAAGTTTGACATGGATCCTCTTAGACCAGCAGCAACTCCTTATGAAGTTGCTAAAATCAAACTTAAGAATGAGCCAGACCCCCCGGTAAATGTTCACATGTACCGGTCTATGATTGGCTCTCTCATGTATTTGACTGCATCACGTCCGGACATTATGTTTGCAGTAAGTGCTTGTTCTAGACACCAGGTGACTCCAACGGTTTCGAACTTAAATGCAGTGAAGAAGATTTTCAAGTATATCAAGGCTCAACCTAAATTGGGTCTATGGTATCCTAGAGAATCTCCTTTTGTTCTAGAAGCCTATAGTGATAGTGACTATGCTGGTGCTAATAATGATAGGAAGTCTACTACTGGTGGTTGTCAATTTTTGGGTCGTCGACTTATTTCATGGCAATGCAAGAAACAGACAATCGTAGCTACTTCTTCAACAGAAGCTGAATACGTTGCGGCTGCTAGTTGTTGTGGACAGGTTTTGTGGATCCAAAATCAGATGTTGGATTATGGTTTCAATTTTATGAATACCAAAATTTTTATTGACAATCAAAGCACTATTTGCATTGTGAAGAATCCTGTTTTTCATCAGCGGACGAAGCATATTGAAATTCGGCATCATTTTATACGGGATGCTAATGAGAAGAAGCTGATACAGGTTCTTAAAGTTCATACGGATGACAATGTTGCTGATTTGCTGACTAAAGCCTTTGATGGTCCTCGGTTTAACCACTTGGTGGTTCATATTGGGATGGTCAATCCTTGAAGTCTAGGATTGAGGGGAGGCAAAGCCTAAGGGGAGGCTTTGTGTACATATTAGGACAGACTAACATATTCATAGATCTTAACAACATATTCTAGTGGTTCTGATGGTGTGTGGTGCTTCTGATGGAGGATTTTGCTCTCTACTGGTGGAAATGGCCTTACATGACTAGCTTCTGCTCCTCCTTGGTCAGCTTCTAGTTCTACTTGGTTGGATTCTGGTGGTTTAAAATCCTTCCATATCCAGTGGTGTTTGGCTCCTGGTACTGGTCTGGCATACTGTTCATTCTTTTTGTTCTTTGTTAATCACGTTTTGCTCCTGGTTTGACCATTGTGTGCTTTGACTTTTGGTCAATGCTCCCAATCCTGGTATTTACAAGTTTGAATTAAGCATGTTAATTGGGAGTTGGTTATTATGTTAAAAAGGGCAAGTGGTTACTATGCAATTATGGTTTAATTTGAAAGGGCAACCCCCCATTAATAGGGGTCAATGAACAGTTACCACTTTCTTTATATATGGTCAACTTACACCCTTGACTCACTCATTACAATTAACACACACACAAAACCGCTTCTACTCTCTACACCCTACTCCCAATCCTTCTTCCATCAATTCATCAAGATCCATGGCTGCTCTTGCTTACCAACCTGCTCACAACCGTGTTGCTTATCTAGGTGATGGTCCAAATCGTGAACATTTTGCTGACATCTTGGATTTCATTGAAGCTTCTAACTTAAGGTTTGCATTTACTGTCTATCCCACCATATATGATAGTGTGATTCGTCAATTTTGGGCGTCTGCTCAACTTGTGAATGTGGCTGGTCGTCCACGTGCACTCCATGCTACCATAGATGGACATGCATATGTGGTAAATGAGGCTTCTATTCGCTCTTCTCTTCATCTTCAGGATGAGGGGGGTGTTGAATCAATCCCTAATTCGGAAGTATTGGAGGGGATGGCTGCTATAGGTTATGAACATGGGGGGAAGTTTAACTTCCAGAAAAATAGGTTTTCCCCCCAGTAGAAGCTTCTGGTCCATTTTCTGATCCAATGTATGAGTCCCAAGTCTGGGAGTTGGGATGCTTTCCCTACTCCTTTGGCTACTGGTCTTATCTGCTTAGCCCAGGGTAGAGTTTTTAACTTTTCACATTATATATTTGAGGGGATGGTTAGTAATTTGTCTAATGCTGGTTCGAGGAAGAAGTTTCTTATGTACCCTAGGTTTCTTCAACAAATCCTTGTTTGCATTCCACGTGATAGGACTGAGCATGTGCCGTCTAAACTTACAGCTAAAGTGTATTACAATATGATGAATGGGTTTACTGGGGATTGGAGGCCCCTGACTGAAGCCATGTTAGGGTTGGCTCAGGGTCCTATGGGTGAGGAGGAGGAGGCTCCTGAGTTTGTTGTGATAGATGATGACCCCATGGAGGAGGAGGCTCCTACTGTTGGTGCCACTCCTGTGGTAGAGGAGGAGCTAGTTGAGGAGGTGGTGGTTGAAAAACCATCTCCTACCAAGGCTGGTCCTTCCTCAGTCCCACAAAGGTCTCCATTTGTGGAGACTCCACCTCCTAGTCCTGCCCCACACTCGACTGATATCCCGTTTGATGCTAGTACTCCACAGGTTGACCCACATGTTGCTTCGGGCTCCAGTGATGCTTTCCCTGATCCAAGTTCTCTTGGTGGGCAGGCGGAGGAGCCTACTACACTGATATCTTTGCTTGATCTTATGCGCAGGTACCATGAGCGGATGGTTTGTTTGGAAGCTGATTTAAACCAACATCGGAAGCTTACAAGGGAGTTTGTTCTTCCTCTGGCTGATCGCATCAAGGCGTTGGAAACTCAACAACGTCGTCGGAAGAAACATGTGGTCCATTCAGATTCTGCGGATGAAGGTGCGGAGAATGTTGAGGATGGCTTGACATTGTTGGCAAAGGCTGCCTTTGCTGATAAAGTTTATGATGATTTGCCGGTTCCTCCAACGTCCTCCAATGTTCCTTCTCCTGGTGCTATTCCCTCTTCTATGGGTGGTGATTCTGATCCTGCTGATGGTTCTCATGCTGGTCCCTCTCATGACTTGAAGGGCAAGGCCCCACTGACTGATCCTCCATCCCTATCTCGCAAGCGTACTCGTCGCCAGATTGAAGAGGAAAGACTTGGTGAGGAGGCTGCTGGTTGGGTTCAAGCTGAGATTGATGAAGCTGATAGAGTTGCTGAGGAAGAGCTTCGTGAGCGCAGGCGTGCACAAATTCAGCATGATGCCATGCATTGGAGTGATAGTGAATGGATGCAAGTGTTGACTATTCTCACTCGGGATTATGCTCAGTTTAAGGATCTATTGGGTGATGATGTTGATGAACACAATTGTATTCCGCGGGATATGGTAATGATGCGTAAGCACCAGTTGGCTCTTGCTGCAGAACTTAAGAAACAGCGAAGGAACAGACCTTTATCTCGGACTGAGGAGCGCCAGCAGATGCAACGTTATGTGAAATATCAATCTGCTGCTCATTTCAATGCTCCTTGGACTTGGGCTCGGGTGCGGGCTTTGACTTTTGATGAGCTAAAGGCCCTTTATGAAAAGATGGTTAAGCGTCAGAGTCAACCTATTCCGGAAAGATTTGTTTACCATCCTCGTGGTGTGACTTCTTCTATGCCTGCTGATTCTACTGGTCCTTCGTCTGCACCCACTCCTGCTTCTGCTGCTAGTCCTTCTGGTTTTGTTGCTACTTCTGTTGGTCCTTCTACAACACCTTTGGTTGCTCCTATGGGTTCTACTGCTGGTCCTGTTACTACCATCTTTGTTACTACCACCACCACTCATGCTTCCACCACCACACCTGTTACTACCACCACCACACATGTTCCTGCAAGCACCTTTGTTGATACCACCATACCTACTGCTACTACATCTGATGTGCCATCTCCATCACCACCAGTTCCTGGAACTCAACCTAATCTTACTTCTGATGCAGCTCCTAGTGGTCCATTAGGTGGACACATTCATGAGTCTTCTTCTACTGCTTCCCCTGCTGCTGCTGAGGTTAAGGTAAAGGTTGAATCAACACCTTCTGATCCCACACCTAGACGTTCCCTTCGCCAGAAACAGGCTCGTCGTATTCGCCGTGGTAAGACAGTTCCTTTTGAGAAGCGTGATCCTGAGAATTTAATTGATGCAACTTCTGACAGCGATTCTGACTTACCCTTGGGCAATGGGAACATTACTGGTTATATGGTTGAGCGTTCTGCAACACTTCCTGGTGGCGTATCCCATCGGATTACTTTGAGTGATGGGCCTGTGCGATTGGCAACGGGTTTGCAGGGTGTGTTGTCTTGGGCTGACCGTATGGATCTTATGGCGTTGTATGGACTTGTTGATTCTAGTATGCCGTTTGACCCAATGGCTGTGTCTTCATGGCCTGGTATGAGAATCTGGGCTGATCTCAAGCTGATGTTGGATCCTCCTCCAAATGCTCCTGTTTCGGGCATATGGAAGGATCAAATGCAATGGGAGATTCTGCGCTGGAAGCTTTATGCTGGATGTGGAGTTCATATGTTGGAATTAGAATCTGGTCATATGGTGTTTATGCTGACGGATGTGGAGTATCCTTTGACTATTTCTTCGATGGAGGCGATGTTAGCGAGTCACTTGCAAATTTCTACTGCTCCATCTGGAAATGAGTCATCTATGGCCACGACATTGGTAGAAGGTATTCAGGCAAGGTTGCTAGCAGATAAGAAGGCTGCTTCTGGTATGTAAGGTGATTGGGTTGTAAGTGTTTATACTTTGTATTTTTGTTCATTTGTTCTTATTTTCATTCTTTTCACCAATATGTACAGTGATTGGTGAACTTCATTCTTTAGAGTTTAAAAAAAAAAAAATTCATAAAAAAAAATATATATATATATACTTTTTATATAATATCTGCTTATACTTTAAACACAGTTTAGATTTTATACTTGTACATAATATCCCTTGGCTGCTTCACAATGTGGTTTCTGATTACTGATTTGAGATTGTCCTGGTACTTGGTTTCACTCGGTGTTGGACGTGGTCCACACAACAAATGGTTCTCAACTTACCATGTCTAATCGACAAGAAAAAGTTGATTCACCTTGAGGGTACGGCTCCTGGTGCGATTCTCAAATCCGTTGATGGTTGCCAGGTTACCCAAAACTGGATGGTTTTCACTTGCCATAGTCTTGGACTGAAAAGTAGCTAATCCAAGGGGGTACGGCTCTTGGTAAAGATCTTATCAAATCCGTTGATAGCTGTAATAGCTTGCTTAAAGCTATAGGGTGTTCAACTCACCGATGCTTCATTGCTAAGAGTTGGCGAGTCCAGAGGGGTACGACTTCTGGTAAAGACGCATCAAATCCGTTGACGGCTGTGATGGTTTGCCTAAAATCATCAGGGTACCCCACTCACCTTTGATTCACGTTCTAAGAGTTGGGCTGGGTTCTAGTCTCCCAGGGTGATGTCATGATTCCACCAAAAGACTGGCTAGCCCAAGAGCGAGCAGCTACTTGGTAAAGGCTCGTCAAATCTGCTCATGTTGCTGAAAAGATTCAACACGATGCTGATTTGTTCCAAGCTTTGGAGAAGCTTCTAGTGGTTTATGTTGCGGCGGTTGCTGCTACAATCCTCGGGCTTTCTTTGCACGTTTTCTAGGAAACTTGAACTCAACAGGTCAAATTCAAGTTTAGGGGAGGATTGTTAGGACCATTGTAATAGTTATATGTAATAGGTAGACTAGGAGGTATGTAGTTCCTCCTGGTCCTAGTCGTAGTAGGAGCAAGTCCTGCTCATGGTCCTAGTCGAAGTCAAACTTTATTATTTACTTAATATTCTGTTAGGATATGCATGAGATATGTTAGTAAAGGATATGCATATCAGTTTTACACGTTTTCTTTAATGATGTATTAGGGTTTCCTTGTAGTATAAAAGGAACCTTAGGCAGAAGGGTTAGATACACCTTCACCAAACGTAGTTCTAGTCATTATCAATATTAGAAATCCTTAGAAAGGATCAAGTCTTTTTAGTTATTCTGTTCTTCTTAATTATATTTATATTCTACATTCATATTGTGTATAGAGTCTCTTTGTGATTTGACTTGTGATTACAGAAGTCATTCACCGGTCCTGACAGGCTGCAAGATCTACATCTAGTAGACCCAACAGGGTGTATCGACCTTCCTATCTTTATTTTGATTAGATTCCATTTGAATGACATGGGTAACGATTCGAGGTGCTTTCGAATGCGTACTCAATTCATGAAAACATGGGATATATTCATATTCGTTAATGTTTTCGTCTGTATCTGATTTGACATTCTCCCTTGATAATCACGCGTTGACCTTACTCTTTTAATGTTAGCTTTGTCTCTAGATATCCTTAATTTGTGAAGGATTACGAGTCATTCTTAGTCTTTTGAGAAGATCTCGTCTTATCAACAGTAATGAAACTGGAAAGTTGGTAGTGCCAATAATATAGATTGGTTGATTATGACATGATGTCATTGTCTTAATTGATGGGAGTACGAGTAGAATTCCCCTAAAAGATAAGATGTTGATTATCAAGAGTGATCTAAATAATTCCCGATGGGTGACCGTATCCTGCATTTGGACTTGAAATTATGCCATGAATGGTTGTGAAATAGTCATAGATCTTGTAATCTAGAAAGAACCTAAGGTGAATTTATTAAAAGAGTTCCTGTTATCTGAAACTTTTTGAGGTATTTGCTGATGAATTACCTAGACTTCCGCCAAGAAGGCAAGTTGAATTTGGTATTGATTATATTTCCGGTGCTGCACCTGTGGCATGTACACTATAGGTCAGCACCATCTGAATCAAAAGAGTTACCGTGAAACTGAGAGAGTTGTCGGAAAAAGCTTTTATTCTACCAAGCTCGTCATTATGAAGAGCTATGGTGTTATCATTCCTTATATTTATTGATTACCGCGAACTAAGTAAATTGACGATCAAAATTGATATCCATTACCCAAGATGAAAGATTTGTTCGATCATTTACAAGGTTCTAGCGTATATTCAAAAATTTGATCTACGGTCTCGTTGTTATCAACTTTGCGTCCGCAGGGAAGACATTCTGAATATTACGTCCAGAATTCGTAATGGATATTATGAGTCTCATGTGATACCGTTTGGATTGACCAATGCACATGTAGCATTCATGAATTTGATAAATCGTGTGTGTAAGCCGTAGGTTTTATCCATTCACTACCACAACGTAACCTACTGTTACTTTGATCTCTAGGTGTGGGATTCAATGTACAGACACCTAGAGTGGGTTGTGTTAATCAATAATACAAACCCTTTGGGAAGAAATTATCTTTGTTAAACATCTTGTTCTAATCATTGTTCTATTCCACTATGTTAAATCATATGAATGATGATTATCCTAGATAAAACGGTTTCGGCTATTTGAGTCCAACGATCTTGGACTCAACACCATCTGTAGACTACTCTGAGCTAGCCGAGAAGCGAAAACATGTACCCTGAGTATCTATCATGTAATTTAAGGATTTGATCATTTACATTAGTTGACCGTGTGATTAATGGTAGTGGAATCTATGTGACTCTTCGAAGATCGGAGCCATTAAGGCTTTGGGTTATACCAAAAAGGAAGTGCGAAGATGTTTTGACAGATATTTATCAAGGAATTATTCCCTCATACCCAGATCATTTAACTAAACTCCCTTAGGAGTAGATGTTTGTGTATACCTCAAGACAACCTAAGAGGGATTGAGGAAACCATATAACCCATGACATGGAATTTGGAACGACAATTTTTGCTCTTCCCCTAAGAAAATTTTGGCCAATGTTTAAACAAAGATTTTTCAAACATTTACGGATCTTGTTAATTATTTTTGAAAAATCATAAAAAGATCGTGTTAACTAAATTCAAATTTATTTTGAACATTTTTCTATAATTGGACGAACTGAGAAATTTAAAAATTTTACGTTTACGTTTCATAAAATTAAATATTTATTATTTAATTACTTGTAATATTTATCGACGCTTTAAACGTCAGACTAGGCAAAACTAATAAAGATAATAGTTGAGACGAAACTAGAACTTAGAAAATATGAAGAAAGAATTTATGAGTGATTATGGTCATGTTATTTATTTCATCGGGGAAGGTGAATGTAATTTCTGACGTATTATGTAGAAAGAATAGAGAACCAATTAAAATGTGTTCCTTAGTATTGACCATACACAATAAATTGCCCGAGCAAATTAAAAATGTACAAGCCGAGACTTGTAAGAAGGATAATATAGATAATGAAGGGTCTCGTGGCTAATGAGAATGATGTGTTGTTGATAGTATAGTGATAATTTGAGATACGTTATAGGGTAAAATAGAAAATTACCTTCAGGAAAAAGTAATAGACTAATATTACCAAAGACGAATTCAATTAAACACGTGATGAACCAAGTTCGTTGTACACGAAGATCGAGTGAATTTGAGACGTTTTGTTTTGATTTGGACAATCGATTTGAATTGGTTTTCGGTTTTTAAACTACAATTAAAATCTACCAATTTTAAACTATTTAATATTAACCTAAAGTGCATGAATCGTAAACCCCGCTATATTTAAAATCTACAAACAATTAATTACTTAAAATATAAAACTATTTAAAAATCGAACTATTTAATAATCTATTAAAATTAATCTATTTAATAACTTTTAAACTATTTAAGAATCTAATTAAACTTTTTAAAGCAAATTACTCTATTAAAAATTACTTAAAACAAATTTATATTTTTATTTAAACTAAATTTATTTAAAATCTAAAGTTATATAAAATCTAATTGTTAAAATACACTAATAAAACTTTTAAATTAATAAAAACATTTTTTTTTTAATTTTAAACTGCTTATTATCTAAAATTTCAAAATTTACTATAATTAAAATATTAATTAAAAGTTATATAAAGAAAACGTGAGTTAAACAAACAAGTACTCAAACAAATACTGCCCAGATTGAATAATACTATATTAATTAAATGGTGAGAGATAATAATAAAAAGCAAGCTGGGAGAGTTGGTTAACGCGTTGGTAGTGTGATCGTGAGGTCACGAGTTCGATTCCCATATGGGACATATTTTTGCTAAAAAATCCTTTTTGACAGTTTAAACAAAAGAGTCACAGGAGTGACCTATGTAAGCTTATTTTGTGTAAACTGATAGGGATCAGCTTAAACTCTAACAGATAAATTGAATCTGTTAAAGTAGTATGCCAGCAAATCAAATATGTAAACAGATATTATTAATAAAAACTCAAATTAAACCATATCACATTAAACATATCCACAACCTTAAATATAACTGATTCCAATGGCAGTAAGACTTATAAGAATATTAAGCAAATCAAATTTTGCATCATCCCAACAAAATAAACGAAAGCTGCTAAAAAGTTTAATCCTAAAGGTTGAATCAAAACTGATCAAATCTGTTTTAAGCAAGCAACCAGATTCAGTCTACACGTATTTTAGCAGAATACTCAAACTCGTAATCATGTTTAAACAAAAATCACAGCAACTAAGCTTATAATCATATACAGCAGTTCGAATCTCAGAGAAAGTATAACGTAATTCAACTAGATCAGCCAAACCGAATTAGAACTCGCAGCAGCCTATACTTAATTAATACACCAACATATTCTAACACAATTCATACAAACAAGTCTAAACAATCTATCAGATTCAGAGAAACCTTAACAGATTTAGCATAAAATTTTATTTAAAACTGATCATTTAACAAATTAATCATACATGTTAAAAAAATTACTTATAAATGAAATACTGATCTATATCACCTCTAATTAATCATCTTAGAATCAAGATAAACAGCAACATTTAAAACGAGCAGATTCATAGCATATTTATATCCTAAACATTTAACCATATAAACAACTAAATATCTAATAAGCTAAATAACATAAAAATTAAAAAGAAAAATGCACCTTCTTGAGATAACCTTTGAGCAGTAGGATAGCGCTGAGCTACCTAAAAGTCAGAATTGACACCAACGAACCACAATAACCATCAAAACTCCATCACCATTGAACCACCATAATAATCCGCCAAAATAACTTCACCTCCAATTTGCTTTTTTACTTATCTAGTGGGGATAAATGTTAATCCAAATCTTTTCTTTTAATATTAAATCTAAGCTATTACTTAGCTTATATTCAATATCACAAACATTATTTATATGAAATAGTAATAAACGAGACACGATTGAAAATGAAAACAACTGATCTTTTATTAAACTCAGAAATATTACAAGATTTAGATAAAAGAAATACAAAATTAATCCTAAAACAATTTCTACATAATAACTTTAAAGTAAAGAAAGGATGATGATTAAAAGTAAATTAGGGGGTTTTTATAGCCTTCCCAAGGGCTTGCTGAGGAGCATCTCCGAATCTTCCAAGGAAAATTCTTCTTTATTCTTGGCCCTTAGATCAATCTCTCTCCTGATTGTTATCATCGGATGGTTGAGAATCACACACTAGCACACGGATTGCCAACGTGGCATTCGTGTGTGCTAGTTGTGTTAGTTTTGAGCCTTCTGATTGGTGGAATGGAATAAATGATGTGTCAAAGCCAATCATCTTCTGCCACGTAGCTCAGCCTCTCCATGCTTTCTCTTCCTTAATATTGGGGCTTTTATTTCCCACACACTTGAATCACATGTGTGAGTAAAAGCCCCAAAATTAATTAACTTTTCATTGATCTAGGGTTTTTTACACAGTAACTTTGTTACTGGTTATTTTTGGGAGATGGGGTGAAGAAGATGGTTTCATAGAAACTAACGAAGAATTTATTTAATGTGTGCGTGGTGTAAATGGGGGAGTGGGTAATGTGAATGAAACGTGTGGTGAGTAGGTAAGTTTAATAAACTTGTGTTGACCAAGAAACAAAACCGTTTAATTTTTCTTAACCCTAATGGGCTTTAACTTGGACCCAACATGTTAATATTCCAGCCGTATCTTTGATCATGTTGTTGGGCTTTTGGCCCAATTTACATTATCCATTCGTGTGTATATATATTGGGCTAAGAGTTTGGGCTTTGTCCAAAAGCAATACAATTTGTATCCAAATTTGGGCTTTTCAGGCCCAATAAGCTCATGTGGGACCCACTTGGCCCATAACTTGACAATTAATGAAATCCACTCAAGTCGAGCTCAATTTTGGCTTCATTGATCTTTTTATTCAAACTCGTGTCGATATTTGCCGGTTTTCGCGAACTTGGTACCTACACACATTCAAACAAGAAACAAGCATATACAAGGCATTTTTGATACATTAATAGCATTATTTCATTGTTTATTGATACAAATGATATGAGTATTTAAGCTCATATCAAATTCCTCCTTGCTAAGCAATTGCCGTGTCCTCACGCAATGATAAAATAAAACACTAACTACACCATTATTCAACTTTTGACATTTTATTATGCAAAGACATAATGTATTGCTTTCATTATTGAAAAATAACTTTAAGGATCATAAAACTCAAATAGATTCATCGCCCCCGACTTTTCACTTTTCCATGCCAAGTGCAAAAACAAGATCATTGTTATTATAAGTTAGCAAACTAACACGAACTCATGTGAGCCAATTATTCACTTAGACTCCCTTATTCCTAGGTGTATCTCTTTTATTTTATTGTTGTCTTGAATGATCACGAGGATTCATTGTTGACTTATTTTGATAATTTATTAGGCCGAAAATAAAGTGAACGATTTAATAAATAGTTAGCTAAAGGACAAAATCTTTTAAAACTGCTTCTCGGGACCTCATAAAGTTCATATCTTGGCATAACTTGCTTCACGATTTGAGACCTTTCTCGGACTGATATTTGGCAGCGACTTTATACTTCAAACCTTGAGAGACGTTCATGAAATAATGGTATTCTCTTCATATAGGAATTTCTTCACTTGAAGTTTTGAGAGATTCATACTTGGACCACGACTTCTTCATTTTTCTCCAATCTTTATTTGGGATTTTGATATACAACGATCCGCCTCCTTTTTGGACTTGGCTTCATTTATCCTCATACCTTATTAAGGCCTTTTTGGATAGACTTCTCCATGACTTTTGGGGAGTATTTGCTTTTCGTTGTGTGTCTCGATCCTTCATATTGATTTTTGATAAATGATTCTTCACATCACTTGAGATCTTTAGCAATAAAATATAGCCCTCATGTCTTGTTAGGACCTTTTTGGACTCGCCAATCTTCGCATCCCGCTTCAATAAGTTATGCCTTGGCTATGAACTCTAATCCATACCGAGCTACTTTGAAACGATCTTGGGCTAGAAGCTAAGTAACTTTTCAAATCGTACAACCTTATTTATTGTAGATAAATTTATTAGCAAGCGATGGGAGAATAGGCTTATAATTAACTCACATAAATTCCCGAAATAATACCAAACTTATAATTGGCTCTATCATCTCTTGTTCTCCATATTGTAAAATTTCAAAAATGTGAAATCAATGGATACTTAGCCTATTAAATCAAAGCTTTGGGTTTTCAAGTCATCTATAGGATCTTGCATCTTCTTATACTCTTGCAAGTTTTAGAATTTGCGTTTTAAAGTTGCCTTGATAAACGACTTTCTAGGATCAGTTATAGGAGCTTGCGAAAAGTTCTTGTTCTTAACTCGTATGAATTAAGACTTTCGCGTTTTAAAGCTCCCTATATAAAAGCCTAGCAAAACTTAATTCAAATACGTTAAGGAAAAACTAAGGTTAAAAACCGAGTCGAGTCAAAAACTATTCTTATTTTCACCAACGGAAAGCCTACATTCGTGTCAAAAGCGCTTATTTTATTTATTAAAACTTAAAAATAAACACTAAAAATTTAAAATTTTATTTAAAAATGAGAAAAACAATACGTTTAGACACAACAAGAGAAAATGCAAGCGATTATATCGATTGACTCCCCCATGCTAAAACCAAACATTATCCTCAATGTTTCTTAGCTCAAGAGTAACACCCCCTTGCTAAAACACGAAGAGTCTAATGCAAAATCCTAGCATGGAAAGAGCACGCAAATCTATAAGCCGTTTATTAATTATGCCTCAAGATAAAACGTTAGTCGATAAAAATCAAGGGATAGAAAGTGTGCCCCTTTTTGGCATTCAAAGAATGGAAGATCAAGTGGACCGGCAAAAACCGAACACGAGAATCTTCAAATATTATGGTCATACCTAAGATCACAACACAACAAAACACGAGCACGAGCTTGAAAGATCAAGCCTTATTAGTGTTAGAAAATAGAAAGAAGATAGAATGTATGGGACCCCCCACAAGGCACCTCGTTTTTTTTCACCGAGTCATGAGCTCGACTCGATCCCCGCATTCATTGGTCCTTAGGGAAAATGGTGAAAACCGGCATAATGGAATAAAATCCATGATAAAGCACGATGCCGGGGTCAAAGATCTCATCCTCGTTGTCGGATGACAAACGAAAGGATAAAACTCCAACACTAATCTCCAAAAAGAGATGGTAGTCACTACTAATGGTATGGATGTAGCATGCTCCCCGAGATAAACTCGCACCAAGATGATTAAAAAGTCTTTCAATTATTGCATTGGTGAAAGTCCGAGATTTCCCTAAATAAACAATTCCGGGGTCAAAGATCTCGTCCTCGGTGGAGAAAGGAATAGACAACACGGTTTCGTCCCCCCATGCTAATCTAAGATCATAAAAAGCACATGGTAATGGTGGTATAAAAGTTTCAACCATAGTGGAATCAACATTCTTAGCTTTAACGACCATTTCACCCTTAGAAATGTGACCAATCGGGTCATGGTACTCAATATGAGACACATGAAAAACCCGCACATTAAGGTCAAAGTGGGTGGGAGGAGGACTTGGGACAAAATCATCATCAAGTAAATTCTCTAAAAAGAGAGCGTCCCCCTCCGGGTCGATATCATCAACACCCGGTGGTATCGAATCTTGAGAAGCAAGAAAAGTGTCAATCTCCTCCATAAGCGGATCACTATCCTCAACGGGAATAGGATATGGAGAGAAAGACTTTCTAATAGGCTTGGAATTCAAAGCCTCGATCCTAGAAATGAGAAGATAGACGTTGGATAACTTCTCACGAAGAATCACGTCTTCCACATCTAAATGAGTAAGTTCATCGGAGAACTTCTCAAGGATCGGAATAATCAAATCAACCTCATTTCCCAGTGGAAATGGGTCTAAAGGAGCAAGTTCAAAAGTGAACCTCTCAAAAATCGGATCACTATCATCCTCATTTCCCGGTGGAAATGGGTGAAGAAAAGTAGGTTCATCGGTAAACCCCTCAAAATCCGAATCGTGAATATCATCTTTATAAGAAAGTTCATCGGAGAACTCCTCATTACAAAATTCACTAGAAGTAGAATCATCCTCAAAATCTTCATTTCCATCACAATTTTCATCATTAGAATTAGAGAAAATATCAAAGTGAATGGAAGAAGTCGAGTCATCACAATGTGGCAAATCACACATCTCATTGGAAATACCGTCAAACTCTCTTGGTTTTGGACAAGATTAGTGCTAATATGCTCGTCCCCCTTGCTTAGAGAATTTTCGGGTTCCACGATGGAAGAATCATGAATAGGAGTGGTGATGTCATGAGAGATCTCCTCATCATCTAGGATGGGAGAATCCTCGGGCTCATTAGCCGGCAAGATACGAAAAGGAAGCACGATTGCACTAGACGAAGGATGTAGAGCAATAAGATCTCGCAAAGAAATCGCACTATCCTCGTCATCATCCAAAAGAAAAGAACGCTCGAGTTCACGATTAGCAAGATATCTTTCTTCCTCTTGAATTTTTTCTTTCTTTCGAATTTCAATGCTTAATCCATTATAATCTTGCGAAAGTTGTCGAATCTTAAGTTCACAATCTCTTCTAAATCCCTCATCAAATATTTCTCCATGAAATCGACGACTTCCTAATTCATTAGTTATATCATTAATCTCTTGATTGATTTGTCTCTTGTCAAGCAACATATCTTCAATGCTCTTTTCAACAATTTCAACATTTCTTTGATTCATTGTTTCAAATCGTTCAATATCGAAAGAATATTGTGGAGATTGGTCAAAACCGGAAGGAATCGAATTATAGCAAGGATTAGGCTCATAAAAATTTTGATCCATCGGTTGACAACAAAAGCTCTCGTGAGGACCTCCACAATACTCACAACAAAGATATTGTTGTGATAAACTCGGTAAATCTTGTGGATAAAAATTATCATTAAATTTTTGATTGTAGCTCGGTTCTTGCTCGTAATTAAGCGAGAATCGATGCGAACAATCATTACCAAAATGAGAATCGTTTCCACAAAACTCACACGAGGGTGTCTCATATGTGGGGTGTGGAGGTGGATTGAAATCGAGAGAATTATTTGAAAAATTCGGATTTTCACATGAAGTAATATCATTACAATAAGGACAAAATCCAACACGTATATCGTGACGTAAGTCATTTCCATAACGCTCACACGTGCATCACCGACATGGTAAAAAACCATATAACGGTTCTCCACACCCAACATAATCGACGAAGGAAGAATTAAAATTTAGAGGGTGAGGAGAAAAAGAATTAAACATGATAGAGGATTAAGATGATTATTTTTTGTATTTTTCATAAAAACGATACATACTATATAATAAGAAAATAACAAAACTTTCCGAGGACGGAAAGGGTCTTCAAATCAACGATCAACAAATCTCCACAAAAGCAAATCGTACACAAGATCCCCGGCAGCGGCGCCAAAATTTTTGATGTATGGAGATATGTATATGTGATAATTTGAGATACGTTATAGGGTAAATTAGAAAATTACCTTTAGGAAAAAGTAATAGACTAATATTACCAAAGACGAATTCAATTAAACACGTGATGAACCAAGTTCGTTGTACACGAAGATCGAGTGAATTTGAGATGTTTTGTTTTGATTTGGACAATCGATTTGAATTGGTTTTCGGTTTTTAAACTACAATTAAAATCTACCAATTTTAAACTATTTAATATTAACCTAAAGTGCATGAATCGTAAACCCCGCTATATTTAAAATCTACAAACAATTAATTACTTAAAATATAAAACTATTTAAAAATCGAACTATTTAATAATCTATTAAAATTAATCTATTTAATAACTTTTAAACTATTTAAGAATATAATTAAACTTTTTAAAGCAAATTACTCTATTAAAAATTACTTAAAACAAATTTATATTTTTATTTAAACTAAATTTATTTAAAATCTAAAGTTATATAAAATCTAATTGTTAAAATAAACTAATAAAACTTTTTAATTAATAAAAACATTTTTTTTAATTTTAAACTGCTTATTATCTAAAATTTCAAAATTTACTATAATTAAAATATTAATTAAAAGTTATATAAAGAAAACGTGAGTTAAACAAACAAGTACTCAAACAAATACTGCCCAGATTGAATAATACTATATTAATTAAATGGTGAGAGTTAATAATAAAAAGCAAGCTGGGAGAGTTGGTTAAAGCGTTGGTAGTGTGATCTTGAGGTCACGAGTTCGATTCCCATATGGGACATATTTTTGCTAAAAAATCCTTTTTGACAGTTTAAACAAAAGAGTCACAGGAGTGACCTATGTAAGCTTATTTTGTGTAAACTGATAGGGATCAGCTTAAACTCTAACAAGTAAATTGAATCTGTTAAAGTAGTATGCCAGCAAATCAAATATGTAAACAGATATTATTAATAAAAACTCAAATTAAACCATATCACATTAAACATATCCACAACCTTAAATATAACTGATTCCAATGGCAGTAAGACTTATAAGAATATTAAGCAAATCAAATTTTTCATCATCCCAACAAAATAAACGAAAGCTGCTAAAAAGTTTAATCCTAAAGGTTGAATCAAAACTGATCAAATCTGTTTTAAGCAAGCAACCAGATTCAGTCTACACGTATTTTAGCAGAATACTAAAACTCGTAATCATGTTTAAACAAAATCACAGCAACTAAGCTTATAATCTTATATAGCAGTTCGAATCTCAGAGAAAGTATAACGTAATTCAACTAGATCAGCCAAACCGAATTAGAACTCGCAGCAGCCTATACTCAATTAATACACCAACATATTCTAACCCAGTTCATACAAACAAGTCTAAACAATCTATTAGATTCAGAGAAACCTTAACAGATTTAGCATAAACTTTTATTTAAAACTGATCATTTAACAAATTAATCATACAGGTTAAAAAAAATTACTTATAAATGGAATACTGATCTATATCACCTCTAATTAATCAACTTAGAATCAAGATAAACAGAAACATTTAAAACAAGCAGATTCATAGCATATTTATATCCTAAACATTTAACCATATAAACAACTAAATTTAATAAGCTAAATAACATAAAAATTGAAAAGAAAAATGCAACTTCTTGAGATAACCTTTGAGCAGTAGGATAGCGCTGAGCTACCTAAAAGTCAGAATTGACACCAACGAACCACAATAACCATCAAAACTCCATCACCATTGAACCACCATAATAATCCGCCAAAATAATTTCACCTCCAATTTGCTTTTTTACTTATCCAGTGGGGATAAATGTTAATCCAAATCTTTTCTTTTAATATTAAATCTAAGCTATTACTTAGCTTATATTCAATATCACAAACATTATTATATGAAATAGTAATAAAGATTAATTCATATAACAATTTAAGCAGTAAAGAAAAATAAATGAGACACGATTGAAAATGAAAACAACTGATCTTTTATTAAACTCAGAAATATTACAAGATTTAGATAAAAGAAATACAAAATTAATCCTAAAACAATTTCTACATAATAACTTTAAAGTAAAGAAAGGATGATGATTACAAGTAAATTGGGGGGTTTTTATAGCCTTCCCAAGGGCTTACTGAGGAGCATCTCTGAATCTTCCAAGAAATATTCTTCTTTATTCTTGGCCCTTAGATCAATCTCTCTCCTGATTGTTATCATCGGATGGTTGAGAATCACACACTAGCACACGGATTGCCAACGTGGCATCCGTGTGTGCTAGTTGTGTTAGTTTTGAGCCTTCTGATTGGTGGAATGGAATAAATGATGTGTCAAAGCCAATCATCTTCTACCACGTAGCTCAGCCTCTCCATGCTTTCTCTTCCTTAAAATTAGGGCTTTTATTTCCCACACACTTGAATCACATGTGTGAGTAAAAGCCCCAAAATTAATTAACTTTTCATTGATCTAGGGTTTTTTACACAGTAACTTTGTTACTGGTTATTTTTGGGAGATGGGGTGAAGAAGATGGTTTCATAGAAACTAACGAAGAATTAATTTAATGTGTGTGTGGTGTAAATGGGGGAGTGGGTAATGTGAATGAAACGTGTGGTGAGTAGGTAAGTTTAATAAACTTGTGTTGACCAAGAAACAAAACCGTTTAATTTTTCTTAACCCTAATGGGCTTTAACTTGGACCCAACATGTTAATATTCCAGCCGTATCTTTGATCATGTTGTTGGGCTTTTGGCCCAATTTACATTATCAATCCGTGTGTATATATATTGGGCTAAGAGTTTGGGCTTTGTCCAAAAGCAATACAATTTGTATCCAAATTTGGGTTTTTCAGGCTCAATAAGCTCATGTGGGACCCACTTGGCCCATAAACTTGAAAATTGATGAAATCAACTCAAGTTGAGCTCAATTTTGGCTTCATTGATCTTTTTCTTCAAACTCGTGTCGATATTTGCCGGTTTTCGCGAACTTGGTACCTACACACATTCAAACAAGAAACAAGCATATACAAGGCATTTTTGATACATTAATAGCATTATTTCATTGTTTATTGATACAAATGATATGAGTATTTAAGCTCATATCAGAGAACTACTAGAAAAAGGAGCCGATGGCTTTAAGTGTTTAAGAGGTCGTTTACGGCTGCCTAAATATGGAGGTTTGTGAGATGTAGTCATGTTGGAATCTCATAAGTTTAAGTATTCTATTCATGCCATTTTTGATAAAATGTATCTTTACCTGAAGAAGTTGTATTGATGGCCAAATGTGAAAGCAGACATCGCAACATATGTTAGAAAATGTTTAACTTTTGCGAAGGTCGAGGCTGAACACCAAAATCCATCAGGATTACTTCTACAGCTTATTATTCCTGTTTGGCAAGGGGATAGAATCACCGTGGATTTTATCATAAATCTTTCAAGGTCATCATCTGGATTTGATTCGATTTGGGTCATCTTCTACAGACTGACCAAATCTGCTCATATCATTCCAATTAATGATAGGTTCTCGATGGAGAGGTTGGCTAATTTGTATTTAAAGGAGTTGTGTAAACATAGTGTGCCTGTATCAATCATTTCTATCAAGATCCTCGCTTCGCATCGAATTTCTAGAGATTCCCTCAGAAGTCATTGGGAACGAATCTTGATGAGAGTACTGCTTACCACCCACAATCGAGGGGACAAGGTGAAGGAACGATACAAACACTAGAAATCTTGATTCGTGCTTGTATGATTGACATTTGGTAGTGTCAAGGATGAGCATTTACCTTTGGATAGGTTATCATTGATAATTATCGCTTTAGGATTGAGACCGAACCTTGCGAGGATCAATATAAAGAAGAGTTTAAGAGCATCTGTAGGCAGGAGATGGGATGAAGATACCCGGCCCGCGAAACCTGAAATGATTGTGGAAATTAGGATCTGATTGTTGACTTCCAGTAGTGGGCAGGAGGTTATGCGAATATAAAATGTAGATCTTGAAGTGCAGGATGGGTAGCAAAGCTATTCCGAAAAATTTTCATCATGGAAAGATGAATGGATGATTTGAAAGATCGTGGTAATCTAAGTCCATGTTGTATGGGACCATTGAGATAATATAAAAAAATAAAAAATTTATCTGAGAGGCATATAAGCTAGATCCACCCTAGGACTTCAAGGGCTACATGAAATATGTTCCGTATGTCGAACTTGACAAAATGTCTATCATGTGAAAATCCGATTATTTCTTAATGAAGTTTTGATCGGCAAAAATTTACATTCATCGAAAACCCGTGGACATCATGGATAGAGAAAGTAAGTCAACTTAAACATGATCGTATTCCCATAGTTATGTTTGATGAAACTCGCATAATTGTAATGAATTACTCTTGAGAGAAAAGACCGAATGTGGAGGAAATACCCACGTGTCTCTAAATCTATAAGAAGCGAGTAGTAAGATGAATTGATCTTTGAGGACAAAGATCCTCTTTAGGGGAAACTGCTGCGACAATCCGTCAATTTGAGGTCGTTATTTTATTCTCAAGTATTATTTATAATCGTTATTTTATTGTTAATTTATGAACTCACTCACCTTTGGGAATAAATTGGGCTTTACGTCTTAAAGTAGCTTCGACTACGTCTAAACCGGAGAACTCTACGTTACGTGTTTACGTTTACATACTATGTTTTTGTAACAGTCCGACATTTCAGATAATAAATTTGTTCTCGAATATTATTTTGGAATTTTAGTTTGTGTTGGTTCATAAACTCACAAATTTACGAGAAGAAATTAGGACTTACGTGCATTATTTAGCGTGTTTTACTATTAAACCGGAAACCCTAGGTCTACGTATTTATGCTTTTGTGCTCAATTTTTTATGAGACAATTTTTATTAAAATCGTTTTGTGCCGTAGTTTCATAATTTTATAAAAACATTTTTCGTAAATCGACCCGAGGGCACGCAAATCGAGAAAACTAGAATCGAGGAGTACCCGTAAATTAGTGGAGATGAGACAAGTAGGACACTTGTCCCACCCCCACTATGGACGGCCAAAACAAGCTACCAACACACCCTTGGTGTCAACTTTTAACAAGTACTTACGACACTTGTCCATAAGCTTGACTAAACCTCCTAAAACCATCAACTTCTCTCACACTCTTCTCACAATACATGCAACTAGCTAGAAAACTTTTTCCCAGTCTCCTTCTCTCTCTCCTTACCGTCCATATCACGACCATAATCACCATCATCATCAAAAATTTACCATAAATTCTATACACAATCTACATATGTTGAAGGCCTTTTGAAGAAATAAAGATTGGAGGTGATTTTAACAACTAGAAAGAAGTTTTCATGGAGGTTTAGGGCTGATTTTCAAAGAAGTATACATACTTTTGGTGATATCAAAAGTGGTCTTGCAAACTCATAAGATTTGGTTACCAAAAACCAAGTCTAGTTCATCAAAAACCTTAACCTTTCATCATATTGGTTGGTACAAGATCATTTCTTTCCATCACCTTATTGTTTTGTAAATGTACTCATGTATTTTCTTCAAAAATTTATATGTATATGATGATAATTGATGATCAATATATTGTTTGGGGATTTTGTGTTACTAGATTAGGTTAAAAAGGTTAAAATCTACAAGTAAAAATATTAAAATCATGACTATTCACATAGGCTGTATAAAAAAGTAAGTTTCAATATCTTCACTTTGTTAAATGGCTAAGATTATTAAATATACATATATATAAATTATTTTTACATATGTTGTGAGTTGGCCATGCAATGAAATGTTAAAAATGAGCAAGATATGGCCAAAACACTTTTGTAGTACAAATCTCTATAGTCTGTTTTGGACGAATTATTAAAAATACTTAGAGTTGTTTGAGCAGTAGCTATAAAAGAGTTATTTGTAGCACACATCATGTAGTTTATGCCGATTAAATTTGAGGTTCTATCCCCCTGTAGAACTCAAGATATGACAAAAATCGTGGACTTGACTTTAGAAATCATATTTCTTAAAAACTATATAATATAAAAAGAGCACTCAAAGTAAATACTATTATAAAATAAGTATATAAAAGCCACTAACTAATAATAACTATAATAAAATAACTTTGTATACTAAAATTAATGAACATTACATTTTATAAAATTAAAACTCAAATGTTTTCTAAAACTACAAACTATATATAAGTTTTACGTCTTTTCGGCTAAAACCGAAAGATTAACGTTTTCGCCAAATAAAACTTAGATGGTCGGACCCGTCTAATGTAAAATTTATATATCTCATATAATGATATGTAAACACATTTGACAAGTAAAAATTGACAAAACCGAGCTTTGTAACTAATGGACCATAATGGGTCAAATTAGCTTTGTTGGACCACTAGGCCCAACTAGTTTGGTTTAATGTTATTGGACTTACTCATGGGCTTAACCCACTTGGGCCCAATATATGAGTATGGGCCTGGTCTTAATGTTATTGGACTTACTAACTAAAAGTCCCATTAGCATGAATTGTGAACTACCGGGATTTGGTAGACTCTTATGCATATAATAGTACTATTTGGGGAAGATCACCCCAGTTCGCGCCTTGATTGGTTGATCCCCGTCGTGCCACATTGATTGGTAAGCGGATTTATGTATGAGAGGATTTATATAAGCGTGATTATTGTGACGACACGCTGTTTTAGATGGGCAAATGAATTCCGGGCTAGCTACCCGAAATATATTATAGAAAGGTAAGAATGTCATGCGGCTGGTAATAATCCGATAATAATAATGATAAAGGTAACACTGAGGCTAGGTCTCAGGAATAACGTATGATATGTGATTTGAATTATAATATATTGCCTGACTAGCAATATGGGGTCTTATTTATTATTGTACCCGTGTTCTGGTTTTACATAACTGTTTTATATAACGGTTTCTATTATTTTATAAACAATGTTATAAAACGTATTAAATGGTGCTTATACGACAATGATTCGTATCAAATGCTTAAGGCCTATGTTATGATTTACGACAATGATTCGTATAAAATGTTTTTGGCCTAAGTATGATTTACGACAATGATTCGTATCAAATGCTTAAGGCCTATGTTATGATTTACGACAATGATTCGTATAAAATTTTTTTGGCCTATGCTATGGTTTATGACAAAGAATTGTACAAAAATGTTTTTCGGTAATGATTATATACCGGTTTTATGTTAATGGTTTTATTAAACTCTATGGACTCGCTCAGCGTTTCACTGACTTTTAACATGTTTTATGTCAGGTACTTGAAGGTAATTCTCGGGAAGACGACAAGAATTTATGACCAGCATTCAAATAAAAATTTCCATTCAAATGTTTTGTAAATTTTTATGACATACTCTGACCTGAGGACCTATGTAATTTGATACCGCGCGCGCGCGTGTGCTGTGCTCTTAAACGACGCGATTTTTAAGCGTTGTCTATGATTTGAGTAATGTGCTATCCCGTAACACCAACGACTCTTCCGCTGATTCAAAATGTGAATATTTGGGGGTGTTACATTAGGACTACAAGTCAAACAATGGAAAGATGGAATATTTATCAGCCAATATAAATATGTTGCTGAAATCTTAAAGAAATTTTCAAGTATTGATATAAGGAGTACAAGTACACCTTTTGAAGCTAAGAAGTCTTTGTCAAAAGATGAACATGGTGCAGATGTGGATCTTCACTTATATAGGTCCATGATTGGGTTACTTATGTATCTTACTGCTTCTAGGCCAGATATCATGTTTGTTGTACGTGCTTGTTCTAGGTTTCAAGTCAATCCAAAGGTTTCACATGTACATGCTGTAATAAGAATCTTCAAGTATCTCAAAGGACAACCTAACTTAGGTTTATGGTATCCTAGAGACTCTACCTTTTATTTGGAAGCTTACTCAGATAGTGATTATGTTGGAGCTAATCATGATAGGAAACCGTCATTTGTTGAAAATGTGGTTACACCAACTTTGCTAATTCCACAACAAGATGTTGAACCATGGAAGAAGCAACAGAACAACCACAACAACAATCTCCACTACCATAACAACAGGAGATTCCAGAAGCTAATTGGGAAAGGTTCTGTGAAATGATTGAAGAAATTGATCAAACTTTTCCAATTATTGTAATTCAACAACAACAGAAGACACAGTCACTTCCAATAGATGAAACAAAGAAGGGTGATGAGTCAAATAAAACTAAAGAGTTGGATATTAAGAAGTTAGATTCTGAAGAAAAGAAGGTATCTGAAAATACCATGGTGGTGAGTGATAGCAAAGTGTCTAATACTTGTGAAGCAAGTACTGCTGACCCAAGTACCATCAAGCCTAGTGAAAGTACCGTTCTAGGTGCAGGTACTGTTGGTCAAGAATCTTCACTACCAACTTTGGAAGAAAGTACTACTCCATCTTTGGGAGAAGATGAGACTTTAGCAAACCTATTGCTTAGTCTAAAGGAAAAAAGTTTAGTAGAAAAAGCTAAACAAGCAGAGGTTGAGAGAAAGACACAAGCAGATGTTGTGAAAGCTCAAGTAACTTCAACAACTGAGCCACAACAAGAATAGGTTGAGGAACCACAAATACAACAACAACCAGTGGAAGAGCCTGAAGTTTCCAGTGAAGTCCAAGATAAAGGAAAGAAAGTACAGACTTCATAGCCTGCTAGTAAAGGCATTGTCATACCAGGTCAACAACTCAATAAGGGAGAAGATAACAGATCTCTCATATTTACAAGGAAACAACCAAAGATTGACCCAAGGGACAAAGGCAAGAAGAAATTACAATCTGAATCAAAAGAAGAAGATAGTGATTCAAATACTGTTAGGACACATGTAATAGAGATTTGTAATAGATAAACTAGGAGGTATGTAGTTCCTCCTGGTCCTAATAGTAGTAGGAGCAACACGTGCTCCTGGTCTAGTAGAAAGTAAAACAAAGTTATTCTTAGTAGTTTGTTAGGATATGCATGAACTATGTTAGGAAAGGATATGCATATCAGGAGTTACACGTTTGTGTTCAATGTATTATTAGGGTTTCCTTGTAGTATAAAAGAAACCCAATGGCAGAAGGGTTAGACACACCTTTCACCATTATTCAATTCATATTAATAGTATAAATCCTTAGTAAGGATTAAGTGTTTTAGTTATACTGTTTCTTCTTGATCATAGTATTTGTATTCCACACTTATACTTTGTTTTTATTAAGAGTCTCTCTGTGATTAGACTTGTGATTACAGAAGTCGTTCACCATCCTTAACAGGCTGCAAGATCCACATCAAGTGGACCCAACAAGTGGTATCAGAGCCTGGGAGAGTCTCTGATCAAGAAGAATCAATTTTTCTTTTTACTAACATCTTCGTTTAATCATGTCTGCTTCTAGTTCTACTGAAACAGGAGAAGCAAGTACCTCCAAAACACAGCAAACACAGCAAATCGTTCCTACTGTTTCCTATACTAATGGAAAATTCCCACTCTTGAAGAAGGAGGAGTATGATAGCTGGGCCATGAAAATGGAGTGCTGGATCACCAATACTGATCTAGACTTATGGAAGATTGTCTAGAATGGCAACAGTAAGAAGACAACTAGTAGAGACAAGAATGGTAATATCACCATGCTAGATCCTAATACTCATGAAGAAATCACTGCTGTTCAGTCTGAAATCAAAGCAAAAACTATTATGCTTCAATCTCTTCCTGACGATCATATGGGTGACTTCTATCACTTGGATGATGCTAGAGAAATTTGGAATGGCATTAAGGCAAGATTTGGAGGGAATGAAGAATCTAAGAAAATGCGCAGATCAATGCTAAGAGATGAATTTATAGAATTCAAGATCTCTGAGACAGAAGGTCTTCATCAAGGATATGACAGGTTTCAGAAGATACTCAGCCAATTGAATCAACTTCGCTCCAAACCAGAGAATGAAGACATCAATGCTAGGTTTCTCCGAGCCCTGCCTCATTCATGGAACCAAGTGGTCATCTCTCTAAAGGCTAAAGGTGGTCTTGAATATCTTTCTTTTGATGACTTGTTTTATAAACTTAAAACCTTTGAGTCTCATATAAGAGGGTACTCAAATGCTTCTTTCTCCACTCCTGCAAACTCTGCCTTTGTGAGTTCCATGGGCTCTAGTCCAATGTCTTATGCCAGTAGCCCAAGCTATACTATGTCATCCCAACACACTACTACTCCTGAACCAAAAGCCAAGACTAGTAGCATGGTGGAAATTGTTAATCACTCTTTTGTTGCTGATGTTGATCCTCAACAACAACTAACTTTTGATGATTTCAAACAGGTTGATAAACTTAACTTAGATGAAATGGATCTAAAATGGCAGATGGCTATGCTCACTCTCCGGGTTCATAAATTTGAAAAGAAAGCCGGTAGAAAATTCAGCTACAACCCAAGAGAGCCAGCCAGGTTTGATAGGAGCAATGTCAGATGCTATAATTGTCAACAGCAATGACATTTTGCTAGGGAATGCCCTAACAAAAATGACCAGGAAAAGAACAGGTATTCGGCTTTCAAGGTTCAAGAGCTCAAGGATGAAAAGAAAGCTTTGGTGTCAGTTGATTCTATGGTCAATTGGAATGATCATCAGACCCCTACCTTGGAATCGATTGAATCTTCTACTGATGTGTTGGCTATGATTGCTGGTCACATATCCGAGGCAGAGGAAGCAGAGGAATTTGCTCTTATGGGAATCTCTCCTTAGGTACAAAATTGCCGTCTTGGTTGTCATGATAAATATTCAGAGCTCTTGACTCAATACAATGAACTAAATGAACAAAATGATAAATATTTTTTAGAAGTTCAAGCTTATAAGAGTTCTCTAAAGACTTTAGAACAACAAAAGAAGTGGCTTCAAAATACTCAACGTGAGTATGAGGATAAGATTAGAGTACTAAGCATTGATTTAGAAAACACCACTAACATGCTTACATATACCGAAAAACTTAACAATGAGAGTATTAAGGCTAAGCAAAAAATTCAAGAAAAATTGGATGCTACACTTTTACAATTTGAAAAATGGCAAAAATCACCCAAGAATCTTTCAAAGTTAATAGATAGTAGCATGTCTGATAGAACTAAGAGAGGGTTAGGTTTTGATAAATATATTGATTCAAAAGATGTTTTTGATTTATCTTTTTTAAGTGTCTTTGATCTTGACAAAGAGGAGGAGGCAAAACCTAGTAACAATAGGTTTAAACCAGCTGCAGCAATGCATGCTGTTCCTCCACCTCTTACAAGAACATTTATGCCCATATCCAGGCATACTGACTTGGATGGATCACAGATGCATGAGTCTCCCAAAAGCTCTACTAATACTAATGACTTTGTCTCTTGTACTTTCAGTGACAAGGCCAGTGACTATGCATCATGTGGTTCAAATGAAGAGTCAAGACCTTCGAGTCCCAAGACAAATGACCCTGCTACTACTAGTGCTAGGATGAGTGATGAGAGAGTTGCTTCTGCTTCTACTTCCATTATTTCTAGTTCTAGTTTGTTGAGTTCTAGGAATGTTGATTCTCCTATAATTGTTTGTAATAAGAAAAGAAGTTTAAAACAATGTCATTTGAATAAAAGGTCTTTTAAAACATGCTTTGTTTGTGATAGTAAACTTCATTTGATTAAGGATTGTGATTTTTATGATCAAAAACCTCCTGGTTATCAAGCTTTTGCTACTCCTGGTCCACCAGGAGTTGCTCCTTTTGGCATGGGTTTTGCTTCTAGAAGATTAAATCCATGTGTCCAATCTTATCCTTCTACAAGAAGGACATCTCCTTCAGATTCTACTCCTTGGAGAAGCGATGCTTATGTCTATACCTACAATAGACCAACCAACAACTATTTTCAGAATTTTAATTAGAATTATGCTAGTAATTCAGACCGAATACATTTTGGGTTGGGACACTTGGGTTCTGCTGTTAAGCCCTCAGCAGGTTGTTCTTGGTCACAAAATAACACCCATATGATGAACATGCAACACAAGAACAACAGTGGATCTCATCGATCTTCTTGGCTATCTACTAATGATCCACAAGGCAGACTCAATCCTGAAAAGGTTTGGATCCCCTTAAGACACTAACTTTTACCCATGACTATTGTGTTGTTGTAGATTACTCCATACAAAGATCCATCTCTTGGAGTAGTAGATAGTGGATGCTCTAGGAGCATGACAGGCAATAAAGGACTATTGACTAACTTTGTACCATTTCAAGGCGGAAAGGTGTACTTTGGAGGTGGTGAAGGAAGGATCTCTGGCAAAGGAACCATTCAGACTCCTAACCTTAATTTTGAGCAGGTCTACTATGTGGAAGCACTTCAACACTTCCACTTGATCTCTGTCTCTCATATTTGTGACAAGAAGCAGTTTCTCCTCTTTACGGATACTGAAGCACTAGTGTTGTCCAAAGACTTTAAGTTATCGGATGACTCCCATGTTCTACTCAAAGTCCCAAGAAGACATAACCTCTATAGCATCAAGCTATGAAGTTAATCATACTAGTCAACTAGCATGTTTGGTTGCCAAAGCCTCTATAGCATCAAGCCACAAAATGGCATAGAAGGATGTGACATGTAAACTTCAAGACCATTCAAAAACTGGCGAATATGAACTTGCTCTCTGGTTTACCTCCGAAAACTTTTAGGAATGACATCATTTGCCTTGCTTGCAGCAAAGGCAAACAACACAAAGCATCCTTCAAAGCCATTACTGCTCTCAGCCTCATAACTGAACCATTACAGATACTACATATAGATTTGTTTGGTCCTACCTCCATTAGGAGCATTGACCATAAACACTATTGTCTTGTGGTAACTGATGGATATAGCAGGTTCACGTAGGTTTTCTTTCTTGCTGCCAAAAGTGAGACCTACTCCAATCTCAAAGACTTCATTACACTCATTGAGAATCAGCTGTCCAAGAAGGTGAAAGGTATCCGATGTGAAAATGGAACCAAATTCAAAAATGCAACCTCATAGCACTTTGAAATTCCAAGGGTATCAAAAGAGATTATAGCGCTGTCAGGACTCCTCAACAGAATGGTGTTGCAGAAAGGAAGAACACGACTCTAATAGAAGCTGCAAGAACCATGCTTGCAGATTCCAAGCTTCCAACTATGTTATGGACAGAACCTGTCAACACTGCAAGTTATGTGTTGAATAGGGTTTCCATTACCAATCCACATAAGAAGACTCCCTATGAGTTACTCACAGCCAAAGTCCCAAGCATTACTCATTTGAAGCCATTTGGTTGTCCTGTCACCATTCTAAATACTAGTGACTATTTGGGGAAATTTGATGGCAAGGCAGATGAAGTGATGGTTGAAGTTTTTACCACTCTTTAGGGAAAGAGGGCAAATTAGGGTAAGTACGACGATTTAGGAAAATCGTGCACAAATGACCCAAAGTGGGGATCGTTCTCAAGGAGGCTTGGTGTGTGTGTAATGAAATGATTAATTATGTGATTATATTGTTATGAGAAAGAAAATAGAAATGGGATAAGAAGAGAATGACGGTTACGATGACGGATTACACTAAGACGAAAGAGTCGTACACGTAAAACCGTAAAAGCACCAAAATAAAAAATTTACTCTAAAAATTCCTAAAAAATTGAAATAAATCCTAAATAATGTATTAAGAGTTTACAAAAAATCAAAAATCACCCAAACCTTTTAATTAATTAAATAATAATTTTTTAATGCTAATTAAAGCCCTAAAAATCAATTTAATTAACAAAAAGCCCAAAATGAGTTTTATTACTTTTTAAACCTCTAAAATGACCTAACTTAATTTAAAACTATTTTTGAAAATTTTAAAATTAATTAAACCTATTTAAAAACAATTAAAAACTATTAAAACTTAAAATAATTCTAGAAAATAACTGAAAAACCCTAAAAATATTTGGAAAGTTTTAAAATTACTAATTAAGTGTCTAAAATCTAGGAAAAATATAAAAACTTAGAAAATCAGACTTTTAATTTTTAATAATAAAACAATATTAAAATATTAATAAAAATCCAAAAATCCTAAAAAATCTAAAAAGTTGCAAACTAGCTTAATTTAACCTAAATAACTCAGAAATGAACTTGAAATTACCTAAATACCCTTAATGGGCCTAGAAAATAGGCTAAACCCAAAACAATCCCTTATTGGGCTAAAATTGGGCCCAATAAGAAGAAGTTTATAAAAATGGCCCAAAAAGCACTACTTGACTCAAAATTTGATTATGAACAACTTTTCCCAAAGGCCCAAAAGCTGAAAATGTGAAATAAGCTTATTCTTAATGGGCTTTTTGGCCCATTAAGCTATAAGCTAATGCCATAAGCTCAAATTAGACACACAAGCTTCTTTTGAGCTAAATAAGACTTCTGTAAAATGAAACTTGAAATAAGCCTGAAAATGCAAAAAGCAATCTACAGAAAATGACAAAATAGTCGTTTTTTAGTTCTAGGTTATCCCAAGAGCTGATTCAAATTGCAAAAGCTTTTAAATGACTTAAATAAGCTAAATCAACAAAACGTTTTCAAATAAGCTGACTCAATAAGTTGGAAAAAGCAAATAAGCACTTATGAAAAAGTCAAATAAGTTGGTTTTCTAGCAAAAACTCAGAGTCAAAGTCTAATAAGCTCCAGTTCAATCAAATGGGTCAAATAATGAAGATCTGTCACAAAAAATAAGTTGTTGCAGGTCTGGATAAGCAATTATAGCTTATTGATAAGCAAACTGAAAAATTGCACTAGCGGGGGCTAGTTTTGGGTGTTGAGCAGTGGAAACTTTTTCCACTGCTTGACTTGTTGACTTTTTTGTCTTTAGTGACTTTTTTGGAGATTCAGGTTACACAAAGGCACCCAAATGATCAGTGGATCATAAGGAGTCAATCACAACAAAGAAATCACAACAAGCAACAACCAATTAGTATATTTTAATCAATTAAGCACCAGATATGACACAGACATGAACAAATAAGCAGATTAGGTTCAATAAGCACTTTTAGCAATATTCAGCCAACCAAACTCAACCAAATGCATACATAAGCAATATTAAACTTAAATCAGCAAGTCTAAATAGGTTTCATGCAATGATTCAAAGTTTTAAGCAAGATTCAAGCACTTAAAGTTACTGATGAACACAAGAACATGCAGTTTTCACTTTTGCTGATGTAATTGACCAACAAGCCAGATTCAATCACTCAAATCTATCACATATGTTATATAAATGATGTTTAAACAACTTTTATCCCTAAGCATTCATAAAATCTAGGTTTTACCAAAATCTTGGGCCAAAATCAGTCAAACTCACTTAGTTATAGCACAATGTGTGATTCAAGGTTTCAAACTCAAAAACTTGCAGCAAGCAACTCTCAACCAAGCATATAGCAGATACCAAGCATAAAATCAAAGTCTTAACAACTCAACAACCAATTATGAACTCAAACAGGTAATCCCAAACACCCCTTTATCTTTTTAATCCAAAAATTAAACAAGTATAAGTGTGATTCAGTTTACCAAATGACTAATCTAGCATACTAACAACATTAACATGCAAGATCAAGCAGATTCAAGCCAAGAAAACAACAAGAACACAAGTACAGCACAAGTTCACCAAAAATCCAAAACTTATCAGATTTTCAAGGTTTTAAGACAAACCTCATGGATGTACATCCACACCCACGAACTTTTGAGCTTATGTACTAGCAAGAACAAGTACAAGCTTCCACAAACAACCTTGCTAAGAATCAACAAGGTTAAGAGCACAATATGAAAATCAGAAAAAGTAAAAATCCTTGATTAATGCAACCTTGTTACCCCACACTTGATTATCCCCAAGTTATAAGCTTCACCACACCTTGATAACACAATATCAGGATGCTATGATCAGCCCTATAGCCCAATGTTGAGTCTTAGGATCTAGACTCATCTGGGATATCATGATCATGATTGTAAATGCACAGCGGAATCATAATAAACACAATGATAACCAAGAACAAGGCTTTCACTAATAAAGATTACTATTAATAATGCTACTAACTAATACTCCTGGTGCCTTATAGGCTTGACACCAGGAGGAACGCACACACACCTATGGTTTACATTGTTTATGAATGAATGAATAACCATGTGTGGCTAACCCTCTTTATATAATAGAGGTACTAGGGTTACATCACAACCCTAGCTTACTATAGAAGCTAACTATTTGCTATTAGGTCCTTCATCTTGTTTTGTCATATCAACTCAAGAAATCTAAGTCCCAACAATCTTCCCCTAGTTGATTTGACAAAACTAGTAAGCACAAGCTTCCCCTGAAGCTAATATAGATGAAGGCTAAGCTTCCCCTTGATCCATGCATTCTTCCCCTTTTTGTCACATCAACTCAAAAAGGATCGTCTTCCCCTTAAGAAGTGCACGACAAATCCAGTAGGCTCCATGGAGAGATCACTGATGAAGAAAATCAAGTATAACGAATTTGATGAAGAAGTGGAATCTCCCAAACTTGTGTCTTATGTCTTGCACTAACCACGTGACGTCGAGCTCGAACAAAATCCTCAAAGAAATGAGACACTGAGCACAATAACGTAACCCCTTCAAGCGATAGCAAATGTACGCATAGAGCAAGTTATCTTAAAAAGGCTACTACTCCTTTAAAGATATGAATAGATCGTACCCCTTCGCTAGATATGTCGAGTCTTTGTCACCATACAAACCAAGCAAGTTATCTTAAAAGGTACTCCCTTCCTTTTAAGATATGATAAGAACATAAAACCTGTGAAAATCAACTACAACATAAAATAAGTGATAAGAAAATGTCTTCTTCAATGAATCTCCACAACGAAATGATGATGGCTGAGAACTCATCCTCCTGTAACAGTAGTGACATCAGACTAGTCACTAAATCAGAGTAGTATCAATCTTACTTGACTAGAAGGAACCAAAACCCGCCAAAGAAAAGTTAGTATACAACAAGCCAGCAGGAACCAAAATCAAGTCAGCAAGAATATACGCCTACCAGGAGGAACAAACCAGTAGGAACCGACCAGTAGGAACCGACTAGTATGAACCGATGATTCAACCAGGAGGAACCATCAAATATTACTAGGAGGAACCGAGAACAAAACCACCACGAACAATATATGACCCGTAGGAACCATAGGTCACCAGTAGGAACAACATAACCTACCAGTAGCATCTTGTTAGCCTTAAAATGTGTGCGACTAACGGAATTACATTAGTTTCATAGCCGGGACTTGCAGGGACTAATATTGTCATATGTAAAGTCCAAGTCCCGGGCTATATAAACCCCTCCATACTTCCATAGAGGGGTGAGGCTTATCATTTTCCTTCTTGTCTTTCTCTCACTAGAATAAACACACATTTATTCTTACTTGTTTCTCTCTCTACCATGGCTAAACACCACTTCTATCCTCCCCGACCTCCGGATCTTATACCCGTCTCGTTAGTAAATCCATGATTAGCATCAGAGCTAACCGGGGGTGTTTCGTGTTTTTGATCCGTGTGATTCGTGTTTGTGTCGTGTTATCAGATTTCGTTCAATTCTCGTTCACGGTTGGTATTCTTGATTCATTATTTTTTACTTTTTAAGTTTTTATTAATTCATATATCAAAATATCAACTTTTTGTTCGAATCATGTGTCTGATGTAGCCTCGTCATATTATTGTTTTTGTCCCTTTTTGTACCCGTTTTTTTGTGTGTTTATCCCTGTATACATCTGTTTCTCTTCATGGGGGTAAGGACAAAAATTATTGGACAAGTACCATTTTTTTGGGGGGTTACAAAAAACTTGGTCAAAAACCCTGTTCAGATGGATACTACGATGCTTTTTCAGATGGATATTGCGACAACTTCTTCTACGGATGTATTCCGATGGGGTCTTTTTTACACATTCCGATGGGTAGGGCTATATCTATTGCGATGGGACTCATTCCGATGGGTCTCATTGCGATGGGTGGCTTGATCCATCGCAATCGTTGTTATGACGTCATGTTGCCTAAATTTTTGAGATGACATTACGATGGAAAACTTAAACATTGCGATGGAAGAAAATCATTAAGATGGACAGTGTTGGTTTAAAAAATTATTGCGATGGATGAAATTTGACACATTGCGATGGACTGTATTAAAACAATGTGACAAGACTGAAATCATTACCGAGACCCATGACCCAACATATCAGCCTTTTCACTCCAACAATCAACACCAAATCTACATCCCAACCCTCGTCTCCTAATCCCAACTAGACTCGAACATCAAAACTTAATTTCAAATAAATTTAAAAAAAAATAATAAAAAAAAATCACAATGATCTCAGATTCCATTCGTGTGTCGACATGCATGTCGAGATCTTTATAGATCGTTCACGAAATGAGACTCATCATTGATCTATGTTGGGTCAATTACCCATCTCGTCTATATTCGAAAAATCACGATTGTTTTATAACTATTTTGAAGTTATAATCAATCTTGGTATCTGTGACTCAATATGTGATAATCATAACCATACCTACCTGAGATCTCTTGCAAGATCTTGAAGCCATAAACTTATAAGCTCTTCGTGGGTTCTTAGATTCGAACTGAGATGTGGATTTATAGTGTTATATAGTTGATTCGTTTTTATGTTGAAGAGATATGAGGGGTTTCGGTTTGTGTTATACTAGAATTGATAGAATATTAAGATGGGATGAGTTGTGACTGAGATTAGATGATTTTTTTGTGGTTGAGTTTTCTAGAAAGAAAAAGATAAGGGCGGATGTATCTATGAGAAGTATGGTTAGTGTAATTATGAGTAAAATTAGGGATTCCACATACTTTATATCCTTAACCGGGTCTGATAAAGTGGGCCGAATATTGAGTTACATGAATGGGCCATGGTTACATCTAAATGAAACGCAATATAGCGAATGGAGTTGGATTCGATTTATTGGATTCGATTATTTAGCTTATTGGCCCAAGTGCATACGGGTCAGAACCGGGTATGACGGATGTGCGGATTATGGAGATATGGTGATTATGGGTATATGATTGATTTGGGCTTCAAAAATCAAGTTTGCTAGACGACGTTGACGACCTTTATTTCTCTAGTCATCGTCGGTTCCCTAGTTAACGATACCCACTCATACTCAACACACACAACAAAAACGAAGACGAAAGCAAATAAACACCAAAACGATCCTTTAAGATTCACTAATATTGTCAAAACGGCTAGTATTCGGGCAAAGTAATGTCAAGTTATTACGAAGTGGATTTGGTATTTATTATTTGAAGGTGAAGTGGAATATCACGAAAGCGTCTACTCAATTCATCATCGAGCCTTTTCACCCCCTCTATCGATTGATGATTCGCTTCAGCATTAATGATTAAGACTTGATTTATCTAGTTTCCACTGTCAAGGGGTGGATGGTCGACGACATGGACAACTATCACTTAAGGAGTTACGTTGTAGTGCTCAGTGTCACACTCACCGGGAGTTGTGGATACTTCAAGAGGTGTTCTACATCTTATACCTCTCTCTTTATGTATAAGATTCTAAGAGACGTTTCTCTGCACCGTTCTTCAATCAACACAGTGCTAAGCGTAAGTAACAAATTTGGGAGATTGTACTTCAGTTTCAAGTTTGGAATATCAGGTTTACTTCACCAGTGGTCACTACAGATAGCCGAAAGAATACGAGGTCGGTAAGTTTAGCCAGAGAGTACAAGAGTAGAGATGTGATCAGCAAACAATTCTCACGAGCAACTTGAGCTACAAAATATCAACAAAGATTTCTACTTCAGACACGAACATCTCGCGATTCTGATTGTACTTGTCAAATGATGCTCCTGAGTGTTCTTAACCACCATACTTTTGACAAGAACATCTCACGATTCTGTGCGTACACGACAGATGATGCTTTCGAGTGTTCTTAACCTTCTTACTCTTGATAAGAACATCTCGCGATTCTGAGCGTACACGTCAGATGATGCTTCTGAGTGTTTGTCACCATCATACTTTCGACAAGAACATCTCGCGATTTTGACCGTACACGTCAGATGATGCTTCCGAGAGTTCGTAACCATCATGGGGGAAGAACGTGTACTTTTGGGTACTTAGTTCAACTTCCAGGGGGAAGTATTCTACAAGCGTGAGAAGATTTGTTGCTGATTTCTTACATGTTCCCCTAAACACATTATCATGAAGACCAAAAATGTCAAGGTAGTAGTTACTTGGTGGGGTTTACTTCTTCGTCTACAAAATTCCGCTGTGCACTTTAAATGTCAAAGATAGAAGATTGCTCAAGCTACAGGTTCTGCTCAAGACAGGGATACTGGTTTGGGGGGAAGCTGATTCAGAAGCTTCGTCAAAAAGAAGTCTATGAAGAAAGCTTTTCAAGACATGTGGTATGAATTGGGGGGAAGTTAATCCAGTTCATACATGATACAATGGTTCCTCAACAAGCAAAGACAAAGAGGATTCAAACTGGGGTATAAGTTTTTCTAGAAGACTTGAAGACAACGGTGTCATCCTTAACATTGGAAGCAAACTTAATACTGTCATATTTTTGCTGTATTTGCATTTGTTAGGAACATTGTAAGTAATTCCGTATGTCACCACATTGGGGGAATATTGTTAGCCTTAAAATGTGTGCGACTAACGGAATTACATTAGTTTCAAAGCCGGGACTTGCAGGGACTAATATTGTCATATGTAAAGTCCAAGTCCCGGGCTATATAAACCCCTCCATACTTCCATGGAGGGGTGAGGCTTATCATTTTCCTTCTTGTCTTTCTCTCACTAGAATAAACACACATTTATTCTTACTTGTTTCTCTCTCTACCATGGCTAAACACCACTTCTATCCTCCCCGACCTCCGGATCTTATACCCGTCTCGTTAGTAAATCCATGATTAACACATCTCAAACCCGCCTTTTTTTCATTTTTTTTTAATTGATTTTTTTATAATTTTTATTTTTTTAACCACACTGTCGCTAAAACTGTTGGTACTCTGTCGCTTAGCTGTCTCTGTCACAAACCTGGGCACTACTTAAATAACACGGACAATATTTATACAAACCAACCCATACATACACAGTCCGTGAAGAACCCTTGTAGACCATATCAACACATTAAATAAGAGAATAAAACTAGGATTCCTTTCACCACTGTATAAAGTAACTTCCATATAGGACTTGGTCAACATCAACTTTGCATCCATGTGCATCTATTCTCCATAATATCATATCCCACGAATATAGGAAGTAACATATCACGTCCAAATTTACGCTTCACAAAATAACTTCCCTTTGAAAATAGCATATACACGAAAATCATGCAATATGACTTTCTCCCAAAATAGTCACGTTCAAAAATTAAGGAAATTATTAATGTGACTCAAGTGGTAATCCCAAAGAACCAGGAAGAATAAAACGTGTTCTCCATAATTCACACGAATATGACCTTTTTTAAAATCAAATCTTATCCCTCGTGTGTATGACCAAATAGAAAGGAGATAAATATATATACTCCTAACAATCAGGAAGCAATACTTTCCAAACCCAATCCATAAATATTATGTAATCCCATAAAGGAAGGGATTTACATTTAATCACATTTCTCATTGCCAAAAATATTTCTCATAGGTGGTTGTTGGAATCACACGTTTTGTTCCATCCATCATGTCCACAAAACATGTACCAAAAATAAAACCAGTAGATAACCACACATCTTTCTTGGAGGCACACGTGACAAACAAAATAACAAGTAAAAAAATACCTGTTGGTTCACATCAAGTACCCACATATAACTCCTTTCAAAATTTATGCATGTAGCCCACACATATCTCGTTCAATATTAAAATTGTGATGAAGGAATTTGCAACCACAAACTGACGTGAGGAAAATAAAGCAATATAGTACCTTTCATGTGCCAAAATCGTTTCCCTCGAATGAAAACCAGGACCACAGCTCACGTCTTTTTTTATATTCGTGACTTTCAAGACGCACACTTTTCATCACACGTCCTTTTCTCAATACCATTTGGATAAACCAATATGGCCTACATTGTCCATTTACAATCCATAGCATCCTTCCCTTTCATAGACTTTGATCAAGTACTACGGAGTACAAAATAACAAAATATGCTTTGGACCACATATCTTGATCTCATGTACACATGTATTCACAAAACCTCCTTTGAAGCCACGATCAATACCATAATGCATGTCTCGTGTCCCTTTGATTTGTACAAACCCTAGGACCACAAGAACATGTCATGCATTCTCTTTTGTCCCACCTGCTGCTTATTAATCAGAGTTTTAAAAACCCTAATTACATCGAATCTGCCTTCACTGTTCACGGACCAGAAAGCATTCCCTTGGCTGCTTAAAACATGAATCTAGGGTTTCTAGATCAAACCCTAAAAACGAAAGTTTCTTTTACGAACCTCACCGCAGCCATAAACATGGATCATACTAGGGTTCATCATTGATCAAGGATCAACTCACCAAAGCTAGTATAATCACAGTCAATACCATGAACATGCTGCCTCCATAAAAACGAATCTAGGGTTTTATTACAAACCCTAAGAAATAAGAACAGAAACAACACCAAGCAACAACAGCAACTTCATCTTCTACAGCAATCACATCATGCACGAATCATCTAGGGTTTGTTGGGAAAAACCCTAGATCAGCAAGAACATCTTTATTATTCAAAAACAAAAAATAACATTAACTGAAAACCTTGTAGATCAACCAGATCGAGAGCCAACAAGCTCTGATACCACTTGTTGAGTCTTAGGATCTAGACTCATCTGGGATATCATGATCATGATTGTAAATGCACAGCGGAATCATAATAAACACAATCATAACCAAGAACAAGGCTTTCACTAACAAAGATTACTATTAATAATGCTACTAACTAATACTCCTGGTGCCTTATAGGCTTGACACCAGGAGGAACGCACACACACCTATGGTTTACATTGTTTATGGATGAATGAATAACCATGTGTGCCTAACCCTCTTTATATAATAGAGGTACTAGGGTTACATCACAACCCTAGCTTACTATAGAAGCTAACTATTTGCTATTAGGTCCTTCATCTTGTTTTGTCATATCAACTCAAGAAATCTAAGTCCTAACACCCAAGAATTCCAAGGTTTGAATAAGAACTTAGCAAAATATCAAGAAAAGTGGAAAATGTGCAAACTTTTGCACACTCCTTTTGAAAACATGTTTTTGATTCAAGAATAATGAACAAAGAACAATAACAAACAAATTATAAGAGTGGCACTTGATCTTTCTTCAACAATTTCCAACACATTTCATTGATATGAATATGAGATTTACAGAAAAGTGAACAACTGAAAATTCAAGAGCAAGTTTACATGTAATGAGCTAAGGCCTTTATATAGGCATACAATGAACTACTAAGTGCATAAAAACGTAACCCTAAGCTTGATGAAGTCCCCAAATTGCCCTTTGTAGATTTTGAACTTTGAAGAACTTGTGACTTGGAATTGGCGTTTTGTGGAGGTGGCATGTGTGAAAAGTTGATCAAAGGGTCCAAAAATTGCTTAGGATGAAAGCTGGATTGTGAGATGTAGATTCTCTGCTATCTTCTTGTCTTCTTGCTCAAAGGTGTAGCAGGGGAGGTCCCATGTTGACACGCGAATGATGTGGTGGCCAATGTTAAGGTTGGGTTTTGTTAAGTGTAACCTTAATCATAATCCTGGAAAGAATTAAGGTTTAATTGTGAGTGAATAACAAAAGCCCAAATTTGTTAAGAACATGATGAACAAGGGGTTTGATCTGTTTTAAGGTTTAAAAGGGGTGTTAGGCGCCAAATTAACTAATCAGTTGTGATTAGTTAAATAAATGGGTGAGTGGATTGTGAGGTGGCACAATGGGAAGAGCTGATTGGTGGAGGAGATTTAATGGGGCACGTGTCACTTGGTGATTAGTCTAGGTAACTTCCTTGTCTGGCCAAATTTAACCCCTTATCTTTCCACTTCCTTTCATGTTGTAAATAATACACCAAAATCTGGATTCCTTTGTAAATGAAGTTTCCATTTTCACACTTTTGCCCCAAATATTTTTCCAAAGTATTTTCAGGGGTATTTCTTGCCATTTTGTGATTCTTGAAGGACTGATTTGGTATTTTCTTCAAGGATAATGGTCTAAACTTGTATGATTGAAATTTTGGAGGACTGAAATTGTCAAATCGTGTTTGATGAGGGACCATTTTTGCTAAGTCTTCAAAGTCAAGGGTCCTTTTGGTAATTTTGATATTTTCAAAGGACCAAATTTGTAATTCTTGTAACTTGGAGTCCTTCTTGATGTGTTTGACTTTGAGGAGGATACATATTGACATTTTAGCTTTGTTGAGGGGCTAAAATTGCCAATTCTTCAAAGTGGAGGGCCCTTTTTGCAATATTGACAAACTTTAGGGACCAAACTTGTAATTATGAGGATACAAGGGTATAAAGTGTCAATTCTTCTATATTGGAGGACCCTTCTTCATAAATCTTCAAATCTTCAAGGGTTTTCTTGGGAAAATTCTTCATTAGGGCTTGGTTCAATGTGAGGCTTCGTTTCCCGTGTTCGTTTTTGCATGATTCTTGTGATCTTTTGTCATTTTCTCAATATCCGTACCTAAAATACACAAGCAACAAACACAAGCATATATATGGGTATTTTGATGATATTTAATGCATTTTAAGCCCTTTTTGGACGATGAGACTATGTATAAAAGCAGTCTCATCACTCCCCCATACTAAACCATTGTCGTGCCCTCACGCAATGCTAGAATAAAGTATCGCAGCGTCTCCAAAATTCATTTTTATTCACTTTATTGAACGATAAACTAGCTACACTACTACTATTACTTCTACTACTTGCGTTATAGACATAATGTATGATTTTCATCGCAAAATGGGACGTTTAGGTTCATAGAATAAGAACACGTGAATACTTTGTTAGAAATAATTTCATCGTCCTCGATTTTCACCCCAATTTCATGCCAAGCGTGCAACGAGATCATTGTCATTATAAGTTAGTAATGCTAACACTACTCATATGCCCTAATCACGTACTTATCCTCCCAATTTCCTAAGTTGTATCTTTTATATTTTATTTTGTCTTGAATGTTTCACAAGGATACATTGTTTGACTTATGCGATAATAGAGATTTAGGTCTAAAAATAGAGTCCTAACGGTGTAACCAAGACCATCAAATCAATAACCCCTCCTAATAGACAACGATGTCAAAAAAATTAAGTCAACAAGAAGGATCGATAAACACGGTTTTATAACGGTTTTGAACATGAGACTTATTACCAAGACTTTTATACGCCCCCTAACGGAAGGGCCTTATTATCTTTGGTTTACCTCCATCTTTTATTAAACTTCGCCATGAAGCTTTTATTATGACTTCGGTCTTGCCTTGCCTTTTATTATCCACCTCATCGGTAGTTTTATTAGCCAAAGACGTATATCCTCACGCTAAGGAGAATTTTGGATCTTTAAAGCTTCAAAGATTAAGGCTTGATTCACTTTCAATTTTGCATAGATTTTTCGGCCTTGTGGGGCTTCAAATTGTTCGCTTGATTTAGGTGAGCACTTGAAATCTTATTATTGGGTGAAGCTTTTGATTATTCGGGTGCCAATACTTCAAAACCGTGACGCTGGCGATACCTTAATGTCTTCCCAATTTAATTACACGGAAGCTACTAGAAAAGACTAGAAACCTAACAATCAAGACTAAACCGCTAAGTCAATATTTATTAAGCAAAAAATATTTACATGCGAAGGGAGAATAAGCAAACAACGACACATGAGTTTTTGAAAGAATACGAGTACTCTACGTTTAGCATAGTAACTTATAATTAACCCTATCATTTCTCGTCCTCATTTAAGAGACTTAGCCTAATGTGAAGTTAAGGAATCAAAGCTAAGTGCTCAACACGCACGGTCGAGTCAAAAATTACTCTTATTCTCGCCATCGGAAAATCTACATTCGTGTCTTAAAACACTTATAAAACATGAGAAAATTTTAAAATTTGGCCATTTTTAGCCTTATTTTGCAACAAAACGATAAACAAAAAGATAAACTTTGGAAAGCGTGAAGGTTTGGCAAGGCAAGTATCTATTCACCCCCCCCCATACTAAAGTTAAACATTGTCCTCAATGTTTCGAGTCTAGGGGTGCAACACCCCCATACTAGAGACGTAGTTGAATGCCTAATCTAGCATGGAAAGGGTGTAACCGTTAAATTTAAAGCCGTTTATGAAGTGTGCTAAAAACCTAAGTTTAGAACATTAAGGGATATATCATGGATATTGAGAAAGTCTTCAAAGCAAACGATCGAGTGCTCCCATAAAACGAACACGAGAGGCTCCAATCGTGAAGATCATGATTATCTAAAAACCACAATTCACAAACAACCACGGAACAAAGGTTGGAAGGACACAAATCCCCACACATAAGCTACATTAGAAAGCGATAATATGTACATAGGATAAGCATAGGACTCCCCCATGAGGCACCTCGTTTTTGATTACCGAGTCATGAGCTCGACTCGATCCCCTCAATACTTCATTGGGGAAGGTGATTTGGTCGAGGTAGTTCAAGGATGGAACTTCCCCGCCAAAGTAGTGCTTCAACCTATGTCCATTCACCTTGAAATTGGGGCATCATTTTGAGATAGCTCGATGGTCCCATATGGAAATACTTGAGTCACGGTGAATGGACCGGACCAACGGGATTTCAACTTACCGGAAAAGATTTTCAAACGAGAATTAAAAAGCAAAACTTGATCCCCAATGTTAAAAACCCGGTTTTTAATTTTAGAATCATGAAACTTTTTAGTCTTTTCTTTATAAATAAATGAATTTTCATAAGCAATATCCCTTAATTCATCCAATTCATTTAATTGCATTTTTTGGTGTTTTCCCGCGGTCTCCATGTCATCATTACAATGCTTAAGGACCCAATAAGCCTTGTGTTCCAATTCAATTGGCAAGTGACAATTTTTCCCATGCACAAGCTTATAGGGAGTGCACCCAATGGGCGTCTTATGAGCGGTCCTAAAGGCCCATAAAGCATCGTCCAACTTATCCGACCAAGATTGTCAGTTTTCCCCAACGGATCTCTCCAAGATCCTCTTCAACGCTCGGTTTGAAACCTCGACTTTCCCACTCGTTTGTGGATGATAAGCCGTAGAAAGCCGATGTGTAACCCATATTTCCTTAGGACCCTCTCGAATTGGTCGTTACAAAAATAGGTTCCACGATCGCTTATGATCGCACGAGGGGTTCCAAACCGAGAAAAAAAGCTTTTAAAAAACTTGACTACCACACGAGCATCATTGGTGGGCAAAGCCTTAGCCTCCACCCACTTAGATAGGTAGTCAACCGCAACAAGGGTGTACTTATTACCACGAGATAATGGGAACGGCCCCATAAAGTCGATGCCCCAAACGTCAAAGATCTCACACACTTGGATGATATTTTGTGGCATTTCATCTTTTTGTGAGGCTTTTCCTTGTCGTTGGCATGAGTCACATGACTTCACAAGATCTTGTGCATCTCGGTAAATAGTAGGCCAAAAGAAGCCGACATCAAACACCTTCTTAGCCGTGAGATTAGCACCATGGTGACCACCCGTGGGTCCCTCATGACAAGCTCTAAGGATATTAGAAGCTTCGGTGCCAAATACAGAACGTCGGATGATTTGATCCGCACAAGTTCGAAACAAGTAAGGGTCGTTCCAAAAGTAGAACTTGACGTCACGAAAGAATTTTCGTTTTTCTTGAGTCGTCATACCCTTGATGATGAAGTTACCCGCATGGTAATTTGCAAAGTCCGCAAACCATGGGGTGGAAGAATCAAGCTTAGAATTCACTACACCAAGCGTCTCGAGCGGAAATGTTTCGGTGATTTCCTTGGGCTCGTAAACACTTTGGTGAGGATCTTCCAAACGAGAAAGATGATCGGTCGCTAGATTCTCGGCTCCTTTTTTGTCAACAATTTTGTGATCAAATTCTTGAAGGAGGAGAATCCAACGAAGTAATCTCGGCTTTGCATCTTGTTTAGCCATAAGATACTTGATAGCCGAATGATCTGTATACACTATGCATTTCGTCAAGACGAGATAAGGTCGAAATTTCTCAAATGCATACACCACGGCAAGGAACTCCTTCTCCGTTGTAGTGTACTTTAGTTGAGCCTCGGTCATCGTCTTGCTAGCATAGTGAATAGGCAAGAAGTGCTTTTCATGACGTTGCCCCAATACGGCCCCAATAGCGTAATCACTAGCATCACACATGAGCTCAAAGGGGAGGTTCCAATTGGGAGCAATAAGAATGGGAGCTTCGGTAAGTTTCCTCTTAAGGATTTCAAAGGCTCGTACATAATCTTCGTCAAAGACAAAACGTGCCTCTTTTTCAAGAAGATGTGTAATAGGTCGAGAGATCTTTGAAAAATCCTTGATGAATCGACGATAAAAGCCCGCGTGGCCTAAGAAACTCCTAAATCCCTTAACGGTTTTGGGATGAGGTAATTTGGCGATGACGTCTACCTTAGCTTGATCTACCTCAATCCCCGCTTTTGAGACCTTGTGCCCTAAGACGATTCCACTTTTAACCATAAAATGACATTTTTCCCAATTGAGCACAAGGTTGGTTTCCTCACAACGTTTCAACATTCTCTCAAGATTCGACAAACACGAAGTGAACGAATTACCAAACACGGAAAAGTCATCCATGAAGACTTCCATCGTCTTCTCGATCATATCATGAAAAATAGCCATCATGCACCTTTGAAAGGTTCCCGGTGCATTACAAAGTCCGAATGACATTCTACGATAGGCAAACGTTCCATATGGACACGTAAACGTAGTTTTTTCTTGATCACGAGGATCGATGGGAATTTGGAAGTAACCGGAAAAACCATCTAAAAAGCAATAGAAATCATTTCCCGCAAGACGGTCCAACATTTGGTCCATGAAGGGCAAGGGAAAATGGTCTTTACGAGTGGCTTCATTCAACTTACGATAGTAAATGCACACTCTCCATCCGGTCACGAGTCTAGTGGGAATTAACTCGTTGGCATCGTTTGGCACAACGGTCATTCCTCCCTTCTTAGGGACACAATGAATAGGACTCACCCAAGGGCTATCGGAAATAGGGTAAATCATTCCCGCGTCAAGGAGTTTAAGGACTTCCTTTTTGATGACATCGTGAATTTTGGGGTTCACCCTCCTTTGACATTGGATTGCGGGCTTGTAATCCTCCTCCATTAAGATTTTGTGGGTTCAAAATTTGGGATCGATTCCTTTAATGTCGGATAACTTCCACGCAATTGCCCCTTTGTGATCCTTTAGAACATCGACAAGTGTGGTTTTTTCATCATCCGAAAGCTCCTTCGCAATAATAACCAGCAACTTGTCTCCCTCCTCCAAATAGACATATTCGAGATGAGGAGGTAAATCTTTCAACTCGAGGATAGGTGGTTCCTCAATTGAAGATTTGGGCTCGATACTCATAACCTCCTCGGGTGGAGGAAATGGGAAATCATTGAGAGAATCCTTGATAATCGAAAAGTCCTCATCGTTGTCGAGGTCTTCATTACAAGTACGTGGAACATCGAATTCTTCCAACGTAAAACCACCACCTTCAAATGGAGTGAAGGTTGGTGTCGAGTTATCAAGGATGGGATCTAACATAGTGGGATTGCTACTATTTTCATCATCACCAAAACCTATAACTTCTTGTTAAAATTCCTCGCAAACCACGTCAATCATATCAACGGGGTTTATGGTTGCAACGGAATAAACATGAGAAATTTGAGAGTTTTGAGTTGCGTTTATAACAAGTTCCTCGTCGTTGAAACGTAAGGTGATCTTTCTAGCATGAACATCGATCAAAGCCATAGACGTATCTAAAAACGAACGACCTAAAATGAGAGGAACTTGAGGATCCGTAGGAATATCGACAACGATAAAGTCTACGGGATAGTAGAACTTTACCACTTTCATAAAAACGTCTTCCACCAATCCACATGCGGGAATCGTGGAATGGTCGGCCAACTCGATAGACATTAGTGAAGGAGTAAGATTAGGAAGATTGAGCGACTTGAAGATTGCAAGTTGCATCAAGTTAATGCTAGCACCAAGATCGGCCAAGGCAAATCATTCTTCCATATCTTGGATTGCACAAGGGATCAAAAATTTATCGGTATCACCGACTTTTTGAGGTATGCGATTAAGATAAACCGGCGAACAACTAGAAAATTGGTGCAATTTCTCCTTGTTGTTCAACATACTCTTAAAGTTAGCAGCAAATCGAGGCATCATGACCAAAGCATCGGCAAAACTCACATTAAAGTGCAAATCACGAAACATTTTCATAAAAAGCTCAAATTGGTAATGTCGCGCTCTTGGCGTTTCTCCTTCCTAAGTCTCGATGGATAGGGCAAAGGTTGTGTGGATTGAGGCATAGGCATAGCCTTTGGAATCTCGGGTTCCAATGTTGGTAATGGGTCAACCGTAGGTGTGGCATGAGCGGTACTTCGTGGGATTGGAACATGCTCCTTTTGGACCACCACCTCAGGTTCTTCCTCAATTGCTTCCTCCGTAGGAGCAATTGGTTGAGGAGTCGGTTCCTTAAGTGTCTTACCACTACGTGTGGTAATCACTTTCATCTCACCCTTAGGGTTTGATACGGTGTTGCTAGGAAGACTACTCGAAGAAAGTTTACACATAATTGCCTCAAACATAGATGAGATTTTATCTTCAAACATGGATTGCCTCTTCTCGGCTTTAATCATCTCTTGTTTAATCTCATGTTGCCCTTGTTCCATTTTTTGTTGGTTTTGTTGTAACCTTGTTACATTTCCTTCCATTTTGTTGGTATGGATTTTAAGCTCATTTGCTAACTCATTTTTCAACTCTTTCTTCAAGTCGTTCTTAAACTCGGATCTTAGGCTAATGATTTCTCTTTGAATGTTGTCAAACCTAGCATCGTTCCTGTTGGAGCATAGTTTGGCTGGGCCGGTCTGACGACTCTCCTGGGCCGTTAATCGTCTTCCCGGGTCCGGAGTAATGCTGCAAACAAAGAAGAACCGGTTAGACGTGGACCCGACGCCGGAGCCCCGGGGTCCACCTCCGACGGTCAAGTTAGTATTTGATCGACATGTTGTATATGAGGTGTGGTTAAGAGAGAAAACCTGATGATAATGAGACCCCTACCCCTGTTTATATAGGCTTAGGGTTTCTTGAAGGATAAGTTAGGTGTGTGTGGGCCGCGGGCCTGTTGGGCCGGGCCAAATACCGACTGTACGTCGACATGTCCCCCAGTCTAGTATGATATGGTCCATGATCATGTTATGCTAGACTCATTCGTGTATCATGCTCACTAAACAACCGCGTGCGGCTTGTTGCTAGGACATCCTCGTGGGTTGTCCGTAACATATGGCTCCACTCGTAATGGGCTTCCTTTAGCAAAAAGATGATGGGTTGGGATTGCGAATAGTGAGCATAACCACTATACGCCATCATGTCCCCCCAGTCTAGTATGCGAGGTTGTCACCGAGGTTACTAGACTTTACACCATATTCGCTACCTGTAAGCATATCCACGTCGAAAGAAATGGGAAAACATGTATACGTAAGACGGGTGGTTGTGCTCGAATGCTTGGTTTCCCGTGTTTAGACGGTAAGGACCCCGTAAAAAGAAAACGTGTTTCTATAGCCGGGGTAACACTGGCATTGGCAAGGTATCTTTCTTATTCATCTCTAACGTGAGGATGATAAGAAGGTTTTGTGAAGGTGGAGGTGGAACCCATATGCTGCATCGTGAACATTTGAAGGCGTACTTCTTATACCCACTAATGATGCATCATAGTGCGAATATTGCATTCGTCGTAAGGCCAACATAACATGTACTTCTGTGGCAAAGTGATGTGGATATTACATCCGTCTTATGGCCACGACATTTGATAACGACCTCTAAAATTTGTCACGGTTTTTCCTGGATTAAACGTAGTTGATCAAGCTCCATCTAATTAAGTATAAACGATATAAATTTTGGAAATTCACTCTTATCGGGCCAAGTAATTCGTCACGGAAGACGTACGTCAGTAACAAAGATATGAACCAATAGAAGACGTACTTCTGTGGCAGAATGAGCCAGTGTTAGGCGTACTTCCACGGCAAAAGAGAATGATGCGCCGTGGAAGAATACTTCCACGACAAAAATAATGAACACGTGGAAGAGATACTTCCACGGCGAAGATAATAAGCACGTTGAAGAGATACTTCCACAGCGAAGACAATAAGCCAGTGGAAGGAGTACTTCCACGGCGAAGACAATAAGCACGTGGAAGAGATACTTCCACGGCGAAGGATAATGAGCACGTGGAAGAGATACTTCCACGGCGAAGATAATAAGCACGTGGAAGAGATACTTCCACGGCGAAGAAAATAAGCACGTGGAAGAGATACTTCCACGGCGAAGGATAATGAGCACGTGGAAGAGATACTTCCACGGCGAAGATAATAAGCACGTGGAAGAGATACTTCCACGACGAAGATAATAAGCACGTGGATGAGATACTTCCACAACGAAGATAATAAGCCAGTGGAAGGTGTGACAATCTAACATTTGCAGGTAGTGAAATATTTTCTCGTATAATATTTTGAAACTTATTTTTATGTTGGTTGACGAACTCACAATTTACGGATTTAAATTTGGGCTTACGTGCATAATTTGGCGTCTTTTACGATTAAACCGGAAACCTTAGGGTTACGTATTTATGTTTTTGAACTCCGTTTTTGATGAGACAATTTTTATTGGATTCGTTTTGTGACGTTGATTCATAATTTATAAAAACGTTTTTCGTAAAACGACCCGAGGGCACGCAAATCGAGAAAACTAGAATCAAGAAATACCCGTAAACTAGTGAGATGGGACAAAACACATTGTCCCACCCCACTAGCTTGGTTGGGACGGCAACATGACACCACACCATCAAGGTGGCATCAAGTTAAGTTAACTTACACCAAGTGTAAGCTAGCTTACACCTTAAGCCTTTTACCATTCCACTAACTAGCAAAACTAGCTACTTGTTTTCTCATTCCATCTTTCTCACATGCAAAACCAACATCAAACTCTCTCAACACACTCCCCTTTTCCGTCCAAAATAAACCAACAAACACCCCATTTGATCTCTTCTAGCCATGAACCACATGTTTACTAGCTCTATTAAGGAGTTCTCTTGAAGCCTTGATCATTTGGTGGCCATATTAACATCTTTGGAGGTGATTTGCTTGTGTCCTAGGGCTGATTTTCCAACCTATGTTCTTGATATTTGATGGTCTTGGAGATACTTGTTGTGTTCATCAAGTTCTTGTCTTCCTAAAACAAGAAATCCATTTGGTTGGTAAAGAAGATCATCCTCTCCATTTTTCTCTTGTTATTCTGTAAAGAACAAATGTATTTTCTTTCATTTTGTATATGTATATGATGTATATATGATGATAAAAATGTTGTGTGGGGATCAAGTGTTGATAGATATGCTTAAAAATGTTAATAACTATAAGAAATGAAGCTAAAATCTTGATTATTTAGTTGGCTTTATAAAAACAGTAGATAACTAAAACAAGAACTGATAAAATTGCATGGTTTGATCCATTTACAGTAAGTAGAAGATGTTATACACATGTGAGAGTTGGCCATGCAATGGAATCAAAATAATGAGTGAGATATGATCAAAACAAGTTAGGTGGTCTAATCTGAATAAGCAGTTTTGTAGGGACTGTTAAGGCAAGTTAAACTAAAAATGGGCAGTAGCTATAAATAAGTTAAATGTAGCACATAATATGAAGAACATGTCACCCAAAAATTAGCTTCTAATTCATTATAGAACTCTAGATATGTTAAAAATGGTGAACATGAAGTTAAAAATCAGATTTTTGGAATTAATGTTTATTAATATTATATAAGCACTCACATTATAATGTATAAAATGTAAAAATATAAACCCACTAACTTATAAAACTTATTTATATAAATATATAAAAGGTTAATTAAATGGGTAAATTATATAAATGGTGGTGAAATAATATTTATAAGTAATAAAAACTATAAACTTGATTTTTACGACTTTTTCGGCTATTGCCGTAAAATTAACGTTTTTCGCCAAATAAAACTTAGACGACCAAACCCGTCTAATGTAAAGTTTATAAAAGTCATATACTGATGTATAGGTAACTAAGACAAGTAAAAACCGATAAAACCCGAACTATAAGAAACACGGACATTAACGAGCTAACTAAACATATTGGACTAATAATTGGACTTAATAAGATAAAAACTTGTAAAAAGAATTTATTGGGCTTAACCCATTTGGGCCCAACATGGAAAGTATATATACTGATAATATAGGTATAAAAGGGATTAAAAACAAGTTAAAGAACTTATAAAAGGCTTAATGGACTTAAAATAGGTAAATAGGTAAAACTAGCGAACTAGTAATACGTTACCAAAACGTAAACACTAAATGGAGTAAACAAGGATGTATAAACCCACTTGATCATCATCATATGTACAAAATCATCATATGTATATTGTTATTTGATAAAAGTCATTGGACAAAGTCTAAGACCGATTATTATTTATATAGGTTTCTGTGACCGAAGCACGCCCGTAGCCGATAATCCGCCTTTCATTAACAACGTGAGTTCATAGCCTCGCACTCTTTTAAATGTTTTTTTATAAAATGATTTGTAAACCCGCGAGGGAGATAACATGCTAGATTTGATAAAAATAGAACACAAGTAGTCCCGATGGTATGCTTAATGATATGGACCCGAATGATGCTATGACCCTATAAACGAGACTAAAAGGATTATTAGTAGTTAGGTTATGTCACTTAAAGTCCCATTAGCATGAATTATGAACTACCGGGATTTGGTAGACGCTTATGCATTTGATAGTACTATTTGGGGACGATCACCCCAGTTCGCGCCTTGACCTGTTGATATCCGTCGTACCACATTGATTGGTAAGCGAATTTATGTATGAGAAGATTCCATAGCGTGATTTTTGTGACGACACACTAACTTAGATGGGCAAACTGTTTGTCGGGTTCGCGGCCCGCTGTTTTCATAGTAAGGTAACAATGTCATGCGGCTAATAATAATCCTATATAATCCAAATAAAAATGTATCCTATACATAATAACGACGCTATTAACGATGAATATATTACCTATCATGGTAATATAGAGACTACGGTCTCATGGACGGTTTAAGATGTATGCTTGATATATATTGCCTGACTAGCAATATGAGGACTTACTTCCGATATTATGCTTGTGTTCTGATTTTAAATGATTGTTTTATATAACGGTTTTCATTAAACTCTATGAATTCACTCGGCATTCGCTGATATGATTTTTGCATGTTTTTATCTCAGGTGCTTGAAGGTAATCCGGATGGAGATCGACTCTGATGGCCCACATAATATTAAAAATGTTCATTCGATCTATGTTTTGGAAACTTAATGACCTGTATAATTTGGGACCTGTTGTACGCTTTTGAAACTTTTTATCGAATGAATGTATGTTAAACCTTGAACAACCATTTTTATGTGTTGTCTATGATTGGAGTTATTGTGCTATCCCGTAACACTCTGAAAGACCCTTCCGCTGTACCGATACGAAAAATGAGAGTGTTACAGTTTGGTACCAGAGCTCTCGTTATAGAGAACAAAAGATTTTAAAAACCAAGGTTTTGAACAAAACTTTTCAAAATCTTTTGACAATGAACATTTGAGAAAATATTTGAAAAATCTTTTGACTATAACGGTGCCAGAGATCTCCGACGTTACCAACAAGCCCTGTTGAGAATATATATATTTTGATATATATAATTTAATTTATATATATGTATATATCGTGATTTCATTATATAATTGTTTAACTAGTATGTTATCCTAATACGAGATATATATATAAATGCAGATTGTCATGGCTGACCCTAATATTCCTGTAGAAAACCATGCTATTCCCGAACCTAATATAGAAGATGATCCTTATTTAGACTTAGTAGATTATGATATCGATGATGAGGAGGAACCATTTGAGGATCCCGAGCCCGAGTTAGGACTAGGAGATCAGATTGCCCCTCAGGTTGACTTGGTAGAGAATGTGGATATTGAGAATGTGGATATTGAGAATGTCGATATTGAGAACGATGATGAGATTGGATTAGATAATTTAGATGACGAGATTGACAACGAGGATGTCGAGGAGGACGTAGGTATAGATGTTGAGGTCGATGACGATGAGGAAGCCGAGCTTATTTATCCATATGATGTTCCAGAGGGCGAGCCTTTGCCCCCACCAGTTTGTTTGTCTGATTCTGAGGATGAGTTACCTAGGGATGAAATGTCTGAATCGTCTGAATCTGATTCTGAATCAGAGGAGGATGAGGATGACGATGCACCTGACGGTACTGATGGTATTGCTACTCGTAGACGTGAGATAGGAGAGTCGTCTAGTACTCGAGAGGCTACTCATATTGATGGTCTTGCACCATGGGCCTTGAGACGTGATCTAGATGCTACCCGTGTTAAGAGTTGTGTGACAGAGGTTGGATTAGGTGTTGTTCAGACTCAGGTTGCTTATTTGGAGTCAAAGACTAAGGTTGGCGAGAAAGAGCGGGAATTGCTTAGTTTGGATTTGAGTGATGTTGAGCGTGGTTTGAATGAGGCTTTTAGGAGGTTATCGGTATTGGAAAGTGGTGAGTATGCTGCTATGAAGAGAAAGGTGAATTCTATGGAGATTCAGTTGAGTGTAGCTCGTGCGATGCGTGAGAAAGCTGAGAAGGAGCTGAATATATCCGTGGGTTGGAACAGTAGATTTTATGCCGACATGGTTGAAAGAGGAGTAATCCGTAAGCGCCCAGCTGAAGATGTGTCTAGTGATTGTTCGACGAAGATTCAAAAGACGATGGATGATGGACCATCTGGCGGTTCTCAGTAGACCAGTCTGTATTTAGTAGTGACCTTTATATCTTTTGTGCTTGTAGCTTTGACTGAACCGACTTGTTAGTAATAGACTTGGCACGAATTTTGAGTATATATAGTGCTAGAACTTCGATATGGGATGTACTAAGACAATACTTTTGTTTCAGATCGAATGAAATATGTATCTTGTCTTGAATTCCATATTGTGCCTTATTTGTATCTTGATTATGAATTCAATCCATATTATATGAATCCTTTGTTGGATGAATGCTTAATACTTTGAATTGTGAAATTATAGAACTATGCCGCCCAAGAAGGCTGTGACTGAGGATGATGTACGTAGGATTATTACGGAGCAAGTTATCGCATCTATGACTGAATTTATGGCAAATGATAGAAATGAAGCTGGCGGTAGTGGAGCTGGCGGTAGTGGAGCTGGCGGTAGTGGAGCTGGCGGTAGTGGAGCTGGCGGTAGTGGAGCTGGCGGTAGTGGAATTGGCGGTACTAATGTTAATGTGAATGCTAATAATGTGAATGCTAATGCTGGAGAAAATATAGGAGGACTTGGAACTAATGCACCTGAAGTTGGTGGCTGTACTTATGTGACGTTCATGAAGTGTGAACCTCTACCTTTTAATGGAACTGAAGGTGCTGTAGGACTAAGCCAGTGGATTGAGAAGATTGAATCAGTGTTTAGGATTAGTAAGTGTAAGGAGGAAGATAAGGTGACTTTTGCTATGGCTACTCTTAAAGGTCGTGCGTTGACTTGGTGGAACGGGAGAATTGCTTTCATGGGTCTTGATGCTGCTAATGCTACTCCTTGGGCTGAAATTAAGAAATGGATGACTTTGGAGTTTTGTCCTCGTAGTGTGATTATTAGGTTAGAACAAGAGTTGATTCATCTGAGAATGAAAGGTGTGGACATTGATAGTTACACGAACCGATTCCATGAGTTGTCCTTGCTATGTCCTCGATTGGTTGAACCCGAAGAGATCTGAATTGAGCAATATGTGAAAGGGTTGACCAGGAATATCCGGGGGGACGTGACATCATCTAAACCACTGACCATTGATGATGCTGTTCGAATGGCCTACCAACTTATTGGACAGATAATTCAGGATAAGGAAGATGAAGCCCGTGTTGGTGAGAAAAGAAAGGGAGACGGTGAGCGTGTAGATAGAGGTGATAATAGGAAGAATTTCAATCGCCGTCAGAACAAGAGAAAGGGGAATGCAAATGCTTTTACCAACAACACACCGCGCAACGATGATAGATGTCCTAAGTGTGGCAACAAGAGGCATGCTGGCGACTGCTGGAAGTGCCAAAATTGCTGAAAGCTTGGACACAAGGTTGAAAGGTGTAAGAAGGGAACCATTTGCTTCAACTGTAATGAAGAAGGTCATAGGAAATCGGAATGCCCCAAGTTGAAAGCGATTGTACCTAGAAGAAACCCCCAGGGTGGTATCTACGAACTTGGAACAATTGAGGTGAAGAAAGAGGATCCGAATGTCGTTACCGGTACGTTTTTACTCAACAATCATTATGCTGTTGCTTTATTCGATTCGGGTGCCGATAGGATCTTTGTATCCACTAAATTTAGTGCCCTTATTGATATTGAACCTGTTGAGATAAGTACCAGTTACGAGGTGGAATTGGCTGATGGTAAATTAGTAAAAACTAATAAGCTATTAGAAGGAGGCTCTCTAAATCTCTTGAACCATTCCTTTCCGATTGATTTGATGTTGATAGAATTAGGTAGTTTTGATATTATTATTGGTATGGATTGGTTGTCGTTGAATAATGCTACTATTTTATGTGGAGAGAAGAAGGTTAAGATTCCTCTTAGGAATAGGACGTTAGTAATTGATGGTAGTCGAGGTGAATCCCGTTTGAAAATCGTTTCATGTATTAAAGTCCAAAAGTACATCAGGAACGGTTGTGAGTTATTCTTAGCTCAAGTGACCGGGAATGAGTCTAGCGAGAAACGATTGGAAGATGTACCTATTATTTGTGAATTTCCTGAGGTATTTCCTAAAGATTTACCCGGACTTCCACCGATAAGGCAAGTAGAGTTTCGAATCGATTTAATCCCTGGTGCTGCACCGGTGGCACGTGCGCCTTACCGATTAGCCCCTTCTGAATTAAAGGAGTTATCTGAGCAACTTAAGGAGTTGTCTGATAAAGGTTTTATTCGACCGAGCTCGTCGCCTTGGGGAGCTCCAGTCTTGTTCGTTAAGAAGAAGGATGGATCTTTTCGTATGTGCATTGATTATAGGGAACTGAATAAGTTGACAATTAAAAATCGATATCCTTTACCTAGGATTGATGATTTGTTTGATCAACTGCAAGGATCTAGTGTGTATTCTAAGATAGATTTACGGTCAGGATATCACCAACTTCGCGTCCGTGAAGAAGATATTCCTATAACTGCATTTAGAACTCGTTATGGACACTATGAATTTCAAGTAATGCCATTTGGGTTAACTAACGCACCTGCGATTTTCATGGATTTAATGAATCGAGTGTGCAAGCCCTACTTGGATAAATTTGTGATTGTGTTTATTGACGATATTCTAATCTATTCTAAGAATGAAGATGAGCATAGAGAACATTTGAGGATTGTTTTGAAATTATTGAAGGATGAAAGGTTGTATGCTAAGTTTTCGAAATGTGATTTATGGTTAGATTCTGTGCAATTTCTTGGTCATGTGATTAACAGAGATGGAATTCATGTTGATCCTGCAAAGGTTGAAGCTATTAAGAATTGGTCTGCACCGACAACGCCAACGGAAGTGCAACAGTTCTTAGGATTGGCTGGCTATTATAGGCGATTCATTAAAGAATTTTCTTTGATAGCTAAACCCTTGACTAAGCTTACCCAGAAAAATAAACCTTTCGTTTGGGGAAGTGATGAAGATGGAGCATTTCAGATATTGAAGCATAAATTATGTAGTGCGCCAATCTTATCATTACCCGACGGGAGTGAAGATTTTGTAGTGTATTGTGATGCATCTCTTAGAGGTTATGGAGTTGTTTTGATGCAGCGAGAGAAAGTGATAGCTTATGCTTCTAGAAAATTAAGGAAGAATGAGGAGAATTATACTACTTATGATCTTGAGTTAGGAGCTGTAGTCTTTGCTCTTAGGTTGTGGAGACATTATCTGTATGGCACCAAGTGTACGGTATTTACCGATCACAAAAGCCTACAGTATATTCTCGACCAGAAGGAATTGAACATGAGGCAACGAAGATGGATAGAGTTGTTAAGTGACTATGACTGTGATATAAAATATCACCCAGGAAAAGCCAATGTTGTTGCCGATGCATTAAGTAGGAAAGATAGAGAGCCTATCAGGGTGCGTTCTCTAGTCTTGACCGTGCACAATAATTTGCCTGAGCAAATTAGAAATGTGCAAATAGAAGCTTGTAAGAAGGAGAATTTTGTTAATGAAGGGTTCCGAGGAGAAGGAGATCCTTTAGAGGTTAGAGCTGATGGAGTGAAATGTTTAAGAGATCGTATGTGGATACCTAAGTTTGGAGGCTTAAGAGACTTGATTATGTTAGAATCCCATAAATCTAAGTATTCCATTCATCCGGGATCTGATAAGATGTACAATGATTTGAAGAAGTTGTACTGGTGGCCGAATATGAAAGCTGACATAGCTATGTATGTTCTTCAATGCTTGACTTGTGCTAGAGTTAAAGCTGAACATCAAAAGCCATCAGGACTACTTCAACAACCAAAGATTCCTGAATGGAAGTGGGAGCGAATTACGATGGACTTTATCACCAAGCTTCCTAGAACATCATCTGGAAACAATTCGATTTGGGTTATTGTCGATAGACTGACCAAATCAGCACACTTCATTCCGGTTAAGGAGCAGTTCTCACTGGAGAAGCTGACTCGAATATACCTTGATAATGTTGTATGCAAGCATGGAGTTCCTGTATCGATCATTTCAGATCGAGATCCTAGATTCGCATCGAATTTTTGGAAATCTCTCCAAAGATCTTTGGGAACGAATCTCGATATGAGCACTGCTTATCAACCCCAGACTGATGGGCAGAGTGAAAGGACGATACAAACACTTGAAGATATGTTGAGAGCTTGTGTGTTAGACTTTGGTAAGAATTGGGATAAACATTTGTCGTTAGCAGAGTTTTCGTATAACAATAGTTACCATTCTAGTATTAAAGCTGCACCGTTTGAAGCTTTGTATGGTAGGAAGTGTAGATCTCCTGTATGTTGGAGTGAAGTTGTGGATACCCAGCTTACGGGACCGGAATTGATCCGGGAGACTACGGAGATGATAGTTCAGATTAAGAAGAGGTTGTTGACTGCCCGTAGTAGACAGAAAAGTTACGCGGATGTGCGGCGGAAGCCAATGGAGTTTGAAGTGGGTGACCGAGTAATGTTGAAAGTATCGCCATGGAAAGGCGTTATAAGATTTGGAAAACGAGGGAAATTGAATCCCCGTTATATTGGACCCTTTAAGATTTTATCTAGAGTAGGTCCGGTGGCTTACAAACTAGAGTTACCCCCCAGAACTTCATGGTGTTCACAACACATTCCATGTATCTAATCTGAAGAAATGTCTAGCAGTGAGTGATGAGAAAATTCCGTTAGGTAAGGTTCAAATAGATGGGAAGTTGCATTTTATCGAAGAGCCCGTAGAAGTTATGGACCGTGAGGTAAAGCAACTGAAACAAAGTCGGATACCTATTGTCAAAATCCGATGGAATTCAAAGCATGGACCGGAGTATACTTGGGAACGAGAGGATTAAATGTGGAAGAAATATCCGCACCTCTTCGATTTCAATAAGAAACGGACATCCAAATGAAATGGATCACGAGGACGTTGATCCCTTTAAGGAGGAAAAGCTGTGACAATCTAACATTTTCAGGTAGTGAAATATTTTCTTGTATAATATTTTGAAACTTATTTTTATGTTGGTTGACGAAATCACAATTTACGGATTTAAATTTGGGCTTACGTGCATAATTTGGCGTCTTTTACGATTAAACCGGAAACCTTAGGATTACGTATTTACGTTTTTGATGAGACAATTTTTATTGGATTCGTTTTGTGACGTTGATTCATAATTTATAAAAACGTTTTTCGTAAAACGACCCGAGGGCACGCAAATCGAGAAAACTAGAATCGAGAAATATCCGTAAACTAGTGAGATGGGACAAAACACATTGTCCCACCCCACTAGCTTGGTTGGGACGGCAACATGACACCACACCATCAAGGTGGCATCAAGTTAAGTTAACTTACACCAAGTGTAAGCTAGCTTACACCTTAAGCCTTTTACCATTCCACTAACTAGCAAAACTAGCTACTTGTTTTCTCATTCCATCTTTCTCACATGCAAAACCAACATCAAACTCTCTCAACACACTCCCCTTTGCCGTCCAAAATAAACCAACAAACACCCCATTTGATCTCTTCTAGCCATGAACCACATGTTTACTAGCTCTATTAAGGAGTTCTCTTGAAGCCTTGATCATTTGGTGGCCATATTAACATATTTGGAGGTGATTTGCTTGTGTCCTAGGGCTGATTTTCCAACCTATGTTCTTGATATTTGATGGTCTTGGAGATACTTGTTGTGTTCATCAAGTTCTTGTCTTCCTAAAACATGAAATCCACTTGGTTGGTAAAGAAGATCATCCTCTCCATTTTTCTCTTGTTATTTTGTAAAGAACAAATGTATTTTCTTTCATTTTGTATATGTATATGATGTATATATGATGATAAAAATGTTGTGTGGGGATCAAGTGTTGATAGATATGCTTAAAAATGTTAATAACTATAAGAAATGAAGCTAAAATCTTGATTATTTAGTTGGCTGTATAAAAACAGTAGATAACTAAAACAAGAACTGATAAAATTGCATGGTTTGATCCATTTACCGTAAGTAGAAGATGTTATACACATGTGAGAGTTGGCCATGCAATGGAATCAAAATAATGAGTGAGATATGATCAAAACAAGTTAGGTGGTCTAATCTGAATAAGCGGTTTTGTAGGGACTGTTAAGGCAAGTTAAACTCAAAATGGGCAGTAGCTATAACTAAGTTAAATGTAGCACATAATATGAAGAACATGTCACCCAAAAATGAGCTTCTAATTCATTATAGAACTCTAGATATGTTAAAAATGGTGAACATGAAGTTAAAAATCATATTTTTGGAATTAATGTTTATTAATATTATATAAGCACTCATATTATAATGTATAAAATGTAAAAATATAAACCCACTAACTTATAAAACTTATTTATATAATTATATAAAAGGTTAATTAAATGGGTAAATTATATAAATGGTGGTGAAATAATATTTATAAGTAATAAAAACTATAAACTTGATTTTTACGACTTTTTCGGCTATTGCCGTAAAATTAACGTTTTTCGCCAAATAAAACTTAGACGACCAAACCCGTCTAATGTAAAGTTTATAAAAGTCATATACTGATTTATAGGTAACTAAGACAAGTAAAAACCGATAAAACCCGAACTATAAGAAATACGGACATTAACGAGCTAACTAAACATATTGGACTAATAATTGGACTTAATAAGATAAAAACTTGTAAAAAGAATTTATTGGGCTTAACCCATTTGGGCCCAACATGGAAAGTATATATACTGATAATATAGGTATAAAAGGGATTAAAAACAAGTTAAAGAACTTATAAAAGGCTTAATGGACTTAAAATAGGTAAATAGGTAAAACTAGCGAACTAGTAATACGTTACCAAAACGTAAACACTAAATTGAGTAAACAAGGATGTATAAACCCACTTGATCATCATCATATGTACAAAATCATCATATGTATATTGTTATTTTGATAAAAGTCATTGGACAAAGTCTAAGACCGATTAATATTTATACAGGTTTCCGTGACCGAAGCACGCCCGTAGCCGATAATCCGCCTTTCATTAACAACGTGAGTTCATAGCCTCACACTCTTTTAAATGTTTTTTTATAAAATGATTTGTAAACCCGCGAGGGAGATAACATGCTAGATTTGATAAAAATAGAACACAAGTAGTCCCGATGGTATGCTTAATGATATGGACCCGAATGATGCTATGACCCTATAAACGAGACTAAAAGGATTATTAGTAGTTAGGTTATGTCACTTAAAGTCCCATTAGCATGAATTGTGAACTACCGGGATTTGGTAGACGCTTATGCATTTGATAGTACTATTTGGGGACGATCACCCCAGTTCGCGCCTTGACGGTTGATCCCCGTCGTACCACATTGATTGGTAAGCGAATTTATGTATGAGAAGATTCCATAGCGTGATTTTTGTGACGTCACGCTAACTTAGATGGGCAAACTGTTTGTCGGGTTCGCGGCCCGCTGTTTTCATAGTAAGGTAACAATGTCATGCGGCTAATAATAATCCTATATAATCCAAATAAAAATGTATCCTATACATAATAACGACGCTATTAACGATGAATATATTACCTATCATGGTAATATAGAGACTACGGTCTCATGGACGGTTTAAGATGTATGCTTGATATATATTGCCTGACTAGCAATATGAGGACTTACTTCCGATATTATGCTTGTGTTCTGATTTTAAATGATTGTTTTATATAACGGTTTTCATTAAACTCTATGAATTCACTCGGTATTCGCTGATATGATTTTTGCATGTTTTTATCTCAGGTGCTTGAAGGTAATCCGGATGGAGATCGACTCTGATGGCCCACATAATATTAAAAATGTTCATTCGATCTATGTTTTGTAAACTTAATGACCTGCATAATTTGGGACCTGTTGTACGCTTTTGAAACTTTTTATCGAATGAATTTATGTTAAACCTTGAACAACCATTTTTATGTGTTGTCTATGATTGGAGTTATTGTGCTATCCCGTAACACTCTGAAAGACCCTTCCGCTGTACCGATACGAAAAATGAGAGTGTTACAGAAGGAGTACTTCCACGGCGAAGATAATAAGCCAGTGGAAGGAGGACTTCCACGGCGAAGACAATAAGCACGTGGAAGAGATACTTCCATGGCGAAGGATAATGAGCACGTGGAAGAGATACTTCCACGGCGAAGGATAATGAGAACGTGGAAGAGATACTTCCACGGCGAAGATAATAAACACGTGGAAGAGATACTTCCACGGCGAAGATAATAAGCACGTGGAAGAGATACTTCCACGGCGAAGATAATAAGCACGTGGAAGAGATACTTCCACAGCGAAGACAATAAGCCAATGGAAGGAGTACTTCCACTTCGAAGAAAATAAGCACGTGGAAGAGATATTTCCACGGCGAAGGATAATGAGCACGTGGAAGAGATACTTCCACGGCGAAGATAATAAGCACGTGGAAGAGATACTTCCACGGCGAAGAAAATAAGCACGTGGAAGAGATACTTCCACGACGAAGGATAATGAGCACGTGGAAGAGATACTTCCACGACGAAGATAATAAGCACGTGGAAGAGATACTTCCACGGCAAAGATAATAAGCACGTGGAAGAGATACTTCCATAGCGAAGATAATAAGCCAGTGGAATGAGTACTTCCACGACGAAGACAATAAGCACGTGGAAGAGATACTTCCACGGCGAAGGATAATGAGCACGTGGAAGAGATAGTTCCACGACGAAGGATAATGAGCACGTGGAAGACATACTTCTACGGCGAAGGAAAATGAGCACGTGGAAGAGATACTTCCACGGCGAAGAATAATGAGCACGTGGAAGAGATACTTCCCCGGCGAAGATAATAAGCACGTGGAAGAGATACTTCCACGGCGAAGATAATAAGCACGTGAAAGAGATACTTCCACGGCGAAGGATAATGAGCACGTGGAAGAGATACTTCTACGGAGAAGATAATAAGCACGTGGAAGAGATACTTCTACGGCGAAGAAAATAAGCACGTGGAAGAGATACTTCCACGGTGAAGGATAATGAGCACGTGGAAGAGATACTTCCACGGTGAAGATAATAAGCACGTGGAAGAGATACTTCCACGGCGAAGATAATAAGCACGTCTAAGAGATACTTCCACAACGAAGATAATAAGCCAGTGGAAGGAGTACTTCCACGGCGAAGACAATAAGCACGTGGAAGAGATACTTCCACGGCGAAGGATAATGAGCACCTGAAAGAGATACTTCCACGGCGAAGATAATAAGCACGTGGAAGAGATACTTCCACGACGAAGAAAATAAGCACGTGGAAGAGATACTTCCACGACGAAGGATAATGAGCACGTGGAAGAGATACTTCCACGGCGAAGATAATAAGCACGTGGAAGAGATACTTCCACGGCGAAGATGATAAGCACGTGGAAGAGATACTTCCACAGCGAAGATAATAAGCCAGTGGAAGGATTACTTCCACGACGAAGACAATAAGCCAGTAGAAGGAGGACTTCCACGGCGAAGACAATAAGCACGTGGAAGAGATACTTCCACGGCGATGGATAATGAGCACGTGGAAGAGATACTTCCACGGCGAAAGATAACGAGCACGTGGAAGAATACTTCCACGGCGCATGAATAAGCCAACGGAAGAGATACTTCCGTGGCAAAGGAACAAACCGGCAGAAGGCGGACTTCTGCGGCAAAGGACTATATCCAAAGATATTTGTGTGACGTGCACATAAATAGTGGTATTATTATACCCTAGTAGCCCCCCAAGTTTAATGGTGCTACACTCGATTGGTAGTATTAAACATAATCAAGTATTCAAAAAATTACGATCACGTAGACCAGCGCGAATGGACGTACCATAACCGCGTATGAAAGATAGAATTTGGGTTCAAACGTGCGAACCAACGCGGATGGGTCTTGCCATAACCGCGAATTGTCACATAGTATAAGACGTATCTTAACTAACTTATGGGATGAGATATGCCGCTACGTGCGGCGTACCGCATTTACCATAAGGACGGTCAAATTTTTGACAAAATGTTGTTAGACGTGCACAATGTGTCTTTTGCAAGTCCATCATGAGTCATGTGGTTTGCGTAACTTACTACAACGTCTTGATAGCAAGGTGTCTAACAAGGATACATGATCCATGGTCGTTGGGTTTGCAACCCTCTTACACGACAAGTTGAATTATTAGGTTCACTCAATCCTCTTATTCCGCTTGGGAACGATAAGTACATGTACGCCTGTAGGCAGAAGATATCCGAGTGTACGGACTAGCGCGGATGGACGTACCATGACCGCGAATGATAAACATTTTATTTAAAAAATATATGTAATATATCTTACCGATTTAAAAGATATATATATAATAAAATATATCGGAATATATCCTAAAGATTATCTTGTATTAATTAAAATGATATGATATCCTTTATTAAAATAAACAATTTATCCAAACATGCGGATTAATATGAAAGACATGACTCATGATCGCAATAATATATGATCGAACATACAGAATAGCACTGCTGGACATACCATAATCGCGAAAAAAAATAAAAATAAAAAAATACCTGCTGAATGTGCAGACGAGTGCGGATGGACGAGCCATGACCGCGAATCACGATATTACTACGCCGGGTCACGACATATACGAAAAATATAACAAAATATATTTAATCGAATCAAAAGATATATGTAGTATCTCTTTGCCAATTTAAAAGATATACGTAATATCTTCTATTAATATGAAAAATATTCATAATATATTTTGAATTTAAAATATATAGGTAATATCTTGTTACCTAAAAAATAAGATATAAGTGATATTCTTTATCAATTTGAAAATATTAAAATATACTTTTGTCAAATTTAAAAAATAAATAATATCTTTTAGTATTTTAAATGATATGAGTGATATTTTATTATTATCGGAATGTACGTTTACCAAATTCGAAAGATAAATAATATCTTTTTATTAGCTCGATATGCGTAATACCGTTTATTTAATAGAGACAATATAGCCGGATAGACGGATAAACGCGAAAGAACGCGGCTCACAATCGTAGTGAAAAAATAAAATACTCCGAAGCATGCGGAGAGTGCGACTGAACATGCCATGACCGCAGATAAAAATATTGACCGACTAAAAACCTTTCGGTTATATAGGTTCGGATCAATATATAAAATAATAAGTCTCCGTATAACATATGTATGTGATGGCAAATTATAACACATATTTCGCATGGAAGGTAGATCAAAATTTATGGCAACAACGCATCATTTATACCGAGAGATATATTAAAAGAATAGACATATACAACGTATCTTGTTTTAAAAGAAACATGCATATATCAAAAAAGATTTCATGATATTTTTAACGACTGTTTTTTAGCATTGTACTCAGCATTGTAACCATTTATGTATCAAGTATACACGGTAAAAAAAAAGTTAGCACGACAGTGTAAGATTTTGTTTTTATTTTTTCCATGGCATAGTGTTTATTGCATGTATCCTTTTGAATTGCATGTAGCAGTGTGGCCATTTGACGTTAACAAACCAGTAAATCATCAAATCTAAATAAAATAGAAAAAGCATGCGCATGGCAAGTGATGTGTATCACATGGCAGGATGCAAATAAAAATGCTAGAATTTAAGAGTTACCCGCTTTCGGTATGGCGCTCTGCTTTTTGATATGACGAGAACACGAAACACAGTTTAGTTAGTGTCCCACGGATGGCGCCAACTTGTTGGAGCATAGTTTTTCTGGGCCGGTCTGACGACTCTCCTGGCCATTAATCGTCTTCCCGGGTCCGGAGTAATGCTGCAAACAAAGAAGAACCGATTAGACGTGGACACAAGGCCGGAGCCCCGGGGTCCACCTACGACGGTCAAGTTAGTATTTGATCGACATGTTGTACATGAGGTGTGGTTAAGAGAGATAACCTGATGATAATGAGACCCCTACCCCTGTTTATATAGGCTTAGGGTTTCTTGAAGGATAAGTTAGGTGTGTGTGGGCCGCGGGCCTGTTGGGCCGGGCCAAATACCGACTGTACGTCGACAGTTCCTATTAGCGTATTCAACAAATTCATTTGGAAGATCTTTCAATGTTTGCAAACTTTTGTTGTTTTGAAAATCATTTTGATTTTTGTTTGAAACTTGATTATTAGCCCCTTGATTACCATAGTTTCCCTTGTTGTAATTGTTTTTGAAACCAACTTGATTGTTGCGATAGTTGTTGTTAGCATTTTGATTTGAACCAAAACCCGATGGAGTCAATTGATTAGAGCGGGTAACTTGACCGTTTTGGTTGTAAGTTCCCGTGGCCGCGTAGGCACTTGAAGTGTTACCACCGTTGGTAATGCACTAGGAAAAATCATGACCTCCACCACAATACATGCATGAAACCTCAACCGCTTTAGCCGTAGCGGGAGCACTTGGTTCTCCAACTTTGAACTCTTTCAAAAGACCTTTAAGCTTATCAAAGATTTTGTTTTCCAAGTTCGCCTCAGTTTGGCAAGCATCGATGGTAGTAGACAAAGAAGGTGAAGCCGAAGACGAAGCCTTACGAACACTAGACGTGCTACAAGGACTATACACCTTAGATCTATTCTCAATTATCACCAAAGCTTCCTCGACCGTTTTACACAAAAAATTACCACCCGCGGCGGCATTAAGATAATCCCTTTCATGATTATTAAGTCCATTGTAAAACGTGTCAATTTGATGCAAATCGGAAAAACCGTGACGAAGACACTCATGTAACATTTCCTTAAACCTATTCCAAGCCGTTGAAAAACTTTCATTAAACTCTTGTGAAAATTTTGAAATCTCGTTTTTCAAATGCGTAGTCTTAGAGGGCGGAAAAAATTGGTTCACAAACTTAGACACGAGATCCTTCCACGTCAATATAGAATTGGGTGGCTCTTTCTCTAACCAAATTATAGCGGGCCCCGCTAAGGAATACGGAAAAAGCATCATCTTAATCGAGTCATTAGAGACATCCTTAAACTTGCAAGTGGCGGTAAGACGATTGAATTGGCGGATATGGTTATGTGGATTGTCCTTCTCATAACCATGGAATTTGTTGTTTTGGATCATCAACAACAAACCCGTTTTCACTTCAAAATTCTCCGCAAGGATAGCGGGAATCACAATAGCCTCTCCATAACTCTCGGTGGGTGCTTGAAGTAACTCCATCATAGTACGATTCGCCATGGTTGGTTCTTTCTCTACAATGGGTTCAACAATGGGAGATTCCTCACTAGAGGATGTTTGGTTTCCTTCCTTTTGACGACGTTTACGTGCACGTCTTGCTTTGGAGCGAGTTTGCATAAACGTCACATACAACGAGGGGATGAGCAAAGAAGATTCTTTGGTGTTTTGTATTTTTCCAATTTTTTTGTGGTTTTTGATTGTTTTTACTTTTTTTGGATTTTTGTGATTGTATTAGGTAGACAAAAATCTACAAATCTCCTCCTTAATCAAATATCTTGATTAAAGAAGCCTCAAGGAATGAAAACGATCACGTGAAGTGAACGCCTTCGATGACTTTAGAACGTTGGTGGAACACCAAAACGTTCAAGCGGGTTGAATCAATGAAACCAAGAAAGTATATATGATACTTAGTAATACTTTGGGCGGCAAAACCCTCGATTAGCTCTCAAAATCAAATACTCACAAGCAAGCGGGGAAACGAGGTGGCGCGAAGCACTTAAGAGCCTTTTTCCTTAGGATATATTTTATAATATCCGCCTTATACCCACCTTATAGTTTGTATTTTTCAAAATCGAGATTCACGAAAGTATTTATCTATTTTTGCCTTTTTCTTTGGTTTGAGATTCGAATAAAATGATTGGGTAATGACCTCCCAAGTCAAGGTTGTGATTTCTCACTTTTGGAGTACTTGTGTATTTATTGTTCTACGTATACAATATAGTAATAGTATTCACACAAAAAACGAAAAACCGATAATACGTATTAGTAGAGTGCTACTAATACAAATACTATTATGGTTAGTATATAAAAACAACAATCTCCAAATCAAAACACAACACGCCTCCCCGGCAGCGGCGCCAAAATGATGGTTGAAGTTTTTACCACTCTTTAGGGAAAGAGGGCAAATTAGGGTAAGTACGACGATTTAGGAAAATCGTGCACAAATGACCCAAAGTGGGGATCGTTCTCAAGGAGGCTTGGTGTGTGTAACGAAATGATTAATTATGCGATTATATTGTTATGAGAAAGAAAATAAAAAATGGGATAAGAAGAGAATGACGGTTACGATTACGGATTACACTAAGACGAAAGAGTCGTACACGTAAAACCATAAAAGCACCAAAATTAAAAATTTACTCTAAAAATTGCTAAAAAATTGCAATAAATCCTAAATAATGTATTATAAGTTTACAAAAAAAATCAAAAATCACCCAAATCTTTTAATTAATTAAATAATGATTTTATAATGCTAATTAAAGCCCTAAAAATCAATTTAATTAACAAAAAGCCCAAAATAAGTTTTATCACTTTGTAAACCTCTAAAATGACCTAACTTAATTTAAAACTATTTTTGAAAATTTTAAAATTAATTAAACCTATTTAAAAACAATTAAAAACTATTAAAACTTAAAATAATTCTAGAAAATAATTGAAAAACCCTAAAAATATTTGGAAAGTTGTAAAATTCCTAATTAAGTGTCTAAAATCGAGGAAAAATATAAAAACTTAGAAAATCAGACTTTTAATTTTTAATAATAAAATAATATTAAAATATTAATAAAAATCCAAAAATCCTAAAAAATTCTAAAAAGTTGCAAACAAGCTTAATTTAACCTAAATAACTCAGAAATGAACTTGAAATTACCTAAATACCCTTAATGGGCCTAGAAAATGGGCTAAACCCAAAACAGTCCCTTATTGGGCTAAAATTGGGCCCAGTAAGAAAAAGTTTATAAAAATGGCCCAAAAAGCACTACTTGACTCAAAATTTGATTCTGAACAACTTTTTCCAAAGGCCCAAAAGCTGAAAATGTGAAATAAGCAAGCTTATACCAAACAGCTTATTCTTAATGGGCTTTTTGGCCCATTAACCTATAAGCTAATGCCATAAGCTCAAATTAGACACACAAGCTTCTTTTGAGCTAAATAAGACTTCTTTAAAAATAACTCGAAATAAGCCAAAGGAATAAGCCTGAAAATGCAAAAAGCAATCTATAGAAAACGACAAAATAGTCGTTTTTGAGTTCTAGGCTATCCCAAAAGCTGATTCAAATTGCAAAAGCTTTTAAATGACTTAAATAAGCTAAATCAACAAAAAGTTTTCAAATAAGCTGACTCAATAAGTTGGAAAAAGCAAATAAGCACTTACGAAAAAGTCAAATAAGTTGGTTTTCTAGCAAAAAGTCAGAGTCAAAGTCTAATAAGCTCCAGTTCAATCAAATGGGTCAAATAATGAAGATCTATCACAAAAAATAAGTTGTTGCAGGTCTGTATAAGCAATTATAGCTTATTGATAAGCAAACTGAAAAATTGCACTAGCAGGGGCTAGTTTTGGGTGTTGAGTAGTGGAAACTTTTTCCACTGCTTGACTTGTTGACTTTTTTGTCTTTAGTGACTTTTTTGGAGATTCAGGTTACACAAAGGCACCCAAATGATCAGTGGATCATAAGGAGTCAATCACAACAAATAAATCACAACAAGCAACAGCCAATTAGTACAGCTTAATCAATTAAGCACCAGATATGACACAAATATGAACAAATAAGCAGATTATGTTCAATAAGCACTTTTAGCAATATTCAGCCAGCCAAACTCAACCAAATGCATACACAAGAAATATTAAACTTAAATAAGCAAGTCTAAACAGGTTTCATGCAATGATTCAAAGTTTTAAGCAAGATTCAAGCACTTAACGTTACTGATGAACACAAGAACATGCAGTTTTCACTTTTGCTGATGTAATTGACCAACAAGCCAGATTCAATCACTCAAATCTATCACATATGTTATATAAATGATGTTTAAACAACTTTTATCCCTAAGCATTCATAAAATCTAGGTTTTACCAAAATCTTGGGCCAAAATCAGTCAAACTCACATAGTTATAGCACAATGTGTGATTCAAGGTTTCAAACTCAAAAACTTGCAACAAACAACTCTCAACCAAGCACATAGCAGATACCAAGCATAAACTCAAACTCTTAACAACTCAACAACCAATTATGAACTCAAACAGGTAATCCCAAACACCCGATTATCTTTTTAATCCAAAAATTAGACAAGTATAAGTGTGATTCAGTTTACCAAATGACTAATCTAGCATACTAACAACATTAACATGCAAGATTAAGCAGATTCAAGCCAAGAAAACAACAAGAACACAAGTAGAGCACAAGTTCACCAAAAATCCAAAATTTATCAGATTTTCAAGGTTTTAAGACGAACCTCATGGATGTACATCCACACCCACGAATTTTTGAGCTTATGTACTAGCAAGAACAAGTACAAGCTTCCACAAACAACCCTGCTAAGAATCAACAAGGTTAAGAGCACAATATGAAAATCAGAAAAGTAAAAATCTTGATTAATGAAACCTTGTTACCCCACACTTGATTATACCCAAGTTATAAGCTTCACCACACCTTGATAACACAATATCAGGATGCTATGATCAGCCTTATAGCCCAAGAATTCTAAGGTTTGAACAAGAACTTAGCAAAATATCAAGAAAAGTGGAAAATGTGTAAACTTTTGCACACTCATTTTGAAAACAGGTTTTTGATTCAAGAATAATGAACAAAGAACAATAACAAGCAAATTATAAGAGTGGCACTTGAGCTTTCTTCAACAATTTCCAACACATTTCATTGATATGAATATGAGATTTACAGAAAAGTGAACAACTGAAAATTCAAGAGCAAGTTTACATGTAATGAGCTAAGGCCTTTATATAGGCATACAATGAACTACTAAGTGCATAAAAACGTAACCCTAAGCTTGATGAAGTCCCCAAATTGCCCTTTGCAGATTTTGAACTTTGAAGAACATGTGACTTGGAATTGGCGTTTTGTGGAGGTGGCATGTGTGAAAAGTTGATCAAAGGGTCCAAATATTGCTTAGGATGAAAGCTGGATTGTGAGTTGTAGATTCTCTGCTATCTTCTTGTCTTCTTGCTCAAAGGTGTAGCAGGGGAGGTCCCATGTGGACACGTGAATGATGTGGTGGCCAATGTTAAGGTTGGGTTTTATTAAGTGTAACCTTAATCATAATTCTGGAAAGAATTAAGGTTTAATTGTGGGTGAATAACAAAAGCCCAAATTTGTTAAGAACATGATGAACAAGGGGTTTGATCTGTTTTAAGGTTTAAAAGGGGTGTTAGGCGCCAAATTAACTAATCAGTTGTGATTAGTTAAATAAATGGGTGAGTGGATTGTGAGGTGGCACAATGGGAAGAGCTGATTGGTGGAGGAGAGTTAATGGGGCACGTGTCACTTGGTGATTAGTCTATGTAACTTCCTTGTCTGGCCAAATTTAACCCCTTATCTTTCCACTTCCTTTCATGTTGTAAATAATACACCAAAATCCGGATTCCTTTGTAATTGAAGTTTCCATTTTCATACTTTTGCCCCAAATACTTTTCCAAAGTATTTTCAGGGGTATTTCTTGCCATTTTGTGATTCTTGAAGGACTGATTTGGTATTTTCTTCAAGGATAATGGTCTAAACTTGTATAATTGACATTTTGGAGGACTGAATTTGTCAAATCATGTTTGACGAGGGACCATTTTTGCCAAGTCTTCAAAGTCAAGGGTCCTTTTGGTAATTTTGAGATTTTCAAAAGACCAAATTTGTAATTCTTGTAACTTGGAGTCCTTCTTGATGTGATTGACTTTGAGGAGGATACATATTGACATTTTAGCTTTGTTGAGGGGCTAAAATTGCCAATTTTTCAAAGTGGAGGGCCCTTTTTGTAATATTGACAAACTTTAGGGACCAAACTTGTAATTATAAGGATACAAGTGTATAAAGTGTCAATTCTTCTATATTGGAGGACCCTTCTTCATAAATCTTCAAATCTTCAAGGGTTTTCTTGGGAAAATTCTTCATTAGGGCTTGGTTTAATGTGCGGCTTCGTTTCCCGTGTTCGTTTTTGCATGATTCTTGTGATCTTTTGTCATTTTCTCAATATCCGTACCTAAAATACACAAGCAACAAACACAAGCATATATATGGGTATTTTGATGATATTTAATGCATTTTAAGCCCTTTTTGGACGATGAGACTATGTATAAAAGCAGTCTCATCATGAAGGCTACATTGTGGGATATTCAGCTCACTCACGAGCCTATCGGGTTTACAATCTCCATGCCAAGCATGTCATTGAAACTATTAATCTCAGGTACTTTTAAGAGAAGACAAACATCCAAGGCAAAGGTCCTGAATGGTTCTTGATTATCTTAGTGACTCATTGGGATATTTTCGTTTCAAAACTAACCAGAATGCAGGTCCACAAGTGTTTGCGTCTTTAGTGCAGGTGCTACTTCTAGCTCTTCGGACTCAGATGAGGATGATGACATTTTTGTCATACCATCCTATTCCACCACAGTCGCTCCTAACTCCAATGTTACTCATATTGATGCTACTTCATCAGACATTGTGGACTCATAAGGAGCTCTTGATATACTGCTTAAGCAACAACAAGATGCTACTACAACAGCTACTCAAGGAGGCTTTGAGTTTCCTATGAGTACTCCTGTTGTACCTGTTACTCCTGGTGATCCTATTGTTCCTCCTAGTGCAAGTTCAACACCTATTGGTAGTCCGGTTAGTGATCCTACTTCTACAACTAGGTTCTCTGGTCCTTCTGACTTGGGAAACTATCAAAAGAAGTATTCTACTAAGCTGGATGAGATTCATAAGCAACCAATAGATGGCATTTTCGACTCTGCTTCATATAATGATGACATAGTTGGGAATCTTAATAACTTGGCACCAAAAGTAGAAGTAGCTCCTACTACTATTCTGTAGACAAATAAAGATCATCCTACTACTCAAATCATAGGAGATCCTGGTTCTACTGTCAAGACTCGCCGCATGCATAAGAAATCCAAGTCTGGTCATCATGCTCTTGTGAGCTACATTGAAGACCAAAAGCGTACTAATCACATAGATTTTCTTCACTGTTTGTTTGCTTGTTTTCTCTCACAAGTGGAACCTAGGTCTGTCTCACATGCTCTTGAGGATCAAAGTTGGGTGGAGGCTATGCAGGAGGAGATGCAGCAGTTCTTGTTTCATAATGTTTGGATCCTAGCTGACTTACCAGATGGAAAGACAGCAATTGGTACCAAATGGATTCTCAAAAACAAGAAAGATGCAAGGGGTATTGTGGTAAGGAATAAAGCTAGGCTGGTCACACAAGGTCACACTCAACTAGAAGGAATTGACTATACTGAAGTGTTTGCTCCTGTTGCACGAATTGAGGCCATTCGTCTGTTTTTGGCTTTTGCTTCTTATATTGGCTTTACGGTTTTTCAGATGGATGTCAAGAGTGCGTTTTTATATGGCAATATGGATGAGGAAGTTTATGTCACTCAACCTGAGGGCTTTGTGGATCCACTTCATCCCAAGAAAGTTTACAAGGTGTTCAAAGCTCTTTATGGACTTCATCAAGCTCCTAGAGCTTGGTATGAGCGTCTATCCACTTTCTTGTTGAAGCATGGCTATAGAAGAGGCACTATTGACAAAACATTGTTCCTTAAAAGGAATGCCAAAGACATCATTCTGGTTCAAGTATATGTGGATGATATTATCTTCAGCTCTACTAGAAAGGAATAGTGTGATGAGTTTAAACAACTAATGAAAGGTGAATTTCAGATGAGTGCCATGGGAGAACTCACATTTTTCCTTGGTCTTCAAGTCAAGCAGCAGTCAGATGGTATCTTCATTAGTCAAGATAAGTATGTTCATGAAATAATTCAGAAGTTTGATGTGGAACCTCTTAGACCAGCAGCAACACCTTATGAAGTCACTAAAGTCAAACTCAAGAATGAGCCAGATCCCCTGGTAAATGTTCACATGTACAGGTCAATGATTGGCTCACTCATGTATTTGACTGCCTCATGACCAGACATTATGTTTGCTGTTAGTGCTTGTTCTAGACATCAGGTGGCTCTAACCGTGTCTAACTTGAATGCAGTCAAGAAAATCTTCAAGTATATCAAGGCACAACCCAAGCTAGGCTTGTGGTATCCAAGGGAATCACCGTTTGTTCTTGAAGCCTATAGTGACAGTGATTATGCACATGCTAATAATGATAGGAAGTCTACTACTGGTGGTTGTCAATTTTTGGGTCGAAGACTTATTTCATGGCAATGTAAGAAACAAACAATAGTAGCTACCTCCTCAATAGAAGCTGAATACGTAGCTGCTGCGAGTTGTTGTGGACTTGTGGATACAAAATCAAATGCTGGATTATGGGTTCAACTTTATGAACACCAAAATTTTCATCGACAATCAAAGCACTATCTGCATTATGAAGAATCTTGTGTTTCATCAACGAAACAAGCATATAGAGATTCGACACCATTTTATACAGGATGCCAATGAGAAGAAGCTGATACAGGTTCTTAAGGTACATACGGATGATAACGTTGCTGATTTGTTGACTAAAGCGTTTGATGGTCCGAGGTTCAACCACTTGGTGGTTCACATTGGTATGGTCAATCCTTGAGGGGAGGCTAAGCCTAAGGGGAGGCTTATTATACATATTTACTTGTACATTCTTACATCTGGTAGCTTTTAACCACATTTTTCATGGGTATCTACGGTGTGTGCAACTTCTAGTGGAAGATTTTGGTTACTCCTAGTGGCACTCTTCTGCTCCTAGTGGTTTCAAACCCTTATTATTCACTTGTGGTTGGCTTCTAGTATCAAGTTGGGTCACTATTCATTAAGTTGACTTTTGTTGACCACTCACTGCTCCTAGTGTTGACCTTTACGTGTTTTGACTTTCAGTCAACGCGAGTTACTTCTGGTGCACATATTTTGTTTATCTTTGGTAACTAGGAATTGCTAATTATGGTTTAGAGGGCAAGTGGTTACTCAGCATTAATGACTTAATTTGGAAAGGGCAACCCCCATAATTAGGGGTCAATGAACAGTCACCCTTCACATTATTTATGGTCAAATATATCATTTGACTCAATTTATCATAACCACAAAACACACACACACGCTCCTACCATTAACAATCTTCAAGCACTTATCTTCCACTGTTAAATCATCATCAATTGCATCACTTCAATACAAACCTGATCACAATAAGGTTTCTTATCTTGGAGATGGCCCAAGAAGGGACGAGTTTCTTGACATCCTGGAATACATTGAAGCTTCGAATCTAAGGTATGCACTTACTGTTTGCCCCACTATATATGATACTGTGATTCGTCAGTTCTGGGCTACTGCCACCACCCATGTTGTTTTGGGTCGCCCATTAGAGCTCCATGCTACTATAGATGGTCGCTCCTATGTGGTGACTGAGGCATCCATTAGGTCTGCCCTTCATATCCAAGATGAAGATGGCATTATCTCTCTCCCCAATGCAGAGGTGTTGGATGGTATGGCTGCCATAGGTTATAAACATGAGGGGAAGTTTTACTTCCAGAAAAATCGATTTGCCCCCCCCCCCCCCCCCCCATGGAAGATGCTTGTTCACTTTTTGATTCACTGTTTGAGTCCCAAAGCTGGGAGTTGGGATGCATTTCCCATCCCCCTTGTTACTGGGTTGGTGTGTATTGCTCAGGGTCGCCAATTTAACTTTTCTCATTATCTGTTTGATGGTGTGCTTAGTAATCTTAGTGACACTAGTTCGAAAAAGAATTTTTTGATGTACCAAAGGTTTTTGCAACAGGTTCTTATGTGCTTACCTAGGAATAGGAAGGAATATGTGCCTCCTAGGCTTACTCAAAAAGTTTATTCAACAATGGCACTTGGTTATCTTGGTCCTCTGAGGCCCCTTACTGATGTTATGTTAGGCCTTGTCCAAATGGGTTCCAATGTAGTTCCTCCAGCTGGTCAAGCCGAGGAGGAACCTCACTTGGTTGATGATCCCATGGAGGAGGAGCTTCCTGCTACTAGGGTGCCACATGTGGGTGTCGAGGAGCCGGCTGGCGAGGTTGTGGTAGAAATGCCAACTACCTCAAAGGCTCCCTCCTCTTCTCACCCACATGTGTCCCCCTTTGCTGATATTCCCCCTCCTAGCCTAGCTCAACATTCTGCTGAGAAGCCTTCTAGTTCTCATGCCCATATGGATGACCCATAATTTGCTTCTGGTCCCAATGATGCATCCCCCAAACCAAGTCCTCTTGGTAGGGAAGCTGAGGAACCCGTTACTTTGACTTCTTTGCTTGCTCTTGTGCACATGTATTATGAAAAGATTGTTTCATTGGAGGATGAGCTCAACCAACATCGCAAGCTCACAAGGGATTTCGTGCTCCCATTGGCAAACAGGGTAAAGGCCTTGGAAAAGTAGCTGAAGCGCCATAGGAAGAAGGTGGTGCTATCTGATTCTGATTAGGATGAAGAGGAGGATGGGTTGACTGTGTTGGCTATGGCTGCTTTTGCTACAAAGCCAAGTGATGACCTACCTGCTCCTCCTAGTCCTTCCCGTATTCCACCTCCTACTGTTGGCCCCATGCAAATGGATGATACTACTGGTCCTTCATCACCCACTCCTGGTCCCTCTCATGATCCGAAGGGTAAAGCCCCAATGACTGATGCACCCTTTCCTCCCAAAAGGAGAACACGTAGATAGATGGAGGAAGAAAGATTGGGAGAGGAGGCTTCTCAGCGATTGCAAGAGGAGTTTGATCAACAAGTTGTGGCTGCCTCGACGGCTGCGGCTGAGGATGAAGCCTTAAACCAACAGAGACATGAGCAGATAAGGCACAATGCCATGTTTTAGGACAATGTCGATTGGATGAATGTGATTACTTTCCTCACTTTTGACTACTCTCAATTTACCGATGTATTGGGTGCGGATGTAAATCAGGGAAATTGTGTTCAAAGGGCAATGTCATTGATGCAAAGGTAAAAGGATGTTCTTGCTGGTCAACTTTGCAAGAAACGCCGCAATAGACCTCTCTCGTATACTGAACAAAAGAGGTTGATGCAGCAATATGTGAAGAATCGATCTGGTGCCTATTATCAGACTGGATGGACATGGAAGAGGGTGAGGAAGCTATCTAATGATGAGCTTAAGGAGCTATACACCAAGATGATCAAGCAGAAGGATGTCCCTATGCCTGCTCATGCTATCTATCGCCCACCTCCTCGTGTTGTCCACACTTCCAAGCCTACTGCTGCTCCCACTCCATCCTCGGTTGGTCAAGAAGAAGGTACTTTAGGTGTTCCATCTACTGGTGCAACTTCTATTGATGTTCCCACTACCTCTTCTTCAAAGATTGATCCTACTCCTTCTACTGTTGATGTTCCTACCACTCATGAAGCTATTACCACTCCTGCTGTTACTACCACACATGTTACTCCTGTTGTTGATCCTACACCTACACCGGTTACTGAACCACTTCCCACTCCACATGCAGCTGTAGCCACTACTAAACCTATAACTGTTGATGATCATGTTCCTCCTACTGCTGCACCTACCATTGTCACGGTCAAGGAGGAATCCTCTTCTGGTGTCCCCACCCCTCGCCGTTCTATCCGTAAGAAGAAGGCTCGTCGTGGTAAGACTGTGCCATTTGAGAAGAGGGATCCTGCTCACCTAATTGATGTTGCTTATGATAGTGAGGATGAGTTACCCCTTGGCCGAGGCTGGATTGTAACTAGGGAGGTTCAACCATCCCCCATTTCTATTGGTACTTATACTCATGTGATCATGACTAGTGATGGCTACACTCGGTATGTCTCTGGGCTGCAAAGCATTTTGTCATGGGTGGAACATCATGATCTTATGCTGTTGTATGGGTTGGTTGATGCTGAGATTCCTAAGTCCCTTAGTGAGGTTCCTAACTGGCCTGGCTTGACTCTTTGGGGAGATTTGAAATTAATTTTGGATTCACCCCCTGCTGCTCCTAGTGTTGGTGTGTGGAAGGAACAACCTCGTTAAGTGGTTAAGCGATGGAAGTTGTATGTTGGATGTGTTGTGCATGTGTTGGAACGTGAATCTGGTGCTTGTGTTTTTATGCTTGTTGATTTGGAGTATCCCTTGACCATTGCTACCATGGAAGCCATGCTGGAGAGCCACCTGGTGGTGTCTAATGCTCCTTCTGGAAACGAGTCTGCTATGACCACTACGTTAGTTGAAGGTATTCAAGCTCGGCTGCATGTAGACAAAGTTGCTGCTTCTGGTATGTGATTGGTTTGTTTCTTCTCTCTTTTTGATATACATACATTCTTTTCACCAATGTGTACAGTGATTGGTGACTAACACTTTACTTAGTTTGTTAAAAGAAAAAATATATATATACTTTTATATAATATATGCTTATACTTTTCCAACATGAATCTGTTTAACTCTTGGATTTGTAACATTTGGGATGTCTTATGGTATACTACTGGTGTTGGACCTAGTCCACACAACAAATGGTGCTCAACTCACCATGTTTAATAGACAAGAAAGAGTTGATTCACTATGAGGGTACGACTTCTGTTAATGATCTAAATCAAATCCGTTGACGGCTGTGATGATTTGCCCAAAATCATTAGGGTACTCCCACTCACCATTGATTTACGTTCTAAGAGTTGGGCTGGGTTCTGGTCTCCCAGGGTGATGCTTATTCCACCACAAAGACTGGCTAGCCCAAGAGCGAGCAACTACTTGGTAAAGGCTTATCAAATCTGCTCATGTTGCTGTGAAGATTCAACAAGTGTAGATATGTTCCAAGATTTCAAGAAGCTTCTCATAATTACTAGTTGTAGCGGTCTTTGTGCTTTTACTTCTGATGGTTATATTGCTGCTACGGTTTTGCTGCTTCAATCATCGTGCTGCTTTGCTATATCTACCAAGAAACTTGAACTCAACCAGTCAAATTCAAGTTTAGGGGAGGATTGTTAGGACACATGTACTAGAGATTTGTAATAGATAAACTAGGAGGTATGTAGTTCCTCCTGGTCCTAGTAGTAGTAGGAGCAACACGTGCTCCTGGTCTAGTAGAAAGTCAAACAAAGTTATTCTTAGTAGTTTGTTAGGATATGCATGAACTATGTTAGGAAAGGATATGTATATCAGGAGTTACACATTTGTTTTTAGTGTAGTATTAGGGTTTCCTTGTAGTATAAAAGGAACCCATTGGCAGAAGGGCTAGACACATCTTTCACCATTATTCAATTCATATTAACAGTAGAAATCCTTAATAAGGATCAAGTGTTTTAGTTATACCATTTCTTCTTGATCATAGTATTTGTATTCCGCACTTATACTTTGTTTTCATTAAGAGTCTCTCTGTGAATAGACTTATGATTACAGAAGTCGTTCACCATCCTTAATAGGCTACAAGATCCACATCAAGTGGAACCAACAGATACTATAGAAGATGCCTTAAGAAATTTCATCAATTAGAACATGATGAAGTGGCTTGGAGGATACAAGCTAAACTTCATGAAGAATAGCAACAAGAAGCCATTGTAGCTGAACAAGCATTTCTTGAACCTCAAAGACTACAACAAGAGTGGAATATTGAAGAATATGAAATAATACAAGCCGAGTTGAAAGCAAGTGAGCTTCTAGCTGAGTCTATGATAGCTGAAGAGAGAAATGCATATGATGAAGATGAAAAGGCAAGATTGATTGATGATTTGGTCAAAGAACAGCAAAGGTTCTTTGTAGGAAGAGAAGATTGGAGAGAATCAAGCCTCTAACAACCAATCAACTTAGGAATCAAATGATGGCTTATCTAAAGAAAGTAAAGCATTTCACTCATGCTCAGCTGGTTAGAAAGAATTTTGATGAGATTAAGGCTCTTTAAGAGGAACACAAGAGGATTAAACTTAAATTTGTTGTTATTGGATCTGAAGCAAATAAGAGAGATATTGAAGATGTTAAGAAATATCTAGGGAAACAAAGACAATTTGGAAATACCCCCAGGCTAGAATACAGTTCTCCACTAATCAAGACAACTTATGAAAGGAAAGGCAAAAGAGTGAAAGAGACTCTTAAGAAAGATAAAGCTCAAGGTCTGGATGAGGGAACAACTCCTCAAGGTGTGACAGAGACTGATAATGTACAGACGGTACATGACCAGTCAACGGTACATAAAAATGAACTCTTGGAGGAAGATATTGTGGAAACAGAACATGAAGAAGGAACCTCCAGAGGTACTAAGAGAAAGAAATCAACTAAGAGAAAGCACCTAGAAAGGAAAAAGGGAAAGCCTAAAACTGATGAAGAAAGTGACAATGATGAGAGCTGTAGAAAGTACTTAAAGATAGTTGGATTTGTAGATCAATATATGGATACAGAGATCTTGGGAAAGAAATCTTCCATTACAAGATGGACATGTGCTTCTAATCAAGGACTTGAAGCTCATGGGATATCCAGAACAGATGGAACTTTCAGGATGTTTAGGTTATTGGAAGAAATACCTCATATACTTGATAGACAAGATATTCAAGATCTGTACAAGTAAAGAATAGTGATAATCTATTATCTAACAAGTGTGGTTGTTGTTTCTAGAGAGATAAACTAGAGAGAGAAAGTGGGAGAAATATGTGTTATATTATGAAGTGAGATGAAAACAACCAACACACCTTTCCATGAAGGAAAGGGGTTTATATACCCAATACCATTAATGGACTTGGGCCTGGCCCATGAACATGCTCATGGGTCGGGCTTACTTTAATGTTTAACTAAAACTATACTACGAGCCCTTAACTATATTGTTGGAGTGACCGAGACTATCTAACTATAAAACCATATTTCCAACAATCTCCCCCTACGGGAGGTCACTCCAAATTACAAAGTCCTAAATCTAGCATAGTAGATATTCGTTCTCGTGCTCATAGTACACTTTCTATTTTCTTCATTTTCTTTTCTTCATTTTTGTGAATATGTCTTGATTACCATTAGGCTTTGGCTTAGAGCATGTTCTTTTGACCTTTCACATGTGATCTTCGCCTTTTTGTGATGTTCGCCTCTTCGTGACTTCATGTCCCACATACCTATACTTTGTTGAATTCTTGAAAGTTTCAGAGTTGATATAGTGAAAGACTTTTAGGTTGAACTTTCTTGAATTTTTCTGAAATATTTGGTGCCGAAAGTATAAGTATGTGATAACGCTCAAATCTAACATATTTATATGAGTGTATTAGTGGTGTTTATGCATGTATTTATGTGATTATTATGAACATATGATACTTAATGAAGCTTATTTGCTATTGTAGATTCATCAATGGTTACATCACGATAAATGAAGAAAAGACGTCAATTGGAGGTGAAAAGATGAACGAGACATGAAAGTGTAGCTCTCGTATGATAAATAATACAAAGATGAAGAGTCATGGAAAGTTTGGAAGAAAGAAAGATGGACGAAACAAAGAAGAAGGACTAGAAGGGAAAAGTGGGAAAGTTGGCCCAGTTGCCACCGGCAACATGATTGCTGCCGTCGGCAAATATACGTCCATTTGCCACTACCGGCAAATCAATGCCCAGTTTCCACCGGCAACACTCCTGGTGCCGCCGGCAAGTTGCCCTGACAGATTTTGGAAAATTCACATTAAACATATCTTCCACTTCTCTAAGCAAAATTAAACACTTCAATTAAGTCCATAACATCCAAGGACCTAAGATCTTCTCCTCAACTTCATTCCCTGGAACATTTACAACCCTTGGAGCCAAAGAAAACTACTTGGTGGCCAAGGAGAATTCAAGTATAAATAAAACCCATGGGGTAGTGTTTATACCAATTTAACACTCTCAGTCATCATCTTCTACATCCTATATTCCCATATTTTCGTGATTTTGGTATCACCCCTCACCCAAGTGGTGAGGGGTGGTGGAATTGGTAGCCATGTGCATGCAATAAGCCATTGGTGATGTAGAGAAGAAAACCATACACTATAAACAATTCAGTCTCCAACAATCCTCATTCCCAAACACCCCAAAAGGCTCTATACTCACACCAAGAGGTTGATGTGCAAGAAGGCTATGGGTAGGACAAATTGTATATTGGTTGTTCATTTGGGTAGAATCATTTGGATACTATGTAGCTATGGATTTTAATGTTTGGTAACTTCTTCTTTATTATTCAATGTAGTTTTTGTTCATGATTCATGGTGATTCTTGTGTTTAGTGATATTGTGAATGTGTTGATGCTTGTATTGTTCATATGATAACTTGTGAGGATGTTTGGATTTTATTAGTGTTTTTATTGGATTATGGTGATAACGTTATATTTGGTTGAATTGGAACTTGTTCTTGTTTGTCAATTTGGTTAATCATTGTTGAGTCTATAATGTTGGAATTTATTCTCAATATGGTTGATTTCAATTCGTTAACCGACTAATGATTTGGTCTTGTTCTTGTGAAGATTGTGCAAGAGATTTAATAAACCTAACAAGTAATGGTTTAATCTAGATTATAGGTCAAGGAGTCTTTTGAATATATTGTTCTAATCATCTTTCAAGTAAAGGGAACTTATCAAATCGATAACCAAGTCTATGGGTCGAAAGAATTCTTGTTGTTATTGGTTTAGGCATAAGGCTCATGAGTGACCACTTGATTGAGACTTATGTATATTTGATATATTAAGCACTAGTATCTTATTATTGGTTCTATAGGTCGAAAGGATTACCTTTAATATGTTTTTGCAAACTAATCATCCATATATCCATGTGATCATTTAACCATACATGTATGTCTTTTGTGTGTGCCTTTAACGATTCTCATGGTGGTGTGATCGTGACAATCATATCTACCATTGTTACAAACAACTACACTTGAGTATAACCAAGTCCCATGGGACGACCTTGACTTACCAACCTAATTGCAACATGACTAAAGTATACTTGCTCGAATTTATGTTCCTAATTATATCGGTAATTCTTGTTATAAATTTAAAACCCAATGCGTGGAAAGATCGCATATCAAGTTTTTGGCTTCTTGTCTAGGATTTGTATTTGCAATTCTTTTTAAATATACCTAGCATACGAGCACATCAGGTTTTTGGCGCCGCTGCCGGGGACTTGAAAGTTCATACTCTTGAGTTTGTTTGTTTGTATCTTTGTTAGTTGGAATCGTTATCTTGTTGATTGCTTGCTAGCTTGTGTCCTTGTTTCTTGAATCGTTTGTGTTACCAATTTCTACATAACCCGAAAGAGTTGTTATACCCCATTTACCACATAGGGGGGGACGAATTTCGCATAGGAGGAATTCGGTTGGTGGTTGATTACTCTATTGGAGGCTTTGAATTGCTCCAAATTCCAATGTTTGATTGCTCTTGCTCTAGCCCTTGACAAAGGTTAGAGCACCCTTTGCTTAAAATCTCTTAATTCTCAAAAGTTGCTTAATGATCTTGGCGCCAAAATGAAATATTTGGTGTTGGGATTTCCTCTCTTGTGTGCTTAAATTGCTTGTTTCAATGATTGATTGCTAAATGTGTCCCAAAGTGCTTGTTTCAAAAACCCAAAAACCTTGTCCCGAATCACTCTAGTTTATGACTAGAACTACTTGACCACATGAATTGTGTTTGTTTGTTTGTTTTCTTATTTTGTGAGATTTTTGTTTTGTTATGTGTCATGTGTATAAGTGTTTTTATGTCTTGTGTGCTTGCTTGATTGTTTGCTTGTTTGCATTTCCAATTGTATGCATACTTTTAGTTCTTATTTTCCTAGTTTAAGGGGGCGTTTGGATTCATCATTTTCTAACGATTTTGATCATTACAAAAATTCTCCTTTAGTCAAAACAGATGGTATTTGATACCTTAAGTCATATTTGTTAAAATAAAAATTCAGAAAATTGTTTTGAAAAAGAAATGGTAAATCAAAGTAAAAAAAAAAGTTTTTTTCCTACACTGGAGTAGTTGCCGCCGGCAAGACAAGGCTGCCGGCCGGCAACTGACCCACTTTTTCCCCTCTGCCGCCTGCACCACATCCTTGTCGGCCGGCAAAAGACCCATTGTTTCACCCATGACGCCGGCACCACATGTCTGCCGGCCGGCAAAAGCCCTATTGTTTCACCTTGCTGCCGGCAACACCCCCATGCCGGCCGGCAAGGGTGTCAGACCAAAAAAAAAAATTTGCGTTGCCGACGGCAAATGCCCCTTTCCGGGAGGTAAATCACATTCTGTGATCACGTTGTCGGCGGCAAATATGGCTTGCCGGCGGCAACTGGAATTTTCTGAAAAAAAATTTATTTCTTTTTATCTTTTTTTTATTTGAACTAGGCCTTCACCAAAACCATTCTTAATTGTGTTTTTAACTTGTTAAACATCCGTTAATCGAGTTTTAAACCAAGTCTTAATAAAGCTTATATCCCGCCCAACCGCCCCGTTTTAATAATTTTGTGCCTTGTTTGTATTTTTATTCACTCCGATTAATTCCCACACCACGTGGATAGACCCGAAGTCTTGAAAACCATCCGGTTCAATAGATTTGGTACAAAACCTCTATTAGATGTTTTTGTTTCATTTAGTTAAAAAAAATAGGTTTTAAATTTAGATTTGAGATATATGTTGGTGTCGAGAGTTTGTGGAAATTTTATTGGTTGTGTTTAATAAAAAAAAGAGAAAAATTTATGAAAACCATTGCTCGAAACTTATACTATTTGTTTCCCAGAAATTTTTGCGAGTAGTAAAATTTTTGAGTCATGATAAAAAAAAGAACGTCAACTAATCATATTCTTATTTCTTACGACGTACCCTACGCGTTCCCTAAATATTTTTGCGAGTTGGATAAGTTTTACAGTAAGTTTTTGTGAAAAAAAAATAGAAAGAAAATAAATATACAAACTCATAAGCATCTACTAGTTCTCAAATCTCATTTTTTTTCTTTTAGTTGTTCAATTTTTCGTTTTTAATCTTTCTTAGTATTTATATGGCATCAAATAAAGTAAGTTTTTCTCGTCTTTAAAATTATTAGTCATTTTTTATTATTATTGAATTTTTTTTTAGTTTTTCGTATTTTGTTTTTGTTGAGTCGTGTTATGTTTTTAAGTGTTTAGATTGTTTTTATTTGTCATATGTGTGATGTTTACATATGCATAATGTTTGTTCTTGTTTGTGTTAGTTGTCTTGTGTGTGTTTCTTTTTCTTAGCATGTGTGCTTGTTTGTGTTGTTTAAGTTCATGTGGTTCATGTATGAACTTTGTGGGTGTGTTCACTTGAAACCCTCACGAGACTACAACTCGTCCACTCGGGATACCGAGGGGTTTAAAGGATTGTTGCATACCCTAAATGCAAGCGTGTTGCCTACGAAAGTGTGCTTAATAAATTAATTTGTTTTGTAGTTTAGCTTATTTTGCAGGTTCAATAAAGCTTATGGATGATGGATTGGTTATGATGGATGATTGGTATGTGTATACACATGATGGAGGTGAAATCGCTTGATCTTCCTTACTTGGAATCTTATTATATGGAGATCAATGGCAATTTCTTAGCCCTAGAAGTTTCGTTTCTCTTGGACTATTTATTATTTTCCTAAATATTCATGCTTTGAAGTTTATTTTTAATATTGAGTCTAATCCAAAACTTAAGTGTGAGGAGAAATAAATGGAAGAATGAAACTAAATTCTAGTATCTAAAATTTTTGGGTTATTATAAAAAAAGAAAAAAAGAAAGAAAAAAGAGGAGAGTTTGTACACTTGTTTGCCCTTAGGATTTAAAAGTTTTCACACGTTTATTTGTAAATATGTTTCCATAATCATTCACATGGTGTAAAAATATATAATAAAAATAAAAATAAAAAAAGTTGTAGTGAGATCACACTTGTGTGATATAAGTGTATATGCGTGATAAAGAGGCAACCGTAGGAATTATACCCAAAAAGCCTTTTACATTTTTCTTCTTACCTAGTTGCATCGATTAGCTAACCTCCCATATTAACCTTTTGTTAGCACTCTCGTTTAGTGCTAGATACCCTTAGAACACCCGTTGAGTCATTCTTTTCATTTTTGTTAAATCCAATAAAAAGAAAAAAAATATCTAACCTTAAACCTTAGTCTAACCCTTGTCGAAGTCTAAATGGTGGGTTGCTAGTTGCTTGGTATGGTGGATCATTTTTTATGATTATTAGTTGCCACACTTCGCTATGTGTGTGCCATTCCAACAAAGACGGATGATGCATACTTCTTATTTGTATTTCTTGTAGTGTGTGCTTAAGCGAAGTGTGAGGGGAGCATGTGATGTATGTTAAAAAAATGAAAAAAAGAGGAGGATGAGAAAAATAAAATAAAAAATAAGTCATCGAAAAAAAGTAAAAAAAAAAGTGATGACAATATTATGAAGATGAAGGAAGATGGAGTATGTTTAGATATCGATTAGAAAATGTGCTAAGATGTGATATATATATTTGTGTTTATCGATATGCGTTGAATAAAGCTCGTAGCAATGATCATATTTTTTTGGGCTTGTGATTTGTTCGGTAACTAGCAACACGAGACTCAGACTTTTACCTTGTATATTCGTGATACCTCTTATAAAATTCCCATGTCTTATCCATACTACTAAGATACATCACTTAAGCCTGAACTTAAGATTTTCTATAAAAGGAAACGTTTGCCAACTAAGACAAGTGAATCATCCCCTCAGGCCACCTCTGACACAAGTAAAGCCAACTGTGAACCCCCATGTGCTTCTATAATTGATATCGCTAACCCACGTCAAAGCATGCAAATTCCTAATGAGATTGCAGGTACCAAAGTTGATGTTCCAAAAGAACGAAGCGGTCCAATCGTTGTGTACCGTTCAACTAAGGACACTCTTAGAGTTTGGTTGCTGAAGAAGCAGATATCATGGCTTCTGAGCAACACAGCTCTGAACCCGCGCTTCATGAGATGGGACCCGGTGCTATAAGTTCCGGATTAGTTCCCAACAATCCTACTTCTACATCATTTTTACCACCATCAAGGCCCGAGTGGGATAAACTGTTTCAACCGTTGTTTGATGAATTCTTCGATCCCCCGACTGATGAAGTTCCAGTACCTGTAGTAATTGCTCCAATACCTGAAGTGGTTGCTCAAGTTAATGAACCTTTATCTAATGCATCTACAATTCAAGTTGAACCTGATGCACCTTCACCAAGTGATTCACAAACTACACCTGAATCATCACCCCTACTTGTGCCTAATGATGTAGAAGAGGATACTACTGATCACGACTTGGAATATGCTCACTTGCAAGAGCTTCCTTTCTTTGGTGTAGCGATACCTGAAAACCCTTCAGCCGCGTCTACCTCAGAAGAAGCTCCATCTATTGTTCACTCCAGACCACCCAGGATTGAAAACCATAGCACTAAATGGACAAAAGATCACCCAATTAGGAATGTTATTGGAGATCTAGATCGACCAGTCTCTACACGCCATCAACTACAAGAGAGTGCACTATATTGTTACTTTGATGCATTTCTCTCTGAAGTTGAACCCAAAAATTGGCAGCAGGCTATGACCCAATCATCTTGGATCGAAGCTATGCAGGAGGAACTCAATGAATTCAAACGACTTGAAGTATGGGAATTGGTTCCTCGCCCTGACAAGGTTAACATCCTTACTTTGTTATGGGTTTATAAGGTTAAACTTGATGAGATGGGTGCGGTATTGAAGAATAAAGCAAGATTGGTCGCTAGAGGATATAAACAAGCCTTGGGTATAGACTTTGAGGAATCTTTTGCTCCTGTGGCTAGATTGGAGGCGATTAGACTATTCCTTGCGTTTGCTGCTCATATGAATATGATCGTCTATCAAATGGATGTGAAGACGGCATTTTTGAACGGTGAACTAAGGGAAGAGGTTTATGTTAGTCAACCGGATGGGTTCGTGAGTACGGAGTCTCCTAACCATGTGTACAAGCTTAAGAAGGCTCTCTATGGGTTGAAACAAGCTCCACGCGCGTGGTATGATCTCCTGTCAACATATCTCATGTCGGAAGGCTTCTCCAAAGGCAAAGTGGACCCCACTCTATTCACTCTCAAGGACGGCAACGACATGCTTCTGGTACAAATTTATGTTGATGATATAATTTTTGCTGCCACTAACATAGAATTGTCTAAACAATTTGAGAAGATAATGTCCACACGCTTTCAGATGTCGATGATGGGAAAAATTTCATTTTTCTTAGGATTACAGATTTCTCAGAATCCCAGAGGCATCTTTATTAATCAATCCAAATATGCTCTAGAATCTCTTAAGAAATATAATTTTGAGAATTGTGACCCCGTAGACACTCCAATGGTGGAGAAATCCAAGTTAGATGAAGATAGGGATGGGATTATTGTCGATCCGAAACTTTACCGTGGAATGATCGGCACCCTTCTCTATCTGACTGCTAGCAGGCCTGATTTGCAATTTGCTGTATGCATGTGTGCCCGGTATCAGGCTCGGCCTACCTAAAAGCACTTACATGTTGTGAAAAGGATCTTTCGGTATCTAAAAGGAACACTTCATCGTGGTCTATGGTATCCGAAAGATTCCTCGATTGCTTTAATATCATACGCAGATGCCGATCATGCTGGATGTCAAGATACGAGGCGTAGCACTTCTGGATCTGTGCAACTCCTAGGAGATAGATTGATCAGTTGGTCTTCAAAAAGGCAGAAAAGCGCTGCAATATCAAGCACGGAGGCTGAATACATCGCCATGTCCGGTTGTTGTGCTCAAGTCCTTTGGATGAGATCACAATTAACTGACTACGGTCTTGGATTTAACAAAATCCCGATGTATTGTGACAACAAGAGCGCCATTGCCCTTTGCTGCAACTATGTTCAACACTCCCGGGCCAAGCACATAGACATTCGCTACCATTTCATCAAGGAGCAGGTGGAGAACGGAGTGATCGAGCTGTATTTTGTCACTACTGAGTACCAGCTGGCAGATATGTTCACCAAAGCCTTAGATCGAGGACGAATCGAGTTTTTGATCGACAAGCTTGGCATGAAATCATTCACTCCAGCGACTCTCAAAGAGTTGGCAGAAGAATCAGCTGAATAGTCGTGGTAAACTATTCAGAGTATCCTTTGGTTGTGATCATGTATATTATCGTAAATATATAAACCACAAAAAGAAAATACAAAAATATAAAACCAAGAAAAACCATAAAAAATATAAAACCTAGAAAAACCATAAAAAATATAAAATCTAGAAAAACCATAAAAAGTATAAAACCAAGAAAAACCAAAAATATTTTTCGTTTTAAATCGGGCATGTCTTTTAGTACGGTAATATTTACGGCCTTAGAAATGTCGATCAATATTGACACGGTGCCATAAATAGAGTCCGTATAAAAGTTGTACATTTTTAAAACATGCCCATAATGGCTTGTAGTTATTTCAGACTGCAACCCGGTTTTCATATTAAAGTCACGTATTTCCTTGGAAAACGTTGGCTCAGAACGGGAATTAATTTTCTCGGGCGTGATTTACAAGCCAAATCATGCAAAGGGATCAAGTTTACTTTATAACTTGGTCTGACACGAATTTGTGTACGTCTCAGTGCATTAATTTGTTAAAATAAGAGAAATCTTATTAAAACCACGAATCAATATTTTTCAAGAGAAATTGGAAATGCTTTCATCATTATTTGACTCTTTAAACAATGACTACAGCTCTTTAAATAGAAAACGGGTCATCGTTTAAGGGGGAGAAAATAGTAAAATCATCTTCATCATTAAAATTGATTTTCAAAAGTGATTGTGAAAATTAAGGGCTACATGGTAATTGAGTGGTTTTGCTTTAGAAAACGACTAGTGTTCGTTCTAAGTGATAGGCATTGCTTTTAGATATTGGAGACATGCTAATAGATGCATTTGCTATTTTGTGTGCAAGTTAAAAACAAAAAGGGTTAAGTGATATGAAAACAGTTAGAAACAAAAAGAAAAAGGAGTGAAATTGGAGGACTTAAAGTGACATGTTGTGAAATATGTTGGAATTTGACCTAAGTCAAATAAAACACCCCCGCCCCTTATGTTTTTTTCACTGTTTATCTAATATCTTGCCGCCATTGTTACACACACAAACACGCATTCAAAATCATTCGTTTATCCATCTAGATCCGGTTCTTTCGACTAAATAAGGTAAATTCATCAATATGCTAACTTCTAATCTACATTTCTTATCATATAATTCGGTTAAACATGCTCATTTAATCAGATTAATCCATTTAGGGCGTATGATTAAATTAGGGTTTATTAACTAAGGATTTGTGGTGGGTTTTATGCGGATTTGTATGCTATGATGTTTATATGCCTTAGTTTGCCTTAAAAACTCACAAACGCGCTAGATTAATCATCTGAGTTTAGTTTGGAAAAGTTCCGGATGAACGTGGCTTAAAACTTCCGAATGAAGGAATTCTTCTGAAAAACTTCCGAATGAAGAAGTTCCGAATGAAGGACTTCCGAATGAGGAAGTTCCGAATGAAGAACTTCCGAATGAAGGAAGTTCCGAATGAAGAACTTCCGAATGAAGGAAGTTCCGAATGAAGAACTTCCAGATGAAGGAAGTTCCGAATAAAGAACTTCCGAATGAAGGAAGTTCCGAATGAAGGAAGTTCCGAATGAAGGAACTTCCGAATGAAGGAAGTTCCGAATGAAGAACTTCCGGATGAAGGAAGTTCCGAATGAAGAACTTCCGGATGAAGGAAGTTCCGAATGAAAGAACTTCCGGATGAAGGAAGTTCCGAATGAAAGAACTTCCGGATGAAGGAAGTTCCGAATGAAGAACTTCCGGATGAAGGAAGTTCCGAATGAAGAACTTCCGGATGAAGGAAGTTCCGAATGAAGAACTTCCGGATGAAGAAGTTCCGAATGAAGAGAAGTTCCGAATGAGGAAATGTTCCGGATGAAGATGTTCCGAATAAGGAAAAGTTCCGGATGAAGAGATTGATTATTCTTGTTTGCATGCTATCTATGTACTTGTTGTTTTATCTTATGAAATGTGTTATGCTTAGAAGTAAGAATGATATATATCTATCTGTCTTTGTGCATCAACCTTTCATGTCTTATCTTAAGCAGATAAAATGACTAATCCAACAGTACAAGCTATCCAAGAATCTAGAGAAGCCGATATTGCTAAAGCTCGAACCCTTAAGTTTATACCCAACAACTATAGGCTGAAGCAAGTTTCTAAATCCACTCATCATGGTTTTAAGGTCGCCATAGCCATTCTTGATAACTCTCATTTCAAGAACGCCCTTAGGAATACAGCCTCGGTGCCTTATGAGTATATGTTTGAATTTTGGGCAACCAAGGATTTCACTTCGAACAAGATCACCTTCACCATCGACAACAAGCAGCAGACACTCACCGTTTCAGACTTCCGTAAGATTCTTGGTATACGGGATACACCCAAGGGCATGTCTTTCTCAAGGGATCCTAATAAAGATGAACTCGCGGAGTTATTTGACGCACTTGGATGTCCGGAAATACGAGTTGCATCTGAGTTTACTACTGCTAAGGTAGGACAACCCTGGAGAGCTTTGATGGGTATTCTCAGTAAATGCCTTACACCAAGAACGAGTGGACATGATGCTTTGCGCAGTCCGATAATGAACCTCTTCTATGGCATGTACAAAGCTGCGAATTCAGATTATGCTTTGTTGATATGGGAAGAATTCACCTTTCAACTCTTCCACAACAAGAAGCTGAAGACAAACTTCTTTCCTTATCCTCGGTTTATTAAGCTCATCATAAATTACTTTATGAAGCTTGATGCTACTATTGATAGGCGTACAGGAGGTCGCTATCACACTGAAGAAGCTGATGATACTGTAGATCTGAGGCATGAAGGACCGTCTACTGGTGTGATTCCGGGTCCTGTTCCTGATTACCTTCTATCTGAAAAAATCAAAGGTTCTGCAGATTACAAGCTACTGCAGCTAGAAATCCAAAGGCTGAAAGCAAACCTTCAAACTGGAGAAGACTCATCCACAACGGTTAAGAGTAAAGGTAAACGCAAACAACCAGCTGCGTTACCTGAACCCGAACCAAAGAAGAAGAAGTCAGAGGGTAAGAAGGGAAAGGGTAAGGATTTGATGCGTCTACGTGATGAAGAAAATATTGTTGATCCTACTCTTGACAAATCCAAGCAACAAATGATGAAGATTGCTATTAAAAGGAGTAGGAAAGATACAGGCGGTAGTGGTTCAGGTGCGAGGGTAGATATCGAGGATGAGTACGAGGAACCGCATGATGTTGATGAGTTTGGGTCACCTGAAAACTATTCCACTTCGAAGGAGCCATCAATCCCTATTTCAGCAAGTGTGGTAAAGGAAACTGTTGCTCCTACGATCATGGTGTCAACTCAACCCTTAACAACTCAACCTCCACCCATACAACCTTTACCAACCCGACCGGCTTCAACACCATTTCTTCCACCACCCATAATCCCTGTCCCTAGTACAGCAGTAACAACCGAGCCCCTCCGGTCAACCCAAAGCAGCTCTGCAACATCTGCAATGGCTGCATTAGTGATGGCCGAGATGTTTGATACTAACAAACGCGAAATGGATGAACTTCGCCAAGAGTTGCAAAGACGAGCTCAGAGGGAAGAAGAATCAAGGAAAGCTCAAGAAGAGTTGATTGCCAAGTTCGCTGCAGACATGGAAGCTACACGTAAAGCTCATGCAGAGGAACTTGCTCAGGTTAAGCAAGCTGAGGCTGATAAGCATGCTGCACGAATTACCAGACTTCAAGCGATGAGGGATAAATATAAGGAACAAAAAGAAGCACTTGAAGCATCTGTGAAAGAAAGAGTGCAAGAATCCGTTGAATCCTTAATGCCTAAACTTCACGATGAGTTGAAGACACTTGCTGCTGACAACTTGATGGTCAAATCATCCAACCCTTCAGAAGCCGCCTATAAGATTGCTTATGACCTGACGGATTTTGAATTGAAGAAGATCCTTAAGGCTCGAATGGTGGAACTTGGGTCGTATAACAAGTCGAGGATTCAACGGGCTCTATATAAATCCCTGAATGATGCTATCATGGAGGATGATAGATTATTCAAAATGTTTGGAAGTGTGGTACCATATCACATCTTACCTGAGGAAAAAAGGGAAGAGAGTGAAGAAGAGGGTACGGGTGAAGAAGAGGAAGAAGAAGAAGAAGAAGGTGAAAAGGAGAAAGACGATGACGAAGGTGGTGATGATGATGAGGATGATGAGGATGATGACGAGGATGAGGATGATGATGATGGCGATGATGGTGGTGATGAGAATCAGGAGAGTGCTAGGGGTAGTAACGGGGATGACAATCAGGATGATGATGGGGGTGAACAACCGAAAGAGGGAGACAAGGTTACCAGCTCCAAGCAGCCTGCTACTAAGACTGGAACCAAGTCCACAAAAGATGCAGGACAGAAGGACAAGTCGACATCCTCAGAATCAAGACGAACTAAGTGGCGCCACGATGTGAATGCCACTACAGCGTCATCGGTTCCTGGTATCTCTGTCGCTGTATCTTTACCTATTACCACTAACCCCATTAGTTCTGCTGTTGTTCCTCCTGTGATTGCAGAATCAGTGACGGAACCCGAAGCTGCACAACACTCCCCAGTTCAAGACACTGCTGAAATGCCTGAAACAGAACCAACAGATGTTCGCACTTCAACTCCTCAACAACAAGTTCAACAATCTACGATTCCTGAACCAAGCATACGAAATTGGGAAGACACGTTGGAGATAGACGAGTCTGCACCACCACAAGCTTGGATCACGGCAGCAGCTCAATATGATCCGATCACAGATGCTGACAAAGATGTGCTGTATCTGCGTATCCGAAGTCCGATTGACTTATGTGCATTTCTTGCTCATGAGTATAAGACTTCGGTTACTCCATCCTTGGTCAAGAAAGCGATGAAAGATAAGAGACTGCGTGCCAAAACCCGATTACCCCGAATGGAGTTCGAGTATTATGCCGATGAGATCATAAAGGCTTTGAAAACCGTTCAAAGGCCAGGACTTCATGAATCAGAAAGAGCTCCACCTCCAATGGATCCTGCTCAAGATAATCAGATTGCTCTTGACTTCTTCGTCACCAACGATCTTGAGTATCTACTGAAGGGATCATCAAAGTACGCAACCTCCCTGACATTGCTGAAAGCTGCCAACTGGGGGACAATACCCTATATCGAGGAAAAGGTAAATCGACTCTGGGTCCCAAAAATGAATCGTAATTATGATATGTATGCTGTCATAGGTGCATCTCATTGGGACGAACGAGTCCGAAGGGCGTACAGGGGTTGCTGCTTGGTCAAGTCTGGAAGCAATGTTAGATCTGACATCCGTATCTCCAGCATCTTAGGAATGAAAACTGAAGCTAAGAACGGCTACTATCATGTGACGGAGATTCGCTTGAAAAGGGAGGATGACAGGGAATACAAAATCCAGCAAGGAGACTTTTCCATCATTCGCCTTGAGGATATTGAAGATATGCTGCTTCTGATGACCCGAGATCAACTTACTCACATTCCTCGTGAAGACCTGATTGCTTTGAATACAACACTTCGTATGTTCACACGAAGCGTTGTCATCAAGTCACGAGTTGAGGATCTTCAGTTGGGAGTCGAAAGCTATCAGAGGAGGCTCAATTTAACCCGTCCTGTGAATCAAGTGCTACCTCAACACGTAGAAAGATGTCCTTATACCGGCATTTCTGTCCCGAATTCCGGCATTTTCTACTTGAACAGTCGAGGTTTGATGAAGTTTATGAGGGTGGGTGAGCTTCACAAGTATAGTGATGGAACTCTTATACAAGTCAGAGATAAGTTGGAGCATCTGAACTCGGGTGGGACTTTGCCAGAGATGACGGAGGATTGGCATCCGGGTTACCGGCAGATGGCAAAGTATGTGATCAAAAAGATCGATCAAAAGCTCCGTGAACGTAGATTGATGAGGAGCTTGGAAAGATTCGTGGGTGGAAGACCGTATTTAGTGCACCACAAGCTACTGCAACGATCCATCTGATGGGTCGTACATCTCAGGTCACTTTCTATTGGTTTTCAATTGTGAATATGTAAATTTGTGAATAATGTGCTTGAATGGCTTGGTGTAGTGTTAAGGTATGATAATTTTTCAAGAATTTCTCACGAGATTCTAAATCTTTCAAAATATGTCATACCAAAGCACTACAACTATCCCTTATTAACTTAAGGGGGAGCAATAACTTGTTCTATGGCCAAAACATCGATTTCATTTTTACCCAAAGACCGGTTAATCCATTCAATATCCCAAATATTAATGGTTAACATTTTGGATAAGGGGAGAAAATGGGATTAAGGAGACGTAAGTGATACTTGGCTAAAAGATGAAAAAGACTTTAAGATTATCCAACTTAATATGTGTAAAGCACGTGTTAAGGGGGAGCGTTTTTGATGAACAAAACACCTAAGGTACAAAACTTTTGATTTCAATATCACAAGTACCTTAGGTGATTTTCAATGATTTTTCATGGTGGCAATTCCTTCCCAAAACACGCTTAATTCACGACGGATGTGGTGACAAAAGGGTGGTAGGAATAGGTTTAGTCCAATGATTCATCAGAGCCGATGGAATCTTCCCAAGGACAATTCCCTAGATAGAATTAGAAGTCCTAGGAAAGATGGAGAAAGAATGTGAACGTAGCTGAATGCCGACCAAGTACTTAAGCTAGCACTGGAACAATCACAACAAGGTGCTAGTGATGACGTATTGGTAAGCATTGAAGGGGTTGAAGAATGAAAAAGAAATGTAAAGATAAAGGGTGTAAAGAAAGAAGCCCTCCTTACAACTTTAGGCAGAAACCGGGTCAATACATATGCTATTGAGGTCATTTTTGTTAATGATTCTCGGTATTGAAGAAAGACGTCATGGACCCAGTGATGCAATGCACAACCCTTCCCCAGCTAACTCAAATATCTCTCAAAAGGTATTTGTTTTAATCACACGGAGATCAACACGTTATCTATTGGTTTATTCACTCCGAATAAACTGGTATTGAAAAGGTGGCACTCCTCTCCAGCCATCGCTCACTAAATCAAAACGCACAATCGAGTCTAGAGCCAAGAGATCATCAAAAGTCTCATTAGGACACTTTCCATTTATTCCTTGCTTTCTCACACACTGTGAAAAGTAAGAGATTTTCATGAGTCCTACGCAATATTCGTGTAATATTGCCAGAACATCCGAGTAATACGTAAGTATTACAATGAAGATGGAAATCCTGCTTGAGCCAACATCAAACAAGCTCATGGTAGGTTATACGTGCGGTTCTTTTAGAACCAATCTTGTGAAAAACTGGAAGGTAACAGTGGTTTAATTCTTAATTGAACTTAAACTCGTTCCAGGCCTCTTCGCATTATCATATGATCTTGCCAGAACACTCAGAGTGACTCTTTATTGACCACAGTGACGAGTGGAAATCCTTCTAGTGTCAACATCAAACAGCACTTGGTAGGTAACGTGCAAGATTCTTTATGAATCGAGCTCGTGACAACTGGAAAGCAACGATGGTGAAAATCTTAATTGAAATTCACTTGTTCCAGGTTTCATGAATTGACGGCTTTTAATCACAAAGATAATTTATCCAAGTGATTCACTCTTTATGTTCGCAGTCAGCTTTGGACGGTCGAATAAAGAGAACGGGTTTACCCGCGAAATCCTGTCAGGAAGTTACTTAATTGAAACTATCCGTCACGGGTACGATATCTAATATCGTCCAACGGTCTTCACCGACCGGAGGTAAAATGCTACCGAATTAGAATAAAATGTTCAAAGCCATTTTATTCGTGTCGTTGCTGTGTACCTGCTAAAGACGGTGGCGTTGCTGAGTACCTGTTGAAGACGGTGGCGTTGCTGTGTACCAGTGAAGACGGTGGTGTTGCGGTGTACCTGTAAAAGTCGTTCCCACATGCTTATGTCTTTCGCAACAAAAATTCAAGAAAGTACAAGATGAAGTCTTCCGCTGTATCAAACTCTGAAGCTTTCAAGAATCCAACAAAAAGACGTAAGTGTGTGGAACATGAAGTCACGAGGAGGCAAAGTTCACAAGAAAGGCAAAGATCGCACGTGAAAGGCCAAAGAACAATGCTCTCAAGTCAAAGCCAAAAAGATCAAACCAACATATTCACAACAAAAGAAAGAAAAGAAGAAAGGACTACGAGCTAAAGAACGAAGACTTAGTATAGTATGCTAGGTTTAGAACTTTGTAACGTGGAGTGACCTCCCTTAGGGGGAGATTGTTAGAAATACGTTTTAACGTATATTAGAAGTATCGGTCACTCCACAATATGATTTATGTTGTAATAGCTCGTAGTTAGTAATTAGTTATTATTTGCTTATTAACTTAAGTAAGAACCGGTCCATGGGCTTGTCATGGACCGGCCCAAGTCCACTTATGACTTGGAACTATAAATACCCCTTTCCACTAAGGAAAGGGGTTGGTTGTTGTCATTTCTTGGATTCCATATTAATAAATTTCACATAGTTTCTCTCACTTTCTCTCTCTAACTTTCTCTCTCTAGAAATCAACAAACCCCTTCATAGATTCATTGATTATCAATATTCTACATATCAGAGAAACAAATGTCTCGGGGGATTCATGGTTAAGCTGCACAAAGGACTTATAGTCACATTACAGACTATGACTCGATCTTCAAAGAAAGGAAAGTTTATCGCCGATGATAAACTTATCCTTACAACGAGAAATTAATTTTTCTCGGGCATGAGCTTATATCGAAAACATTCAAGGTTTTTAAGCTCATTCACAATGACTTACAGTTAAATGTCAGACTGTAACTCGAACTTAAAATAAAGGAAAGTTTATCGTTTATGATAACTTATCCTCTTAACGAGAAATTCACCTTTCTCGGTCATGAGCTTGTATTAAAACATTCGAAGTTTTAAGCTCAGAAAGGAAAGTGTATCTTTTAAATAAGAGAACTTTTCCTCATAACGAGAAATTAACCTTTCTCGGTCATGAGCTTTCCGTTAAAACAGTCAAAGTTTTCAAGCTCATGAAAACGACTTCTAAGTAAATGTCAGCTTAGGACTCGTTCTTCAGATAAAAGGAAAGTTTATCGCCGATGATAAACTTATCCTTAACAACGGGAAGTTTACAACTTCTCGGACTTGAGCTCGTTTTTTAAGATATTCAACATCTTAAGCTCAAGTAATTGGTTTTCAAAACTTTGAACACAATTTTTCGAGAATTTCTCAAAAGGTTTTTCTAAATCTTTCAAAATTGTGTGTTCAAAAATGTTTTGATAAAAAGAGCATGTCTTCTGGAATCGATAATATTTACGAACCTAGAAATGTCATTCAATAATGACACGGGGTTGTAAATAAAGTTCGAGCAGAAGTTCAAACTTTTAAAACATGCTCAAAATGGTTTGCTATTATTTCTGATAGTAACCCGCTTTTCACTTTGAAGTCAAGCATTTCACCGGAAAGCTTTGACTTCAAAATCCGAAGTTATCAACTCCACAATCCAAAGTTCGTTGCAATTGATATCTACATACTCGACGATGCGACTACTCAAACGGTGACTACAGCTCTTTCAATAGAACACGGGTCAACAATTGAGGGGGAGCAATTGTCCAGCATTCAGAATCCTTGATGCCGAGAGTGCCAAGTTCACATTTTGGTGTTAAGACAAAGATATCAATCATATACATGGAGTCAAGAGATAACTTCAGAAGTTACGAGGATGACCAACATTCGTGAACAAGAACCATGTGCTTCTTTCATATGATGTTCTCCATCATTCAGGTCCAACCTCGTAAAATGCTAATATTGTGAATTCATTATCATATATGATCTTTGCACGTGATAAATACCTTACACCTGTGTTTAAAAGGTATTTAATTTACGTTTCAAGTACACCCTCATTAATTTGAGGGGGAGCTTGAGTAATTCATGAAGATAATTGGATTTACATTTTTCTTCCCAAATTCTCTTAAAATGCTATTAAATCAATTGATATTAAAAACATCGATTGGGTTAATATTTTTAATATGGGGGAGAAAATGTGATTTAATATGGGAAATGATTAATCACAAATGGTTTGACTTAACGTGTTAGCTCATCCCGACATGTGCGAAATGTTTTCGAATATCGTAGCATATGTTAAGGGGGAGCAAAATGGATTTGCACTTCAAAATGGATTTCATGGTGACATACACTTACCCAAAACATCTCTATTCACAACGGTGAAGATTGTGGTGACATAAGGATGGTAGGATAGGTTAAAGTCCAATGATTTCTCTAGAACCGGAGGAATCTTCCCAAGGACATTCCATAGCTAGAAATAGTAGTCCTTAGGAAAGATGGAGGAAGATTGTGAACGTAGCTGAATGCCGACCAAGTACTTAAGTTAGCACTGGAACAATCACAACAAGGTGCTAGTTATGACGTATTGGTAAGCATTAAAGGGGTTGAAGAATGAAAAAGAATTGTAAAGATAAAGGGTGTAAAGAAAGAAGCCCTCCTTACAACCTTAGGCAGAAACCGGGTCAATTCATATGCTATTGAGATCATTTTTAATGATTCTTGATATTGAAGAAAGACATCATGGACCCAGTGATGCAATGCACAACCCTTCCCAGCTAACTCAAATATCTCTCAAAAGGTATTTGTTTTAATCACACGGAGATCAACACATTATCTATTGATTTATTCACTCCGAATAAATTGGTATTGAAAAGGTGGCACTCCTCTCCAGCCTCCGATCACTAAAATCCAAAAATGCACGATCGAGTCTAGAGCCATTTGAGATCATCAAATATCTCATTAGGACACACTTTCATTATTCCTTGCTTCTTCACACACTGTGAAAAGTAAGTAAGATCTTAAGAGTCCTACGCAAAATCTTCATGATCTTGCCTGAACATCCGAGTAATACGAAAGTATTTACAATGAAGATGGAAATCCTTCTTGAGCGAATATCAAAAAGCTCATGGTAGGTGACTTGTGCGATTCTTTATGAATCAAACTTGTGATAACTGGAAAGCAACAGTGGTTTAATTCTTAAATGAATTTAAACACGTTCCAGGCCTCTACGCATTATCATATGATCTTGCCAGAACATTCAGAGTGACTCTTTATTGATCACAGTGACGAGTGGAAATCCTTCTAGTGTTAACATCAAACAGCACTTGGTAGGTAACTTGCAAGATTCTTTATGAATCAAGCTAGTGACAACTGGAAAGCAACGATGGTGCGGTTCTTAATTGAACTTCACTTGTTCCAGGAACATGAATTGACGGCTTCAAATCATGCGGATAATATTATCCAAATGATTCACTCTTTACGTTCGCAGTCAGCTTTGGACGGTCGAGTAAAGAGAACGGGTTTACCCGCGAAATCTTGTCAAGGAGGTTCTTAATTGAAACTACCTGCCACAAGTACGATATTTAATATCGTCCAACGGTCTTCACCGACCGGAGGTAAAATGCTACCGAATTAGAATGAAATGTTCAAGGCCATTTCATCCGTGTATATTGTTTGTTGCTAACTGTCTTATGCAGCGTAACAAGAAGGTGGCATTGCGGTGTACAATCCAGAAGAAGTCGTCACCACATGCTTATACTACATACACTTAGTACTTCAACAAATTCAAGAAAGTCTGAAGGTCAAGTCTTCCGCTGTATCAAACTCTGAAGCTTTCAAGAATTTAAAGGTATAAGTATGTGAAACATGAAGTCACAAAGAGGCAAATTTCACAAGTGATGAATGCACAAGGTCAAGGAAAGGAAACATGCTCAAGAACTAAAGTCAAAGATCACTTCAAGCATATTCACAAGAACAAGATCGAAGACTCAAGCATAGATGCTAGGTTTAAGATTTTGTAAAATGGTGTGACCTCCCTTAGGGGGAGATTGTTGGAAATGTGTTTTCCCAAAGAAAGTCTCGGTCACATCATTATTAGCATAGATCACGAGCCATAGAATATTTAGAACTTTGTAACTTGGAGCGACCTCCCTTAGGGGGAGATTGTTGGAAATACGTTTTACGTATTTATGAAGGATCGGTCGCTCCAACGATAATTATGTAATGGGCTCGTGGTCCACTTAGTGATGTATAGTCCATATAGCCCACATGTAGGGTGGGCTATATATATACCCCTCCTAGCATGTTAGGAGGGGTTGGTGGTTCATTCACATTTTCATTAATCTAATTTCACTTTCTCTCTCTACTTTTCTTCCCTCTCCTTTCTCTCTCTACACTTCATCTTCCTCCTTCCCCATTTCCACCATTAATCAATAGATCCATTCCTTAATTACCAAATCCTTAGAATCCGTAGACCTTCACATACCCATTAACCCAAAGCCTTAGCCTTAACCCGAATAAAAGTCCTCTTTAGATGTGTACACTTGGTGCTCATGCCATTTGATTTAGTTTCTTTGTAATTTATATATTTTCATCTTATTTTTCTAATCATTTTCATGCACCATGCGGTAAATATTTTTCTTTACTTGCTTGAGGACAAGCAACCTCTTAAGTGTGAGGGGTTTTGCACCTTTAGCGATTTAATATATATATATATATATATATATATATATATATATATATATATATATATATATATATATATATATATATATATATATATATATATATATCTTTACATTATATATAAGAGGAGGGGTATGCCACATCATATCCACGTCATCACCCTAATTAATGCTATGGGTTTACGTTTTGGGCTTAATTTTGTTTTATGAAACTTAAACTCGGCTTGATGAGTACTCTTACAAATCCCCGAATTAAAAAAAAGCTTAGTCGATTTTCCTACTAATTTTCATAATTTGATCAATCGATTTTCCTTTTTATTAATCAATCTTTGTTGTATTAGTTGATTCGTGATTTGTGAATATCGGATGTCATCCAGTGATTTTTTAAGGTATTATAATGATTTTGTGATCTATTCATTAAAATTATCTTTTGGTATTCTAATTATCAGGGTGTTTGGGTGTAGATTTTGTGATCTATTTAAGTTTTATCCCTTTTGATTGCTTCCGTATAATAGGAGCAGGTTGTTGATTTTCGTGATTTAAAGTAAGGTGAATAAGCATCATGTATGTCTGCCCAAAATTCCAAAATTCTTTTGCTGATATAATGTATGGTTATTTATAAGGATTCTAATTTGGTTAGGTTAGATCACTTTGTAGGAAAGAAATAAGATACATGCTCTTTGAGTCCTTAATAGTATATATGTGTGTAACTATGATTTTTTATAGGTAATCATCTTTATGAGTTTCGTTCTTTTTATTTTGATAGGATATCAAAATTCGATCTGTGTCGGAGCCAAAGTGGTGGACTGATATCGGATAAGTTGATGTTATGGATAGACTTGGATATCTCTTGGTCATGGAATGGTATGTTGTGACTAAAATTATTTAATCAATGCTATTTTTATCGTCTTCAAGCAAACACGGTAGACAATTCTTTTCCTTTCATTGGATTGGTAAACTATCGATATAGATGGTCAAAATAGTTGTGTGATAAGTTCCGGAATATGAATCCCCGTTTTGAACGTTTGAAACCTATTATAACCAAAACTCAGTGATTGCACACATTAAAACTTGTCATGTGATTGCACACATATCAAGCCTAATGGCAAGGCTTAATATGTTCCCATTGAAAAGTTTTAGTGATTTATATTATAGTCTTTGAAAAGCATATTAACCCATACCTTTTGTGTGTGCAGAAGCAGCATTGATTCGGTGTCAGGACATTAGTTCTGCAATTACTTGCTGTGTTTGTTCGTTATACTCTACCGAGAAAAGGTTGTTACTTTCATGCTGTGTCGGGACATCGGCTCACATAACTCCTTTTACACTATCCGAGGTTGAGAAAACTTTGGAAGGTGGTGAAATAAGAGTGGTGAGTTGACATCTTGAAATAATATCATTTATATATTATGCATATGGAGTATACCAAGATGCACACTTTTCTTACTCTCGGCCTTTCCACACAGAAAATGCTATTTAGAACCTATTTTAATGTAGTTCTTTTGACATGTGAGTCATCATAAGATTGTTTCTGTCCGGTTTGGGGATGTACATTTTAATTTAAAACACCAACAACAAGAAAATCAACCGTCTAATACCACAAAGAAAATAGTTTACAAAGACTTATTCAGAAAAATTCAATACACAGAAGTTTATTTAAAGTTGTTTCTGTGCTCTAACGTTTTATACTGAAAATCACAAATGAGTTTCTTATGAGAATTTACTTTATATTGTGTTGTGGTCTAAAGGCGTTACGTGCTAAGTTTATGAATAGGTGATTTGATTGCTTAATATGAACTTATTTCTAATGCGACTATTTGTTCATTTGGCTATTTTGTGACCAAAACAGTGTTTGGATTATGCCCTTATATCTTTTGTGATTATTGATCCTGAATATTGGTGTGCGTGCTTTTTTTTATCCTGACACCTGTTTCTTTGACAAAATGAACAAGGACCAAGTGCACAATTGAAGCATAAGGTGTTCTCCTCCACCGTCGATTAATATGTACCTGCCAATCAGAAACCAGGCGCTCAAAGGTATCGGCTTTTGAATGTTGACATATGTTGTAAAAAAGTTATTGTAATCCTAGCAAGGATATACAAGTTATCTGTTTAGTTTTACGAAGACTTCAGTATTTACATATCTTTTATTTATAAAGAAAAGTGGAAGCACTCCTTTATAGTTTCACCGCTCGAACAGATTCATGTTGTTTCAATTGTTGCAAGAATGATAGCATGGCTCTTATCCATGATGGTACATTGTTCTATTGTGTTTATTTCGATCTTGATCTTTGGTGTCAACGGGTCCATCATCATGTTATATTATTAATTTGAGGTATGTCCATGATTGTGCTTATCAAATTTTGTTTCTTTGATGTATTTGTATTCACTATGTGGGAAAAATATGGTAAAATTATGTGTGTTCTAGAAATTTTTATATCTCTGGGTATTGAACTTGGAGAAACCGATGCACCACAAGCTAGATCACAAAAAAGTATGAGCAGTGAGACATCATTTTCTGCGACTAAGGATGAGGCATTCTTCCATCAGAAATTAGGTAACATTCAAGAGATTTCTATTTTGTGCAATTCAATTTTAGTAATATTGAAAATTTCGATCTTTATTGGCCTTTGACTGTAGCGTATATGGGTCGACCTTAAATACTTCTATCATCATCATCCGATGATGTTTATATGTGGGATGGAAAGAATAACAAATTTGAATTGGCAGTATTACCTTTATTTCACCTTGATTTCATGATGTCAAACGAGCTACATCAGTTTCAGTTGGGTAGACACACTTATTGGTGATCAGCCCTCTCTATCAACTTTGATATTCTCTTGGGACTTCCAACATTGATAGCCGTAGATTAGAGGAAGATTTTTCTTATAATGATATTGAAATATCAAGTATGCAAAATGTTAAAACAGTCAAGTACCAACTATAAAATCCTATGTGAGAAAGTTGTAGCAGATCATTTGATTCAGCCAAGGAGCGCTTTACAGCTTCCCAAGATTGATAAGAAGTTTTGTTGTGCATCTCGATTAACGGTTATTTTTCTCTTTTTATCCCTATTTTAGATATGTTATGAACCAATAATAATGATTGTGCCAATATAAGCAATCTCGAACCCTTTTTGATTTCAATGGGTCGATTCAGGATCTATTTATCTCTAATAGGTGGGATGATTTAGACCCACACCACGTGAAGCTGGATGTTATCTCTAATAGGTGGAATGATTTAGACCCGCACAACATGAAGCTGGATGAAGAACTGAAGCACAAAAAGGATAAGTCATGTTCCACCATCATTACCAGTTGAATAGGCTTTTAAGCGTTATGCATTTGGTAGATATGAGATTTATGTAGCTGGAACAGGTGGAACGATTATGATCTCGAGAAGTCAATTGATTCCCTTCGCTTTGTTTCAGATTGGGATCCGATGCTCCATGAGCTCGAGCAAATGATGAGTGATTATGGTTTTATATAAGGTAACGTTTCTGACTGGTTAAACCACTACTTATTGACTTGCACCTTGAATGATTATCGTTGTTTCTTATAATCATAATTTTCTTGCTTTAGAAGAATATGAAGAGTATTCAAATTCCACTGTCCGAAGCATTTTATGTCTCCGCTCAGTTTCTGTCATCATAATATATCTACATTATCTTTTATCTTCGACGAGGAAAATAGGGTCAAATAAAAACGGTTAAAAGTTCAGCTACAGATTGCTGTTAATGTTCTACTTGAAACATAGACTATTGTTGTAATTGTTTAACAAAAAAAGGAAAAAAGGAATTGGTTCAGGTCAACCCAACTGAACCCAGTTTGACCCGTTACCCGCCTCACACTTGATACACGACTATACTCGCTTCAATTTGTAACACTTACTCAATATCAGTTGCAGTTTATGATTATAATGATCTTGCGTCACACACTACCCATATTTCCAAATAGTCATATTTCATCTCTTGAGAGAAAATGAAAGTGGAGGAGGAGGAGGAGGCGGAGGCGGATGGGGATTGGGATGGGACTGTAGTGTGTAGGTTATTGACGGATGGGAATCAGATTGGATGCGGGTTGGGACGAGGTGGCAAGATTATTGAGTTATAATATGTGGCTTTATCTTAAAAAGGTTTGTATTATGTTTACTTATAGAACTTGTGAATTTTTTTGTATATTTAGGATTTTGTCAACTATGAGTGCAGAGGGGTCTATATTTAAGGATGTGCAGTTCACAACCTTGGCTAGGCTTGGCAATATATGTTGGTGTTGGTGCATTGCGTGTTAAGAGCGATCTATCAAGAAGCTAGAGATAGTGTGAGAATTTATTTTTGCTTCACTTTCACTTCAACTTTGCACTTTTGCGAACTTACATAATGTTTCTGATTGATCCGCACAGGCTTTATATGTACTATTGATGATACGGATGCGTTGGAAACGAGCCTGGATTAATAAAGGGTTTTATCCATATCAAGTTGTGCAAAATAGTCCGAAATAATGTTTCTTTGAAATTGTGCATCTTATTTTCATAGGGAGTCGTCCTTCACTCGACAAAACCCCTTTCCACTTCTTCCCACCATCCTCCTGAAAGTATTGCCAAACATCAAGTAACTGAATTGTTGTATGGACAATACAAGGTTGACTTCATTCTGAGAACTAAGATAAGGTATGGCCATACATTATACGTTATTACATGTATAAAACTGAACAAGCAGTCAATAATAGCTATACTACATCTTCAAAGAGCCTCAAGTTCTAGAAGATGACGAGGAGTTGATCATTATCTCTTATTATTCTGATCTCACCAAAGTTCGCGTTGATAATTGGTGTTTGACAACTGATGAAAATATGGATCTTGATATGCCTGCCCACCTAGAAAAGGTTGATAAGTTATTGCAACAAAAGGTTTGAATATTTTTATTAAATTGCATCAAAAGTCCAATTTTGTTTAAGGACCACTTTTAACTTCAATATCATTTTGGTAAAAGTATAACCCTTGTCATTGAATTTGAATTTTGGCAGCCCTTAACATAAGCCCTTAACGTTGACTTTGAATCTTGAAAGCATATCACCATTGTCACCTAAATTAAGAATTGACCGAAAGTATGTTCATTTACATGCAATTATGCATTCTTAATATTGAACATGTAACTATTAATTTGTCTCTTTTTTTGTTTGTAAAAACTTACAAGAGGCATAAAGAAGCTAAATCACGGAAAAAGAGTAGATCAAAATCAGCATTAACCCTTATGATCAGTTATCTCCCACAACAAAAGGTGTTCAGCTCAATATCACACAATTTTAAAGTTCATCTAGATGAGAGCCTCCCGAGAGCTTAAAGAAAAAAATTTCTTTTTTCGAGAAAAAGAACGCAGAGAGGAAATTTTTCGAAGTCTGCCGGCGACACCTGGTATTCACGTAGTTTTGTGATTTATTTTCTTAGGACTTGTGAATGTAGATGTAATTTATTTTAAATGTTTAGTTTTTATATTATGTGGTAGTTATTCCAGTGTGTTTGATGTCAATGTGCTTTTTCCGAAACTCAAATCATTTTGAACTTATGTATGCAGTTAGTTTCGTATGGTTAGGTGTGTACATATGCGTGTGCTAATGAAGGAGAGATTTTTCCATCATGACCTAAACTGAATTTGAGATTGAGTTTAATTATTAGTTGATTCAGTCTATCTTTGTGAACATACTGTTTAGTACATGTTAGACGATTGTCGGGGCATAAAGAATACTTAAGCACACCTATATACAGGTGTGTCAAAAGCAATGTTATCAAATCGGGTCAACTGGTTGACCCGGTTCTGGTCCAAAAAACGGGTCAGTTTTATATTTTCGAAACTCAGCTTGACCCGGCGGATTTGGGGTGACCCGGTTCTCGAGACCCGGTCGGGTTTCGATTTTTTTGAGTTTTTTCTAAAATAGTATGTAAATTTTACTATTTGCGATGGAGTTTTATTTTTACATATTATATTCGTTGGTAAACAACTTATATTTTCAATATACCGGTGTTTTTATGATTTTTATATATAGTTTTCGTTAATTATTAAAAATATATAAAAAAAAGTTTAAAAAAACTCGAATTGACTTGGGTCGACCCGGACCAGATGACTTAACCAGGTCAATTTGAAAACCGGGTTTCAAAACATTAGTCAAAAGTGCGCAAATGAGTCAAATCCGCCCAACGAGATTTAATTGGGTAAAAAGCATTTTTTTTAACAGCAAGCCATAAAAGTAATCCCAAATAGGGTCATGTTAAGTAACCACCAAAATAAGTTCAAAAAAGTAACAACCAATAAATGAAATCAGATCATGTCGATACAACTTTAGGCGATCTCCTTGTCATTTCAATTCCAGTTATCCCTTATGTCGAAAGCGCAGAATATTTTTGATGCTAAACCAAACATCATGTTTATTAACAGACTTATTATGTCTTGGTATTTAAGTTCACTTAATTTATTGAGGATGGTTTTGTATATGATTTAAGTTCATTTGTATAATGGGACTCATCTGCACCATCCATCTTATTTTAATTCATTGAATAAGATTAAACACAAAATATATTTTCACCATTTTTTTTCAAATATTAATATCTTTTAAACCGTTAATCGTTATGCGAAACAAACATACCGTTACGAAAAACATTTAATTATCTTTCTACAGATATGCTATATGGTACACTTTCGTCAAATTTTTTTTTTCATTTTTTTCACGTTTTCGAAAAGTATCATATATGATACTAATATCATATATGATGTATGACCAGTATCATATATATGATATAACCTATCATATATGATAGAAACCCATATCATATATATGATTTAACACTGTTATCATATATGATGAAACAGTATTATCATATATGATATTTCACGTAAATTTTAACAAGAAGAAAAAAAAACGATTGTTTTTTCTTCGAAAGTATATCATATTGCATATTGGTAGAAAAATAATTAAACGCTCGTCACGATGGTATAATTGTTTTCGTTTAATACTTAACGGTTAAGAGATATTTAAATTATAAAAAATAAGTGAAAAATAAAATATACTTAATATTATCTATTAGATGAAAATGAGATTAATGGAAGGATTGGTCCTTCATATCTAAAGAAAAGTAGGTATTCAAAATGACTTTTTATGACATTGTGTTTCCAATAAATACATTTTTATTGTCACTTTAATAATGATACATTTAAATGTTTAAAAATATGGTTATAATACGTGTTTCTTTTTCTTATTTTCACTACATCAAAATTAACTTTTATTAACATTTTTTTCTTCACATTTTAGAAAATGTGAACTTTATTTGTAAAATATTCACATTTATAAGTATAAAATATTAAAAAGTGTGAAGTATTAAAAAGTTCACACATAAAAGTGTGGGTTAAAACCATAAAATACCAACGAACTTTAACTTTTTTCCCGATATTACCAAAATAAAACATATACTCCTCTTATTACCACTCAAACTTGTTGTAACCTACTAATATGAGTAACTTAATTTTTATAATTTTTATGTCATTAAATATTTCCACGTGGCATTAACTTTCATTAACTTTTTCCACCTCATCCATTACTTGATTAAAACTATATGTATTGATTTTTTAAACGTAATTTCATTAATATAGTTGTCATCAAATATTATACAACATACAAAACTTATTTGCGGTTAAAGCTGAAAAAATGACGTTGACAAATAAATATGCACATTTATTTTAAGACGAAAGTTGTAGTAAAGAACTCGAGATAAACAAATTTTAAAAGTTTAAATGGAATGTGCTTCAAATAACCCAATGAATTTGGAATGATACTTGTTATTAACCCTTGATTTTTGTGAGAGAAAAAATTCGATCGTTGGGTTGGTTTATATTAAGATGAAAAAATTTGTTCGTTGAAATATAATCACACAATAATTGTCGTCGTATTCATAGTTACTATGCTATAATAAAAAAATTAAGCTACATGAAAAACTAAATGTCATAATCTATAGAATTCTAACAATCATGAGACGTAAAAACAAAGTTACCTTTTAAAAATTTAATGTTTTAGAAACTTTCAATTTATAAATGTCGTCCTCTTAACTGACACATTAAAACTTTCAGAAAACACGTACAAACACAAAACTTAATCTCTTTATTCTCTATGACTCACCAAATACAAATACTCGTATTGCCACTCTCTCGCTCCCATGAGACCTTTCGATGCCGCCATTCACAAAGTGTTACAATAGTGCTCAAAGTTGTATGATGTCGGAAAAACCTTGTTATCGTCAAAAATAAAATAATACGGGTACCCGCCGCTGCAACGCGCGGGTACCCGACTAGTATATATATATAAGGTAAATGAAAATGACCTGCTAAAGATATGAGTTGTAGGTCATTTGTCATTCACAACCGGTTATTATAGGTCACATTTGAGAATGTTTGTAATGTTAGAAATTTTTGTAAAGTTTAATAGTAAGAATAGGAGTATATGCTTTATTTTGGTAATATCGGGAAAAAAGTTAAAGTTTATTGGTAATTTATGGCTTTAACCCTAAAAGTGTGAAGTTATTTGTTACACCCAATTTGACCACATCAAAAACACTAATGATAGAGTAAACTTTTTAAATTCACAAATATTAAAATATGAAAAAGTATCATATTAAGTGTGAAAAATCAATCTATTTATTGTACTATTTTTAACATAATGTTCCTCTTTAATGCATTCAATGTTTATGCTTTTTTATAATTTATTTATAGTCTTAATTTTTTTGAACGAGACTCGTATCGCTAGCCTGCTCATCCGATGGTACAGTTGATATTATTTGCGCATACTGGTCATTAGTCTGTCATATAATAAGACGTCGTTACAACTAAACCGACAAAGGTTTCTATTCAGATTTGATCTATGATTATTATTAAAAGTCAAGGCCATATGTTGTCTCTTAGGTTATTGTTTTAGAAACTTACGCAAAACCATAAGGCTTCAAAAATGTTCTATCACATTGTCTTAAAAATTTATACGTAACCTATAACTCAGAACCCTAAAACAAAATCTTTTTATTTTTTTCTCTATTGAGATCTTGAGCACGACTTACTTATGAGTGACTCTACACACAAATGTCCACTCATAAGTGTGTTATAGAAGGAGGAGTGTTAATTAATACCGATCATCATTTTAGTATTTTTTTCACCACAAATCTTAATAGCATTTTTTATCTTATGAAAGTGCAAGGTTAGAAAAATTTATATCAGCTAACATGTTATACAATACTTTCGATTTTGTTCATGCCAAATCATCATAGATTAAAACACAATTATACTAAAAAATACAATGAGTAACTCATATTATGCTTTAAAATTTTATACATAATAATATTTAAAAACAAAAATAATGTAAACGATAACTAAAAGTCATACCCGGCCATCGGGCGGGTTTTGACACTAGTATAGATATATATATATATATATATATATATATATATATATATATATATATATATATATATATATATATATATATATATATATATATATATATATATATATATATATATATATATATATATATATATATATATATATATATATATATATATATATATATATATATATATATATATATATATATATATATATATATATATATACTAGCGTCGTAACCCGCCCAACGGGCGGGGTCGTTTTGTATTTCTTTTTTAAAAGTATGTTTGTGTATTCGTTCTATCTGTTTGTAGTGTGATTCGTTTTTGTTAAAAGAAAATAAAAAGGAAACTAAATTTTGATATTTTTAGGCCTTAACCCACCCATCGTTTGCCTTTTATCCCATGTGAATCTTTAATTGTAAAAATATCGGTTTGTATGTTTTAATTTTATTTCTTAAACGTAGACTAAACTTTGTTAGTTTTAGGCTTTAGTACACCTATTGACTGTCTTTGGTGTCATGTTAATTTAGTACATAAATCTACGTCGTGTTCATTTTGTAAATATTTTCTAAAGATACGTTTGTGTATTTGTTATATTATGAAGAAAAAAATATTTTTTCAGAGTAAAAATATTTTTGTAAAAAGTAAAATGCACTTAACTTACAAAATTATTATTTTTTAATATGTACAAAAAGGTTAAAAAATTAAAATTTTGTAAAAAGTACGATTTTTTTCTTTTTAGTTTATTTAAAACGATCGTTAAATGTATGTTAATGATGTCCGTACTAAGAAAATAAATATTTTATTATGGTAATTTTAAACAGTTTGTTGGTATATGTATAGCGCTTTTACCCATAAGTTATAAAGTAGAGTTTATATTCATGTCATATTAAACTTTTAGTTATGTACCAATGTTTACTTGTTGAATTAGATTATATATAGGAGTTCTTATATATATATATGTTTTTCAAGTACAATGTTCAATGTTTGATTTTGTAGTCGATTTTGTTTATGTTTTGTTTTTGAAAAAGCTTGCTATGTAGTGAATTGTGGAATTTTAATATTTTTGTGAAGAGATATCTTGACTATATAAAAAGGTGGTATAAAATTGTTAACAATTTAATATTTTTTATTATAAAAAATAGCATTGATTCTTTATACAATATTACAGGGTCATGGATTCGACTATTGAGTCAACTTGATCGAGTCATTGTCTCACGAGATCGACCATCGAATCACAGATCGATCATCGGGTCAATCCGGTCAAGTCACTAGTTCATTGATTCGCCCACCAGATCAACCCGATCGAGTCGTTGGGCTATCAGTTTGACCATCAGATTGATTAGCATATCGTTAACTCTTCCCACTACAAAATATCTGCAGCTATGCGCGAACATACATACATTTATTTAAGTATAAACATCACAAAACAGAACTTATTCGCTGTAAATACCTTTTGTTAAGTCTCAACAAAGACTTTCATGTAAAAATTTATCTCTTAAACCATTAAGTGTTAACGAAAAATACTTTTGATATACTTTTGAATGAAAAAATCGTTTTTTTCTTGTTAAAATTTACGTGAAATATCATATATGTTAATAGTGTTTTATCATATATGATACCAGTGTTAAATTATAAATTATTGTTAAATCATATATGATATTAGTTTATATCATATATGATGCCGGTGTTACATATGATATTGATAATTTTCGAAAAAAAACATTTTTTTGTGAAAAATGTATTATATATCATATCTATATGAAGAAAATTAAATGCTTTTCGTAACAGTATATTTTTTTTCCGCATAAAGATTAACCGTTTAAGAGATATTAATATTTGAAAAAAGATTGTGAAAATAGACTTTATGTTTAATCTTATCTATTAGATTAATATGGGCATAATAAATGGTTTAGTTTTTTATATCCGAATAAAGTTTATCCAAATGAACTTATTTTTAACGTAACAATTATGATTTTCATGTCTAAATTAGTTAAAAGATATTAATACATGTTGCCTTTCAAATTAAAAAAATATAGTGCTATATGCCTTTTGAGTGTCAAATTGTTAAATCGAGTGTCAGTCGCTCCAACCTAACATCATAAAACTAAAAGTTACACTAATTTGCACCTTTTATAATGAGTTACTGTACAAACCGAGCATTTCAACTCGTTTGTTTTCTCATAAATAAAAATAAGATGGTAGCAATTAACTACCATTGATGCTACATAATTCATGACTAAGATTGTAGTTGTTACTTCGGTTTAAGAAATGACCTTAAGATGCCAAGTCTGTACATGTATCAAGCTTTCTTCATCTCTTCTTAGGTGGCATTTGCAGGATCCATTTATCATACTGAAACAAAAGCACACCATCAATTTATTACTAAAATCTACCGAGAGTATTTATATGCCTTTGACATAAGTACTCAATCAACTATACTGAGATCCCCTTTTTAAGTTATTTGTTTCCATCCAACTTCTTGCAAAAATCTGAGAATAGTTTATGAAAGATTCATACTTCAACTTTTCTTAAACAAATTAGAATCAAGGATAATGTTAAATGAGTATCAAGAAAAAAAAAGAAAAACATAATCAATCTAATGAAACATAAATTACACCTTACTAACAACAATGAAACTTAAGTTAGATGTTGGGATATAAATACCATATCGTAATACCTTGTATATTCTGGTTCACATATTCTTCTTTGTTCGTTACATTCCGTTACAAAAGCCGCCACTTCACTTTTTTGATCACACTCAACAACATAAGAATTTGTAGAATCACCTATTCCAGATGAACTCTCTCCCTGTTTTTTCAAACTTCCAAATCCATTCAAACTTTCCAGCTATATGTTTTAAATTTGACCCACTCACCTTCATAGATGCTTCCTGAGGCCCATAGAGACACTTCCTGATTGTTTTCATTAGTACATGGCTCGGACTCAGGCGCAAATTCAGTCTTAGCCTCGAGTTCAGTCTTAGGCTCACGCTCGGGATCAACATCAGGATTTGGTTCAGGTTTGTTTTCATCAACAAATAAGACTGAACCAACACTATTTTGCTCAGTATCGTTTTCATGGTCATGGTCATGATCATTATCGTTAACATCATTTATTAGGCTCGGTGGGTCCGAGCATATAGAAGAGTTCTCTTCACTACCACCCAGATTAGCTTTCTCATCTTCGTTTTCAAAGCCAAACTGTCTAGACAAGTCATCCACTAAAAATTTCCTAACGTGTCTTCTAGACAGGCCTCGGACCCTTTTTTCACTAAACAAAACGGGCCAGACTCTGTTCTCAACAAAAGTGACTTCACTCTCTCTAACCAACCTTTCGGTGTACTTTGACTTTGACTTTTACCTTCACTTTGACTTTTATCTTTTTTGTGTACCTGCTATAAGACTTCAAAGGTAATGACATATCCTTGTTGAGTAAAGCGTTCTTGTTGGTATAGCGTTAATAATAGCATTGGATACCTCATACGTGTCCCAGTACAACGCAATTTCTTTATTAAGCAACAAACCTTTAGACTTATCTTGGGCTTGATAATTTTAAACAGGTAAATAAGTAAACAACCTGAAGAGTATCAAATTGTTTTCGCCTATCTTCGTCACTTTTAGTAGGCATGTCAAAGAGTGCATTCCCAACTGTGGTTTTTCATCATCTGAAGCATGTGTGAAAGGTGGTGGGTTGTACATAAAGTGAGGTTGTCATGAGGAAGTTGAATGATCAAGGGGCAATCTTTGTAGGACTCGTCGCCCAACGTATCCAACTCAGCTTTTTCTTCATCAAGGGCCTTGAAAATAACAGGAGCGACAAAATCATGTAAGTTTAGACCATGAAGATCCATTAGTATGAATTTAGTATTTAACGGTAAAAACTTACACCTGTTTGGCAAGACTACAAGATCGGTCTGTACAATTCAAAATCTCATATTAAAAGACTCAAAACTTGAGTGCCAATCCAAGGCAAATAGGGAATATCCTGATGCCAAACACCCATTTTCACAACAACCAAACAATATTTACAATCATTGTAATACCTTCTTCCATGAAAGATGTTTGATTGCACGAGAATGCGTTGGAGCTTATAATGTACTGTTTTTAAAGTTGAAGACAACCACAATGCACACAATAACAATAACTTTTAATTGCGACTTAGTTGAGATACAAAGATAACGATTCAGATTCAAAATAAAAAAACAACATAAATAAACTCGTCCCTATCTCGCTTTTCTTATTCATTCCTTTTCTTGTCCAACTGGGTTATGGCTCGAAACAGGTGCCAGGTGGCTCAGTCACGCCAATATCTACATCCTCATGATCATTCCCTATAATATATGAAAACAGGGATCATCAGTGATTAGGAGTTTTCATCAAGTAAATCTATATAAAGAATACGAAATTTAAGGCATTGACCTACTTGCATCACTTCCCATAAAGAAACATAAGCCACATCAGTTGATTCACAAGATTGTCAAATATAGTTAGTTAAAAGTGTAAATTTTCATAAAACATTAAAACATTAACCACGTCTGCATGAACCTGAAACGAACGTCATTTTCGCAATAATGTGTTTTTGCAAGGGAAGTATGATGATTAATATTCACCAAACTAAAGAAGGAAAAAACCTTGTAAAAGGGAAGTTGGACCAAAGTTATTGCAGTGATTATCCAAAGCTGAAAGACATGTTACGGCTGGTGGCCTGCACCCCTAACTGTTTTTAGAAGCAGTGATTTGTAAGCCTCCTAATACCATCCAACCTGTTAATCATGAATTTCTGATAAGGAATAGATCCTATACATGCTCATCTTCTTAGCATATTCTTAAATACATTCCTGAGGCTTCTGCCTTGATTTCTCAACCAATCTAGAATACCAATCTAAAATTTTGTGACTTGTTTAGCTATCTTTAAAAGAGGATTATTAGCAAGGAAGTTAAAAGAGAACACAAATAATCTCAGCTAACACGTAGCTTCAGAAGCCATTGTTGCTGTAGTCTCGACTAAAACTTTTGTTGTTTCTAGATTAGAATCGTGCACTTGTATCGTGTGCCTTTTCTCGGTCATAATCTCAGGTCTACGCCAAAATTCATGGTCGATAGCTGGATCACCCACCTATTACAAATAAATAAAATCAGAAATAAAACAAAATGTAAAAAATCATGTAAAACTTCATATATGAACCAAAGTTGTGATTAAAAACTTGATTAAGTGATCTTAAAGATACTACATAGCATGTTGGCACTGCTAACCCTAGTCAACAGAGTTACTGCATTAAACTTCCTACTGTATCGACACCTACAATCCCTATTTTTCTTTCAACATATGCTAAATTTTGTTGCACTCTCAGCCACCTGACCCTGAATTGTAGAACCAAATCTTGGCAATTTATAGCAAGCATGAAAGTGGCATTGACGATGAGATACAACAAAGAGCAGTAGATTATAATAGGTCCTTGATAGGAATCAAAACACACATTTATATCTAAAACACTACAATGTTATCTGTTACATATTAATTTCGAAGGAAAATTTGTAATTTTTTCAATCTCACCTAATAGAATCAAGGCATTGTGCAACTTCTGTTCATCAATATAATAACAGGAGGATAAGATATAGATAAAATATTACTCGGTTGTCGTTCATCCTCTGTTTGACCTTCTGACGGAAGAGTAGCATGTGAAAAAACACAAACTATGAGAAGACTATTGACACATGTATCGTAATCAGATGCCAAAGGGCTAAGCTGGCTCGATTCAGGTGGATCATCATTGTGACTAACTTTCACTAAAAACCGAATTAGCTCCATCAATATCTTCAGCATTGGGTGGCGGTCTGGACCACTGTTAATGTCTTGGTTTTGATGAAGTTATTCAACCAAGTCGCACGGGACTGGTGATGTTAATAAAATAAGGTAGCAAGTTTATATAAAAAGGTACTCACTTGTTGTGACTGTATAGAAACTGAAGAGTAAGCTGAATTGAAGTTTCTCCCGACAAAATTCCTTTCATTTTGGTCAACCTCTCAACATAGGTCATTTCAGCTGGGTCATATTAGGCACAATAACCATAGGTGCTTTGGTTTCTTCAATCATCTAGGTCCTCTAAAATAACACGCTCAGTCTTTGTAGCATTTCGCTGATTGCAACAATGACTACCCGTAGTTCCTCGTTTGCTGCTTCCTCTCTGCCCTTTCTTCTGCATTGACTGCTTCACGCTCAGCTACACGCATGGATAATTAGATTAAAAGATGTCAAGAAAAAGTTAATTTGCTTCTCCACTCTCAGAGTAAGTACCTAAATACTACTAATAGTTTCTGATGTAAGGCCTGACTAATAGAATTAACACATGAGCTCTGTGGTAAGGTGTTTTTGCAGGTTTAAAACGCTTCTCGATCCACTCCAACAACATTTTGACGCTTATCAAGATTTTCAATTCAAACACATAAATTGTGTAATCTTGAGTAAACATATTTCCAATATTATAAGATTAAAATAAAGACATAACCTATGGTGGCTGTTCTTTTTCTTCTATTACGTCGACTGCTTAAATTACAACTGATTCAACAACTTACCACATCAAGCTAATTGAAGGCTTTGCTTTCATTTGAAATTGTTTCTGGTTGAATGTAGAATACTTTGGCCCGACAGTCTTTAACAGAGAACAAAGCAGGTTTTTTGAGCCAATCTTTATGATTACTGTAATTATTTAGAGCCTAAACTAAATTGTTCTATCATTTAATTCTATGAATTCAAGATGAACTGAAAAGTCAGTAGGCGAACTTGGTCCGACACGTGAAAGGCTATAATTTCTGCTGAGTCTCTGAAAGCACCAAGACCAACCCATATCAGTAGCTACTACTTTACTCCATTAGCTTTCATCCTCGTAAGACCAGCCCATATAAGTAGCTACTCCCACTCCATTAGATCCTTGCATTAGTTTCCACTTCCTGTTACATCAAGTATTAACACCTAAAGGCAATATGTGTCTCGTATTCTATAATAGCTCGTAATGATAAATACTTGTAATAACAAAATATACTATGAAGACCAATAAGTCAAAACAGGATAAGCTAATAAGTGAGATGAGCTCAAATGTTTTGGGTTTACTTTGAGATATTAGAGTAAGCTCCTTAGCCAAGGTAATCTAAAGACCCCCTCAATTGTCAGTTCACATACCAGCAGTGCGTTACTCTTAATTTGATATTTTGGTTCTTTGACCTCGCACAGAAGCATAGCTCTGGTTTTAAGCTTAATTAGGTTATGACACAAGTTTTGTCGTTGTTATATAACTATAATACAGATAGCTTGCGTAATATAACTATAGCAAACGGAGATTAAACGCAATGTTCTGCAAGCTAATGATATGATCCATCAGTGACAGTTTCTTGCCATTTGTCGTGCCTTAGACTCATATCACACATACATAGAAATAAAATAGAATCTATAATAACCCACATAATATTTACACTTAAATTAGTAAAAGAAAGACTTAACCAGTGAGGTCGACACAAAGGCCACACAAGAAACACAAAGTTAAAAAAATTTAATAGCCAAGCAAAGTTTAATGTTTCAAAATTACCTGATATTGAGAGATCAAGAAAGTCAACATCAAGTGCAGCCACCAATTTTATCACATTCCTATAAGTTCCATAAACAGTTGATGTAAGATGATCTATTAGAAACAGATAGATTAAGAAGCGTGAAAGAATTAAGATTACATACCTTAAGAGCCAGATGTTGGACCGCCACGACCTATGCGTCGAGTTTGGCCTTATGGAATCCTTCCTCAACCCCTAGCGATAGCAGGTGATGGTTGATTCCCGACTAATCTTTGCCTAGACCTTAGCTTAGCTCTTTCGTTCAAGTAATGGTCCTCGAAACCGTATCAGCAACTGGCTCTTCTGGTTTCACTTCTGTGGGGCCTAATGTAGAGACAATACTAACAACACTACCATCTTGATTTCCCGCACTGGTTTCGGCCATTGAAGAAGTGGCTGACGGTTTCTCAGCTACAAGAGGGACTTGAAGAAAAGTCGTAGTTGTAGCAGTAGGAATGTCATCATCTTCAGCCTCTTCAGCTATGAAACTTTCTTCATAATTCTCGTCGTACTTTAGCTTATCGGTTGAAATCTCAGGAGTCGTCTCATCTGCTTCCATTTCACTTTCTTCATTGTCTTGCATTGTTAACAATGGAGAACTGACCTGTTGCTAGCTGCGGTTGTTCGTGCTCCATCTCAGCATCCTTCAGTGGATCCTCAAAAACCTCTGCTTCGATTGGTTTGTTCATATTCACTTCACCAATATCACTTCTATCATTTTAAAACTCTGTTTGATCCTCAACTGCCGTATCATCACCAGTTTTAACCTCATCTTCCTCCTTCATGGTTTGGTTTGCATCTCCCACATTCTCTTTAGTGAGTGATGAAGGACATGCAACCAATCATTGCCAACAAGAATCAGAACCACAGTGAAGGATAATGAGACCTTACTATTGCACATAACTGTTTTTCGCATTAGATTATTCCAAAGAAATTCTAGACAAATAATAAGTAGTTAACTAATATAATCTTTTAAAGATGGGTTGATTTCGTTCAATGATAGCATTCCTTTTCCATTTCATTACCGCTCTCTTAACAATGGTATTTGCTTTCTCGACCCCCTCTGCAGAAAATTTGTGCTCTATAATCCCCAAAGGACCAGGCTGAAGTACTTTAACAACCGTCTCCATCTCCTGCTCAGATTGCATGTTAAAGAAGGCGAAGCTCGTGAGTAAAATCGCGATGAAAAAGAGGTCACATACCAATAAATGCTAGTGTTAGTGAACATCAGCCACCAACTTGGCCATCTTACTTCATGGATGCCAATAATTGCTAGTGTTAGTGAACATCACTACCTCTAAACTAAATCTGTGTTTCTAGTACTATACGAGTATTTGTTTTAACAATTGGTTCTTTGATAAATCTGTGTTTCTAGTACTATACGAGTATTTTTTTTAACAATTGGGTCTTTGATAAACCCGATTCTCTAACAGATTTACCTCTTCAACCAATATGTTAATAATGGTTTCTAACAGATTTTCATCATATGCTCCACTTCTATACCAAAGTTGAACTACAGAGGTAGACAAAAAATATCAAGTAAATGGTGCTCTACCAGATATAATATCCTGATACATTTATCATAACAATCCAGACTGGAAACAGTACTAATAAACAGCCATGAAAACAACACTAATAAACAGGTCAATAGCAATTTATAAATTTAATTATGAACACCTGCTATCATTAAAAGTAATCCTTTTATAATGCAACCTCAGCAATCAAGGTTTAGTGATCTTGTTTATTTCCATGTGTATTTAGGGTGTGCTTAAATGTAAAAATGGTTTTGAACAATTTGAAACACTGATAAATTAAATCAAAACAAAATTAGTTCAAGGCCAACACCACATCTGCTTCCACAGTAGGCATCAACACCTGATGAGAATAAAACATACATTGTATGTTTAATGCTGCTCTTAGAGAAGAGTTTGGTCTCACATGTTCCTACAATTAAAAATTAAACAAAGAGTATAAACTTAGAAAAAGATTGCACATGTGATACTAAGGATTCATAGTAAGAAAACCTTTAATTCCAGCAAAAGAGAGCCATAACACGTGATTTGTTCTTGAAAGCAGCCTTAGACCAAACAAAATCTTACCATGGTTCCTAATAAAATAAACAAATCAAAGATGAATAAAAGATAAAATAAATATTACATATATGATTTAATAGTTCATAAGAAATCTCAACATAGTTCATAATAGAACAAAATCACATACAGGAGTTATTTTATTCAGATGGCGTTATGAATAAAAGATGCTTACCTTTTTTCTCATCAACTTATCAGGACGTGGGATCAGTTATAACATAATCAATAGAAACAAAAAAAAAACAAAAGTGAATATTCATTTAATAAGAAAGAACCCAGAACATAAATGGATCCATGAGTTTCTGCTAAGTTTTATAGGATTATGTATTTGGTGTTTCCCGTGAAGAAGGGAGATGCTACAGATTTGCATTGATTATGCTAATTTTATCATTAAGTTGTTTATGTGTGTGTGGCGGCTGTTTTAGGGTTTTAGGGTTTTTTGGTGTTTTTCCCGTCTGTGATAATGATAATAAAAAACAGATTTTTAATGCTTTATATACTTGCGTTTTGAAAATGCCGCTTTTTTTAAAACACCGCTTTTTTTAAAACTGCATTTTGAAACATCAAATTTCGGAAATTTTTGAGACTTTTTAGTCAAAAATAAAATCATATTGGTCTAGAGGTGCCATGTCACATATGACTGGGATTAGGGGTGTGGTATCAAGTCATAGTTATACCTATATATAATATAAAGATATATATATATATATATATATATATATATATATATATATATATATATATATATATATATATATATATATATATATATATATATATATATATATATATATATATATATATATATATATATATATATATATATATATATATATATATATATATATATATATATATATATATATATATATATATATATATATATATATATAGAGGGAGGTTAACGTAAGAGATTTTTTTAAATTATAAAAATAAGAACCAATTTGTACCGTTAGATCATTTAAGTGCTGCTAGATTAGATTAACATTTAATAAGAGAGATTCATTTTATTAATTAAAGTTTTAAGGGTATTTTAGAGAATTCTATCATATTTTTTGAATTAATATAATTACTAGCACATTTTCTTTTTACTACGTTTTTTATATCAACAAATCTGAATGTTCATTTCTAGAATGATACTACTATACAAATTTTGTACACGTGCACATATGGTACAAAATCTTATTCGGACTTATCTACATAATCAAATTCGTACTTAGAAATAATAGAATATTATACTACAAAATTTGTTTAAAACAAACCAATCTCATATACTACTAGCTTTAGAAAAAACAACGGATCAGAATAATTAACTACTATTTTTTAATACAAACATCCAAACTAATAATAGTAGGCTCTGGTACATCGATTCGTTTTCTACATCTGCCCACCAAATCAGCTTTACCGGTACATAATAAACTCGTACCTAGTACATGGTGTATCATCCCACTACGTCAACCTTCCATAATCATACGATTTGACTGTGGTACACGGTACGTTAGCAGCACCACCATCTGGTACACCGGTACATCAGTCACACCAAGCACCACCAAAATCAATACACTGATACATCAGCCGCACCACCATCACCCATACTTCAGCCCACTACCTGGTACGTGGTGCATCAGCCCACTACCTGGTACTGGTACATCAGATCGACGGCGATGAGTAGATCTGGCGCATCAGCAGTCGTGACAAGATCTAAGTAGCGGTACATCAGGGCGGTGACAAGATCTAACGGTTTGGAAACGGTGTCAAAAAAGGGCAGCGGCGATGAGTAGATCGAGCGAGGCAACTCATGTCATAGTAGTGTTATAGCAACAAAATCCACTAAATCAGATCTATGAATAAAAATTTTAACCATCACAGTGGCGACACTGGTGGGTTTTCGCTGATGATTGGTTTTCAGCGGCAACTTCCGTTGTGGTAATATTCTTAGTTGTGGTGAGAGTTTCGGTGTTATATTTAGATCTAGGGGTTAGGGGAAGATGGGAACTAGGAAGAATAAGATATGGGGGGAAGGACACGGGTGAGATTAAAATGGAGGAAAGGATTAATTATGATTTTTAATGGTAATTATTATTTAGATTTAGATTATAAAATACCAATAGTACACTTTTGGTTATGTATTTCATTTTTAAGTTTCTTTAGTCCATAAATTCCACTTGGCAGCCTTATATTGGGTTCTTATTTTTACTATTATAAAAAGTTCTTATATGATCTCAAATCTATATATATATATATATATATATATATATATATATATATATATATATATATATATATATATATATATATATATATATATATATATATATATATACAAAATATCCTAAAAATATTTTCTTTTCCTTGCTTGAGGACAAGCAACCTCTTAAGTGTGAGGGAGTTTGCACCTTTAGCTATTTTTTTATAAAAATCAAAAAGATTTTTCAATTTTTCATAGAATTTTTTAAAATTTTCTTTTCTTTTAGAACTTAGTTATTTTGTTCAACTTTAAATTTATTTTATTTGCTTGAGGGCAAGCAAAGTTTTTCTTTTCCTTGCTCGAGGACGAGCAAAACTTAAGTGTGAGGGGATTTGATAACGCTCAAATCTAACATATTTATATGAGCGTATTCGTGGTGTTTATGCATGTATTTATGTGATTATTATGAACATATGATACTTAATGAAGCTTATTTGCTATTGTAGGTTCATCAATGGTTACATCACGATAAATGAAGAAAAGACGTCAATTGGAGGTGAAAAGATGAACGAGACATGAAAGTGTAGCTATCGTATGATAAATAATACAAAGATGAAGAGTCTTGGAAAGTTTGGAAGAAAGAAAGATGGACGAAACAAAGAAGAAGGACTAGAAGGGAAAAGTGGGAAAGCTGGCCCAGTTGCCACCGGAAACATAATTGTTGCCGCCGGCAAATCTACATCCATTTGCCACTACCGGCAAATCAATGCCCAGTTGCCACCGGTAACACTCCTGCTGCCGCGGCAAGTTGCCCTAACAGATTTTGGAAAATTCACATTAAACATATCTTCCACTTTTCCAAGCAAACTTAAACACTCCAATTAAGTCCATAACATCCAAGGACCTATCATCTTCACCTCATTACTTCATTCCTGGAACATCTACAACCCTTGGAGCCAAAGAAAACTACTTGGTGGCCAAGGAGAATTCAAGTATAAATAAAACCCATGGGGTAGTGTTTATACCAATCCAACACTCTCAATCATCATCTTCTACATCCTATATTCCCATAGTTCTGTGATTTTGGTATCACCCCTCACCCAAGTGGTGAGGGTGGTTGAATTGGTATCCATGTACATGTAATAAGCCATTGGTGATGTAGAGAAGAAAACCGTACACTATAAACAATTCAATCTCCAACAATCCTCATTCCCAAACACCCCAAAAGGCTCTATACTCGCACCAAGAGGTTGATGTCCAAGAAGGCTATGGGTAGGACGAATTGTATATTGGTTGTTCATTTGGGTAGAATCATTTGGATACTTTGTAGCTATGGATTCTAATGTTTGGTAACTTCTTCTTTATTATTCAATGTAGTTTATGTTCATGATTCATGGTGATTCTTGTGTTTAGTGATATTGTGAATGTGTTGATGCTTGTGTTGTTCATAGGATAACTTGTGATAAATGGATGTTTGTATTTTATTAGTGTTGTTATTGGATTAAGGTGACAACATTATATTTGGTTGAATTGGAACTTGTTCTTGTTTGTCAATTTGGTTAATCATTGTTGAGTCTATAATGTCGGAATTTATTCTCAATATGCTTGATTTTAATTCGTTAACCGACTAATGATTTGGTCTTGTGCTTGTGAAGATTGTGCAAGAGATTTAATAAACATAACAAGTAATGGTTTAATCTAGATTATAGGTCGAAAGGAGTCTTTTGAATATATTGTTCTAATCATCTTTCAAGTAAATGGAACTGAAACTCTTGATTTTTAGTCCAATTAATTTTCGTTCCTCGGATCGACTCGAATTTGATTACCGGTTAACGTTTCGACTTAATTTGTTTTTGGTAAATATATTTTTGGTATTTTCGAACTAATTTAAAAACATTTTAAAATAAAAGCTATTTAAAATGTAAATCTAATTAATCTAAAAACTTTAATTGAAATCTATTTTAACTATATAAACTTAATTAAAAACTATTTGAAATCTAAAATTTTAAATCTAATTAAATGAAAACTTTTTAAAAAACTTTTTAAATGAAAACTATTTTGATCTAATAAATTTTAAACTAGAATAAACTTTTAAATGAAATTTAAAAACAAAACTTAATTTTATGAAAACTAAATTTTAAACATAAAATAAAACTATTTAATTAAAAGTAATTTTAAAACTAATTTAAAGTAAAACTATTTTTTAGACTTTTTATATTTTATAAAAAAAACTGAATTAAAGTAAAATAATATAAAACTTTTAATTAAAATAAAACTTGCATTTAAACTAACTAAAATGAAACTGCCAGCTAAGTATTTTAAACCTATATTAATTAAACTATGCAAGGAATTAAACAAAAAGATGTCTAGATCAAGTGGTGGGTGCGTTTGGCTTGTGAACGAAGGGTCCTGGGTTCGAACCCCAGCAGACCTTAATTTTTGTAGCTATTAATTTTTTTACTTTTTATTTTATTGAACTTTGTTTGTTATATGGGGTAATGCAACATACAGAACAAATGGCTATCAGCAATATCAGTAACAAGAAAAACAGAACAAACATGAAATAAATAAGCTGAAAATTAGAAAAGCAAATAAGCAAAATAAACCACCTAAATTACTGATAATAAGCAGAAACCAAATAAGCTAAAAAGTAGGCTAAACCGAAAAAAAAACAATAATCAATTAAAGCAGTTCAAACAGGCAGATCTAAACAACCTAGATTAAGCAGACTTAAGTAAGCTATATTCCAAATTAAAATAAAACTTAAACTAGCAGATACAATCTAAACTTTAAACAGATAAAAACCAAACAAACTAAATCCAAGACTCAAACCAATTAAATCACATGACTAACCTAGCAGATCCGAACAAAGCTAAACCAAACAGAATAACCAATCAGATATATATAGCTGAACATAAATTTAAGCAACTAAACTCACAAGCATATAATCAATCATAAACAAGCAAATAAAGATTAAACCAATATCAAAACTAAAAACTAGAAAATTAGAAAGAGGATATAAAACCTTGTGTCGAAACCGTTGTGACGAAGATCGGCGCTGAGCCGTCTTATTAACCGAAAACAAACGCCTTCTTCATCATCTCGACTCCAATCACTCGAACCAAACACATCAACATAAGCAGTAACAATACCTTTTTATTATTTTCCAGTGGGAAAATAATTCACTTTTTTTTATATTTTTTTTATTTTTTTTTTATATTTTTTTTATAATAATAATAATACCGAGAACAGTAACAATAATAATAAGAACAGTAGCAGATTAAACTCGAACAGTGATATTTAAAAACAGTTTAAAGATGATAAAATTGACAGAAATAAAATTGAGATAAGAATTAAAAGAGATGAAAGTAATTTAAGCTACCTTTTCATTAATTAATAATCAAAATTACATTTGCTGAAAATAAAAATACAAGATTAAATCTAAAACCTAATTTACTGAAAAATTAAAAGTAAAGAAAAAGCTTCCCTAATGAATTACAAGAAATGGGTTTTTATAGAGAAACCCTAAAACTATTCCTTGGTGCCTACGGCTTTCAATCTTGACCCTTGATTTCTTCATTCTTCTTTCTCTCTCTTTTCTTCTCTTGATCAATGGTTGAAATGAAACCATGAGTCACGGATCATTGACCTGGCATGATCTGTGCTTCTTTATGCTGATGTGGAGAGATTTAACTGGTGGATTGGTGTATGGTGATTCGTTACAACCAATCAAAAGGGAGAGAATGGCCACGTCAGTGAGATGGGAGGACCACCCTTGGTGTTTTGCTGCGAAAATTGGGGGGATTTATTTCCTTTGGTGTGAATTAAACAATAAGGGTAAAAGCCTAAAAAATGGTGGGTAATTTTTTAATGATGGTGAATTTAGGGTTTGGGGTGTGGTGGCTGGGAGAGAAAAACAGTAAAATGGGTGTTTTGTTTCTTTGTTTGTAACGAGTGAATGGGGAGTTGGGTTAAAATATAATACGTTTTATTTATTAAAGGTAAGTGGGTAAAATCGTGTGTATGTGGGGTGTACGGTAGGGGATGGATAAAGCTTATATTGTGAGGGTAAATTAGGATTACACACGTGTGTGTGAATGGTGTGGGGGTGAGATGTGGGACTGTTTGTTTATTCGTTTGAGTGAATCAATTAGCAATCTGACCAAATTCCGTCCCACTTTTGCCTTTGTTACTGGGCTTGGCCCAAATTAGTTTTAAAACGTCCCCGTCCCAACATTTGGTTATCTTGGCCCAATTTTTGATCCATTCATTCCATCTTGTAGCCAAATGGGCTTTGGAGTTGTCCCAAGATTTGGCAGTTTGGCTTGTGGCCCAAAACACTTCTTAATCCGTCCCATTTAACTTTATAACTTTCATTTGGACTTTTGGTAAAAAGTTAAGAAGCTTTTTTTTTTCCTTAAATGGGCTTTTGAGCCCATTTATCCAACGTGGGACCCACTTGGCTCGAATATCTTCAAAAAGATTAATCCGCTAAAATCGAGCTCGATTTCGGCTTTGTTGGTCATTTCTTCAAAACGTATCGATTTTGTCGGGTTTCGTGATCTCCGGCACACTTTTGGTCTTTTGACTTCGTCTTCGTCTCTTTTTGGACTTTTCTTCAATATTTGACCGTGAAATCCCGTGTTTTCTCTTCTTTTGATCATTTGTACCTATTTAATCACAAAAACACAAAACCACACGTAGTTCTGACTTTTACGATATAAAACACATGATTAGGTCTTGTTTTTCCTTGATTTTAGTGGCAAAAGGATAAGTGTTTTCACACTTATTAGGAACTTATCAAATCGATAACCAAGTCTATGGGTTGAAAGAATTCTTGTTGTTATTGGTTTAGGCATAAGGCTCATGAGTGGCCACTTGATTGAGACTTATGTATATTTGATTTATATAGCACTAATGTCTTATTATTGGTTCTATAGGTCGAAAGGATTACCTTTAATATGTTTTTCCAAACTAATCATCCATATGTCCATGTGATCATTCAACCATACATGTATGTCTTTTGTGTGTGCCTTTAACGATTCTCATGGTGGTGTGATCGTGACAATCATATCTACCATTGTTACAAACAACTACACTTGAGTATATCCAAGTCCCATGGGACGACCTTGACTTACCAACCTAATTGCAACATGACTAGAGTATACTTGCTTGAATATGTGTTCCTAATTATATCGGTATTTCTTGCTATAAATTTAAAACCCAATGTGTGGAAAGATCGCATATCAAGTTTTTGGCTTCTTGTCTAGAATTTGTATTTGTAATTCTTTTTAAATATACCTAGCGTACGAGCACATCAGTATGCGAGGACGACTTCATCTGGTACATCGCAACGCCACCGTCTTCAAATGCAGCAACATTATCAGACACGAATAAAATGGATTTGACATTTTATTCTAATTCGGTAGCATTTTACCTCCATTTGGTGAAGACCGTTGTACGATATTAAATATCGTACTTGTGACAGGTAGCTCTAATTAAATATCTCCTTGACAAGATTTCGCGGGTAAACCCGTTCTCTTTATTCGACCGTCCAAAGCTGACTGCGAACATAAAGAGTGAATCATTTGGATAAAGTTATCCTTATGATTGAAGCCGTCAATTCATGAACCTGGAACAAGTGAATTTCAATTGAGATTTTCATCATTGTTGCTTTCTAGTTGTCACGAGCTCGATTCTAATAGAATCTTGCTTGTCACCTACCGTAGTGCTGTTTAATGTTGACACTGGAAGGATTTCTACTCATCACTGTAAACACTAAAAAGTGTCACTCTGAGTGTTCTGGGAAGATCACTTGAATAATGCGTAGAGGCCCATGGAACAAGTTTGAATTCAGTTAAGAGTCAAACCATCGTTTCTTTACAGTTATCACAAGATTGGTTCTTAAAGAACCGCACGTGTCACCTACCATAAGCTTGTTTGATGTTGGCTCAAGCAGGATTTCCATCTCCATTGTAATACTTTCGTATCACTCGGATGTTCTAGAAATATTACAAGAATATTGCGTAGGACTCATAAAAATCTTTCTTGCTTTGAAAAGTGTCCTAATGAGACTTTTGGTGATCTCGTGGCTCTAGACTCAAAAGTGAATTTTGATTTGGTGAGCGGAGGTTGGAGAGGATTGCCACCTTTTCAATATCAATTTATTCGGAGTGAATAAACCGATAGATAACATGTTGAACTCCGTGACATTAAAACAAATATCTTTTGAGAGATATTTGAGTTAGCTAGGAGGGGTTGTGCATTGCATCACTGGGTCCATGACACTTTATGTCTTCAAGATGTGTTGACCCGGTTTCTGCCTAAGTTGTAAGGAGGGCTTCTATCTTTACACCCTTTATCTTTACACCGGTTTCTGCACATTGTTGTGATTGTTCTAGTGCTAGCATTAGTACTTGGTCGGCATTCTGCTACGTTCACAATCTATTCCTCGTCTCTCCTAAGGACTACTATTTTCTAACTATGGAATTGTCCTTGGGAAGATTCCTCCGGTTCTGGAAGTGTAACACCTCATTTTGGTAAATGGAATGTCACGTGTGATTACGGCGTGTCATCAAAGCATACAAGGATAAATGTATAAAACATTACATGGCCATAAAGGAAATACCAGAAACAAACATCGGTACCCCAAAAGTAAAGCTCATCACACACAAACATAAGTACTGTAAATGAAAAGGACTAAACAATGTCCATAGAAATGAGTATCAGAAGTATGAAGAAATGCATAAAGTAATGAAGGCTAGGAAGCTTCCAATCCATATGCACGTACGCTTAAAGTCTACGAGCGTCCTTGAGTACCTTCCGTTTTGGGAACATGAAAGGAAACAGCTGAGCATAACGCTCAGTGCACGGATATACAAGCATAGAATGAATCACATAAACATATACAACATATAGCAGCGGAAAAGACTAAGTCCTGGATAACCTTACATATCTTAGTAAAACTGGTTTTATAGTTCGAAAAGCCTTATGTTTATCTTATAAAATCTGTTTAACATGTTTACCATTAGCCAATATAGGTCATGAAATATCAACGTGCATGAATACTTGGAGGGGTGACCTCGTCATGCAATTAGAGGGGCTACCTCTAATTAATTTAAGTTTTCGGGTAGGAGGGATCAGCTCCTTGTGAAAGATGCATGGCACACACCACATTCACCTGAATAATCTGCTGAAAACATGTAACCTAGGATGCACCCATACTCCCCACATGATAACATAATAATATGGCCAAAAGCTGAACGGACGCCACGAGCTATCATCCGTCGTGGTGAAGTCATAACACTGGTGCCTCTAGTGTTATGGTTATGGTACCTCCATAACTAGGTGAAACTGGTCATGCATGTATATGGCTTAGGCATTTCTTAAACATAAGCAATCAAAACATATAAAACATATAATGGGAAAACAGTTTGCTGCATACGGGGAAATCCTAATAAGGAAAGAATGTCCATACTGAAAGGACGGAGAATCCGTACCTTAAGTCCAGTGAACGAAGAAGACGAACGGTAGAGAGTCCTACTTCGATATCACTAATGCTACATAAATAGTATCCGTGTATAAGTATTCTGATTACTGAGTACGTAACTGGTTTTATATCATGTCTTATCTTGTTTTATATGTTCATGTCATGTTTTACTGATTTTAGCTTTATACTGTGTTTATCATGTATTCTGTCTATTCTGCTTAAGTATTACTTATATTTCTTGTATTATTATACTTGTTGTTTAATAATAAGTAACTTTCTAAAAATAGCAGGTTTCCAAAAATAGAATGTTTCCAAAAATAGAAAGTTTCCAAAAATAGATTATTTCCAAAAATAGATTAGCTTCCTTAAATAAATAAGTTTCTAAAAATAGAGAGTTTCCATAAATAGATTAGCTGCCTTAAATAAATAGGTTTCTAAAAATAGAAAGTTTCCATAATTAGAATTAAGCTAGATTATTAAGCTAATAATATAAGCTTAAATTTTATTGATTAATATTCTAAGTCATGTGATATATATTATAGTTTATTAATTATTACATGTAAATTAAATAAACTATAGGTTATAAGATTTAATTAAATATAACATGATTTAATTAAATAAAAGGTACTAATACTTAGGTTAAAACATGTATTAATATCTATTATTAATATAACCTAAGTCATGGAAATTAATTAATTATATGCCATGTTTTAATAATTAATTAATTACTTTAGTCTAAAATTAAATCATAAAATACTTAGGCTAAAATCATGTATTATTACTAATAATAATTAACCTAAGTCATGTCTAAATTAAATTAATTATATAGCATGTTAAATTAATTTAATTAAATCTTGTAATTATTTAACTTGTAAAAAAAATAATTAACTTGTAAAATAAATCATGAACCGAACCCGTGTTTTAAATCTAAACATGTCATGAACCAGTCCGTGAACCCCTTGAACCGGATCTACAACCCTTAACCATGGCAAACCGGCACCGGCTTAAACCGGTGGTGCATGTGGTTTTCAGCCGAGACCCCCATGACCACCAAGGCTAACCCCGACATGCGTCGGGGTCCCTTGGTTTGTTTGCTGTCGAGCCAAAAAGCCCACACCGAGAACACTTGGTCTCGGTTGTGGTCACGCGAGCCACACCGAGAGCATGGCTCTCGGTACGTGTGCGCCGTCCGAACCAAACACCCCGTTAAACACATGTTTTTAATACCCCATGATTGGATCTACATGTTTATTAATTAGTTTTTATTAACCTCATGATTTCATGTGTTTAGACCTAACAAACAATTAAAAAGAAAAGGTTTAAGGAATTACCGATTCGTGGATCAAAAGGAAATTAATAACAGGATTGATCTAGCAATAATTGGATCTACCAAAATCAACTAAACACCCCTTGGTGGTGTTTGTATGCGGCGGCCAAAAAGGAGAAAGGAGGAGCAGGGTTTTTGTGATTTTCTAATATTATGAATTATGAAAATCTACTTCCCTTCTTTTCTTTTTAGTTAAATTCTTAAGTGGGCTTGGCCCACTTCCTTGTCTATGACGCGAATATGTGGGGCCCACAAGGGGGAACCCGTTGTTTTTCCATGTTCTATTTATTTACGTGTTCTCGTGTCGTGTTTACGTGATTTAATTATTAATCGTTCGTGTCGTAAAATATATTTATACGTAATCGTAATAAATATACGTAAATACATAATAATAGGTTCGTGATTGTTTACGTTCATGATTTTCATGTTCGTGATTATAATTATTGTTGATAATAATTATCGTGTCTTAATACGTAATAAATACTTATCGTGTAATAACACGTACGTAATACTTGTATTTCCTATTCGTGAAACGTAAACGTGCTAAATAAGGAAAGTTCTAATCATGTACGTATGATTATATGTGTATTGTTCATGGTAAAAGCGTGTGCGTTTTACAACTCTCCCCCTAAAAAGAATAATTCGTCCCCGAATTATAGATAACGTAAACTGGAAAGAAGAACATACCCGAATTCAAAACTTCAAATGAGGGTAAGAAGCCCGGATAGACTCCTCTGTTTCCCAAGTGGCTTCCCGCTCGGTATGATACCTCCAAAGGATTTTGACGAATGGAATCGTGTTCCTTCTCATGACTCGTTCTTGTCTGTCAAGAACTCGTTCGGGTTCCTCTATGAAGGTAAGATCTTCACGAATCTGTTCCAGTGGATACTGAACCATGTGAAGGGGATGATACGTGTACCCTTTGAGTAAGGACACATGGAAATCATGAACATGAGAAAGCTGAGGAGGTAACGCTAAATGATAAGATACTTCACCGACTCGCTCAATGACATCAAACGGTCCGATGAATCGAGGACTGAGCTTCCCTTTGATTCCAAAACGTCTAACACCACGTGCCGGTAAAACCTTAAGGAAAACGTGATCTCCTACGTTAAAGTGTAAGTCCCTACAATGCTTGTCAGCATAACTCTTCTGGCTTGACCGTGCTTCTTTCAGTTTCTGCTTAGCTACTGCGACCTTCTAGTTAGTCAACTCTATCATTTCTGGTCCTTCAAGTGTTCGCTCACCAACCTGATTCCAGCAGATTGGGGCGCGACACTTTCTGCCATACAACATCTCAAATGGAGCACACTTGATACTTGCGTGCCAACTGTTGTTGTATGCAAACTCTACTAAACAGATGTAATCGTTCCAATCTCCCATCCATTCCAACGCACATGACCTCAACATGTCTTCTAATGTCTGAATCGTTCGCTCCGATTGCCCGTCTGTTTGAGGATGAAAAGCCGTGCTAAGCTTAAGTTTTGTACCCCAAGCTTTCTGCAGACTTCTCCAGAATCGCGAAGTGAAACGAGGATCTCTGTCTCAGACGATGCTGGATGGAGCACCATGTAGTCTCATGATCTCCTTCTTGTATGTATCGGTGAGGTTACTGACCGAATCTTCCTTGCGGATCGGTAAGAAATGAGCTGACTTAGTAAGTCGATCAACGATAACCCAAATCGCATCGTACTTCCTCTTTGTCTGCGGAAGGTCGGTAACAAAATCCATGGTGATCTTGTCCCACTTCCACTCTGGAATATATAACGTTTGTAGAAGACCGCCAGATCACTGATGATCGATCTTAACCTGCTGGCAGGTAAGACATTTGGAGACGTAAGTCGCAACATCCTGTTTCATACCACTCCACCAAAAGTATTTCTTGATGTCATGGTACATCTTGGTCGAACCAAGACGAATAGAGAATGGGGAGCTATGAGCCTCAACTAACAATGCTTCCCGGAGGTCTAGATCGTTAGGAATACAAAGTCTCGTGCACTGCCATAAGATACCGTCTGTGTCTACTCGAAATTATGTCTGCTTCTCCAAATTTTGAATTATCGCCCAGATTTCACCATCATCCTTCTGAGCTTCCTTGATCCTAGAGAATAACTCATTTTCCACTCTAAGATTAGCCCAGTCACCCTGTTGTCCACGTATCATGATCTCCATGTCTAGTCGCTCCAAGTCTCTAATAATTTCCTCCTTTATTTCAATGCCGTTTATCATTCCGGACTTTCTACTAAGTGCATCTGCCACCATGTTCGCCTTGTCGGGATGATACTACAGATTGATGTCATAATCTTTCAACAGCTCTAACCATCTTCTCTGTCTCATGTTCAATTCATGTTGAGTGAAGATGTACTTCAAGCTCTTGTGGTCCGTGAAAATGTTACATGATTCTCCATACAAGTAGTGCCTCTATATCTTCAATGCAAACACGACTGCTGCAAGTTCCAAGTCATGCGTAGGGTAATTTTCCTCATAAGGCTTAAGCTGCCGTGAAGCGTACGCAATCACTTTCCCAAGTTGCATGAGAACACAGCCAAGTCCCTTCCCCGATGCATCACTGTAGATCTGAAATCCACCTGTACCAGATGGGAGAGTAAGAATCGGTGCAGATACTAACTTCTGCTTTAGGTCTTTAAAGCTCTTCTCTCTTTCTTCAGTCGAGACGAATTTCTCCCCTTTCCGCATCAGTTTGGTTAATGGTAGCGCTAAACGGGAAAAGTTCTCTACGAACCTACGGTAGTAACCATCTAAGCCTAGGAAACTGCGAACTTTAGTCGCTGATGTTGGTCTTGTCCAATTGGTAATAGCCTCAACCTTTGCTGGATCCATGGTGATTCCTTCTGCTGATACAATGTGACCTAAGAATGCCACCTTGTCTAACCAGAACTCACACTTGGAGAATTTAGCATACAGCTGCTTCTAGCGAAGAATCTGTAGTACTGTACGAAGATGGTCTTCGTGTTCCTCCTTGGACTTAGAGAATATTAGGTTGTCGTCAATGAAGACAATGACGAATTATCCAGAAAATCATGGAAGATTCTGTTCATCAAATCTATGAACACTGCTGGAGCATTGGTAAGGCCAAATGGCATAACTACGAATTCGTAGTGCCTATAGCATGTACGGAAAGCAGTCTTGGCGATGTCCTGCTCTTTAACCCGTAGCTGATGATAGCCCGACCTCAGATCGATCTTGGAGAAATGTTTGCCCCCTTGGAGTTAGTCAAACAGATCGTCAATGCGTGGTAGAGGATATCTATTCCTGATGGTAATCTTGTTGAGCTCGCGATAATCTATGCAAAGACGCATACTGCCGTCCTTCTTCTTAACGAATAAGACCGGTGCGCCCCATGGATATGCGCTTGGTCAAATGAAGCCTCGTTCCAGAAGTTCTTGCAATTGATCCTTCAGCTCCTTCAACTCTATGGGATCCATGCGATAAGGAGCCTTGGAAATCGACTCAGCTCCTGGGTTGAGCTCGATATTAAATTCTACTTCACGTGTAGGTGGTATGCCCGGAAGTTCTTCTAGAAATACATCTGGAAATTCTGACACTATCGGCTGATTATGAATTGATGGAGATTCAGCATCCATGTCATGAACAGTAGCTAGATAGCCCTCGCAACCATGCGAAAGTAACGCACGTCCTTGTAGGGTTGATATGATTTGTACAGACCTTCCGGGTACGAACCCGTTATGAATGTACTCTTGTGCATTAACATCACCGCAGATGACCCGATATGTATGGCAATCTATGGTGGCATGATGTTTGGTTATCCAATCCATGCCTAATATCATGTCAAAATCATTCATGTCCGGCGGAAGTGCGTCAACAGGACGAACCTTGTCATCAAACTCTAGGGGAAGGCTCTTGTACACATGGGTTATGCGTACGTAGTCTCTTAAAGGCGTGGAAATGTTTAATACATTCTCTAATGGCATAGGGGATATCCTAACATTCTTAGCATAAGCAGTAGAAATGACCGAGTGAGTAGCACCCGTGTCAAATAAAACACACGAAGGTTGACCATACATGTACAAGATTCCAGTGATGGTACCGTGTAGACTTGTTGGCCTGATCGCGAGAACTCGTGTAAACGCGTCGACTAGTAGGAGGCGACTTGGTATCAGCATGTCCCGATGTCCCCTCCATCTCTCCCTTGCGGCAGTCCTTCATGCGATGAACAGTAAGGCCACACTTGTAGCATGTGTCGCTGTCGCAGCGACGTGGCCCTAGGTGCCTACGGTTGCATGTAGTGAAAAGAGGATGAGTATACCCTCCAGCAGGTGTCCTTGCTGGTTGAGAGCCTGATAATAACAGTATACATGAGACATGGTAATAGGTACAAAGGACAATGCGGAATATTCGTAAGATGTCATACCAGTGATAGCTGGACGTTTAGGCTGTGAACCTCTTTGGTTCTGGTCCCTCCCGTTACCATGATTCCTGGTAGAAGATTGCTAATGTGTCAGAATTATGAACTATAGCAAACATAAGAAAATGAGTAAGTGTAAGGACCTGCTGCTGTTGGAGTTTACAGCGTTGTTACGGTAATTATCATTACCGCCACGCCTATCCGTAGCAGAACGGTCGTGAGTCTGACCGTTTCCCTTGGGCTGAGTAGGCTGTTGCTGAGTAGCCGGCTGAGACCGATCCCCAGTCTTCTACCTGGAAGATGCAGTTTAAGAGATATAAGTATTGACATATGCTGAAAGAATATGGTTTCGTCACCGCTGAATAACGAATGTTTACCTCTTCTCGGGTCTCTCTGCTTCCCCGAACTCTTCTCTTTCTTGCAGCATCTCCAGCTTACGTGCTGCATCAACCACTTGCGCCACCGTGTTGAACGTAGCACACACCAAGTTGTTTGCGACCGATGTACGAAGAGCCCACCAGAAGTGGTATGCTTGCTCTTCGGGAGTACCTGCTGCTGTACCAAGAAAACCAGCTAAACAGAGAAAGCGCTGCATGAACTCGTTGCTGTTCTCCCCAGCTCTCTGTCGGATTCCGTGGTACTCTCTCTTCAGTTTGTCTTGCTCAGCCTTGGGAAAGACCTGTCCCATCACCAAATCCCTGAATTGAGCCCAAGTCAAACCAGCCACCCAAGCATCACCTCCCTCAGACTGCTTTAGTGCCATCCACCATGATTGTAACACCCTATTTTGATAAATGGAATGTCACGCGTGATTATGGCGTGTCATCAAAGCATACGAGGATAAATGTATAAAACATCACATGACCATAAAGGAAATACCGGAATCAAACATTGGTATCCCAAAAGTAGAACTCATCACACACAAACATAAGTACTGAAAATGAAAAGGACTAAACAATGTCCATGGAAATGAGTATCAAAGTTTAAATAAATGCATAAAGTAAAGAAGGCTTGGGATCTTCCAATCTATACGTACGTACGCTTAAAGTCTACGAGCGTCCCTGAGTACCTGCCGTTTTGGGAACATGAAAAGGAAAAGGTTGAGCATAACGCTCAGTGCACGGATATACAAGTAAACCATGAATAACATAAGCATATAAGCATAGAGCAGCGGAAAAGACTAAGTCCTGAATAACCTGGCATATCTTATTAAAACTGGTTTTATAGTTTGAAAAGCCTTATGTTTATCTTGTAAAAACCGTTTAACATATATACCATTAGCCAATATAGGTCATGAATTATCAACGTGCATGAATACTTGGAGGGGTGACCTCGTCATGCAAATTAGAGGGACTGCCTTGAATTTAATATACTGGTTTGGGTAGGAGGGATCAGCTCCTTGTGAAGGATGCAAGGCACACACCACATTCACCTAAATAATCTGCTGAAAACATGTAAACTAGGATGCACCCATACGCCCCACCTGATAATCATAATATGGCCAAAAGCTGAAGGGACGCCACGAGCTATCACTTCGTCGTGGTGGAGTCATAACACTGGTGCCTCTAGTGTTATTCTTATGGTACCTTCATAACTAGGTGAAATTGGTCATGCATGTATATGGCTTTAGGTATCTAATTAAACATAAGCGATTCAAAAACATATAAAACATATACTAAGGAAAACAGTTGGCTGCATACGGGGAATCCTAATAAGGAAGAATGTCCATACTAAAAGGACGTAAAATCCGTACCTTGTGTCCAGTGAACGAAGAAGACGAACAGAAGAGAGTCCTACTTCGGTATCACTAATGCTACATAAATAAATACGTGTATAAGTATCTAATTACTGAGTATGTAACTGGTTTTATATCATGTTTTAGCTTGTTTTATATGTTCATGTCATGTTTTACTGATTAAAGCTTTATACTGTGTTTATTATATATTCTGTCTATTCTGATTAATTATTTCTTGTATTTTTTGTATTATTATACTTGGTGTGTAATAATAAGTAACTTTCTAAAAATAGCAGGTTTCCTAAAATAGAAAGTTTCCAAAAATAGAAAGTTTCCAAAAATAGAAAGTTTCTAAAAATAGAAAGTTTCCAAAAATAGATTTACTGCTTAAAATAGATAAGTTTCTAAAAATAGAAAGTTTCCATAAATAGATTAGCTGCCTTAATTAAATAAGTTTCTAAAAATAGAATGTTTCCATAAATAGAAATAAGTTGGATTATTAAGCTAATTATATAAGCTTAAGTGTTTACTGATTAATATTCTAAGTTATGTAATTAAATAGTATAGTTTATTAATTATTTCATGTAAATTAAATAAACTATAGGTTAAAGTATTTAATTAAATATAACATGATTTAATTAAATAAAGGTAAAAATACTTAGGTTAAAACATGTATTATTATCTATTAATAATATAACCTAAGTCATGTAAATTAATTAAATATAAGTCATGATTTTAATAATTAATTAATTATATAATCTAAATAAAATAGTAATTACTTAGGTTAAAATTTATGTATTAATAATAATATTAATAACCTAAGTCATGCATAAATTAAATTAATCATGTACATGTTGTAATTAATTTAATTTAATCTTGTAAAAATAATTAACCTTGTAAAATAATTAACTTGCAAAAACATCCCATGAACCGAACCCGTGTTTTAATCTAACCATGTCGTGAACCGGACCGGTTTAACCCGTGAACCGGCCAACCAAACGCACCCTTGGTCTTGGCTAGCCGACAGCTAGCAAAAGTTCCCACCGGATAGCCGGTGGTTCCCCTTGCTGCCGCGGCTTGGGGTTCCCCCCCTGCTTTCCTTATTTAGCCACCAGCATAAGCCGGTGGTGGTTCTTGTTCTTAGCCGAGATCCAAACACACCAAACACACCCCGACCAAAGTCGGGGTTCCCCTTTGTTCCTGCGGTCGAGACACACAACACCACACCGAGACCTTGAGGTCTCGGTTGGTGCGAAACAAAATAAGCCGAGACCCCCTTGGGTCTCGCTTCCTTGCGTCGGCAAAAAACAAACACCCCTTATACCTTAATTAATTTACCCCCATGATTTATTAACATGTATTTTACTTGTTTTAATAATCATTCATGTTTTCATGATTAAATAAATCATAAAGAAAAGAGGTTTAAGGATTTACCGATTACGTGAAACAAAGGAGAACGATAACAATAACAACCTTGCAAGAAATCGATCACAAAAAATCACAAACACACCCTTGGTGTGTGTTTATACCCGGCGGCCAAGGAGAACAAGAGAAGAGAAAAGATTTTTAGGGTTTAGTTTATTTTCTAATTTTTGTAATTATGAAAATATCTTTTCCCAAACTCTTGTTTTAGTAAAAATTGCATGGGCTTGTCCCTTTCCTTGTGTTCTAGCCGTGGGTAAGGGGGCTCACATGGGGTAATCCAAATGTTTTTCCCTGTCAAATATTATACTAGTTCTCGTGTTCGTTTTTTACGTGATTTCAATAGTTATCGTTCGTGTCTTATTATATTTATTCACAATCTTAATAAATATACATAAATACGTAATACTAAGCTCATGATCATTTACGTTCATGATTTCATGTTCCTATGTTCGTGATTATAATTATTATTGAAATAATTATCGTGTCTTAATACGTATTAAATACTTATCGTGTTATCACATGTACGTAATACTTGTAAATCTTGTTCGTGAAACGTAAATGTGCTATAAAAGAAAAGTTCTAATCATGTACGTAAGATCATAAGGGTACTATTCGTGGTAAAAGTATGCGGGTTTTACAACTCTCCCCCCTAAAAAGAATAATTCGTCCCCGAATTATAGATAAAGTAAACTGGAAAAGAAGAACATACCTGAATTCAAAATATGAAATGAGGGTAAGAAGCCCGGATAGACTCCTTTGTTTCCCAAGTGGCTTCCCGCTCGGTATGATCCCTCCAAAGGATTTTGACGAATGGAATCTTCTTCCTTCTCATGACTCGTTCTTGTCTGTCAAGAACTCGTTCGGGTTCTTCTATGAAAGTGAGATCTTCACGAATCTGTTACAGTGGATACTGAACCATGTAAAGGGGATGATACTTGTACCCTCTGAGTAAGGACACATGGAAAACATCGTGAACATGATAAATTTATGGAGGTAACGCTAAATGGTAAGATACTTCACCGACTCGTTCAATGACATCAAACGGTCCGATGAATCAAGGACTGAGCTTCCCTTTGATTCCAAAACGTCTAACACCACGTGCCGGCGAAACCTTAAGGAAAACGTGATCTCCTACGTTAAAATGTAAGTCCCTACGATGCTTGTCTGCGTAACTCTTCTGACGTAACCGTGCTTCTTGTAGTTTCTGCTTAGCTACTGCGACATTCTGATTAGTCAGATCTATCATTTCTGGTCCTTGAAGTGTTGGCTCAACAACCTGATCCCAGCAGATTGGGGCGCGACACTTCCTGCCATACAACATCTCGAAAGGAGCACACTTGATACTTGCGTGCCAACTGTTGTTGTATGCGAACTCTACCAAACAGATGTAATCGTCCCAATCTCCCGTCCATTCCAACGCACATGACCTCAGCATGTCTTCTAATGTCTGAATCGTTCGCTCTGACTACGCGTCTGTTTGAGGATGAAAAGCCGTGTTAAGCTTAAGTTTTGTCTCCCAAGCTTTCTGCAGACTTTGCCAAAATCGCGAAGTGAACCGAAGATCTCTGTTTGAGACGATGATGGATGGAGCACCGTGAAGCCTCATGATCTCCCTCCTATAAGTGTCGGCGAGTTTACTGACCGAATCTTCCTTGTGGATCGGTAAGAAATGAGCTGATTTGGTAAGTCGATCAACGATAACCCAAATTGCATCGTGCTTCTTCTTTGTCGGCGGAAGACCAGTAACAAAATCCATGGTGATTTTGTCCCACTTCCACTCTGGAATATCTAACGGTTGAAGAAGACCGCCAGATCGTTGATGTTCGATCTTAACCTGCTAACAGGTAAGACATTTGGAGACGTAAGTCGCAACATCCTGTTTCATACCACTCCACCAAAAGTACTGCTTGATGTCATGGTACATCTTGGTCGAACCAGGATGAATAGAGAAAGGGGAGCTATGAGCCTCAGCTAACAATGCTTCCCGGAGTTCTTGATCATTAGGAACACAAAGTCTCGTGCCCTACCATAAGATACCATCGGCGTCTACTCGAAATTCTGTCTGCTTCTCCAAATTCTGAATTATCGCCCAGATTTCACCATCATCCTTCTGAGCTTCCTTGATCTTAGAGAGTAACTCTGGTTCCACTCTAAGATTAGCCCAGTAGCCGTGTTGTCCACGTACCATGATCTCTATGTCTAGTTGCTCCAAGTCTCTTATAATTTCCTCCTCAATTGTAGTGTCGTTTATCATTCCGGACTTTCTACTAAGTGCATCTGCCACATATTCGCCTTGCTGGGATGATACTGCAGATTAATGTCATAATCCTTCAACAGCTCTAACCATCTCCTCTGTCTCATGTTTAATTCACGCTGAGTGAAGATATACTTTAAGCTCTTTTGGTCCGTGAAAATGTCACATGATTCTCCATACAAGTAGTGCCTCCATATCTTCAATGCAAACACGACTGCTGCAAGTTCCAAGTCATGCGTAGGGTAATTTTCCACATAAGGCTTAAGCTGTCGTGAAGCGTACGCGATCACTTTCCCATGTTGCATGAGAACACAGCCAAGTCCCTTCCTCGATGCATCACTATAGATCTGAAATCCACCTGTACCAGATGGGAGAGTAAGAATCAGTGCAGATACTAACTTCTGTTGGGAATAAATCTATGCTTACTTGTTACCCCTGCTAGTTGATTATCTGTATCCCTGCTAGAGTAAGTTCCCCCTGCTAAATAACAAAGGCAGGGGATTGGTTCCCCTGCTGAAGTCAAAGGCCCTGCTGTCAGAGATAAACATGGAATAGATTTTTACGCATTTCAGTTATTATTCCTTAATACTTTCCAAGTTTGTTAGTAGTGATCTTGTACGTGAGTCCTTGTGGCTATAAAAGGACTCACTAGGTTAGCATGCAATGTGTTTCTTTTTTCTATTGTCTTTCATTATCATACTTTAAGGTTTTGTAAACCCTAATACCATTTTAGGGTATTCGTATATCTTTGATATATTAAAGTTCAACGTTTCAATCATATTGTTCTTGTGCTAAACATTATATTTTTCATCTTGTTTAGTTATTTTGCTTTGCAAAGTTTCTCTAGTGTTAGATTGAATTCTTTCTTTCTATCACAACCCTTAAACAAGCTATTAAGGTTTAAGATCTGACTTTGGGATCAACAAGTGGTATCAGAGCTTGTTGAGATACTTTGTCTAAATCAAGAAAAAAACCCTCATAGCAACCATGTCTTCAGACTCTTCCTCAAACAACAATAACCACAATAACCTCAAGTTACCTATGTTGGATCCTGAAAACTTTGAATTATGAGAATTCAGAATCCAACAATACCTGAAAATGGAACACTATGTTCTCTGGGAGATCATAGAATTTGGTGATCAATTCAACAAAATGTTAGCAGTTGAAGAGGGCAAGGAAGAAGAAAAAGGTGAAAGCTCCAAAGGTAAAGACAAGAAGAAATCTGCTGCTCTTTGTGATAAGGAAATACTGGCCAGAAGGCATGATGTCAGGGCTCACAGCTTATTGCTGTTGGCTCTACCTGATAGACATCAACTCTGATTCAGAAAATACAAAACAGCTAAGGAACTATGGGAAGCCATAGGCACAACCTTTGGAGGAAATGAAGCCACAAAGAAGAAGAAGAAGAATCAAATGCTGGATGATTTTGCTTCTTTCAAAGCAATTGGTGATGAATCAATTGGAGCTATTTACAATAGGCTTCAAGATATGGTGGCCCAGTTGGAATTCTTTGATATTGAGGTATCAAAGGAGCAGGTGAATACCAGATTTCTTAACAGCCTCTAGAAAGAATGGTTTGTCTATAAGGCAATTTGGCAGAATAAGGATGACTTGGACAACAAGAACATTGATGACATATACAATAACTTAAAAGTTTTTGAACCTGTTGTCAATGAGATGAAGTCAAAAGGAACGATTCCCACCAACTCAAGTGGATCCACTGATTCCTCTGCTAACATGGCATTCATATCACAAAGCAGTGGAATCTCCAAAAACAGAGGAATTGAAGTAGCCCCTGCTGCTTATTCCCCTGCTACCAGGTCTGGACCATCCTATGATGAAGAAAGACCAACTACATTCAGCCTTGATACTGCTTGTGCTTTTATAGCATCTCAAGGGCCACAAGGATCTACTGTGTTACATGAAGATCTAAGTCAAATCAGTAAGCAAGGGCTAGAAGAAATGGATATCAAGTGGAATATGGCTCTGCTTAGCATGAGAGCCAATAGGTTCTACAAGAAGTATGGGAAGAAGATCTCAATCAATCCCTCTGATGTGGCTGGGTTTGATAAAACAAAGGTTGAATGCTACAACTGTGTCAAGAAGGGACATTTTGCCAGGGAATGCAGAGGACCTAAGACTGGGAACAGCTACAGGAAGGAAACAAGAGATGATGATTTTGGTGCTAAAGCCATGGTAGCCATGCAGGGGATAGATGGAGCAGGTGGATGGGACTGGAGTGCCATGACAGAGAATGCGGAGAGAAATCAAGCTTTGATTGCTGAGGAAAAAGAAGAAGACTTTGCACTTATGGCCATGTCAAGTTCCAGCTCTGACAATGAGGTATATGACGATTCATATTGTACTAAAGCTTGTAGGAAAAACACTGAGTCTTTGAATGATCAAATCAGAAAGGTTAAAGCTGACTATATCAATTGTGATAATGTCTTGATAATTATAGACGTGCTTTAGAACAGTTAGAGTCCACCATAAGAGAGTTTAAGCAAAGAGAAAGTGATTATAGGGATCACATTGTGATTCTAGAAAGAGATACCAATGAGAATAACCAATCTATTAAGGAATTGACTGCTGAACTTGAAATCTTTAAATCTAACAAAAAGATAGATGAGGAAACTTGTAACACCCCATTTTGGAAATGGAATATTACGCATAATCATGGCGTGTCATCAAAGCATACAAGGATAAATGTCTAAGCATTATTCGACCATAAAAGGGAAATACCGGAATCAAACATCGGTAACCCCAAAGTAAAGCTCATCACACACAAACATAAATACTGTAAAAGGAAAGGACGAAACAATGTCCATAGCAACTGTATCAAAGTAAAGGAAATGCATAAAGTAAAGAAAGACAGTAAAGCTTCCAATCCATATGCACGTACGTTTGAGATCTACGAGCGTCCCTGAGTACCTGCCGTTTTGGGAACATGAAAAGGAAAACGGCTGAGCAAGACGCTCAGTGCACGGATGTACACTATAGCATGAAATAGGATAAGCATGTAACATATAACAGCGGAAGACTAAGTTCTGAGTAAACTGGTTAAGTATTAAGAAAACTGGTTTTATAGTTTGAAAAGCCTTATGTTTATCTTATGAAAACTGTTTTAACATAAATATACCATAGCCCATATAGGTCATGAAAAGGTCACGTGCATGAATACTTGGAGGGGTGACCTCATCATGCTGATTAGAGGGGATGCCTCTAATTAATATACTGGTTTGGGTAGGAGGGATCAACGCCTTGTGAAGGATGCAAGGCACACACCACATTCACCATGATAAACTGAATAAAACATGTAACTAGGATGCACCCATACGCCCCACCTGATATAATAATATGGCCAAAACTGAAAAGGGACGCCACGAGCAATCACTCCGCCGTGGGGAAGTCATAACATTGGTGCCTCCAATGTTATGGTTATGGTACCTCCATAACTAGGTGAAACTGGTCATGCTTGTATATGGCTATAGATTATGCTAATTAAACATAAGCAGTTCAAAACAATAAAACAAATACTGGGGAAAACAGTTGTCTGCATACGTGGAAATCCTAATAAGGAAAGAATGTCCATACTGAAAGGACGGGAATCCGTACCTCAAGTCCAGTGAATGAACGGAAGAAAGACTCCTACTTCTGGATCACTAAAGCTACATGAATACACACGTGTATAAGTATCGATTCACTGATTACGTACTGGGTTTTATGTCTCATTTTAGCTGACTTGGTATGTTTTAGGTCATGGTTCACTGTTTAAAGCCTTAAACTGTGTTTATCTTGTATTCTGATTAATCTGTTTAAGTATTACTGGTATTTCATGTATTATTATACTTACTGTGTAATAATAAGTAACTTTCCAAAAATAGCAGGTTTCCAAAAATAGAAAGTTTCCAACAATAGAAAGTTTCCAAAAATAGAAAGTTTCCAAAAATAGAAAGTTTCCAAAAATAGAAAGTTTCCAAAAATAGAAAGTTTCCAAAAATAGAAAGTTTCCAAAAATAGAATTTACTGCTTAAAATAGATTAGTTTCTAAAAATAGAAAGTTTCCAAAAATAGATCAGCTGCCTTAATTAAATAGGTTTCCATATATAGAAGGTTTCCATGATTAGATTAGCTGCCTGAAATAGATAGATTTCCATATATAGAAGGTTTCCATTAATAGATTAGTTGCCTTATTTAATTAAGTTTCTATAAATAGAAGTTTCCATATTTAGAATTAAGCTGGTTACATAAGCTAACATATAAGTCTACGTGTTTATAAGCTTATTTCTTTAGTCATATGATATAGTATATAGTTTAATTATTATTTCATGTATTTTGATTAAACTATAGGTTAAGCATTTTAATTAAAGTATAACATGTTTTAATTAAAATGAAATGAAATACTTAGGTTAAAATGTGTATTATTATTATTAATAATATAACCTAAGTCATGTCTAAATTAATTAATTATAGGCATGTTTTAAATAATTAATTAATTATAACTTATAACATAAAATACTTAGGTTAAATTAATATCATGCTAAATTAATAATTAAAATAACCTAAGTCATGGTTTAATTAATATTTCATGTTATTAATTAATTTATATCCTAAGTTCATGATTCATAAAAATTAACATGTAACATAGATCATGATTTAACCAACGAACCATGAATCGGGCGTGAACTCGACACCGTACCCCGAGCCAAACTCGGGGCACGTGTGCCTCCTTGCTGCCGTGGGTCCCACAAGCACCAACCAAGACCAAAAATGGTCTTGGTGGTGGCGGCAATAAGCAAACCAAACCCCCCTCGGGTTTGTTTGCTAGGCGGCTAAAACAAACACCCTTTTTATATCATTCTTTGATTTTAATTTACCCCAAAACATGTTAGATCAATGTTTAATTATCATGTTTTAATAAGAAAATAATAACATGTTCATGAAAATAATCAAAGATTAAAAAGAATTAAAAAGAAGGGTTTAGAATGATATACCAATACGTAGCTTGAAAGGGGATGAACAAACACGGTTTCTAGCACTTGTTTTTAATGTCAAAAATCAACAACACCCTCCTATGGTGTTGATGTAGGTGGCGGCACAAAAGAACCAAGGAGGAGGAGGAGAAAACTTTTTAGGTTAAAATGTTATTTTGCTTGAAAGTGAAAAATGAAAAACATATTTACCATAACCCCCTTTTACTTGTAAAAGTCCATGGGCTTAGCCCATTTCTTGTTGTTGTGCCGTGGGTATGGGGGCCCCACATGGGGTACCCGTACCTTTCTCGTGTCCCGATGTTTCGTGTTCGTTCGTGGTTAACGTGTTCGTGTTTAAAGTGTTTCTGTTTATTTTATCATGTCGTTTATCGTAATTTTAACGCTCGTAATTATATTATATGTATTTACGTAATTATTCTAGTTCGTATTTTAAATGGTGATCATGATTTAATTATGTTCACGTGACATATTTATTAACTGTTTATCATGAGTTCGTACGTAATCGATACTTATCATGTCATACACGTATGCACTTGCTTGATTACTAGCACATGAATGGGATCAATACTAAACGAGATAAGTTTTAATCTAGGACGTACGATCTTAAGGGCACTATTCATGGTAAAAGCATGCGGGTTTTACAATTCTTCCCCCCTAAAAAGAATAATTCGTCCCCGAATTATAGATAAAGTAAACTGGAAAGAAGTAACATACCCGAACTCAAAATATGAAGTAAGGGTAAGAAGCCCGGATAGACTCCTCTGTTTCCCAAGTGGCTTCCCGCTCGGTATGGTCCCTCCAAAGAATTTTGACGAATGGAATCGTCTTCCTTCTCATGACTCGTTCTTGCCTGTCGAGCACTCGTTCGGGTTCTTCTATAAAAGTGAGATCTTCACGTATCTGTTCCAGTGGATACTGAACCATGTGAAGGGGATGATAATTGTACCCTCTGAGTAAGGACACATGGAACACGTTATGCACGTGCGAAAGCTGAGGAGGTAACGCCAATCGGTAAGATACTTCACCGATTCGTTCAATGATATCAAAAGGTCCGATGAAACGAGGACTGAGTTTCCCCTTGATCCCGAAGCGTTTAACACCACGTGCCGGCGAAACCTTGAGGAAGACGTGATCTTCCACATTAAAATGTATGTCCCTACGATGCTTATCGGCGTAACTCTTCTGACGTGACCGTGCTTCCTGCAGCTTCTGTTTAGCTACCTCGATCTTCTCATTGGTCATTTCTATAATCTCTGGTCCTTCGAGTGTTCGCTCTCCCACTTGATCCCAGCAAGTTGGAGCGCGACACTTTCTGCCATACAACATTTCGAAAGGAGCACATTTGATACTTGCGTGCCAGCTGTTGTTGTATGCAAACTCGACCAAACAGATGTAATCGTCCCAATCACCTGTCCATTCCAACGCACACGACCTTAACATATCTTCCAATGTCTGAATTGTTCGCTCCGACTGTCCGTCCGTTTGAGGATGAAAGGCCGTACTCAGCTTAAGTTGTGTACCCCAAGCTTTTTGCAGACCTTTCCAGAATCGAGACGTGAAACGAGGATCTCTGTCTGAGACGATGCTGGAGGGAGTACCGTGGAGTCTCATGATCTCCCTTCTGTAAGTATCTGCGAGTTTACTTACCGGATCTTCCTTGCGTATCGGTAAGAAATGAGCTGATTTGGTGAGTCGATCAACAATGACCCAAATAGCATCGTGCTTCTTCTTGGTAGGCGGAAGACCGGTAACAAAATCCATGGTGATTTTGTCCCACTTCCACTCTAGAATATCTAACGGTTGAAGGAGACCACCCGATCGCTGATGTTCAATCTTAACCTGCTGGTAGGTAAGACATTTGGAGACATAAGTGGCTACATCCTGTTTCATACCACTCCACCAAAAGTGCTGTCTGATGTCATGGTACATTTTTGTCGACCCAGGATGTATAGAAAATGGGGAGCTGTGAGCTTCAGCTAACAATGCTTCCCGGAGTTCTGGGTTGTCAGGAACACAAAGTCTCGTGCCCTGCCAAACGATACCGTCTGCGTCTATTCTGAATTCTGTCTGCTTCTCCAAATTCTGAATTATCGCCCAAATCTCTCCATCATCCTTCTGCGCTTCCTTGATCCTAGACAGTAACTCAGGTTCTACTCTAAGATTCGCCCAGTATCCGTGCTGCCCACGTACCATGATTTCGATGTCTAGCCGCTCCAAGTCTCTTATGTTTTGTTCCCTGATCTCAATGCCGTTGATCATTCCGGACTTTCTGCTGAGTGCATCTGCTACTACATTAGCCTTCCCGGGATGATACTGTAGGTTAATATCATAATCCTTCAACAGTTCCAACCATCTCCTTTGTCTCATGTTCAATTCTCGCTGTGTGAAGATATACTTCAAGCTCTTGTGATCCGTGAAAATGTCGCATGATTCTCCGTATAAGTAATGCCTCCATATCTTCAATGCGAACACCACTGCAGCAAGTTCTAGGTCATGCGTAGGGTAGTTTTCCTCATAGGGCTTAAGCTGTCGTGAAGCATACGCGATCACTTTCCCATGTTGCATGAGAACACAGCCCAGTCCCTTCCCCGATGCATCGCTATAGATCTGAAATCCACCTGTACCAGATGGGAGAGTAAGAATAGGTGCAGATACTAACTTCTTCTTTAGGTCTTCGAAGCTCTTCTCTCGATCTTCCGTCCAGACGAATTTCTCTCCTTTTCGCATCAGTTTGGTGAGAGGCAATGCCAGGCGGGAAAAGTTCTCCACGAATCTGCGATAATATCCAGCTAAGCCTAAGAAACTACGGACTTCTGTCGTTGACGTTGGTCTTGGCCATTTAGTGATAGCCTCAACCTTCGCTGGGTCCATAGTGACCCCTTCTGCTGATACAATGTGACCTAAGAATGCCACCTTGTTTAACCAGAACTCACACTTGGAGAATTTCGCATACAGCTGCTTCTGACGAAGAATCTATAGTACCGTACGGAGATGGTCTTCGTGTTCCTCCGTGGACTTTGAGAAAATCAAGATGTCATCGATGAATACAATGACAAACTTATCAAGGAATTCATGGAAGATTCTGTTCATCAGATCCATGAATACTGCTGGAGCGTTTGTCAGGCCGAATGGCATGACCACAAACTCATAATGGCCATAGCGGGTACGAAAAGCAGTCTTGGCAATATCCTGCTCTTTAACCCTTAGCTGATGGTAGCCTGACCTTAGATCGATCTTTGAGAAGTGTTTGGCTCCTTGAAGTTGGTCAAACAGATCATCTATACGTGGCAGTGGATATCTATTGCGGATGGTAATCTTATTAAGTTCACGGTAGTCTATGCAAAGTCGCATGCTGCCGTCCTTCTTCTTAACGAACAAGACCGGTGCACCCCATGGAGATGCGCTTGGTCTAATGAACCCTCGTTCAAGAAGTTCCTGCAGTTGGTCCTTCAGTTCTTTTAGCTCTATGGGAGCCATACGATACGGAGCCTTAGAGATTGGCTCAGCTCCTGGAACAAGGTCGATGTTGAACTCTACTTCTCGTGCAGGTGGTATGCCTGGAAGTTCAGCTGGGAAAATGTCTTGAAATTCCGAAACTACTGGTTGATCCTGAATCGATGGGGACTCAGCATCTATGTCATGAACCGTAGCTAGATAACCCTCACAGCCATGTGACAGTAATGCACGTGCTTGCAAGGTAGATATGACTTGTACAGACCGTCCGGGTATGAACCCGTTATGAATGTACTCTGGTGTATTAATGTCGCCGAAGATCACCCGATATGAGTGGCAGTCTATGGTAGCATGGTGCTTGGATAGCCAGTCCATGCCGAGAATCATATCGAATTCAATCATGTCTAGAGGAAGTGCATCTACTGCACGAACTTTATCGTCAAACTCTAGAGGAAGACTCTTGTATACATGAGTTATTAATACAGAGTCTTTCAAAGGCGTGGAAATTGTAAGCTTATTTTCTAATGGCAAGGGAAGTGTCCTGATGTTCTTGGCATAAGTAGTGGAAATAACTGAATGAGTGGCACCCGTGTCGAAAAGAACACATGTAGCTTGGCCGTACATATACAAAATTCCAGTAATGGTACCTGTAGATTTGTTTGCCTGATCGCGCGATGTCGTGTAGACACGCCCAGTGGTAGGAGGCGGTTTAGTATCAGCATGACCCGAAGTACCCTCCATTTCACCCTTACGGCAATCTCTCATACGATGGCCAGGGAGGCCGCACTTGTAGCACGCGTCGGAATCACGACGACATGGGCCAGGGTGTCTGCGATGGCAAGTACTGCAAAGAGGATGAGTGAATCCTGCAGCAGGAGTCCTTGCTTGCTGAGGGCCTGCTGATGACAAAATGTGTTAAAATAAAGTATATGCACGAGTATAAGACATATGCGTCATAAGATATTCACCAATGTTAGCTGAACGGTTAGGCTGCGAACCCCTGTGGTTCTGGTCCTTCCCGTTACCGTGGTTCCTGGTAGAGATTAATATAGTGTCAGCATGAGAGATATAACATGAAATCATAAGAAGATGCGTAAATAGTAGGACCTGCTGTTGTTGGAGTGTCCCGCATTGTTACGGTAATTATCATTACCGCTGCGCCTTTCCACAACAGAACGGTCGTTAGTGTGACCGTTTCCTTTGGGCTGATTAGGCTGCTGCTGAGTAGCCGGCTGAGACCGGTCCCCAGTTTTCTGCCTGGAAGATACAGTTTAAGAGATGATTGTAGAACATATAATGATAGGATGGGGTCTGGTTATCGATAGAACACGAAATGTTTACCTCTTGTCGGGTCTTTCAGCTTCCCCGAACTCATCGCGTTCCTGAAACATCTCAAGCTTCCTTGCTGCGTCGGCCACTTGTGCTACTGTATTGAACGTAGCACATACCAGATTGTTCGCGACCGAGGTGCGAAGTGCCCACCTAAAGTGGTGTGCCTGCTCCTCAGGAGTACCAGCTGCTGCTCCCAGAAAACCAGCTAAGCGAAGAAAGCGCTGCATGAATTCGTTGCTATTCTCGCCCGCTCTCTGACGTATCCCATGGTATTCTCGCTTGAGTTTGTCCTGCTCTGCCTTGGGAAAGAACTGCTCCATCACTCTTTCCTTGAATTGGGCCCATGTCAAACCAGCGACCCATTCATCACCTCCTTCTGACTGCGTCAAGGCTAGCCACCAGTTGAGTACATCGCCTTCAAACCGGTAGCATGCCAATCTTGCCTTGAATGCGGGGTCACATCCCATAGCATTGAAAATCTTCTCAATGTGAGTCAACAAGCTTTCAGCATCGCTGGGGCTATCAGTCTTTTCAAAAGCTCTAGGACGGAGCTTGTTGAATCTTTCCAACCACACTGCTAGTGTCACTGGGGGAGGAGGAGGAGGTGGCTGATTGTGCTGTTGATTGTTGGCAGCTTGGACTTCAGCACGAATGTCATTCCTCAGTTGAGGAAGCAAGGCTTGCATGGCAGCCTGAATTGCAGCATTGAGCTGCTCTTGCTCGCGTGTGAGAACCATCTGACAGTATAACATAAAACATATGATTCACAGTTCAAAACATAAAATATATATTATATATATACATGAAAAAAAAAAAAAATTTATACCAAAAATTTCACGAGAAAATTTTTATGCAAGAAAATCTTTGTATGAATGCATGATGCAGTTTTATGAAAACTTTTGATGCTCGAGAGTGAACGCCTCTGGTCAGTTAACTCAAAATAAAAGACATATCGAGGGGACGCCTATGGGTCGGTCCCAAATCTAAAAGTTTCGATAAAACACATGCGACTAAATAGGGCCAGTCCTGTACCAACCATTACTTAGTCAAAAACCCTGTAACAATGACATGTATATGTATGCTTAAAAAATAATGAATGCATGAAAACAACTGTCAGTTCTAGGAAGACCGTAGTGACCACCCACTAATCACAGGTCATATTTGAGAGCCTACAGGTCAAAACCTTGGGCTCTGATACCATAATTGTAACACCTCATTTTGGAAATGGAATATTACACATAATCATGGTGTGTCATCAAAGCATACAAGGATAAATGTCTAAGCATTATTCGACCATAAAAGGGAAATACCGGAATCAAACATCGGTAACCCCAAAGTAAAGCTCATCACACACAAACATAAATACTGTAAAAGGAAAGGACGAAACAATGTCCATAGCAACTGTATCAAAGTAAAGGAAATGCATAAAGTAAAGAAAGACAGTAAAGCTTCCAATCCATATGCACGTACGTTTGAGATCTACGAGAGTCCCTGAGTACCTGCCGTTTTGGGAACATGAAAAGGAAAACGGCTGAGCAAGACGCTCAGTGCACGGATGTACAATATAGCATGAAATAGGATAAGCATGTAACATATAACAGCGGAAGACTAAGTTCTGAGTAAACTGGTTAAGTATTAAGAAAACTGGTTTTATAGTTTGAAAAGCCTTATGTTTATCTTATGAAAACTGTTTTAACATAAATATACCATAGCCCATATAGGTCATGAAAAGGTCACGTGCATGAATACTTGGAGGGGTGACCTCATCATGCTGATTAGAGGGGATGCCTCTAATTAATATACTGGTTTGGGTAGGAGGGATAAACTCCTTGTGAAGGATGCAAGGCACACACCACATTCACCATGATAAACTGAATAAAACATGTAACTAGGATGCACCCATACGCCCCACCTGATATAATAATATGGCCAAAACTGAAAAGGGACGCCACGAGCAATCACTCCGCCGTGGGGAAGTCATAACATTGGTGCCTCCAATGTTATGGTTATGGTACCTCCATAACTAGGTGAAACTGGTCATGCTTGTATATGGCTATAGATTATGCTAATTAAACATAAGCAGTTCAAAACAATAAAACAAATACTGGGGAAAATAGTTGGCTGCATACGGGGAAATCCTAATAAGGAAAGAATGTCCATACTGAAAGGACGGGAATCCGTACCTCAAGTCCAGTGAATGAACGGAAGAAAGACTCCTACTTCTGGATCACTAAAGCTACATGAATACACACGTGTATAAGTATCGATTCACTGATTACGTACTGGGTTTTATGTCTCATTTTAGCTGACTTGGTATGTTTTAGGTCATGGTTCACTGTTTAAAGCCTTAAACTGTGTTTATCTTGTATTCTGATTAATCTGTTTAAGTATTACTGGTATTTCATGTATTATTATACTTACTGTGTAATAATAAGTAACTTTCCAAAAATAGCAGGTTTCCAAAAATAGAAAGTTTCCAAAAATAGAAAGTTTCCAAAAATAGAATGTTTCCAAAAATAGAAAGTTTCCAAAAATAGAAAGTTTCCAAAAATAGAAAGTTTCCAAAAATAGAATTTACTGCTTAAAATAGATTAGTTTCTAAAAATAGAAAGTTTCCAAAAATAGATCAGCTGCCTTAATTAAATAGGTTTCCATATATAGAAGGTTTCCATGATTAGATTAGCTGCCTGAAATAGATAGATTTCCATATATAGAAGGTTTCCATTAATAGATTAGTTGCCTTATTTAATTAAGTTTCTATAAATAGAAGTTTCCATATTTAGAATTAAGCTGGTTACATAAGCTAACATATAAGTCTACGTGTTTATAAGCTTATTTCTTAAGTCATATGATATAGTATATAGTTTAATTATTATTTCATGTATTTTGATTAAACTATAGGTTAAGCATTTTAATTAAAGTATAACATGTTTTAATTAAAATGAAATGAAATACTTAGGTTAAAATGTGTATTATTATTATTAATAATATGACCTAAGTCATGTCTAAATTAATTAATTATAGGCATGTTTTAAATAATTAATTAATTATAACTTATAACATAAAATACTTAGGTTAAATTAATATCATGCTAAATTAATAATTAAAATAACCTAAGTCATGGTTTAATTAATATTTCATGTTATTAATTAATTTATATCCTAAGTTCATGATTCATAAAAATTAACATGTAACATAGATCATGATTTAACCAACGAACCATGAATCGGGCGTGAACTCGACACCGTACCCCGAGCCAAACTCGGGGCACGTGTGCCTCCTTGCTGCCGTGGGTCCCACAAGCACCAACCAAGACCAAAAATGGTCTTGGTGGTGGCGGCAATAAGCAAACCAAACCCCCCTCGGGTTTGTTTGCTAGGCGGCTAAAACAAACACCCTTTTTATATCATTCTTTGATTTTAATTTACCCCAAAACATGTTAGATCAATGTTTAATTATCATGTTTTAATAAGAAAATAATAACATGTTCATGAAAATAATCAAAGATTAAAAAAAATTAAAAAGAAGGGTTTAGAATGATATACCAATACGTAGCTTGAAAGGGGATGAACAAACACGGTTTCTAGCACTTGTTTTTAATGTCAAAAATCAACAACACCCTCCTATGGTGTTGATGTAGGTGGTGGCACAAAAGAACCAAGGAGGAGGAGGAGAAAACTTTTTAGGTTAAAATGTTATTTTGCTTGAAAGTGAAAAATGAAAAACATATTTACCATAACCCCCTTTTACTTGTAAAAGTCCATGGGCTTAGCCCATTTCTTGTTGTTGTGCCGTGGGTATGGGGGCCCCACATGGGGTACCCGTACCTTTCTCGTGTCCCGATGTTTCGTGTTCGTTCGTGGTTAACGTGTTCGTGTTTAAAGTGTTTCTGTTTATTTTATCATGTCGTTTATCGTAATTTTAACGCTCGTAATTATATTATATGTATTTACGTAATTATTCTAGTTCGTATTTTAAATGGTGATCATGATTTAATTATGTTCACGTGACATATTTATTAACTGTTTATCATGAGTTCGTACGTAATCGATACTTATCATGTCATACACGTATGCACTTGCTTGATTACTAGCACATGAATGTGATCAATACTAAATGAGGTAAGTTTTAATCTAGGACGTACGATCTTAAGGGCACTATTCATGGTAAAAGCATGCGGGTTTTACAAAACTGTTGAAAAATTTGGAAAAGCTTCAAAAGATTTAACCAAAGCAGTTGAAATTGGTCAATCTCCTAGGGACAAAACAGGGTTTGGGATTAAAAATGAGCATGCTACCATACCACCACCCCCTGCCAACATCCATGCACCTTTTCCTAGAAAAGATCTGTCTTGGACTGGTCTCCCTTGTTTTAAAAAACAGGATGATATTGAGTTTGACTTGAGTGCTTACATACCTAATAATTTTGATACTGAAGAGCCTCTAGTGAAAACTAGTGTTATTAGGGATTTTGAAAAGGAACAGGTTGCTTTAAAACAATGGAAAATTGATAACCCTGTTCTATTCTCAAGAGAAGGACTTTTTGGTAGTGATTCCAGTTCTAAGAGTAGCTCTCCCAAATCTAAGACCATATTACAGTCCCCTAAGTCTACCATTAAATATGCTGGTATGTACATGAATGTCAGAGGTAATCAAAGAAATTGGAATGACCAAAAGTCTCATCAATTAGGAGAAGACTTTTTGATTAACACCAAGCCCTGCTTTACATGTGGCAGTTTTGAGCACACTTATCAAGAGTGTAAGGCACCATTGGAAGTGGTGGCTGTAAATCCTTTAAAGGATATGTAACCTAAAACCATTCTTCTAAATGCAGGGGCAAAATCTTTTTCCCCTGCCAAGTATGTTGCCCCTGCCTTGAGAAATAGGGTGACTGACAAATATGTTGTTCCTGCACTTAGAAAGGAGAATGATGTTCACACCAAGCCCAACACTTTTGTGACCATCCCAACACCTTATAATGCATATAGATCGGGCCCTAGACCTTACCAACACATGAATAGAGGCCAAAACAAAAGATGGGTTCCCTCTGCTAAGCATAGGGATTCCCCTGCTAAAACTAGGGCATCCCCTGCTAACAGAGATTTGCCTTCTAAGAGCATGGGTAGATGGGGAAAAGCTGTGAAAGCCTCAGCTCGTTGGGTTTGGGTACCCAAAAGGGGTACTCAATCTAATGCTGTATCTCTAGTTTTTGATAAGCTATCCTACATTGATACACAAGGTAGATCCAAGTCTGTAATGGCTTGGGTCCCCAAGAAAAACTAATATGTTTTTATTTTTGCAGGTGACAAAGAAGACAAGGGATGATAGAGCATACTGGGATAGTGGATGCTCAAGAAGTATGACTGGACAAAACTCTTATCTGTCTAACTTTGTGCCCCTGCATGACAATGATGGTGTTTCTTTTGGAGATGGGCATGGAACAATCACAGGAAAAGGAACTATTGTCACCAATGGGATGACCTTTGACAATGTCTACTTGGTGTAAGAACTCAAGTACAATCTCTACAGTGTGTCACAGATGACTGATAACAAGAATTTTGTCTTGTTTACTGACACTGAATGCTTGGTGTTAGGAAAGGAGTTTGTCTTACCACCAGACACTCCTATTGTACTCAGAACACCAAGACAAAAGAACATGTACACAATTGATCTCAAGGACATATATCTTCAAGACAATGAAACCTGTTTCATTGCCAAAGCCTCAGTAGATGAATGTAAGAAATGGCATAGAAGACTTGGTTATCTGAACTTCAAGAACATGAACAAACTAGTGAAATATAATCTGGTTCATGGTCTTCCTTCCAAGTCTTTTGTCAATGAACATACTTGTGCTGCCTGTCTGAAAGGGAAGCAACACAGAGCATCTTGCAAATCAAAAACAAGTATGTCCACCACCAAGCCATTGGAACTACTGCATATGGATCTCTTTGGTCCTACTTCTGTGGCAAGCATAATGAAGAAATGGTACTGACTAGTGATTACTAATGATTTTTCAAGGTTCACATGGACATTCTTTCTATTTCAGAAGAGTGACACAGCTGATGTACTCATTGGGTTCATCAATCAGATTGAATTATCAAAAAGTATGAAGGTAGTAACTATGAGATCAGATAATGGTGGTGAATTCAGAAATCAGAAACTGGACTCTTTCTGCATAAACAAAGGAATCAAGAGGGAATTCAGCATTGCAAGAACACCTCAACAGAATGGAGTGGCAGAAAGAAGGAATAGGACACTCATTGAAGTTGCAAGAACTATGCTGTCTGATTCAAAACTTCCAGTTATTTTTTGGGCTGAAGCTGTATCCACTGCTTGTTATGTACAAAACAGGGCCTTGGTGGTTAAGGCACACAACAAGACCCCCTATCAGCTGTTCAATGGAAGACCTCATTTAATTGACTTCTTCAGACCTTTTGGATGTCATGTGATCATCTTGAACACTATTGACAACCTGGGCAAGTTTAGTGAGAAGGGTGATGATGGATACTTTGTGGGTTATTCATTAAACAGCAAGGGATATAGGGTCTTCAATAAGAAGACAAGCAAAATCACAGAAAATCTTCATGTGAACTTTCTTGAAGACAAACCTGAAGATGTTCAAACAGGTCCTGACTGGTTCTTTGATATAGAAGTACTTTCAAAGTCTATGAACTATGTACCTGTTGCTTTGCAGAACACTAATATTTCAGGTACTCAAGAACCAACTGGTGCAGAGAAGTCACCCCTGAGGTACATGAATGTACCCTGATACAAGATATTGCTATGGGTTCAAATTAGTCTCGGTATCTCCTCGAATTGATTACAGCTCAAAGTGGAATGATTTGTTCTTGGTGACAAAAAGGGGATTTGGTTTTCTATTCTACTAAAAAGGTAAATGCGTGAGTTAAGTACAAGTAAACTATCAGCAACTCAGCAACTAAGTAATAAAAGTGAAACTTGAATACGGACTAAATTAAACAGTAAAAGTAAATGACCATAAAAGTGCTCTATCCGGAATATTGAAGCTATTCGGAATGTTGAACTCTATGCGGAATATCAATGCTACTCGGAACATTAGGCTTATGCGGAATAAAGTCCTACCCGGAATAATGTTCTATGCGGAATAAATGAAGACTACTCGGAACATTGACCCTATCCGGAATACACTGCTATGCGGAATAACTTCTACGCGGAATAATACACTCTATGCGGAATAACTAGACCTATTCGGAATATAGTTACTATGTGACAATCCGTCAATTTATGGTTGATATTTTATTCTCAATGTTTATTTGAAAACATTATTTTAATGTTACATTATGAACTCACTTATTTTTGGGAAGTAATTTGGATTTACGTCTTGAAGTAGCATCAACTACGTCTAAACTGGAGGATTCAACGTTACGTGCTTACGTTTACATACACCGTCTTTGGTGACAGTCCGACATTTCAGAAAATAAATTTGTCCATGAATATTATTTTGGAGTTTTAAATTTGAGTTGGTTCATAAACTCACAAGTTTACGAGAAGAGATTAGGACTTACGATTTTAATTTAACGTCCTTTACGACTAAACCGGAAACCTTAGGATTACGTATTTACATTTTTGAACTCCGTTTTTGATGAGACAATTTTTATTGGATTCGTTTTGTGTCGTTGATTCATAATTTATAAAAACGTTTCTCGTGAAACGACCCGAGGGCACGCAAATCGAGGAAACTAGAATCGAGGAATACCCGTAAATTAGTGAGGTGGGACAAAATATATTATCCCACCCCACTAATACACATGGGATGGCACAACATGACACCACATCAAAGATGTGGCATCATGTTAACTTGTAGCTTACAAGTGTAAGCACTAGCTTAACACTTAAGCTAGTTTCTTCCACTCATCCCACAAAAACAACTAGCTACTCATAACCACCATTTTCACTCATGCAAACCACTCTCATCCTCCCATTTCTCTCTCAAAAATTCGTCCTACTCTCACCCTAAATAACCCATTTGATCTTGATTTAACCATGAAATCATATGTTATTCACACATATGATGAAAACCCATTGAAGTTATGAAGATTGGAGGTGATCTTAACATGTAAAAAGGAGTTTTCAAGGGAGTTTGGGGCTGATTTCTCAAGGAGTTTTCATGAAGAACAAGGGCTGATTTTTGGAGGAATCTACAAATACTTGGTGATCCTAGAAGTGGTGTTGATATCTCATAAGATTGGTTACCCAAAACCATGTCTTGTTCATCCAAAAGCTCATCATTTCATCATCATGGTGGTATAAAGATTGTTCTCCTCATCCTCTTGTTATTTTGATTATGTAATCATGTATTTTCTTTCCTATTGTATATGTATATGATGATTATATGATGATAAAAGTGTTGTGTGGGAATTTGTTGTTGATAAACATGCTTAAAAAGATGAAAGACTATAAGAAACAAGGCTAAAATCTTGTTTAAATTTGTTGGCTGTATAAAACAGTAAAGAATCAAATGATGAACTGATAAAAATGGCATAGATTAATGGATTTACAGTAAGCTATGGGTCTTGTACACATGTGAGAGTTGGCCATGCAATGGAATCATTGTAATGAGTGAGATATGATCAAAACAAGTTTAGAGTACCAATCTGAGTTTACTGTTTTGGACGATTTTTAGAAAATACTTAGAAGATGATTCAACAGTAGCTATAAAGAGTTAAATGGAGAACATATCATGTAGTTTATGTGATAAACATTTGAGCTTCTATCTCCATATAGAACTCTAGATATGGCAGTTTTGGTGAAGATGAAAATAAAAATCAGATTTTGAGAATTAATGTTTATTATTATTATATAAGCACTCAAAATTATATTGTATAAAATGTAAAATAAAAACCCACTAACTTATGGATTTTATTTATATAAGTATGTAAAAGGTTAAATAAGTGGACATTTTATAAAAATGGTAACTTGTTAAGTTTTATAAGTTAGAAAACTATAAACTTGATTTTTACGACTTTTTCGGCTATCGCCGTAAAATTAACGTTTTTCGCCAAATAAAACTTAGACGACCAAACCCGTCTAATGTAAAGTTTATAAAAGTCATATACTGATATATAGGTAACTAATACGAGTAAAAACCGATAAAACCCGAACTATAGGGCATACGGACATTAACGAGCTAAGTAAACCTATTGGACTAAATACTTGGACTAATACTTGGGCTAATAATTGGACTAAATAAGATAAACACTCATAAAAAGAACTTATTGGGCTTGACCCATTTGGGCCCAACATGGAAAGAATATATACTGATAATATAGGTATAAGATGGATTAAAACAAGTTAAAGAACCTATAAAAGGCTTATTGGACTTAAAACGTGAAAATAGTTAAAACTAGTATAAAAGTTATCGACATATAACACTAGAATGAGTAAACGAGAATATGTAAACCCACTTGATCATCATCATCATATGTATACATAATTATTATTTTTATAAAGTCATTGGACAAACGTCTAAGACCGAGTATTATTTGTCTAGGTTTCCGTGATTGAAGCACGTACCGTACGTCCGAATTGCCGATAACCTGCCTTCCCACATCAACGTGAGTTCATAGCCTCGCACTCTTTTAAATGTTTTTATGAAATGTTTTATAAACCCGCGAGGGAGATAACATGTTAGTTTTTATAAAATAGGACACCATTTGTCCCGATTGTTTGTTTATTGATTTTGGACCCGAATGATTGAATGACCCGATTGTATGACCTGATAAATGATTAAAGGACCCGATAGATGAAATTAAATGGATTATTAAAGTTAGGTTATGTCACTAAAAGTCCCATTAGCATGAATTGTGAACTACCGGGATTTGGTAGACGCTTATGTATTTAATAGTACTATTTGGGGACGATCACCCCAGTTCGCGCCTTGACGGTTGATCCCCGTCGTGCCACATTGATTGGTAAGCGAATTTATGTATGAGAAGATTTCCATAGCGTGACCTTTGTGACGACACGCTACTTTAGATGGGCAAAATTGGTATCGGGTTAGCTACCCGTTTTGGTTTAGTAAGGTAACAATGTCATGCGGCTTATAATAATCCAAACTAACAAAATACTACTAGACGCTTCGAATTACGATGTATTGCCTGACTAGCAATACAGGGTCATACTAATGATATTATGTTTGTGTTTTGGTTTTCATAACCATATTCATATAATGGTTTTTATTTGATTTTATACAACGTTATAAGACGTATTGTATGATGTTTTTACGACATTGGCTCGTATAATGATTTTTACGGCAAATGCCTATATTATGATTTTCGATAAGGATTTGTATAAAATGACTTTGGCTATTTTATGGCCTATTAAAATGATTTGTACAAAATGATTTTCAGTAATAATTTTATATTGATATTATATTGATGGAATTTATTAAACTCTATGAATTCACTCGGCGTTATCACTGACCTTTTCTTTTAACATGTTTTATCTCAGGTACTTGAAGGTAATTCTCGGGAAGACAATAAGAATTCATGGCCCGCACCTAAATACTTATTTCCATTCAAATGCTTTGTAAAACCTGTATTAAATATAATGACTTGGGACCGATGTTACTTTGATATTTATGAATGGAAATGCTTTATTATTAAACGACGCGATTTTTATGCGTTGTCTATGATGTGAGTAATGTGCTATCCCGTAACACCAACTAGTCTTCCGCTGTATTGAGTTGTATAAATTTGGGGGTGTTACAGTTTGGTACCAGAGCTCTCGTTATAGAGAACGAAAGATTTTTAAAAACTAAGGTTTTGAATAAAACCTTTCAAAATGTTTTAACTATAAACATTTTTCTAAAAATGTCTAAAAATATTTTGACTATAACGGTGCCGAAGAATTCCCGAGTTACCGACAAGGCCAAGACTGAGAAGTGTTATTTTAATATATATATACTTGGATTATATATATATATATATATATATATATATATATATATATATATATATATATATATATATATATATATATATATATATATATATATATATATATATATATATATATATATATATATATATATATATATATATATATATATATATATATATATATATATATATATATATATATATATATATATATATATATATATGATGTAAATTGATTACATGATTGTTTGATGATTATTTTGATATTTATACAAGGTATTTATACGACGTAGATTGTCACAATGTACCCTAAATCCCCTAGTAAATTAATCGAAGCTATTCTCGTAGGAATTCTAGCTATCCTAGATCTAAACCAAGTTGTGGATATTTATGATCCCAACAAATGGTTGATATTCGTAGAAATGTAGATATTAGTTGATTGTGATATTGAAAAAGAATTGGCGATATTAAATCTGATATCGATGTTATGACAATCTTTTCTTATAGAGTGGAGTTTGACAAAACGTTACCACCTAGAAAGATGTCATCTGATTCGTTGTCACCCAATTCTTAAATTTGAAATCGAAAGGGTGAATGTTGCACTTGAGGCTGTCATTGGAACCATTACCCAAAAGCCTCATGGCACTAGTACCTTTCCGAGAAGTCTAGTTGAATGATCAAGTCATTTCATACTAGTGACTCATTTGATAATTGTTGTTGTAAGAGATATAGGATTGGAAATTAAGTGTTTCATATCGAGCTTTTATTGCCCTTGCAAAGTCTAAAACTAAGGTTGAAAGTATTGGAAAATGAGGTAGGATATCGAATTGAGTATGAAATTGGTTGAAACTTGAATAAAGAAAAATTTAACCCGTATGGAATATGAGATTGTTAATAGAAGTCTTTAAGTCCTTTGATTGACTTCTAAGGTTTTGATTGATTGATAGTTCGTGTTAAGGGTTGTTCCTAGACCATTGTCCACTAACGAGAATGCCCAGTGTCCAAGAAATAAATTGAAGAAATCTTCTTCTGAATTGAGACCGATGGATCTTCCGGGACATGTGGAACACCTAATGACTCTTGTAGATTAGTATTCATTATGGTATCTTTTAAAAATCCCTAACTTAACTGAGACATCAGTTGGTAGGATGAGTTCTGAGAATTGTATGAGATAGTGACATGTAATGTGTTACGGTACAGTTTGACTTGACTGTGATTAATGAAAAGACTACCTTTGATTGCTAAATTCTACATGTATCGATGTTATCTATCTTTTATTGCTTCATCCTAATGCTCGCATTAGAGATGCAACCATTGAACAAGTACTCATCTTGAATTGAGTTACGTTGTGGATTATTCCCTTTGTATTCCTGTGTGCCATCGAGGTCATGAACCTCCTGATTATTTGGCTAAGCTCATTTCCCATCATATCATAGTTAGTTCTTGGTGAACCACTCTTCATCACTCCTTTGCAGATCACACATTGTTTTTATAAAGTTAAAACGGTATCCTTTGAGAAAATTTAATTTTCATCACTATAGGGATTATTCAAAGTGAGATTTATAAGTGATTGTTATCGAAATGAAGTTGTTTATAAAACACCTTGGAAAACTTAATTGTTTTCATAACAAGGAAAATCTTTGTAAATATATTTTTTATTCTTATTTAAGAATTAAGCATGAAAATGTTTTTATTATAAACATGATCATAAAGTTTTGACGAACTGAGTATTGCATCGTTAATCTTGAAATTGTATATAGTTGCGCGCCTACATACAATTTGGAATGGACTATGCAAGACTGATTAGTAGTCACCATAAAACTAATGAATAAACACTACATTTTCTTTGAAGATTGTGAAAGATTAAATTTTAAGAGATCTGCAAGAAGTGAAATATAGGGACATAGTGTTAGGGACACCTACATATGTGCCTGTAGCATCTATTATTCTGAGTTAAATTTACTCATCTGTGAAATTTGTCTTATTTGACAATTGATATTCCCTTCTTGTCCAATTCTCCCGTAGTAAGATTCTTAGGAAAAGTATCTGATTACCGAGTGTTGATACCCGACTGGATGTATCGACGTTCCTATCATTTCTTATGATTTAATTTCATTTGAATGACCTGGGTAACGATCCGAGGATCTTTAGAATGCGTACTCAAATTATGAAAACATGGGATATATTCATATTCGTTAAATTTTTTCGTCTGTATCTGATTTGAAATTCTTTCGCATAGATTATGCGTTGACCTTACTCTTTAATAGTAGTTGTGTATCCTAATATCCCTGAATTTGTGAAGGATTATGAGTTATTGTTAGTCTTTTTAGAATTTCACATCTTATCGACGACAATGAAACTGAAAAGTTGATAATGCCGGTAGAATGGATTGATTGATTTTGACATGACGACATTGTCTTAATTGATGGGAACTCGAGTAGAATTCCCTAAATGATAAGATGTTGATTATCAAAAGTGATCTAAATAATTCTTGGTGGATGACGATATCCTGTATTTAGACTTGAAATTATACCGTGAATGGTGGTGAATTAGTCATAGATATTGTAATCTAGAAGAACCTAATATGTATTTATTAAAAGATGTTTCTATTATCTGAAACTTTAGGAGGTATTTATTGGTGAATTACTTAGACTTTCGCCATTAAGGCAAGTTGAATTTGGTATTGATTATATTACCGGTGTTGCACTTATGGCTTGTACACTATACGTCAGCACCATCTAAATTAAAGGAATTACCGTACAACTGAGAGAGTTGTCGGAGAAAGATTTTATTATACCAAGCCTGTCATCCTGAAGAGCTATGGTGTTGTCATTCCTTATATTTATAGATTACTGTGACTGAGTAAATTGACAATCGAAAACGATATCCATAACTCGAAATGGAAGATTTGTTCGATCATTTACAAGGTTCTAGCGTATGTTTTAAAGATTTGATCCACGACATGGTTATTATCAACTTCGCATCTGCGAAGAAGATTATCTATTCCAATCATCACATCCCGAACTTGTGATGAACGTTATGAGTTTCACGTGATGTCGTTTGGATTGACAATGCACATGTAGTATTCATAATTATGATGAATCACGTGTGTAGGCTGTAATTTGATAAATTCTTGCTCGTGATCATTAAGGACTATATGTTTGTTTATCAGAATAAGAAGGAGTTAATAATTATTTATAGATTGCCCTGAATTGGCCGAACAATGAAAACCTGTACCTTAAATATTTAACATGTGATTAAAGACTTAATCCTTTACATAAAATGACTGTTGGATTAATAATGGTAAGATGTATGCATATAGACTCTTCAAAAATTAAGAGCCCTTTTAAGACTTTGAATTTTACCAAAAATAAATGGAAATATATTTTGACAAATGTTTTAACGAAGGATTTTAAGGGATTATTACCTTATACACAAACCATTTAACTAAACTTCTGTTTAGGGGTAAATGTTTGTGTATACCTCAAAATAACCTAAGAGGGATTGAGGAAACTATAACTTATGACTTGAAATTTGAAACGATAATTTTTACTTTTCAAACTAAGAAAACTTTGACCAAAGTATAAACAAAGGTTTTTCGAACATTTACGAATCCTATTAATTATTTTTCGATAAATCAACAAAAATCGTGTTAATTAAATTCAAATTTATTTTTGAACATTTTATATAATTGGTCGAACTAAGAAATTTAAAACTTTTACGTTTACGCTTCATAAAAAAAAAAATTAACTAATAATTATTTAATTAATTATAATAATTATCGACGCTTTAGACGACAGATTGAGTAAAACGGATAAAAATAGTAAAGACAAATCTAAAACATAGAAGATATGAAGAAAGAATTTTGAATAAATACGGTTATGATATTTATTTCATCAGAAAGGTGAACGTAATTACTGACGCATAATATAGAAAGAATATCTGAGTGAATTGTGGACATGATAATTATATCATCATGAGAAGTGAATATAGATACCGACGCATTATGTATAAAAGATAAAGAACCAGTTAGGACGTGTTCCTTAATAATGAAGGGGCAGAATAAATTGCCGAACGATATAAAAATAAACAATGTTTGTAAAAAAGGATAATATAAATAGTGAAGGGTTTCACGGCTAATGTGAACCATTAGAATTGAGAAGCCGATAACGTTAAATATTTTAAAGACCACTTATGGTTGCCTAAATATGGTAGATTGTGAGATGTAGTTAAATTGGAAATCTTGTAAGTATTAGTATTATATGTATGTCATTTTTGACTAAAAGTATCTTGGTCTGAAGAAGTTGTACTGATGGAAATTATGAAGGCAGACATCGCCTCATACATTAGTAAATGTCTAGCTATTGCAAAGGTCATCATCTGAATTTGATTCAATTTGGGTCATCGTCGACAGACTGACCAAATCTGCTAATATCATTCCCGTTAATGATAAATGCAAAAGAGTTATGTAAACATAGTGTGCCTGTATCGAACATCTTTATCAAGATCCTCGCTTCGCATCGAATTTCTCGAGAATTGCTCAGAAATCATTGAGAACGAACCTTGATGAGAGTACTATGTACCACCCAAATCGAAGGGACGAGGTAAAGTAATGATACAAAGTAATATAAGTGCTATTTTATGTTTGAATGATTGACCTTTGGTAATAGACCGTATAATCGTTTTCCTTTGAAAAGATTATCATTGATAATCATCGTATTAGGATCGAGATCGAATCTTGTTAAGATTTAGAAATTAGAGCATCTGTAAGCAGGAGTTGAGATGAAGACACCCGACATACACCCACTGTGAGTTGGACATGTCTTTTAGGTTTAAGGTTTCCTATGATGGCGAACCCAACCTTGCAAAATACCCGACCCGCGAGATCTGAAATGATTGTTGAAATTAGGATTTGATTATTGACAGTCGGTAGTGGGAAAGAGGTTATGTGAATATGAAATGTAGATCTTGAAGTGCCAAATGGGTAGCGAAATTATGCCACAAATTTTAAACTTGGAAAAATGAATTCATGATCTGACAAATCATGGGATATAAGTCCCCGTTGTATGGGACCATTGGGATGATGTAAAAGTTGGGATTGAAAGGCATATAAGCTGGATCTACCCTAGGACTTCAAGAACTGCGTAAATTATGTTTCGTAAATCGAACTTGATGGAATATCTATCAAGTGAAAATCTGATTGTTCTTAGTAAAGCTTAGATCGGCGAAAAGTTGCATTCATCAGAAACCCGTGAACATCATGGATAGAGAAAGTAAGTCAACATTTAGCCTGATCTTATTCCCGTAGTTATGTTTGATGAAACTCACGTATTATAATGGATTACACTTGTGAGAAAAGACCGAATGTGGAGGAAATACCCACATGGCTTTAACTCTATAAGAAGCGAGTAGTAAGATGATCTTTGAGGACAAAGATCCTGTTTAGGGGTAAATGCTGTGACAATCCGTCAATTTATGGTTGATATTTTATTCTCAATGTTTATTTGAAAACATTATTTTAATGTTACATTATGAACTCACTTATTTTTGGGAAGTAATTTGGATTTACGTCTTGAAGTAGCATCGACTACGTCTAAACTAGAGGATTCAACGTTACGTGCTTACGTTTACATACACCGTCTTTGGTGACAGTCCGACATTTCAGAAAATAAATTTGTCCATGAATATTATTTTGGAGTTTTAAATTTGAGTTGGTTCATAAACTCATAAGTTTACGAGAAGAGATTAGGACTTACGATTTTAATTTAACGTCCTTTACGACTAAACCGGAAACCTTAGGATTACGTATTTACATTTTTGAACTCCGTTTTTGATGAGACAATTTTTATTGGATTCGTTTTGTGTCGTTGATTCATAATTTATAAAAACGTTTCTCGTGAAACGACCCGAGGGCACGCAAATCGAGGAAACTAGAATCGAGGAATACCCGTAAATTAGTGAGGTGGGACAAAATATATTATCCCACCCCACTAATACACATGGGATGGCACAACATGACACCACATCAAAGATGTGGCATCATGTTAACTTGTAGCTTACAAGTGTAAGCACTAGCTTAACACTTAAGCTAGTTTCTTCCACTCATCCCACAAAAACAACTAGCTACTCATAACCACCATTTTCACTCATGCAAACCACTCTCATCCTCCCATTTCTCTCTCAAAAATTCGTCCTACTCTCACCCTAAATAACCCATTTGATCTTGATTTAACCATGAAATCATATGTTATTCACACATATGATGAAAACCCATTGAAGTTATGAAGATTGGAGGTGATCTTAACATGTAAAAAGGAGTTTTCAAGGGAGTTTGGGGCTGATTTCTCAAGGAGTTTTCATGAAGAACAAGGGCTGATTTTTGGAGGAATCTACAAATACTTGGTGATCCTAGAAGTGGTGTTGATATCTCATAAGATTGGTTACCCAAAACCATGTCTTGTTCATCCAAAAGCTCATCATTTCATCATCATGGTGGTATAAAGATTGTTCTCCTCATCCTCTTGTTATTTTGATTATGTAATCATGTATTTTCTTTCCTATTGTATATGTATATGATGATTATATGATGATAAAAGTGTTGTGTGGGAATTTGTTGTTGATAAACATGCTTAAAAAGATGAAAGACTATAAGAAACAAGGCTAAAATCTTGTTTAAATTTGTTGGCTGTATAAAACAGTAAAGAATCAAATGATGAACTGATAAAAATGTCATAGATTAATGGATTTACAGTAAGCTATGGGTCTTGTACACATGTGAGAGTTGGTCATGCAATGGAATCATTGTAATGAGTGAGATATGATCAAAACAAGTTTAGAGTACCAATCTGAGTTTACTGTTTTGGACGATTTTTAGAAAATACTTAGAAGATGATTCAACAGTAGCTATAAAAGAGTTAAATGGAGAACATATCATGTAGTTTATGTGATAAAAATTTGAGCTTCTATCTCCATATAGAACTCTAGATATGGCAGTTTTGGTGAAGATGAAAATAAAAATCAGATTTTGAGAATTAATGTTTATTATTATTATATAAGCACTCAAAATTATATTGTATAAAATGTAAAATAAAAACCCACTAACTTATGGATTTTATTTATATAAGTATGTAAAAGGTTAAATAAGTGGACATTTTATAAAAATGGTAACTTGTTAAGTTTTATAAGTTAGAAAACTATAAACTTGATTTTTACGACTTTTTCGGCTATCGCCGTAAAATTAACGTTTTTCGCCAAATAAAACTTAGACGACCAAACCCGTCTAATGTAAAGTTTATAAAAGTCATATACTGATATATAGGTAACTAATACAAGTAAAAACCGATAAAACCCGAACTATAGGGCATACGGACATTAACGAGCTAAGTAAACCTATTGGACTAAATACTTGGACTAATACTTGGGCTAATAATTGGACTAAATAAGATAAACACTCATAAAAAGAACTTATTGGGCTTGACCCATTTGGGCCCAACATGGAAAGAATATATACTGATAATATAGGTATAAGATGGATTAAAACAAGTTAAAGAACCTATAAAAGGCTTATTGGACTTAAAACGTGAAAATAGTTAAAACTAGTATAAAAGTTATCGACATATAACACTAGAATGAGTAAACGAGAATATGTAAACCCACTTGATCATCATCATCATATGCATACATAATTATTATTTTTATAAAGTCATTGGACAAACGTCTAAGACCGAGTATTATTTGTCTAGGTTTCCGTGATTGAAGCACGTACCGTACGTCCGAATTGCCGATAACCTGCCTTCCCACATCAACGTGAGTTCATAGCCTCGCACTCTTTTAAATGTTTTTATGAAATGTTTTATAAACCCGCGAGGGAGATAACATGTTAGTTTTTATAAAATAGGACACCATTTGTCCCGATTGTTTGTTTATTGATTTTGGACCCGAATGATTGAATGACCCGATTGTATGACCCGATAAATGATTAAAGGACCCGATAGATGAAATTAAATGGATTATTAAAGTTAGGTTATGTCACTAAAAGTCCCATTAGCATGAATTGTGAACTACCGGGATTTGGTAGACGCTTATGCATTTAATAGTACTATTTGGGGACGATCACCCCAGTTCGCGCCTTGACGGTTGATCCCCGTCGTGCCACATTGATTGGTAAGCGAATTTATGTATGAGAAGATTTCCATAGCGTGACCTTTGTGACGACACGCTACTTTAGATGGGCAAAATTGGTATCGGGTTAGCTACCCGTTTTGGTTTAGTAAGGTAACAATGTCATGCGGCTTATAATAATCCAAACTAACAAAATACTACTAGACGCTTCGAATTACGATGTATTGCCTGACTAGCAATACAGGGTCATACTAATGATATTATGTTTGTGTTTTGGTTTTCATAACCATATTCATATAATGGTTTTTATTTGATTTTATACAACGTTATAAGACGTATTGTATGATGTTTTTACGACATTGGCTCGTATAATGATTTTTACGGCAAATGCCTATATTATGATTTTAGATAAGGATTTGTATAAAATGACTTTGGCTATTTTATGGCCTATTAAAATGATTTGTACAAAATGATTTTCAGTAATAATTTTATATTGATATTATATTGATGGAATTTATTAAACTCTATGAATTCACTCGGCGTTATCACTGACCTTTTCTTTTAACATGTTTTATCTCAGGTACTTGAAGGTAATTCTCGGGAAGACAACAAGAATTCATGGCCCGCACCTAAATACTTATTTCCATTCAAATGCTTTGTAAAACCTGTATTAAATATAATGACTTGGGACCGATGTTACTTTGATATTTATGAATGGAAATGCTTTATTATTAAACGACGCGATTTTTATGCGTTGTCTATGATGTGAGTAATGTGCTATCCCGTAACACCAACTAGTCTTCCGCTGTATTGAGTTGTATAAATTTGGGGGTGTTACATACTATGCGGAATAAAGGGCCTATTCGGAATATATAAAAATTCCGAATAAGAGACAGAATAATCAGACTATTCGGAATATATGAACATTCCGAATAAGGGGTAAAACAATTGGTCTATTCGGAATATCAGAATATTCCGAACAAAGGATAAAGTAAACGGCTATACGGAATAAACCTGGGATGAAGAACAGTAACAGATACGTGAAACAGGGAACACGAATTTGAACTAAATCGAACCAAATAAACAAGAAGGTTTTACCAAATTAACCAACAATCATTTAATAACCATAAGCAATAAATACCAACAATAAAAACACAAAATCAACAACTTTTAAAAGATCAAAATCAATCAAACAAGAACTTTAGGACTTTGAATAAAAGAGAAGATGAACAAGATGAATGAAAGGATTTGTATTGAAAGATTAATGTTAAACAAAACAAAGGTACATATTAAAGCTACAAGATTGTAAAAACAAGAATCAAAATCACCAAACACCCTATTGGTGTTGGTGAAGCTACGAACCAAAAAGGAGGAAAACTGGAAAACTAAAAACTAACTCCCTAAAAAGTGTGAGGAGAGTCTTTATATAGTCCTAGTGGTTGGTTGGTGAGTGGGCTTTCTCCCTTTCTTCTTGTCTTCTCGTCTTTTCAGAAAAGTTGACGTTTTCGATTCTGATTCGGGATTTGTCGACGATTAAATTCAAATCGTCTTTTAATTTCTTCGTTAAATAGACTTGAGTTTCCTCGACATACGTAAATCTTCCATCTTTGGTCCTTTTCTTCGATAAATCTTCAAATAGGCCCATTGACTTCAAATCTTTTGCATCTCTTGGACAATAGACTTTGTCTTGAGTCTTTTTCCTTGATAAAACCCGTGCAATCCCATGTTTTCTTCAATATTCATCCAGTTGACTCTGAAAACACAATAAACACAAAAACCACGCATAATTCCAAACAAATGATATTAAACACGCGTTTTGGTCTTGTTTTAGTAAGAAATAAGTGGTAAAAGGATGGGTGTTTTCACACCTATCAAATCCCCTACACTTAACCATTCCCATGCCCTCATGCAATGCTTAGTGATAAAGCAATTTTACATTTTTCTCATAATCAATCAACCTTGGCCTTATTAACATACTACTAAATAAAAGTTAAAGTACTAAGAGAAATTAAAATTTTAAAGTAAATAAAAGGATAGCTATATGGAAATAACTTGCAAAGAGATCAAGGACTTACATTAGGGCTTTGGTGTTGCGAAGATTTATCACCCTCAAGTTTCACGTTCCCCAAACTAAGCTTAAAAACGAGACCATTGTTATTATAAGTTAGCAAATCAAACACTTACACACATGGCTTAATTAAATGCTTAAACTCCCTTATTCCTAGAGGTATCTCTTATATTTTATTTTTGTCTTAGAATGATCATGAAGATGCATTTTTGGACTTATTTCGATAGTTTATTTAGGCTGAAAGCAAAGTAGGACGATTTGATCAATAGTTAGCTAAAGGACAAAATCTCTCAAAACTGCTTCTCGGGATATCAAAAAGTTCATATCTTGGCATTACTCGGTTCACGATTTGAGACCTTTCTCGGGCCGATATTTGGCATGTACTTCATACTTCATATCTTCGAGAGACGTTCTTGAGATAATGGTCTTCTCTTCGTTATAGAGTTTCTTCACTTGGAGACTTTTGAGGGGTACTCCAACTTTGTTGACCATGACTTCATGATTATTTCTTCAATCTCTAATTGGGATTTTGAGATACAACGATCCGCCTCCTTTTCGGACTTGGATCTATTTATCCTCATACCTTGTTAGGGTCTTTTCGGATAGACTTCTCCATGATCTTTATGGGAGTTGATTGCTTTTCGTCGTGAGTCTTGATCCATCATATTGATTTTGGGAATAATGCTTTTCACATCACTTTGGATCTTCAGCAATAAAATGGAATCCTCATGCCTTGTTAGGGCCTTTTCGGACTCGCCAATCTTCGCGCCCCGCTTCATAAGTTATGCCTTGGCTATGAACTCTTATCATTACCGAGCAACTTTTAAACGATCTTGGGCTAGAAGCTAAGTAACTTTTCAAATCGTACGACCTTAGTTATTGCAGATAATTTATTAGCAAGTGATGGGAGAATAGGCAAATAACTACACCAAGTGAGCTTGTGCAAGAATACCGACTTATAATTGACTCTATCATTTCTCGTCCTCCATAATTTAAAATCTCAAGTAATGAGACTCGTGGATGCTTAGCCTAATAAACCAATTAAGGTCTACATGGTTAAGGATACTAGCTAGAATAAACTTGGATAAGTCTATTCGGGTTGAGTCAAAAAAATCGCAACGGGCCTAATATGTCAAAGATTTCAAAACTAGCTACACCATTTTATTAATATTTTTGACTTTATTGCGGGATATATACATATGAAAGCAACGATAAAAATTTAAAAATTACGACTAAATGGCCAAAGTTAATAAAAATTTTGAAAAAATGTTGAAAAAGATGATTTTCCGGTTAAATGAAGGCATTTTCATGGAAAAGTCCACTTAAAACTTCGATAGAAGTCCCCCTACACTTAAGATAAACATTGTCCTCAATGTTTAAGCATGTGGGAAAAGGTCTCCCCTACACTTATGACATTGTGCACGTTGGTTAAATCAAGTTAAGGAAGAGACGACTAAAGTGATCAATTTCAAATGTGAGTATGAAGAAAATTGATTCACGATAGTCGAGAGATAGAACCGGATTTCGGATAACACGGGAGCACGGTTCTTCAAAGGTTCCAAAAGTGCATTCATCCCTGTAATCACATCACACACAAACACAAAGAACCTATAGAAGCCCCCTACACTTAGGAGGTTAAAACGGAAAAGGATAGATACTCGGGCTGCCTCCCGAGGAGCGCTTGTTTTTGATAACCGAGTCACGAGCCTGACTCAATCCAAAATTAGTTCATGGGGAACGTGGTGAGGGATGGAATCATCTCATGAGAGATGTCCTCACCAAAGTACAACTTCAGTCGTTGGCCATTCACCTTAAAATTAGGTTCGTTAGGTTGAGCGAGTTCGAGAGTACCATATGGAAAATTTTGGGCAATGGTGAATGGGCCGGACCAACGAGATTTCAGCTTGCCCGAAAAGATTTTCAACCGAGAGTTGAAGAGTAAAACTTTGTCTCCAACTTGGAACTCTTGGTTCTTAATCTGAGAGTCGTGAATGAGCTTAGTCTTTTCCTTATAGATCAAAGAATTTTCATAAGCCTCATTACGGAGTTCATTGAGCTCATTGAGTTGGATCTTACGTAGGTCACCGGCTTTGTTGATATCGAAATTAGCCCACTTCAAGGCCCAATAAGCCTTGTGTTCCAACTCAATGGGGAGGTGGCATGCTTTCCCGTACACGAGACGATATGGTGTACAACCAATCGGAGTCTTGTATGCGGTACGAAAAGCCCACAAAGCATCATCAAGTTTATCAGCCCATGAGGCATGATGCTCTCCCACGGTTCTTGCCAGAATTCGCTTTAATCCTCAGTTGGATATTTCAGCCTGGCCATTAGTTTGTGGGTGGTAGGCGGTGGAAAGACGATGATTTACACCATACTTAGCCATGACTCTTGCAAATTGGTCATTGCAAAAATGAGTCCCATGATCACTAATAATGGTACGAGGCACACCGAATCTAGCGAACAACGATTTCAAAAAGTTACAAACCACCCTTGCGTCATTAGTGGGTAAAGCTTTGGCTTCAACCCATTTGGAGACGTAGTCAACGGCTACAAGGATGTATTTGTTTCCTTTAGATGAAGGGAATGGCCCCATAAATTCGATACCCCAAACATCAAAGATTTCACATTCTTGAATGAAATTCTGAGGCATCTCGTCTTTATGTGTGATCTTGCCTTGTTTTTGGCAAGCATCACAACGTTTAACCATCTCGTGAGCATCACGATAAATGGTGGGCCAATAAAATCCCGAGTCAAACACTTTTTTGGCGGTGTAGTTGGGACCAAAGTGACCACCGGTGGGTCCTTTGTGGCAAGTGTCAAGGATTTCTAAAGCTATCGGTCCATCAACACAACGGCGAATAATCAAATCAGCACATTGTTTGAATAGATACGGGTCATCCCAAAAGTAAGTCTTAATGTCTTTGAAGAACTTCTTCTTTTGTTGGGATGTTAACCCATCAACAAGAATTCCACCCGCCAAGTAGTTTGCAATGTCCGCAAACCACGGGGTTTCATCAGAAGTCGAGTTGATACACATTAAGGTCTCTAGGGGAAAAGAATCATTGATTTCTTTGTTCGGATGTTCCCCTTGGTAAGGATCCTCAAGTCTACTGATATGATCCGCGGCTAGGTTTTCAGCTCCTTTTTTATCGCGAATTTCGATTTTAAATTCTTGGAGTAGCAAAACCCAGCGAAGAAGTCTTGGTTTAGAATCTTGTTTAGTCAACAAGTACTTCAACGCGGAATGATCGGTGTAAACGATTGTGGTGGAAAGGACAAGATAGGGCGGAACTTTTCAAAGGCATAGACAACAGCTAAAAGCTCTTTTTCGGTTGTCGTGTAATGCAATTGGGCCCCAGTCATTGTCTTGCTAGCGTAATGGATTGGTTGGAAGTGTTTATTCACTCTTTGGCCCAAAACTGCTCCAATAGCAAAGTCGCTAGCATCGCACATCAAGTCAAAGGGGAGCTCCCAATTAGGGGTAACCAAGACGGGTGCCTTAGTTAGCTTATCCTTAAGCGAGTTGAAGGCTTCAATACACTAGTTGGAAAAGATAAAAGGAGTATATTTTTCCAAGAGATGGGTCATCGGGCGAGCGATTTTAGAAAAATCTTTGATGAAACGACGGTAGAAGCCCGCATGACCAAGGAAACTTCTCACACCCTTCACGGTTGAAGGTGGAGGCAACTTAGCGATAACATCGACTTTAGCACGGTCTACTTCAAGACCGGCTTTGGAGATCTTGTGTCCTAGCACGATGCCCTCGTTTACCATGAAATGGCATTTTTCCCAATAAAGAACAAGGCGAGTGTCTTCACACCGCTTCAGCATATGTTCTAAATTTGCAAGGCAAGCAGAGAAAGAATCGCCATAAACCGAGAAATCATCCATGAATACTTCCATAGTGTCTTCCACCATGTCATGGAAGATAGCCATCATACACCTTTGGAACGTCCCAGAAGCATTACATAAACCAAAAGGCATGCGTTTGTAAGCAAATGTTCCATAGGAACAAGTGAATATGGTCTTTTCTTGGTCTTTGGGATCGATGGGAATTCGAAAATACCCGGAGAAACCGTCTAAGAAGCAGTAATAGTCATTACCAGCTAGACGTTCGAGAATTTGATCCATGAAGGGAAGAGGAAAGTGATATTTTCTCACGACATCATTGAGCTTGCGATAATCAATACAAACTCTCCACCCAGTAACGTGACGAGTGGGAATCAACTCATTGTGTTCAATGGAAACAACGGTTATTCCGCCCTTCTTGGGCACACAATGGACGGGACTTACCCACGGTGAATCCGAGATAGGGTAAATCAAGCCGGCATCAAGAAGTTTGATAACCTCTTGTTTGATGACGTCATGAATGCGAGGATTAACCCTTCTTTGGCTCTAGATTGCGGGTTTAAAGTCATCTTCCATGAGAATCTTGTGAGTACAAAAGTTCGGATCAATTCCGCGGATATTGGAAATTTTCCAAGCAATTGCCTTCTTATGATCTTTAAGCACGACGATTAGGCGAGATTTCTCTTCTTCTTTCAAGTCCTTCGCGATGATGACGGGCGACTTCTTCTTATCTTCAAGGAACACATACTCGAGATGGGGCGGCAACTCCTTAAGTTCTAAATCCAGAGGATTTTTGATGAGAGGCGTTTTCAAAGTCGGAGCATCGATAGCAATAACCGTGGGAGATGGTGGAGAAATATTGTCTTCTTTAAGAAGGTTCTCAATGAGGCGAAGATCTTCATCCCAATCGGTGGGAGAATCGTCATTAGCGAAGTTCACATCTCCCATGGTGGCTTCTAAATCTTTCCAAAGGAAATCACTCTCTCCAAATAGAGATAGTGATGAATCAATAGAGGAAACGGTCTCAACATTGGGAAGAGAGGTAGGAATACTTTTACAAGAATCTTTGAAGTGTTCTTCACAAGCCTCGTCAAGGACGTCAATACAATAAACATTCTCGTATGAATAAGGTTGTTTAGAAAGCTTTCCCATGTTGAAGACAATTTTATCGTCACCCACTCTCATGATAAGCTCACCAGCTTCAACATCGATGAGAGTGCGACCGGTCCTCAAGAATGGACGACCAACAATCAATGGCACACGAGGGTCCATGTCGTAGTCAACAACGACGAAATCGGCAGGAAAAGTGAATTTGTCGACTCCTACAAAGACGTCTTCGGCTATCCCCACTGGATAAGCAACCGTACGATTAGCTAATTCCAAAGTCATTTTGGTGGGGACTAGCTCAGGGAGAGATAATTGCTTCCAAACGCTTAAGGGCATTAAGTTAATACTGGCACCTAGATCGGCTAGGGCCATGCAATTCTCTACTCCCGGGAAGTTGCAAGGGATTAAGAAACGACCCGGATCACCAAGCTTGGTTGGCAATTTCCTTAAGAGCATTGCAGAGCAATTCTCATTAAGTTGGGTGTTAGCAATATCAAGAAGCTTCTCCTTGTCGCTAAGAAGATCTTTGAACATTTTAGCGTACTTAGGCATGTGAGCGAGAGCCTCAGCGAAGGAGATGTTGAAATTCAATTGTTTGAACATTTTAAGAAAGTTCGAAACCTGAATATCATCCTTGCTTTTGAGCTTCTCTTTCCTCAACCTTGATAGATAAGGTATATCGGAAGAAGAGGAAGGTTTTGGGAGAATAGGATCACTCACATCCTTGGGTGGAGGAGGGGTAGAAGTAAGAGGCGGAGAAATTGGGGAAGTAGAAGGATGAGGAATAGGAGCAGGTGACTCGTTTTCCTTAGTCACAATCACCGGTGGAGGTATAGCAAGCTCGGGTTCCTTGGTACCTTTGCCACTGCGAGTGGTGATTGCTTTCATCTCCCCTCTTGGATTTGCAACGGTGTTACTCGGAAGAGTACCCGAAGAAGAGGATTGATTACCTTGGAAGAAACCAGCCATCATGTTCTTTAAGTCATTCGTTTGACTTGCCAAAGTGTTTCTCATATCAGCTCGCAGATCATTTCCTTGTTTCACCATGTCTGCTTTCAAGTTGAGCACTTCCCGCTGGAGATTTTCCACAATCACATCATTGGTCCGCATGTAGGTTTCGACATCTTGGTGTAATGCGGTGGGTTGGTTAGGAGGAGGAGCATGGTATGCGGGTGGTTGATAAGCATGTTGTTGGTAAACTTGGTTGTTTCTTTGAGGTGGATATGGTTGTTTGTGAGGTGGTATGTATAGTGCACGAGGTTGTTTTTGTTGTTGAGGAGGGCGATTGAGGTTTTGTTGTTGGTTTGGGTTGGTAAGAGGAAAACCGGGCGGGGAAAGATAATTGTTTGAGCGGTAGCTAAGCAAGTTGCGGTCTCCTTGAGGACGAGCTTGATAAGCGGCCAGAGGATAGGTACCGTATGCTGCATTCACATTCTCAGAAGGGTAGTCGTGGCTGGCGGTACAAGTGGTGTAAGAGTGAGGACCCCCGCATATTTCACAAGGTTGGCTAACAGCATTGACTTGAGCATCTTGAGCGTTTTTAGCGTTGATGATGTTGGTGTTGCTGGCGGTTTGGGCGGCAAGCGATTCAAGAAGCGTAGTAATTTTGTCAAGTCGCTTGTCGCTGTCACTAGTACTAGCACTAGCGACATTGGTCCTAACACTCTTGGTTTGCACACGAGACTTATTCTCAATGATATCCCAAGCGGCATTGGAAGTCTTAACCAAAATATTACCCCCCGAGGCACTATTTAGTGAATCTTGGTCATTCATGCTTAAACCATTATAAAAAGTGTTAATTTGGTGCACTTTGGTAAAACCATGTTGTGGGAATTTTCTCAAAAGATCTTTGAAACGGTCCCAAGATTCACTAAAAGATTCATCGTACTTTTGTTCAAAATTGATAATTTCATTCCGCAAAGCGGTAGTACGAGAGGGTGGGAAAAAGTAGTTTATAAACTTGGTCTCCAAATCCGTCCACGTAAGAATACTTTGTGGCGGTTCCTTTGCAAGCCAATGTCGGGCTTGTCCCTCTAAAGAAAAGGGAAAAAGTTGTAAACGGATTACCTCTTGTGGAACACCATTGAATTTGACCGTATTCGTGAGTTGTAGGAATCTCTTGATGTGGTCATGTGGATCATCAATGGTATGCCCCAAGAATGGTTGAGCAGAGACCATCTGGATAAAGCCGGATTTGAGCTCAAAGTTGTTGGCTACAATCGCGGGTATGAGAATTGGATCATTGTTGCCCTCCACATGTGCTTGTAGAAGTTCAATCATCGGGCGATTATCCGGTAGAGGCTCATTGTTGTTGTTATTATTGTTGTTGAGAGGTGGATTATTATTGTTTTGAGGTGGGTTATTGTTGTTGTTTTGTACGCCGGCCATGTCTAAGTCTTCGAGAGGCTCGGGCTCTTGATAAGACGTTGATCGTGTACGCATGCACCTGCAAAAGAACTAACAAGGCAAAAACAAAGCAGAAATATTTTTGGTTTTTATGTTTTTTAATTTTTAGGATTTTTGAAAATTTTATATTTTTAGGGATTTTTGAAATTTTTTATGAAAAGTAACGTTCACGTTGAACGGATCCCAAAATCCAAGTTCTCACAAAAAACTGGTAATCTTAACGAGAAGAGCCGGCAGCGGCGCCATTTGATACAAGATATTGCTATGGGTTCAAATTAGTCTCGGTATCTCCTCGAATTGATTACAGCTCAAAGTGGAATGATTTGTTCTTGGTGACAAAAAGGGGATTTGGTTTTCTATTCTACTAAAAAGGTAAATGCGTGAGTTAAGTACAAGTAAACTATCAGCAACTCAGCAACTAAGCAATAAAAGTGAAACTTGAATACGGACTAAATTAAACAGTAACAGTAAATGACCATAAAAGTGCTCTATCCGGAATATTGAAGCTATTCGGAATGTTGAACTCTATGTGGAATATCAATGCTACTCGGAACATTAGGCTCATGTGGAATAAAGTCCTACCCGGAATAATGTTCTATGCGGAATAAATGAAGACTACTCGGAACATTGACCCTATCCGGAATACACTGCTATGCGGAATAACTTCTACCCGGAATAATACACTCTATGCGGAATAACTAGACCTATTCGGAATATAGTTACTATGCGGAATAAAGGGCCTATTCGGAATATATAAAAATTCCGAATAAGAGAAAGAATAATCATACTATTCGGAATATATGAACATTCCGAATAAGGGGTAAAACAATTGCTCTATTCGGAATATCAGAATATTCCGAATAAAGGATAAAGTAAACGGCTATACGGAATAAACCTGGGATGAAGAATAGTAACATATACGTGAAACAGGGAACACGAATTTGAACTAAATCAAACCAAATAAACAAGAAGGTTTTACCAAATTAACCAACAATCATTTAATAACCATAAGCAACAAATACCAACAATAAAAACACAAAATCCCTGGCAGCGGCGCCATTTGATACATGATATTTCTATGGGTTCAAATTAGTCCCGGTATCTCCTCGAATTGATTACAGCTCAAAGTGGAATGATTTGTTCTTGGTGACAAAAAGGGGATTTGGTTTTCTATTCTACTAAAAAGGTAAATGCGTGAGTTAAGTACAAGTAAACTATCAGCAACTCAGCAACTAAGCAATAAAAGTGAAACTTGAATACGGACTAAATTAAACAGTAACAGTAAATGACCATAAAAGTGCTCTATCCGGAATATTGAAGCTATTCGGAATGTTGAACTCTATGCGGAATATCAATGCTACTCGGAACATTAGGCTTATGCGGAATAAAGTCCTACCCGGAATAATGTTCTATGCGGAATTAATGAAGACTACTCGGAACATTGACCCTATCCGGAATACACTGCTATGCGGAATAACTTCTACCCGGAATAATACACTCTATGCGGAATAACTAGACCTATTCGGAATATAGTTACTATGCGGAATAAAGGGCCTATTCGGAATATATAAAAATTCCGAATAAGAGACAGAATAATCAGACTATTCGGAATATATGAACATTCCGAATAAGGGGTAAAACAATTGGTCTATTCGGAATATCTATTTATATTCCGAATAAAGGATAAAGTAAACGGCTATACGGAATAAACCTGGGATGAAGAACAGTAACAGATACGTGAAACAGGGAACACGAATTTGAACTAAATCAAACCAAATAAACAAGAAGGTTTTACCAAATTAACCAACAATCATTTAATAACCATAAGCAACAAATACCAACAATAAAAACACAAAATCAACAACTTTTAAAAGATCAAAATCAATCAAACTTTATAACTTTGAATAAAAGAGAAGATGAACAAGATGAATGAAAGGATTTGTATTGAAAGATTAATGTTAAACAAAACAAAGGTACAGATTAAAGCTACAAGATTGTAAAAACAAGAATCAAAATCACCAAACACCCTATTGGTGTTGGTGAAGCTACGAACCAAAAAGGAGGAAAACTGGAAAACTAAAAACTAACTCCCTAAAAAGTGTGAGGAGAGTCTTTATATAGTCCTAGTGGTTGGTTGGTGAGTGGGCTTTCTCCCTTTCTTCTTGTCTTCTCGTCTTTTCAGAAAAGTTGATGTTTTCGATTCTGATTCGGGATTTGTCGACGATTAAATTCAACTCGTCTTTTAATTTCTTCGTTAAATAGACTTGAGTTTCCTCGACATATGTAAATCTTCCATCTTTGGTCCTTTTCTTTGATAAATCTTCAAATAGGCCCATTGACTTCAAATCTTTTGCATCTCTTGGACAATAGACTTCGCCTTGAGTCTTTTTCCTTGATAAAACCCGTGCAATCCCATGTTTTCTTCAATATTCATCCGGTTGACTCAGAAAACACAATAAACACAAAAACCACGCATAATTCCAAACAAATGATATTAAACACGCGTTTTGGTCTTGTTTTAGTAAGAAATAAGTGTTAAAAGGATGGGTGTTTTCACACCTATCATACCCTCACTATTTCCTATTGAAGCTGATGTTCAAGAAGATAATTCTTCTCTAGGAAAAGAACAGCCAATCTCATCCCCTGCTATGTCACCTCCTGAAAGCAGCGGAATGGCTGAAGGCAGTGAAATCCAAGATTCCCCTGCTAGATCAATTGCCTCTCCTTCCACAAAGGATCCAGTTGCTAATGATACTAATGATGAAGAAAGAGAATCCCCACTCACTTTATCATCTACACCCATATCTGAGGGTCCTATTATATCCAGCAGTGGAAGCAGAATAATCAAGAGTGGAGGACCAAGTTACTCAGAGCTACATTCAGCTCATCAGCACCCATCTCTAGGTCATGCTGTATCTTTTGGAAGTTCCTTTGAGGACTTCTTTCCTAATCAAAATAGCCCCATCAATTCTGATTTGGAAGAAGATGAAACAGAAGTTATCATGCAGCCTACCTATAGAATCAATAAGGATCACCCTATCTCTCAAATCATTGGTAATCCTGAAGCCCCTAGACATACAAGGTACACGGCAAAGGAGCATAGCTTCATTGCCAACATCACCATGAAGTTCAATCATAACAACATGCAATGTTGTTTGTTTACTGCATTCTTGTCACAAGAAGAGCCAAAGAAGATTTTCCAGGCTTTAAATGACCCAAGCTGGGTTGAAGCCATGCAAGAGGAGCTCTTACAGTTTGACATACAAGAGGTTTGGATTCTGGTAGATTGTCCCAAATGGGCAAGGCCTATTGGGACAAAGTGGGTACTCAGGAACAAAAAGGATGAAAGGGGGATAGTTGTCAGGAACAAAGCAAGACTAGTGGCACAAGGGTATACTCAGGAAGATGGAATTGATTATGAAGAGGTATTTGCTCCTGTAGCCAGGATTGAAGCCATTAGATTATTCCTTGCTTATGCTTCATTTATGGACTTCACTGTTTTCCAAATGGATGTGAAAAGTGCCTTTCTTTATGGAACCATTGATGAAGAAGTCTATGTTATGCAACCTCCAGGGTTTGAAGACCCAAAACATCCAGACAAAGTATACAAGGTGAAAAAGGCTATGTATGGACTTCACCAAGCTCCCAGGGCCTGGTATGGTACTCTCTCTAAATATCTCTTAGATAATGGATTCAGCAGGGGGAAGATTGATCAGACCCCGTTCATCAAGAAACAAAAGGGTGACCTTATGCTAGTACAAGTCTATGTTGATGACATCATTTTTGGATCCACTAACTCTATGCTTAGCAAAGAGTTTGCCAAACTGATGCAGGATAAATTCCAAATGAGTGCCATGGGAGAACTAAACTTCTTTTTGGGGTTACAAGTTCAGCAGCGGAAAGATGGGATATTCATCTCACAAGACAAATATGTGGCTGAGATTGTGAAGACGTTTGGCATGTCTGATGGAAAGAAGGTGTCCACTCCAATGGACAAGGATCATCCATGGGGTAAAGATGGTCCTGGAAAGCTTATAGATGTCAGGAACTACAGGTCTATGATTGGGTCTCTTATGTATCTCACAGCTTCAAGACCTGACATCATGTTTGTAGTCTGCTTATGTGCAAGATACCAGGTGTCACCAACAGAGTGTCACTTATTTGCTGTAAAAAGAATTTTTAGGTATCTAAAGTGTCATCCCACCTTAGGAATTTGGTATCCAAAGGAGTCACCATTTGAGTTGATAGCCTACTCAGATAGTGACTATGCTGGTGACAACAATGATAGGAAGTCTACAACAGGGGGATGCCAATTTTTGGGAAGCAGACTTATATCTTGGCAATGTAAGAAGCAGACTATTATGGCCACATCCACAACTGAAGCTGAGTAGGTAGCAGCTGCTGCATGCTGTGGTCAAGTACTTTAGGTGCAAAATCAACTGCTTGATTATGGGTATATGATACTAGGTTTTTGTAATGGGTTCTATATTCTCTCGGTATCCTCTCGAATTGATCTCGGCTCAAAGTGGAATGATTTGTTCTTGGTTAATAAGAAGGAGTTGGTTTGTTAATCTATTTTAGACTAATGACAAATAAGAAAGTGTCGAAGAGTAAAATTAAAGCTTCAAAAGACTAAACTAAATTGACAAGTTAACAATGAATGTTTGAAAACTTAAAGGCAAGATGAGAAAAACATTTGAGCACTTAATAAAACTAACACTTAAAACTTTGTAAAATTTATAAGACTTAATCTATCGGAATATAGAATTGCAAAGCTATCGGAATGTCAAAATTATGCCCATCGGAATATAACTAAAACCAGTCCATCGGAATCTTCGCCAAAACAATCCATCGGAATAATTAAAATGCAAGTTGTCGGAATGATGTCTTATCGGAAAGTCAGATTGGAATGTTGTAAGAACCCTTTGTCGCAATGTCAGATCGGAATAAGGTAAATAAAAATTGGTCAGAGTTTCGACTTAATAAGGACCTTAGCCCCGTCGGAATGTGCGATCGCAATAAGCGATCGGAATAAGGTGGATTAACCAACCTATCACAAAGTAAAACCCCACTTGGGTTATTGCGAGACAAATCAGAAACCGTCGAAATAAGTGTAAACCCTTATGTTGCGATGGAAACAATTTAGTTCCGAAATTGGTGGTAACTTAAAATCTCAATAAGCAAAATCAATAAGCTAACTATCCAAAACTTAAACGACTCAAAAAGCTTAAATTTAACAACTTTTGAAAACGTAAAATCTTAAACTTTATAAATGAAACTTTTGAATGACTAAAACATATATGAAATCCGAAATCAATAAGCCAAAACAAGAAATAAGCTAATAAGCATTAAGAGCCTATAGCTTATACGTGTATGAACTTAAGAAGAAACAAGAAAGATTAAACTTGATCACGAACTCATTCAATAATCCAAATCGTATGAAATGAAGCAATAGGATCAAATGATTAAGGAAATCTAAGAAATGAAGAAAAAGATTAAAGAACTTAAAAGCTTAACTTGAATAAGATTAATGAAATCCAAAGTACAATAAGCTTAAAACTTGAAAGATGAAAACAAAGAAGAAATTTGTGAGAGAAAGTTTGGAACTTTCTCTCTCTAAAACTAGAGAAAAAATGAAAAACTAAAGAACTAACTAAGTGTGAATTTTTGTGAGGTAAGGTCCTATTTATAGGCAAGTCTTGTGGTGGTGGGCTTGTGATTGGGCTTTGGTTTGGGCTTCTTTTTCTTCTTTCTTCTTTAGTCTTCACTCTTCTTTAAATAAACGTTTCCGACTTGGATTTGAGAAGTGTCGGTGAATAAGTCCAACTCGTCTTATAATCTTTTGTTTAATAGACTCGAGTTCTTCGACATATATGAATCTTCCATCTTTGGCTCTATTCTTCGATAAATCTTCAAATAGGCACAATGACTTCAAATCTTTTGCATCCCTTGGACAATAGACTTTGTCTTGAGTCTTTTTCCTTGATAAAACCCGTGCAATCCCATGTTTTCTTCAATATTCATTCGGTTGACTCTGAAAACACAATAAACACAAAAACCACGCATAATTCCAAACAAATGATATTAAATACGTGTTTTGGTCTCGTTTTAGCCAGAATTAAGTGGTAAAAGGATGGATGTTTTCACACCTATCAAATCCCCTACACTTAACCATTGACATGCCCTCATGCAATGCTTAGTGACAAAGCACAATTACACTTTTCTCATAATCAATCAACCTTGGCCTTATTAATATACTACTAAACAAAAATGAAAGTACTAAGAGAAATTAAAACTTTAATGTAAACAAGAGGATAGAAAATAGCTTACGTGGAAATAACTTGTAAAGAGATCGAGGACTTACATTAGGGCTTCGGTGCTGCGAAGATTTATCACCCTCAAGTTTCACGTTCCCCAAACTAAGCTTAAAAACGAGATCATTGTTATTATAAGTTAGCAATTCAAACACTTACACACATGGCCTAATTAAATGCTTAGACTCCCTTATTCCTAGGTGTATCTCTTATATTTTATTTTTGTCTTAGAATGATCATGAAGATGCATTTTTGGACTTATTTCGATAGTTATTTAGGCTGAAAGCAAAGTAGGACGATTTGATCAATAGTTAGCTAAAGGACAAAATCTCTTAAAACTGCTTCTCGGGATATCAAAAAGTTCATATCTTGGCATAACTCGGTTCACGATTTGAGACCTTTCTCGGGCCGATATTTGTCATGTACTTCATACTTCATATCTTGAGAGACGTGCTTGAGATAATGGTGCTTGAGATAACTTTGTTGACCACGACTTCATGATTATTTATTCAATCTCTATTTGGGATTTTGAGATACAACGATCCACCTCCTTTTCGGACTTGGATCTATTTATCCTCATACCTTGTTAGGGTCTTTTCGGATAGACTTCTCCATCATCTTTATGGGAGTTGATTGCTTTTCGTCGTGATTCTTGATCCTTCATATTGACTTTGGGAATAATGCTTTTCACATCACCTTGGATCTTTAGCAATAAAATGGAATCCTCATGCCTTGTTAGGGCCTTTTCGGACTCGCCAATCTTCGCGCCCCGCTTCATAAGTTATGCCTTGGCTATAAACTCTTATCATTACCGAGCAACTTTTAAACGATCTTGGGCTAGAAGCTAAGTAACTTTTCAAATCGTACGGCCTTACTTATTGCAGATAATTTATTAGCAAGTGATGGGAGAATAGGCAAATAATTACACCTAGTGAGCTTGTGCAAGAATACCGACTTATAATTGTATCTATCATTTCTCGTCCTCCACAATTTAAAATCTCAAGTAATAAGACTCGTGGATACTTAGCCTAATAAACCGATTAAGGTCTACATGGTTAAGGATACCAGCTAGAATAAACTTGGATAAGTCTATTCGGGTTGAGTCAAAATAAACGCAACGGGCCTAATATGTCAAAGACTTCTAAACTAGCTACACCACTTTATAATATTTTTGACTTTATTGCGGGATATATACATATGAAAGCAACGATAAAAATTTAAAAATTACGACTACATGGCCAAAGTTAATAAAAAATTTGAAAAATGTTGAAAAAGATGATTTTCCGGTTAAATGAAGGCATTTTAATGGAAAAGTCCACTTAAAACTTCGATAGAAGTCCCCCCTACACTTAATATAAACATTGTCCTCAATGTTTAAGCATGTGGGAAAAGTCTCCCCTACACTTATGACATTGTGCACGTTGTTTAAATCAAGCTAAGGAAGAGACGACTAAAGTGGTCAATTTCAAATGTGAGTATGAAGAAAATTGAATCACGATAGTTGAGAGATAGAACCGGATTTCGGATAACACGGGAGCATGGTTTTTCAAAGGTTCCAATAGTGCATTCATCCCTGTAATCACATCATCACACAAAAACAAACACCTATACAGGTCCCCCTACACTTAGGAGGTTAAAACATAAAAGGATAGATACTCGGGCTGCCTCCCAAGGAGCGCTTGTTTTTGATAACCGAGTCACGAGCCTGACTCGACCCAAAATTTAGTTCATGGGGAACATGGTGAGGGATGGAATCATCTCCTGAGAGATGTCCTCACCAAAGTACAGCTTCAGACGCTGGCCATTCACTTTGAAATTGGGCCCATTTGGCTGAGAAAGCTCAATGGTCCCATATGGAAAGACTTTGGCGACGGTGAATGGACCAGACCAGCGGCTCTTCAACTTGCCAGAGAAGATCTTCAATCGAGAGTTAAAAAGTAAGACTTGATCACCAATGTGGAACTCTCGGTTCTTGATTTTTGCGTCATGAAGGAGCTTCGTCTTCTCTTTGTAGATCAGCGAGTTCTCATAAGCTTCATTCCTTAGTTCGTTAAGCTCGTTGAGTTGAATCTTACGATGATCACCGGCTTTGTTAATGTCGAAGTTAGCCCACTTCAAGGCCCAGTGCGCCTTATGCTCCAGCTCGATGGGAAGGTGGCATGCTTTCCCATACACAAGACGATAAGGTGTACAACCGATCGGGGTCTTATAAGCAGTACGGAAAGCCCACAGAGCATCATCTAACTTATCGGCCCACGCGGCAGGATGCTCTCCCATAGTACGCTCCAAAATTCGCTTCAATCCACGGTTGGATATCTCGGCTTGCCCATTGGTTTGGGGATGATAGGCGGTGGAAATACGGTGATTGACACCGTACTTAGCCATGACTCTTGCAAATTGATCGTTGCAAAAATGAGTCCCGCGGTCACTGATAATAGCACGAGGAACGCCGAATCTAGCGAACAGCGATTTCAAAAAGTTACAAACCACCCTTGCATCATTAGTAGGTAAAGCTTTGGCTTCAACCCACTTTGAAACGTAGTCAACGGCTACAAGGATGTATTTGTTTCCTTTAGATGAAGGGAATGGCCCCATAAAGTCGATACCCAAACATCAAAGATTTCACATTCTTGTATGAAATTTTGAGGCATCTCATCTTTATGTGTGATCTTACCTTGTTTTTGGCAAGCATCACAGCGTTTAACCATCTCGTGAGCATCACGATAGATGGTGGGCCTAAAATCCCGAGTCAAACACTTTTTTGGCGGTGTAGTTGGGACCAAAGTGACCACCGGTGGGTCCTTTGTGGCAAGCATCAAGGATTTTCAAAGCTGCCGGTCCATCAACACATCGGCGAATAATCAAGTCGGCACATTGTTTGAAAAGATACGGGTCATCCCAAAAGTAAGTCTTAATGTCGTTAAAGAACTTCTTCTTTTTCTGGGATGTTAACCCGTCAACGAGAATTCCACCCGCCAAGTAGTTTGCAATGTCCGCAAACCACGGGGTTTCATCAGAAGTCGAGTTGATAGACATTAAGGTCTCCAGGGTAAAAGAATCATTGATTTCTTTGTTCGGATGATCCCCCTGGTAAGGATCCTCAAGTCTACTGAGATGATCCGCGGCTAGGTTTTCAGCTCCTTTTTTATCGCGAATTTCGATTTTAAATTCTTGGAGTAGCAAAACCCAGCGAAGAAGTCTTGGTTTGGAATCTTGCTTTGTCAACAAGTACTTCAGCGCGGAATGATCGGTGTAAACGATTGTGGTGGAAAGGACAAGATAGGGGCGGAACTTTTCAAAAGCATAGACAACAACTAAAAGTTCTTTTTCGGTTGTCGTATAATGTAATTGGGCCCCCATCATTGTCTTGCTAGCGTAATGGATCGGTTGGAAGTGTTTGTTCACTCTTTGGCCCAAAACCGCTCCAATAGCAAAATCACTAGCATCGCACATAAACTCAAAGGGAAGCTCCCAATTCGGGGTAACCAGGACGGGTGCCTTAGTTAACTTATCCTTAAGCGAGTTGAAGGCGTCAAGGCACTCTTTGGAAAAGATAAAAGGAGTGTCTTTTTCCAAGAGGTGGGTCATCGGGCGAGCGATTTGAGAAAAATCTTTGATGAATCGACGGTAGAAGCCCGCATGACCCAGAAAACTTCTCACACCCTTCACAGTTGAAGGTGGAGGCAACTTAGCTATAACATCGACTTTAGCACGGTCTACTTCAAGACCGGCTTTGGAGATTTTGTGTCCTAGCACGATGCCCTCTTTTACCATAAAATGGCATTTTTCCCAATTCAGAACAAGGCGAGTGTCTTCGCACCACTTAAGCATACGTTCCAAATTGGCAAGGCAAGAAGAGAAGGAATCCCCGAAGACCGAGAAATCATCCATGAAGACTTCCATGGTTTGTTCAACCATGTCATGGAAGATAGCTAACATGCACCTTTGGAAAGTCCCGGGGGCATTGCATAAGCCAAAAGGCATTCTTTTGTAAGCAAATGTGCCATAGGGACAAGTGAATGTTGTCTTCTCTTGATCTTGGGGATCGATGGGTATTTGGAAATAACCCGAGAAACCATCAAGAAAGCAGTAATATTCATTACCCGCTAATCGTTCAAGCATTTGGTCCATACAAGGTAGAGGGAAATGATCCTTTCTCGTGGCATCATTGAGTTTGCGGTAGTCTATACAAACTCTCCACCCAGTAACGAGACGAGTGGAAATCAACTCGTTGTGTTCATTGGGAACAACGGTTATTCCGCCCTTCTTGGGCACACAATGGACTGGACTAACCCATGGTGAATCCGAAATAGGGTAAATCATACCCGCATCAAGAAGTTTGATAACCTCTGTTTTGATGACTTCATGGATTTTTGGATTCACCCTTCGTTGGTTTTGAATTGTGGGCTTAAAGTCGTCCTCCATGAGAATTTTGTGTGTGCAGAAGTGAGGATCAATTCCACGAATGTCAGAGATTTTCCAAGCGATAGCCTTCTTATGAGCTTTAAGCACGGCGAGTTTTCTCTTCATCTTTCAAATCCTTTGCGATGATGACGGGCGACTTCTTCTCTTCTTCAAGGAACACATACTCGAGATGGGGCGGCAACTCCTTAAGTTCTAAATCCGGAGGATTTCCGACGGGAGGCGTATTCGAAGTCGGAGTATCGATAGCAATAACCGTGGGAGATGGTGGAGAAAGATTGTCTTCGTTGAGAAGGTTTTCAAAGAAATGCATGTCTTCATCCCCATCGGTGGGAGAATCATCATTAGCTAAGTTCACATCTCCCATGGTGGCTTCAAGATTGTTCCAAAACAAATCACTTTCTCCAAATAGAGACAGTGATGAATCAATAGAGGAAACGGTTTCAACATTGGGAAGAGAGGTAGGAATACTCTTACAAGCATCTTTGAAGTGTTCTTCACAAGCCTCATCCAGAACGTCAATACAATTAACACTCTCGTATGAATAAGGTTGTTTAGACAACTTTCCCATGTTGAAGACGATTTTATCGTCACCCACTCTCATGATAAGCTCACCGGCTTCAACATCGATGAGAGTTCGACCGGTCCTCAGGAATGGACGACCCACGATCAAGGGAACACGAGGGTCCATCTCGTAGTCGACGACGACGAAATCGGCAGGAAAAGTGAATTTGTCGACTCCTACAGAGACGTCTTCGGCTATCCCCACTGGATAAGCAACCGTACAGTTAGCTAATTCCAAAGTCATTTTGGTGGGGACTAGCTCAGGGAGAGATAATTGCTTCCAAACGCTTAGAGGCATTAGATTAATACTGGCACCTAGATCGGCTAGGGCCATGCAATTCTCTACTCCCAGGAAATTGCAAGGGATTAAGAAACGACCCGGATCACCAAGCTTGGTTGGCAATTTCCTTAAGAGCACTGTAGAGCAATTCTCATTAAGTTGGGTGTTGGCAATATCAAAAAGCTTTTCCTTGTCACTCAGAAGATCTTTAAACATTTTCGCGTACTTAGGCATGTGAACGAGAGCCTCAGCGAAGGTGATATTGAAATTCAGTTGTTTAAACATTTTAAGAAAGTTCGAAACCTGAATATCGTCCTTGCTTTTGAGCTTCTCTTTCCTCAACCTAGATGGATAAGGTATATTGGAAGAAGAGGAAGTCTTTGGGATCGAAGGATCGCTCACATCCTTGGGTGGAGGAGGGGTAGCAGTAAGAGGTGGGGAAATTGGGGAAGTCGAAGGATGAGGAATAGGAGCAGGTGGCTCGTTCTCCTTAGTCACAACCACCGGTGGAGGTATAGGAAGCTCGGGTTCCTTGGTACCTTTGCCACTGCGAGTGGTGATCGCTTTCATCTCCCCTCTTGGATTCGCAACGGTGTTACTCGGAAGAGTATCCGAAGAAGAGGGTTGATTACCGTGGAAGAAACTAGCCATCATGTTTCTTAAGTCATTCGTTTGACTATCCATAGTATTTCTCATATCAGCTCTCAGATCGTTCCCTTGTTTCATCAGGTCGGCTTTCAAGTTGCGCACTTCCTGTTGAAGATTTTACACAATCACATCGTTAGTTCTCATGTAGTTCTGCACTTCTTGGTGTAAAGCGGTGGGTTGGTTGGGAGGAGCATTGTATGCGGGTGGTTGATAAGCAGGCTGCTGGTAAACTTGGTTGTTTCTTTGAGGTGGATGTTGTTGTTTATGAGGTGGTATGTATGGTCCACGAGATTGTTGTTGTTGTTGAGGGGGGCGGTTGAGGTTTTGTTGTTGGTTTGGGTTGTTAGGAGTAGAACCAGGTGGTGAGAGATAGTTGTTGGAGCGGTAGCTAAGCAAATTACGGTCACCGTGGGGTCTAGCTTGATAAGCAGGTTGAGGATAGGTGCCATAAGCTGCATTCACATTTTCAGAAGGGTAGTCTTGGGTGGCATTACAAGTCGTGTAAGAGTGAGGACCCCCGCATATCTCGCATGGTTGGCTAATAGCATTGACTTGAGCGTCTTTAGCGTTTCTAGCGTTGATGTTGTTGGTGTTGCTGGCGGTTTGGGTAGCAAGCGATCCAAGAAGCGTAGTGATTTTGTCAAGTCGCTTGTCGCTGTCACTAGTACTAGCACTAGCAACATTGGTCCGAACACTCTTGGTTTGCACACGAGACTTATTCTCAATGATATCCCAAGCAGCATTGGAAGTCTTAGCCAAAAGATTACCCCCCGAGGCACTGTTTAGTGAATCTTGGTCATTCATGCTTAAACCATTATAAAAAGTGTTAATTTGATGCACTTTGGTAAAACCATGTTGTGGGCATTTTCTTAAAAGGTCTTTGAAACGGTCCCAAGATTCACTAAACGACTCATCGTACTTTTGTTCAAAATTTATGATTTCATTCCGCAAACCGGTAGTACGAGAGGGTGGGAAAAAGTAATTGATAAACTTGGTCTCCAAATCCGTCCACGAAAGAATACTCTGTGGCGGTTCCTTAGCAAGCCAATGTCGGGCTTGTCCCTCTAAAGAAAAGGGAAAAAGTTGTAACCGGATTACCTCTTGTGGAACACCATTGAATTTGACCGTATTGGTGAGTTGCAAGAATCTCTTGATGTGGTCATGTGGATCATCAATGGTACGCCCCAAGAATGGTTGAGCAGAGACCATCTGGATAAAGCCGGATTTGAGCTCAAATTGTTGGCTGCGATCGCTGGTATAACAATTGGATCACTGTTGCCATCTACATGAGCTTGCAGCAGTTCAATCATTGGGCGATTATCTGGTAGAGGCTAATTGTTGTTGTTATTATTCATGTTGTTGAACGGTGGATTGTTATTGTTATTATTGTTTTGAGGTGGTATGTTGTTGTTGTTTTGTACACCGGCCATGTCTAAATTATCGAGAGGCTCGGGCTCTTGATAAGACGTTGATCGAGTGCGCATACACCTGCAAAAGAACAAACAAGAGAAAAACAAAGCAAAAAAATATTTTTGGTTTTTTATGTTTTTTATGTTTTTTAATTTTTAGGATTTTTGAAAATTTTATGAAAAAGTAACGTTCACGGTGAACGGATCCCAAAATCCAAGTTCTCACAAAAAACTGTTGATCTTAACGAGAAGAGCCGGCAGCGGCGTCATTTGATACTAGGTTTTTGCAATGGGTTCTATATTCTCTCGGTATCCTCTCGAATTGATCTCGGCTCTAAGTGGAATGATTTGTTCTTGGTTAATAAGAAGGAGTTGGTTTGTTAATCTATTTTAGACTAATGACAAATAAGAAAGTGTCGAAGAGTAAAATTAAAGCTTCAAAAGACTAAACTAAATTGACAAGTTAACAATGAATGTTTGAAAACTTAAAGGCAAGATGAGAAAAACATTTGAGCACTTAATAAAACTAACACTTAAAACTTTGTAAAATTTATAAGACTTAATCTATCGGAATATAGAATTGCAAAGCTATCGGAATGTCAAAATTATGCCCATCGGAATATAACTAAAACCAGTCCATCGGAATCTTTGCCAAAACAATCCATCGGAATAATTAAAATGCAAGCTGTCGGAATGATGTCTTATCGGAAAGTCAGATTGGAATGTTGTAAGAACCATTTGTCGCAATGTCAGATCGGAATAAGGTAAATAAAAATTGGTCAGAGTTTCGACTTAATAAGGACCTTAGCCCCGTCGGAATGTGCGATCGCAATAAGCGATCGCAATCCTTGATCGAAATAAGGTGGATTAACCAACCTATCGCAAAGTAAAACCCCACTTGGGTTATTGCGATACAAATCAGAAACCGTCGGAATAAGTGTAAACCCTTATGTTGCGATGGAAACAATTTAGTTCCGAAATTGGTGGTAACTTAAAATCTCAATAAGCAAAATCAATAAGCTAACTATGCAAAACTTAAACGACTCAAAAAGCTTAAATTAAACAACTTTTGAAAACGTAAAATCTTAAACTTTATAAATGAAACTTTTGAATGACTAAAACATATATGAAATCCGAAATCAATAAGCCAAAACAAGAAATAAGCTAATAAGCATTAAGAGCCTATAGCTTATATGTGTATGAACTTAAGAAGAAACAAGAAAGATTAAACTTGATCACGAACTCATTCAATAATCCAAATCGTATGAAATGAAGCAATAGGATCAAATGATTAAGGAAATCTAAGAAATGAAGAAAAAGATTAAAGAACTTAAAAGCTTAACTTGAATAAGATTAATGAAATCCAAAGTACAAAAAGCTTAAAACTTGAAAGATGAAAACAAAGAAGAAATTTAGTGAGAGAAAGTTTGGAACTTTCTCTCTCTAAAACTAGAGAAAAAATGAAAAACTAAAGAACTAACTAAGTGTGAATTTTTGTGAGGTAAGGTCCTATTTATAGGCAAGTCTTGTGGTGGTGGGCTTGTGATTGGGCTTTGGTTTGGGCTTCTTTTTCTTCTTTCTTCTTTAGTCTTCACGCTTCTTTAAATAAACGTTTCCGACTTGGATTTGAGAAGTGTCGGTGAATAATTCCAACTCGTCTTATAATCTTTTGTTTAATAGACTCGAGTTCTTCGACATATATGAATCTTCCATCTTTGGCTCTATTCTTCGATAAATCTTCAAATAGGCACAATGACTTCAAATCTTTTGCATCTCTTGGACAATAGACTTCGTCTTGAGTCTTTTTCCTTGATAAAACCCGTGCAATCCCATGTTTTCTTCAATATTCATCCTGTTGACTCTGAAAACACAATAAACACAAAAACCACGCATAATTCCAAACAAATGATATTAAATACGTGTTTTGGTCTCGTTTTAGCCAGAATTAAGTGGTAAAAGGATGGGTGTTTTCACACCTATCAGTATAACTTTCTTAAAACCAAGATATTCATTGACAACAACAGCACAATTTGCTTTATTAAGAACCCTGTTTTTCATAGCAAAACTAAACATATTGAAATTAGACATCACTTTATCAGAGATTGTTTTGAGAAAGGACTGATTGTCCCTGAGAAAATTGATACAGAACTTAATGTTTCTGATCTTTTAACAAAAGCTTTTGAAGTAGGGAGGTTTCAGTACCTGGTTGCAGGTATTGGAATGGTTACTCCCTAAAAATTGATGTCTATTATGTCATGTATATTCAGGGTGCTTTACTGCTGTTGTTGTATAGCTGTTAGTCCATTTTTCCATCACTTTTTATTCCATTACTTTTGAACACCGATTCCCCTGCTGGGGGTTCATTCCCCTGCTAAGAGAGATTTTCTCTCGAAACTGGGTTTGTTCTTTTTACAAAGTGGTTATATGTGGTTTTAGACTAACAATGCAGAGTTTCATGTGGTGCATACTATTCTCATTGGTGAATCAGGTATATACTCTATGTTTCAGGGGAGGTTAGGTCACACCTTTAGGACTCAGGGTATCCTTAGGATACTCATATATGATCTTAGATCATATCCATTGGTGAGTAAGGGTTCAGGGTGATGAGGACTTGCTGCAAAGCTTGTCAGAACTCTGAAACCTTGAGGCACTGTAATGGGTTCTTACATTTCTCTATTAAGACAGCTTGCTGTTCAAGTACAGATGTGTGGCACACATTGCCAAGACTAACTGACCATAAGTAAGGGAAAAGGTAGGGATGGTGACTGGGTATGCATGTTTTCTTGGGTTAACCTGGTGCAGGGTGACTTATGTGTTGACTTTTTGTACTGAGACCTTTGCTGAATAGAGGACTCTTGAGTTTCTATGTATCTATCTTGTGTATACAAGTGTGTGCATTAGAGCAGAGCTAGTTAGCATTGGTCTCTCCATGACTAGTCCAATACCCCTAGGAAAGTTTCCCCTGCTTTCATCTTTTGCTTCCCCTGCTTTCATAACATTCCCCTGTTTGACCGTTGACCGACAATACCGTTACCCTGTTCATAGCCGTTGGGCCTGCTTGCACAAATTTTGGTTAGAGAATATTTTATTGTCTTTAAAAGATATTTAAGGCGCTTTCTTCGTTGATTGGTAATCTTTTCTTTATTAATTCAAATAAATTACTTTTTTTATCAAGATTTATATTTGATATTTTTGCAATTTGAAAATTTTGGTCCAATCACAGCTCTTCAATTCGCCTATAAAAACTTAATTCCCTTCACCAGCAGGTCCATCTCTCTCTCTCGACTTAATCCCACCTACCTCTCACCTTTATAAACCTTCAAACTATTTTCAAACTTTATCATGACTCTAAAAGTTGCTGCTAATCATAACCAAATCTCTTTGTTACATGATAAACCAGCAGAGTTTGCTGATGTTGTGGCCTTTCTAAAGTCCTCGTACTTTAGAGTGGCCCTTCTCATCAACCCTAGAATCTATACCTCACACATTCAGCAGTTCTGGTCTAAATCCATGACCAAAATAGTGAATGGAGAGGTTACAATTCAAAGCACTGTAGATGGTCATCCCAAGGTGATTACACTTGCCTCCATCAGGGAGAATCTTCTTCTTGATGATAAGGATGGGATAACCAACTTTTCTGAGGCTGAAATCTTTGCAGGTCTTGTTAAATTGGGGTACAAACTTTCTAAAAACCAAAAATGTAAGTTTACTAAAGGTCAGTTTGCCCCTCATTGGAAGTATTTGATTCATACAGTTTTGCAATGTTTGTCACCAAAAACCACTGCTTTTAATGAGTTTGGTAGTGAGATGGCTTCAGCCCTGATCTGCTTTGCAACAGGGAGGAAGTATTGTTTTTCTCAAATGATTTTTAAAGGAATGGTTAAAAATGTTTCAAGCAACTCAAAGTTTTGTATGTACCCAAGGTTTATAGAACTTCTGCTGAATATGAGTGATCATGGTCCAATTAAACACAAAAACTATTTTTCAGCAACCAAACATACCACCAAACTATTCACCACACTTCTTGCACCATCACCACAGTTTTCTGGCAGGTCCATTCCACTCACTTCAATTATGATGAACCAAATCAGATGGGAAGAAGCCAAGCATCAAACAACTAAACACCAACCTTCTGATTCCCCTGCCAAGAACCTACACCCTGCTAGTCCTTTACCCCCTGCTGATCTACAACATGAAAGGCGATCTAAATCCAGGTTTGCCAGGTCTCCCTTGCCTGGTGAATCTTCACAAGCAGCAGAGAGGAGAGTCTCCAAGGGTTTGGAGCAACCTGAGGGTTTGGCTGCCACTATTGTCTCATCCTCAAGGGGTGAGCAGGACAGTGACACCATCAGTAAGTCCTCTCCCTCACTCCCTGATATCCAAAAAGGGTAGAAATCCCCTTCTAGGATTGAGAGCAGCATGAAACCTTTGACTAATTTGGAATTGATGAAAATGTGTATGAGTCTGAAAAGGCAGAATACACAACTGGTACAAAATGTCAAAAAGCAAGGCCTGGTTATCAATAACTTGGAAACCAGCCTTGCTACTCTTGAGGGGAGGAGAAAGCCCAGACTTATTATATCCATAGATGAGGATGCTTCCAAAGGGGAGGAAGTTCCAAATACAGAAGAGTCTACTCAGTACTATTCATATCCTGGTGGTGTCCATGGAAAGATAACAAGTGCTGAGAAAGGGATAGAGAAAGGAAGTGCTGATAAGGGAAGTGACAAGGGGAGTGCAACCAAAGAAATTGCTCAAACATTGCTCACATGGGCAATCAAGAAGAAGCCCCTGCTTCAAAGGCTACCCCTGCTGCTATTGATCCCACTGCTGTAAGTCGTACCCCTGCTAAGAACATTACTCAAACTTTTGTTAGAAAGAACAGAAAGCAACTAGCTCAGAAGGGGATTACAATCAAAGAACCTGCATCTAAAGTTACACCAGCACCAGCAGTGGATCCAAAAGACAAAGGAAAAGGAATCATGGTTGAACAGCCCAAGAGAAAATACAAGCATCTAACTCCTGAACAGCAAAGGGCTCAAGAAGCACATGATGCACAAGTAACTCTCAGGCTACAACAAGAGGAGATGGATATGCAGGATCAACGAATGCAAAAGATGAGGCCCAAAGATATGCTCAAGCAGGTTGAGATTATGCATAGAGAACTGGATGACAGGGTACCTCATGTTGGAGAATTTCTTGATCAATGGGAGAAGGAGTTAATAAATGCTCCTTTGGAAGACAGGTATGAGTTGACTTGCCTTGTTTACAAATATCAAACTGAGTATCTGGAAAGAAGGGCAAATCAAATTCAGAGAGAGAAGTATTTAACTTCAGAGAAAGGGCAACTTGAACACTACAAAGTTTTGCTTAAGAGACATAGGAAGTGGAAGGATGGTGACTTCAGAGATATGAGTTTTGAAGCCATAAAAAGAGCAGTCAGACACGTCCTAAGATTGTATGATGTGGAGGATTGGATGACTATCAACTCTCCTGAGGAAGCTGAGTATCTTAAGAGACAAAGTGAAATGCTGCAGAGAGCTAGGGAATCTAAGAGAAGAAAAGCTGGAGGAACAACTTAGGAAACTACACAAGCAGGTGCATCATCTCAAGCAGGTGCATCATCACAAGCAGGGGCATTACATCAAGCAGGTGAATGTTTTCCAGAAATTGAGAAGTCTGTACTTAATGTACAAAGAGCAGCCAAAAGACTCAAGAGAATGGAGAAAGTTGGCACAGTTACTAAGGAGTCTCAACGGCCTTCAAATGATGAAATTGATAAACAGCTAATTCTACAGGAAAATGATGATATCTCACCTAGTGAACTTGGAAAGAAGTTTGCTAGCATAGTATATGCTGTTTATGAACACAAAGGGGGGACTTGGTGGAAGCTTTGAAGAGCTGACAATACAACACAGACATTTCTAAGTCTAGATGTCATGTTTCAAACTTTGGATAGTGAAGACTTAGAAGATCTGTGGAAAATTTTGAAGAAAACGTTTGCTGCAAAACATCCTACTATGGATGGTGTGGAGAAGGATTGGGTAATCTGGGAGTGCATGCATAGGATGTATGAGCATGAGTTATTTGATCCTATATTTGATGCAGTGAATAAAGGAGATTTGTTGTATTGGAAGCTGTTTACCAATTCTGGGGTCTATGAGGTAGTGATGGAAGGAGTAAGTGTGTACTTGATCAATCATAGGTATTATCCCTTCTCTCAGGAGACCTTGAAGAAACTAGCACAGGCTAACTTAATTGTAGATGCTAAAACGCCTGTTGCTTATGATCTGGTAAGAATGATCCATAGTCAGATTTGGCCAGAAAGTTTGTAAGCATCCTCATCAACTAGTATTTATTCAGAAACTTGTCTTTAGGGGAAAGCACAAGTTTAGGGGAGGATTGTTGGGAATAAATCTATGCTTACTTGTTACCCCTGCTAGTTGATTATCCGTACCCCTGCTAGAGTAAGTTCCTCCTGCTAAATAACAAAGGCAGGGGGATTGGTTCCCCTGCTGAAGTCAAAGGCCCTGCTGTCAGAGATAAACATGGAATAGATTTTTACGCGTTTCAGTTATTATTCCTTAATACTTTCCAAGTTTGTTAGTAGTGATCTTGTACGTGAGTCCTTGTGGCTATAAAAGGACTCACTAGGTTAGCATGCAATGTGTGTCTTTTTCTCTATTATCTTTCATTATCATACTTTAAGGTTTTGTAAACCCTAATACCATTTTAGGGTATTCGTATATCTTTGATATATTAAAGTTCAACGTTTCAATCATATTGTTCTTGTGCTAAACATTATATTCCGCATCTTGTTTAGTTATTTTTCTTTGCAAAGTTTCTCTAGTGTTAGATTGAATTCTTTCTTTCTATAACAACCCTTAAACAAGCTATTAAGGTTTAAGATCTGACTTTGGGATCAACAACTTCTGCTTTAGGTCATCAAAGCTCTTCTCTCTTTCTTCAGTCCAGACGAATTTCTCCCCTTTCCGCATCAGTTTAGTCAATGGTAGTCCTAAGCGGGAAAAGTTCTCCACGAACCTAAGGTAATAACCAGCTAAGCCTAGGAAACTGCGGACTTTAGTTGCTGATGTCGGCCTTGGCCACTTGGTAATAGCTTCAACCTTCGCTGGATCCATCGTGATTCCTTTTGCTGATACAGTGTGACCTAAGAATGCCACCTTGTCTAACCAGAACTCACACTTGGAGAATTTAGCATACAGTTGCTTCTGGCGAAGAATCTGTAGTTCTGTATGAAGATGGTCTTCGTGTTCCTCCTTGGACTTAGAGAAAATCAGGATGTCGTCAATGAAGACAATAACGAACTTGTCCAGAAATTCATGGAAGATTCTGTTCATCAGATCCATGAACACTGCTGGAGCATTGGTAAGGCCGAATGGCATGACTACAAATTCGTAGTGGCCATAGCGTGTACGGAAAGCAGTCTTGGCGATGTACTGCTCCTTAACCCGTAGTTGATGATAGCCCGACCTTAGATCAATTTTGGAGAAATGTTTGGCCCCTTGGAGTTGGTCAAACAGATCGTCAATCCGTGGTAGTGGATACCTATTCCTGATGGTAATCTTGTTGAGCTCGCGATAGTCTATGCAAAGATGCATATTGTCGTCCTTCTTCTTAACGAATAAGACCGGGGCGCCCCATGGAGATGCGCTCGGTTGAATAAAGACTCGTTCCAGAAGTTCTTACAATTGATCCTTCAGCTCCTTTAACTCTATTGGAGCCATGCGATAAGGAGCCTTGGAAATCAGCTCAGCTCCTGGGATGAGCTCGATATTAAATTCTACTTCACGTGTAGGTGGTATACCTGGAAGTTCTTCTGGAAATACATCTAGAAATTCTGACACTATCGGCTGATTCTGAATTGATGGAGATTCAACATCTATGTCATGAACCGTAGCTAGATAACCCCACAACCATGTGAAAGTAATGCACGTGCTTGCAGGGTTGATATGATTTGTACAGACCTTCCAAGTACGAACCCGTTGTGAATGTACTCTGGTGCATTAACATCACCGAAGATGACTCGATATGAATGGCAGTCTATGGTAGCATGATTCTTGGATAGCCAATCCATGCCCAAAATCATGTCGAAATCATTCATGTCCAGCGGAAGTGCGTCAACAGGACGAACCTTGTCATCAAACTCTAGGGGAAGGCTCTTGTACACATGGGTTATGCGTACAAAGTCTCTCAAAGGCGTGGAAATACTCAGTATATTCTCTAGTGGCATAGGGAGTATCCTAACATTTTTGTCATACGCAGTAGAAATGACCGAGTGAGTAGCACCCGTATCAAACAGAACACATGCAGCTTGACCATACATATACAAGATTCCAGTGATGGTACCTGTAGACTTGTTGGCCTGATCGCGAGATGTCGTGTAAACGCGTCCACTAGTAGGAGGCGGCTTGGTATCAGCATGTCCCGATGTACCCTCCATCTCGCCCATGCGGTAATCCTTCATGTGATGGCCAGGAAGACCACACTTGTAGCATGCGTCGCTGTCACGGCGACATGGCCCTGGGTGCCTACGGTGGCAAGTAGAGCAAAGAGGATGCGTATATCCTCCAGCAGGTGTCCTGACTGGCTGAGAGCCTGATAAGAACAATATACATGAGACATGATAAAAAGATAGAATTGTAATCAATCAAATATTGCAAAGTCCTGGTATTTATTACCAGTTAGAATTGAACGATAACGGAATTTCGATCTATACCGGCACTACAAAGGACAATGCGGATAAATCTTAAGATGGGATACCAGTGTTAGCTGCACGGTTAGGCTGTGAACCTCTCTGGTTATGTTCCCTCCCATTACCATGATCCCTGGTAGAAGATTTGCTAATATGTCAGAATTAAGAATTATAACATGTAATCATAAGAAAGTTTGTATAAGGACCTGCTGTTGTTGGAGTGTCCAACGTTGTTACGGTAATTATCATTACCGCCACGCCTATTCGTGGCAGAACGGTCGTGTGTCTGACCGTTTCCCTTGGGCTGAGATGGCTGTTGCTGAGTAGCTGGCTGAGACCGGTCCCCAGTCTTCTGCCTGGAAGATATAGTTTAAAGAGATGTAATATTGACATATACTGGAAGAGTAGGGATTGGTCACCGTTGATTACGAATGTTTACCTCTTATCGGGTCTCTCTGCTTCTCCGAACTCATCTCTTTCCTGCAGCATCTCCAGCTTACGTGTTGCATCGGCCACTTGTGCTACCGTGTTGAACGTAGCACACACCAAGTTTTTTACGACCGATGTACGAAGAGCCCACCTGAAGTGGTGTGCTTGCTCTTCAGGAGTACCTGCTACTACACCAAGAAAACCAGCCAAGCGGAGAAAGCGCTGCATGAACTCGTTGCTATTCTCCCCAGCTCTCTGTCGGATTCCATGGTACTCCCTCTTCAGCTTGTCTTGCTCAGCCTTGGGAAAGAACTGTTAATAACTAGATTTTAGTCAGGTTAAAAAGATTAGTTGTACCAATCTCTTCGAATTGAAAAACTTGTGTTTAATGTGTGACTCAGTTTTATTTTGGTGGAACAAAGATGTGTCGTTGTAGTTTTTTTAAAATTAAAAGTGCGAAACTTTAAAGTAAAAGTGCAATTAAAGTAAATCTATGTCTAATTAAAATAAAGTGCAAGTATTTAAAAACGTGACTGAAATTAAAGGGCACTTAAGTAAATAACATAAACTTAAATCTATCTAAGGCAATCTTAAAACGCAACTAAAACTTAAACTAAGGCAAGGCTAAAATAAAGCTAAGACAAATAATCTTAAAGTGCAATTAAATAAAAAGGCGGGAAAAATAAAGCTTTAAAATAAAAGAAAGAAATTTAAAAAACAGATACTAAAATAAAACTGGAAGAAACCTTGATTCGGAAGTTCAAGACTTCCGAATGAAGTAGCTTGATCCGGAACTTAGACCTTGATTCGGAACTTTTAAGTTCCGAATGAACAAAAGATGTTGATCCGGAACTTTGTCCTTCGTTCGGAAGATCTGGCTGATTCGGAACTTCGTTCGGAAGTTCGGCCGGAACCTTCATTCGGAACTTCGTTCGGAAGTTCGTCTGGAACTTTCGTTCGGAACTTTTAGAGTTCCGAATGAACACTCTTGATCCGGAACTTTGAATGTTCCGGATGAACAATGCTTGAGTCGGAACTTTTTGAGTTCCGAATGAAAGAACTTCTCCCCTTGATCCGGAAGTTTGAGACTTTCGGATGAAGCCACTGGTTCGGAACTTTGAAAGTTCCGAATGAACACTCCTCTTCTTGTCTTGGCTCGGAAGTTTTCCTGGGAAAACAGAAACACAAACAAACACCCCGAAGAACAAGGGAATCACAGAAACAAAAGATCTAAAGCAGATTAATCAAAATCAACACAACGATTAAGCTAAACAAATAACGAATCAACAGTTAAACATAAACAAACAATTTAAATCAACAAAACAAACAAATTTAACCACAATAATTAAAAACCCACTTGATCAAAATAAAAGCATGAACATGAACACAAACATAAACATAAAAAATCAAAGATTTAGAAAGGTAGATGAGAGATTAACAAGATAAAGTAAAAATTGACAAGAATTAAATGAGAACTTACTTGAAATTAAATGAATTTAAGGTGCAAGACAAGGTATTTAAATTGGACAAGAAATTAAATGACATGTATTTAAATGTGCAAGGTAATGAAAATGGAAGAACTAGTGTTACTCTAGCCAACAAAGAAAAATAATAACAACTAATCTCTATATATAGGGGAGGATTAGGAAGCTTCCTCCCCTCCTTCATTTCTTCTTAATTGCGTCATTAGGTCCCTCCTTCTTTTAATCTTCATTAATTGCATCATTAGTCCTTCTTTCTTTTAATCTTCATTAAACGTGAACTTTAAGGACTTTTTGGCTTCGGGATTTCTTCAATGAAATAGACTTGAGTTCTTTGGCTTTTGATAAACTTCCGTCTTTTGACTTTTTCTTCGATAAATCTTCAGAATTGGTCTTGGAATTCCGTTATTTTTTCACTCTTGACTTCTCGACTTTGTCTTTCATCTTTTTCTTCAATAAAAGTCCGTAAATGCCCGTGAATGTCCGTGTTTTCTCCACTTTTCACCTTTTCGTCCTAAATCACAACAAAAACACAAACCACGCATAATTCTGACATAAAAGACATAAAATATACGTTTTGGTCCGGTTATTATTGTATTTAAGTGGTAGAAAAGATGTGTGTTTACACACATATCAAATCCCCTACACTTGACCATTGCAATGTCCTCATGCAATGCATTAGTTACAAAGCAAGATTACATTTTCATCATAATCAATCCAAGTTGGCCTTTATTAAAGAAATAAAAACTATAACCATTCAAAGTAAAGAAATCGAAAGCATACCTTGGGTTTTGGAAATGTTATGAATAATCATCATCCTCAAGTTTTCACTTTCTCCAAACCAAGCTTAAAAACGAGATCATTGTTATTATAAGTTAGTAAACTATCACGAACTCATGTGGGCCAATTACTCACTTAGACTCCCTTATTCCTAGGTGTATCTCTTATATTTTATTATTGTCTTGAATGATCACGAGGATGCATTTTTGACTTATTTCGATAGTTATTAAGTCTGAAAATAAAGTGAACGATTTAATCAATAGTTAGCTAAAGGACAAAATCTTTTAAAACTGCTTCTCGGGACCTCATAAAGTTCATATCTTGGCATAACTCGTTTCGTGATTTGAGACCTTTCTCAGACCGATATTTGGCAGCGACTTCATACTTCAAATCTTGAGAGACGTTCATGAAATTATGGTCTTCTCTTCATTATGGAATTTCTTCACTTGAAGTTTTGAGAGATTCATACTTGGACCACGACTTCTTCATTTTTCTCCAATCTTTATTTTGGATTTTGATATACAACGATCTGCCTCCTTTTATGACTTGGATCTATTTATCCTCATACCTTGTTAGGGTCTTTTCGGATACACTTCTCCATGACTTTTGGGGAGTATTTGCTTTTCGTCGTGTGTCTCGATCCTTCATATTGATCTTTGATAAATGATTCTTCACATCACTTTGGATCTTTAGAACCAAAATATAGCCCTCATGCCTTGTTAGGGCCTTTTCAGACTCGCCAATCTTCGCGTCCCGCTTCAATAAGTTATGCATTGGCTATGAACCCTAATCCATACCGAGCAACTTTTAAACGATCTTGGGCTAGAAGCTAAGTGACTTTTCAAATTGTATAACCTTATTTATTAGCAGATAAATTATTAGCAAGCGATGGGAGAATAGGCTTATAATTAACTCACATAAATTCACGTAAGAATACCGAACTTATAATTGGCTATATCATCTCTCGTTCTCCACAGTTTAAAATCTCAAGTAATGAGACTCGTGGATACTTAGTCTATTAAATCAAAGTTTTGGGTTTTCGAGTCGCCTATAGGATCTTGCAAATTCTTAGACTTTTTCAAGTTTAGAAAAGCATTTTAAAGTTCCCTTGATAAACGACTCTCTAGGATCAATTATAGGAACTTGCGAAAAGTTCTTGTTCTTAACCCGAGAGAGAGTTAAGACTTTCGCGTTTTATAGCTCCCTATATAAAAGCCTAGCAAAACTTGACTTAAACACGTTAAGGATACTAGCTAGAGTAACTTAGATAAGTAAACTCGGGTTGAGTCAAAAGATTCACAACGTTTGAAAACTAAAACCACTTTATTAAACATCTATTATAGCAAAGGAAGAAAATAACTATGCAAAGGGTAAAACTAATAGGCCAAAATAGATCAAAAATTTTGAAAAATGTCGAAAAATTGATTTTCCGGTTAAAATGAGGACAAATACAAGGAAAAGACCACTTAACTTCGATAGAAGTCCCCCCTACACTTAAGATAAACATTGTCCTCAATGTTTAAGCATGTGGGAGTAAACTCCCCTACACTTAGGACATTGTGCACGTTGTTTAAATCTCGCTAAGGAAAAGACAACTAAAGAGATTCCTATTTTAATATTGAGAAAATATAAAATAGTGAATCGAAAAGAGTTTAGGATAGAACCGGGAAGAAGTGGACATGGAATCACGGATTGTCAAGAATCATCAAGAGTGGATCGTTGAAGCTCGAATCCCTGATTAAGAAGTGAGGAGAGGAAATAGCAAACCAACGGGTCTCCCCTACACTTATGATAAAGAAAGCGAAAAGATAGATGCATGGGTTGCCTCCTAAGAAGCGCTTGATTTTTGTTAACCGAGTCGTGAGCCTGACTCGACCTTGATCATCAACGGAAGAAACATGAAACATATCCACCAGGATCAAAGACATAGTTTTCATCCATCAATAAGCACGAGCTTAAGGCGAACAAGGCAAGCCAAAGAAGAGTAGGCAAGGTTCCCTTAAGCAGTGATGGAGCACGGTGGAAGCAAGGATGAAGTGGTGCAAGCATGTCTTCAAAATTTCCAAAGATTTTTCCTTTTATTTCATCAGGTGGACACTGAGATGGCTTAAAGACTTCCATACCGGGGTCGAACACCTTTTCCTTTAGGGGAAAATAGCACTCAGGATCAGCCGAGTGTGAAGAAGATCCGCAAAGAAGCACAACCTCGTCCTCCGAAGGGGGACAAAGAGGTGTCAAATCATATGTGCAACGGATATTGGTGTCAACCGGTTTCTTCTCCTTTGACAAAATGTTCTTCAAATCCAAAATAGGATCAAGAAGAGAATCTTCAAAGTCCAAAGGAGGAGCATCACTCTCATGAGGAAAGTAAGTGTTGAGAAATTCAGAGAAGTCTTCCTCAAATGAGTAATCGTCCAAAGTAGGATCGAGTGATGGTGGAGGATCTTCATCATGTGAAGAATCGCTCGAAAGAGTATCATCCTCATCAAAATCATCGAAAGTGGGCATCTCGGGATACTCAGAAGTACAATCATCAAAATCATCTGAATTTGAGCTAGAATCATCATCATCATAAGCATCGAAGACCGGTGGAGAATCATAAATGGGAGAAGCTTCCAAAGTAGGGAGAGAATCATCCACATCATCATTAAAAAGTGGATTATCAATGAAAGAGTCGAATAGAGGATTGTCATAGACGACAAAGTCATCAAGCACATTAATCATATTCACTGATTCTTGTCCATAATATTTGCTTGTAAGCTTCCCCATTTTGAAAATTTGTGAGGCATTCCCGACTCTTAAGATTAACTCACCTTCGGCAACATCCACTAAAGCACGTCCGGATCTCAAGAATGGCCGACCAAGTATTAAAGGAATACGAGGGTCCATTTCATAATCAACTACGACAAAATCGACCGAGAAAGTAAATGCGCCAACTTTAATGACCACATCTTCGGCTATACCAACGGGGTAAGCGAGAGTGCGATTTGCAAGTTCGAGAGTCATCTTTGTTGGAGTGAGGTTGGGCAATGATAATGTTTTCCAAACACTCAGTGGCATCAAATTAATACTAGCCCCGAGATCAGCAAGGGCAGTAAATTCTTTAGTTTTGTTGAACACGCAAGGAAACACAAAACGACCAGGATCTCCAAGCTTTTCCGGAAGTTTTTTAAGAATAACTGCAGAGCAGTTTTCATTTAAGCGTGTGTTGGCGAGTTCAATCAGCTTCTCCTTCTTGTTAAGCAATTCCTTAAATGCTTTAACAAATTTGGGCATGTGGACAAGTGCTTCAATAAAACTAATGCTGAAGCCCATTTGAGAAATCATATTGATATATTTTGTCACTTGAGAGTCCTCCTTTGTTAGCTCGTTGGTCTTGCCTAAGCGAGAAGGGTATGGGATTCTGGGTTTATAGGTGGAAGGTGAAGGTCTAGTCGGTAAAGGTTGAGATGTTGAAGGGTCCTTCCGAGACACATCGTCATGACGAGGCGGAGACGGTAATGGTGCACTAATACTAGGTGTAGGAGGAGTAGGGATACATGGTGGTGGAGGAGGTGTAGATGATAGGGGTGGGATTGGTGGTCCTATGATGGTGACTCCACTACGAGTAGTAATAGCACTCACATTAGCTCGCGGATTGGTGACGGTGTTTGAAGGTAGAGAAGTTGAAGTAGAAGGTTGAGTGGCGGGCAAGAAACTAGCCAACAGATTCTTTAATTCAGTCGTTTGAGTGCTGAAGGAGGATTGAATATTATCGCGAACCTCGGTTCTAATGTCATTACCTTGCTTCATGATATCTCCTTTCAAATTGATTATTTGGCTCTGTAGATTCTTGATTTGCTCACCTTGAGTTCTCAAGACGGCTTCAACATCGGGATTAATGGGTGGGGTTTGTTGGGTGGGTGGTTGATAAGGGTTAGAAGCTCTTGGTGGGATTTGGTTGCTTCTATTGTAGTTGGTGGCGGAGTTTTGGTTTTGAGGAGAAAAACCGGGTGAAAGGTAATTGTTTGATCGGTAACTCAGCAGATTTCTATCCCCTTGTTGTCTAGCTTGGTAATTTTCCGGTGAATAATTACCATAAGCAGCATACACATTTTCCGGATTTCCTTGTATAGAAGGACAATCGGTGTATGGGTGAGGGCCGCCACATGTTTCACAAGGATTAGCAACCGCTTTAACTTGTTGTTGTTGTTGGTTTGAAGCGAGAAGCGTAATACTTTTGCTCATTTCAGTCATCATGCGGGTGAGTTCGGTCATCTCAGGGTTTGCTGAGGTGGAAGAAACATTAAGTCTCGGGTTGTTCCTAGAAGAAGCAGATGAATCCCAGTTTTTGTGGTGAGTAGTCATGTTCTCAATTAACTCTCTACACTCCTCCGGTCTCCTTTTCATGAATGTGCCACCGGCGGCTGCATTAATCGTATCACGATCTCGAAAAGTCAAACCGTTGTAGAAAGTATCGATTAAGGTTACAGAGAGCATGTTGTGGTTTGGACATCGATCAATCAAGACATTATATCTCTCCCAAGCATCAAAAAGAGATTCATCAGGATCTTGCATGAAACCGCTGATTTGATTGCGTAGGCTTGTGACCATGGATGGTGGAAAGTAGCGCGACAAAAAGCGTTGAGTCATGTCATCCCAAGTGTGAATAGAATTCTTCGGGAGACGATCAAACCATTTCTCGACATGATGTAATAAGGTGTGTGGAAAGAGTTGTAGGCGAAGTTCATCCATTGTGGCACCGGCCAACTTCATGCTTTGGGTGATTGTAATGAACTTGTCGAGGTGTTTGTTGGCATCATCATCAGGCAATCCACGGAATGGGTTTGTTTGTACTTGCTGAATCATGTGGTGCTTCAACGAAAACTCAGGAGCGTTGATTTGCATCGGCGCAATCGGTACTCCTCGTCCAAACATTGTTGGTTGACAAAGTTCCTCCATTGTCCGAAGATCGGGCTGTGGAAGAACATTGTTGTTATTATTAGGGTGCGGTGGATTATTGTTGTTAACACCAGACATAGCTAAATCTTCTTGAGGCTCGGGCTCTTGATAATTAGAAGATCTAGTACGCATACACCTACAAAGACAAAAAAAAAAGAAACCAAACACAAAAACAATATATATACACAATAAAGGTAAAATCTTTTTGGATTTTTGAAATTTTTTATTTTTATGGTTTTTTATCAATTTTTTAATTTTTATGATTTTTTGAATTTTTTAATGCAAGAAAAAGAAAGCTCACAAGTGAACGGATCCCAAAAAGCAATGCGTCTCTCACAGAAAACCGTTAATCTTTACGAAAAGAGCCGGCAGCGGCGCCATTTTAATAACTAGATTTTAGTCAGGTTAAAAAGATTCGTTGTACCAATCTCTTCGAATTGAAAAACTTGTGTTTAATGTGTGACTCAGTTTTATTTTGGTGGAACAAAGATGTGTCGTTGTAGTTTTTTTAAAATTAAAAGTGCGAAACTTTAAAGTAAAAGTGCAATTAAAGTAAATCTAAGTCTAATTAAAATAAAGTGCAAGTATTTAAAAACGTGACTGAAATTAAAGGGTACTTAAGTAAATAACATAAACTTAAATCTATCTAAGGCAATCTTAAAACGCAACTAAAACTTAAACTAAGGCAAGGCTAAAATAAAGCTAAGACAAATAATCTTAAAGTGCAATTAAATAAAAAGGCGGGAAAAATAAAGCTTTAAAATAAAAGAGAGAAATTAAAAAAACAGATACTAAAATAAAACTGGAAGAAACCTTGATTCGGAAGTTCAAGACTTCCGAATGAAGCAGCTTGATCCGGAACTTAGACCTTGATTCGGAACTTTTAAGTTCCGAATGAACAAAAGATGTTGATCCGGAACTTTGTCCTTCGTCCGGAACTTCGTTCGGAAGATCTGGCTGATTCGGAACTTCGTTCGGAAGTTCGGCCGGAACCTTCGTTCGGAACTTCGTTCGGAACTTCGTTCGGAAGTTCGTCCGGAACTTTCGTTCGGAACTTTTGAGAGTTCCGAATGAACACTCTTGATCCGGAACTTTGAATGTTCCGGATGAACAATGCTTGAGTCGGAACTTTTTGAGTTCCGAATGAAAGAACTTCTCCCTTGATCCGGAAGTTTGAGACTTCCGGATGAAGCCACTGGTTCGGAACTTTGAAAGTTCCGAATGAACACTCCTCTTCTTGTCTTGGCTCGGAAGTTTTCCTGGGAAAACAGAAACACAAACAAACACCCCGAAGAACAAGGGAATCACAGAAACAAAAGATCTAAAGCAGATTAATCAAAATCAACACAACGATTAAGCTAAACAAATAACGAATCAACAGTTAAACATAAACAAATAATTTAAATCAACAAAACAAACAAATTTAACCACAATAATTAAAAACCCACTTGATCAAAATAAAAGCATGAACATGAACACAAACATAAACATAAAAAATCAAAGATTTAGAAAGGTAGATGAGAGATTAACAAGATAAAGTAAAGATTGACAAGAATTAAATGGGAACTTACTTGAAATTAAATGAATTTAAGGTGCAAGACAAGGTATTTAAATTGGACAAGAAATTAAATGACATGTATTTAAATGTGCAAGGTAATGAAAATGGAAGAACTAGTGTTACTCTAGCCAACAAAGAAAAATAATAACAACTAATCTCTATATATAGGGGAGGATTAGGAAGCTTCCTCCCCTCCTTCATTTCTTCTTAATTGCGTCATTAGGTCCCTCCTTCTTTTAATCTTCATTAATTGCATCATTAGTCCTTCTTTCTTTTAATCTTCATTAAACGTGAACTTTAAGGACTCTTTGGCTTCGGGATTTCTTCAATGAAATAGACTTGAGTTCTTCGGCTTTTGATAAACTTTCGTCTTTTGACTTTTTCTTCGATAAATCTTCAGAATTGGTCTTGGACTTCCGTTATTTTTGCACTCTTGACTTCTCGACTTTGTCTTTCATCTTTTTCTTCAATAAAAGTCCATAAATGCCCGTGAATGTCCGTGTTTTCTCCACTTTTCACCTTTTCGTCCTAAATCACAACAAAAACACAAACCACGCATAATTCCGACATAAAAGACATAAAATATACGTTTTGGTCCGGTTATTATTGTATTTAAGTGGTAGAAAAGATGTGTGTTTACACACATATCAACTGTCCCATCACCAAATCCCTGAACTGAGCCCAAGTCAAACCAGCCACCCAATTATCACCTGCCTCTGACTACTTTAGTGCCATCCACCATGATAGCACATCACCTTCGAACCTGTAGCAGGCCAACCTCGACTTGAAGACAGGGTCACAGCCCATAGCATCGAAGATCTTCTCAATGTGAGCCAACCAGCTTTCAGCTTCACGGGGGCTATTTGTTCTCTCGAAAACTCGAGGGTGGAGCTTATTGAATATCTCCAGCCATGTGAACAATGTTGCTGGAGGAGGAGGAGGAGGTACTAGGTGTTGTTGCTGGTTGTTGGCAGCCTGAACCTCAGCCCTGATTTCGTTCCTCACCTGAGGAAGCATAGCTTGCATTGCAGCTTTGATTGCTGCATTGAGTTGTTCCTGCTCGCCTGTGAGAACCATCTGACAGTATTACATAAAATACATGATTAAACTGATTAAAACATAAACTATATACATAAAAAAAATCATACCAATAAATCATGAGAAAAAATTTATGTAGGAAAACTAGTACATGAATGCATGATGCAGTTTTATGAAAAATTTTGTATGCGCGAGAGTGAACGCCTATGGTCACTTCACTCAAAACAAAAGACATGGTGAGGGGACGCCAATGGGTCGGTCCCAAATTTAAAAGTTTTGATAAAACACATGCGACTAAATAGGGCCAGTCCTGTACCAACCATTACTTAGTCATAAACCTGCGACAATGACATATATATGTATGCATGAAAATGATGAATGCATGAAAACCGACTGTCAGTTCTAGGAAGACCATAGTGACTACCCACTAATCACAGGTCGTGTTTTGAGAGCCTACAGGTCGAAACCTGGCTCTAATACCATAATTGTAACACCCCATTTTGATAAATGGAATGTCACGCGTGATTATGGCGTGTCATCAAAGCATACAAGGATAAATGTATAAAACATCACATGACCATAAAGGAAATACCGGAATCAAACATCGGTGTCCCAAAAGTAGAACTCATCACACACAAACATAAGTACTGAAAATGAAAAGGACTAAACAATGTCCATGAAAATAAGTATCAAAGTATAAAGAAATGCATAAAGTAAAGAAGGCTAGGAAGCTTCCAATCCATATGCACATACGCTTAAAGTCTACAAGCGTCCGTGAGTACCTACCGTTTTGGGAACATGAAAAGGAAGACGGCTGAGCATAATGCTCAGTGCATGGATATACAAGTAAAGCATGAATAACATAAGCATATAAGCATAGAGCAGCGGAAAATACTAAGTCCTGAATAACCTGGCATATCTTATTAAAACTGGTTTTATAGTTTGAAAAGCCTTATGTTTATCTTGTAAAAACCGTTTAACATATTTACCATTAGCCAATATAGGTCATGAAATATCAACGTGCATGAATACTTGGAGGGGTGACCTCGTCATGCAAATTAGAGGGGCTGCCTCTAATTTAATATACTGGTTTGGGTAGGAGGGATCATCTCCTTGTGAAGGATGCAAGGCACACACCACATTCACTTGAATAATCTGCTGAAAACGTGTAAACTAGGATGCACCATACGCCCCACCTGATAATAATAATATGGCCAAAAGCTGAAGGGATGCCATGACCTATCACTCCGTCGTGGTGGAGTCATAACACTGGTTCCTCCAGTGTTATGGTTATGGTACCTCCATAACTAGGTGAAACTGGTCATGCATGTATATGGATTTAGGTATCTAATTAAACATAAGCGATTCAAAAACATATAAAACATATAATGGGGAAAATAGTTGGCTGCATACGGGGAATCCTAATAAGGAGGAATGTCCATACTGAAAGGACGGAGAATCTATACCTTGTGTCCAGTGAACGAAGAAGACGAACGGAAGAGAGTCCTACTTCGGTATTACTAATGCTACATAAATACATACGTGTATAAGTATCTGATTACTAAGTACGTAACTGGTTTTATATCATGTTTTAGCTTGTTTTATATGTTCATGTCATGTTTTACTGATTAAAGCTTTATACTGTGTTTATTATATATTCTGTCTATTTTGATTAAGTATTTCTTGTATTTCTTGTATTATTATACTTTTTGTGTAATAATAAGTAACTTTCTAAAAATAGCAGGTTTCCTAAAATATAAAGTTTCCAAAAATAGAAAGTTTCTAAAAATACAAAGTTCCCAAAAATAGAAAGTTTCCAAAAATAGATTTACTGCTTAAAATAGATAAGTTTCTAATAATAGAAAGTTTTCATAAATAGATTAGATGCCTTAATTAAATAAGTTTCTAAAAATAGAAAGTTTCCACAAATAGAAATAAGCTGGATTATTAAGCTAATTATATAAGCTTAAGTGTTTATTGATTAATATTCTAAGTCATGTAATTAAATAGTATAGTTTATTAATTATTTCATGTAAATTAAATAAACTATAGGTTAAAGTATTTAATTAAATATAACTTGATTTAATTAAATAAAGGTAAAAATACTTAGGTTAAAACATGTATTATTATCTATTAATAATATAACTTAAGTCATGTAAATTAATTAATTATAAGTCATGATTTTAATAATTAATTAATTATATAATCTAAATAATATAGTAATTACTTAGGTTAAAATTCATGTATTAATAATAATATTAATAACCTAAGTCATGCATAAATTAAAGTAATCATGTACATGTTGTAATTAATTTAATTTAATCTTGTAAAAATAATTAACCTTGTAAAATAATTAACTTGCAAAAACATTCCATGGACCGAACCAGTGTTTTAATCTAACCATATCGTGAACCGGACCGGTTTAACCCATGAACGGGCCAACCAAACGCACCCTTGGTCTTGGCTAGCCGCCGGCTAGCAAAAGTTCCCACCGACTAGCCAGTGGTTCCCCTTGCTGTCGCGGCTTGGGGTTCCCCTTGCTTTCCTTATTTAGCCACCGGCATAAGCCGGTGGTGGTTCTTGTTCTTAGCTGAGACCCAAACACAACAAACACACCCCGACCAAGGTCGGGGTTCCCCTTTGTTCCTACGGCCGAGACACACAACACCACACCGAGACCTTAAGGTCTCGGTTGGTGCGAAACAAAACAAGCCGAGACCCCCTTGGGTCTCGGTTCCTTGCGTCGGCCAAAAACAAACACCCCTTAAACCTTTATTAATTTACCCCCATGATTTATTAACATGTATTTTACTTGTTTTAATAATCATTCATGTTTTCATGTGTTCTTGATTAAATAAATCATAAAGAAAAGAGGTTTAAGGATTTACCGATTATGTGAAACAAAGGAGAACGATAACAATAACAACCTTGCAAGAAATCGATCACCAAAAATCACAAACACACCCTTGGTGTGTGTTTATACCCGGCGGCCAAGGAGAACAAGAGAAGAGAAAAGATTTTTAGGGTTTAGTTTATTTTCTAATTTTTGTAATTATGAAAATATCTTTTCCCAGATTCTTGTTTTTGTAAAAATTGCATGGGCTTGGCCCTTTCCTTGTGTTCTAGCCGCGGTTAAGGGGGCCCACATGGGGTAACCCAAATGTTTTTTCGTGTCAAATATTATACTTGTTCTCGTGTTCGTGTTTTACGTGATTTCAATAGTTATCGTTCTTGTCTTATTATATTTATTCATGATCGTAATAAATATACATAAATACGTAATACTAAGCTCGTGATTATTTACGTTCATGATTTCATGTTCATATGTTCATATTATAATTATTATTGAAATCATTATCGTGTCTTAATACGTATTAAATACTTATCGTGTTATCACACGTAAGTAATACTTGTAAATCTTGTTCGTGAAACGTACACATGCTATAAAAGGAAAGTTCTAATCATGTACGTACGATCATAATGGTACTATTCGTGGTAAAAGCATGCGGGTTTTACAATGATAGTACATCACCTTCGAACCGGTAGCAGGCCAGCCTCGACTTGAAGACGGGGTCACAACCCATGGCAACGAAGATCTTCTCAATGTGAGCCAACCAGCTTTCAGCTTCACTGGGGCTATCTGTTCTCTCGAAAGCTCGAGGGTGTAGTTTATTGAATCTCTCCAGCCATGTGAACAATGTTGCTGGAGGAGGAGGAGGATTAGGCTGTTGGTGCTGATTGTTGGCAACCTGCACTTCAGCCCTGATTTCATTCCTCAACTGAGGAAGCATAACTTGCATTGCAGCTTGGACTGCTGCATTGAGTTGTTCTTGTTCGCGTATGAGAACCATCTGACAGTATAACATAAAATACATGATTAAACTGAACGAAACATAAAATATATACATGAAAAAAAATTTATACCAAATAAATCATGAGATAAATTTTATGCAGGAAAACTAGTACATGAATGCATGATGCAGTTTTATGAAAACTTTTATATGAGAGAGAGTGAACGCCTATGGTCAGTTCACTTAAAACCAAAGACATGGCGAGGAGATGCCAATGGGTCGGTCCCAAAGTTAAAAGTTTCGATAAAACACATGCGACTAAATATGGCCAGTCCTGTACCAACCATTACTTAGTCATAAACATGCGACAATGACATGTATATGTATGCATGAAAACAATGAATGCATGAAAACCGACTGTCGGTTCTAGGAAGACCATAGTGACTACCCACTAATCACAGGTCGTGTTTTGAGAGCCTACAGGTCGAAGCCTTGGCTCTGATGCCATAATTGTAACACCCCATTTTGGTAATTGGAATGTCACGCGTGATTATGGCGTGTCATCAAAGCATACACGGATAAATGTATAAAACTGTTGGGAATAAAATGTAGCCAAGACACTTGGACGTTGACAAGAGGAAATTGGACGTTGATAGGAAGAAATCAAGCGTTGTCAAGAAAAGCGTTGACAGGAAGAAGTCAAACGTTGATAAGAAGAATTCAAGCACTGACAAGATACTTAGTCTACACGTTTTATGTTTCTAGTATGTTTCTAGTAAAGATATGTTCGACAATGTATTTCTTATGTTTATCTTTACCTAAAGTACTGATACGTAGACTCTTGTACAAGGTTCCTTAATCTATAAAAGGAGGCCTTTAGGTTTAGTTCAATATATGTTTTTCACACTTTCATTGTACATAAGTTCGATTAATCAATCAAAGTGAAAGTTTGGTTTATCTTGTTTATGTGTTCTTGTTTAAGTATTAATTCCGCATAATACTTGAATTGTTTCATATACAACAAAGTTTCTCTAAGTGTTTAACTTGATTTATTCTCGTTTACACAAGCTAAATCGATCTAAGTTTGGGACCAACAAGTGGTATCAGAGCCTGGTTGAGAAACTTTGATCTAAAGAACACAAAAACCCTAAATCGCCAAAAACCCTAATTTTCAAGAAATCCTAAAATCCAGACAACATGTCTACTCTAGAGTTGACCTCCTCCTCAAGCCATAACATAAGGAGGATCTTTAAGCTACTAGGAATGATCATTGTTCATATGATTAACATAATCAAAGCGGGAAAGAACAATAACCATTAACAAGGTGTTTGGGCACAATAACACAAGAATTAAACAGTTGGGTTGCTAATTATATTAATAATCAACAACCACTAGACGTGTATACATTAATCCCACGTCTAGTGCAACACACGCGTTAGGTTTACATTGTGATTGAAAGTTATTAATAAAACCTAAGACCTTGTTCCTTTTATAGACTAAGGATTAGGGTTTACAAGAGATAACTATGAATAAACATGTAAATCTTCTATTTAAATAACTAATACAGAATAATATTCTGAATACTTATCCTAAATAGATATTTCCAACAACGTTTGAGTTTTGATGACTTCTGTCAACGCCTAATTTACTCTTGACAACGCCTAATTTACACTTGTCAACGCTTAGACACAATGTGTCAACGTTGAACAAATGCCTTCATGTTTTCTTCGTTTTTGAGTTTCTGCCACATCAACTTTTTGACCCAACAATCTTCTCCTAGTTGATGTCGGCAAAACTCTTTGTGTATCTCTTGTAAGTTGTACATCATCTTCAAATTGCTTCCCCTCAATTGTAGCATGTATGTCTTCCCCTTTTTGTCACATCAACAGGGAAGTAAACAATGTACGTAATCTTGAAGATTCTCCAAATGTAGGCTCTATGTAATGATTTTGAAGAAAAATAAATATAATATTCTTGATGTAGAAGTAGAATAACCCAAACTTGTGTTCCATGTCTTGTACTATCCATGTGATGAAGAACTTATACCATTAGAGAAAATTATAAATAGACCTCGATCCCATTGTCAAAATCATTATCCTTTGTGAGACACTGAGCAAGATAATGTAACTCCTTCAAGTGACAGCATCAAACACTGTTAGATTTGACAAGTCTTCGTCACCAACAATATAAGCACAAATAAGTTATTCTTAAAGTCTATGGCTGATGTCCACCACTTTAACAATATGATGAAACACAAACTGGTGAAAATCTTCTTCAAACATCAAACTTACCATAAGAATTCTTCCCCTTAAGCCAACACCTCTTCATGACGAATTTTAATGAAATAACATATTCATACCATATGTAAAATTATTAGATTGGATAACTCTTACACAAGGCTATCCCGATTACATAATCTAAAATATCCATCAAATTCTTCACGAATTGTTGCTAACTTACTTAAAAATTATTGACCCCTGGTAAAAATATCCGAGCCATTAACATAAACTTGATATTCTATATAAAAATAGAGATTCCATGTACCTTTGCGTGTGAATACCTCTTTTTGCGTGCCAAAATCTACCAATTTTCTCAACAGCAGCTATTCCTTTTGTTGTCCAACATATTCCTTTGTCCAAGATATCAACACTGTGTGTTGTCCAATATCAGACAACACTTGTCAGCATTTGAAAAGTATATATCGGACAACAAGTGTCAACGCCTCCTGTCAGCGTCAACTTTATTCCTGTCAGCGTCAACTTTAAACCTGTCAGCGCCTGGCCATCAGCGTCTCATCCATGCCTTGTTAGCATTACACCAGTATCTATCAGCGTCACACCAACATCTATCAGTGTCTAAATAACATACATCAGCGGCTAATTGATCTAGGGTTTTATAAACCCTAAATCATGATTGTATGTGAAAACCATAAACTGCATCGAACTTCAACATCGAATAACTTCTTCAAGAAAGCTCAGATAGACGATCACTTTGGTGAGAACTTAGACACAAGTGTCAAGAACCTACAGCGCTAATTTCACGACGATCCAACGGTTAACGAAGGAGAAATCACGTTTTTACTATTACTGTTCATAGAAAACAGCATATGATCACTGCTGAATTCGACGCTTATTAACTTTTTCAGGGGGATAGATCTCGACATTCCCTCCAGTGGATATCTAGATATATGTGTGTAGGACACAGACATAAAATTTCGTGGCGATCCAACGGTTCAATAAAAAGTTATGGCCTTCTGAATACTACTGCGCACACAAAATCGCCCAGAAAAATCCTAGATGGATTTTTCTTTTCTTCTCAAAGCACGAACACCTTGTTGGTCCTAGCATCACGAGCCACGAGGCTCTGATACCAACTGTGGAATCCTAAGACTCACGGATCTTTAAGCTACTAGGAATGATCATTGTTCATATGATTAACATAATTAAAGCGGAAAAGAACAATAACCATTAACAAGGTGTTTGGTCACAATAACACAAGAATTAAACAATTGGTTGCTAATTATATTAATAATCAACAACCACTAGACGTGTATACATTAATCCCACGTCTAGTGCAACACACGCTTTAGGTTTACATTGTGATTAAAAGTTATTAATAAAACCTAAGGCCCTTGTTCCTTTTATAGACTAAGGATTAGGGTTTACAAGAGATAACTATGAATAAACATGTAAATCTTCTATTTAAATAACTAATACATAATAATATTCTGAATACTTATCCTAAATAGATATTTCCAACAGCGTTTGAGTTTTGTTGACTTCTTTCAACGCCTAATTCACTCTTGACAACGCCTAATTTACACTTGTCAACTCTTAGACACAATGTGTCAACGTTGAACAAATGCCTTCATGTTTTCTTCGTTTTTGAGTTTCTGCCACATCAACTTTTTGACCCAACAATCTTCCCCTAGTTGATGTCGGCAAAACTCTTTGTGTATCTCTTGTAAGTTGTACATCATCTTAAAATTGCTTCCCCTCAATTGTAGCATGTATGTCTTCCCCTTTTTGTCACATCAACAGGGAAGTAAACAATGTACGCAATCTTGAAGATTCTCCAAATGTAGGCTCTATGTAATGATTTTGAAGAAAAATAAATATAATATTCTTGATGTAGAAGTAGAATAACCCAACCTTGTGTTCCATGTCTTGTACTATCCATGTGATGAAGAACTTATACCATTAGAGAAAGATATACGTAGACCTCGATCTCATTGTCAAAATCCTCATCCTTTGTGAGACACTGAGCACGATAATGTAACTCCTTCAAGTGATAGCATCAAACACTGCTAGATTTGACAAGTCTTCGTCACCAACCATATAAGCACAAACAAGTTATTGTTAAAGTCAATGGCTGATGTCCACCACTTTAACAATATGATGAAACACAAACTCGTGAAAATCTTCTTCAAACATCAAACTTACCATAAGAATTCCTACCCTTAAGCCAACACCTCTTCATGACGAATTTTAATGAAATAACATCTTCATACCATATGTAAAAGTATTATATTGGATAACTCTTTCACAAGGCCATCCCGATTACATAATCTAAAATATCCATCAAATTCTTCACGAATTCTTGCTAACTAACTTAAAAATCATTGACCCCTTGTAAAAACATCCGAGCCATTAACATCAACTTTATATTCTATATAAAAATAGAGATTCCATGTACCTTTGCGTGTGAATACCTCTTTTTGCGTGCCAAAATCTACCAATTTTCTCAACAACAGCTATTCCTTTTGTTTTCCAACATCTTCCTTTGTCCAAGATATCAACACTGTGTGTTGTCCAATATCAGACAACACTTGTCAGCGTTTGAAAATGTATATATCGGACAACAAGTGTCAACGCCTCCTATCAGCATCAACTTTATTCCTGTCAGCGCCAACTTTAAACCTGTCAGCGTCTAAAACCCGTAAAAATAAGGTCATAATTTAATTCTATTTTCAATTATTTTGAAGTATTTTATAACGTTAAATATTATTATGTTTAATGATTTAAGTTGAAACCGATATTAAATATTATATTTTAATATTTTGACGAGCAACGAGGACTACTAGTGATCGCGATACCGACGGATGCCAAAAATTTTATATTTTATTATCGATAGTTTCGATATTTAATACTTTCGACGATATCGTTTCAATTACGTATCGAGTCGTTATGTTATTATTTTTCGTGTGCGTTTAAACTTTTAAAAAGTACAATCTAACATTTTCAGGTAGTGAAATATTTTCTCGTATAATATTTTGAAACTTATTTTTGTGTTGGTCGACGAACTCACAATTTACGGATTTAAATTTTTGCTTACGTGCATAATTTAGCGTCCTTTACGACTAATCCGGAAACCTTAGGATTACGTATTTACGTTTTTGAACTCCGTTTTTTATGAGACAATTTTTATTGGATTCGTTTTGTGACGTTGATTCATAATTTATAAAAACGTTTTTCGTAAAACGACCCGAGGGCACGCAAATCGAGAAAACTAGAATCGAGGAATACCCGTAAACTAGTGAGATGGGACAAAATACATTGTCCCACCCCACTAGCTAGCTTGGATGGCACCAACATGACACCACAACCATATGTGGCATCATGTTAGCTACAAACTTACAAGTGTAAGTAAGCTTACTCTTTAAGCTTACAACTTTCCCACTAACACAAAACCATTAACCACTTTTCACACATACCATTTACTTACATGCAAACAACCTCAAATCCTCTCAACCACATCACCCCTTGCCATCCACTTTCAAGCTACAAACACCCCTTTTGATCTTTTCTAGCCATGAAATACATGTTATCTAGCTCTATCATGGAGTTATCTTGAAGCCTTGATCATTTGGTGGCCATATTAACAACATAGGAGGTGATTTGCTTGTGTCCTAGGGCTGATTTCTCAACTATTTTTCTTGGTGTTTGATGATCTTGGAGTTACTTTTGGTGTTCATCAAGTTCTTGTCTTCCAAAAACTAGAAATACACTTGGTTGGTAAAGAAGATCATCCTCTCCATTTTCTCTTGTTATTTTTGTAAAGAACAAATGTATTTTCTTTCTTATTGTATATGTATATGATGAAGATATGATGATAAAAATATTGTGTGGGGATCAAGTGTTGATAAATATGCTTAAAAAGGTTAATAACTATAAGAAATAAGGCTAAAATCATGATTATTTAGTTGGCTGTATAAAAACAGTATATAACTAAAACTTGAACTGATAAAATTGCATGGTATGATCCATTTACAGTAAGTAAAAGATGTTATACACATGTGAGAGTTGGCCATGCAATGGAATCAATATAATGAGTGAGATATGATCAAAACAAGTTGGGTGTTCTAATCTGAATAAGCAGTTTTGTAGGGACTGTTAAGGCAAGATAAACTTAAAATGAGCAGTAGCTATAACTAAGTTAAATGAAGCACATAATATGAAGAACATGTCATCCAAAAATGAGCTTCTAGTTAATTATAGAACTCTAGATATGATAAAAATGGTGAACATGAAGATAAAAATCAGATTTTGAGAATTAATGTTTATTATTATTATATAAGCACTCAAATTTTATTGTATAAAATGTAAAATAAAAACCCACTAACTTATGAAACTTATTTATATAAATATGTAAAAGGTTAATTAAATGTATGAATTATATAAATGGTTGTGGAATAATACTTATAAGTAATAAAAACTATAAACTTGATTTTTACGACTTTTTCGGCTATTACCGTAAAATTAACGTTTTTCGCCAAATAAAACTTAGACGATCAAACCCGTCTAATGTAAAGTTTTTAAAAGTCATATACTGATATATAAGTAACTAATACAAGTAAAAACCGATAAAACCCGAACTATAGGACATACGGACATTAACGAGCTAACTAAGCATATTGGACTAATAATTGGACTAAATAAGTTAAACACTTATAAAAAGAACTTATTGGGCTTAACCCATTTGGACCCAACATGGAAAGTATAGATACTGATAATATAGGTATAAAATGGATTAAAACAAATTAAAGAACTTATACTAAGCTTATTGGACTTAAAATAGGTAAGTAGGTAAAACTAGTAAACTAGTAAAAAGTTATCAAAACGTAAACCCTAAAATGAGTAAACAAGGATATATAAACCCACTTGATCATCATCATATGTAAAAAATCATCATATGTATATTGTTATTTTGATAAAAGTCATTGGACAAGAGTCTAAGACCGATTATTATTTATATAGGTTTCCGTGACCGAAGCACGCCCGTAGCCGATAATCCGCCTTTCATTATCAACGTGAGTCTATAGCCTCGCTTTATACTAGTTATTAAATGATTTTAAACCCGCGGGGGGAATACATGTTTTATAAACTTAGAACACAAGATTTTTTTGGTATGCTTTGTCCCTCTATGAATGGACCCGTGGTTGCCTTTAAATTGCATTAAGTGATTGCCTTTGTTAAAACCTCAATTATGGACCGTCAATTAACCTATGATGGGTTAACCGCTAGTACAATTAATAGATCTATGGGGGAAGCCGCCCCGGTTCAGTTTTTGTGGACTTGTCATAGAAGCTTAGGCCCGACCTCCACACTGTTTGAGCATATTGTATTGAGAAGTCAGGTATATGGTAATGTACCAATAATATGGAGGTAACCGACAATTAATAAATCTCTCGTCTTATTAGACTGATATGGGAGTGTCTAAGGGCTCGGTTCCATGAGCTTATTGCAATTTATGCTATATACAATTATCATTGTTGATGCAAATTATTATTTGATGCTTATAAGCATGCCACAAACTTATAATCTTTGCTTGTGTTCAAATTGATTTCATAAACCTATAGATTCACTCGGCATTTTTGCTGATTGTTTTACTCACATGTATTTCAGGTAATCAAGAAGTGGAAGCTTGGAGGTCACGGGGAATGAAGTTGTGCACTGCTTTTGTTGTTCAAACTCTTTGATTTATTTATCGTTCCATTTTTAAAACAAACCAATATGTTTTTTAACTTATCTTTTGGTAACGATTACTTGGGACTACGCTACTCTGACAAATGTTTAGGAACGATAAATCTAAAACGTCTCTTTTCGAGTCGTTCTTTATAAATTGTGTGTTGTTGTATCATTGTTTAGCACCCAAAGATGGATTCCGCTGCGTGTAAATTTGGGGGTGTTAAAGATTGGTACCAGAGCCATGAGTTATAGAGAACTAGGTCTTTTTCTAAAAACCTAAACTATAACTGTCGGTTTTATTTTTCAAAGAGTCGGTGCACATGATTTCGCGTGACTTCAGGTTCAAGCTACTTCTGGGATTACAACTTTAGTATACGTTATTACGTATCATTTTATTGCCAAGTATTTATAAATAAATACTATGATCCCTTTATTGATATATATTTATATCTAGGATCCCTTTATCGATATATATTTATGTCGTTAAACTTTTCGATAAAAGTTTATCATTTATTAATGATTAACTTAAATAAATACAATGAATTTTTAAGATCTTTCTGTATTTATTTTTGAAGTATTTAAATTGCTTTTAGTGCAAAAATTTTATATTATGACCTTACATACCTTCATCTGCGCGCGTTACTTTTATTGCTTAACCCTTTGAGATATCTATATAGATATCCAAATCGTCTTCTGACTGTTTGTGTTTAGACGTCTTGAAACGTAATCTCCAGACCATTGTGTAGCTCAATGTGTCCTTGGAATAGACTAACCGCTATCGTGTGAGTCACACATTTTGAAACTCTCCTATAATCGTGGTTTTCATAATATTTTGTTGATTTTATTATCGTTTTACACGACATGCGAAGATTTAATTCGTTGACATTTATATGTATCGACTCCGAAGTGTATTGTTCACTTATATCTCGGTAACGTCATTGTCATTTTATAAATCATCGTCTAGATTATGGCGCTAGAATTGGAATACGATTTTACTTATATAAAATTGTATCATTTGTTTTTCATTAACCTTCTCGCTCCCGGAGTGTAGCATGTTAATGTTCCATTCTTTTCTTGTTATGTTTTGTGTTTTTGACAATCGTGGCACCAAGGAGATTTGCCTACATTGCATTTTGAAATTTAAATTACGAACGTCTTTCACCGTCTTGCTTCCTAAATTTCGTGTTGAATACCTTGAAGCATTTTCTGTCATTCATCATGCTATATTTTATTTGATGCTCATTACGAGATTTATTTTTCGTTGTTATAAAATCCACAAGACATGTGTGTATATATGTATATATTTTGAGCCGTTAAGAAGTGTCGAAAAATACACTTTATGCAGAAATTGTAGGGGCAGTATATACAGGTCAAAACATAAAAAATAAAACCTTCGTTTTTAAAATAAAATGGTCAAACCTGCACAGAACTTGCAGGGGTATTTTGGTCATTTTATATTGGTTTTCAGGTCTCGGGTAAAACTAGAAAGTCGTCTGAAACATCGTTTTGCATCAAAATGCTTTAGACTCTGAGTCTTGGAGATGTCGTTTATCGGGTCAATTAATCGGCTCATATTTAAAAGTTAAATCTGATAGAAAATTCAGAACATGAGTTTTAAATGTTTCTAAGCTGTTTTGATTTCATTTGAGATCGTAAAATTTTAACAAATATTATTTTACAACTAACGAATACTAGTTGCATGTGAAAATATTTAAAAATAAAAACAGTACAGGATTAGCAATTACCGGATTAATGGTGTAATTTAAAAACGAATAACATACTTTCTTAAAAGCGTGTTGTGTCGAGTATCTTACAAAGAATACACATGTGGATTGTTTTATTCTTTTCATATATATGACTCATTTGTCATTCGATGTTATTTTATTTTCGTTTTCTTCTAACCTTCCACTGATTTGAGTTGAGTTTTGAAGTTTTGCCTTCACATTCTTCGTTAACATTCTTATCGCGTATCTCATGACGTTTTCGTCTAAACCTTATAACCCTTTGAAAACTTAACAACTTGTAACCATTTCATTGGTTGTTTTATGAGCTACTATTTGCCACTTTTTGCAAAACTTTGACTACTTTATCCATTGTCATAATGTCACATTATAAATAAATCTGATATTGTTTTACGATTATTTTCACCAATTGTTTTTACTTTGGTCTTATAAAATACTTTTTGAAACATTAAAAGTTGCTTATTGAGTATCTCACAAATTACTTGTAAACTATAAATTCATAAACTATTTTTAAATTCCATTTTACAAATGGCATGGTTTATATAAACATAAGAAACGTAATACTTTTCGACGAAATTGAGCACTGCATTGCTAGCCCTAAATTATACATGGCTTGATCACCTATGTCTAATTTAGAAGGAGCCATGCTAGGCTGAATAGTAGTCACCTTAAAAATCTTGATAATAAAGAACTTTTTACTTGTATTTATGATAAAGATAAATAAAATGTGAAAAGAAGTTTTGAAAACCTTCATATTTTATGCAAGTAGCGCAATTTCTATGCATCCGCATATGTTTTCTTACCTTTCGTTAAACGAATTATGTGATTTTAAGTACGTTTTTACTCGATGATTGTTTTTCCACTTGTTACTTCATTTTATCTTATAACTGATTTCTTTTGACCGTTCGTCTAATTACCGACTGTTGATAAATGACTTGAAAGTCTCAATGTTTTATCCTTCCTTCTCGTCCAATCTTCTTTATGCGACTGGTAGATCTTTGGAATGTCTCCGCACGTGAATAATGAATTATCACTAGAGTGATTTTCGTATATCCGGGATGACGTTTGTCACTCTCGTTTGTCTCGAAATCCACTCTTGTGAACCGTGCTTTGACTTATCTCTTTAAACACTAACATTGTTCATTTGATTTGTTTTAATTACAAGTGATTATTAGGAATTTTCTTTGATTAAAATTTTTGTATGGATCTTATTTCCGATCGTGTAACGACCACCGCTAAGTTAACGAGCTGATATTGGTGAACCATCAACCGCACTAACAAAATTGACAACTTGTTTAATCTATTATTTCTTATCGTCTTACCATCGACGCCTTTATTTTATTATTCTCTTTAAGAATTCATACGACATTAGCTTCGTTTTCTTTTGTACCATTGATTTCGTACTAATTGTTGACTATTATTTCCATTCGTATTCGTTTGTTATCTTGTCACATTTCGAAACCCGAATGTAACCCATATTTATTTTGGAATGATAAACACCTTTATGTATTCCTACAAAGTGTTATAGAAATTTTTTTATGGAACTTTTCTACATTTTCTAATGATTTTCAATTATCGAAATAACCATCACAAGTAAAAGGTCAAATTTATACACCATATTTTGTATAACTAAAACTAATGTTTAAAATAAAATTATGTTCTACCTTTTGAACTAATTGACTTATCATACTTTACTTTTAATGTAATGAAATTGCCAGTTTAATTTATATTCCTAATAGTGATTTAATTTGGAAATTATATTCTCTAAATGTAACCATCAGTATGAGTTTAATTATGAAATTTACGTCATTCCTTCAAAGTTTCTTAAGACGACCAAATAAATTTTGAAACTATTTTACTTCTATTTTTGATGTATCATCTTTATCGAGAAAGTACCTCAACTGAGTTTTAAGGTAATACCAAATCTAGGACGGATAATTGTGACAAATGTTATTTTAATGATAATGTATAATTTATTCTTCGCTCTCATTTTTCTAGTATTGTGATTTATTATGTTTTACGGTTACGTGAGTCGATATCCCTCGTCGATCGTCAACCTTAAATCATTTTACCACATCTTGTTCGTTTATGCGTTTATTGAAGTCATTTTTATCTCGTTCTGTTCCTCGTATTGAAGATTACTATTTTATTCTGAGTTTAAAATGAATCTCGGGAAGCAGTGTATAAGAAGAAACGATAAGTGTCACCAGGATTTATGTGTGTACTTGTGGAATGATTGAGGACCGAATCTCTTAATGAATGGAGTTAATAAATTTGTTACAACCTCGAGGAGCATGTTGAAGCCGACACCGCAAGTGGAAAGACTCTTGTGATCAAGTGGTTATTATCAAGGGTTCGTTCAAGGTTTTCTCGATGATTAACGATGGAAATCTATACTTGATGTTATTGTTCGACCTTTTATTTTTATGTACTTATGTGGTATGTGATCTAGTCAAATGATCGTAAGTTGTGAGAACTTGAGACGGCATCATCCGATGACGTCCGATCATGTAGAACATATATTATGTAATATCTTTTTGACTTTCAACGACGATGTTTATTGAGACTTTAATGCACGTTGGCAAAAGTGAGATGGTGTCTTTGTATTATCAATTGAGTAGGGACCCGCGTGTGAGCACCCTCCGATGACGAAAATGTTTTCTTGTTAGTTCTTTTTGATGTGTGTCCATGGCTATCCGGCCGATGGATATCCTTTAATTTGCAACCTTCCCTTTTAACTGGACTTACCCGAGAATCTTGTCATTTATTCTCGTCGTCGAATGAGCTTCGTGTGATTCATAAAATTTTCATGTGTCGAGCTTGACGGGTGACTGGTGAATAAGGATTTATTTATTCCTTTTTTGTGTGATACAACTTGACGACAAGTTGTGTTTGTAAAAGAACCAATGGAGATCGTGGATCGAGATTCACGTGGGAACGTGAAGACTTCTTTATAAGGAATGCCCTCATCCTTCCGGGTAGTGAACAACTCGTGTATGAGGCGAGTTGAGCGCCGGGACGTCGCTCCCTTAAGGTGGTGAGGATGTAAAACCCGTAAAAATAAGGTCATAATTTAATTATATTTTCAATTATTTTGAAGTATTTTATAACGTTAAATATTATTATGTTTAACAGTTTAAGTTGAAACCGATATTAAATATTATATTTTAATATTTTGACGAGCAACGAGGACTACTAGTGATCGCGATACCGACGGATGCCGAAAATTTTATATTTTCTTATCGATAGTTTCGATATTTAATACTTTCGACGATATCGTTTCAATTACGTATCGAGTCGTTATGTTATTATTTTTCGTGTGCGTTTAAACTTTTAAAAAGTACAATCTAACATTTTCAGGTAGTGAAATATTTTCTCGTATAATATTTTGAAACTTATTTTTGTGTTGGTTGACGAACTCACAATTTACGGATTTAAATTTTTGCTTACGTGCATAATTTAGCGTCCTTTACGACTAAACCGGAAACCTTAGGATTACGTATTTATGTTTTTGAACTCCGTTTTTGATGAGACAATTTTTATTGGATTCATTTTGTGACGTTGATTCATAATTTATAAAAATGTTTTTCGTAAAACGACCCGAGGGCACGCAAATCGAGAAAACTAGAATCGAGGAATACCCGTAAACTAGTGAGATGGGACAAAATACATTGTCCCACCCCACTAGCTAGCTTGGATGGCACCAACATGACACCACAACCATATGTGGCATCATGTTAGCTACAAACTTACAAGTGTAAGTAAGCTTACTCTTTAAGCTTACAACTTTCCCACTAACACAAAACCATTAACCACTTTTCACACATACCATTTACTTACATGCAAACAACCTCAAATCCTCTCAACCACATCACCCCTTGCCATCCACTTTCAAGCTACAAACACCCCTTTTGATCTTTTCTAGCCATGAAATACATGTTATCTAGCTCTATCATGGAGTTATCTTGAAGCCTTGATCATTTGGTGGCCATATTAACAACATAGGAGGTGATTTGCTTGTGTCCTAGGGCTGATTTCTCAACTACTGTTCTTGGTGTTTGATGATCTTGGAGTTACTTTTGGTGTTCATCAAGTTCTTGTCTTCCAAAAACAAGAAATACACTTGGTTGGTAAAGAAGATCATCCTCTCCATTTTCTCTTGTTATTTTTGTAAAGAACAAATGTATTTTCTTTCTTATTGTATATGTATATGATGAATATATGATGATAAAAATGTTTTGTGGGGATCAAGTGTTGATAAATATGCTTAAAAAGGTTAATAACTATAAGAAATAAGGCTAAAATCATGATTATTTAGTTGGCTGTATAAAAACAGTATATAACTAAAACTTGAACTGATAAAATTGCATGGTATGATCCATTTACAGTAAGTACAAGATGTTATACACATGTGAGAGTTGTCCATGCAATGGAATCAATATAATGAGTGAGATATGATCAAAACAAGTTGGGTGTTCTAATCTGAATAAGCAGTTTTGTAGGGACTGTTAAGGCAAGATAAACTTAAAATGAGCAGTAGCTATAACTAAGTTAAATGTAGCACATAATATGAATAACATGTCATCCAAAAATGAGCTTCTAATTCATTATAGAACTCTAGATATGATAAAAATGGTGAACATGAAGATAAAAATCAGATTTTGAGAATTAATGTTTATTATTATTATATAAGCACTCAAATTTTATTGTATAAAATGTAAAATAAAAACCCACTAACTTATGAAACTTATTTATATAAATATGTAAAAGGTTGATTAAATGGATGAATTATATAAATGGTTGTGGAATAATACTTATAAGTAACTATAAACTTGATTTTTACGACTTTTTCGGCTATTACCGTAAAATTAACGTTTTTCGCCAAATAAAACTTAGACGATCAAACCCGTCTAATGTAAAGTTTTTAAAAGTCATATACTGATATATAAGTAACTAATACAAGTAAAAACCGATAAAACCCGAACTATAGGACATACGGACATTAACGAGCTAACTAAGCATATTGGACTAATAATTGGACTAAATAAGTTAAACACTTATAAAAAGAACTTATTGGGCTTAACCTATTTGGACCCAACATGGAAAGTATAGATACTGATAATATAGGTATAAAATGGATTAAAACAAGTTAAAGAACATATACTAAGCTTATTGGACTTAAAATAGGTAAGTAGGTAAAACTAGTAAACTAGTAAAAAGTTATCAAAACGTAAACACTAAAATGAGTAAACAAGGATATATAAACCACTTGATCATCATCATATGTACAAAATCATCATATGTATATTGTTATTTTGATAAAAGTCATTGGACAAGAGTCTAAGACCGATTATTATTTATATAGGTTTCCGTGACCGAAGCACGCCCGTAGCCGATAATCCACCTTTCATTATCAACGTGAGTCTATAGCCTCGCTTTATACTAGTTATTAAATGATTTTAAACCCGCGAGGGGGAATACATGTTTTATAAACTTAGAACAAAAGATTTTTATGGTATGCTTTGTCCCTCTATGAATGGACCCGTGGTTGCCTTTAAATTGCATTAAGTGGTTTCCTTTGTTAAAATCTCAATTATGGACCGTTAATTAACCTATGATGGGTTAACCGCTAGTACAATTAATAGATCTATGGGGGAAGCCACCCCGGTTCAGTTTTTGTGGACTTGTCATAGAAGCTTATGCCCGACCTCCACACTGTTTGAGCATATTGTATTGAGAAGTCAGGTATACGGTAATGTACCAATAATCTGGAGGTAACCGACAATTAATAAATCTCTCGTCTTATTAGACTGATATGGGAGTGTCTAAGGGCTCGGTTCCATGAGCTTATTGCAATTTATGCTATATACAGTTATCATTGTTGATGCAAATTATTATTTGATGCTTATAAGCATGCCACAAACTTATAATCTTTGCTTGTGATCAAATTGATTTCATAAACCTATTGATTCATTCGGAATTTTTGCTGATTGTTTTACTCACATGTATTTCAGGTAATCAAGAAATGGAAGCTTGGAGGTCACGGGGAATGAAGTTGTGCACTGCTTTTGTTGTTCAAACTCTTTGATTTATTTATCATTCCATTTTTAAAACAAACCAATATGTTGTTTTAACTTATCTTTTGGTAACGATTACTTGGCACTACGCTACACTGACAAATGTTTAGGAACGATAAATCTAAAACGTCTCTTTTCGAGTCGTTCTTTATAAATTATGTGTTGTTGTATCATTGTTTAGCACCCAAAGATGGATTCCGCTGCGTGTAAATTTGGGGGTGTTAAACAGCGCCTGGACATCAGCGTCTCATCCATGCCTTGTTAGTGTTACACCAATATCTATCAGCGTCACACCAACATCTATCAGCGTCTAAATAACATACATCAGCGGCTAATTGATCTAGGGTTTTATAAACCCTAAATCATGATTTTATGTGAAAACCATAAACTGCAGCGAACTTCAACATCGAATAAATTCTTCATGAAAGCTCAAATCGACGATCCCTTCGTTGAGATCTTAGACAAAAGTGTCAAGAACCTACAGTGCGAATTTCACGATGATCCAACGGTTAACGAAGGAGAAATCACGTTTTTACTATTACTGTTCATAGAAAACAGCATATGATCACTGCTGACTTCGACGCTTAATAACTTTTTCATGGAGATAGATCTCGACATTCCCTCATTTGGATATCTAGATATATGTGTGTAGAACACAGACATAAAATTTCGTGGCGATCCAACAGTTCAATAAAAAGTTATGGCCTTCTAAATACTACTGCGCACACAAAATCGCCCAGAAAAATCCTAGACGGATTTTTCTTTTCTTCTCAAAACACAAACACCTTGTTGGTCCTAGCATCACGAGCCACGAGGCTCTGATACCAACTGTGGAATCCTAAGATTCACAGATCTTTAAGCTACTAGGAATGATCATTATTCATATGATTAACATAATCAAAGCGGAAAAGAACAATAACCATTAACATGGTGTTTGGGCACAATAACACAAGAATTAAACAATTGGGTTGCTAATTATATTAATAATCAACAACCACTAGACATGTATACATTAATTCCACGTCTAGTGCAACACACGCTTTAGGTTACATTGTGATTGAAAGTTATTAATAAAACCTAAGACCCTTGTTCCTTTTATAGACTAAGGATTAGGGTTTACAAGAGATAACTATGAATAAACATGTAAATCTTCTATTTAAATAACTAATACAGAATAATATTCTGAATACTTATCCTAAACAGATATTTCCAACAGCGTTTGACTTTTGTTGACTTCTGTCAACGCCTAATTTACTCTTGACAACGCCTAATTTACACTTGTCAACGCTTAGACACAATGTGTCAACGTTAAACAAATGCCTTCATGTTTTATTTGTTTTTGAGTTTCTTCCACATCAACTTTTTGACCCAACAAAAACATTACATGACCATAAAGGAAATACCGGAAACAAACATCAGTACCCCAAAAGTAAAGCTCATCACACACAAACGTAAGTACTGTAAATGAAAAGGACTAAACAATGTACATAGAAATAAGTATCAAAAGTATAAAGAAATGCATAAAGTATGAAGGCTAGGAAGCTTCCAATCCATATGCACGTACGCTTAAAGTCTACGAGCGTCCTTGAGTACCTGCCGTTTTAGGAACATGAAAGGAAAACGGCTGAGCATAATGCTCAGTACACGGATAAACAAGCATAGAATGAATAACATAAACATATACAACATATAACAGCGGAAAAGACTAAGTCCTGGATAACCTGACATATCTTTGTAAAACTGGTTTTATAGTTTGAAAAGCCTTATGTTTATCTTATAAAATCTGTTTAACGTGTTTACCATTAGCCAATATAGGTCATGAAATATCAACGTGCATGAATACTTGGAGGGGTGACCTCGTCATGCAATTAGAGGGGTTGCCTCTAATTAATTTAAGTTTTCAGGTAGGAGGGATCCGCTCCTTATGAAGGATGCAAGGCACATACCACATTCACCTAAATAATCTGCTGAAAACATGTTACCTAGGATGCACCCATACGCCCCACATGATAACATAATAACATGGCCAAAAGCTAAAGGGACGCCACGAGCTATCACTCCGCCGTGGTGAAGTCATAACACAGGTTCCTCCAGTGTTATGGTTATGGTACCTCCATAACTAGGTGAAACTGGTCATGCATGTATATGGCTTAGGCATTTCTTAAACATAAGCAATCAAAACATATAAAACATATACTGGGAAAACAGTTGGCTGCATACGGGGAAATCCTAATAAGGAAAGAATGTCCATACTTAAAGGACGGAGAATCCGTACCTTAAGTCCAGTGAACGAAGAAGGCGAACGGAAGAGAGTCCTACTTCGATATCACTAATGCTACATAAATAGTATCCATGTATAATTATTCTGATTACTGAGTACGTAACTGGTTTATATCATGTCTTAGCTTGTTTTATATGTTCATGTCATGTTTTACTGATTTTAGCTTTATACTATTTTTATCATGTATTATGTCTATTCTGCTTAAGTATTACTTGTATTTCTTTTATTATTATACCTTTTGTTTAATAATAAGTAACTTTCTAAAAATAACAGGTTTCCAAAAATAGATAGTTTCCAAAAATAGAAAGTTTCCAAAAATAGAAAGTTTCCAAAAATAGAAAGTTTCTAAAAATAGATTATTTCTAAAAATAGATTAGCTGCCTTAAATAAGTAAGTTTCTAAAAATAGAAAGTTTCCATAAATGCTGCCTTAAGTAAATAGGTTTCTAAAAATAGAAAGTTTCCATAATTAGAATTAAGCTTGATTATTAAGCTAATAATATAAGCTTAAGTTTTACTGATTAATATTCTAAGTCATGTGATATATATTATAGTTTATTAATTATTACATGTAAATTAAATAAACTATAGGTTATAAGATTTAATTAAATATAACATGATTTAATTAAATAAAAAGTAATAATACTTAGGCTAAAACATGTATTAATATCTATTATTAATATAACCTAAGCCATATAAATTAATTAATTATATGCCATGTTTTAATAATTAATTAATTACTTTAGTCTAAAATTAAATCATAAAATACTTAGGTTAAAATCATGTATTATTACTAATAATAATTAACCTAAGTCATGTCTAAATTAAATTAATTATATAGCATGTTAAATTAATTTAATTAAATTTTGTAATTATTTAACTTGTAAAAAAAATAATTAACTTGTAAAATAAATCATGAACCGAACCCGTGTTTTAAATCTAAACATGTCATGAACCGGTCCGTGAACCCCTTGAACCGGATCTACAACCCTTAACCATGGCATACAGTCACCGGCTTAAGCCGGTGGTGCGTGTGGTTTTCAGCCGAGACCCCCATGACCACCAAAGCTAACCCCGACATGTGTCGGGGTCCCTTGGTTTGTTTGCTGCCGAGTCAAAAAGCCGACACCAAGACCACTTGGTGTCGGTTGTGGTCACACGAGCCACACCGAGAGCATGGCTCTCAATTTGTCTGTGCCAGCCGAACCAAACACCTTCTTAAACCCATGTTTTTAATACCCCATGATTGGATCTACATCTTTATTAATTAGTTTTTAATAACCTCATGATTTCATGTGTTTAGATCTAATAAACAATTAAAAAGAAAAGGTTTAAGGAATTACCGATTCGTGGATCAAAAGGAAATTAATAACATGAATGATCTAGCAATAATTGGATCTACCAAAATCAACCAAACACCCATTGGTGGTGTTTATATGCGGCGGCCAAAAAGGAGAAAGGAGGAGCAGGGTTTTTGTGATTTTCTAATATTTTGTATTATGAAAATCTGCTTCCCTTCTTTTCTTTTTAGTTAAATTTTTAAGTGGGCTTGGCCCACTTCCTTGTCTATACCGCGGCTATGTGGGGCCCACAAGGGGAAACCCGTTTTTTTCCGTGTTCTATTTATTTACGTGTTCTCGTGTCGTGTTTACGTGATTTAATTTTTAATTGTTCGTGTCGTAAAATATATTTATACGTAATCGTAATAAATATACGTAAATACATAATAATAGGTTCGTGATTATTTACGTTCATGATTTTCATGTTCGTGATTATAATTATTGTTGATAATAATTATCGTGTCTTAATACGTAATAAATACTTATCGTGTAATAACACGTACGTAATACTTGTAATTCCTATTCGTGAAACGTAAACGTTCTAAATAAGGAAAGTTCTAATCATGTACGTACGATTATATGTGTACTGTTCATGGTAAAAGCGTGCGGGTTTTACAGGAAGTCTCATTGGACTTGTAAACCCCGTATTTAAAAATCCTCGAATATTAAATACGCGTAGTCTCAGCTTTAACTTTAATTAAACGTTAACATTAAATACGTAGTCTCAGTTTTATTTATATATTACAAAAAAATAATTATTAAGAAAATAATTATTAAGAAAATAATTATTAAGTTTCAGAAAACATTACGTATGTATTATTTATAATACAGAAAAGATTATTACGTTCAGGAATTAAAACACGAGAAATATAAATACGTATACGTGATAATTTATAGGTGTCAAAAAATCAAACATAAAACTTATATATATTAAGGAGTGGCGGTTTATTTATAAACAAAGAAAGAAAGTGGGCTTTTAGGCCCTGCCCGTTTTCAAAACAAAACACATGAAACAATATACACTTGTATCTCATTTTTCCATTTTATCAGTATTATCAGCGGGGCGTATGGATGCTTCCTAGGTTATCAGTTTACAACTTACCTGGTGAATGTGGTGTGTACTCTACATCCTTCCCATTGGAGTTGATCCCTCCACCTAGCACATTATTTAGAGGTCACCCCTCTACAGCATGACGAGGTCACCCCTCCATGCATTCATGCAGACGTTGTTACAACACATGACCTATATAAGCTCTTGGCATTTAAAATATATTAATTGCATGTTTTCGGATTTAACAGAGAATAATTCAGCTTTACTTTTATTAATCAGACTTTTTAGAACATACACAGTTTTCTGCTGCACTTTACATATCAGACTTATAGCTTTAGTATTTTTCATCTGCTTTATTTCAGTACTTCATATCATGCTTGATATCCGTTCACTAGGCGTTATGCTCTATCGTTGTTCCTTTTATGTTCTAACGGTAGGTACACCAGGACGCTCTTAGGATTCTGAGAGTACGTGCATTGGATGGAAGCTATCCAGACTTCTTTACTGTATGCACTTCATACATATATTTGCTTGTTTGGACATTGTTCTGTCCTTTCTTTCAGTATTTAATTTTCATGTTTTGATCTTATGTTTGGATTACCGATGTTTGATTCCGGTATTTCCTTTATGGTCAGTTAATGTTTTAGGACATTTACCTTATATGCTTTGATGACACGCCATAAATACACGTAATGGTCCACTTATCCAAGTGGGGTGTTACAATTATGGTATCAGAGCAAGGTTCGACCTATAGGCTCTAAAACTTGACCTGTGACTAGTGGGTAGTCACCAGGAACTTCCCAGATTTTGGCGTTGTTATCTTTCAGGTTTCTCATACATTTATTAGTCTGTTTTATTCATTTATCAGTAAGCTTTCTTATAGCTTTTGACTAAGTAAAAGGTTGGTACAAGACTGGCCATACTTAGTCGCATGTGCTTTTCATTCAAATTTTGTTTTGCTGAAACGACCCATAGGCGTTCACCCTTGCCCATTCAGATTTTGTTTCTGTCGAATATTACTTGGTGAACCAGTCAATAGACGTTCACCATTATTCAGGTCAAATTTCATGTTTTTAGACGATAATTGTTTTGTGAACCGACCCAAAAACATTCACTTTTCTTCATATCATGATATTTAATTAAAGTTTTGACTAGTATGGTTTGGACTACAGCCATCCATATTTAGTCCCAGATTGTAAATTTCTATACATGATGGTTCTCATAAAATTTTGACAAGTATGGATCAAACCAGAATCACCCATACTTAGTCACATGTTTTCTCCTTTGAATCTGTGGATTAAACCATAGCCATCCACATCAGTGACGTTAAACCTCAGTTGATTACCTTTTATGTTCTTTGTAACAGTCAAGTTTCATGCTCTCACGTGAATTTCGTTTTCATGCTGATTAAGTTTCATGTCTCCTTACGAGGATTATGTTTTCAGCAAAGTAATGATGTTTTCATGCTAAGACACACAAGAATTACAGTAAAATCCTGTATAACGATAAATCATGGTTGACCTTCATTAATCATGATTTATGCTGACCACTGTTGGAACTTTGATGAAATCATGCTTTTGAGTCTCTATACAACCAGCATTAAGTCTACACAGAAATTGCCAGCCTATCATGTTACTTGTTTCAGTTCAGTTGCTACATGTTAGAGGGTTGACACCAGTATCGATCATCTCAAGAAATTTCCATCGGATCCATGTACAGTATTTCATGTGTACTCCACGTACAGTATCTCAGGTGTACTACATGTACAGTATTCATTGTGTACTTCACGTATAGTATTCCAGGTGTACTCCATGTATCTTACTCCATGTGTATTATTAATCGATCCTCAGTTATCTCAGGCGTTTCCACTTGTCGATATTCTACCAGATGGTGATGCTACTCGAGAGTTGAAGATTTTACCAGATACCGTTGCTGCTAATATTTTGGAGACCTCATGAATGTTGATAATGCTGATACTTTAGAGATTGCCCAAGATGTTGATGTTGTTTATACTATGAACACTCTTCAAGAGCAAGGACGGAAACTATAAATTTGAAATTTCTGACAAGAATATACTTCAACCATCAGACACTACAATCCCATTCCATGCTTTACTTCCTCAGTTGGATGTCTGATGAAATGGCATTTATACATGATCTCATCGTTCTTTTCGGGCTTTAAATGCATAAAGTGTCATAAATTTACCATATATATATATATATATGCTTGTATTTGTTTACTTGTGTGTTTTAGGTATGGATATCGTGAAAAAGACAAAAGATCACAAGAATCAAAGAAAAATGGACACGAGAAACGAAGCCGTACAACGAACCGGGCCCTAGTTATGGATTTCACAAAGAAAAACCCTTGAAGATTTGAAGATGTACAATATTGATCCCTTATTTATGAAGAAATGAAACTTAATACCCTTTTATATTCATAATTACAAGTTTGGTCCCTTAAGTTTGTCACAATTACAATAAAGGTCCTTCAACTTTGAAGATTTGGAAAGTTTAGTCCCTCATCAATTCTAAATTGTCAATAATGGTTCCTCATGAAGTCAAAGATACATTGAAGACCTTTGAAGATCAATAATGTCCAAGATCAGTCCTCAAACTATGCAAAAATGGTAAAAACAACCCTTGAAACCCTTATTGCAAAGTTTGGTGGCCAAAGTGTGAAATTGGAAAGTTTAAATACAAAGGAAAACGTTTGTTTTGCTAAATAAACATTGTTTACACACTTTACCAAAACACAAGGGCTCATATTGTCAATACTGAAAGTTCAAACCAAACAAACACGCGCCAAACACTTTTATCCCACAAAAAGCAGATCAAAAGAGTTACTGTTTCACGTGATGAACCCAGTTACTATCCAACTTAAAACAAAGGGTAAATCAAAATTACCCAGGCACATGCTTGATTCACATGCCCAAAAACCCATCCCACACTCAAAACCCCAATCTCCACTCACCAAAGGACCCCACCCATTCACACGTCAACCAATCACAATCCAACTTCCTCTACAAGGAATGACACGTGGCCAAATCAACAGCCCACACTCCTTGCCTGGATACAAAGCTAAAATGATCGATTTGGATGCATTTAAACAGCTCATCAACAAAATTTGTCTAGAAGATTCAAGAGGCATTTTAGGGACTTTGTAGCTAGGGTTTTCATTGTAATCTCAGCCCTTGTGGCCTATATAAGGACTCCTCAATTTGTGAGAGAGCCTTGTTCCAGTTTCACTCTTTAAACATTATAATTCCTTTTTAAAATTTATAAAAGTTGGTAGTTTAAGAAAATTGTAATTCCTTTTTATGTTTTTGAAAGTTGGTGTTGTTTAAGGGTAATTCTAAGTTCCATTTGATGTTATAAAGGTGTTTAGATCTTGTGGTTTAAGCACGTTTATGTTTTGTAAGGATTTCAAAGTTGAAAAAAACCTTGAAATCAGTCATCTGTTTTGGTTATTTATCTTGTACTAACCCTTATCCAAAAGCTATAATCCCTTGCAAGCTTGTTGACACCAAGCTAGTGAAGGTTTATCATCCTTTGGATAGGTTGTTTGTTGCTTGTTTTGAAGAAATCAAGTCCTTAAGGTTCTGCTTTGAACCATCAACCAAGGCACATATCATCTTCTTTGTTCAAGGACCTTGGTCACTCTCTAGTTGTTGAGAGTGGTCCAAGGAGCATAGATGATCCCTCTAGGAAGTTGTGGGGGATAGGTATAAGCTCTTTTTAAGTTTCATCTAAAAAAATTTATGTTTATGTCTGATATGAAGTTTTTATGTGATTTGTTGTTCTTGTGTTTGTGCTTTGTGTTTTATTGTTGTTATCTGTTAGTTGTCACCTAGTTGAGGTAATTGAACCAAAAAATCAGTAGGTTGTTTGATTGAATAAAAAGTTTGTTTGAAAAAGGGCTAAAACAAGGTTGTTTGGTATTTTGGGATCATAAGGCCTTGTGGCCTTGTGCCCTTGGTTCTTAGGGTTTGTGGAGTCTAAACAATTCATATGCAACAAGTTTTGGTCATTGGTTAAGGATCAAGTGGTTTGGAAAAGGGATTTCAAGTTTTGGAAAAATCTGATAAAAGTGGTTTGAAATTGGTCAAACACATCTGATCTAATAAATTCTTTGTTTGTTGGATCTAAGGTCTGAAATCTGGTTTGGGAAGAGTTTATGTGATAAGCAATTTGTGCTGTATCTGTTTGTTGAATTTGGTGGCTTATTGTGGGTGCTAGAGCTTATCAAAGTTGGCTGAAGTGGTCATTTGCATCAGCAAAGTGACCACCTCAATTTTGCCTTGCATTTTGTTATCTAGTGTATGCCCAGCTTGTTTGTTGCTTGGAACTTGTTTTTGTGCTGCTTGTAAGATTATTTGGCTATTTAGTTTTCTTATTTGAGGGCTTATAAGCTAACTAGCTTATTAGCCTTATTTGTCCAAAATCTGTTGTCATTTGGTCAACTGACCACCTTATTCACAAGGACTCTACCTTGAGTTCGTCACAAAAATTGCTTAAAACAAGCCTACAAACAATCCCTGAGCTTTTGGTTAATTTTGGTGGACTTTGACTTTTGGTCAAATAAGCACATTTTGGCTTATTTTTTAGAACTGCTTATTGATACATGCAACAACTTAGCTTTTGTAATAGGTGTCATTTTTCTTAGCTTAATATCAAATCTGGAAAGTTACAAGTCAACTGGTTAAGCTTTTGCTAGAAAACTAGCTTATTTGGCTTTTTCAGCCAGCTTATTTGCTCCTACAGCTTATTCTACTTGGATTTTTGTGAATTTTATGATTGATTATTCTTAGTTAAGCTATTTGTGAGCTTTTGCAAAAAGAATCAGCTTCTGAAATGTCCTAGAACTCTAACCCGACTATTTTGTCGTTTAGTGAAATTCTACTTTGCTTATTTCTGGCTTATTTGGTTTGCTTTTTCAAATTTTATTTTCACGGATCTCTTAGGCATCTCAAAAGAAGGATGTGTGTCTAATCTGAGCTTATGGCATTGGCTTGTTGCTTAATGGGCTTATTGGCCCAATAAGAATAAGCTGTTGACCTTTTAAGCTGTGATAATCTCAAAACCAGCTTTTGGACCTTCAGACTTTTGTGTTTACAATTAAATTTTGAGTCAGATAGGGCTTTTTCAGGTCATTTGGTCCAAGTTTGACTTTTTGGGCCCATTTAGCCCATTTAAGTTGACTGTTTTGGTTTTAAGCCCATTTGGGGGCCCATTAGGGGTATTTTGGTAATTTCACTTTCATTTTCTATTTATTTAGGTTAAAATATACTAGTTTCCAAGTTTTTAGAATTTTTTATAATTTTTGGATTTTTAATATTATTCTAATATTATTTTATTATTAAATTTCAAATTTCACATTTTTGCACTTTTATATTTTTCTTAGGTTTAATACGTTAAAATAGGATTTTTGCAACTCTTAGATTAATTTTATCTTCATTTTTCTAGTTTCTAGAATTATTTTTAGTTTTTAATAGTTTTTAATCATTTTAAATAGTTTTAATTAGTTTAAAAATTCATAAAAATAATTTTTATTCTTATTTAGTCATTTTAGAGGTTTACAAAGTGAAAAAACTTTATTTGGGCTTTTTAATAATTATTTTGATTTTTAGGGCTTTAATTAGCATTTAAAAATTAATATTTAAATAATTAAAAGGTTTGAAAAAGTTTTGATCATTTGTAAACTCTTAGTTTATTTAACCTGATTTTTGGTAATTTTTTTTGTGGGAATTTTTAGAATTTATTTTTATTTTAGCTCTTTTTACGGTTTTAATTTTAGTCGTCGTAGTAATAATTTTCACGTCTTCGTCATTCTATTTTCTCATCCCCTTCTTTCAAATATTAATCTCAAACCAATTACGAATTATTCACACACATATACCTCCTTGGGAAACGAACCGTAATTGGGTCATTAACACTTGATTTTCCTAAGTCATTTGTTTAATATTTACCGCTCATTTACGCTCTTTTGTTTTCCTAAACAAGAGACGTATTTTTCCTACAACCATTTTGGCGCCCCTGCCGGGGAGGTGTGTCGTGATTAATTTGTCATTTTTTTTTAATATTAACCATAAATAGTATTTGTATTAGTAGAACTCTACTAATACGTATTATCGGTTTTTTCGTTTTTCTTGTGAAATTATTATTACTATATTGTGTTAAGTATGACAACAAAATCAAAATATCTCCAAAAGTGTAAAAACACAACCTTAATTGGGATTTTATCTCCTAATTATTGTATTTGAATCTCAAACAAAAAGAAAAAAGGCAAAAATAGATAAATACTTTCGTGAAGCTCGATTTTGAAAAATACAAAATATAAGGTGGGTATAAGGCGGGTATTATAGAATATACCCTAAGGAAAAAGGCTCTTAAGTGCTTCGCGCCGCCTCGTTTCCCCGCTTGCTTGTGAGTATTTTGAGATTGAAAGCTAATCGAGGGTTTTGCCACCCAAAGTATTATTACGTATCATATATATTTGCTTGGTTTTCTTTGTGATTAAAACCTCTTGAACAATTTGGTTTTCACCAAAGTTCTAAAGTCATTCGAATGCGTTCACTCCACGTGATCATTTTCATTCTTTTGATGCTTCTTTAATCAAGAGTTTGATTCGAGGAGAGATTTGGTAGATTGTTGTCTACGAAGATACACAAAATCCAAAAAAATTAAAAACAATCAAAAACACAAAAAAATTTAAAATCCACAAAACACCCAAAAAGAATCTTCTTTGCTCACCTCCCATTCTTCGTCAAGTTTATTCTAACTCGTAATCGAGCAAAATGAGCTCGTAAACGTCGTTAAAGTCAAGGAAACCAAAGTCCTTTGATTGAAGAACAAACTACAATTGCCGAACCCGTTGTAGAACCAATAGTCACCATGGCCAATCGTACTATGATGGAGTTGCTTCAAGCACCCACCGAGGGTTTTGGAGAAGCCATTGTGATTCCCGCCATCCTTGCGGAGAATTTCGAAATTAAGAAGGGTTTAATGTCGATGTTGCAAGCAAATAAGTTTAGAGGTCATGAAAAAGACAACCCGCATTACCACATAAGGAATTTTAATCATCTCACCGTAACAAGCAAGTTTAAGGATGTTCCACACGACGCCATTAAGATGATGTTGTTTCCATACTCGTTAGATGGACCCGCTAAAATTTGGCTCGAGAAAGAACCGCCAAATTCGATTTTGACATGGGGTGATCCCGTTTCTAAGTTTGTGAACCAATTTTTTCCACCATCTAAAACAACACATTTGAAAATGAGATTTCAAGGTTTACACAACGTAATAATGAAAGTTTTCAATGGCATGGGAACGATTTAAGGAAATGTTACATGAATGTCCACACCATGATTTTTCGGAATTGCATCAAATTGATACTTTTTACAATGGGCTTAATGATCATGAACAAGATTATTTGAATGCCGCCGCGGGTGGTAATTTTTTGTGCAAAACGACCGAGAAAGCTTTAAAGATTATCGAGAATAGATCTAAGGTTTATAACCCTCGTAACACACCGAGTGTTGCCAATATGGGTTCGTCATCGTCGTCATCGTCTCGTCACATTAATGCCTTACATGATGAAGCAAATGAGGAAAATCGGTTTTTCGATAGGTTTTCAAATCTTATGACTCATTAAAAAGCACAAGATGCTTTGAATCCCGCATCGGTTAAAGCGGTTGAAAAGAGTTGTTTATCTTGTGGTGGAGCTCATGATCTTTCCGAGTGCATTACCACCGGTGGTAACACTTCGAGTGCTTACGTATCAACGGGAACTTACAGCCAAAACGGCCAAGGTTCCCGCCCAAATCAAGCTCCATCAAATCAAAATGCTAATAACTATCGAAACAACAATAAAAATGGTGGTTATCAAGGTAATTCACGTAACTATAACAAAGAGAATTATCAAAGTGGGAATGGACAAGTTGCAAATCAAAACCAAAACCGTGATTTTCAAAAAAACTACACAAGGTTTTCAAAATGCTCACACTAAAAATCTTAATGGAGAATTTTTGGATTATGCAAAAGCAAATGATGCTAAGTTTGATAACATGCAACGTGAAAAAATGGAAGGAAACATTCAGCGTCTAATGAACTTAAGACTCATGCTAATAAAATGGAAGGAAACGTTCAACGTCTTCAACAAAATCAACAAAAGATGGAACAAGGACAACATGAGATTAAGCAAGAATTCTTAAAAGCGGATGCTAGGCAATCAAAATTTGAAGACCGAATGGCAAAAATGTTTGAAGCAATCATGTGTAAACCCTATTCCTCGGGTGGTCTTCCTAGTGATACTGTAAAACGCGCATGCTTTTACCATGAACAGTAACATTAAGATCGTACGTCGCAGATTAAAACCTTCCTTATATAGTATGATCACATTCACGTGCTATTATTTAAGTAGTACATACGTGTATAAACATGATAAGTATCGATTACGTACGAACACATGATAAGTATTTAACAGTAATTAATCACGAACGTAATTAAAACGCGAGGTAATATTAATTATGTATATATGTAATTATTACGCACAAGAATAAATAATATATTTAGTCACGATCAGAAACTAATTAAATTACGTAAACTACGTAACACGTAATCACGGACATTTTAACACGATTATTATTATTACGTGTATTTAATTAACACGACAAGTAATCAAGTAAATAACATTTACGTAGAAAACGTATGAAAATAACTATGGAGAATTATGACATTTTAAACACGACTACGCACGACATTTTTTTTACAAGTCGCGAATAATTAATAAGAAAACTAAATGGACTGTGTTGGGCCGCTAGGACAAGTAATAAGAAGAAAGCCAGTTGGGCCGAAGCCCATATGTTAACCAAACCGGCCTAGAATAAATATAATATGGGGTGTAGGGTTTATTTTTGGACTAGTTATATCACACAAATAAAACCCTAAACCAAATACATGCCGTCATTCTCCTTTTTTTTTTCTTTCTGCCGTGAGTCTCATCATCAAGAACAAGAAATGTGGCTTTCAATCCAAGAGTAACAAAGATGACATTATTTTGAAGTCCTAAACCCTAAACAAGAAGTAAGTAAAAACCCTAATTCGTTTTATATTTTTTTTTCTTTCTTGAATCTGATTTCTTGGGGTATTTAAAACATGTTAAACGAATTATATAAGGTGGGATGTGTTTTAGATGTTGCTATGCTCGTTTAGCACACAAACCGAGACCTTTAAGGTCTCGGTGGTATTTTTCCCCACCAGCCGCAAGGCCTGGTGGTTTGGCCTAACAGTGGCGACCAATGAGTAAGCAGGGGGAAGCGGACCCTGCGCAGTGGCAGCCATGGCTACTGCTGCCAGCGGGTGTCTTGCTCGGCCAGTGGGAACCCACGGCTGGGCAGTGGGAATCCACGGTGGTCAGTCCCCACTGGCGGTGGGAGATCATCACTGCCAGGGTTAACTGAAACTAAGGGGCTGTTTGGGAAAGGGCTCATAAACAGAGTTAAGGGTACGTTTGGCAGTGGGTTTAACAGGTTTAAGGGGGTGTTTGGTTAACAGTTTAAAAGACATTAAGGGGCTGTTTGGTTCGGCTTATTTAAATACATAACACGAGTTTCACCTTTTAAATTAATAAGACACGGGTTCGGTTTTTCGATGCGTTTTAATAAAAGAATACAAGAGTACGTGTTTTATTTTACGGGATTATTTTACTTTACATTACGTATTTATTTTACAAGGTAATTAAATTAATAAGACACGACTTATAATTACAAGATTATTTATTTCAAGTTAATTAAATTAATTTAACATGCTATATAATTAATTTAATTAAAACATGGACTTAGGTTATTATTAATAATTAATAATACATGATTTACCCTAAGTATTTTGATCTATTTAATTTAGACAATAGTGATTAATTAAATATTAAACCATGACTTATAATTAATTAATTCTCATGACTTAGGTTATATTAATATAATTAATAATACATGTTTTAACCTAAGTATTTAACCTTATTTAATTAAAAACAAGATATATTTAATTAAATACTTTTAACCTATAGTTATTTAAATGACATGTAATAATTAATAAACTATACGTTATATCAGTATGACTTCGAATATTAATCAGTAGACACTTAAGCTTATTTATTAGCTTATTTAACCAGCTTATATCTATTTTTGGAAACTTTCTATTTTTGGAAACTTTCTATTTTTGGAAACCTGCTATTTTTGGAAAGTTACTTAATATTGCTCAGTAAGCATAATAATACATGAAATACCAGGAATACTTAATCAGATTAATCAGAATATGAGATAAACACATATTAAAGCTTAAAACAGTAAAACATGACTTAAAACATATAAAATAAGTTAAGACAAGACATGAAACCCCGTACGTATTCAGTGATTCGATACTTATACACGTGTGTATTCATGTAGCGTTAGTGATCCAGAAGTAGAGTCTTTCTTCCGTTCATTCACTGGACTTGAGGTACGGATTCCCGTCCTTTCAGTATGGACATTCTTTCCTTATTAGGATTTCCCCGTATGCAGCCAACTGTTTTCCTCAGTATTTGTTTTATTGTTTTGAACTGCTTATGTTTAATTAGCATAATCTATAGCCATATACAAGCATGACCAGTTTCACCTAGTTATGGAGGTACCATAACCATAACATTGGAGGCACCAATGTTATGACTTCCCCACGGCGGAGTGATTGCTCGTGGCGTCCCTTTCAGTTTTGGCCATATTATTATATCATGTGGGGCGTATGGGTGCATCCTAGTTACATGTTTATTCAGTATTTCATGGTGAATGTGGTGTGTGCCTTGCATCCTTCACAAGGAGTTGATCCCTCCTACCCAAACCAGTATATTAATTAGAGGCATCCCCTCTAATCAGCATGATGAGGTCATCCCTCCAAGTATTCATGCATGTGACCTTTTCATGACCTATATGGGCTATGGTATATTTATGTTAAAATAGTTTTCATAAGATAAACATAAGGCTTTTCAAACTATAAAACCAGTCTTCTTAATACTTAACCAGTTTACTCAGAACTTAGTCTTCCGCTGTTATATGTTACATGCTTATCCTATTTCATGCTATATTGTATATCCGTGCACTGAGCGTTTTGCTCAGCCGTTACTTTCCTTTCCATGTCCCAAAACGGCAGGTACCCAAGACTCGAGCATTTGGAGGACATGCATAGGATGGAAGCTGCCATAGACTTCTTCTCCTGTTTCCTTCATATATTTATGCTTGTTTAGTCTTTCATTCAGTTCATTTACTTTGTTATGTTTTGGGCTTATGTTTGGGAACCGATGTTTGATTCCGGTTTTCCCTATGGTCATGTATGTTTTATTACATATTACCTTGCATGCTTTGATAACACGTCATAATTACGCGTGACATTCCATTTATCAAAATGGGGTGTTACAATTATGGTATCAGAGCCAAGGCTTCGACCTGTAGGCTCTAAAACTTGACCTGTGACTAGTGGGTAGTCACCAGGAGCTTCCTATGTCAACGCTTGTTATTCCACGTATTGACGTTTTCAGCACCTTGTTGTTTTAACCATGATGTTTTCACCAGTATCGTTTTACCAATATGGAATGAACAACCGTCATCCATATTTAGTTATGTGTCAGTGTCTATGCATGATGTTCCTAGTTAACTGTGATTATGTGAACTGAACCCCAGTAGTTCATAATTTTCACATAAAATTTTTTCTGTTAAGTTTTGACAATGACTTTTAATTATTTATGTTTCATGCATTCATGAATTTATATCATATGTCATCTATTGCAGGAATTTTGACTAAGTAATGGTTGGTACAGGACTGGCCCTATTTAGTCGCATGTGCTTTTATCGAAACTTTTAATTTTGGGACCGACCCATAGGCGTCCCCTCGCCATGTCTTTTGTTTTGGAACCGACCCATAGGCGTTCCCTCGCACATATAAAGGTTTTATAAACTACATTACGCATTCATGCACTATTTTTCTTGCATAAATTTTTTTTTCTCATGATTTAAATTGGCATAATTTTTTTTTTCATGTCCCATCATAAGTTATTATGTTTTTATGTCAAGTATGCCTTCATACTGTCATGGTTAACTTCAGTTTCATGCTGATTATGTTATACACTTCTTCGTAATAGATGGTATCATGTTTCCTCATGATAATTTCGTCTTCATGTTGATAATGTTTCACGCCTCTTTTGTTATTTACGTTGTCCTGCAAGACATTGTTAGATTTCTTGAATCATGCTTTCATGATAGTCATGGTTGGTTTCCATGGATCATGCTGTCAGGCAAATCATCGTTGAATTTTGTGTAACCACACTTTAGCGTTTCTCTATGCAACCAGAATGATGTCTATGCTAATACTGCCAGGTTATAATGATGGTTTTCCTAACCGTTTAACTGGTTTACTTTCCTTAAATCATGACAAATGATCGAGCCCGTACCGATCATTTCATGTGCATTCCATGTGTACTCCACGTACCGTATTTCATGTGTATTACATGTACCTTAATCCATGTGTATTCCACTTGCAATACTTCACGAGTATTCGCTAGTCGATTCTAAATCACCTCAGGCGTATGTTCACTTGCTGATATGCTACAAGATTGTCGATGCCGCTCATAGCTTGGAGATGTTACTGAAGGTTGATGCTGCTAATGTTGGGAGACACCACGAGATGTTGATGCTGATGCTGTTCACAACCTGGAGATCCTAAAAGACGAAGACAAAGGCGTCAGAGCAAAGCAATTGGACGAGAAGATGCTTCACCATCAGACAATTCCCATCAATCATTGTCCCAAATCCATAGTTACATGTCACACGTCGTTCGGCTGTCATTTCAGCCATATGAGTGCAAACCGGTACCAGCCGGCCACTCAGCTAAATAGTTACATGAGTCACGGTCATGAGAATGACCGTCATGGAACCGACAGACAAGATGATAGTAACCACTACTATGACAGCAACTATCCTAGAAATCGCAACCGAGGCTCCGGCCACGGACGTGATCAGACATACAAATGATCAGTAGTCCAACCTATCCGCCAATTCTGGCATATTAACCTAATATTTGTAGTTCTATTGTTTCACATCTCGAGACACATGTCAAGACATCAGTCAAGACACATGTCTCACGTATACTTTCTGAGGACACATGTCAAGATACCAGTCAAGACATATGTCACGCTTACATTTCTCAAGACACGAGTCAAGACACATGACTCACGTCTAATTATGGAACATTTCTAAGAAATTCAGTACCCTCCAAGGGTATATCTATGTTGTTGTGCCATGTATTAATCAGGCCACAAGAATTTCAATACCATTATCGGCGCATCAGTGAGAACTGTCACATTGCCGATGTCACTTTCATTTCTTTCACCATAGTTCATATATTCATGACCATGAAGGACGCCTTTCGTATTCCCACGTATATGAAGGTTTTCCTTCATCTTAATGATGAGATCTAAGCTGCTAACGCATTTCCTCGGACAGACACGAGACAAATTTTATCCAAATTATGGACTATGAACATCACACCATGCTACGATTCATAATTATGTACAGTAATGTTCAGGCTCCTGAATACATTCAGCTTGATTTTCCATCAGGAAAATCCGTACAAATTATCTACGCTTACAAGCAGGTTCGTTGTTAGCCATGGTCGCTAAAATTTTCTAGCTGTCAGTAAGACACGACTACTTAAGTCCTTTTACGCATAGCCAGTTGATTATTCCAAATCTTCCTATACATTCCAGAAGAACCTACAAGGAGAAGGATGGTACCATGAGATTATGTGTCGACTACCGTCGACTTAAACAAATCACCATTCATGACCGTTATTCTCCTCCACGTATTGACGACATGTCCAATCAACCGTATAGTGTTAATCACTTTTCCAAGATCAAACTCACGATCATGCTGCCAACAGTGACGAGTGAAAAAGCAGGACATGTCCATGACTGCTATTCGTACACGACTCGGTCATGCTAGATTTATGATTTTGAACTAGTCTCATCAATGCTCCAACCGCATTATGGACTTAATAAATTGAGTTTCCATGAACTCCTAAACAAATTCATCAGCGTTTTCATTGAAGATAACCTGATTCCCTCTAAGCCTAGAGAAGAACAGGAAGACACTATCTGCACTATGTTGCAAATTCTATGACAAGAGAAATTCTACCCTGGAAAATTTTTTTTTCCAATATCAATTCTGTTTGATTACAGTGACACACTGAATCACATGGGTTTCTATGTTTAATCTTACCATGACTCAACTTATGCGTAAAGAAGAGAACCCTACACTACATTAGGTGTTCTAGAAAATTATACGCTAGGAGAAGTCTAGATTCAGAGACTCAGAGTTTCGCAAACTCCTAGGTATCAAGTTCTACGAAGCAAGATACATTTACGTTCATATCTAGGTACCTGACATACCAACAGGTTAAGATAGGACACCAACAAACTGGGATGTTTTCATCATATGAAATTGTGAATCGAAAAGGGACGAGATCTCCATGGATTTTAGTTACCAGATTTCAGCAAACTCAGAAGAAGCATGATGCTATCTGGGTTATTGTCAACAGTTGATCAAGTCTGCAGAATCCTTACATCCGTACGGATTTCAGAACCAACAGATTGAACGAACATGTTCCAGCCAAGGCTCATCTGATCACTTGGCAATCCCTCAGCTATCGGGTCAGACAAAGATTCGTAATTGTACTCCTAACTTACTTCACGTCTTCATTCTAATTCCACGACTTGCTTTCGTGCTCACGTTCATGACACTATTCACGTTCATGATCATATTTTGGCTTACGATTTTACGTTCATTTCTTTTCTCGTTCTGGGAAGTTTACAAGAACTTGTGAGATCAGACCCAAGTTTAGTATAACTCTCCATCATCAGATAGACGTTTCACGTCAGATTCCACATCTCACCTTGTAGCGTTTGGCGTTACCGCCATTATATTCTATGATCACGATATGTCTCACATGTCATGTTCATTCCACGTTCCTCATATCATGATCAGGATATGTTACACGTATCATGGATCACGATATGTTTACTCATACTACACTCGCCATATCTCCACGTAGCACGTTCAAAATTTTTCACGTATCACGTTCTAAATTTTTCACGTACTACATTTCTTTATGTCTCGCGCATCGTTTCTAATTATCAGTTAAATCAGATTGTCTTGCATCGTAACGTTTCAGTTACCCTTGCAAGTTAACTCTTATTTTCCACGATCGAATTTAGGGGATCTACCTTCCGTTGATAACCAAGAATTTCTTCGTATTCCAAGTCAAGGTCAGGAGGACCAAGATTTATCATTAGTGTCAGGATCTTCTGAAGGAACCGTTCCAAGAGGAAGGCCACTTGGAAACGGACAAGTTCATCCGGACTTCTTATCCATTTTTCTTTTATCGATTAGATTTGTCCTTTCAGTCATGTCACGTTCCATGTCTTTTCAAGACATGTCACGTTCCATGTTCCCTTCTACCATGTCACCTTCATTTCCGTTATTTTGCATACCTTTCCAGTTTGATTCGGGTATGTTTCGCTTCCAGTTACTTTATCTATAATCGGGGACGAATTATTCTTTTTAGGGGGGAAGAATTGTAAAACCCGCATGCTTTTACCATGAACAGTAACATTAAGATCGTACGTCGCAGATTAAAACCTTCCTTATATAGTATGATCACATTCACGTGCTATTATTTAAGTAGTACATACGTGTATAAACATGATAAGTATCGATTACGTACGAACACATGATAAGTATTTAACAGTAATTAATCACGAACGTAATTAAAACGCGAGGTAATATTAATTACGTATATATGTAATTATTACGCACAAGAATAAATAATATATTTAGTCACGATCAGAAACTAATTAAATTACGTAAACTACGTAACACGTAATCACGGACATTTTAACACGATTATTATTATTACGTGTATTTAATTAACACGACAAGTAATCAAGTAAATAACATTTACGTAGAAAACGTATGAAAATAACTATGGAGAATTATGACATTTTAAACACGACTACGCACGACATTTTTTTTACAAGTCGCGAATAATTAATAAGAAAACTAAATGGACTGTGTTGGGCCGCTAGGACAAGTAATAAGAAGAAAGCCAGTTGGGCCGAAGCCCATATGTTAACCAAACCGGCCTAGAATAAATATAATACGGGGTGTAGGGTTTATTTTTGGACTAGTTATATCACACAAATAAAACCCTAAACCAAATACATGCCGTCATTCTCCTTTTCTTTTTTTCTTTCTGCCGTGAGTCTCATCATCAAGAACAAGAAATGTGGCTTTCAATCCAAGAGTAACAAAGATGACATTATTTTGAAGTCCTAAACCCTAAACAAGAAGTAAGTAAAAACCCTAATGCGTTTTATATTTTTTTTTCTTTCTTGAATCCGATTTCTTGGGGTATTTAAAACATGTTAAACGAATTATATAAGGTGGGATGTGTTTTGGATGTTGCTATGCTCGTTTAGCACACAAACCGAGACCTTTAAGGTCTCGGTGGTATTTTTCCCCACCAGCCGCAAGGCCTGGTGGTTTGGCCTAACAGTGGCGACCAATGAGTAAGCAGGGGGAAGCGGACCCTGCGCAGTGGCAGCCATGGCTACTGCTGCCAGTGGGTGTCTTGCTCGGCCAGTGGGAACCCACGGCTGGGCAGTGGGAATCCACGGTGGTCAGTCCCCACTGGCGGTGGGAGATCATCACTGCCAGGGTTAACTGAAACTAAGGGGCTGTTTGGGAAAGGGCTCATAAACAGAGTTAAGGGTACGTTTGGCAGTGGGTTTAACAGGTTTAAGGGGGTGTTTGGTTAACAGTTTAAAAGACATTAAGGGGCTGTTTGGTTCGGCTTATTTAAATACATAACACGAGTTTCACCTTTTAAATTAATAAGACACGGGTTCGGTTTTTCGATGCGTTTTAATAAAAGAATACAAGAGTACGTGTTTTATTTTACGGGATTATTTTACTTTACATTACGTATTAATTTTACAAGGTAATTAAATTAATAAGACACGACTTATAATTACAAGATTATTTATTTCAAGTTAATTAAATTAATTTAACATGCTATATAATTAATTTAATTAAAACATGGACTTAGGTTATTATTAATAATTAATAATACATGATTTACCCTAAGTATTTTGATCTATTTAATTTAGACAATAGTGATTAATTAAATATTAAACTATGACTTATAATTAATTAATTCTCATGACTTAGGTTATATTAATATAATTAATAATACATGTTTTAACCTAAGTATTTAACCTTATTTAATTAAAAACAAGATATATTTAATTAAATACTTTTAACCTATAGTTATTTAAATGACATGTAATAATTAATAAACTATACGTTATATCAGTATGACTTCGAATATTAATCAGTAGACACTTAAGCTTATTTATTAGCTTATTTAACCAGCTTATATCTATTTTTGGAAACTTTCTATTTTTGGAAACTTTCTATTTTTGGAAACCTGCTATTTTTGGAAAGTTACTTAATATTGCTCAGTAAGCATAATAATACATGAAATACCAGGAATACTTAATCAGATTAATCAGAATATGAGATAAACACATATTAAATCTTAAAACAGTAAAACATGACTTAAAACATATAAAATAAGTTAAGACAAGACATGAAACCCCGTACGTATTCAGTGATTCGATACTTATACACGTGTGTATTCATGTAGCGTTAGTGATCCAGAAGTAGAGTCTTTCTTCCGTTCATTCACTGGACTTGAGGTACGGATTCCCGTCCTTTCAGTATGGACATTCTTTCCTTATTAGGATTTCCCCGTATGCAGCCAACTGTTTTCCCCAGTATTTGTTTTATTGTTTTGAACTGCTTATGTTTAATTAGCATAATCTATAGCCATATACAAGCATGACCAGTTTCACCTAGTTATGGAGGTACCATAACCATAACATTGGAGGCACCAATGTTATGACTTCCCCACGGCGGAGTGATTGCTCGTGGCGTCCCTTTCAGTTTTGGCCATATTATTATATCATGTGGGGCGTATGGGTGCATCCTAGTTACATGTTTATTCAGTATTTCATGGTGAATGTGGTGTGTGCCTTGCATCCTTCACAAGGAGTTGATCCCTCCTACCCAAACCAGTATATTAATTAGAGGCATCCCCTCTAATCAGCATGATGAGGTCACCCCTCCAAGTATTCATGCATGTGACCTTTTCATGACCTATATGGGCTATGGTATATTTATGTTAAAACAGTTTTCATAATATAAACATAAGGCTTTTCAAACTATAAAACTAGTCTTCTTAATACTTAACCAGTTTACTCAGAACTTAGTCTTCCGCTGTTATATGTTACATGCTTATCCTATTTCATGCTATATTGTATATCCGTGCACTGAGCGTTTTGCTCAGCCGTTACTTTCCTTTCCATGTCCCAAAACGGCAGGTACCCAAGACTCGAGCATTTGGAGGACATGCATAGGATGGAAGCTGCCATAGACTTCTTCTCCTGTTTCCTTCATATATTTATGCTTGTTTAGTCTTTCATTCAGTTCATTTACTTTGTTATGTTTTGGGCTTATGTTTGGGAACCGATGTTTGATTCCGGTTTTCCCTATGGTCATGTATGTTTTATTACATATTACCTTGCATGCTTTGATGACACGTCATAATTACGCGTGACATTCCATTTATCAAAATGGGGTGTTACAGATACCATTGCAAACCCGAAGGAAGAAATGAAGGTTATTAATACACGTAGTGGTAAAACTTTCAATGAACCAATCTCTCGTCCAAGTACTTCTACGGAGAAGGAAATCGAGAAAGAGCCCGAGGTGATGGTCGAAAAGGAGCATATCACAAGCCCACGAAGTACCGCTCATACCACACCTACGGTTGAACCAATACCAATCATGGAACCCGAGATTCTAAGGCCGTTGCCTAATGTCCAACCCACACCACCCTTACCTTACCCTTCGAGACGACACAAAGAGAAATTGAAAGAACGTAACAAACAACAAATCGAGCTTTTTATAAAAATGTTTCAACAAGTTCATTTTGATGTAAGTTTAGCCGACGTGTTGTTATATATGCCTCATTTCGCTTCCACTTTTATAAGTATGATGAATGATAAGGAAAAGCTTTCAAAGCTTGCTAATTGTTCTTGGTTTATCTTAACTGCATACCAGAAAAAGTTGGTGACCCCAGAAAGTTTCTCATTCCTTGTGATATACAAGATATGAAAGAATGCCTCGCCTTGGCTGATCTTGGTGCGAGCATTAATTTGATGCCATTTTCCATTTGGAAATCTCTTTCGCTTCCGGCTCTTACTCCTTCGAACATGTCTATCTAGATGGTCGATCATTCTATGATTTTAGCATGTAGATTAGCCGAGGATGTTTTCGTGAAAGTGGGGAAGTTCTACTATCCCGTTGATTTTATAGTAGTTGACATCCCCGCGGATCCTCAAGTTCCTCTAATTTTAGGTCGCCCATTTTTAGACACCTCGAGATCACTTATCGACGTTCATGCAAGAACTATTACTTTGAGATTCAACGAAGAGGAACTTGTTATAAACGCTACTCAAAACTCGAAACCTTCTCATGTTTATGCAATCGCTGACCGTCAATCACATTGACTTAGTTGATGTGGTTTGCGATGAGTTTTCACAAGAAGTGTTAGGTTTTTTCGATAGCTCGTCAAGTGGCAATCCCACTATTTTGGATCCGATTCTTGCTAATTCTACACCAAATCTCACTCCATTCCAAGGAGGCGATTTTACTTCAAATGAAATCGACAATGAAGATGAGGTGACAATTGGTAATGATACTCTTATTCCACCATTTCTTCCGTCGATGGAAGTTATGAGTGTTGAACAAAATTATTCAATCGAGGAACCTCCTATCCTTGAATTGAAAGATCTTCCATCTCACCTTGAATACGCATTCTTGGAAGGTGATGACAAATTGTCGGTTATTATTGCAAAAGGTCTTGCTAATGATGAAAAAACCGCGCTCTTGAAAGTTCTTAAAGCTCATAAAGGGGCAATTGCGTGGAAAATTTCCGACAATAAGGGTATTGACCCAAAATTTTGTACTCACAAGATTTTAATGGAGGAGGACTACAAACCCGCAATTCAAAGTCAAAGAAGGGTAAACCCCAAAATTCACGATGTCATCAAAAAGGAATTTTTAAAACTCCTTGACGCGGGAATGATTTATCCTATCTCGGATAGCCCATGGGTGAGCCCAATCCATTATGTCCCTAGAAAGGGAGGAATGACCGTTGTGCCCAATGAAAACAACGAGTTAATTCCCACTCGTGTTGTGACCGGTTGGAGGGTGTGTATTGACTACCGAAAGTTAAATGACGCCACTCCTAAAGACCACTTTCCTTTGCCCTTCATGGATCAAATGTTGGAGCGACTCGCGGTAAATGAATTCTATTGCTTTTTAGATGGTTTTTCCGGTTACTTTCAAATCCCTATCGACCCTCGTGTCAAGAGAAGACTACGTTTACGTGTCCTTATGGAACGTTTGCTTATCGTAGGATGCCTTTCGGACTTTGCAATGCACTGGGTACGTTTCAACGGTGTATGATGGCTATTTTTCACGATATGATTGAGAAGTCGATGGAAGTGTTTATGGATGACTTTTCGGTGTTTGGTAATTTGCTCATGTCGTGTTTATCTAATCTCGAGCAAATGTTAAAACGTTGTGAAGAAACCAATCTTGTCCTTAATTGGGAAAATGTCATTTTATGTGTAAACAAGGAATCATCTTAGGACATAAGGTCTCGAAAGCGAGGATTGAGGTCGATAAAGCTAAGGTAGACGTTATCGCCAAGTTACCTCATCCCAAAACCGTTAAGGGAGTTAGGAGTTTCCTAGGCCACGCGGCTTTTATCGTCGTTTCATCGAAGACTTTTCATAAATCTCTCGACCTATGACACACCTTCTCGAGAAGGATGCTCCTTTTAATTTCAATGAGGATTGTGTTAGAGCTTTCGAAACTCTCAAAAGGAAAGTTACCGAAGCTCCCATTCTTGTTTCTCCTAATTGGGAATTACCCTTTGAAATCATGTGCGATGCAAGTTATTATGCTATAGGGGCCGTCTTAGGGCAACGTTATGAAAAACATTTTCGTCCTATCCACTATGCTAGTAAGACGATGACCGAGGCTCAATTAAAGTACACCACAACGGAAAAGGAATTCCTTACAGTGGTCTATGCTTTTGAGAAATTCAGACCTTATCTCGTCTTAACTAAAAGCATCGTGTATACCTACCATTCAGCTATCAAGTAACTCTTAACTAAGCAAGATGCTACCCCGAGATTGCTTCGTTGGATGCTCCTCCTCCAAGAATTTGATGTCACCGTGCTTGAAAAAAAAGGAGCCGAGAATCTAGCAGCCGATCATCTCTATCGTCTAGAAGATCCTCACAAAGATGTTTTTGAGAACAAGGAAATCACCGAAACATTTCCTCTCGAGACTCTCGGTGTAGTGAATTCTAAAGACACCACCCCATGGTTTGCCGACATTGCAAATTACCATGCGGGCAACTTCATAATAAGGGTTTTTGACAACACAACAAAAGAGAAAATTCTTTCGTGACGTCAAGTTCTATTTTTGGGACGACCCTTATCTCTTTCGGGTTTGTGCGGATCAACTCGTTCGACGTTGTGTTTTTGGTGCCGAAGCTTCTAACATCCTTAGAACTTGTCACGAGGGACCCACATGTGGTCACCACAGTGCTAATCTAACGGCTAAGAAAGTGTTCGATGCCGGCTTCTTTTGGCCTACTATCTATCGTGATGCATACGCACTTGTGAAGTCGTATGATTCGTGCCAACGTCAAGGAAAATCATCTCAACGTCATGAAATGCCGCAAAATATAATTCAAGTGTGTGAGATTTTCGACATTTGGGGCATAGACTTTATGGGGCCGTTCCCATCGTCTCATGGTAACAAGTATATCCTCGTCGCCGTCGACTACCTTTCTAAGTGGGTGGAAGCTAAGGCTTTACCTACTAATGATGCTCGTGTGGTAGTGAAGTTTTTGAAGCAACTATTCTCTCGGTTTGGAACCCCTCGCGCTATTATAAGCGATCGTAGAACCCATTTTTGTAATGACCAATTCGAGAAGGTCTTAAAGAAATAAGGAGTTACTCATCGTCTTTCTACGGCTTATCCCCCGCAAACGAGTGGGCAAGTCGAGGTTTCAAACCGAGCTTTGAAGAGGATTTTAGAGAGGTCGATAAGAGAAAACCGTGCTTCATGGTCCGACAAACTCGATGACGCTTTATGGGCCTTTAGGACCGCTTATAAGACACCTATCAGTTGTACTCCTTATAAGTTAGTCTATGGGAAGAGTTGTCATTTTCCCATTGAATTGGAGCATAAGGCATATTGGGCCCTTAAGCATGCCAATTTTGACTTGAAGACCGCGAGAGATCACCGAAAAATACAATTGAATGAATTGGATGAATTAAGAGATAATGCTTATGAAAATTCATTAGTTTTCAAGAAAAGACTAAAAAGTTTCATGATGCAAAGATTAAAAACCGGTTTTTTAACATTGGTGATCAGGTGTTACTTTTTAACTCTCGATTAAAGATATTTTCCGGAAAATTGAAATCTTGTTGGTCGGGTCCTTTCACCATTACACAAGTGTTTCCTTATGGGACCATCGAGCTAGCTCAAAATGATGGTCCTAATTTTAAGGTGAATGGACATAGGCTTAAGCACTACTTTGGTGGGGAAGTTCCTTCATTAGATGACCTCGACCAAGTCACCTTCCCCAATGATAATTAGCATTGAGGGGATCGAGTCGAGCTCATGACTCGGTAATCAAAAACGAGGTACCTCGTGGGGGAGATCCCATGCTTATCCTTTTTATGCTTTCTAATAAATAATGAGAGGGGATTTGTGCCCTTCCAACTCGTTGTCTCGTGGTTGTTTGTGAATGTGTTATCTAGATCATCATCATCACTACAATTGAAGACTCTTGTGTTCGTTTACATGAGCCTCGATCGTTTGCTTGAAGAAGTTTTTCACGAATCCATGAAATATCCTTTATTGTTCTAGCAATTATCTTTTAGCATAATTGATAAATGGCTTTAGATATATTGTTGATCACCCTTTCCATGCTAGATCCTAAGCATTCGATTCTTCGTCTCTAGTATGGGGGTGCTCCACCTTTAGAATCAAAACATTGAGGACAATGTTTAATTTTAGTGTGGGGGGGTGAATAGATACTTGCTTTGCTACGCCCTCACGTGTTCCAACTTTCAATGTTTTGTTTTATTTTGTTGCTAATAAGGCTAAAAATGGCCAAATTTTAAATTTTTCTTAGTTTTAATAAGTGTTTTTAAGACACGAATGTATATTTTCCGATGGGTAGAATAAGAGCTAATTTTTGACTTGATGGGCATTTAGAGCCCTTTACATTCCATAACCCGCTCAAATCAAGTTTTGCTAGATTTTATATAGGGAACTTTAAAACGCGAAAGTCTTAGCTCATTCGGGTTAAGAACAAGAACTTTTCGCAAGTTCCTATAATTGATCCTAGAAAGTTGATAGTTGAGTTTTAGTACACCTTTGTTTTAGGAAAAACAAGGTATAATACGGGCAAGTATTAAACTCGACGATTTAGGAAAACCGACAAGTCGAATAAATGCGGGTTCGTTCTCGAGGAGGTGTGTGGATTAATGTGCCAAAATATGTAATCAAAGGTTTAGGGTAGTGTCGTTTTTAGATGAGAAAAGAAAGAAAAACTAAGACGAGCTACGTAATACAATTAAACTACGACGAAAAACGTAAAACGCGAACGTAAGTACGTACAACGTGAAAAATTAAAAATTTTAAGCTAAAAACAAATTAAAAATGAACAAGTAGTTCAAAATAATATAAATAAGGATAAAAACCCAATAAATATATTTTTAAACCTTTAATTAATTAAATATTCAATTTTAAATGCTAATTAAAGCCCTAAAATTAAATATAATTAATCAAAATGTCCAAAATATGATTTTATTGAACAAATAACTTACTTATATTATTTATAAACTAAAAAGAATTTTTCCTAAATTTTAAACACTATTTTTCTATTTTTAAATTACTAAAAACTATTTTAAAACTAAAATAATTATAAAAAATAATAAAATGATGCCAAAAATAATTTAACAATTTTAAAAATCCTAATTTACTCTAATGAATAGTAGAAAAATGAAAAAGTTTGAAAAATCAAATATTTTTCACTAAAAGACAAAACAGTATACAATTTAAACCCCTAATTAACTTAAATTAATTCTAAAAATTATATAAAAGGTGAACAGTAAAAACTTTTTATACTAGAACTCTTAAAATATTATTCTAAGTCTAGGAAAATTGTTAAATCTGAAAAACAAGTAATTTTGGCACTAAATGCCAAAAACAGAAATAATAAAAGTTAATTAAAAATGCAATAAAACCTAAAAATTACCAAATGAATAGTAAGTAAAAATTTAATTAATCAGAAAAATCAAAAATAAAATAAGAAAAATAACAAAATTGGTTTCAAAGTCTAATTCCCATTTTAGGTCACTAAAGACAAAAAATTAAGAAAACTGACAATGACATGTGATGGAATTTTGTCCTTTTGCTTAGCAGGGGGAACAATTGTGATAGCAGGGGAAACTTTCTTCCCACTGCTAGTGCAATACTTTGGTCAGTTGACCTTTGAGCTTAGGAAAGCTCTTTGGAGGGCTTATTTTTGGACAGCAAGGCACCCCCACACCAGTTGGGTTGTGGGGAGTCTGAGTAAACACAAAAACTAGCAATCACAACACAAAAATCTTCACAAATAAGCCACAAAGTTCCTGATTAAGCATATATGTTTCTGATAAACAGTAGACACCAATTACATGCATAAAAACGAATTCCAAACCTTCATAACTTGAAAATAAGCACACCAAATAGCATACAAGTGATTCACAATCCTTCTATGGCCTATTAACTAGCAGCTTACAAGATTTGATAGCAAGATTCTGTTGATCCCAAACTTAGATCGATTAAGCTTTGTGTATACGAGATTAGATCAAGTACTACACGTAGAGAAACCTTTGCTTATGAATAAAGTAACAAAGTGTTATGCGGAATTAACACTTGATCTAAAACACAAAGATGTTAAACAAACTTTCACTTGTATTAGAATAAATGAACTTGATTACAATGAAAGAGTTTAACTTGCGAATACTTATGAAAACTGATATCTGACTTTAACCTAAAAGACCTTCTTTTATAGAACAAGAAGTCTTGTACAATAAGCTACGAATCAACTATTCTAGGTAAAGATAATAATAGAAAATACAATGTTGTGCTTATCTTTACCATTCATAAATAAAGAAACAAATAAACAAAAGATACGTATGAAGATATTCCATCAGTGTCAATCTTCAAGGCTGTCAGCGTTGACTTCTTCAACGTCAACGCTTGGCTGTCAGCGTCCAATGTCATCCTATCAGCGTTGACATTCTTCTTATCAGCGTCTAGTGAACTGACCCATATTTTATTCCCAACAATCCTCCCCTAAACTTGATATCCATTCCAATGATCAAGTTTCTGAATAAAAACTTAAGACTTAGGAGGAATCTTGCAAAAACTTCTTATGTTGGTGATAAACATATCTGATCAAGTCCTTGGCCACGTCACTAGTATAATCAATCTCCAAGGGTGTCTCTAGCATCTTCTCCAACACTTCTTTGGACAAGAAATAGTCAGCATCCACAAGTAAATACTCTGAAAACTTTGTAGAGCTCATATGAAATACACCACAAGTAGAATAAATCCTCCAATGAAGATTACTGAGATCATCTTCAAGATCCTTCCAAATGGCAGGATCTGCTTCTTTTGGACCACACAAAGTCATAAATGTGTTCCAAAGTCTTATTCCATTTGCTGAAGTAGGTGCTTCAGCTGTATACTTGGCCTCTATTAATCTCCATAGATGCACCAAGTCTTCCCTGTCTATGCTTGCAAATATAGAAATAACTGAAGTGAAAGTATGTACCTCCTTTCCAAATCTGCCAATCTTCCAAAATCCACACTCATCTTCATCAAAACTGATGATTGGATTTCTGTCATCTAGAGGTACTACATTTACCAAATCTGAAGCTTCCAATGGAGAAAGCTTGAGATGCTTCCTTATAACACCTTCAGTTGGAAAATACACATCCATGTCTTTAGGAAATTGGAAAGGATCTCCTTTCTTCACTGGTCTTTGTGCAATCCTCATTTCCTTTTGAATCTGCATTTCCTCAGCAAGCTCTTGTTTCCTTTCTTCTGAAAGAAACTTGTAGACATTCTGTTCTTGCACCTTCCTCCAAATAGGATGTGCCCTATACTCTAGCTCCTCAAAAGATAAGGCCAACAACTTCTTTGATGTCCAATTAGGCTGATGACATCTAAGCAACTTATAGTACAACTGCCTTCTATCTCTTTTGAGCCAGGTCTTGACCTCTTGTGCATTAAACCTCATAATCACCTTTATGTCTTCTTGTACCCTAAGAAGAACTTCCAACCCCCAAATTTGATCTGATAAACTCATACCTGGGTTGTCCATGACCTTGTCTTCCCAAGCATGGTACATTCTGGTGATTTCTGGTAGGTCCCAATCAATCTGATTCTTCAACTCACTCAACCTTTCCTTTGCTAGCTCATCCCCATATTCAAGCCTTTCTGGATCCTCAATAATTTGAATACTTGAATCTGAGCTATCACCTTCTTTATCATCACCACTTTCTTCCTCACTCTCAGAAACAACAAATGGTGATCTTCTACTCCTCTTTAAATCTCTTTCCACAAGTTGTGCAGCCATCTGTTCATCAAATGCAATTTGTGCTGCATCTTTCTTTGGAACATCTTCTTCAATTAAAATACCTTTACCTTTGTCTTTTGGATCAATAATTGGTAAAGTGGAAGAAGAAACCTGTGTGGACACATCTTTGATGATTGTTGATGGCTGGAATACATCAACACCACCTGCAACTTTATCAGCGTTCAAGTTACTCCTATCAGCGCCACGATTACCTTTGTCAGCGCTGGATGTGTCAGCGTTCAAACCTGTATCAGCGCCCATTGTTTCTTTGAAAGATCCTTCCAAGTTTAATGGTGTCACCTTGGATGTATCAATGACTGGGTACTTCTTCAAGTTTGTGAGAGCTTCATCAACCTGTAAAGATTCACTAAATTGTGAACTCTTCTCTGAACTCTTCTCACTAGCTGTATGAATCAGCTCATCCTCCTCATCCTCCTCATCCTCCCCTTTGGAAGATTCCTCCATTAGACTCCTGCTACTTGGATTCTCCAAAACAGTCATACGCTCCCTCAAAACTTGGAGTTCACGTCCCTGTTTGTTGACAATTTGTACAAGGCTGACATTTTGCTTTTGCAAGCTAATGACAGCAGCCGTCAATTCAATTATTGTCATAGGTTCCAATCTGCCCTCAGCTAGAATGGGGATTTGACCTCCCAAAGTAGAATCATAGGGCATGGATGAGGTCTTAATGATGTTGGGACTGTCTTGACCAGCTTCTAAGCCTGTGTCAATAGCCCCAGCCTCACCCATGTCACCAGCCACACTGGTGGAGATGGTTCTCTCTGCTACAAGGCTAGGATCACTAGAGGAGAACACTCCAGTAACCCTGTGGCGTTTAGTCAACCTAGATTGTAATGGGGTGGAAGATGAAGTAGATTGTGTGGGTGTTGGTTGGTTAAGGGGTGTTTGGGATTGTTCAGGAATGTTATCAGTGTTGGGATTGGCTGTGTCAGCGCCCACAGTGTGAGTGTCAGCGCTGGGTTGGTCAATGTCCATGTGGTCTGGTGAAGGTAATGGTTCATGAATAGGCTCAAGTTGGGGTTCAGGTTCTGGTTGTGGTTGTGGTTGAGCAGCCTGAATTACTTCAAGCATGGGTTGGGTAAGAGGTATGGATTCGTTTGTGGAGCTCATTTTAGCAAAAATGGTTTTCTGTTGTTTAGGGATCTCATAAAAAGTGTCATGATCCCTAGAACAATATTCTTGTAAATCAAAGACCATTTGCAAAAATCGAGGGTAAGCCAAAGTCATTTTACTTCCCTTGTTTTACACATCCCTTCAAAAATCATTTTTGAAAAATTATACTTAAGCCCACGTGTTATACAAACCAAAGCACTTGCAATTGACCTGTTTATTTCATTAAAAGAAGTACATTTTGGACTTAAGCATTGTAAAAGGACATGTATCAAATATTTCCAGTCAGAGGGAAATTCCTGCTTATGATATTTATTTAAAGTGACATCAGCAGGAATAGGATAACCCAATTCCCTAAGACCTTGTTCTATTGTTGCAATGGCAAGAGTAGTCACACCATCAGCGTCATCAAGACGCAAAGCTTGGCGAACCAAAGCTTCAGTGACCACCCATGTTCTTCCATGAACAGTAGATGTTAATGTGGTCACTCCATTAGCTGTTGTGGAACTAGCAGTGTTCCAAAACTGTCTAATGTGTGCGACAGGGACTAATGGTGTATGAGAAAGTGCATACCTCAATGAAGATGCATTTAAAAATGCCACCATCTGTGAATACTGAGGAAACAAATCATCATCAGCAGTCAAGTAAGCTACCATATTGTGTTGGCTCTTGAACTCCAATGTTAAATTCTTTGAGTTGAATTTGGGTGCCATGTTTGAAAGCTGTTTAGGTTATGTGAGATGGGAAAAATCTAGGAGAAAAATGTTAGACAAGAAAATATTAATACCCAGAATAAAAAGATTAGCCAAATTTATAGGAGAGATGCATGATTTTGATTGGTCAAAAATGAGGCAGTTATATTCAAAGAATAATGATGAAAATATTGAATCAAATATAACTTATCTCATGCATTAATTAAAAGTAACTTCTCCCCAAAATTACGGCCAAAGATTAGTCAAAAATAACAACTGGGTAGGGCCCACTAGGTGTCAACGGTCAAAAATAGCCCATCAGCGCCCAACGGCTATATTTTCTTGTCAGCGTTTGCCTAAAGCCTTGTCAGCGTCACGATTGGACGTAACAGCGTTTGGAGAAAAACTTGTCAGCGTCTAAAAAAATTGTAAAAAGAAAAAGACCTTAACAAAGTAATTTATCCTAAGGGAAATATCTTACAAGTTGATAATAATTACTGGGCGGCAAGCACTGTCCATTTATGCACACTTGCATAAGCAAGATAGACACAAATGTCCTCTAGAGTCCCTTGCTAACCAAAATACTTACCAACAAAGTTATTTCACAAAATTCTTTGTAACTCCCAGGTAAACCCATATCCAAAGTATTCCCAAGTCTCCCATCAGACCACAACCAATTCTAGGCCAAAAATGTCTTGGCAGCATGCATAGGTTGTCACCTTTGCATGCTACAGTGCCTCATGGTTTAGTAAAACTAACCCATACTCACCTGTGGACACAATCTAGAATTGTGATGAGAGTATTATAAGAATACCCAAGAGTCCTAAAGGTTCCTTAAACCTCCCCTTAAACTATGATACATGAGTTCTCAAAATATATATGAACATTAAAAAATTTATGTCAAGATAGGAATATAAATATTCCAACCATCATCCATAAACAAAAACATGTCCAAATAGCTCTTCAAAGATCCATAAGCAACTCTGTATCCAATGGCATAAAGCTACCATCACCTGCACATTTAGATGAAAACCACAAAACTAACATTTGTTGCTGACAGCGTCCCGACAACACTTATCAGCGTTGAAGAAACTCTTGTCAGCGTTAGACAATAATATCTCTAACAACGGCAAAATAACTCTTGACAGCGTTACATTTACCTTTGTCAGTGTGAGAAAAATAATGTGGAAAATCTAAATCATCACAAAGACCAATAACAATGCATTATCCTGTACATACTTTTACAAAAAGGTTCCAAAACACATATTAAGTGAGATTAACCATTCCAATATTTGTTACCAAATATTGAAATCTTCCAGCATCAAAAGGTTTAGTTAATAAATCAGCCACATTATCTTCTGTAGCTACCCTATCTGGTTGTATTAAACCTTTCTCAAAGCAATCTCTTATAAAATGATGTCTAATTTCTATGTGTTTGGTTTTAGAATGATGTACAGGATTTTTAATAATGCATAAAGTACTGTTATTGTCTACAAAAATCTTGGTATGCATAAAATTATACCCATAATCCAACAGCTGGTTCTGAATCCATAAGACTTGTCCACAACAAGCAGCTGCTGCAACATATTCTGCTTCAGTTGTAGAGTTTGCCACCACTGTTTGTTTCTTGCATTGCCAAGATATCAATCTACTCCCAAGAAATTGGCATCCACCAGTTGTGGATTTCCTATCAAACTTGTCACCACCATAGTCACTGTCTGAATAAGCAATAAGGTCCAATGGAGAATCTTTTGGGTACCACAATCCAAGATCTGGGTAACATCTTAGGTACCTAAAAATTCTCTTCACAGCAAAAAGGTGACATTCTTTGGGAGTCACTTGATGGCGTGCACATGCACACACAGCAAACATGATGTCAGGTCTTGAGGCTGTAAGATACATCAATGATCCAATCATTGATCTATAGTGCCTAACATCCACATCCTTTCCAGCTCCAATTTTTCCCCAAGGGTGTTGCCTATCCATAGGAGTGGAAGCCTCCTTCTCATGTGGAGAAAAACCATATTTCTTCAAGATTTCAGCTACATACTTGTCTTGGGAGATGAAGATACCATCTTCTTTTTGCTGAACTTGTAACCCTAGAAAGAAGTTCATCTCACCCATTGCACTCATCTTGAATTTATCTGTCATGAGCTTGGAAAAATCCTCACTCATTTTTGGATCAGTAGACCCAAAAATGATGTCATCAACATAGACCTGCACAAGCAACACATGTTTTCCTTTCTTCTTTGTAAATAGTGTCTGATCTATGGTGCCCCTCTTGAATCCATTGTCCACCAGATATGTAGACAAGGTACCATACCATGCTCTAGGGGCTTGATGAAGTCCATACATTGCTTTCTTCACTCTATAAACCTTGTCTGGATTTTCAGGATCTTCAAAACCAGGAGGTTGCATGACATATACCTCTTCAACAATTGTCCCATAGAGGAAAGCACTCTTCACATCCATTTGATAAACAGTGAAGTTCATACAAGAGGCATAAGCTAGAAAAATTCTTATAGCTTCAATTCTTGCAACTGGTGCAAAAACTTCTTCATAATCAATTCCTTCCTCTTGTGTATATCCCTGAGCTACCAAACGTGCCTTGTTTCTGACCACAATACCCCTTTCATCTTTCTTGTTCCTTAGAACCCATCTTGTCCCAATTGGTCTCACATATCTAGGACAATCAACCAGCTCCCAAACATCCTGTATAGCAAATTGGTGAAGCTCATCCTGCATTGCTTCCACCCAACTTGGTTCCTTGAGAGCATCAAAAATTTTCTTGGGTTCTTCCTGTGACAGAAAACAGGCAAACAAACATGCTTGTACAAGAGGGGTATCAACCTTCTTGTGTATATTGGCAATAAATCCACCAAGACCTTGATGGGATCTTCTTGTCTGAACTGGAGCCATAACATCACCAATGATTTGAGATGTGGGGTGATCCTTTGCTGTGGAAGTGAGAACTCCTCCTTCAAAAAGTCTGGTGTCCTCAACTTCACGCTCCATGTTGCCAATATCTTCTTCAGATTCTTCTTGATCAACAGAAATCTCTTCATGGACATTAGAAGGTCCACCTTGTTCAAAATGGGAAGAGAAAAGATGTGTAAAGGTGTCATCAAACTCTGAACCTTGCTTGTCAGCGTTTGGGCTAACAGTGCTTGAACTATTGTTGTCAGTGTCTGATCCATCAGCGTCTGAATTGCTCTTGTCAGCGCTTGATTTCCCTTTGTCAGCGCCTGAAGAAGTATGCATGTTTGTATTTGGTGGTATCTGAAAACCACCATTATCTTTTCTAGCAGCAGCAGCAGCATAATACTCATCTGTCCATATAGGAAGTGTAACATATTCTTGTGTGGGAGATGATTCAACTGCTGGTGGTCCATCCTCCTTGGCAACCTGTATACCTGAAACATTACCAATTCTCTTTTCCAAAACACTTGAAGTTACCTTCACAATGTCTGGATCAGTAACAGGCATATAATTTAAAGCTCTAGATAAAGGTTCTAAGTCAAACAACCAATTTGGACCACTCTCAGGATCACTAGGTTTACTCTCTAAAAACCTAACATGTACTTTTTCAAGTATACGTTTTTCCTTTTTAATGTAAACCCTATATCCTTTACTCTGCACTGAATAACCCATGAAGTAGCCTTCATCACCTTTTGAATCAAATTTACCTAGGGCCACACTAGTTTCTAACACAACTACATGACATCCAAAAGGCTTGAGAAAGCCAATATTGGGCTTCCTTCCCCAAAGTAATTCATAAGGTGTCTTATTATGTATCTTGTTGACCAATGCCCTATTTTGAACATAACAAGCTGTGTTAACAGCTTCAGCCCAAAAGGCTATAGGAAAGTGGGCATCAGCCAACATGGTTCTGGCTGCTTCAATAAGGGTTCTATTCTTCCTTTCAGCAACCCCATTTTGCTGTGGGGTTCTAGCAATGCTAAACTGCCTAGTAATCCCTTTCTTGGCACAAAAATCATCTAGCAACTGATTTCTAAACTCACCCCCATTGTCACTTCTAATAATCTTGACCTCATTACCATTCTTCTTTTCAATTTGGGTAATGAAATTAATCAGACTCTGGGCAGTTTCACTTTTCTTGGCTAAAAAGAAAGTCCATGTAAACCTAGAAAAATCATCAGTGATAACAAAACAATATGATTTACCCTTCAAACTTTCTATATTAGTTGGACCAAAGAGGTCCATATGCAATAAGTGAAGTGGTTTAGAACTAGAGTGCACCTGTTTAGACCTGAATGAGACCTTGTGCTGCTTGCCCTTAAGACATGCAACACAAGAGTGGTCATTGTGGAAAGCCTTTTCAGGCAAACCATCAACTAAACCAAGCCTCACAAGTCTATTGATATTCTTAAAGTTTATGTGCCCTAATCTCCTGTGCCAAAGATTACTTTCATCTACTGAGGCTTTAGCATACAGACATGACATTTTATTATTTATCTTAATTCCATTAAGATTCACATTATATATGTCTTTATGCCTTGGTGTTCTAAAATCTATGTATTTTTCTTCAGGAAGCTTATAATCTTTGCTTAACACCAAGCACTCAGTATCTGTGAAAAGAACCTTATTTTTGTTATCACACACTTGTGATACACTAAACAAATTATAATCCAGTTCTTTTACCAGGAAGACATTCTCAAATCGTAGATTGTTAGTGACAAGGGTTCCTTTTCCTGTGATTGTTCCATAGCCCCCTCCAAAGTATACCTTATCACCATCTTGAATAGGAGAGAAATTGGTCAGATAGTCTTCCTTTCCTGTCATGTGCCTTGAGCATCCACTATCCCAGTATCCATAATCATTGATCTTCTTCTGAATGCCCTGCACATAAAGAAAACACATTAGTTTTCTTTGGGAACCCAAGCCTTGGAAGACTTGGATTCATTTGGTTGTTCAACAAGAACATACTTGGTTCTCATAACAACCCCATTTTCATCCCTGTTTGAATGAAATTCCCAGTTAACCCCAATTGGTGTTGACAATGCCTTTGAAATATAATGAAACCTGTTGCATGTCATAGAAATACCAGTAGAATTAGGGTTTTGGTCTTGTTTTGGTCTCCATGTTAAGCTAGTAGAAGCTTTAGACCTATTTCCCTGTGGTTGCAAATACCTAGGTTTAGCAGTGTGTCTGTCAGCGCTGAAATTTCTCTTGTCAGCGCCCCGATTGCTCTTATCAGCGTTGAACCTAGGGTTTGCTACAGGAACCCATTGCCTATTTGACCAAGTGTTTGACTTTTGAAAAGGTCTTAGGCTTTGTGTGTTAGACCCTCTAGAAAAGAATGGGGCTGGTCTAACAACTTGTGAACTTTTGTTCACAAAGGTATTGGGTCTGACATTGTTTGACCTATGTTGACTTTTGTCAGCGCTGAAATGGTTCCTATCAGCGTTGACATTGGAAGCGTTGACACATTTGTATGCCAAATGTGAGAAGCTACCACATGTGTAACAAGCTTTTCTAGACATAGTCTTAGGTCTAGAAGCAAAGAAGCCTGTTCCATGGTTACTAACTTGGCTTTTTGGTGACCTAGTATTTCTATACATCTCAGCATACTTAACACTAGGTTTTCTAACAGTTTGTGGGCCAAGGTCAACAGCTTTGCCAGTGGTAGGGTGTGTGATCTTAATAGGTTTAGGATCATAGGACTCCACAATTGGTATCATGTTTGGTGTGGGCTCATTTGGACTTTCACACAACAACCCTCCCTTAACAAACAAGGTGTGGTTAGCTTTCTTCCACTCATCTAGGTCAGTCAGCTTTTGCTTGTATTCCTCAACTGGGGAAGTCACTCTAGGTGGAGGAATGAATTCCTCCTCTTGGCATTCTGGCAAGCCAGTCCAAGATAAGTCCTTTGATTGGACACCATAGAAATCCCCAGCTGGTGGTGGAACACCAGTATAGTTATTCATCCCAATCCCACTCATATCCTTAGAGTCTCTTTGTTTACTAACACACTCTCCTAGGGATTGTGTGGCCTTATCAAATCTCTGGATTTTAAGACTCACATTATCTTTATTTTTGTTAGCCTCCTCTAACTGAGCTATCAAATCAAGATTAACCCTATTTACTATATCTTGAACATCCTTACTCTGATGTAACTCATGTTTTAAGATATTTATTTGATCCTTTAAATCAAACTCCATTTTCTTATACTCAGCTACTGTCTTTTCTGTTTGGGTAAGAGCAATTTGATAATTAGATACTTTGCATCTTTCAGTACTTGCCTCATCTAATAATTTAACTATCTCTTGTTTTAATTTTTCAGTATTTAAACGACAACCCTTAGAACAGAAAGCATCATCATATACCTCATTATCTGATGAAGAGGAGGAGTGTGCCATGAGAGCATATTCAACATGCTCGTCTTTAACTTCAGCAACCAAATCTCTGTCCTCTTCCTCATTCCTAGCCATCCAGCTCCAATCCCATTCTCCAACACCATCAATTTGTTGAACAGCAACCATGGCCTTGGGATCTGGGCTCTTAATCATTTGGCTTGAAGGCTTCCCAGCATCAGATCTTCTTGGAGATCTACATTCCCTCATAAAGTGCCCCATCCTATGACAGTTGTAGCACTCAACCTTGGACTTGTCAAATCCAGCAACATCCTTAGCATTAAAGGTCATCTTCTTCTTGAACCTTTTATTGAACCTGTTTGCTCTTAAACTTACAAGAGCCATAGTCCACTTGATGTCCATTTCTTCCAATTGTTCATCACTTATCTGCTCAAGATCTTCATATGTAATCCTTGAATCACTGGGCAAAGAAGCAATGAATGCACACACAGTATCTAGATCAAAACCAGCAGGTTTAATTCTATCAGCGCCATGATTATGTGTGTCAGCGCTTGAGTACAAAGCGTTGACAGGATATGATCCAGCGCTGACAGACTGACATCCAGCGCTGACACCTTGAGATCCAGGGGCTGAATGTCCATAGAAGTTCATGGAATCAAATTGGCCTTCACTTTGTGAGAAGAAGGCCATGTTGCTGCTGGAAGATTTATTATCACTTTCCAACTGCCATTCATTCTCCAACAGTCTTAGTTTGTTGAAGATGTCATCAAACCTTGAGGTCTTGTGGGTATTATTGACAAGAATGGATCTTGTCTCAATCTTCCATACATCTCCAAGGCTTTTGAGAAAAGTAGCATTCAATTCAGGATCATCAATCTGTTTTCCCATGAAGGAAAGTTGACTTGTGATATCAAGAAGTCTACTTCTCACACTGCTGAGATTCTCATTAGGTTGAGCTTTAAAGACAGCATACTCATGCAAGAGTTGCTTCTTCTTCTCTTCTTTTGTGTCAGCATTGCCACCATGTGCTACTTCAAGAGCTTCCCAAAGCTCTTTTGCAGACTCAAAGCGTTTGTACTTGTGCTGATTCTCATGACCTAGGGCATGTTTCAAGATGTTCAAGATTTTCATGTCCACCCTCTTCTTGGCTATATCTTCAACAGCTACAGCTCTCCCATCTCCAGGCTTTTCCACCTTATCAGCTTCTGGACAATTAGGAACAGCTGTCCTTGTGGCAATTGCAGCAGTAATCTTTGCTGCTTTGTCGAATGTGTTCCCATATTCGATAATCTCCCAAAGAGTGTAGTCATGAATAGCTATGTATTGCTCAAAATTGGACTTCCAAAGCTCAAAGTTCCTGGCATCAAACATGGGAATTTTGATACTAGGGTTTGAGAAGTTGTTTTGTAGCAAAGAAGCAGGTTGATCTGTGCCAGACATGATGTTTTTAGGGTTTTGAGAATTTTAGGGTTTTTGGTGTTTTAGGGTTCTTGCGTTACTTAAAGATCAAAAGTTTCTCAACAAGCTCTGATACCACTTGTTGATCCCAAACTTAGATCGATTAAGCTTTGTGTATACGAGATTAGATCAAGTACTACACGTAGAGAAACCTTTGCTTATGAATAAAGTAACAAAGTGTTATGCGGAATTAACACTTGATCTAAAACACAAAGATGTTAAACAAACTTTCATTGTATTAGAATAAACGAACTTGATTACAATGAAAGAGTTTAACTTGCGAATACTTATGAAAACTGATATCTGACTTTAACCTAAAAGACCTTCTTTTATAGAACAAGAAGTCTTGTACAATAAGCTACGAATCAACTATTCTAGGTAAAGATAATAATAGAAAATACAATGTTGTGCTTATCTTTACCATTCATAAATAAAGAAACAAATAAACAAAAGATACGTATGAAGATATTCCATCAGTGTCAATCTTCAAGGCTGTCAGCGTTGACTTCTTCAATGTCAACGCTTGGCTGTCAGCGTCCAATGTCATCCTATCAGCGTTGACATTCTTCTTATCAGCGTCTAGTGAACTGACCCATATTTTATTCCCAACAGATTCAACAAAAACAGTCCATAACAAGCACCTACTGATTTTTGACCATTTTCACCTTTTTATCATGCACAAATGTACAAAACTTGTCCAAACTGAGAGACAATCATACTAAACTTTTAATAACAACCTAAGAGAAGTGTCTAAACAGGTTTTAATTCATAAATTTGTTACAACTTCTGCTTAAAACACCAATCCAAACACCCCTTTAAGTTCAGAAAATCAAAATTTAACAAAGCAAATCCTTTCAAAATACACTCAAACTGATTACAATCCTTCTAAACATGCATAACAATCCAAAACAAGCAATATCCAATACTCAAACAACACTTAACCAGGTTTCATGCAAAAATCACTCAAATCTCATTTTCTAAAAATGAAAACTAGATACAAGGATTTTTACCTTGAGGAACTTACATCCAAGTCCCTCAGTGACTGTATGTCACCTCCAATAGACCCGGGTCTATGCTGGACCTTGGACAAGCTCCAATGGATTCCTGAAAATAGCAATGAACAACAAACAACAAACACTTTCTGATCTTATCAAACCCTTTTGAAACCTTTATCAAACCAACAAACCTGAAACACTTTTTGAAACAAGAACAAATATCAGAAACCTTGGAATCCAATTCCACTTTCACTTCATAGGATCCAAGGGTTTTTGATAAATTTCAAACAAATTTTGAAAACTTTCTGAAAACCTGAAAACAAACACAAAGTGTTCACAAGATATTTTATGGAACTCAGAATTTTTAGCTAAAACCATACCAAACTTTTACCAATCATAAAAGGAAAACTGTTTCTCAAACAAAAACCACTTTATATTGCATAAAAAGGAATTACAAAATTTTGCTAAAAATTCTGGAACCAAGGGCAAGTTACAAACCAACTGCTCCTTTTATTAGCCTAAACAGAAGATTCTAGAGCTAGGAATAAAATAACAATAAGCTAAAACCCTAATGCTGAAAAATCCGAAAATGCCCTTGGTTGATTGACTGAAAATTGGTCAAAAGGGATCATGCATGTGAGTTTGCCAGTTGTTGTTATCCAATCTTGAGCGTTCATTGATGAGTAGGGACCAAGGATTGCTTGTGGGGCGTTCATTATGTCTGGTATTGGGGTTTGGGGATAGTGATGGGTGAAGGGGAAGGACGAATGGGGACCCACAGTCATGTGGTGTTGTTTCTGGGTGAGGGTTTTTGTTGGGAGTGGGGTAAATCATGGATCTGGAAATCATAAGCCAAAACCCCTTTTATTACAAAGGGTAATTAAGGATTGGGTGTTTAGGGTTTATGTGTGATTTGGGGTGGTTTAATCTGTTTTTGGGTGGGGTTAATTTAAAAAGTGTGTTTGGGGGGGGGGGGGGGGAAATTAAGAGTGTTGACTTCATTTGACCAGGTTTATTAAATAAACCTGGTAGGTAACGGGTTACGGGTTGGTTTTGGGTTGGGTAATTATGGGTAGGGTCGGGTATGGTGACGTGGAGGGTGAGGTGTCACAATGTGACTGGGTGAGAAGGTTTGGCTGGTTGGCAGATTTGGTCCCTAAGCTATCCACTCTTCTTCACTTTGTTTTTAATCCCATCAGCGCCCTTTTTGCTTATAACAACTTTTGGAAAGTTGTCAAAAGTGGCACACAAGGTTTATAAACTTTTCCAAGGGCTTCTTTTGTATATTCTTGAAATTTCAAGGACTGGTCTTGTACAATCTTCAAATAATAAGGACCATACTTGTACAATTAACATTTGGAGGGTTAATTGTGACAAGTTCTTCAAAGATGAGGGACTAAATTTGCCAATCTTCAATTCTTCAAGGGTCATTTTGCAAAATCCAAACTTGGGCCCGGTTCATTGTGCGACTTCGTTTCCCGTGTTCATTTTTGAATGGTTCTTGTGATCTTTTGCCAATTCCTCAATATCCGTACCTAAAAATACACAAGTAACAAACACGAGCATATATTTGGCATATTTTATGATATTTTATGCATTTAAAGGCCGTTTTGGACGATGAGACCATGTATAAAAGCAGTCTCATCACTCCCCCATACTAAACCATTGCCGTGCCCTCACGCAATGCTAGAATAAAGTATCAAAGCATCTCCAAAATTCAATTTTATTCACTTTTATGAAAATGATAAACTAGCTACACTACACTATTGCTACTACTTGTGTTTTAGTCATAATGTATGATTTTCATCGCAAAATGGGACGTTTAGGTTCATAGAACAAGAACACGTGAATGCTTTGTTAGAAATAATTTCGTCGTCCTCGATTTTCACCTTAATTCCATGCCAAGCGTGCAACGAGATCATTGTCATTATAAGTTAGTAATGCTAACACTACTCATATGCCCTAATCACGTACTTATTCTCCCATTATTCCTAAGTTGTATCTCTTATATTTTATTTTTGTCTTAATGATCACGAGGATACATTTGACTTATGCGATAATAGAGATTTAGGTCTAAAAATAGAGTCCTAACGGTGTAACTAAGACCATCAAATCAATAACCCCTCCTAATAGACAACGATGTTAAAAAATTAAGTTGACAAGAAGAATCGATAAACACGGTTTTATAACGGTTTTGAACATGAGACTTATTACCAAGACTTTTATACGCCCCCTAACGGAAGGACCTTATTATCTTTGGTTTACCTCCATCTTTTATTCAACTTCGCCATGAAGCTTTTATTATGACTTCGGTCTTGCCTTGCCTTTTATTATCCGCCATCATCGGTGGTTTTATTAGCCAAAGACGTATATCCTCACGCTAAAGCGAATTTTGGATCTTTAAAGCTTCGAAGATTAAGGCTTGATTCACTTTCAATTTTGCATAGATTTTAGGCCTTGTGGGGCTTCAAATTGTTTGCTTGATTTAGGTGAGCACTTGAAATCTTATTATTGGGTGAAGCTTTTGATTATTCGGGTTGCCAATACTTCAAAACCGTGACGCTGGCGATACCTTAATGTCTTCCCAATTTAATTACACGGAAGCTACTAGAAAAGACTAGAAACCCAACAATCCTAACTAAACCGCTAAATCAATATTTATTAAGCAAAAAATATTTACATGCGAAGGGAGAATAAGCAAACAACGAGAACACATGAGTTTTTGAAAGAATACGAGTACTCTACGTTTAGCATAGTAACTTATAATTAACTCTATCATTTCTCGTCCTCATTTAAGAGACTTCGCCTAATGTGTAGTTAAGGAATCAAAGCTAAGTGCTCAACACGCACGGTCGAGTCAAAAATTACTCTTATTCTCGCCATCGGAAAATCTTAATTCGTGTCTTAAACACTTATAAAACATGAGAAAAAATTTTAAAATTTGGCCATTTTTAGCCTTATTTTGCAACAAAACGATAAACAAAACGATAAACTTTGGAAAGCGTGAAGGTTCGGCAAGGCAAGTATCTATTCACCCCCCCATACTAAAGTTAAACATTGTCCTCAATGTTTCGAGTCTAGGGGTGCAAACACCCCCATACTAGAGACGTAGTCGAATGCCTAATATAGCATGGAAAGGGTGTAACCAATAAGTAATAGCCGTTTATGAAGTGTGCTATAAACCTAAGGTTAGAACATAAAAGGATATATCATGATGGATATTGGGAAAGGCCTCCAAAGCAAACGATCGAGTGCTCCCATGAAACGAACACGAGAGGCTCCAATCGTGAAGATGATGATCTAAAAGACACAATTCACAAACAACCACGGAACAAAGGTTGGAAGGGCACAAATCCCCTCACATTACACTAATTAGAAAGCAATAACATGTACATGGATAAGCATGGGTCTCCCCCACGAGGCACCTTGTTTTTGATAACCGAGTCAAAAGCTCGACTCGAATCCCCATAAATGTGATCATTTAGGGATAATCATGGTATGGTCAATTTTTGGTGGGGCTTACATGATAAACAAGGCCCAAAAACCAACCGTGTATAAAGGAAAAACCTCTATACCGGGATCAAAGATCGTGTCTTCGTTTTCGGATGATAAACGAAACAACACGACTTCAAGTAACATCGTCCCAAAGGGACACAAGAAAATAGCATAAGAAGAGAAGGGTGGGACATTGGTTGGGCATAAAAATCGAGTCACTCGAGGTAAACTCTCACCGTAAGTGTAGAAAGAATTTCTAGTGACTACTTCGGTAAAAGACCGAGATTTTATCTTAAACGTGATACCGGGGTCAAAAATCTCGTCCTCGGTGGAGAAGTGTGAGGGAACAAATGGGGCTTCCCCCATACTAGATCCACACAAAACGTCGTCAAAAGAAGTAGACGCGTTTGTAGCAAGCTCAATTAAGCGAGGTGATGACGGAGTTATCTTTGGAAAAAATTTCAAATCACTTGTAAAATCATTCCTTTTTTTATTTTTTAACTCTTTGTTACGAAAACCCGAGTTGATTAAATTGAAAATATTTGGTGTTTCTAAAATAATTCTAGGCACACTTAAAATTTCCACATTTATCTTGAAGACGGGAGGAGGATTTGAATTTTTAAAGCGTGAATCGATTAACAAAACATCCCCCTCCGGGCTAACGCAACGGTCCTCATCAAACTCGAAAATCGAAAGCGGGTTATCAAGAATACGTTTGATCTCGCAAAAATCTCCATCGGGATTAAAAACGTCTTCTCTTCCTCGTGGAAGAGGTCGAGCAATAAAGTCGTCGATAATCGAGTCTCTAGCTTCAACCGTCATGAAACTAGGAAAAGAAGGCTCTTCGATTGAAGATTTTGCCTTTGTCGTTTCGACCTCGATATCGAAAAACGTATCGATGTGAGCAAGGCCATCGGCGGACTTCTCACACGATAAATCCAAAATCTCACTTGGTGTGGGATTAGGAGTAAAAGGCTCGTCTCGTGACGATTTTGCCTTGACGGTTTCAACTTTGTCCTTCGAAGGGATCGAACGTAGGTTTTCAAACATTTTAGCAAAACTACCAACACGTCCCTTCGGAATTAATTTTCGTTCATCTTGTAAAAACGAGGGTTCAATGCTTTCCTTAAAAACCTTTTCACATTTTCCTTCTTTAAAATCACTTAATGGAATTTCTTTGTCAAGTGTATATTGATTTAGAAAATCCTCAATAATTTCATCCTCATTAGAAAAATTAGGTTCACAAGGTATTAGATTTAAAACTCCCAAGTATCCTACGAGTTTTTCCTTTGGTTTATTTTCACAAACATTTTTCAAAACTTCGTTGGATGACTTTTTCGTTTCCTCTATGGTTTTACAAGACGATGAAGGTTGCATGACTCTAAAATTCGAGAGATGTGGATCAATGCGAGACGTATGAGTCTTAGGAGTCGATACGGCTTTAACCTCTCCCTCGGAATTTGGATTGGTGTTGTTAGATAAAGAATTAAATTTTTCCACTAAGCCCTCGAACATTAAAAGATTTTTATCTCTCTCTCTATCATAATTTTCTCTTTCAAGAGCATGATTTTCCTTAATGCTATCCACATATCCTTTCCACATCTCTTCATTTTGATCATACAAACGTTGTTGCTCTTCAATATGGGTGTCATAATCGTTTTCCATTTTTTTGAAAGTGTCCCTTTGGGTTGCCATTCGTTTATTACAAGTTTCCTTAAGGCTAGATAATTGTTCTTCCACCATCGTTAATTTCTCATTATTTCGTCTCACTAAATCATTAAAGGCATTATGAAAAAACTCATTATTGCAATTAAAAGACGGATCATACGACGAATAAAACGAAGACGATGGGTGACCTTGGTCGTAAGATTGAAAATTGGGACCATGATCACGTGGAGCGGAGTTATAAAGATAACCCCCTCGACCTCCAATAACCTCACAATAAAAACAATTGGCACCATCGGGCGGGCCTCCACAATTTGGACACGAATAATAACCACCATGATTCGACATGATGCAACGAGAACGGTGTTACGATAATTAAACGTTATAGAGGGTGAAAGAAGAGAATTATGAAATTAGAGGGAATGTAGAAGATTATTTTTGTGCTTTTGATTGTTTTTAATTTTTTTGGTATTTTGAATGTATTACGTAGACAAAAATCTACAAATCTCTCCTCGAATCGATTTTCTCGATTAAAAGAGCCTCAAGGAATGAAAACGATCACGTGGAGTGAACGCCTTCGATGACTTTAGAACGATGGTGGAACACCAAATCGTTCAAGAGGGTTTAATCTTGAAAACAAGCAAATATATATACGTAGATAATACTTTGGTTGGCAAACCCTCGATTAGCCCTTTTTCTCAAAACACGCACAAGCAAGCGGAGGAAACGAGGCGGCGCTAAGCACTTAAGAGCCTTTTCCCTTTAGGTCGTGAAATACAACCGCCTTATACCCACCTTATAGTTTGTGTTAATTGAAATCAAGCCTCACGAAAGTATTTATCTATTTTGCCTTTTACTTTTGCTTTGGATTCGAATACAATGATTGAGTGATGAAATCCCGAATCAAGGTTGTGATTTCTCACGTATTTGGAGTACTTGTATTTTTATTGTTCTACGTAAATACAATATATTAATAATATTCAAAATAAAAACAAAAACCAATATATATACAATATAGTAAAATGATGTTGTGTGTTTAATTTAGGAAAACTAAACACAATTTATTTGGATACTATAATATAATAAGGAAAAATAACAAAAATGAGTATGTACGATATTCACGCTTTTCAAAATGTGAAAAGCAAAAACGCACCACTCACAAAAACACGATACTAACAATGGCACACTAAAAACACCTCCCCGGCAGCGGCGCCATTTTGATAGTTGAGTTTTAGTACACCTTTGTTTTAGGAAAAACAAGGTATAATACGGGCAAGTATTAAACTCGACGATTTAGGAAAACCGACAAGTCGGTTTAAATGCGGGTTCGTTCTCGAGGAGGTGTGTGGATTAATGTGCCAAAATATGTAATCAAAGGTTTAGGGTAGTGTCGTTTTTAGATGAGAAAAGAAAGAAAAACTAAGACGAGCTACGTAATACAATTAAACTACGACGAAAAACGTAAAACGCGAACGTAAGTACGTAAAACGTGAAAAATTAAAAATTTTAAGCTAAAAACAAATTAAAAATGAACAAGTAGTTCAAAATAATATAAATAAGGATAAAAACCCAATAAATATATTTTTAAACCTTTAATTAATTAAATATTCAATTTTAAATGCTAATTAAAGCCCTAAAATTAAATATAATTAATCAAAATGTCCAAAATATGATTTTATTGAACAAATAACTTACTTATATTATTTATAAACTAAAAAGAATTTTTTCTAAATTTTAAACACTATTTTTCTATTTTTAAATTACTAAAAACTATTTTAAAACTAAAATAATTATAAAAAATAATAAAATGATGCCAAAAATAATTTAACAATTTTAAAAATCCTAATTTACTCTAATGAATAGTAGAAAAATGAAAAAGTTTGAAAAATCAAATATTTTTCACTAAAAGACAAAACAGTATACAATTTAAACCCCTAATTAACTTAAATTAATTCTAAAAATTATATAAAAGGTGAACAGTAAAAACTTTTTATACTAGAACTCTTAAAATATTATTCTAAGTCTAGGAAAATTGTTAAATCTGAAAAACAAGTAATTTTGGCACTAAATGCCAAAAACAGAAATAATAAAAGTTAATTAAAAATGCAATAAAACCTAAAAATTACCAAATGAATAGTAAGTAAAAATTTAATTAATCAGAAAAATCAAAAATAAAATAAGAAAAATAACAAAATTGGTTTCAAAGTCTAATTCCCATTTTAGGTCACTAAAGACAAAAAATTAAGAAAACTGACAATGACATGTGATGGACTTTTGTCCTTTTGCTTAGTAGGGGGAACAATTGTGATAGCAGGGGAAACTTTCTTCCCACTGCTAGTGCAATACTTTGGTCAGTTGACCTTTGAGCTTAGGAAAGCTCTTTGGAGGGCTTATTTTTGGACAGCAAGGCACCCCCACACCAGTTGGGTTGTGGGGAGTCTGAGTAAACACAAAAACTAGCAATCACAACACAAAAATCTTCACAAATAAGCCACAAAGTTCCTGATTAAGCATATATGTTTCTGATAAACAGTAGACACCAATTACATGCATAAAAACGAATTCCAAACCTTCATAACTTGAAAATAAGCACACCAAATAGCATACAAGTGATTCACAATCCTTCTATGGCCTATTAACTAGCAGCTTACAAGATTTGATAGCAAGATTCAACAAAAACAGTCCATAACAAGCACCTACTGATTTTTGACCATTTTCACCTTTTTATCATGCACAAATGTACAAAACTTGTCCAAACTGAGAGACAATCATACTAAACTTTTAATAACAACCTAAGAGAAGTGTCTAAACAGGTTTTAATTCATAAATTTGTTACAACTTCTGCTTAAAACACCAATCCAAACACCCCTTTAAGTTCAGAAAATCAAAATTTAACAAAGCAAATCCTTTCAAAATACACTCAAACTGATTACAATCCTTCTAAACATGCATAACAATCCAAAACAAGCAATATCCAATACTCAAACAACACTTAACCAGGTTTCATGCAAAAATCACTCAAATCTCATTTTCTGAAAATGAAAACTAGATACAAGGATTTTTACCTTGAGGGACTTACATCCAAGTCCCTCAGTGACTGTATGTCACCTCCAATAGACCCGGGTCTATGCTGGACCTTGGACAAGCTCCAATGGATTCCTGAAAATAGCAATGAACAACAAACAACAAACACTTTCTGATCTTATCAAACCCTTTTGAAACCTTTATCAAACCAACAAACCTGAAACACTTTTTGAAACAAGAACAAATATCAGAAACCTTGGAATCCAATTCCACTTTCACTTCATAGGATCCAAGGGTTTTTGATAAATTTCAAACAAATTTTGAAAACTTTCTGAAAACCTGAAAACAAACACAAAGTGTTCACAAGATATTTTATGGAACTCAAAATTTTTAGCTAAAACCATACCAAACTTTTACCAATCATAAAAGGAAAACTGTTTCTCAAACAAAAACCACTTTATATTGCATAAAAAGGAATTACAAAATTTTGCTAAAAATTCTAGAACCAAGGGCAAGTTACAAACCAACTGCTCCTTTTATAAGCCTAAACAGAAGATTCTAGAGCTAGGAATAAAATAACAATAAGCTAAAACCCTAATGCTGAAAAATCCGAAAATGCCCTTGGTTGATTGACTGAAAATTGGTCAAAAGGGATCATGTGAGTTTGCCAGTTGTTGTTATCCAATCTTGAGCGTTCATTGATCTGTAGGGACCAAGGATTGCTTGTGGGGCGTTCATTATGTCTGGTATTGGGGTTTGGGGATAGTGATGGGTGAAGGGGAAGGACGAATGGGGACCCACAGTCATGTGGTGTTGTTTCTGGGTGAGGGTTTTTGTTGGGAGTGGGGTAAATCATGGATCTGGAAATCATAAGCCAAAACCCCTTTTATTACAAAGGGTAATTAAGGATTGGGTGTTTAGGGTTTATGTGTGATTTGGGGTGGTTTAATCTGTTTTTGGGTGGGGTTAATTTAAAAAGTGTGTTTGGGGGGGAAATTAAGAGTGTTGACTTCATTTGACCAGGTTTATTAAATAAACCTGGTAGGTAACGGGTTACGGGTTGGTTTTGGGTTGGGTAATTATGGGTAGGGTCGGGTATGGTGACGTGGAGGGTGAGGTGTCACAATGTGACTGGGTGAGAAGGTTTGGCTGGTTGGCAGATTTGGTCCCTAAGCTATCCACTCTTCTTCACTTTGTTTTTAATCCCATCAGCGCCCTTTTTGCTTATAACAACTTTTGGAAAGTTGTCAAAAGTGGCACACAAGGTTTATAAACTTTTCCAAGGGCTTCTTTTGTATATTCTTGAAATTTGAAGGACTGGTCTTGTACAATCTTCAAATAATAAGGACCATACTTGTACAATTAACATTTGGAGGGTTAATTGTGACAAGTTCTTCAAAGATGAGGGACTAAATTTGCCAATCTTCAATTCTTCAAGGGTCATTTTGCAAAATCCAAACTTGGGCCCGGTTCATTGTGCGACTTCGTTTCCCGTGTTCGTTTTTGAATGATTCTTGTGATCTTTTGCCAATTCCTCAATATCCGTACCTAAAAATACACAAGTAACAAACACGAGCATATATTTGGCATATTTTATGATATTTTATGCATTTAAAGGCCGTTTTGGACGATGAGACCATGTATAAAAGCAGTCTCATCAAAAGTCACTTATCAAGGGAACTATAAAATGCATTCTCTAAACTTGAAAAAGTCCAAGAAAGTGCAAGATCCTATAGGTGGCTTGAAAACCCAAAACTTTGATTTGATATAGTCTTAATGAAAGCTAATCCAAATTTGGCTTAATTTTGACTTGCATGGGTAAGTATTCACGAGTCTCTTTAATTAGAGGTCTTTAAATAGTGAAGAACGAGAAATGATAGAGTTAGACAAGTGATCATGCTAAACGTAGAACATGAAAATGTTCTTTCAAAAACTCATATGTTTTTAATTGTGGCTTTTTCTCCCATAAGGTCAATGCATTAGGAATAAAAATAATTGCAATAAGTAAGGTCGTACGATTTGAAAGGTTACTTAGCTTCTAGCACAAGATCGTTTAAAAGTTGCTCGGGGTTGAATAGAGTTCATAGCCAAGGCATAACTTATTGAAGCGGGACGCGAAGATTGGTGAAGATCCAAAAAGGCCCTAACAAGGCATGAGGAGCTCTATTTTGTTGCTAAAGATCCAAGATGATGTGAACTATCATTATTCCTAAATCAATATGAAGGATCGAGACACACGACGAAAAGCAATTACTCCCCTAGAGATCATGGAGAAAGTCTATCCAAAAAGACCCTAACAAGGTATGTGGATAAATATATCCAAGTCCGAAAAGGAGGCGGATCGTTGTATATCAAAATCCAAAATAAAGATTGAAGAAAAATGATGAAGTCGTGGTCCAAGTATGAAGAATCTCTCAAAAACGTCAAGTGAAGAAATTCCAAAATATGAAGAGAAGACCATAATTTCAAGAACGTCTTCCCAAGATTTGAAGTATGAATGTTAGGACCATTGTAATAGTTATATGTAATAGGTAGACTAGGAGGTATGTAGTTCCTCCTAGTCCTAGTAGTAGTAGGAGCAAGTCCTGCTCCTGGTCCTAGTCGAAGTCAAACTTTATTATTTACTTAATATTCTGTTAGGATATGCATGAGATATGTTAGGAAAGGATATGCATATCAGTTTTACACGTTTTCTTTAATGATGTATTAGGGTTTCCTTGTAGTATAAAAGGAACCTTAGGCAGAAGGGTTAGACACACCTTCACCAAACGTAGTTCTAGTAATTATTAATATTAGAAATCCTTAGAAAGGATCAAGTCTTTATAGTTATTCTGTTCTTCTTAATTATATTTATATTCTACATTCATATTGTGTATAGAGTCTCTTTGTGATTTGACTTGTGATTACAGAAGTCATTCACCGGTCCTGACAGGCTGCAAGATCTACATCTAGTAGACCCAACAAGTGGTATCAGAGCCTAGAAGGGTCTCTATACAAGAAGAATCAAGTTTTCTTATTTCTGACAATTTGTTTATCATGTCTGCCTCAACTTCTACTCAAACAGGAGAAGACAGCACTCCTAAAATTGTGCAACCTCAGCAGATCCTGGCTACGGTCTCCAACACGAATGGAAAATTCCCTCTTCTAAAGAAGGGTGAATATGATAACTGGGCAATGAAGATGGAATGGTGGATCACCAACACTGATCAAGATCTTTGGAAGATCATTTTGAATGGGAACAGCAGGAAGCTTACTGGACGAGACAAGAACGGTAATATTACTCTTCTTGACCCTAAATCTCATGAGGAAATCATAGCTATTCAGAAGGAGGTAAAAGCAAAAACGATTTTGCTTCAATCTCTTCCTGAAGATCACATGGGTGACTTCTACCATTTGGATGATGCCAGAGAGATCTGGAATGGCATAAAAGCAAGGTTCGGCGGGAATGAGGAGTCAAAGAAAATGCGAAGGTCCATGCTGAGAGATGAATTTACCGAATTCAAAATCTCAGAAACTGAAGGTCTAAATCAAAGGTATGATAGGTTCCAGAAGATATTGAGCCAGTTGAATCAACTTCGATCAAAGCCTGATGATGGTGACATTAATGCAAGGTTTCTTAAAGCCTTACCCTACTCATGGAATCAGGTGGTGATCTCTCTCAAAGCCAAAGGTGGGCTTGACTATCTCACCTTTCATGATCTGTTTCATAGGCTCAGAACATTTGAACCCCATGTGAGAGGATTTCCTAGTGACTCTTTTCCCACCCTTGCTAATTCAGCCTTTGTGAGTTCTATGGCATCTAGTCCCATGTCATATGCAAGTAGCCCAAGCAATACTGTCTCCTCTCAGCATACTGTTCAGCATACTTCTGCTTCTGATCCTACTGCCAAGTCCGGTAGTATGGTAGAAGCTATTCTTCATTCTTTTGTGGCTGATGTTAATGCTGAACAACAACTTGCTTTTGATGACTTCAAACAGGTCGATAAACTTGACCTGGATGAGATGGATCTTAAATGGCAGATGGCCATGCTTACCCTTAGGGTTCACAAGTTCGAGAAGAAAGCAGGAAGGAACTTTAATTACAACCCTCGGGAGCCAGCAAGATTCGATAGAAGCAAGGTACGATGCTATAACTTCCAACAACAGGGTCACTTTGCAAGGGAGTGCCCTAGCAAGAATGATCAGGAGAAGAGCAGGTACTCCGCTTTCAAAGTTCAGGAGGTAAAAGATGACAGGAAGGCATTGGTATCTGTTGACTCTATGGTCAACTGGAATGATCATCAGGCTTCTACTCTGGAATCAGCTGAATCCTCGACTGACGTGTTTGCAATGATTGCTGGGAGTCTCTCTGATGCAGAAGAAGCAGACGAGTTTGCTCTTATGGGCATCTCACCTCAGGTGCAACATTGTCCTCTTGGTTGTCATGATAAATACTCAGAATTGTTGTCCCAATTTAATGAAGTAAATGATCAAAATGATAAGTATTTTTTAGAGGTTCAAGCCTATAAGGCTTCATTAAACACATTGGAACAACAAAAGAGGTGGTTACAAGATACACAACGTGCGTATGAGGATAAAATCAGGATACTAAGCATTGATTTAGAAAACACTACAAATATGCTTAAATATACAGAAACTGAAAGAGATGCTAGTATCAAAGAAAAAGAGGAGATGCAAGCTAAATTAGATGCTACAATGCTAAGATTTGACAAATGGCAAAAGGCACCTAAAAATCTTTGAAAATTAATTGATAGTAGCATGTCTGGCAGAACTAAAAGAGGCTTAGGATTTGAAAAATATATTGATTCAGAAGATGTATTTGATTTATCTTTCTCAAGTGTCTTTGATGCCGACAAAGAGGATGAGGGAAAACCTAGTTACAATAGGTTTAAACCAGCAGCAGAAATGCATGCTGTCCCTCCTCCTCTTACTGGAACTTTTATGCCCACCTCATGGCATAATGACTCGGATGGATCACAGATGCTTGAGTCCCCAACAAGTTCTACTAATACTAATGACTTTGTCTCATGTACTTTCAGTGACAAAGCCGGTGACTCTGCATCTAATGGTTCAAGTGAAGAGTCAAGACCTACAAGTTCCAAGTTGAATGAACATGCTGCTACTGGTGCTAGGAAGTGTGAAGAAAAAGTTGCTGTCAAGTCAAGTGTGTCTGGTCCTGTTTATTGAGTCCTAGGAAGAATGTTTTTCCTAGAAATGTGTGTAATAAAGTAGGCAGTATGAAACAATCTCATTCTAATAAAAGGTCTTTCAAAACATGTTTTGTTTGTGGCAGTTCCTTTCATTTAATTAAAGATTGTGATTATTATGACACACATGCATCTGTTAATCATGCTTTTCCTGCTCCTGGTTCACCAGGAGCTGCTTCATATGCTTCTAGAAGACTTAATCCTAGTGCTCCAATGCTTAATACTTCTAGAGTATCCTCTCCTTTCGCGTCTGATTATTGGAGAGATAGTGGATTCCAAACAACCAGTAATTATTTTCAAAATTTTAATCCAATCTATCCGCATAATTTAGACCACACGTATTTTGGTTTGGGAAATTTGGGAACTGCTGTTAAGCCCTCAGCAGGTTGTTCTTGGTCAAATAATAATACCCATATGATGCATAGGCAACCAAGGAACAATGGTGGATCTCATCAATCTTCTTGGCATTCTTCTAATGATCCACAAGGCAGGCTCAAACCTGAAAAGGTTTGGGTCCCCTTAAGACACTAACTTTTGCATTTTTATTATCTTGTTGTTATAGGTTACTCCATACCAGGATCCTAGTCTAGGCATTGTTGATAGTGGTTGCTCCAGGAGCATGACTGGCAATAAAAGTCTTCTCTCTAACTTTGTACCATTTCATGGAGGCAAGGTCTATTTTGGTGGAGGTGAAGGCAGAATCACTGGCAAAGGAACGATAAAGACTCCAAATCTAAATTTTGAGCAGGTCTACTATGTGGAAGCACTTCAACACTTCAACTTGATATCGGTCTCTCAGATTTGTGACAAGAAGCAGTTTGTACTCTTCACCGATACTGATGCACTTGTGCTTTCCAAAGATTTTCAGCTTCCGGATGACTCACAAGTTTTACTCAGAATCCCTAGAAGACACAATCTATATAGCATCAAGTTGAATGAAGTCAACCCTACTGGTCAACTAGCATGTCTGGTTGCAAAAGCCTCAGAAGATGAAGCCACTAAATGGCACCGAAGGATGGGGCATGTGAACTTCAAGACCATTCACAAACTTGCAAATCTGAATCTGGTCTCTGGTTTACCTCCTAAGACGTTTCGAAATGATATAAATTGTATTGCATGCAGCAAAGGCAAACAACACAAAGCATCTTTCAAGGCCATTACTGCTCTAAGTCTAATTACTGAACCATTGCAGCTTCTACACATGGACTTATTTGGTCCTACTTCCATCAGGAGTCTTGACCACAAGCAATTTTGTTTGGTGGTAACTGATGGTTATAGCCGGTTTACGTGGGTGTTCTTCATGGCTGCCAAAAGTGAGACCTACTCAATTCTTAGAGATTTTCTTACCTTGATAGAGAATCAGCTGTCCAAGAAAGTTAAAGGTATTCGTTGCGACAATGGAACCGAGTTTAAAAATAAAGACCTCATCGCACTTTGCAATGCTAAGGGCATCAAAAGAGATTATAGTGCTGCTAGGACTCCTCAACAGAATGGTGTGGCAGAAAGAAAGAACAGGACACTAATAGAAGCAGCAAGAACTATGCTTGCCGATTCCAAGCTTCCAACCATGTTCTGGACAGAAGCTGTTAATACTGCAAGTTATGTTTTGAATAGGGTTTCTATTACCAATCCTCACAAGAAGACTCCTTATGAGCTTCTCACGGGCAAAGTTCCAAATATTGCTCATTTGAAGCCTTTTGGGTGTCCAGTCACCATTCTGAATACTAGTGACTATTTGGGGAAGTTTGATGGCAAGGCAGATGAAGGATACATTGTGGGATATTCAGCTCATTCTCGGGCGTATCGTGTCTACAATCTTCAAGCCAAACGGATCATTGAAACTATTAATCTCAGGTATTTTGAAGAGAAGTCAAACATCCAAGGCAAAGGTCCAGAATGGTATTTTGATCTTGATTATCTTAGTGATTCGTTAGGATATTTTCGTTTCAAAACTAACCATGATGCAGGACCACAAGTGTTTGCAACTTCTAGTACTGGTGTTCCTTCTAGTCTTTCTGATTCAGATGATGAGGATGACATTTTTGTGGTTCCATCCTATTCCACCACGGTTTCTCCTACTCCTCCTAGTGATGCAACTCCATTGGATGTACAGGATTCCCGAGCAGCTCTTGACACTCTTCTCAAACAACATCACGAAGCTACTAAAGCAGCTGCTCACGGTAGTTTTGAGTTTCCCTTGGTTGAGCCTACTGACAAAGTTGCTTCTGGTACTCCAGCTTCTGCTCCTAGTGCTAGCTTATCACCTACTGGTACTCCGGCTAGTGAGTCTGCTTCCAATACACGTTTCTCCAGTCCTTCTGATTTGGGGAACCATGAAAAGAAGTCTTCTACCAAGTTGGATGATATTCATAAACAACCGGTTGATGGGATTTTCCAAAATGCTTCATATGATGCTGACTTTGTTGGTGATCTCAATAACTTGGCACCAGAAGTGGAGGTTTCTTCCAATCCAGTCTTGCAATCACATAAAGATCATCCTACCACTCAAATCATTGGAGATCCTGGTTCTACTGTCAAGACACGCAGAATGCAGCAGAAGGCCTCGTCTGATCATCATGCTCTTGTGGGCTATATTGAGGATCAAAAGCGTAATAATCATACGGACTTTCAACACTGTTTGTTTGGTTGTTTTCTTTCACAGGTGGAACCTAGGTCTGTTTCTCATGCACTTGAGGATCAAAGTTGGGTGGAGGCTATGCAGGAGGAAATGCAGCAATTCTTGTTTCAGAATGTTTGGGTTCTGGTTGACTTACCAGATGGAAAGACAGCTATCAATACCAAATGGATTCTCAAGAACAAGAAGGATGCACGGGGAATTGTCGTAAGGAATAAAGCTAGGCTTGTCGCACAAGGACACACTCAAATTTAGGGCATTGACTATACTGAAGTATTTGCACCGGTTGCACGGATCGAGGTCATTCGTCTGTTCTTGGCCTTTGCTTCTTATGTTGGCTTTACGATATTCCAGATGGATGTCAAGAGTGCATTTCTCTATGGCAAAATTGACGAGGAAGTGTATGTTACTCAACCTAAGGGGTTTGTAGATCCACTTCATCACAAGAAAGTCTACAAGGTGGTCAAGGCTCTTTATGGGTTACATCAGGCTCCTAGAGCTTGGTATGAGCGTCTTTCAACTTTCTTGTTAAAGAATGGCTATAGAAGAGGTACTATTGACAAAACACTATTTCTTTGGCGGAATTCCAAGGATATTATCCTTGTTCAGGTTTATGTGGACGACATTATCTTTGGTTCTACAAGGAAGGATTGGTGTGATGAGTTTGAACACTTGATGAAAGGCGAATTTCAGATGAGTGCAATGGGAGAACTGTCATTCTTCCTTGGTCTTCAGGTCAAGCAACAATCGGATGGGATTTTCATCAGTCAAGATAAATATGTCCATGAGATTCTTCAGAAGTTTGACATGGATCCTCTTAGACCAGCAGCAACTCCTTATGAAGTTGCTAAAATCAAACTTAAGAATGAGCCAGACCCCCCGGTAAATGTTCACATGTACAGGTCTATGATTGGCTCTCTCATGTATTTGACTGCATCACGTCCAGACATTATGTTTGCAGTAATTGCTTGTTCTAGACACCAGGTGACTCCAACGGTTTCGAACTTAAATGCCGTGAAGAAGATTTTCAAGTATATCAAGGCTCAACCTAAATTGGGTCTATGGTATCCTAGAGAATCTCCTTTTGTTCTAGAAGCCAATAGTGATAGTGACTATGCTGGTGCTAATAATGATAGGAAGTCTACTACTGGTGGTTGTCAATTTTTGGGTCGTCGACTTATTTCATGGCAATGCAAGAAACAGACAATCGTAGCTACTTCTTCAACAGAAGCTGAATACGTTGCGGCTGCTAGTTGTTGTGGACAAGTTTTGTGGATCCAAAATCAGATGTTGGATTATGGTTTCAATTTTATGAATACCAAGATTTTTATTGACAATCAAAGCACTATTTGCATTGTGAAGAATCCTGTTTTTCAACAGCGGACGAAGCATATTGAGATTCGGCATCATTTAATACGGGATGCCAATGAGAAGAAGCTGATACAGGTTCTTAAAGTTCATACGGATGATAATGTTGCTGCTTTGCTGACTAAAGCTTTTGATGGTCCTCGGTTTAACCACTTGGTAGTTCATATTTGGATGGTCAATCCTTGAGGTCTAGGATTGAGGGGAGGCAAAGCCTAAGGGGAGGCTTTGTGTACATATTAGGTCAGACTAACGTATTAATAGTATTTAACAGCATAGTTTCTTGGTTATGATGGTGTGTGGTGCTTATGATGGAGGATTTTTGCTCTCTTCTTGTGGATATGGCCTTACATGACTGGCTTCTGGTCCTCTTTGGTCAGCTTCTAGTTATAATTGGTTGGCTTCTGGTGGTTTAAATTCTTCCATGTCAAGTGGTGTTTGGCTCCTGGTACTGGTCTGGCATACTGTTCATTCCTTTTGTCCTTTGTTAATCACGTTTTGCTCCTGGTCTGACCATTGTGTGCTTTGACTTTTGGTCAACGCTCCCATTCCTGGTATTTACAAGTTTGAATTCAGCATGTTAATTGGGAGTTGGTTATTATGTTAAAAAGGGCAAGTGGTTACTATGCAATTATGGTTTAATTTGAAAGGGCAACCCCTCATTAATAGGGGTCAATGAACAGTTACCACTTTCTTTATATATGGTCAACATACACCCTTGACTCACTCATTACAATTAACACACACACAAAACCGCTTCTACTCTTTACACCCTAATCCCAATCCTTCTTCAATCAATTCATCAAGATCCATGGCTGCTCTTGCTTACCAACCTGCTCACAACCGTGTTGCTTATCTGGGTGATGGTCCAAATCGTGAACATTTTGCTGACATCTTGGATTTCATTGAAGCTTCTAACTTAAGGTTTGCATTTACTGTCTGTCCCACCATATATGATAGTGTGATACGTCAATTTTGGGCGTCTGCTCAACTTGTGAATGTGGCTGGACGTCCACGTGCACTCCATGCTACCATAGATGGACGTGCATATGTGGTGAATGAGGCTTCTATTCGCTCTTCTCTTCATCTTCAGGATGAGGGAGGTGTTGAATCAATCCCCAATTCGGAAGTATTGGAGGGGATGGCTGCTATAGGTTATCAACATGGGGGGAAGTTTAACTTCCAGAAAAATAGGTTTTCTCCTCAATGGAAGCTTCTGGTTCACTTTTTAATCCATTGTATGAGTCCCAAGTCTGGGAGTTGGGATGCTTTCCCTACTCCTTTGGCTACTGGTCTTATTTGCTTAGCCCAGGGTAGAGTGTTTAATTTTTCTCATTATCTATTTGAGGGGATGGTTAGTAATTTGTCTATTGCTGGTTCGAGAAAGAAGTTTTTAATGTACCCTAGGTTTCTTCAGCAAATCCTTGTTTGTATTCCTCGTGATCGGACTGAGCATGTGCCGTCTAAACTTACAACTAAAGTATATTACAATATGATGAATGGGTTTACTGGGGACTGGAGGCCCCTGACTGAAGCCATGTTGGGATTGGCTCAGGGTCCTATGGGTGAGGAGGAGGAGGCTCCTGAGTTTGTGGTGATTGATGATGACCCAATGGAGGAGGAGGCTCCTACTGTTGGTGCCACTCCTGTGGTAGAAGAGGAGCTAGTTAAGGAGGTGGTGGTTGAAAAACCATCTCCTACCAAGGCTGGTCCTTCCTCAGTCCCACAAAGGTCTCCATTTATGGAGACTCCACCTCCTAGTCCTGCCCCACACTCGACTGATATCCCGTTTGATGCTAATACTCCACATGTTGACCCACATGTTGCTTCGGGATCCAATGATGCTTTCCCTGATCCAAGTTCTCTTGGTGGGCAGGCGGAGGAGCCTACTACACTGATATCTTTGCTTGATCTTATGCGCAGGTACCATGAGCGGATTGTTTGTTTGGAGGCTGATTTAAACCAACATCGGAAGCTTACAAGGGAGTTTGTTCTTCCTCTGGCTGATCGGATCAAGGCGTTGGAAACTCAACAACGTCGTCGCAAGAAACATGTGGTCCAGTCAGAATCTGAGGATGAGGGTGCGGTGAATGTTGAGGATGGCTTGACATTGTTGGCAAAGGCTGCCTTTGCTGATAAAGTTTATGATGATTTGCCGGTTCCTCCACCGTCCTCCAATGTTCCTTCTCCTGGTGCTATTCCCCCTTCTATGGGTGGTGATTCTGATCCTGCTGATGGTCCTCATGCTGGTCCCTCTCCTAATTTGAAGGGCAAGGCCCCGATGACTGATGCTCCATCCCCATCTCGCAAGCATACCCGTCGCCAGATTGAAGAGGAAGGACTTGGTGAGGAGGCTACTCGTCGGGTTCAAGCTGAGATTGATGAAGCTGATAGGGCTGCTGAGGAAGAGCTTCGAGAGCGCAGGCGTGCACAAATTCAGCATGATGCCATGCATTGGAGTGATAGTGAATGGATGCAAGTGTTGACTGTTCTCACTCGGGATTATGCTCAGTTTAAAGATCTTTTGGGTGATGATGTTGATGAACACAATTGTATTCCGAGGGCTATGGTAATGATGCGTAAGCACTAGTTGGCTCTTGCTACAGAACTTAAGAAACAGCGAAGGAATAGACCTTTATCTCGGGCTGAGGAGCGCCAGCAGATGCAACGTTATGTGAAATATCAATCTGCTGCTCATTTCAATGCTCCGTGGACTTGGGCTCGGGTGCGGGCTTTGACTTTTGATGAGCTAAAGGCCCTTTATGAAAAGATGGTTAAGCGTCAGAGTCAACCTATTCCGGAAAGATTTATTTACCATCCTCGTGGTATGACTTCTTCTATGCCTGCTGATTCTACTGGTCTTTCGTCTGCTTCCACTCCTGGTTCTGCTGCTAGTCTTTCTGGTTTTGTTGATACTTCCGTTGGTCCTTCTACTACACCTTTGGTTGCTCCTATGGGTTCTACTGCTGGTCCTGCTACTACCATCTTTGCTACTACCACCACCACTCATGCTTCTACCACCACACCTGTTACTACCACCACCACACATGTTCCTGCAAGCACCTTTGTTACCACCACCACCATACCTACTACATCTGATGTGCCATCTCCTTCACCACCAGCTCCTGGAACTCAACCTAATCATACTTCTGATGTAGCTCCTAGTGGTCCATTGGGTGGACACATTCATGAGTCTACTTCTACTGCTTCCACTGCTGCTGCTGCGGTAAAGGTAAAGGTTGAATCAACACCTACTGATCCCACACCAAGACGTTCCATTCACCAGAAACAATCTCGTCGTGTTCGCCGTGGTAAGACAGTTCCTTTTGAGAAGCGTGATCCTGAGAATTTAATTGATGCAGCTTCTGACAGCGATTCTGACTTACCCTTGGGTAATGGAAACATTACTGGTTATATGGTTGAGCGTTCTACCACACTTCCTGGTGGCGTATCCCATCGGATTACTTTGAGTGATGGGTCTGTGCGATTGGCAACGGGTTTGCAGGGTGTGTTATCTTGGGCTGACCGTATGGATCTTATGGCGTTGTTTGGACTTGTTGATTCTAGTATGCCGTTTGACCCCATGGCTGTGTCTTCATGGCCTGGTATGCGAATCTGGGCTGATCTTAAGCTGATGTTGGATCCTCCTCCAAATGCTCCTGTTTCGGGCATATGGAAGGATCAAATGCAATGGGAGATTCTACGCTGGAAGCTATATGCTGGATGTGGAGTTCATATGTTGGAATTAGAATCTGGTCATATGGTGTTTATGCTGACGGATGTGGAGTATCCTTTGACTATTTCTTCCATGGAGGCAATGTTGGCAAGTCACTTGCAAATTTCTACTGCTCCTTCTGGAAATGAGTCAAGTATGGCCACGGCATTGGTAGAGGGTATTCAGGCGCGGTTGCTAGCAGATAAAAAGGCTGCTTCTGGTATGTAAGGTGATTGGGTTGTAAGTGTTTATGATTTGTATTTTTTTTCATTTGTTCTAATTTTTATTCTTTTCACCAATATGTACAGTGATTGGTGAACTTCATTCTTTAGAGTTAAAAAAAAAAGAAAAAAAAAACAAAACACCTTTCATAATATAAAAAAAAACAAAAACTATATACTTTTTATATAATATCTGCTTATACTTTAAACACAGTTTAGATTTTATACTTTTACATAATATCCCTTGGCTGATCACAATGTGGTTCCTGATTTGAGCTTGTCCTGGTACTTGGTTTCACTTGGTGTTGGACGTGGTCCACACAACAAATGGTTCTCAACTTACCATGTCTAATCGACAAGAAAAAGTTGATTCACCTTGAGGGTACGGCTCTTGGTGCGATTCTCAAATCCGTTGATGGTTGCCAGGTTACCCAAAACTGGATGGTTTTCACTTGCCATAGTCTTGGACTGAAAAGTGGCTAATCCAAGGGGGTACGGCTCTTGGTAAAGATCTTATCAAATCCGTTGATAGCTGTAATAGCTTGCTTAAAGCTATAGGATGTTCAACTCACCGATGCTTCATTGCTAAGAGTTGGCGAGTCCAGAGGGGTACGGCTTCTGGTAAAGACGCATCAAATCCGTTGACGGCTGTGATGATTTGCCTAAAATCATCAGGGTACTCCCACTCACCATTGATTCATGTTCTAAGAGTTGGGCTGGGTTCTAGTCTCCCAGGGTGATGCTTATTCCACCAGAATGACTAGCTAGCCCAAGAGCGAGCAGCTACTTGGTAAAGGCTCATCACATCTGCTCATGTTGCTGAAAAGATTCAACACGATGCTGATTTGTTACAAGCTTTGGGGAAGCTTCTAGTGTTTTATGTTGCGGCTGTTACTCTGATTCTTATCTTGTTGATGCTGCTATTTGTTTTGCTGATACAATCCTCGGGCTTTCTTTGCACGTTTTCTAGGAAACTTGAACTCAACAGGTCAAATTCAAGTTTAGGGGAGGATTGTTAGGACCATTGTAATAGTTATATGTAATAGGTAGACTAGGAGGTATGTAGTTCCTCCTGGTCCTAGTATTAGTAGGAGCAAGTCCTGCTCCTGGTCCTAGTCGAAGTCAAACTTTATTATTTACTTAATATTCTGTTAGGATATGCATGAGATATGTTAGGAAAGGATATGCATATCAGTTTTATTCGTTTTCTTTAATGATGTATTAGGGTTTCCTTGTAGTATAAAAGGAACCTTAGGCAGAAGGGTTAGACACACCTTCACCAAACGTAGTTCTAGTAATTATTAATATTAGAAATCCTTAGAAAGGATCAAGTCTTTATATTTATTCTGTTCTTCTTAATTATATTTATATTCTACATTCATATTGTGTATAGAGTCTCTTTGTGATTTGACTTGTGATTACAGAAGTCATTCACCGGTCCTGACAGGCTGCAAGATCTACATCTAGTAGACCAACAATGAAGTACATGCCAAATATCAGTCGAGAAAGGTCTCAAATCGTGAAATGAGTTATGTCAAGATATGAACTTAAGGAGATACACAAGAAGCCGTTTTAAAAGATTTTGTCCTTCGGCTAACTATCAATTAAATCGTGCTACTTTACTTTCGGACTAATAAATACTCAAATAAGTCAATATGAATCACTTGTTATCCATGACAAATATTTAAAAAATTCTAGAAACCCATTTCCTTTCATAATAACTAGGATTGCGGGGAGAAAAAGTATTACACAATTTGAACGTATGAGTAGTGTTAGCATTATGACTTGTACCAACAATGATCTCGTTTTTGCACTTAGCATGGAATGTATGACAATCAAGGATGACGAAATTTACTCTATGGGACATTTACTTGTTTCTATTCATTGACCCTAAAAGTCACTCACGTGATGAATATCAAACATTATGTCTTTACACATATTCATAGTATTGTTGCAAGTCTTTTACTTTTCAATAAAGGGTAATAAATTTGAATTTTGGTGATGCCTAGATACTTTATTCTAGCATTGCGTGAGGGCTAGGAAATGGCTTAGCATGGGTGAGTGATGAGATGGCATTTATACATGATCTCATCGTTCTTTTCAGGCTTTAAATGCATAAAATGTCATAAATTTACCATATATATGCTTGTATTTGTTTACTTGTATGTTTTAGGTATGGATATCGTAAAAAAGACAAAAGATCACAAGAAACAAGGAAAAACGGACACAAGAAAAGAAGCCGTACAAAGAACCAGGCCCTAGTTATGGATTTCTCAAAGAAAAACCCTTGAAGACTTGAAGATGTACAAGATTGATCCCTCATTTATGAAGAAATGACACTTAATACCCGTGTATATTCATAATTACAAGTTTGGTCCCTTAAGTTTGTCAAAATTACAAAAAAGGTCCTTCAACTGTGAAGAATTGGCAAGTTTAGTCCCTCATCAATTCTAAATTGTCAATAATGGTCCCTCATGAAGTCAAAGATACATTGAAGACCATTGAAGATCAAGAATGTCCAAGATCAGTCCTCAAACTATGCAAAAATGGCAAAAACAACCCTTGAAACCCTTATTGCAAAGTTTGGTGGCCAAAGTGTGAAATTGGAAAGTTTAAATACAAAGGAAAATGTTTGTTTTGCTAAATAAACATTGTTTACACACTTTACCAAAACACAAGGGCTCATATTGTCAATATTGAAAGTTCAAACCAAACAAACACGCGCCAAACACTTTTATTCCGCAAAAAACGGATCAAAAGAGTTACTGTTTCACGTGATGAACCCAGTTACTATCCTACTTAAAACAAAGGGTAAATCAAAATTACCCAGGCACATGCTTGATTCACATGCCCAGAAACCCATCCCACACTCAAAACCCCAATCTCCACTCACCAAAGGACCCGACCCATTCACACATCAACCAATCACAATCCAACTTCCTCTACAAGGAATGACACGTGGCCAAATCAACAGCCCACACTCCTTGCTTGGATACAAAGATAAAATGAACGATTTGGATGCATTTAAACAGCTCATCAACAAAATTCGTCTAGAAGATTCAAAGGGAATTTTAGGGACTTTGTAGCTAGGGTTTTCATTGTAATCTCTACCCTTGTGGCCTATATAAGGACTCCTCAACCTGTGAGAGAGCCTTGTTCCAGTTTTACTCTTTAAACATTGTAATTCCTTTTTAAAATTTATAAAAGTTGGTAGTTTAAGAAAATTGTAATTCCTTTTTATGTTTTTGAAAGTTGGTGTTGTTTAAGGGTAATTTTGAGTTCCATTTGATGTTATAAAGGTGTTTAGATCTTGTGGTTTAAGCACGTTTATGTTTGGTAAGGATTTCAAAGTTGAAAAAAACCTTGAAATCAGTCATCTGTTTTGGTTATTTATCTTGTACTAACCCTTATCCAAAAGCTATAAGCCCTTGCAAGCTTGTTGACACCAAGCTAGTGAAGCTTCATCAACCTTTGGATAGGTTGTTTGCTGCTTGTGTTGAAGAAATCAAGCCCTTGAGGTTCTGCTTTGAACCATCAACCAAGGCACATATCATCTTCTTTGTTCAAGGACCTTGGTCACTCTCTAGTTGTTGATAGTGGTCGAAGGAGCATAGTTGATCCCTCTAGGAAGTTGTGGGGGATAGGTATAAGCTCTTTTTAAGTTTCCTCTAAAATTTTTATGTTTATGTCTGATATGAAGTTTGCCATGTGATTTGTTGTTCTTGTGTTTGTGCTTTATGTTTTATTGTTGTTATCTGTTAGTTGTCACCTAGTTGAGGTAATTGAACCATAAAATCAGTAGGTTGTTTGATTGAATAAAAAGTTTGTTTGAAAAAGGGCTAAAACAAGGTTGTTTGGTATTTTGGGATCATAAGGCCTTGTGGCCTTGTGCCCTTGGTTCTTAGGGTTTGGGGAGTCTAAACAAGTCATATGCAACAAGTTTTGGTCATTGGTTAAGGCTCAAGTGGTTTGGAAAAGGGATTTCAAGTTTTGGAAAAATCTGATAAAAGTGGTTTGAAATTGGTCAAACATATCAGATCCAATAAATTCTTTGTTTCTTGGATCTAAGGTCTGAAATCTGGTTTGGGAAGAGTTTAGGTGATAAGCAATCTATGCAGTATCTGTTTGTTGAATTTGGTGGCTTATTGTGGGTGCTAGAGCTTATTAAAGTTGGCTGAAGTGGTCATTTGCATCAGCAAAGTGACCACCTCAATTTTGCCTTGCATTTTGTTATCTAGTGTATGCCCTGCTTGTTTGTTGCTTGGAACTTGTTTTTGTGCTGCTTATGAGATTATTTAGTTATTTGGTTTGCTTATTTGAGTGCTTATAAGCTAACTGGCTTATTAGCCTTATTTGTCCAAAATCTGTTGTCATTTGGTCAACTGACCACTTGATTCACAAGGACTCTACCTTGAGTTCTTCACAAAAATTGCTTAAAACAAGCCTACAAACAATCCCTGAGATTTTTTTGGTTAATTTTAGTGGACTTTGACTTTTGGTCAAATAAGCACATTTTGGCTTATTTTTGAGAACTGCTTATTGGTACATGCAACAACTTGGCTTTTGTAATAGGTGTCATTTTTCTCATCTTAATATCAAATCTGGAAAGTTACAAGTCAATTGGTTAAGCTTTTGCTAGAAAACTAGCTTATTTGGCTTTTTAAGCCAGCTTATTTGCTCCTACAGCTTATTCTACTTGGCTTTTTGTGAATTTTATGATTGATTATTCTTAGTTAAGCTATTTGTGAGCTTTTGCAAAAAGAATCAGCTTCTAAAACGTCCTAGAACTCTAACCCGACTATTTTGTCGTTTAGTGAAATTCTACTTTGCTTATTTCTGGCTTATTTGGTTTGCTTTTTCAAAATTTCTTTTCACAGATCTCTTAGGAATCTCAAAAGAAGGTTGTGTGTCTAATCTGAGCTTATGGCATTGGCTTATTGCTTAATGGGCTTATTGGCCCAATAACAATAAGCTGTTGACCTTTTAAGCTGTGATAAGCTCAAAACCAGCTTTTGGGCCTTCAGACTTTTATGTTTAGAATTAATTTTTGAGTCAGATAGGGCTTTTTCAGGTCATTTGGTCCAAGTTTGACTTTTTGGGCCCATTTAGCCATTTAAGTTGACTGTTTTTGTTTTAAGCCCATTTGGGGGCCCATTAGGGGTATTTTGGTAATTTCACTTTCATTTTCTGTTTATTTAGGTTAAAATATACTAGTTTTCAAGTTTTTAGAATTTTTTATAATTTTTGGATTTTTAATATTATTTTAATATTATTTTATTATTAAATTTCAAATTTCACATTTTTGAACTTTTTATATTTTTCTTAGATTTAATACGTTAAAATAGGATCTTTGCAACTCTTAGATTAATTTTATCTTCATATTTCTAATTTCTATAATTATTTTAAGTTTTTAATCATTTTAAATAGTTTTAATTAGTTTAAAAATTCATAAAAATAGTTTTTATTCTTATTTAGTCATTTTAGAGGTTTACAAAGTGAAAAATTTTTATTTGGGCTTTTTAATAATTATCTTGATTTTTAGGGCTTTAATTAGCATTTAAAAATTAATATTTAATTAATTAAAAGGTTTGAAAAAGTTTTGATCATTTGTAAACTCTTAGTTTATTTAATTTGATTTTTGGTAATTTTTTTGTGGGAATTTTTTGAATTTATTTTTATTTTAGCTCTTTTTACGGTTTTAATTTTAGTCGTCGTAGTAATAATTTTCACGTCTTCGTCATTCTATTTTCTCATCCCCTTCTTTCAAATATTAATCTCAAACCAATTACGAATTATTCACACACATATACATCCTTGGGAAACGAACTTAATTGGGTCATTAACACTTGATTTTCCTAAGTCATTTGTTTAATACTTACCGCTCATTTACGCTCTTTTGTTTTCCTAAACAAGAGACGTATTTTTCCTACAACCAATGTCACACGTCACTCAGCTAATCTTTCAGTCGGAAGAGTGAAACCGGTACCCATTCGGCCACTCAGTAGAATAGTTACAGGAATCACGGTCATAATAATGACCGTCATGAAACTGACAGACAAAGCGGTAATGACAACCACCGTGTTTTTATTAATCAGTCAGTAGCCATCAGAACTCCGGAACGGACATGACCAGAAATACAGAGGTCAGCAGTCTAACCGGCTCGCCAATCCTAACAGTAACCAAAAAATTTCAACCTTGTTCAGATCCACCTAATAAAACACATGTCAAGACATCAGTTAAGACACAGGTCTAGGGTATCGTTCCGGAAGACACGTGACAGGACACCAGTCATGGTACATGTCATAAGAATATCTTCTCGAGGCACGTGTCAAGACTCATAACACCAGTATGCCTCCTAAACGAGGTCCTTAGTAATTCAGGGTACCCTCCAAGGGGGTATACCCGTTTTGGTCAGGCCACGCATAAATCAGACCATTAAAAATTCAATTACCACCACTGGAGTATTATTCAGGTTAGACACGCAGTGTTCATTCTGTGAGGTTACAAACGAACCCATTCCATGAAAGTCGCCACGTTTACTTCGCGTATTCCTATGGAAGCTTTATCTAAATTAGGTATTTACCTACCTCCCAGCCAGAAAAGACTCCACAGTATCACCCATATTTATAAAGGTTTTCAGTCCAGTTAAAGACAAGTTTCGTCTTACCAACTCCCAAATATAGTCATTTTATTTTCTGCCAGAAAATCAGTGCAAGTTGTTATGCTTTACAGTAAGTGACTTATTATTCCAAAGCTACGAAGACCTTGTTAGCTATCAGATATAAATCCACTTCTGAAGTTCCTTAAATTCATGATCAACAGATTATTCTAGAGTTCCCAGATGTAATTTCAAAAAAATTTCCAGAAATTCATTCCTAACCACGAGACGGAGTTTAACATAGAGCTTGTCTCAAGGACAGAACCCTTTATCGCAGGGCTCCAGCTAAGTTAAAAATAGTTGCAACATTTACTACAAGATCTACCGGAACGAGGCTTTATTCGCCCTAGTGCACCACCAGGAGGTGCACTGTTTATAGTCTATCAGGAAGAAGGCCGGTAACATGAGATCATATATCGACCACAAAAAATTTTATAATATAACCAATCATAACCCAAAATCATTCCACGTATAGAATGTTTATTTGATAAGTTACAAGGTCTTAAACACCTTTGCCAGAAACACTTCTCGATCATGCTACCATCAATCGTGAGAGAAAGAACATAATGTTCTCCAGACTGCTGTTGCACACGTTATAGTCTCTCTAAAACTTTTGATTTATACTTCTGAGCTCCCTAATGCTCCAACTATAGTATGAAATTTATGAATAAATTTTTAATTTTTTTCATGATTTCTCAGACAAAATCGTCAGTATATTAATTGATAACATTCTGAGCTGCTAAATTCTAGATAAGTACAAGAGAATCATCTTCTCACAGTTGTACAGAATCTCCGATAAGAGAAAATTATATAAGTAGCTTTCCAGATGTGAATTCCAGTTGAACAATGTGGAATTTCTAAACCACCTAATTTCAGTAGAAAGAAATTTTAGACAATCCTGCGAAGGTGAAGGCCATCGCCAGATGGTCAAGACCGACATCTGTGACTAAAGTACAAAAATTTTCTATAACTCAGTTGACTGCTACCGCAAGAATTGCTGGCAGTTCTCACGATTAGCTTTCCCTGGCTAAGCTACGCATAAAGGAGAGGACCTACACAAAAAAATTTGTATTCCATAAGATCATACGCTAGAGAGATCTAATTTACCGAGACTCATAATTCTTTCACAACTATTCACCCAGATTCCATCAGAATGTACCATAAACCCAGGAAGGATTTTGATAGAAGCAGTATAACACATTGATACAGCCATGTTCATACCTAGATTCCTGACATACCGCAGGATCAAGATAGAACGTCGTCATGCTAGCGAGTTATTACAACCATTAGAAATTCTGAACAGAAATGAGACAAGATGCCAGGAAGGTTGTTATCAGTTACCACAGACTCAGAAGAAGTGTAATAATATCTATGTCTTTGTCAACCATTTAACCCAGCCTACACGTTTTCTTTCATCTGAAAGGATTACGCAGTAGCGGATCTGCATGAAATTCAGCAATAGATAGTACGAGTTCATGGTATTCCATCAACACTCATATCTGATAGAAATTTCACGAATCACGTGTACATTCACGTTCACCTTCACGTTTACATCTCATGTTCACATTATAATGTTGTTTCAGTCCATACTTTGTGCTATCCCATGATTCAAGTTCACGATCGCATTCATGACTTTGCTCACGTTCAGATTCGTGTTCTATCTCATAATACACATTTCACACCTTGTACCGGATTTGGTTACAGGAAGCTTAAGAAACCAGACCCAAGTTTAACACATCTTTTCCATACTCCGGCAGATGTTTCTCATCTCAGGCCGTATTGTTTGGCATTCCTCCCTCAGTCAGCATACATTCATGATATGTCCTTAGTATCACGTTCACATCATGTTTCACGTATCACATTCGTGATATACTCCATGCACAGCGTTCCTCATATGATCGTGAACTACGTTTGTTGATACAAAAGTTGGGTGATCCTTGCTAGACCCGAATTAGGCTTAATTCGGGTTGGCTGGACTCCAGCTCCTGCACCAAGTCAACTGTATGGTTGGGATCCTGCACACTAAACAACACGCGTTAGGCTTACCGTGGGAATGTTTCCCATGGTTAGACTCCGGCGTGAGAGTAAGTAATCGGTTAGGGTTTATAGAAATCGGATGGGTTGAGAGTGTATAGAACGTAATACCTTTGTGGAACCCTTAGGGGTTCCTTTTATAGGCAGTGAAACCCTAATGGGTTGTCACTGATGCTTCGGCCCCAAGGAAAGGATAAGTACCAGAATTAGATTGATTGTTATCTTCTAATTATGGTGAGTGACTATCCTATTCTTTGGGGAAATCCTATTCATGGACAGAATATGATTCTGTCTAACCCTGTACTGGCTACGCCAGGCCGTGGGCCGCAAACGTGTGTGCGGTTACTGTTCATCCAAGCCCATAAGCTCAAATGACATTATTCCCACCCATCTGTGATGGGCCGGATACGGGTAGTACCCGTGGGCCAGGTTCATCACCCGGTTGGGGACTATACGTCATCATGTCCCCCTAGTCTAGTTGTTACAGCCGCAGGCGTAACCTCTAGACTATCAAGATGCTCGCCGGACATACCAAGAAAGATCTAGGGAATGAATAACATTGAAGATTTTGTTTTGGCCGCACGTGGCTGCCTGTCTTAGGAATGTTATTCCAACAGGACCTCAGCCGCACGGAACGGCCGAGACAAATTAAATGTAGCATTGAATATGGTCTTACGTAAGACCGCATATCCCGACACAAAAATAAATGCATTAATGGTAGTCAACTGGTCAGTCGCACTTCCAAAAAAGTACAACATTAATGCCTACCATTGAGCCACGTAAAACTGCTAAGAAGTGACCCGTGGGTCCCTTCTGACGTTTCAGAAGTGTCAGAAATCCCATACGTTGGATAGGCGTAGTGGCCTACACGTGTCAAACATCCACGTTACCTCAGAAATCGAGGCAACCCTATATAAGAGTTGGTGTGTGCGTTTGTTACACACACAGTTCACACTCTTTCCGCCATTGTTATTTCCAAGCTCCTTCCTTCAAACTTTTGCCTTCTATTCCACGGATTTCCTCCGCCGCAGGTTAGATCATCACGCCTTACAAACCCTTTTTATAAAACATGGTAAAGGACAACCCTCTTATCACGGATGTCCTAAACGTGATGTCTGCGGAAAAATACATAGACTTTCTGTCGAAATATTATATTCCCGAAAGCTTACACCCAACCTATACAGGTGAAGGTGAGGCAATTACGGATGCGCAAAAGGGAAATATAGGCGTGTACACGCGCCTATTTGATTCGGCCAACTATCGTATCCCTCTGTCTAAATTCCTGGTAGATCTGCTTTTATACTATGATTTCCACATAACCCAGCTTCACTGCATAGGGGCGTGTAAAATCTATCAATTTGAAATTACATGCCATACATGCTGTGTAACTCTGACCATGAACCTATTTAGGGCTTTTTACTCCCCCCAACTAGTTAATGGGTGGCTATCGTTTATAAAACGATCCGGGAACTCCCCTATGACGTATAGGAAGCCTTTAGACTCCCTTAAGAACTGGTACGACCATTACTTTTTTGTCGATGAAAAAGTATTCCCCACTCCATTCGTCCTTAAAACCAGAGTACCCAAAGATTCTCCGCCCAAATCCAAAGACTATAGCAGCAGAGACCTTAAAATACTAGATACCCACCGCACAAAATTCCATAAGGGGTTGCCGGAACATTTTCTGTGCTTAGTAGGATTAAGCCGTCGTTATTATGGGAGGGAGAACTTATATCCGTGCTTTCTGACGGAGCGTGGACAGGGTAGGTTTACTTATACTTTGTAGATGTGATAAATGTCATTTGCATTTTAGGTCCTTACTGACCCGTGTAATTGCAAATGTCCGCAGAGATGACCTACACGGATTATTGCGTCAGGGCGACCGACCCAATGAAAGTGCCTGAAGGATTCCACCCGTTGAAGGAGAATGAACTCCCCCTTCTCGATGCGACCACAGACAGTACCATTCCACTTGAAGAAACTTCCGAGCAAAGATCGGATGAAGAGGAGCCTATTATCGTGAAATCCCCTCTGGATTTCCATAATGAAGATGGTGGAGAGTTGCTGTTGGAGGGCACCGTGACGCACCAGGAAGATGCCGGAGAAGGGGATTTCCTCAACCTTGAGGATGAAGACACCACTCAAGCCTCTAGGTCCCCCAAGCCCACATCCAGAAAGAGAAAGACCACCAGGAGGGTGGCAAAGACGCTAGGGGACGAGGCGTCCACTCAAGCCTCTAGGTCCCCCCAGCCCACATCCAGAAAGAGAAAGACCACCAGGCGGGGGCCTCGAATGCTCCCCCAAAGAAACTAAGGAAAGACCATCCTCAGTACCAGGAGGGAAGTGGTACTGCTACGGCCCAGGCCAACCCCACACCGCACATGGATGAACAAGTATGGCGAGCTACCCCCGTGAGTGTCGTAGCTCCTATCGCCCCGGAACCTGCAACTGGTACCACGTAAGCACCCTCTCGTCTTTCATTATTCCTTGTCTTGTTGTTTTTTAAAGATAGAATGCCTACACAGAAATTGAATATGTCAATAACAGGGCAGATCCGTCGACTGTAGCTCAAGAGGGAGAGGTGGAAAGGGACCCTTCCCCCACGACATCAATCAGACCTCCATCCCCTGCTGCGACACATGCCGAGGAGCCACTTCCTGAAGGACCGGAGAACAGCCTGCGCCTAGCATGGAATCTCTCCAGTTTAACAAGGTTGGAGGCGGAGTCTGAGTGTTCGGAATTTATTAAGCATATTACTCCTCCGGCCCTTGCTCAAGACTTGGACGAGCTAGACCATGAGTCCTTGCTGGAGCAGTTTGATGTGTCATCCGCACATCAAGTAGTTGTGGGTGCCGCCTTAAGACGTCGTCTGATCAAGGCCTTGGAGAATGTGAAGCGTGCAGACAAAAGGATAGCTCGTCGTGAAGCACTAGTTGTGAAGAATAAGAAGACCATTGCTTCCTTGCAAACAGCGTTGGTTACGGCATAGGCTACAGTGAAGGAGCAAGCCCATCATGCCAACAACCGTGAAAATTGCATCGCTGAGCTCGGGGCCCTCGTAGCCGCATCTAACGAGAAGGTATGCTTTCAACAAGAATATATATATATTTTTTTGTTTTTTGACACAAGAAAAAAAAACATATATGATCCTTGTGATAACTCTAAGTTCCATATGCAAGTATCCGCGGCCGAAGCCTCTACCAAAGCTGTAATCGTACAAGCATTCAACATCGCACAGGAGCGCGACACGCTGAAGGATGAGCTAACACAAGTGCGGACCAATTTGGATGAGCAAGCTGCAACAGCTGAGGAGGAGCTAAGCAAGGTGGCCATGGATTGTGCTGAAAGGATGTGTCCTCCTTTGCTATCGGCCATAGCTGGGCGGGGGTAGATGATTGGACAGGGAATGCGCCTTACCGTAAGCAAGGTTATGGAAGCTCCGTACCTGCTGCAAGCATTCGTCGGGGTCATTTCGGATGGAATTGACCGTGGTAGGCATGAAGGCTTAGTCCAGGCTGTGGAATTGATAGGTAAGAACGAAGCTATTACCCAACACGCCTACCACAACCCTTCAACTGCGGACAAGATAACCGTGTCAATGGATGCACTTGCTGAAATCCAACACCCTCTTTTGGACGAGCTGGAGGCGCTGAAGGATGCTTTGAACGAGGTGGTAATGTCCAAGCTTACTGCGGATCCCATCCAACTGACCTTGCCTACTTATGACTCTGTGTCAAAGGTAATGAAAGGTGAAAAACTGCTTGCTGAGGCATTGGATGCGGCTGCGATCAAGGCGCAGGATGGGAAGAATGCTCGCGGGGAGGCCCTTCGTGCCATGATCGAAGAAGGGAAGAAGGATATAGAGGAGTTCCTCCCTCCGTTGTAATTTATCTTGTAAACATTTTGTGACTTTTATTCGTCCGTGCATGTACACGGCTAAGACTGATGTGTGAAATAACTGTCCTATGTATGTAAGTCCGTGATAACCATGACCATTTTGTTATGATTTAGAAACTTGTGTATTTTTATTTTGTTGAATATCGTATACCGATACTGCATGACACGTTACGTCTTACACAAAAAAAGGAAATACACTCAAGTCTATTATCTACTAGACATGCGACGTGCGTCTTTACTATGCAAAGCACTGCGTGAGTACGGCATACGGAAACTTATCACAACGTCTTGTGAGTAAGGTGTCTAGTAAGGATACATGATCCGCGTCGCTGGGGTTGCATCCCTCTTACGCGACAAGTTGAATTAGTAGGTTCACTTAATCCTCTTACCCCACCTGGAGGCGTATAGTACATGTACGGTGATTGAATGAATGCATATGAATGAGACATGGCATATTTTAATAATAACTAAAATTCATATGACTATAACAAAATCCTAAGAAAAAATAATTTGAACAAAACAAGCCGTGGAGCTAGCTAGGCACCACGGCATTTTATTAGAACGTTTACATTTTTTGTTTTAACAAGAATGGGAAGTCTTAAAAAACAAAAAAGAACCTAGAAAAAACATAAGAAACAAAACAGATAGAGCACATGGATCTTCATTAAAGCCAAGTGTAGCAAAGTATCCATGCGGAAGCCGTAGCTTTCAAAGATAGCACCTTTTGAGATTGGAGATGTTCCATGTGCGTTCCAAATCGCGACCATCCATGTCACGTAACTTGTACGCGCCTCTTCCTAAGGCTTCCGTGACCTCATACGGTCCTTCCCACTTAGGGCCCAGCTTCCCTGTATTCTCCGCTCGACTTGCTTCGTTAGCGTGATAGACATAATCTCCCGGTCGAAAAGAAACACCTTTAACCTTGGCGTCATAATAAGCCTTCATTTTAGCCTTGGACTTAGCCTCATTGAGGGCTGCTATCTCCCTTTTTTCTGCCAATAAATCCAGGTTGATTCATAGTTGCTCGTCGTTCATGACGACATTAACCTCCGCTGTGAGGATGGTAGGCATTCCTATTTCTGCTAGTATAACAGCTTCAGTGCCGTAGGCCAATGCGAATGGAGTGTCCCCGTTGGCTGTTTTGATCATAGTCCTATGCGCCCATAGAACATGTGGTAGTTCATCCACCCATTTGGCACTTCGTTACTCCAGGCGTGCCTTGATGCCGTTTCCCAAGCTTCTATTTGGTCGTTCCACAAGGCCATTTGTCTGTGGGTGCTTAACAGACGTGAAGCGCCGTTTGATATTCAATGATGCGCACCAGTCCTTGAATGGATTATCCGCGAACTGTTTACCGTTGTCCGAGATAATTTCTCCTGGTAAGCCAAAACGGCAAACAATGTTCTCCCAAACAAACTTTTTAACTTGTTTTCCTGTGATAGATTTGACTGCCTTGGCCTCTATCCAACGTGTAAAGTAGTCCATTACGACAATCAAGAACTTAACTCCCCCCGCAGCTACAGGAAATGGTCCAGCGATGTCGATTCCCCACTTATAGAATGGCCATGGGGATGTAATAGGTGTAAGCTCATGTTGCGGATGTCGCGGCACTGGTCTATGCACTTGGCAATCACTACACTTACGAATCATGTCGCGTGCGTCCCTATGCATGGTAGGCCAATAATATTCTGTACGTAGGGCTCGAGCTACCACGGATCACGGACCTGCGTGCATGCCGCATAACCCTTCATGTATCTCACTAATCACATAAGTGGCCTGACGTGGTCCAACACACCGCAACCACGGCTGCAAGAAAGAGCGCTTATAAAGGATACCTTCGCGAAGCTCGAAGTGCTGCGACTTCCTTCTGATGCGCCGTGCCGCTTTTTCATCGTCCGGAAGGGTTTCATTGGTCAAATAGTTGATGATCGGGGTCATCCATGTAGGTCCATCCTCCTCAACTATAGTAGCGACCTCCCCCTCTGTTATAGACTTTTCCTTGAGTATTTCTACCAAGACTTGCTTGGATAAGTGGGCGAAGCTTGTAGACGCAATCTTGCTAAGAGCATCCGCCTTCTTGTTCTCACCTCTTGGTACCTGCTTGATAGAAAACTTGCTGAAAGCCGCGATGAGTGACTTGACTTTTTCCAAGTATCGGACCATGTTATCCTCCTTAGCTATATATCCACCTAGAATATGGTTCGTGACAAGCCGTGAGTCCACGTAGGCCTCAAGGTTGCGGACTTCCATTCTAGCGGCGATTTTTAAACCCGCAATTAATGCTTCATATTCCGCCTCGTTGTTGGTGGCTGTGAACTCAAAGCGGAGGGCGTACGTAAACTCCATTCCTTCCGGATTCGTGAGGATGAGACCAGCTCCTGACCCATCCGTACACGAAGATCCGTCCGTGAATAACACCCATGGTTCTGCTAGAGTCTCGTCTTGTTTTATGACTGGTCCTTCCTCATCTGGCTTCTCTACCAAGAAATCTGCCAAGATTTGGCCTTTAACAGCCGTCCTTGGCCTATAAGATATGTTATGCTCTCCCAATAGAATGCTCCACTTTTGTAGCCTTCCTGTCACATCCGGTCTAGAGATGACTTGTTTTATTGGTTGGTCGGTAATGACTACAATTGGGTGCACCTGAAAGTATCAGCGCAACCGTTTTGTAGCAAACACTAGTGCTAAAACCAATTTTTCCATAGAGGAGTAATTCAACTCCGGCCCTTGTAATGTTCTACTTATGAAGTAGATCGGAGTTTGTACCGTATCCCTATCCGTCATGAGTACCGCACTTATTGCTCCATGTGTGGCTGATAAATACATAATGAGCTCCTCCTTTGGCCGGGGAGCTACTAGCATGAGGAGAGATGTGAGGTGTTGCTTGAGTTGGCCAAAGGCTTCCTCAGATTCCTTTTTCCACCGGAAGTCTCCCTTCCTAATGCACTTCTTGAGTGTTTTGAATAGGGGGAGTGACTTCTCTGCGGACTTTGATAAGAACCTATTTAGCCCGGCCAGCTTCCCATTTAAGGACTGCACCTCTTTCCGTGTCTGAGGGGATGGTAGCTGTATTACTGCGTCCGTTTTTTCTGGGCAAGGTTTGATGCCATTTGGATCAATCATATATCCAAGGAACATTCCCTCCGTTTCCCCAAACGTGCATTTCTTTGGATTTAGCTTCATATTAATCCTCCTCAGTGTGTCAAATGTCTCTTGGACATCCCGGAGAAGTGCATCCTCCGTATGACTTTTGATGACTAAGTCATCCACATAGACTTCCAGGTTGCGGCCTATCTGTGAGTCAAAGGCTTTGTCCACAAGCCGCTGGTATGTAGCCCCGGTGTTCTTTAGTCCAAACGGCATTTTTGTATAACAGTATACGCCATGACTAGTATGGAACGCCGTCTTCTCTGCGTCCTCCTCCGCCATCTGGATCTGGTGGTATCCTTTATATACGTCTAGGAAGCACTTAAAGGGATATCCACATAGATATTCCACCTTCCAGTCGATCTCCGGTAACGGGTAACAATCCTGTGGACAGGCTTTGTTCAGATCCGTGAAATCCACACACATGCGCCAGCTTTCGTCATGTTTTTTGACCATGACTAGATTGGATAACCACTCGTGGTAGTATACCTCGCGCATGATACCTGCGTCCACTAGTTTCCGTACTTCATCCAGTATCACTCGGCTGCGTTCAGGTGCCTGGCCGCGCTTCTTTTGCTTGACGGGTTGGTACCCCTGGCGGATCTGGAGCTTATGTTCTGCTATCCCGCGTGGTACGCCTGTCATATGCTTTGGCTCCCATGCAAATATATCTAAATTTGCTCTAAGAGAGAGCACATGGCCCTTTTGCCGTTATCCGAGAGCGTTCCCCCTATGGACACCTCCTGTTCCAGATAATCAAGATGGATTGCAACCCTCCAATTGGGAGGTGGTGATCCATCCTTGGGTGGAACAGGTGGAACCGGTGTTGTCACGGTATGACACTCGGATGCTGGTACGATTGTGTTGTAAATGGTGACAATTCCTCCTTCCACATGGAATTTGATCATTCCGTGTGCCGTGGAAGGTACCACCCATATGGCCAGAATACCTGGTCTGCCAATGATCCCATTGTATGGAGAGTGTGAGCGTATCACCATGAAGTTCATCCACGCCGTGGTTGAGTGCTCTTGATTCCCAATGGTTACAAGCAGACGTAGTTGTCCTATTGTCCAGATGGTGTCTCCACTAAAACCAATGAGCGGCGCCGTGGCCGGTACTAATTGGCTCTTTATTTCTTGTCGTAACTGTACAAAACAGTGTTCGTACAGTACTTCTGCTGATGACCCTCCATCCACATACATGCGACGAACATTGTGTGTTCCAATGCTTATATCAATAGTGAGAGGCGCATCAATCACATCGCCTGCTGTGATGGGGGGAAATGAGATTTCCCTGCCGCGTGAAAATTTTTGACCAATTTTCTGCCTCGTGCGGTGTTGTCTCGATTGGATCATGTATATGGTCGAAGGTTTGTCCTTTTGGGGATCCTTCTTGTCATACTTCTTGTTGTCTTTTCCATCCTTCCAATCCTTAACCAAATGCTTGAGTTTACCTGACTTGATCAGTGACTCAATGTGCTTCTTGAGCTGGATACACTTCTCCGTGCCATGGCCCTTGTCGTTATGGAACTCGTAGAAACGATTTCCTTGGAAACGGTCCAGCGGAGTCGTCATTGGTGGAGGCCTCGGAAAATTGGCCCCTTCCGTTAGAAAGATCTCCAGGTAGGACATCTTTAGAGGGGTAAACTTATCGTCCGGCCGTCCTCCTTTGTTTTTGCTCTTGTAATCTGAGCCCCTACCATCGTTCTGGTTGCTTTGACCGCCCGACTGTCTCCTGGACTGGTCGTTCGATCAGTAGCCGTTTCCTTTTGAAGGGTAGGCCGCGACAACCGTTGTTTCTCCCTCTATGAAGTTTCTGACCCTTTCCATGAGGTCGTCATACCTCTCCGGACGCTTGTCATTGAGACGCCTGATTAATTCCCTGTCTGTTATGGCATGCATATAGTCAGAAATTTTCAGGAGTTCCGGCATTGTCTTTGTGCGTGTGCACTCGTCGTTGAAGTGTTCAGTGAAGGCTTCTGTAGACTCCCCCGGCCGTTGCTTGACAGTTGCCAATGAGACCGGATCCCTATTATACTTCTTCCGCTGAGTATAATTATTCTTGAACGCAGTGCGTAGTTCAGTGAAGCTATCAATGCTTCGCGGAGGGAGTTCCTCAAACCAGTCACGAGCATTGCCGATCAAGGTTGAATTGAACATCTGGCACCATATAGGCATGGGCCATCGCTCAATTTTAGCCTGCGTATCAAATATTTTGAGGTGATCATCCGGATCACCCGTTCCATCATAAGTCTTGACACACGCCGGCATGCGACGCTTTGTGTCCTCGGAGTAGTTCCGTATGCGGAGAGTAAAAGGATCTTCCCTAGGGTCTGCCCATGGGCGGGTGAGACTAGGGTCGCACCATGGTTGGGAAAGATCTTCTGCTTCCGTCTCTCGATAATAGGGACCACCATAATACTCATCATTGTTTGGTGGTGGTGGAGGAGTACGCCTAGGTCGGCGACGCTTGGGCGGATGGTCATCCGAGTCCTCTCCTGATGGATCTGGAGAAGGAGGTGGTGCCCCATCTCTTGGGTGAGGATCGCTCTTTTGAGAAGAGCTAGGAGCCTTCTTCCCAGTATTCATCCTATCCCACACACTTGTGCGGTGAGTGGCTCTAGTTAGTTCCAGATCTGGTCGTTCGGGTAAACCGTCAGACTTCTCTCCCCCTTCTTGGGACTGCATTAGTTCCTGCATGAGGCGATCCCCTATGCGTCCGAACACATTCCTAGGTTGGGGAGTTTCCTCAAAGAGGTTCCGCTCCTGGGGTCGCGTCCTTCTTTTCCTCTGATTTTGAGAAGAGGTGCCTGGTCCAGCGTGGCCAAAGTTGAGCCTAGATTGGAGATCCCTCCCAAGGTTCAACCTTGATGCAATCCCTGGGACGATCCTCTCAAAGTTCTGCGTGAGAACTCGAGTGAGATCTTCCTCGCTGAGCGGTTGGACTTCTACTTCTTCCTCGATCGATGGTCTGCGCGGCTCCTTGTTAGGGGGATTGGGCGCACTCCCTGGATCAGGGTTGTCCAAGGTTGAAGTAGGTGGGGGAGTCATGGAGATCGTGCTCGTCACCCCCATGGACTGAAAGCCACTGCGGTTGTTTGGTCCGCTTGCTGGACGGCTAGGGGATTGATTGGAAATGAGTATCCCTTCCCCTTGGGACTTCCGATTTCCAAGATTTGTGTTCCTGGGGTTAGCTTGCGGATGCCCCTTCGTCATTGAGAATTCAAGATGAGATTTCGCTCTAGCTTAGTGTAATGGTCCCACAGATGGCGCCAACTTGTTAATACAAAAGTTGGGTGATCCTTGCTAGACCCGAATTAGGCTTAATTCGGGTTGGCTGGACTCCGGCTCCTGCACCAAGTGAATTGTATGGTTGGGATCCTGCACACTAAACAACACGCGTTAGGCTTACTGTGGGAATGTTTCCCACGATTAGACTCCGGCGTGAGAGTAAGTAATCGGTTAGGGTTTATAGAAATCGGATGGGTTGAGAGTGTATAGAACGTAATACCTTTGTGGAACCCTTGGGGGTTCCTTTTATAGGCAGTGAAACCCTAATGGGCTGTCACTGATGCTTCGGCCACAAGGAAAGGATAAGTACCATAATTAGATTGATTGTTATCTTCTAATTATGGTGAGTGAATATCATCTTCTTTGGGGAAATCCTATTCATGGACAGAATATGATTCAGTCTAACCCTGTACTGGCTACGTCGGGCCGTGGGCCGCACACGTGTGTGCGGTTACTGTTCATCCAAGCCCATAAGCTCAAATGACATTATTCCCACCCATATGTGATGGGCCGGATACGGGTAGTACCCGTGGGCCGGGTTCATGACCCGGCTGGGGACTATACGTCATCAACGTTGACAAATGCTCACGTAGCACGTTCATAATTGTTCACGTAGTTCGTCCCAATATGTTTTCAGCATCTTTTCTCAGAGATATAAATGTATCTGTTCAGGTTATTTGTACGTACCGTTCCATGTATCCTACATGTTATAGCTTATTCATTCTATGAGATTCAGAAAATCCATCTTAAGATGAAACCAGAAACTGGTCAGCATTCATCAGGACATGGTCATCAGGACCACGATTTTCAGTGTATTTAGACCTTTGAAGGAGTCCTTTCGAGCGGTAAGCCACTCGGAATGGAGTCCATCCGGACCTCTCATCCTTTTCCTTCAGTAAATCAGTTAAGTTCTTCAGTCATGTCATGTTCCATGTTCACTTCAGTCATGTCATGTTTATACCCTTTCAGCAGCATTAAGTTCTAATTCGAGGACGAATGATCCTTCAGCTTATATGTCTTTTCAGCCTTCATATTTTTCAGCCTGTGTGTCCCTTCAGCTTTTATAACTTCACCAGCTTATTACCTTTAATTCGAGGACGAATTTTCTTTTTAGAAAGGGAGAATTATAAAACCGTAGCATAATCGCATCCTTAATTCGAGGACGAATTATTTTTTTTTGAGGGGAAGATTTGTAAAACTCATATTTAAAAATCCTCGAATATTAATGCGTAGTCACAGCTTTAACTTTAATTAAACGTTAACATTAAATACGCAGTCTCAGTTTTATTTATATATTACAAAAAAATTATTCAGAAAATAATTATTAAGTTTCATAAAACATTACATATGTATTATTTATAATACAAAAAAGATTATTACGTTCAGGAATTAAAACACGAGAAATATAAATTCATATACGTGATAATTTATAATTGTCGAAAATCAAACAGAAAACTTATATATATTAAGGAGTGGTGGTTTATTTATAAACAAAGAAAGAAAGTGGGCTTTTAGGCCCGGCCCGTTTTCAAAACAAAACACAGGAAACAATATACACTTGTATCTCATTTTGTCATAACACGTACAAAAAAACGGCTAGGGTTAGGGAAAAACCTGCCCCTAGTTAAAAAATTAAGAACAAGGGTTTTCAGGCTTGATTTGCATCTTTGATTCGTGTGTTTTGCCATTCATTTATCAATCTTACAACGGTAATCATTTCCCTTCCCTTTGAATTCAGTTTATATCACGATTTGGCATTTAAGATGTATACAAATGGAAAGTATAAAATAAACATGATTTAATAAGCAAAAGAGGGGTGTCGGGTTTTGTTTAATGCACGAATACCGAGACACCAGGTCTCGGTGTATGTGGTTTGTGGCAGCCGTGACCCACACAGGGGTCGTGGTGCTTGGTTATTCCAGTCGCATCCTTTAAACAACCCAAACAGGGGAGTCGCGTTTAAAGGGGGTGTTTGGGTTTAGTATACAGTAGGTAGAAAGAGGTCAGCAGGGTGTGTATGGTGTAAGCAGTGGGAACCACTGCATTAGCAGTGGGAACCACTACATTAGCAGTAGGAAGAAAATAGCCAAAACAGTGGGAACTATAGAGCAGTGGGAACCACTGCACAAGCAGTAGAAACTGGCACTTGGCCAGTGGCTACTGCTGGGTGACATCAACAGCAAGGGACCACGATGTAGGCCCGGTTTGGTTTAACCCGAGACATGGGTTTCTCGGGGAGGGTTTTTAGCACGGGTTTTTGAGATCTCGCGTATAATAAAATAATACGGGGTTTATGTTAACTATGATTAAATAATTTTTGTAAAATTTGTTTTATAAATAAATTAATTAAGTGGTTTTATTTTATTGATTTAATTGGTAAAATTAAATTAATTTTATTTTATCCATTTAACCACTAAAAAACATGTGATTTATTATGATTTAATTTTCAAGAAAAACTAATTTGGAAACCTTTCTATTTTAACAAACTCTCTAAATTCAGAAAACTTTCTATTTATGGTAGGTTACTTTTATAGTAATATTATAATACCAGAATACAGTATAGTACCATAATCAGAATACAGTATAATATACAGTAATCAGAAATACAGGATATACGTTATGCAGTAAATATATAAAGATCATTTGGATTTATCAAAAGTACGCCAGACAATCAGATTAATCAGTTTATACGCAACCAGTAAAATAATACGAGAACACACAAAATGAATTAAGAACAATAATAAACTGTAAATAGTAATCAGACAAGTCATTTCCCATCCCTTATTTATGTAGTAACCATGAAGTCAGAGTAGTTCTTTCAGCCTTCATTCTTATTTCATTACTGGACACGAGGTACGGATATCCCGTCCTTCAGTAAGGACTTCTTTTCTATGCATGATTAGGATTCCCCGTCTGCAGCCAAATGTTTTCCCAGTATCTGTTCTATATTTTATCAGTAATTATTTTAATAATTAAGTTAAATTTGCCTGAGATTTATATACAAGCATGACCAGTTATGTACAAGTTACGGGGTACCGTAACCATGACACTTGCGGCACTGGTGTCATGACTCCTCTACGGGGGAGTGATTTCTCGCAGCGTCCCATTTATTTCAGCTTGGCCATTTTATCTATATTATCAGCGGGGCATATTGATGCATCCTAGGTTATCAGTTTACAGCTTATCAGGTGATGTGGTGTGTGCTTTACATCCTTCACACTGGAGTTGATCCCTCCACCCAACACATTATTTAGAGGTCATCCCTCTACAGCATGACGAGTTCACCCCTCCATGTCTTCATGCAGACGTTGTTACAGCACATGACCAATATAAGCTGTTGGGAATTATTTGTTAAGTGTCAAGTACCGTTAGTATATTCCAAGTACTGTTAGTGTTATGTAAGTACCGTTAGTGTTAACGCGGTACATAGTAAGTACTGCTACTTATAAAGTAAGTACTGCTATGATGATTAGGACGAATATATCTTTGTATAAGATATGTCATAGTTATAGTTAGAGTATATCTTATGTGATATACCTAAATAGTTAGCATATTGATAATATATCGTCTGTGATATAGTTATCTTTATAGAATATTCTAAGGTTTCTAGGGTTCCTTACTCTATAAAAGGAACATAGGTACAATGTCTTTTATGTACCTCATTCAAGTCGATTAATAAGAGAATCAAATAGTTAAAAGTAATTCTGTTCTTCTGTGCTTTATAAGTTAGATTCTACATAACTTATTTAGTGTTAGTAAGAGTGCTCAAAGTGTTTTAGTTTGATTACAAACTATTATACTAATTCTTAACAGAATATAGATCCAACCAAAGGGATCAACAAGTGGTATTAGAGCTTGTTGAGAAACTCTAAAAAAGAAGAACACGGCCCTAAACACTCCACACATACCAAATCTCAATGTCTCATCCAGATGGTGATAATTCTCACTTGGATGATGTTCAGAACCTTAATCCTGTTTTGCCACAGGGACAACCACAAGTTGTGCATCCTGCACCAACATAAGGTGCTCAAGCCGTGAATGTTGTAGCTACCTCTACACCAACACCTTCTCATACTATGTCTGCTGTTAAACTCCCAGTTCTCAAAGGTGACAATTATGAGACATGGGCTATCAGATGGAACATTACTTGAATCACACACATCATACTGTGTGGCAAGTTATCAAGAATGGGAATACACCAAAGAAGCTACACTGGTTGCCAGACAATACATGCTAAGTTCTACCTATTGTGACTGCTGAGGAGGTACAAGCAGAGATCAGAGAAATAAAAGCCAGAACTGCTTTGGCTATGGCTCTTTCTAAAGACATTCTACCAAGCTTTCATCATCATAAAGATGCCAAAGCTATGTGGGATGCTATAAAACTTAGATTTGGAGGCAATGACAAATCTAAGAAAATTAAGAAGATTGTTCTTAAGCAAGAATTTGATAACTTCTCAATTACCAGTATAGAGGGGATACATGGTGGATATGGAAGGTTCAGCAAGTTTCTTATTCAGTTAATAGTTTATGGACAAGTAATTCCAAATGAAGAAACCAATCTAAAATTCTTAAGAAGTGTTCCACCAGAGTGGAAAGCAATAGCTATGCACTTCATCACAAGAGATGATTTGGAAACAATTCCGTTTGATCATCTCTACAACAATCTTAGAGCATATGAGATGGATGTGAAAGGCACCGAAGTAAAGACAGCTACTACTTCAAAGTCTAACTTGGCTTTTGTGTCAAGGAACAGTGGTACTTACTTTCAAAATACCGCTAGTGGATCTAGCAGCAGTACATACTTCATAAATACCGCTGGAGGACTTACAAGCAGTACTTACCCACAAAGTATTGAAAGCAGTCCAATAGTCTCTCAAAATCCACATGGAAGGTCTTCACTATTGTTTAGTGACAATGATGCCTTCTCATTCTTTGATGGACAAGACAACAGGCCAAGATTAACTCTCAATGACTTGTTCCAAATGGATGATGCTGATGTTGAAGAGATGGATCTTAAATGGCAAGCTGCTATGGTGTCAGTAAGATCTAATAGGTTCTTCAAGAAGACTGGAAGAAAAATGACTGTTGATCCTAATGAGCCATTAGGATATGACAAGTCTAAAATCGAATGCTATAACTGTGGAAGGAATGGACACTTTGCAATAGAATGCTCTAGAGATAAAGCTGAGACTAGCAATCAGAAGTCCAAGAACAGCTATAGAACCAGTCCAAGAATAACTGAAAGCTTTCCAAAAGGAAACAGCAGGAGTCCTAAAGGAACCAAAGCATTGGTTACTATAGATGGAGTGGTGAATTGGGCAGAAGAAAAAAAAGAAGAAGAGCTTGGATTAATGGCTCTCTCACATAAAAATACTGAGGTACATCCTTGTTCTAAAGATTGTATTCTTAAATTTAATAGCCTAAAAGTAGAACTAGAGGAACAGTATCAAAAGGTTAACACATGCACTGTAGAAGTAAAAGCTTTCAAACAGGGTGTTGTTAAATTAGAAGAAAATATAGTTTTGTACAAAAAGGCTCAACAAAACTATGAAGAGAACATAAGGATTTTGACTCTTCAAATGAGGGAAAAAGATGTGGAAATAAAAGCTTTTGAAAGACAACTTTTAAAAGTAAATTCATAAAATGAAAATTTAAAAACCAGTCTTTGTAATGAAAGGGAAGTGATTAGTCATTGGAAACAATCCTCTAAGGGATTGGGAAAATTGATTAATTCATAAATGGGGTATTATGGTAAAACAGGCCTAGGATATATTGAGGATCAACCTGGGATAACCTTAGCTAACAAAGACTTATCAAAAGGGATTTTTGATAGTTCTAGTAAGGTAGATGATACACCTAAAAATGATAGATATGCTGAAGGAATGAAGGCAGTTCCTCCACGATTATCAGGAATTTCATGCCCTCTTGTAATGATACTAGTATAGAGTTAGAAGAACCTAAGATTAATAATGTCTTTAACTCTAATACTCTGTCCCAAGAAAATACTGATGTGACCAAGAATATTGTTTATCCACCTTTAATAAACAACTTTGTTTCTGAGGAATCTAAGACTAGTTCTGCTTCCAAGCAGGTAAAAACTCCTAGTAAGATATTGGAAAACAATGTACAACATACTAAAGTCAAAAGGGGTGGGCTAGGTTTTGAAAAAGTAAAGTCAAAACAACCTTTTGGGTCTTCTTTAAGAAGAAAAGGATGTTATGTTTGTGGTAGTCTAAGTCATTTTATCAAAGATTGTACATTACATGAAGATAAAATGGTGAAACAAAAGGCTACACAAAGGGTCATGAAAAACAGTAATGGGTAAAATGCACAGGTTTATAGGAATCAGAAAACTAAAGATGAAAAACCTAAGTTTGATCACACAAAGGTAGTTAAACAGGTTAAAAATAATCCTACCAAAAGTTTTGTTCCTAGGGCAGTACTTATGAAGCAAGGGCTAGTATCTTTAAAGTATGGTAAACCAAGTACCGGCAAGTCTAGGTCTACAAGTACTGCTAGACTAAACTCAAGTACTGTTGGTTAAAAGTCTGTAAAACCAATGTTCTCTAAGACTTCTAAGAATGTTTTTGAAAAAGTTAAAACACCTAGAAGTAAGGACAAGAACAAACCAGTGCAAATGTGGGTTCCTAAAAGAGATAAACCATGTGTTAAAGCAAGTACCGCTAAAACAGTACTTAAGTCAAAGAAGTCAGAGCACATAGAGTCACCCTATGACTTTGACTACATAAATGAAACCATGAAGTATAAGAGTAAAAGTGGCATTACTGGGAATGCTTCAATACAAACTCTTAAATGTGTAGGTCCCACAAGATCCAAGCCAAATATGGCTTGATTCCCTGTTAAAAACTAATGAGTTTTATTTGTGTGCAGGGGCATCTCATTGATGAATTAAAAGATAAAGGAATTGTAGATAGTGGATGCTTAAGACACATGACAGGAAACAAACATTTTCTTGCTGAATTTGAAGAATTCAGAGGCGGTCCAGTAGCCTTTGGGGGTAGCAAAGGTAGAATCACTGGCAAAGGGAAAATCAACACATGAAAGTTAGAATTTGAAGATGTTTTCTTTGTAAACGAATTGAATGAGTTCAATCTCTTTTCTGTATCATAAATGTGTGATAAGAAGAACAAGGTGCTATTCACAAACAAAGACTGCTTGGTGTTGTCCAAAGACTTTGAGATGCCTAAGGAATCTCAAATACTGCTTAAAGTACCCAGGCAAGAAAATATGTACACCTTTAATCTTCATACTATTACTCCAATAGGTGGTATTACATGTTTGCTAGCTAAGGCTTCTTTAGATGAGTCAAACTTATGGCATAGAAGGTTAGGTCATGTGAATTTCAAGAATCTTAATATATTGGTAAAAAGGAATTTGGTTAGAGGTCTACCTAACAAATATTTTCAAAATGATTTTACATGTGCTGCTTGTCAAAAAGGTAAACAACATAGAGCCTCTTGTAAGACCAAGACTGTAAACACTGTGACAAAACCTTTGCAACTTTTGCATATGGATTTATTTGGTCTAGTTTCTATCAGAAGCATTAGTCATAAGACCTTTTGCCTAGTCATAACTAATGATTATAGTAGATTCAGTTGGGTTTTCTTTTTAGCCCTTAAAAGTGAAACAAGTGAATTACTAAAGGATTTATCATTTTAGTTGAAAAGCAGTTCACTAAACAGGTATTAATCATTAGGACTGATAATCGAACAGTATTTAAGAATGCTGATTTTGATGAATTCTGTAGGTCTAAAGGAATTAAGAGACAATTTAGTAATCCTAGAACTCCACAACAGAATGGAGTAGCTGAAAGGAAGAATAAGACATTAATTGAGGCTGCTAGTACTATGCTGGCTGATTCACTTTTTCCAAATACCTTTTGGGAAAAAGCAATCAATACTGCATGTTATGTGTTAAATAGAGTCCTAGTAACTAAGCCTCAAAACAAAAAACCTTATGAACTCTTGACTAATGTAAAGCCAAACATAAGTTATTTAAAACCTTTTGGGTGTCATGTTTCTATACTAAATACTCTTGATTATTTGGGAAAATTTGATGGAAAGTCTGATCCAGGATATCTTGTAGGATATTCATTGCAAAGTAAAGCATATAGGATTTACAATTTGGCAACTAAGAAAGTTGAAGAAAATGCTCATGTCAATTTCTTAGAAAATAAACCCAATGTTCCAGGAATAGGTTATGCTTGGATGTTTGATTTATATTATCTAACTAACTCCATGGATTACTACTCTTTGCAAAAGGATTGTCAAACTAACAATGCAGGTGAGGAGTCAAGTTCAACTAATGCAGGTAATCAAGAAGATGTTTCTTCATCAGATGATGATGTTCATATCTATGTGCCCAACATACCTACTGTTACTCCCATGTCTACAACTCCCAAGAAGCAAACCATGCCATAAAATGATGATCAAGCCTCCCAGGAGCTTCAGAGGCTTCAAGATCAAGAAAAGAATGCTACATCTGCTAATAAGCATTCAGGAGAAGAGTCTTTTTAGTCACAACACTCAGCAGTACATACTATACCTAGCGGTACTTCATCTGCAAGTACTGCTAAGTCAAAATCTGCCAAATCTGTTGACTCACTAGAAGAGATTTTACAAGCATTGGACGATGAAGACTTATATGCCAGTCTAGCTGAAGGAATCTTCTCCAAAGCTTCCTATGATGAGCAGGGTGCAGTAACTGATTTCAACAATTTGGAAACAGAAATTCTAGTCAGTTCTATTCCCACTCATAAAGTCAACAACAACCATCCTACTACACAGATTATTGGTGATCTGAAATCTGTTGTACAAACCAGAAGACAACTGCAAACCAATATTGAAACTCATGCATTAGTGAGTTATGTCAAACAACAGTAGAGAACAAATCATAAAGATACTCAACATTGTTTGTTTGCCTGTTTCTTATCTCAAGTAGAGCCCAAAAACATCTCTCAGGCTCTTGATGAAGAAAGTTGGGTAGATGCCATGCAAGAAGAATTAACACAATTTGAGCTACAAAAGGTTTGGATTCTTGTGGATCTTCTCTCAGGTAAAAGAGTAATTGGTACTAGATGGGTCTTTAGGAACAAGAAGGATGAAAGAGGGGTTGTTGTGAGGAACAAGGCAAGACTTGTTGCTCAAGGCTATAGACAGGAAGAAGGGATATACTATGATGAGGTTTTTGCACCAGTGGCAAGGATAGAAGCCATTAGGTTATTTTTGGTCTTTGCATCATATATGGGATTTATAGTCTATCAAATGGATGTGAAAAGTGCCTTTCTATATGGTACTATTTTAGAGGAGGTATATGTCTCACAACCTCCAGGTTTTGTAGATCCTAAATTCCCCAATAGAGTCTACAAAGTTATCAAAGCACTTTATGGTCTGCATCAAGCTCCAAGAGCTTGGTATGCAACTTTATCTAACTTTCTACTAGAACATGGATATAGGAGAGGAACCATTGACAAAACTCTTTTCATCAAGAAAAATGCCAAAGACATCATTCTAGTTCAAGTCTATGTTGATGACATCATTTTGGTTCTACCAAGAAGACATGGTGTGAAGAGTTTAAAGCTTTGATGAAAGGAAGATTTCAAATGAGTTCTATGGGAGAACTAACTTTCTTTTTGGGACTGCAAGTCAAACAAAGGAAAGATGGATCATTTATCAGACAAGATAAATATGTTGCCGGAATCTTAAAGAAATTTTCATGTATGGATACAAGGAGTACAAGCACACCTTTTGAAGCCAAGAAATCTTTATCAAAAGATGAACATGGAGAAGATGTTGACATTCATCTCTATAGGTCAATGATTGGTTCATTGATGTATCTTACTACTTCAAGACCAGATATAATGTTTGTTGTGTGTGCCTGTTCAAGGTTCCAAGTTCATCCAAAGGTGTCACATCTACATGCTGTGAAGAAGATTTTTAAATATCTTAAAAGTCAACCCAATTTAGGATTATGGTATCCTAGAGATTCCACCTTTGAATTGGAAGCTTACTCAGATAGTGATTATGCTAGATAAAATCATGATAGGAAATCCACAACAGGAGGTTGTCAATTCCTAGGCAGAAGACTCATATCATGGCAGTGTAAGAAGCAAACCATTGTTGCTACTTCTACAACTGAAGCTGAATATGTAGTTGCTGCTCATTGTTGTGGACAAGTACTTTGGATTCAGAATCAATTATTGGACTATGTGTTTAACTTCATGAACACCAAGATTTACATTGATAATGAAGTACTATATGCATTGTTAAGAATCCAGTATTTCACTCCAAGACTAAGCATATTGAAATAATACATCACTTTATAAGAGATGCTTATGACAAAAATCTTATTCAAGTCTTGAAGATTCATACAGACAACAATGTAGTTGATTTATTGACCAAGGCATTTGATGCAAAGAGATTCGAATTCTTGGTAACACACATTGGTATGCTCAACCAATAACATGCTGCATATGTTGAGGGGAGGTAATAGCTATACAAATTTTTTATAATTTTTATTGTATAGTCTATGTTTTGTGTTTTTGATGTTATTGCAGGTTTATAGAAAAAGAAAAAAGAGGTTACATGTAACACCCCCAAATTTATACAACTCAGTACAGCGGAAGACTAGTTGGTGTTACGGGATAGCACATTACTCACATCATAGACAACGCATAAAAATCGCGTCGTTTATTTATAAATCATTTCCATTCATAATTATCAAAGTTACATCGGTCCCAAGTCATTATATTTCGTACAAAGTTTTACAAAGTATTTGAATGGAAAATAATGTTTAAGTGCGGGCCATGAATTCTTGTCGTCTTCCCGAGAATTACCTTCAAGTACCTGAGATAAAACATGTTAAAAGAAAAGGTCAGCGATAACGCCGAGTGAATTCATAGAGTTTAATAAATTCCATCAATATAACTTTGGTATAAAATTAGTACCAAAAATCAATTCGTACAAATCATTGTAATAGGCCGTAAAATAGCCAAAATCATTTTATGCAAATCTTTGTAATAGGCCATAAAATAGCCAAAGTCATTTTATACAAATCCTTATCGAAAATCATAATATAGGCATTTGCCTTAAAAATTATTATACGAGCCAATGTCGTAAAAACATCATACAATACGTCTTATGACGTTGTATAAAATCAAATAAATACCGTTATATGAATATGGTTATGAAAACCAAAATACAAACATAATATCAATAGTATGACCCTGTATTGCTAGTCAGGCAATACATCGTAATTCGGAGCGTCTATTAGTATTTCGTTAATTCGGATTATTATAAGCCGCATGACATTGTTACCTTACTAAACCAACAACGGGTAGCTAACCCGATACCAATTTTGCCCATCTAAAGTAGCATGTCGTCACAAAGGTCACGCTATGTAAATCTTCTCATACATTAATTCGCTTACCAATCAATGTGGCACGACGGGGATCAACCGTCAAGGCGCGAACTGGGGTGATCGTCCCCAAATAGTACTATTAAATGCATAAGCGTCTACCAACTCCCGGTAGTTCACAATTCATGCTAATGGGACTTTTAGTGACATAACCTAACTTTAATAATCCATTTTATTTCATCTATCGGGTCCATTAATCATTTATCGGGTCATACAATCGGGTCATTCAATCATTCGGGTCCAAAATCAATAAACAAACAATCGGGACAAATGGTGTCCTATTTTATAAAACTAACATGTTATCTCCCTCGCGGGTTTATAAAACATTTATAAAAACATTTAAAAGAGTGCGAGGCTATGAACTCACGTTGATGTGGGAAGGCGGGTTATCGGCAATTCGGACGTACGGTACGTGCTTCAATCACGGAAACCTATATAAATAATAATCGGTCTTAGACTCATGTCCAATGACTTTATAAAAATAACAAGTATGTATACATATGATGATTATATATATATATATGATGATCAAGTGGGTTTACATATTCTCGTTTACTCATTTTAGAGTTGTGTGTCGATAACTTTTATACTAGTTTACTAGTTTTGCCTATTTACGTGTTTTAAGTCCAATAAACTTATTATAAGTTCTTTAACTCTTATTAATCCTTTTCACACTTATATTATCAGTATCTAAGCTTTACAAGTTGGGCCTAAATGGTTTAAGCCTAATAGATTCTTTTTACAAGTTTTTATCCTATTTAGTCCATTTATTAGTCCAATATGTTTATTTAACTCGTTAATGTCCGTATGTCCTATAGTTCGAGTTTTTATCGGTTTTTACTTGTTATACATGTCTATATATCAGTATATAAGTTTTATAAAGTTTTCATTAGACGGGTCCAACCATCTAAGTTTTATTTAACAAAAACGTTAATTTTACGGTAATAGCCGAAAAAGTCGTAAAAATCATGTTTATAGTTTTTATTACTTATAAACATTATTTCACCACCATTTATATAATTTATCCATTTAATTAACCTTTTATATATATTTATATAAATAAGTTTTATAAGTTAGTGGGTTTTTATTTTACATTTTATATATTAAAATGTGAGTGCTTATATAATAGTATTATTCTTTAATTTCCAAAATCTGATTTTTATCTTCACTTTCACCAAAACTGCCATATCTTGAGTTCTATATGGAGATAGAAGCTCAAATTTTTATCACATAAACTACATGATATGTGCTACATTTAACTCTTCTATAGCTACTGTTGAATCATCTTCTATGTATTTTCTAAAAATCGTCCAAAACAGTTAACTCATATTTGTATCTTAAACTTGTTTTGATCATATCTCACTCATAACAATGATTCCATTGCATGGCCAACTCTCACATGTGTACAAGACCCATAGCTTACTGTAAATCTATTAATCTATGCCATTTTTATCAGTTCACCACTTGATTCTTTACTGTTTTATAGAGCCAACATATTTAGACAAGATTTTAGCCTTGTTTCTTATAGTTTTTCACCTTTTCAAGCATGTTTATCAACACCAAATCCCCACATAATATTTTTATCATCATATACATATACAATAGGAAATAAAATACATGTTTACATAATCAAAATAACAAGAGGATGAGGAGGACAATCTTTATACCACCATGATGATGTAGGTTGTGATCAAAACATGGATTTTGATGGAGATACTTGTGATGCACCAAGACCATCTTCATGATCACCAATCTTCATAAACTCCTTGTGGAAAATCAGCCTCAAGACTCCATGGAAACTCCTCCTTGGATGTTATAACTTGCACCAATCAATAGGGCTTCAAAAGGGCATCAACATGTATATGAATAACATGAGATTTTGTGGTTAATTTTGATCAAATTAGGGTGTTTAGGGTGAGCTATGGACGAAATCAATGGAGGAGGAAGAGAGAAAATGTGGTTGTTTGCATGTGTGGGAAATGAGTGTGTGGTTTTGGCTAGTGGTTTAGCTAGTTAGTGGAAAGTATAGCTTACATTGTAAGCTAACTAGACAAGTTTAAGTGTATTGTTTACACTTTGACACCTCAAAGGGTGTTGTGTAGCTTGCTTGGGCTGGTTTTGATGGGGGTGGGACAAGTGTCCCACTTGTCTCATCCCCATTTATTTACGGGTACTCCTCGATTCCAGTTTCCTCGATTTACGTGCCCTCGGGTCGTTTTACGAAAAACGGTTTTATAAATTATGAATCAACGTCACAAAACGAATCCAATAAAAATTGTTTCATCAAAAACGGAGTTCGAAAACATAAATACGTAATCCTAAGGTTTCCGGTTTAGTCGTAAAGGACGTTAAAATAAAATCGTAAGTCCTAATCTCTTCTCGTAAATTTGTGAGTTTATGAATCAACACAAACTTAAAACTCCAAAATAATATTCACGAATAAATTTATTTTCTGAAATGTCGGACTGTCACCAAGGACGGTGTATGTAAACGTAAGCACGCAACGTTGAATCCTCCGATTTAGACGTAGTCGATGCTACTTCAAGACGTAAATCCAAATTTCTTCCCAAAAATAAGTGAGTTCATATTGTAACATTAAAATAATGTTTTTAAATAATATTCGAGAATAAAATATCAACCATAAATTGACGGATTGTCCTCAAAGATCATCTTACCTTACTACTCGCTTCTTATAGAGTTAAAGCCATGTGGGTATTTCCTCCACATTCGGTCTTTTCTCACAAGTGCAATTACAATACGCGAGTTTCATCAAACATAACTACGGGAATAAGATCAGGCTTAATGTTGACTTACTTTCTCTATCCATGATGTTCACGGGTTTCTGATGAATGCAACTTTTCGCCGATCTAAACATTACTAAGGAACACTCAGATTTTCACTTGATAGATATTCCATCAAGTTCGATATACGAAACAAAATTCATGCACTCTTTGAAGTCCTAGGGTAGATCCAGCTTATATGCCTTTCAAACCAATCTTTTATATCATCTCAATGGTCCCATACAACGGGGACTTATATCCCATGATTTGTCAGATCATGAATTCATTTTTCCAAGGTTAAAAATTTTGGCATAACTTCGCTACCCATTTGGCACTTCAAGATCTACATTTCACATTCACATAACCTCTTGCCCATTACCGGCAGTCAATAATCAGATCCTAATTTCAACATTCATTTCAGATCTCGCGGGTCGAATATTTTGTAAGGTTAGGTTAGCCATCATAGGAAACCTTAAACCTAAAAGACATGTCCAACTCACAATGGGTGTTTGTCGGGTGTCTTTATCTCAACTCCTGCTTACAGATGCTCTAATATTTAGATCCTTAACAAGATTCAATCTTAATCCTAACACGATGATTATCAATGATAATCTTCCCAAAGGAAAGCGATTATACGATTTATTACCAAAGGTCAATCTTTCAGACATAAAACAACACTTATAGTATTTTGTATCGTTACTTTACCTCGCCCCTTCGATTTGGGGTGGTACATAGTACTCTCATCAAGGTTCGTTCTCAATGATTTCTGAGCAAATCTCTAGAAATTCAATGCGAAGCGAGGATCTTGATAAAGATGTTCGATACAGGCACACTAGTTTTACATAATTCTTTTGCATTTATCATTAACGAGAATGATATTAGCAGATTTGGTCAGTCTGTCGACGATGACCCAAATCGAATTAAATTCAGATGATGACCTTTGCGATAGCTAGACGTTTACTAATGTATGAGGCGATGTCTGCCTTCATAATTGCCATCAGTACAACTTCTTCAGACAAAGATACTTTTAGTCATAAATTACATAAATAGAATACATATACTTAAAAATTCCAACATAACTATATCTCACAATCTCCATATTTAGACAATCATATGTGGTCTTTTAAAATATTTAACGCTATCGGCTTCTCAACTCTAATGGTTCACATTAGCCGCGAACCACTTTTTATTATCTATATTATCCTTTTTACAATCATCGGCTATATTTTAAATTGTTCGGCAATTTATTTTTCACCTTCATTAATAAGGAATATGTCCTAACTGGTTCTTTATCTTTTCTACATAATGCATCGGTATCTATATTCACTTCTCATGATGATATAATTATCATGTCCACAATTCACTCAGATATTCTTTCTATATTATGCGTCAGTAATTACGTTCACTTTCTCCTGACGAAATAAATATCATAACTGTATTTATTCAAAATTCTTTCTTCATATCTTTTATGTTTCAGTTTCGTCTCAACTGTCATTTTTATCAGTTTTTCTCAATCCGGCGTCTAAAGCGTCGATAATTATTATATGTAAATTAACAATAATTATTTAATTTTTATGAAACGTAAACGTTAAAAGTTTAAATTTCTTAGTTCGACCAATTATATAAAATATTCAAAATAAATTTGATTTAATTAATTAGATTTTTGTTGATTTATCGAAAATAATTAATAAGATTCGTAAATGTTCGAAAAACCTTTGTTTATACTTTGGTCAAAGTTTTCTTAGTTGAAAAGCAAAAATTGTCGTTTTAAGTTTTCAGGTTATGGTATAAATGGTTTTACTCAATCCTTCTTAAGTTATCTTGAGGTATACACAAACATTTACCCCTAAACAGAAGTTTAGTTAAATGGTTTGTGTATAAGGGAATAATCCCTTAAAAATCCCTTGTTAAAACATTTGTCAAAATATATTTGCACTTTCTTTTTTTTAGTATAACTCAAAGTTTTAAATGACTTCTAAATTTTGAAGAGTCAATTTATATTCCATTATCTATTAATCACACGGTTAAATCATGTAAAGGATTAAGTCTTTAGTCTCATGTTATATATTCAAGGTACAAGTTTTAATTGTTCGGCCAATTCAGGGCAATCTATAAATAATTATTAACTTCATTCTTATTCTTATAAACAAACAAATAAATAGTCCTTAATGATCACGAGTATGAATTTATCAAATTACAGCCTACACACGTGATTCATCATATTTATGAATACTACATGTGCATTGTCAATCCAAACGACATCACGTGAAACTCATAACGTTCATCACAAGTTCGGGATGTGATGATTGGAATAGATAATCTTCTTTGCAGATGCGAAGTTGATGATAACCATGCCGTGGATCAAATCTTTAAACTTACGCTAGAACCTTGTAAATGATCGAACAAATCTTCCATTTCGAGTTATGGATATCGTTTTCGATTGTCAATTTACTCAGTCACAGTAATCTATAAATATAAGGAATGATAACACCATAGCTCTTCATGATGACAGGCTTGGTAGAATAAAATCTTTCTCCGACAACTCTCTCAGTTGTACGGTAATTCCTTAAATTTAGATGGTGCTGACGTACAGTGCACAAGCCACAGGTGCAACACCGAGAATATAATCAATACCAGTTTCAACTTGCCTTAATGGCGAAAGTCTAGTTAATTTGTCAACAAATACCTCCTAAAGTGTCAAATAACAGAATTATCTTTTTAATAAATTCGTTTTAAGTTCATTCTAGATTATAATATATATGACTAATTCACAATCATTCACAATATAATTTCAATTCCAAATATAGGATATCGTCATCTACCAAGAATTATTTATATCACTTTTGATAATCAACATCTTATCTTTTTAGGGGAATTCTACTCGAGTTCCCATCAATTAAGACAATATCGTCATGTCATCATCAATCAATCCATTCTACCGGCATTATCAACTTTTCAGTTTCATTGTCGTCGATAAGATGTGAACTTCTCAAAAGACTAATAATAACTCATAATCCTTCACAAATTCAAGGATATATGGAGACACAACTACCATCTAAAGAGTAAGGTCAACGCATAATCTACGCGAGAGAATTTCAAATCAGATTCAGACGAAAACATTTAACGAATATGAATATATCCCATGTTTTCATGATTCTAGTACGCATTCGAAAGCTCCTCGGATCGTTACCCAGGTCATTCAAATGAAATCAAATCAAAAGAAATGATAGGAACGTCGATACATCCAGTCGGGTATCAACACTCGGTAATCAGATACTTTTCCTAAGAATCTCACTACGGGAGAATTGGACAAGAAAGAATTGTCAATTGTCAAATAAGACAATTTCCACGGATGAGTAAGTTCAACTCAGAAGAATAGATGCTACAGGCACATATGGAAGTGTCCCTAACATTATGTCCTTATTTTTCACTTCTTGCAGATCTCATTAAAATTTAATCTTTCACAATCTTCAAAGAAAATGTAGTGTTTATTCATTAGTTTTATGGTGACTACTAATCAGCCTTGCATGGTCCATTCCAAATTGTATGTAGGCGCGCAACTATATACAATTTCAAGATCAACAATGCAATACTCAGTTCGTCAAAATTTTAACATCATGTTTATAGTAAAAACATTTTCATGCTTAATTCTTAAATAAGAATCAAAAATAAATTTACAAAGATTTTCTTTGTTATGAAAACAATTAGGTTTTCCAAAGTACTTTATAAACAACCTCATTTCGATAACAATCACTTATAAACCTCACTTTGAATAATCCTTATTGTGATGAAAATTAAATTTTCTCAAAGGATACTGTTTTAACTTATAAAAACAATGAGTGATCTGCAAAAGAGTGATGAAAAGTTGTTCACCAAGAACTAACTTCAATATGATAGGAAATGAGCTTAGTCAATTAATCATGAGGTTCATGACCTCGATGGCACTCACGAAGAATGATTCACAACGTAACTCAAATCAAGATGAGTACTTGTTCAATGGTTGCATTACTAATGCGAACATTAGGATGAAGCATTAAAAGATAGATAACATCGATACATGTAGAATTTAGCAATCAAAGGTAGTCTTTCCATTAATCACAAACAAGTCAAATTGTACCGTAACACATTACGTGTCACTATGTCATACAATTTTCTAAACTCATCCTACCAACTGATATCTCAGTTAAGTTAGGGATTTTTAAAAGATACTACAATGAATACTAATCTACAAGAGTCATTAGGTGTTCCATATGTCCCGGAAGATCCATCGGTCTCAATTCAGAAGAAGATTTCTTCAATTTATTTCTTGGACACTGGGCATCCTCGTTAGTGGACAATGGTCTAGGAACAACCCTTAACACGAATCAACAATCAATTAAATCCTTATAATTCAATCACAAAACTTAACGACTTCCTCTTAACAATCTCATATTCCATATAGGTTAAGTTTTACTTTATTCAAGTTCCAACCAATTTTATACTCAATTCGATATCCTACTTCATTTTCCAATATTTTCAATCTTTATTCTTAGGCCTTAAAAGGCAATAAAAGCTCAATATGAATCAACACTTAATTTCCAATCCTATAGCTCTTTCAACAACAATTATCAAATGAGTCACTAGCATGAAATGACTCGATCATTCAGTTAAACTTCTCGAAAAGGTATTAGTGGCATGAGGCTTCTGGGTAATGGTTCCATTGACAGCCTTAAGTGCAACATTCACCCTTTCGATTTCAAATTAAGAATTGGATGACAACGAATCAGATGACATCTTTCCAGGTGATAACGTTTTGTCAAACTCCACTCTATAAAGAAAGATCGTCATGACATCGATATCAGATTTAATCTCGCCAATTCTTTTTCAATATCATAATCAACTAACATCTACATTTCTACGAATATCAACCATTTGTTGGGATCATAAATATCCACAACTTGGTTTAGATCTAGGATAGCTAGAATTCCTACGAGAATAGCTTCGATTGATTTACTAGGGGATTTAGGGTTACTTGTGACAATCTACGTCGTATAAATACCTCGTATAAATATCAAAATAATCATCAAACAATCATGTAATCAAATTACATCATATATATATAATCTAAGTTATATATATAAATTAAAATAACACTTCTCAGTCTGGCCTTGTCGGTAACTCGGGAATTCTTCGGCACCGTTATAGTCAAAAGATTTTTAGACATTTTGTGAAAAATGTTTATAGTTAAAAGATTTTGAAATGTTTTATTCAAAACCTTGGTTTTAAAAATCTTTCGTTCTCTATAACGAGAGCTCTGGTACCAAACTGTAACACCCCTAAATTTATACAACTCAGTACAGCGGAAGACTAGTTGGTGTTACGGGATAGTACATTACTCACATCATAGACAACGCATAAAAATCGCGTCGTTTATTTATAAATCATTTCCATTCATAATTATCAAAGTTACATCGTTCCCAATTCATTATATTTCGTACAAAGTTTTACAAAGTATTTGAATGGAAAATAATGTTTAAGTGCGGGCCATGAATTCTTGTCGTCTTCCCGAGAATTACCTTCAAGTACCTGAGATAAAACATGTTAAAAGAAAAGATCAGCGATAACGCCGAGTGAATTCATAGAGTTTAATAAATTCCATCAATATAGCTTTGGTATAAAATTAGTACCAAAAATCAATTCGTACAAATCATTGTAATAGGCCGTAAAATAGCCAAAATCATTTTATGCAAATCTTTGTAATAGGCCATAAAATAGCCAAAGTCATTTTATACAAATCCTTATTGAAAATCATAATATAGGCATTTGCCTTAAAAATTATTATACGAGCCAATGTCGTAAAAACATCATACAATACGTCTTATGACGTTGTATAAAATCAAATAAATACCGTTATATGAATATGGTTATGAAAACCAAAATACAAACATAATATCAATAGTATGACCCTGTATTGCTAGTCAGGCAATACATCGTAATTCGGAGTGTCTATTACTATTTCGTTAATTCGGATTATTATAAGCCGCATGACATTGTTACCTTACTAAACCAACAACGGGTAGCTAACCCGATACCAATTTTGCCCATCTAAAGTAGCGTGTCGTCACAAAGGTCACGCTATGGAAATCTTCTCATACATTAATTCGCTTACCAATCAATGTGGCACGACGGGGATCAACCGTCAAGGCGCGAACTGGGGTGATCGTCCCCAAATAGTACTATTAAATGCATAAGCGTCTACCAACTCCCGGTAGTTCACAATTCATGCTAATGGGAATTTTAGTGACATAACCTAACTTTAATAATCCATTTTATTTCATCTATCGGGTCCATTAATCATTTATCAGGTCATACAATCGGGTCATTCAATCATTCGGGTCCAAAATCAATAAACAAACAATCGGGACAAATGGTGTCCTATTTTATAAAACTAACATGCTATCTCCCTCGCGGGTTTATAAACATTTATAAAAACATTTAAAAGAGTGCGAGGCTATGAACTCACGTTGATGTGGGAAGGCGGGTTATCGGCAATTCGGACGTACGGTACGTGCTTCAATCACGGAAACCTATATAAATAATAATCGGTCTTAGACTCATGTCCAATGACTTTATAAAAATAACAAGTATGTATACATATGATGATTATATATATATGATGATCAAGTGGGTTTACATATTCTCGTTTACTCATTTTAGAGTTGTGTGTCGATAACTTTTATACTAGTTTACTAGTTTTGCCTATTTACGTGTTTTAAGTCCAATAAACTTATTATAAGTTCTTTAACTCTTATTAATCCTTTTCACACTTATATTATCAGTATCTAAGCTTTACAAGTTGGGCCTAAATGGTTTAAGCCCAATAGATTCTTTTTACAAGTTTTTATCCTATTTAGTCCATTTATTAGTCCAATATGTTTATTTAACTCGTTAATGTCCGTATGTCCTATAGTTCGGGTTTTTATCGGTTTTTACTTGTTATACATGTCTATATATCAGTATATAAGTGTTATAAAGTTTTCATTAGACGGGTCCAACCATCTAAGTTTTATTTAACAAAAACGTTAATTTTACGGCAATAGCCGAAAAAGTCGTAAAAATCATGTTTATAGTTTTTATTACTTATAAACATTATTTCACCACCATTTATATAATTTATCCATTTAATTAACCTTTTATATATATTTATATAAATAAGTTTTATAAGTTAGTGGGTTTTTATTTTACATTTTATATATTAAAATGTGAGTGCTTATATAATAGTATTATTCTTTAATTTCCAAAATCTGATTTTTATCTTCACTTTCACCAAAACTGCCATATCTTGAGTTCTATATGGAGATAGAAGCTCAAATATTTATCACATAAACTACATGATATGTGCTACATTTAACTCTTCTATAGCTACTGTTGAATCATCTTCTATGTATTTTCTAAAAATCGTCCAAAACAGTTAACTCAGATTTGTATCTTAAACTTGTTTTGATCATATCTCACTCATAACAATGATTCCATTGCATGGCCAACTATCACATGTGTACAAGACCCATAGCTTACTGTAAATCTATTAATCTATGCCATTTTTATCAGTTCACCACTTGATTCTTTACTGTTTTATACAGCCAACATGTTTAGACAAGATTTTAGCCTTGTTTCTTATAGTTTTTCACCTTTTCAAGCATGTTTATCAACACCAAATCCCCACATAATATTTTTATCATCATATACATATACAATAGGAAATAAAATACATGTTTACATAATCAAAATAACAAGAGGATGAGGAGGACAATCTTTATACCAACATGATGATGTAGGTTGTGATCAAAACATGGATTTTGATGGAGATACTTGTGATGCACCAAGACCATCTTCATGATCACCAATCTTCATAAACTCCTTGTGGAAAATCAGCCTCAACACTCCATGGAAACTCCTCCTTGGATGTTATAACTTGCACCAATCAATAGGGCTTCAAAAGGGCATGAACATGTATATGAATAACATGAGATTTTGTGGTTAATTTTGATCAAATTAGGGTGTTTAGGGTGAGCTATGGACGAAATCAATGGAGGAGGAAGAGAGAAAATGTGGTTGTTTGCATGTGTGGGAAATGAGTGTGTGGTTTTGGCTAGTGGTTTAGCTAGTTAGTGGAAAGTATAGCTTACATTGTAAGCTAACTAGACAAGTGTAAGTGTATTGTTTACACTTTGACACCTCAAAGGGTGTTGTGTAGCTTGCTTGGGCTGGTTTTGATGGGGGTGGGACAAGTGTCCCACTTGTCTCATCCCCATTTATTTACGGGTACTCCTCGATTCCAGTTTCCTCGATTTACGTGCCCTCGGGTCGTTTTACGAAAAACGTTTTTATAAATTATGAATCAACGTCACAAAACGAATCCAATAAAAATTGTTTCATCAAAAACGGAGTTCGAAAACATAAATACGTAATCCTAAGGTTTCCGGTTTAGTCGTAGAGGACGTTAAAATAAAATCGTAAGTCCTAATCTCTTCTCGTAAATTTGTGAGTTTATGAATCAACACAAACTTAAAACTCCAAAATAATATTCACGAATAAATTTATTTTCTGAAATGTCGGACTGTCACCAAGGACGGTGTATGTAAATGTAAGCACGCAACGTTGAATCCTCCGATTTAGACGTAGTCGATGCTACTTCAAGACGTAAATCCAAATTTCTTCCCAAAAATAAGTGAGTTCATATTGTAACATTAAAATAATGTTTTTAAATAATATTCGAGAATAAAATATCAACCATAAATTGACGGATTGTCACATTACATGTCTAGTGGAAATCATGAACTGGTCAAATTTGTGAGGTACCGTTGTCACTCCAAGTACCTCTAGCACAAAACCAAGTACCGCTTATGTTCCATGTACCGCTACATGTCCGTTGTACCGTTAAGGGTCTCTTTTGTAAATTTGGCGGTTTCTTTGCACTTGGGTTTGTTATTTACTTAAATACTTACCCTAATTACACAATTGATTCACCTAATCTTTTATTTTTATCTCTTGATTCTATAACCTTCTTTCTAATATTTCGATCATCAAAAATACTAATGGCTGCTTTACAAGTAATCTTTAAGCATAATTTGGTTGTGAATCTTGCTATGAATGATGACTCTCTTGGTTTCCATGAGATGCTTGGTTTCCTATCTCGAAGTCATGTTCGCTTCGCACTCACTGTAAGTCCAGTTGTCTCTATATCCATTGTTGAACAATTTTGGGATACTGTTGTATTAGGTACTCGTTTAGTCAACCTTGCATTAAGGCTAGGGTGAATCATAGAAATATATATGTCACTGAGGTACTGCTACGAGCAAGTTTGAGATTAAATGACGAAAATGGACTTAGTATGCTTAATAATACAGAGATTCATGATGGCCTTGCAGCCATGGGCTATGGAGGTGGTAGGGAAAGTCTTACTTTCTTTAAAGCTTTATTTTCACCTCAATGGAAATTGCTTTTTCATGCTATTATTCACTGTTTAAGTTCAAAAAGTACATCTTTTGATCAAATACCTGCTGCATTGGCATCTGCTGGTATTTGTCTAGCAAATAACAGGGTTTTTAATTTTTCAAAATTAATTTTTGAAGGCATGACTAGGAATTTGGAAGGGCCTAAGAAGTTTTTAATGTATCCTAGATTCATTCAGACTTTAGTTGGTGACCAAATACCTAACCCACCAGAATTAACTGATACATGGGATGTTCCTTCGTTCATAAAGAGAACTTTCTCTTTCTTGGCCAAACAAGGCAATGCCTTTTCAGGAACAGTAACACCATTGTTTGCTCATATGTTAGCCCAACCTGCCAATCAAGAAGGTGAGGAACCTAGCAATGCTAGTGCTTCTCAGCAAACTCCTTCTCACCAGAGTTCCCATTCCCTAGAAGATTCACAATCTTCTTCTCACAATATTGGTGTTCCACCAAACACTGATGAGATGATCCATACACCTGCTGCTTCTATTGCTGCTAGTGGTTCACCACAAGCACAAGCACCAGAGGTGGTGGATGTTGCAAATTTAACTGCTTTATGTACAAGTTTGTCCTAACAGGTACAGGTATTGCAGAAAGAAAAGCTTGTTCAAGACAAGAGAATTGTTGAATTGGAGGCTAGCCTACTCAAGTTAAGGAACAAAGTGTCACCTTGGATGAGGCAATATAGATCTGTTCAGAAATCTGCAATCAAAGAGCAAAGATTAAGGAACCAAAAGAAAAGGCAACTGAATGCAACCAAACAGGGGAGGAATAATGAAGAACAACCACATTCTTCTGATAATCAGACAAGGATCTCTGGAAATGACATCAATTTTGAATTGGATGAAGATGTCATGGGGACTTATAAAGATGGAACTGGTTTAGAGACTGGTGTGGATGGACCTTCAGATATGAAGATTCAAAAGCAAGAACCACAACCTAATCCAGAGGAACCACAAGTTCAAGAAATGTTGGTAACTCAGCCAGAGGAACCACAAGTTTAAGAAAAGTTGGTAAATCAGCCAGAGGAGCCACAAGTTGTAGAAACATTGGCAACTCAGCCAGAACCATCAACTCAATCACCACTTCAAGCTAATTGGAGTGCTTTCTATGAGAAGTTGGAGGAAATTACTATTCAGTTTCCTGTATATTCAACTCCATCACCACAAGGACAAGTATGGTTTCAAAGGAAATAGACTTTGCAAGTACTGTCTAGATCAAGAATGAGCAATGAATCTGACAAGACTGAAGAGGTGCAATTTGATATGTTGGCTTCTATGGAAGAAAGAGTATTTGGGGATATACAAGTGATTGAAGAAACAAGTGTGTCTAATACTGGTGAAGTCAACATTGTTGAAGATCCAAGTAGTGCTAAGACAACTAAGCCGACTGCAAGTACTGCTGACATTGTTGAAGACCCAAGTATTGCTAAGCCAACTAAGCCGATTGCAAGTACCGCTGGTGATCATCCTTCACTAGAAAGTCAAACTTCTTTTGGAGAAAATGAGACTTTAGCCCAATTGCTGCTTGATTTAAAGAAGAATTTAGTTGAGAAGACTAAACAAGCAAAAGTAGAGAAAAAGACACAACAAGAAGTTCTTGCCAAAAAGGTTCAAATTCAAGGTAAGAAAGTTCAAGCTTCACACTCTACTAAAGGTATAGTCATTCAACAGCAAGCTGATGAAGAAACAGCTACCAAGATGAAGAAGAAGCTACCTAAGATTAATCCAAAGGATAAGGGGAAGAAGCAATTATTATCAGAATATGAAGATGAAAGTGATTCAGATGATGATATAAACAAAGTCATGTACAGATTTAATCAAATAGACCATGATGAGGAACTTCCTTATAGAATGCAAGCATAAATTCGTGAAAATGAATTGCAGGAAGAACTTGCAGCAAAGCAAGATTTTGCTAGAAGCTAAACGAATACAGCAAGAATGGAACATACATGAGTATGACAGGATTCAAGCTGAAATACATGCAAGTGAGCTTCTTGCAGACCCATTGATAGCTGAAGAGTGAGATGCATATGATGAAGAAGAGAAATCAAAATTGATTGATGATCTGGTAAGGGAGCAACAAAGATTCTTTGCTGAAAAGAGATTGAAAGAAAAGATTAAGCCTCCAACTACTATGCAGATTAGAAATCAGATGATGAACTTTCTTAAGAAAGTTAAAGGATTTACTCATATTCAATTGGTCAAGAAGAATTTTGAAGAATTCAAGACTTTGTATGAGCAAAGTAAGAGGACTGAATTGAATTTTGTTGAGATTGGATCTGAAGTAGATAAGAAAGCTGTTGAAGAATTCAAGAAACATCGCAACAACAAAGACAATTTGGTAGTACTCCTAGAATTGAGCCAAGTACTGTTGAACCTACAAATACATCTCCACCTATCAAGACCACTTATGTGAGGAAGAATAGAAAGGAGAAAGTAAGTTCAAGGGAGGAAGAGACTGCTCAAAGAATGAATACAGGAGTTAAAACTCAAGGTATTGCTCAGACTGAAAATGTACAAGTAGTACATACACAGTCAACAGTACATATAACAGTACATACTGACGAGATAGTACATACAAACTTGGAAGAGGGTTCAACGGAACTTGAGGGAATTTCCAAGAGTGTTAAAAGGAAAAGGTCAACAAAGCTAAAGAAGAAAGCTAAGAAAGCTAAAACAATAGCAGAGGATAGTGATGATGATGAGAGCTTAAAGAAGTACTTGAAGATTGTGAAATTTGAAGATCAATGCATTGATACAGAGATTTTTGGAAAAAGAGCATCCATTGCTAAGTGGATTTACTCTATAGATCAAGGACTTAAAGCTCATGGAATTCAGAGAACTGATGGCACAACAAGAGTATTCAGACTTTTGGAGGATATTCTTCACATTCTTGATAGACAAGATATTCAAGATCTTTCAAGGTTAGTTCAAGAAGGGAGTGAAGGTAAAACTGAAGTATCACTATTATACTGGGAATTTCTCTTTATGTATGAGCCACATAATTATGATCAAGAAATGTTGAAGGAATTAGAGAATCAGGTTCCTAGTTACTAGAGATATTACAGGTCATGTGGATTGCATATTTTGGATGTAGATGATGTTACATACTATATGCTGCAAGAGAAAACTTACCCTTTCAAAAGAAAATTGTTGGAAAGGATGTTAGAACAACAATTAGAAGTTACAGAAGAGTCTGCTGATGCTTTGGAGTTGATCAGAATGGTTAAACAACAAATCAAGGATTTGAAAGATGAGGAAGAAGCTGAGAAAGAATCTTAAGTGTTTGACTTTCAGTCACACTTCACAAATGGTTCTCAGTTCACCATGTCTAACACACATAAGAACTGGCTAGTTCATAAGCAAACGGTTTGTGGTAAAGACTTATCAAATCCGTTGAAAGCTGATAGTTTGCTAAAAACTATGTGGTTCTAACTCACCTTCTTTCGAGACAAAGAGTTGGCTAGTCCTAGACAAACGGTACTAGGTAAAGACTTCATCAAATCCGTTGATGGTTGAAAATTTACCAAAAATTGTAAGGTTTTCATTACACCTTATTCTTTGTGAATAAAGTATTGGCTATTCCAGAGTGTACGGCTAACTGGTAAAGAATTTATCAAATCCGTTGATAGCTGGTGATTTGCTAGAAATCATAAAGCTAATACAGATTGGTGTTTGTTGTTAACTGTTTTATTTCAGGTATGAAGTTTGCAGGCAAAGAAGTATTTATAAATAATACTTAGAAGGTTTTGTTATCATCAAATCAAGACAAAGATTTATGATCAAGAGTTCAAGGACTAAACTCAAGAAAACAATAACTAATGTTGCAAAGATGAATGAATGTTTAAGAAGACACAAGAAGATCATAGTTTGAAGACAAAGATGATACTCATAATGTTTGAAGATTGTCTTATCAGAAGAAGATCTACATTTGAAGTGTTTGGCTACATTCAGTTGGATACAAATACAAATTACCAAGTTCAATCCAAGGATGAAGGAAAGACTGAATACATGTATTTTTAATACATCCAGTACAAGAGAAACAAGAAAACAACAAGTTATCATTTCTTGTTTAGGGGAGGATTGTTGGGAATTATTTGTTAAGTGTCAAGTACCGTTAGTATATTCCAAGTACTGTTAGTGTTATGTAAGTACCGTTAGTATTAACGCGGTACATAGTAAGTACTGCTATGATGATTAGGACGAATATATCTTTGTATAAGATATGGCATAGTTATAGTTAGAGTATATCTTATGTGATATACCTAAATAGTTAGAATATTGATAATATATAGTCTGTGATATAGTTATCTTTATAGAATATTCTAAGGTTTCTAGGGTTCCTTACTCTATAAAAGGAACATAGGTACAATGTCTTTTATGTACCTCATTCAAGTCGATTAATAAGAGAATCGAATAGTTAAAAGTAATTTTGTTCTTCTGTGCTTTATAAGTTAGATTCCGCATAACTTATTTAGTGTTAGTAAGAGTGCTCAAAGTGTTTTAGTTTGATTACAAACTATTAAACTAATTCTTAACAGAATATAGATCCAACCAAACGGATCAACATAAGCTCTTGGCAATTAAAATATAGTAATTGAATATTTTCAGATTTAACAGATAATAATTCAGCTTTACTTCTATTAATCAGACTTTTCAAAACATACACAGTTTTCCGCTGCACTTTACATATCAGACTTATAGCTTTAGTATTTGTCATCTACTTCATTTTAGTACTTATTATCATGCTTGATATCCGTTCACTAGGCGTTATGCTCAGTCGTTGTTCCTTTCATGTTCTAACGGCAGGTACACCAGGACGCTCCTAGGATTCTGAGAGTACGTACATTAGATGAAAGCTATCCATACTTCTTTACTTTATGCACTTCATACATTTATTTGCTTGTTTGGACATTGTTCAGTCCTTTCTTTTAGTATTTAATTTTCATGTTTTGAGCTTATATTTTGATTACCGATGTTTGATTCCGGTATTTCCTTTATGGTCAGTTAATGTTTTAGGACATTTACCTTATATGCTTTGATGACACACCATAAATACACGTAATGGTCCTCTTATCCAAGTGGGGTGTTACAGGACTAATACCTAATCCTAACACCCTTTTATCAACACAACCGTCGTGAGTTAAATGTGTTTTGGGTAAGTATTTGTCACCATGAAAATTCTTTAAAATTACTAAGGTACTTGTGATATAAATATCAAGAGTTTTTGTACTTTCAGTGTTTTTTGACATCAAAATGCTCAACCTTAACATGTGCAAGACACATATCAAGTTGGATTTTCCATTAAGTCTTTTTCATTTTTAGCCACATATATTTACAAGTCTCCTTGATGGCATTTTCTCCCCTTATCCAAAATGTTAATCATTGATGTTTTGGTTACCATTGGATTAACCGGTCTTAGCTTAAAAATGAAATCGTTTGTTGGCCATAGAACATATTAATGCTCCCCCTCAAATTAGTGAGGGTAAGTTTTAGTGCTTCAGTACAATATATTTTGAAAGATTTAGAATCTCGTGAGAAATTCTTGAAAAAATATCATACTTTTACACTACAACAAGCCACAAAAGCCGAATATTCACAGTATATACATATTCACAAGTAAAGTATGGAGTTGACCTGAGATAGTACGATCCACATTAAGTGGATCGGTCGATTAGCCTGTGGTGAGCTCCATACGGTCTGCCACCCACGAATCATTCTAAGCTTCTCATTAAATGTCTTTCCCTCAGCTTTTCTTCAATTTTCTTGATCATGTAGTTGGCACTTTTTATGTATCCTTCGTGCCACAATACTTTAACCTCGGGAAGCTTCTTGGTGACATTGAGATGCAACAATTTGTCCCGTACTTGTTGAAGAGTCCCGTCACTAAACTTGTGAAGTTTCGCGACTCTCATGAATTTCTTCTTTCCGAATCCATTTAAGTAGAAAGTACCTGGAACCAGGTTTGTTGTACTTGTGTAGGGACATTTGTTGCGATGCTGATCAGGAACTTTAGTGTATGGAGGAGTGAGATTCAGCTTCCTCTGATAGCTTTCCACGCCAAGTTGCAAGTCTTCAACTCTCTTCTTAATCACAATCTGACGTGTGTAAATACGAAGAGCTGAGTTCGAAGCAATGACTTCTTCAGAGTCCAAATGTGTGAGTTTTTGATGTGTCATCAGAAGTAACATGTCTTCAATGTCTTTAAGACGAAGAACTAAAAAATCTCCTTTTGTGATGTTGTAGGTTTTCTTGTCTTCTCTTTTGATTCTGATCTCTGTCAAATGTTGATAACTGACCCTGGGTTGAATCCTCACTCCTAGAATGCTTTTGATTCGGATCTGAGAGACGACTTGAGGACCTGATTTGAAGCCACATGCATAGCTGTAAGCTCGTCACACAGTTTCGCCCCAATGCGATGCACCTAATACGGCATAGTGATCATATTTAGGAACAATTTTCTTTATCCTGAGACGATCAACTTTTTCCTCAATCCACGGTATTGACCCTTAATTTATAGCTTTGACTAAGGTTAATGATGTCGCATATTTGTTTGCTCCCTTGATCAAATAATCGAGTTCACGGATTACAAATAAGTCGAGTGTGATTTGAGAGTCACCTGCTACATTTGCTGTCAGGAGAGGAGCCTTTGCAGGTTTGTGAAGACATTGTTTCTGAGGAGTGTTCATTGCTTTCAGAAGCTCATTGGAATTATACTCATATTCCAATCTGTTGATCCTTGAATTGGTAAGGAGGTTGGGATTTTTGAGTGCTCTCACAACCATAGCAGGGGTTATGTTCTCAGCCCCATAGTTGTAGACCAAGTATCCAGAGAAGTCGATGGGATTGCTAAGGAGTTGGAAGAAAAAACGTTCATCATCTTTAGTGAATGGACAAATAGTAGCAGCTTCCGTGACCCAAGGTTGCGCGGGTGCATTTTCATCTATAGTGATTGTATCTACCCACGCCGTATCACTTGATTCTGGAATGTCAGGAACTGGTTCCGTGTCTGGAATATCCGGTACTGGTTCAGATTCTAGAACTGGTTGAGTTTCTGGAATATCCGGTACTGGTTCAGATTCCGGAACTAGTTGAGTTTCTGGGATATCCGGTACTGGTTCAGATTCTGAAACTTCGGGTATGGGATGATCAGGTTCTGGGAGGGGTTGTTCTAGTGCTTGTGTTGTAGATGTGGTAGCTGGGGCAGATGGAACTGGAGCGGGTGTGGCTGCTTTAGTAGCATTAATATCATGAAGTCTTTTGGTGTGTTTTCCCTGTTGAGGTGTCTTGTATTGTTGAGGTGTCTCGGCTGCTGGAGTGGTTTGATCTTTGGTAACATCCTCCTTTTGAGACTTGTCACCTTTTCCTAAGGTTTTATCAGCATTAGCAGCATCATTAACATCGTCATCAATAACATCATCATCCGACTTATCTTTGTCCATGTTATCATCATTCGCATTCTCATCTTCATCCTTTTTCTCTTCTTCATCTTCCTCATCCTCATCATTATCACTTTCATCCATACTTTCATCATTGTTATATTTCTCATCATCGTCATCATCCTCATCGTCGTCACCGTCATTATCACTGTTGTCATCACCGTCATCGTCATCATCTTCATCATCATTATTATCAGAAGATTCATTAGGTTTGTCTGATTCACCCTATTCTTCATCTTCTTCATCTTTTTGTAGACTGTTGTATGGGATGACAGTTCCATGCTTTTCAAATACATCGGTGTCTTCATCCATAGTTGTCTTGAGAGCCTTGTCAAGTGCTTTTTGAGATGGCGTTTGGTTGTTGGACCCGATTTGAACCATACGAGCATGCAAGAGCTTCTTCAACTCGTAGTTTGTGAGCCTTTGAGCAATTAGATAGTCTGACTGCTGAGTGTCTGAAGACTTGATCATCAATTTGCTTGCAGCAATCTTTTTCACCTCGTCTCGCAAAGCAGGGAGTGTCGTGTCAAGAGATTCTTGAACCTTTTCATCGATTGAGTCAAGAATTGTTTTGTTTTCTCTGGCAAGATTCCTTTTCTGCTCTCTGTACATCCTTTTCTGTTCTTGAAGACGAGTGAGCTTTTCTTTCATTTTGGCTGCTTAAGCTTCTTGATTTGCTTTTGATGACTCTTCACTTTGTTGTCGACGAGCTAATTCTTCTTTCAGGCTTATGGTTTCATCTTCTTGTGCTTTCATGCATTGTTCCATCTTTAGCATGAAGTTGTCAGTGAATGGTGATTGGGAGGTGGTTAATACGGGTTGTACGGTTGATAAGACAGTAGTTGATGGAGTTTTCATTATGGTTTTGAATACTGGTGTTGTAACCATAGTGACAGGAACATTTACCATGTTTGGGTTTGTTGAGGGATCGGTATTGGTAACTTCATATTCTAGACCAGTGAGGTTTAAGTATGTACCTACCGGATCTGACACTGAAGTAGATTTGGTAACACTCGTCTCCTTGTTGATGTCACTGATCTTTGTCTCCATATGGACAATCTCTGTTTGGACAGGTTGAATATCATCAAAAATTGTGTCTTGTTGTTCGTGTTGCTGATAATCGTCTGCATCATCAACTGGCTCGTCCACGTAAGAATCGGGTTCTCTAAAGTCAGCAATGTCATATTCTTTGATTTCCTTTGACATTTTTCCTGATCCACTACCTTATGTCTCTTGTCTACTTTGCTTGAAAACCTGCTTCACATGCTTCAATTGTTGTCTTTCAGTCAAAAGAGGTTGTTGTACTTCTGTATCATCGTCCATGAGAAGTGACTTCTTTCCCTTAGCCTTATTCTCCCATAAAGCTATGGTTTTTGTTCTTTTACCTTGGCCTATTGTGGGTGTATCATCTCTTGAGGATTCAGGTTCCTTTCTTGTGCCTTTGGGTTTTGGTGCAGCGAACTCTCCAGCGGCTACTTTTCTTGCTTGTTCTGCATTTTCTCTCAGAAGTTTCTTGTATGCAGAGCTGTTTTTGATTTGTTCATTCAGCAGGTGGTCCGGAACTGGAGCTGGAGTTCCTCGATATAGACTCTTAGCTCCTTCTTGTTTTTTTACCAAGAGAAGATCATCATCTTCTGAGTTGTCGAAGAAACCTCCATGTCTATCGATGTCTTTTTTGGCTTTCATGAAGTGATTGATAATGAGCTTCATGAAACGTGGAAATTGAAGATGTTCAGATTTCTTCTTGGTGTTTCTGAAGGCTTGATAATGAAACTCTTCCCACAATAGAGAATCATAATCTAAATTAAGGCCTTTGTAGATTCCCTAAAATATGTGGGCCTGAGAAAGTCTCAGAGAATCTGCGCCTCTGGATTTTCCAGTCAGACACCGGATGAGTATGCTAAAGATTGCCTTCCATGGTTATACGAGCCTAGAAGTGTTGAACTTAGACAAGTTTTGCAATTCTTCATCATAACCGAGAGACTGAATCAACTCTACAATTTCTTCTTTGTTTGGATCGCGAGCATATATTTCCCCTTCGGCTAAAGGAGTGAATCCAAAGATTTGCCAAAACTGGGTAAGAGAAAATACCTTTTTCTGACGGTCAATGGTAAATGAGAACTTTCTGGATGTCATGGATTTTATGGTTGTCCAGAACTCATACATGTAGATTTCTGGAACATGTCGTGGCCCTGAGTGCATTTTTTATTGGTGAGAGATCAAGTATGTCGATATCCACCTTGAATGCTGCTTGTGATGGAATGAAACCTTCTTTCAATCTGAGATTGTTTGTAGTAAGCTTAAGACGTGTATCTTTGGGGACGAGCGCAAGGTCGATTTTATGTTGTTCCTCTTCAGTGCGAGACATAATTGCTGCTTAAGATAAAACATACAAGTTGAGACACACAAAAATATAGCATCATATATATAAACTTTAAAGCATGACAAAACATATTGCAACACTTAGAAGATTACATAGTACAAATCAACAAACACTTAAAGGTCCACAAAGCCTAACACACAATATTGCAAAACAATACATCACAAAACTACACAAGTATTGATTCCGGAATGCATTACAAAATAAGATTTCAGAATCCTGCATACATGTAAAGATTTTGGAATCTTTACATGTAAATATTTCGAAATACATTATTGTATAAGATTTCGGAGTCATTCATTCAGGATTTCGGAATAATTCATTAAGATTCCGAAATCCATTAATCACAAAGATTTCGGAATATGTTACAGTTTATGATTCCGGAATACTTTATTATGAAAGATTTCATAATCCATATCTTTTAGATTTCGGAATCCTGGTCTATTCTAAGATTTCGGAATCCATGTCTTATATAAGATTTCAGAGTAATTGGTTTTAAAGATTCTGGATTCCAAACTCATCAAAGATTTCGGATAATAGGCTTAATGATTCCGGTTCTGTTATTATTTAAGATTTTAGAATCCGTCTCTCTAAAGAATTCGAAATCCATTCTTTCCAAGAGATTTCTGAATAAATCTTTAAGAATACATGTGTTACCAATTCTTAATGATTAGTTCTAAAGATTTCGGGATACATGTTTGAGATTTCGGAATATTTGGTAATAGGATTCCTGAATCCATTCTATTAACAGATCATCATTCACACAGCAAACAATACCTAAATCGAGTTTTATTATGATTTTTCAGGCAAAACAAATCATACCCTATATTTATCTCATCCCTACCAACAGCTCCCCCAAATCAATTGAGTATTTCGAAACAGAAAAATTTCTATAAAACCTAATTAATTGAGAGACATATGCGAGTATAAAGGGAATACAGATTAATGGATTAATTCAACTTGTTATACCTTATGATTTGTGCTGTAAAAATGAGAGGTATGAAGCTTTTAAAGACAAAGTATCAATGGCGGCAGCAAGTAAAGTGTGTTAGTGTTTGTGTTTGTGTATAAACGAAAAAGAAATAAGAAAAGAACGGGGGGGTTGTTTTTTACTTTGGTCAAACAACTTTCCATAAATTGCAACTTAGACCCCCTGATTTCTTTCTATTTCTATTTTGAGTTAAACAAATTTTATTTAACGTCCGTTAATAAACCTTAACACCCGTTATCTTTCTAACATCGTTAACACACATAACTCGTTACTCTATAATGCAATATATCTCTAAATTCCAATCAAACGTACAAGACGGTCTACAACATATCCAATATCCACTAGCACGAAAAATACACGACATAGAACATTTAACAGTTTTATTTTTCTGAAAAGACTTTTGAAGCCGAATTTTGATGACAAAAATGATTTGATATTTTCTCCCCCTTAAACAATGACCCGTTTTCTATTTAAAGAGTTGTAGTCGTTGTTTAAAGAGTCAAATATCGATGAAGACATTTTCCATTTAATGATTTAACGAAGCGATTCTGGTCGCAATAAGATTTCTCTTATTTAAACAAATAAATGCACCGAAGCGTACACAAATTTGTGTTAGACCAAGTTATAAAGTAAACTTGATCCCTTGTATGATTTTAAAGTAAACCATACCCGAGAAAATTAATTCCCGTTGAGAACCAACGTTTTCCAAAGAAATACGTGACTTTAGTGAGAAAAGCGAGTTGCAGTATGAAATAACTACAAGTCATATGGGCATGTTTTAAAATATTTACAACTTTTATACGAACTCTATTATGGCGCCGTGTCAATTTTAATCGACATTTCTAAGGCCGTAAATATTATCGTACTAAAAGACATGCCCTTTTTTTAAAAATGAAAAATATTTTTGGATTTTCTTGATTTTATATTTTTTATGGTTTTTGTAGGTTTTATATATCTGTATTTTTCTTTTTAGTGGTTTAAATATATATAATATACATATGATCACGATAAAAGGATACTTGAGAATAGTTTACCACCACTATTCTGCAGTATCTTCTGCCAAATGCTGAAGAGTCGCCGGTGAGAATGATTTCATACCAACCTTGTCGATCAAAAACTCGATACGTTCTCGATCTAAAGCCTTTGTAAACATATCCGCCAGTTGATAAACAGTGTTGAGAAAATACAGCTTGATTACTCCGTTCTCCACTTGCTCTATTATAAAATGGTAGCGTATGTCAATATGCTTCGCCCGGGAGTGTTGAACGTAGTTGCAGCAAAGGGCAATCGCGTTGTTGTTGTCGCAGTACATCGGAATTTTGTTGAATCCAAGACCGTAGTCAGTCAATTGTGATCGCATCCAAAGAACTTGAGCACAAAAAGCGGACATGGCAATGTATTCAGCCTCCGTACTTGATATCACATCGCTTTTCTACCTTTTGGATGCCCAACTGATCAATCTATCTCTAAGTAGTTGCACACTTCCAGATGTGCTACGTCTAGTATCTTGACACCCAGCGTGATCCGCATCTGCATATGATATTAGTGCAATAGAGGAGTCCTTCGAATACCAGAAACCACGATGAAGTGTTCCTTTAAGGTACCGAAAGATCCTTTTCACAACATGTAAGTGCTTTTCGGTAGGTCGAGCCTGATACCGGGCACACATGCATATAGCAAACTGTAAATCAGGCCTACTAGCAGTCCGATAGAGAAGGGTGTCGATCATTCCACGGTTAAGTTTCGGATCGACAACAATCCCATCCCTATCCTCATCTAACTTGGATCACTCCACCATTAGAGTATCCACGGGGTCACAGTTTTCAAAATGATACTTTTTCAAAGATTCAAGAGTATATCTGGATTGATTAATGAAGATGCCTCTAGAATTCTGAGAAATTTGTAACCCTAAGAAAAAAGAGATTTTTCCCATCATCGACATCTTAAAACGCGTGGACATGATTTTCTCAAAACGGTCAGACAATTCTTGGGTAGTGGCAGCAAATATTACATCGTCAACATAAATTTGTACAAGTATCATGTCGTTGCCTTCCTTGAGAATGAACAATGTCAGGTCCACTTTGCCTTTGGAGAAGCCTTCCGATATGAGATATGACGATAGGAGATTGTACCACGTGCATAGATCTTGTTTCAACCCATAAAGAGCCTTCTTGAGCTTGTACACATGATTAGGATACTCCGAGTTCACAAATCCATTCGGCTGGCTTACATAGACCTCTTCCCTTAATTCACCATTTAGAAATGTCGTCTTAACATCCATTTGGTAGACGATCATATTCATGTGAGCAGCATAAGCAAGAAATAGTCTAATTTCCTCCAATCTTGCAACAGGAGCGAAGGATTCTTCAAAGTCAATACCTAATGCTTGTTTGTAACCTCGAGCAACCAATCTAGCCTTAATTTTTAAAATTCCACCCATCTCATCGAGTTTGACCTTATATACCCACAACAAGGTAAGAATGTTGACGTTGTTAGGTAAAGGAACTAATTCCCATACTTGAAGTCGTTGGAATTCATTAATTTCCTCTTGCATGGCTTCAATCCAAGATGATTGTGTCATCGCTTGTTGGCATGTTTTAGGTTCAATCTCGGAGAGAAACGCATCAAAGTAGCAATATAATGCGTGCTCTTGTAATTGATGGCGTGTAGAGACTGGTCTTTCGATGTCACCAATAATATTTTGGATTGGGTGATCCTTTTTCCACTTTGTGTTGTGATTTTCAATCCGGTGGGGTCTAGAGTAAACGGTTGCAGGAGCTTCCTCTGAGGTAGACGCACCGTTAGGGTTTTCGGGTATTGGTAAACCAAAAAATGGAAGCTCTTGTAGGTGAGCAAATTCTAAATCGTGATCAGTGTGATCCTCTTCAACATCAGTGGGAACGAGTGGGGTTGTTGATTTAGGTGTAGTTTGAGAATTACTAGGGGATGGTGCATCCGGTTCATTAGTGACTGTAGATGCATCAGATTGATTTCCATTATCTTGAGCAACAACTTCGGGAATTGGAGCTACTACTACAGGGGCTGGAACATCATCACTAGGAGGATCAAAGAATTTATCAAACATCGGTTGAAATAACTCATCCCACTCGAGCCTTGTAGGTGGTGTAAATGATGGAGAAGTAGGATTGTTGGGAACTAATCTGGAACTAATAGTACCGGTTCCCATCTCATGAAGCGCGGGTTCAGAGCTACGTTGCTCAGAAGCCATCGTTGTCAGCTCATCAAAATCAACATCCATAGTTTCTATTATCTTGCCAAGATGACGGTTATAAATCCGGTAAGATTTCTTTGCAGGTGAGTAACCAATGAAAATTCCTATGTCAGCTTTCGGTTGAAGTTTTCCTAAATTTTCACGGTTTATGGTTGGATAACAAATTGCACCAAACACATGAAGAAATGATAAGTCGGGTTTTACGTTCTTGAAGAAGCTCATACGATGTTTTTCCATGGCGCTTACGAACAATAGAACAGTTTTTGGTATAGCATGTAGTTGCTACAGCTTCTGCCCATAAGAATAAAGGAGCATTAGCATAAATCAACATAGTTCTAGCAGCTTCTATAAGTGTACGATTACGTCTTTCCACGACACCATTTTGTTGTGGAGTGTGAGCAACTGATGTTTCATGTGAACTGCCTACTTCCTCATAATAAGTCCGTAGGGTTTGATTGACGAACTCAGTACCATTATCAGTGCGAATTCGGTGGACAGTAGCATTAAGACGTATGATGGTTGTATTTTTACCCCTTTAGGAAAAGGAAGGTAAATTAGGGTAAGTATTAACGAGCGGTTTAGGAAAACCACAAGTTATGACCCAAAATAAGTGAGTTCGTTCTCGAGGAGGCTAGTGTGTTGTGTAATGAGTTGATTTATGATTGATGATTTTATTGTTATGAGAAAAGAAAGAAATGAGATAAGAAAGAAAAAAACGGTTACGAAGACGGATCGAGCTAAGACGAAAACGCGTTCACGTAAAACCGTAAATAGTGCCAAAATTAAAATTTTAACCTAAAAATTCCTAAAAATTACTAAAAATCCACAATAATATTCTAAGAGTTCACAAAAAATCCAAACTTGCTAAAACCTTTTAATTAATTAGATAATGACTTTTTAATGCTAATTAAAGCCCTAAAAATCACAATTAATTATTAAAAAGTCCCAAACAAGATTTTAAAGTTTGTAAACCTCAAAAATGACCTAATTAAGATATAAAGTATTTTTTAAAGTTTTAAAACCAAATAAAACTATTTTTAAATATTTAAAAACTATTAAAATCTATTAAAACTTAAATTAATTCTAGAAAATAAATGAAAAGCCCTAAAAATATTTGGAAAGTTACAAAATTACTAATTATGTGTCTAAAATCTAGGGAAAATGAAAAAAGTAGAAAAAAAAACAAACTTTCAATTTTTAATAATAAATAATAATAAAATAATCAAAAAAAATCAAAGTTCATAAAAAAATTCTAAAAAATTACCAAAAATCCTAAATAATGTAACTAAGACAGAAATGCAATTAAAAGTTTCTAAAACCTATTTAATAATTTTATATTAAATTTTAAAGTTGGTAAAAAAAACCCTAAAATCAAATAAAATTAAAAATTAGACTTTTTGAAAACTTTCTGGGCTGTAAACCTCAAATTACTTAAATAAAACCTAAAAACTATTTTTTTAGATTTTTAAAATAACTTTTCCTATTTTTAAATTACTTAACTAATAACGGGTAAATAAAAATTAATAAAAAATAAATAAAGAAAGAGAAAAAAATGAAACTTTATGCCAAAAAATCTTAAACTAAGTGACAAACATAGGAAAAATGAAAACAAGCAAATAAGCTTAACCAATAAGCTTGTACAAGCTTATTTAGCCACGGCTTATTTATGAAAAGCCAAAACACAAACTCCTTAAGTAACTTTTGAAATGAAAACCTAGCAGTCAAAGACCCTAGGGCGCAATGGTAGTGAGTGTGTGTTGTGAGGAGGATGGCGCAGGTTCGAGTCCTGGCCAGTCCTTTTTGCTCTTTTTATTTTTATTTTTATTTTTAAACTTTAAAACACAAAACCAGTAACTCTTTATACTTCAAAAACACAAATACAAAACCAAATTAAACAAGATTGAGCCCTAAGAATATAAAAACGTGCCCAGATAGGACTGAGTTTCTGATGAACACAAGGGTGTGTTCTTCACTTGTGAAAATAAGGACAAGAGGACTTGATCCTTTGGATTTGTGATGTTTTGTTGGACAAATGGGGCACCCTTATACTCAGTGGAGTATAAGGAGTCAAGCAAACACAAAATCAAACAGGTCTAAGCACAAAATCAAGCACTAAATGAGCACAAAAGTTACTGAATATGCTTATGTTGACTGATGAACAATTGACCCTAGATTACTTGCACAAACATGATTTTCCAAGGCCAATATCTTGCATATAAGTTCACAATATAGCATACAAACAATGCACAATCCTAAATGACCTATCTCCTAACAGATTTCCAAACTTGATGCACAAATCACACAAAATCTGGCAAGAAAAAGACACTTACGGATTTTGACTAGTATTACCAAAAACTAAGCATACAAATCTGATTTAAAACCCTCTAATCTGAAACTAAGTGCATATATCACATAGCAATAACCAAAGAAGTGTTTTAACAGGTTTTAACACAATAATCTTATAATAGTTCTTGGCTAATCCCTTAATCCAAACACCCCTTTAGTTTACTGAAAATGATATTTTTCAAAGCAAATGCATTCAATACTCAACCAAACTAATTCAAATAGTCCTAAACATGCATAATGAGCATAATCAACTCAAATCAAGCCAATAAACAAGCAATCAAACAACTTTTCACAACTTTCATGAAAATCACATAAGTAACAAAAAAACTGAAAAGGGGCAAGAATTTTACCTTAAGGGACCTACATCCAGGTCCCTAAGTGGCAGCTTAGCCACCTCCTATCAGGCTGGGGCCTGAGCTGAACACTTGGACAAAACAATCAACAATGAAACCTGTAATAGACAATGAAGAACACAAGCACAATACAAACTTTCTGATTTTAACACTTTTTTAAAACCTTGAAACCAAATAACCTTGAAACCTAAACACGTTTTGAACCAAATAAATTCAGAAAAACAAATATGTTACTCCACTTTCACTTCATAACATGCTTGGATTTCTGAGTTTAACAAACACTTTTCAAAACCTTTTTTTGAAACTTAAACATACAAAGTGTTACTCAATTTAAAAATGGAACTCAGCTAGGCTTTCTACACACACACAACTTTTAATAATTATAAAAAGGAATTAAATTGATTTAAACAAACACCAAACTTTTATATCATTAAAAAGGGATTACAATGTGAAAGCCTAAAAACTGGAACAAAGATATAGGGTCACATACGACCTCTATATATACTAGTGAATGGAATAAACTAGAAGCTAAAACCCTAGTTGCTGAAATCTCCAAAAAGCCCTTGGTCTTCAATCTTCAAAATCAGTCAAAATGGCATCTTGTGACTCTTGTACTGTTGACAGCTATCCTTGTTGATCTTGGGCGTTCATTTGGCATTAGGGGCCAAGGAATGCATGTGAGACGTTGGTTTGGTCGGGTATTGGGTTTGGGGAAGAAAGTGACGTGCAGGGGAGGTCCCTACAGTCACATGGGTTGTCTTGGGTCATGGTTTTGGTGTGGGATGGGGTGAGGGTAAGCTTAATCATGAATCTGGAGTAGATTAGGGAAAACCCCTTTGAATTAAGGATTTTAGGAATTTAGGGTTTATGGGTTTTGGGTGTTTAGCTGGTAAGGGTTTGATTAATTTTTAGGGGTTAGTTTATTTAAAATGGTGTTAGGGAGGGAAAATTAAAAAAAATCAGTATTAAACTGATTACTTTGGTTGGGTGGATTGTGACGTGGATGAAGTGGTGAGGTGGTGGGAGATGATTGGAGGGGTGGAGTGATGTGGATGGATGATTGGATGGGAGGAGTTTGGGTGTCTGGCTGGTTAACCCCCTCAAGTTTCACACTTCTTTCATGTTGTAAATAATAGCCAACAACGCCCCTTTTACTTGTATCAACTTTTGGCAACTTGTCATTTTTAGCACTAAATGTTTCCAAACTTTTTCCAAGGGCTTCAAATGTAATTCTTGGATTCTTCAAGGACTGAACTTGTGATGTCTTCAAACTTTAGGGACCCTATTCATAATTATGAATATTTGAGGGGTATAAAGTGTTAATATTCAAAAGTTGAGGGACCAAACTTGCCAATCTTCAATTCTTCAAGGGTATTTTTGGAAATTCAAAACTTGGGCCCGGTTCATTGTGCGGCTTCGTTTCCCGTGTTCGTTTTTGAATGATTCTTGTGATCTTTTGCCATTTCCTCAATATCCGTACCTAAAAATACACAAGTAACAAACACGAGCATATATTTGGCAGTTTTAATGATATTTTATGCATTATAAGCCCGATTTCGACGATGAGACTATGTATAAAAGCAGTCTCATCACTCCCCCATACTAAACCATTACCGTGCCCTCACGCAATGCTAGAATAAAGTATCATAGCACCTCCAAAATTCATTTTATTCACTTTATTGAAATGATAAACTAGCTATACTACTACTATTACTACTACTTGCGTTTTAGACATAATGTATGATTTTCATCGCAAAATGGGACGTTTAGGTTCATAGAATAAGAACACGTGAATGCTTCGTTAGAAATAATTTCATCGTCCTCGATTATCACTCCAATTCCATGCCAAGCGTGCAACGAGATCATTGTCGTTATAAGTTAGTAATGCTAACACTACTCATATGCCCTAATCACGTACTTATCCTCCCATTATTCCTAAGTTGTATCTCTTATATTTTATTTTGTCTTGAATGTTTCACGAGGATACATTGTTTGACTTATGCGATAATAGAGATTTAGGTCTAAAAATAGAGTCCTAACGGTGTAACCAAGACCATCAAATCAATAACCCCTCCTAATAGACAACGATGTCAAAAAATTAAGTTGACAAGAAGAATCGATAAACACGGTTTTATAACGGTTTTGAACATGAGACTTATTACCAAGACTTTTATACGCCCCCTAACGGAAGGGCCTTATTATCTTTGGTTTACCTCCATCTTTTATTCAACTTCGCCATGAAGCTTTTATTATGACTTCGGTCTTGCCTTGCCTTTTATTATCCGCCTCATCGGTGGTTTTATTAGCCAAAGACGTATATCCTCACGCAAAAGCGAATTTTGGATCTTTAAAGCTTCAAAGATTAAGGCTTGATTCACTTTCAATTTTGCATAGATTTTTCGGCCTTGTGGGGCTTCAAATTGTTTGCTAGATTTAGGTGAGCACTTGAAATCTTATTATTGGGTGAAGCTTTCGATTATTCGGGTGCCAATACTTCAAAACCGTGACGCTGGCGATACCTTAATGTCTTCCCAAATTAATTAAACGGAAGCTACTAGAAAAGACTAGAAACCCAACAATCCTAACTAAACCGCTAAGTCAATATTTATTAAGCAAAAAATATTTATAAGCGAAGGGAGAATAAGCAAACAACGAGAACACATGAGTTTTTGAAAGAATACGAGTACTCTACGTTTAGCATAGTAACTTATAATTAACTCTATCATTTCTCGTCCTCATTTAAGAGACTTTGCCTAAATAAGTTAAGGAATCAAAGCTAAGTGCTCAACACGCACGGTCGAGTCAAAAATTACTCTTATTCTCGCCATCGGAAAACCTACATTCGTGTCTTCAAATACTTATAAAATATGAGAAAAATTTTAAAAATTGGCCATTTTTAGCCTTATTTTGCAACAAAACGATAAACAAAAAGATAAACTTTGGAAAAGCGTGAAGGTTTGGCAAGGCAAGTATCTATTCACCCCCCCCCCCCCCATACTAAAGTTAAACATTGTCCTCAATGTTTCAAGTCTAGGGATGCAAAACACCCCCATACTAGAGACGTAGTCGAATGCCTAATCTAGCATGGAAAAGGTGTAACCAATAAGTAATAGCCGTTTATGAAGTGTGCTAAAAACCTAAGGTTAGAACATCAAAGGATATATCATATGGATATTGAGAAATGTCTCCAAAGCAAACGATCGAGTGCTCCCATAAAACGAACACGAGAGGCTCCAATCATGAAGATCATGATCTAAAAACCACAATGCACAAACAACCACGGAACAAAGGTTGGAAGGGCACAAATCCCCTCACATTAAACTAATTAGAAAGCAATAATATGTACATGGATAAGCATGGGTCTCCCCCACGAGGCACCTTGTTTTTGATAACCGAGTCAAAAGCTCGACTCGAATCCCCATAAATGTGATCATTTAGGGATAATCATGGTGTGGTCAATTTTTGGTGGGGCTTACATGATAAACAAGGCCCAAAAACAACCGGTATTAAGGACTACGTCCTTTGATGGTGCAAAATACCGGGATCGAAGATGGCGTTTTCGTTTTCATTGGAAAAATAAACCAACGCCACTTCATCAATGGTCAACAGAAACTCAAAGAGTTTCAAGAAAATAGGAGAGAAGAAATAGAAGGGTGGGACAATGGGTAAGTCATGAAAACATTGAGCTACTCGAGGTAGACTCGCACCAATCAAATGAAAAGATTTTCCATTTATTGCATCGGTGGAAGACCGAGATTTCCCTATATAAGCAATTCCGGGATCAAATATCTCGTCCTCGGTGAAGAATGGGGAGGGAACATAAGGGGCTTCCCCCACACTAGGTCCACACAAAGCATCGTCAAAAGGAGAAGACGAGCTTGTAGTACTCAATACACGTGGTGATGACGGAGTTAGAATTGTAGAAAAATCTTTTAATTTCAATTCAAAATCTTTTCCTTTTTCATCTTTTACACTCTCCTTGTGAAAACCCGATTTAGTTATGTCGAAAATATTTGGCGTATCTAAAGCAATGTTAGTCACACTAAAAATTCTCACATTTTGAGACCGTTTTAGTAAAGGTGGTGGTAAGTTTTCAAATCTTTTGTCAACAAAGAAAACTTCCCCATCGGGATCAACGTATTCATCATCCGAAGAATCACTCACAATTGGAACCGTAGGCTTAACACTCTTAACCTCCACCGGCGGAGGTGACGGAACTTCATTTTTATCAACAACTCCTAAAACTCTATTTGAAATTCTTTTGCAAATGTTTTTGATGGGATTGACATTGTACAAAGATGTGATAGAATACACATGAGAAAGCTTGGAGTTTTGGGTTGCATTAATGACGAGTTCTTCCTCATTGAAACGAAGAGTGATTTTTCTTGCATGCACATCGATAAGTGCTCTCGAGGTATCCAAAAAAGATCGACCTAAAATTAACGGAACTTTAGGATCGATGGGAATATCAACAACAATAAAGTCTACGGGATAGTAGAACTTTCCAACTTTCACAAAGACGTCCTCGGCAACTCCACAAGCTAGAATCGTAGAATGATCGGCCATCTCGATTGACATTCTTGAAGGAGTGAGATTGGGAAGATTGAGCGATTTAAAAATCTCAAGAGGCATCAAATTAATACTAGCACCAAGATCGGCCAAGGCGTAGCATTCTTCCATGTCTTGTATTGCACATGGGATTAAAAACTTTCCAGGATCACCGACTTTTTGAGGTATGCGGCTTAGAAAAACCGAAGAACAACTAGACGATTTTTGCAATTTCTCTTTGTTATTCAACATACTTTTGAAGTTCGCGGAAAATCGAGGCATCATGACTAAGGCGTCGGCAAAACTTATATTGAAATGCAAGTCACGAAACATTTTCATAAAAAGTTCAAATTTATAATTATTTCGTTCTTGTGCCTTTTCCTTGTCTCGTCTTGAAGGGTAAGGTAAGGGTGGTGTGGGTTGGGGCATAGGCATAGGCATCGGCCTTGGAATCTCGGGTTCCATGATTGGTGTGGGTTCAACCGTAGGTGTGGTTTGAGCGGTACTTCGTGGGCTTGTAATGTGATCCTTTTCAACCAACACCTCGGGTTCTTTCTCTTTTTCCTTCTCCATAGAAGTACTTGGACGAGAAATGGGTTCTTTGAAAGTTTTACCACTACGAGTGGTAATAGCCTTCAAATTCTCCTTTCGGGTTCACGATGGTATCACTAGGAAGACCACCCGAAGAAGAGCATTTTAGCCATTCGGTCTTCAAACTTAGATTGCCTAGCTCCGCTTTTAACTGCTCTTGCTTAATCTCATGTTGACCTTGCTCCATTTTTTGTTGATTTTGTTGGAGACGTGTGACATTTCCTTCCATTTTATTAGCATGAGTTTTGAGTTCATTAGCAAGTTCGTTTTTAAGCTCGTTTTTCAAATCGGATCTTAAGCTAACCATTTCACGTTGCATATTGTCAAACTTAGCATCATTAGCTTTAGCATAATTCAAAAATCTCCTTGAAGCTTTTTGGTGTGATCATTTTGAAAACCTTGAGTCGATGTTTGAAAATCACGGTTTTGGTTTTGGTTTGAAATTTTCCCATTTCCACTTTGATAATTACCCTTGTTGTAGTTCCTTTGATTTCCTTGATAATTACCACCTTGGTTGTTGTTTCGATAATTATTAGCATTTTGATTGGGTGGAGCTTGATTTTGGCGGGAACCTTGGCCGATTTGGTTATAAGTTCCCGTGGCTACATAAGCACTCGAAGTGTTACCATCCGCGGTAATGCACTCGGAAAGATCATGAGCTCCACCACACGACAAACAACTCTTAGAAACCGCTTTAACCGAAGCGGAATTGAAGCTTCTTGAGCTTTCCAATGGGACATAAGGCTAGCAAATCTATCAAAAAATCGATTTTCTTCATTTGCTTCATCATGTAAGGCGTTAATGCTACGAGACGATGATGAGCCCATTTTGGCAACACTCGGTGTGTTACGAGGGCTATAACCTTAGACCTATTCTCAATTATGACCAAAGCTTCTTCAACCGTTTTACACAAAAAATTACCACCCGCGGCGGCATTTAAATAATCTCTTTCATGATCGTTAAGTCCATTGTAAAACGTGTCTATTGGTGCAAGTCGGAAAAACCGTGATGAGGACATTCATGTAACATCTCATTAAACCTATTCCAAGCCGTTGAAAAACTTTCATTTGATTCTTGTGAAAATTTAGAAATCTCATTTTTCAAATGCGTAGTCTTAGAGGGCGGAAAAAATTGGTTCACAAATTTCAAAACGAGATCCTTCCACGTCAATATAGAATTGGGTGGCTCTTTCTCTAACCAAATTTTAGTGGGCCCCGCTAAGGAATACGGAAATAACATCATCTTAATCGAGTCATTCGAGACATCCTTAAATTTGCACGTGGCGGTAAGACGATTGAACTGGCGGATATGGTTGTGTGGATTGTCCTTCTCATCACCACGGAATTTGTTGTTTTGGATCATCGACAACAAACCCGTTTTCACCTCAAAATTCTCCGCAAGGATTGCGGGAATCACAATAGCTTCTCCATAACCCTCGGTGGGTGCTTGAGTAACTCCATCGTAGTTCGATTTGCCATGGTTGGTGCTTCTCGTACAATGGGTTCGTCAATAGGAGACTCCTCACTAGAATGAGTTGGAGTGGGAGTTTTGTTCTTTCGTCTACGTGCACATTTTGCTTGATTACGAGTTAGCATTAAACGTCACGTACAACGAGGAGACGAGCAAAGAAGATTCTTTTTTGGTGTTTTATATTTTTCAATTTTTTTGTGGTTTTTTTGATGGTATTAACTTTTTTGGAAATTGGTGAATGTATTAAGTAGACACAAATCTACAAATCTCCTCCTTAATCAAATCTCTTGATTAAAGAAGCCTCAAGGAATGAAAACGATCACGTGAAGTGAACGCCTTCGATGACTTTAGAACGATGGTGGAACACCAAATCGTTCAAGAGGGTTTAATCAATAGAAACCAAGAAAATATATATGATATGTAATAATACTTTGGGCGGCAAAACCCTCGATTAGCTCTCAAAATCAAATACGCACAAGCAAGCGGGAGGAAACGAAGGCGGCGCGAAGCACTTAGGATCCTTTTCCTTTAGGTCGTGAATACAACCGCCTTATACCCACCTTATAGTTTGTATTTTCAAATCGAGCTTCACGAAAGTATTTATCTATTTTTGCCTTCTTCTTTGGTTTGAGATTCGAATACAATGATTGGGTAATGACCTCCCAAGTCAAGGTTGTGATTGCTCACGTATTTGGAGTACTTGTGAATTTATTGTTATGCAATATATTAATAATATTCACACAAAAACCGAAAAACGATAATACGTATTAGTAGAGTGCTACTAATACAAATACTAATTATGGCTAGTATAAAAAACCAATGGTTCAATCAAAACACAACACGCCTCCCCGGCAGCGGCGCCGAAATGATGGTTGTATTTTTACCCCTTTAGCAAAAGGAAGGTAAATTAGGGTAAGTACTACGAGGCGGTTTAGGGAAAACCACAAGTTATGACCCAAAATAAGTGAGTTCGTTCTTGAGGAGGCTAGTGTGTTGTGTAATGAGTTGATTTATGATTGATGATTTTATTGTTATGAGAAAAGAAAGAAATGAGATAAAAAGAAAAAAAACGGTTACGAAGACGGATCGAGCTAAGACGAAAACGCGTTCACGTAAAACCGTTAAATAGTGCCAAAATTAAAATTTTAACCTAAAAATTCCTAAATATTACTAAAAATCCACAATAATATTCTAAGAGTTTCAAAAAATCCAAACTTGCTAAACCTCTTAATTAATTAGATAATGACTTTTTAATGCTAATTAAAGCCCTAAAAATCACAATTAATTATTAAAAAGTCCCAAACAAGATTTTAAAGTTTGTAAACCTCAAAATGACCTAATTAAGCTAAAAGTATTTTTTAAAATTTTAAACCAAATAAAACTATTTTTAAATACTTAAAAAACTTTTTAAAATCTATTAAAACTTAAATTAATTCTAGAAAATAAATGAAAAGCCCTAAAAATATTTGGGAAAGTTACAAAATTACTAATTATGTGTCTACAATCTAGGAAAAATGAAAAAATTAGAAAAAAACAAACTTTCAATTATTAATAATAAAATAATCAAAAAAATTCAAAGTTCATAATAAAATTCTAAAAAATTACCAAAAATCCCTAAATAATGTAACTAAGACAGAAATGCAATTAAAAGTTTCTAAAACCTATTCAATAATTTTATATTAAATTTTAAAGTTGGTAAAAAACCCTAAAATCAAATAAAATTAAAAATTAGACTTTTTGAAAACTTTCTGGGCTGTAAACCTCAAATTACTTTAATAAAACCTAAAAACTATTTTTTTAGATTTTTAAAATAACTTTTCCTATTTTTAAATTACTTAACTAATAACGGGTAAATAAAAATTAATAAAAAATAAATAAAGAAAGAGAAAAAATGAAACTTTATGCAAAAAATCTTAAACTAAGTGACAAACAGAGGGAAAATGAAAACAAGCAAATAAGCTTAACCAATAAGCTTGTACAAGCTTATTAGCCACGGCTTATTTATGAAAAGCCAAAACACAAACTCCTTAAGTAACTTTTGAAATGAAAACCTAGCAGTCAAAGACCCTAGGGCGCAATGGTAGTGAGTGTGTGTTGTGAGGAGGATGGCGCAGGTTCGAGTCCTGGCCAGTCCTTTTTGCTCTTTTATTTTTTATTTTTTGTTAAACTTTAAAACACAAAACCAGTAACTCTTTATACTTCAAAAACACAAATACAAAACCAAATTAAACAAGATTGAGCCCTAAGAATATAAAAACGTGCCCAGATAGGACTGAGTTTCTGATGAAACACAAGGGTGTTCTTCACTTGTGAAAATAAGGACAAGAGGACTTGATCCTTTGGATTTGTGATGTTTTGTTGGACAATGGGGCACCCTTATACTCAGTGGAGTATAAGGAGTCAAGCAAACACAAAATCAAACAGGTCTAAGCACAAAATCAAGCACTAAATGAGAACAAAAGTTACTAAATATGCTTATGTTGACTGATGAACAATTGACCCTAGATTACTTGCACAAACATGATTTCCAAGGCCAATATCTTGCATATAAGTTCACAATATAGCATACAAACAATGCACAATCCTAAATGACCTATCTCCTAACAGATTTCCAAACTTGATGCACAAATCATACAAAATCTGGCAAGAAAAAGACACTTACTGATTTTGACTAGTATTACCAAAAACTAAGCATACAAATCTGATTTCAAACCCTCTAATCTGAAACCTAAGTGCATATATCACATAGCAATAACCAAAGAAGTGTTTTAACAGGTTTTAACACAATAATCTTATATAGTTCTTGGCTAATCCCTTAATCCAAATACCCCTTTAGTTTACTGAAAATGATATTTTTCAAGCAAATGCATACAATACTCAACCAACTGATTCAAATAGTCCTAAACATGCATAATAAGCATAATCAACTCAAATCAAGCCAATAAACAAGCAATCAAACAACTTTTCACAACTTTCATGAAAATCACATAAGTAACAAAAAAACTGAAAAGGGGCAAGAATTTTACCTTAAGGGACCTACATCCAGGTCCCTTAGTGGCAGCTTAGCCACCTCCTATCAGGCTGGGGCCTGAGCTGAACACTTGGACAAAACAATCAACAATGAAACCTGCAATAGACAATGAAGAACACAAGCACAATACAAACTTTCTGATTTTAACAATTTTAAAACCTTGAAACCAAATAACCTTGAAACCTAAACACGTTTTGAACCAAATAAATTCAGAAAAACAAATATGTTACTCCACTTTCACTTCATAACATGCTTGGATTTCTGAGTTTAACAAACACTTTTCAAAACCTTTTTTTGAAACTTAAACACACAAAGTGTTACTCAATTTAAAAATGGAACTCAGCTAGGCTTTCTACACACACATAACTTTTAATAATTATAAAAAGGAATTAAATTGATTTAAACAAACACCAAACTTTTATATCATTAAAAAGGGATTACAATGTGAAAGCCTAAAAACTGGAACAAAGATATAGGGTCACATACGACCTCTATATATACTAGTGAATGGAATAAACTAGAAGCTAAAACCCTAGTTGCTGAAATCTCCAAAAAGCCCTTGGTCTTCAATCTTCAAAATCAGTCAAAATGGCATCTTGTGACTCTTGTACTGTTGACAGCTATCCTTGTTGATCTTGGGTGTTAATTTGGCATTGGGGGCCAAGGAATGCATGTGAGACGTTGGTTTGGTCGGGTATTGGGTTTGGGGAAGAAAGTGACGTGCAGGGGAGGTCCCTACAGTCACATGGGGTTGTCTTGGGTCATGGTTTTGGTGTGGGATGGGGTGAGGGTAAGCTTAATCATGAATCTGGAGTAGATTAGGGAAAACCCCTTTGAATTAAGGATTTTAGGAATTTAGGGTTTATGGGTTTTGGGTGTTTAGCAGGTAAGGGTTTGATTAATTTTTAGGGGTTAGTTTATTTAAAATGGTGTTAGGGAGGGAAAATAAAAAAATCAGTATTAAACTGATTACTTTGGTTGGGTGGATTGTGACGTGGATGAAGTGGTGAGGTGGTGGGAGATGATTGGAGGGGTGGAGTGATGTGGATGGATGATTGGATGGGAGGAGTTTGGGTGTCTGGCTGGTTGACCCCCTCAAGTTTCACACTTCTTTCATGTTGTAAATAATAGCCAACAACGCCCCTTTTACTTGTATCAACTTTTGGCAACTTGTCATTTTTTGGCACTAAATGTTTCCAAACTTTTTCCAAGGGCTTCAAATGCAATTCTTGGATTCTTCAAGGACTGAACTTGTGATGTCTTCAAACTTTAGGGACCCTATTCATAATTATGAATATTTGAGGGGTATAAAGTGTTAATCTTCAAAAGTTGAGGGACCAAACTTGCCAATCTTCAATTCTTCAAGGGTATTTTTGGAAATTCAAAACTTGGGCCCGGTTCATTGTGCGGCTTCGTTTCCCGTGTTCGTTTTTGAATGATTCTTGTGATCTTTTGCCATTTCCTCAATATTCGTACCTAAAAATACACAAGTAACAAACACGAGCATATATTTGGCATTTTTAATGATATTTTATGCATTATAAGCCCGATTTGGACGATGAGACTATGTATAAAAGCAGTCTCATCAACGTACTTGGATCATCTTGAGAAACTTAATAATATTAGTTGGTACCTAATCCTTAGATGTTAAGAACTTTACCCATGTAAACCTTGAAAAATCATCCACAATGACGAGAACGTATTTTCTATCGCTCACGCTTGTTGTACGCATTGGCCCGCAAAGATCCATGTGCAAAAGATACTGTTTTTCTTTATTGGTGTCTTCAGCTTTAGGTTTGTAAGATTTCTTGGTGCTTTTCTCCAATGAACACGCAGAACATAAATGATCCTTGTTAAATTTGAGCTTTAGAAGACCACGAACAAGTTCGTTTTTAGCCAGATGGTTAATAGCATCCAATTTAAGATGAGATAAACGTCGTTTCCATAACCATGACTTAGTCTTAGATGCTTTGGAGAGAAGACACACGGGAGAAGCGGCCATCATGTTTTGAATAGACAACTTGTAGAGATTATCCCCTCGAGAACCTTTTAACAAATCATTTCCAGCTAAATCATGAATGAAGCAAGTATGTTGTCGAAAAGCAACCTCGGTTGGAATCATAAAATTATCCTACTGAGAATAAATTATGACTGATTCCTTCCACATAATACACCATTGAAATCGTGACATTCCCAATCTGATATTCACCATAATCCATGATCTTTGCAATATGGTCATTACCAAATTTAACCGTTCTTAGAAACTTGCTGACAAAATTTTTGAGCATCGATCGATCTCTAGTCATGTGCTTGGATCACCCATAGTCCAAGTACCAGAGGATGATTTGGACCACCTGAAAATATCACCAGATAAATATGATGTATCGGAATCTAATTGTTTCTCTGTGTTAGCAGGTACAGATACAATTATCTTAGATTTGCTAGCATAAGGTTTCTTAGATTTCCAAATTTACTTCCTAGTTTTTGGCTTAGTTTCTAGTTGTCTAAGATCCTGAGGTACTTCTTCACTAGTAGGCACAATAGTGGAGGCAGACCTAGTTAAAGGGCGCTTTTTCCATTTTTTAGTGCTGGTGTTCCTATTTAAAGGACGCTGAGACCTAACTTCAGTGGATGTGATCCTAGTTAAATGGTACTTAGTTCCATTTGTAATAAAGGTCCTACCAGTGGGTTGCCATTGCCATCCAACATGGGTGAATTTCTTCCCCGTTTGCTTCCATTCAAGGTTGTTCCTAATGGTATATATTTCATTAACATGGAACTAGGCATAAATCATGACGCTGAGAAAACATGCATTCAATACAATTACAACATTTTAAATGAGAATTCATTTTACGCTTAGGCTGCTGCACAACCGCATCGCCTTTAGTCTTAGCTACATGATTCATTTTATTCAAATATGAAATAACATTCCTAGTGTGAACTTCTAATTTCTTCTTCGTAGTCCTACTAATGGAAGGCTTGATCCTATCTTTCTTGTCTTGAGATCCTTTAGCATTAGTAGAGACAATTACTCATGTAGAAGGCACAGAAACATTAGTGACATATTTTGATATAGCCTTGTTGGGTGTACTTAAAGAAGGTTTACCTCTTGGCGTTTTGTTGAATGGAGTAATAGCAATGGTAATGGGTTGTTGTTTGAGTGGTGCAAAGCCCGGTTGACCTATGAAATTAAGATGTGCTAAGCAACATTGAATCCGCTCAATATATAAATGAGCAGCGTTGTAATCATTGTTTGTGGGATCAGATTCATATAAGTCATCTAATATGTCCCTTGTGAGAAGCACATGCCTAATTGCATTCTTCATATAATCCATATATGATAGAGGATTGTTCTTATGGCACGGGTTCTTATAAATCACCACTTCTTTGGATTTTTGAGCACTAGAGGTCGGGGCAGAGATTGTAGCTGCATTATCAACAACTTCTTGTCCTTTGAGTTGAAGTGTTTCCTTTAACTCAGCTAAAACCATGTTTTTGTCTATGAGTTGAATATTTAAGCCAGAGATTTCCTTGGACTTTTGGTTCAGTTGGTCAACAAGTGACTTTTGCTCTGCCGCATTAAAAGCGAAGCGTTCTTCTAGTGAACCATAAAGTTGTGAAAATCCTTGATTTGCTCGTTCAATCTCCCGTAGAATATATATGATTCTATTTTCTAAGGCATGGTTTTTATTCTCTACAGCATCTAGTTCCATTTTCTCTACTGATGACTCTCTCTTAAGTCTCATAATTTCTTCTTCTAATGCCTGAACTACTTGAATCATCTTGTCACTTGTCTCAACGTTGTTTTCACAATCATTCGTTACTAAAAGAGTTTCATTTTTAGATTGTTGTTGATCAAGAGATATACAATGTTGTTGAAGCTTGTCAAAACGTTTTGAAAGTGATTTATAAGAATCTTGAAGCTTTAAAAGTTCAGCGATTCGTGACAAGAATGATTATCTACATCATTTACAGTCTCAACAATATTCACAGAGAGATCATGATCATCACATGTATGCACATATGTAACCTCATTAGCACAATTAATAGTCACAACGGTCATTACATCGAGAGATCCCCCTTGTTCCAAGAATTGGTCATATTCAGACAAAATCTTTTCTTTCTCAATTAAATGTAGCTCATAAGCATCATCCATTTCATGGAAAGCTTTTTGAACTTCTTTCATTTCAAAATTTATATTTTCACCGAGAGATATAAAACCGCCTTTAAGATTTTCTACAAACAGAACGATCTTATTCTCAAACACTGCTTTCGTGTGCTCGAAAGCCCATTCTCCGTCGGTTCGAGCCGTTGGATTCGTACATTCCTTAATGACCTTGTGAAAACTGGAAAAGTATCGTTGAATCTCTTTCAAGCTTAACAATAATGTACTTACCGGTGGAAGAACCTTTGGAATTTCCTTAGGTTTATCCTTGTTGACAAGTGTAGGAAATGTACTAGGATTTTCTTTGGTGGACACGTAACTTGGTGTATTGATAAATTCCCTTTGTATGTTAAACCAAGTTCTAAAATCTGTCTTTGCATATTCTTGGTTAAATTTATCATAATCAAACTTAGGATGTTTCAAAATCATTTGTGACAACTAGTGACATATGCTTGGGGTCATCCAGAATAACAATAGGATCTAATACCTTTCCTAATTTGGTTGCATCATAAAGTCATGGGTTGCCGATAAGAGCTTGCTTTGCATAACCCGGGTTAGGTGGAAGGTCTTGTAGACGCGATAAGTTAAATTCCTTAAAATATGAATCAAATAAATGTACTAAGTGAGGCAGAGTATTGTTTCAAAAGCAAACTATCAATCTTTTTAATTTGATTAGACGCATTAATTTCCGTTTCAACCTTTTTAGACTCGAGAATTTCGAAATCCGTTTTAAGTTTTTGAAAATTAGTGACGAATGACTCTTTCTCTTTAATTTATTTTGAAAGATTTTCTCTTAAATGTTCAATCTCATGTAAATGATTTATTTGAATTTTTCTAAACCCATCAAATTCGGAATTGGTTAGACTATGGGTCGAAGGAGTTAACTCCAAGGTTTGAACCTTTTCCTTGTACAAAGCAAGCTCGGCAGATAAGGTCTGATTAACACTTAGGGTTTCAAGGACCGCAGTATTCATTTGTCCAAGCATAGTTGCCGAAACCATAACCAAATCTTGTTGAGCAGGGGAATCCATATGCAAAATAGCTCCCGGTTGTATTTCACTCAAATTCTGGGGACTTTCAGTGATATTTCTATCATTGTTTGTCTCCTTATTTGAATTACTCACCACTGGAGGCTCTTCCGGATACTGAGACTCTTGCCCAACTTGATGTGGTGGAATACTAGTATCAATAGGAACATTTGGTACCTCAGATAGTTGATCGGACCCGTAAACTGATAGATTTGCCATAAGAGCTGCTTTGGCGGTGTTGAAGTCATCACAGTCAGAATCGTATGCATCGAGATCATATGCTTGATAAGCTACATTATGAGTGAAAGCTTTTGTTTGCCCTTCATTATCTGAAACTCCTGGATCAGCAAGAAACGATAACTCATCTTCATCTAACTCACGGCCATTTGCTTGAGCATTGACCAACATCACCTTCTCTTGAAACCACGAAGCATCCGATTTCCTTTTGGGTTGCTTACACTCCCTAGCCATATGTCCCTCCCCCTTGCAGTTGTAACATGTGATCATCTTCAACATGCCAGTAGTGTTTCCCCTTAGAGCAGTATTGTAAGTTCTTGTACCGGTGTTGGATGAACTTGGTCTCCCTGAATAGGTTGAACCATGACTCTGCCATCTTGAACGGTTGCGTGTTGAAAAGAGTTGGAAGAAGTCCTCAACTGATTGTTGGTGGTAGGAATTCCTCGATATCCTCTTTTGTTCAATGTTTGAGTGATATAGGCAGACATGGCAGCTAACACTTCAGTAGGATTATCACCTTGTTTGAATTCAGGAATTGGGACCTCATCATCACAATACAGAACTGGTGCTGGTGAAGCTTCATAAACACTTGAAGAAGTACCGACATGTTGTGAGTAATTGGGTTGAAGAACTTTAGGTTGCTGGTGTGTGATAGCAAGAGCTATAGGTGGTTGGTAAGAAGAGTATAGTTGATGAGCATAAGGTGATAGATTTGAGTCTCTTTGTGATGATGGTGATGGTAGCTGATATTGTTGATGTGACGTAGGTGGTTGTTCTAACATCAATAACTGTGGATAGCTTGGGGTTGATAAGCAGGCTGGTGATAGGAGTGTTATCCCATAGCATAATGAGTGTTGTTATGTGACGACATTTGATGATTTTCCAATAATGCCAATGATTTAGGATAAGATCCTTGAGACATACATTTCATAAGCACATGATTCTCGTGTTGTTATAAGAAAGCATAAAGTTGATCTAGATTTGACTTGTGCAAATCCCTTACCAGTTTAACATTAGTGACATAGTGGCTCCACTCTAGAGGCAACGTATTCAGAAACTTGGTATTGATCTGAAATTGAGCAATCGTTAGATTATAGGTGTTCAAATCATTCATCAATGTAGTGAATCGCCAATAGTAGTCATGAAGAGTTTCCCCTGGAGTGTAAGTGAACCTATCAAACAGATCATAAAGTTGACACTATCGTTCCTTCTTAGAGAGTGAAGTCACATGTAGCAAACCGTCAAACGATTCCATAGTTCCTTTGCTATCTTATGTTGACTTACAATTCGATAAATATCGGGAGGAAGAGCTTGAAGAATAGTCTGAACAGCCTTTTCATCCGCATCGGCAATTAGTTGGTTGGTAGGCGTTAACTCAGAAAATTCCCTTGGCTGAATCACATCATTTGTAGTAATTGTGCACCAATCAAGTGGGCCTTGCTCAATAGAATCATAAGCCTCCCACTGGGTCTACTAATAATATATGACTTCATGCGACCCTGTCATGCTTCAAAAATAGCTCTTTGATAAGCAACGGTGGACGGGTATTGATACCCGATATGATAGACAGATCAGTAAGTGATGTCATTGTATCCTTGAATGAATGAGGATTCACTTTTTATCACTTGAAGAAAGATTATCTATTGATCGACCAATGAAATAAAGTTGGGAAATTAGTTGTGTGTTGATGTAAAATTCTTCCAAAATTACAAAGTTCAAATCTTGAATATCTTGAATATCCACTAAGTAATAATTTCGGAATGTGTATCTTCTTGATGATTTCGGAATGCTTCTTATTATAACCAAAAATTCGGAATGTGTATCTTCTCCAAATCCAGAATATGATCTCTTAGAGTTCAAAAATTCGGAATATGTGACAATCCGTCAATTTATGATTGATATTTTATTCTCAATTATTATTTGAAAACATTATTTTAATGTTATATTATGAACTCACTCATTTTTGGGAAGAAATTTAGGTTTACATCTTGAAGTAGCATCGACTACGTCTAAACCGGAGGATTCTACGTTACGTGCTTAGATTTACATACACCATTTTGGTGACAGTCCAACACTTCAAGAAATAAATTTATCCGTGAATATTATTTTGGGATTTTAAATTTGTGTTGGTTCATAAACTTACAAATTTATGAGAAGATATTAGGACTTACGTACATAATTTAACGTCCTTTATGACTAAACCGGAAACCTTAGGATTACGTATTTACGGTTTTGAACTCCGTTTTTGATGAGACAATTTTTATTAGATTTGTTTTGTGCCGTTGATTCATAATTTATAAAAACGTTTTTCGTAAAACGACCCGAGGGCACGCAAATCGAGGAAACTAGAATCGAGGAATACCCGTAAATTAGCGGGATGGGACAAAACAAGTTTATCCCACCCCACTAAAAGGGACGGCCAAAAGAGGACACCACATCATAAGATGTGGCATCCTTTTAGCTAGAAAGCTAACACATGTAAGCTTAAGCTTAACATGTAAGCTAACCTTACACCAAACCATCAAAACCACCTAAACCATACCATTTACTCATAGATACACATGCAAACTACTCCAAAAACTCTCTCATCTCTTCACCCTTGCCGTCCCACTTCACCATCCTACACCCTCATTTGATCAATTCTAGCCATAAACATTGTGTTATCTACTCATATAATGAAGAAACCTTGAAGCCTTGTTGATTGGTGATCATATTAACATCAAAGGAGGTGATTTGCTTGTGTCCTAGGGCTAATTTCTCAACAAATAATCTTGGTGGTTGATGATCTTGAAGATATATTTGGTGTACATCAAGTTGTTGTCATCCAAAAACAAGATATAATCTTGGTTGGTAAATAAGATCATCCTTTCCATTTTTTCTTGTTATTTTTGTAAAGATCAAATGTATTTTCTTTCCTATTGTATATGTATATGATGAATATATGATGATAAAATGTTGTGTGGGGATCAAGTGTTGATAAATATGGTTAAAAAGATGGAAAACCATAGGTAACAAGGTTAAAATCTTGCTTAATATGATGGTTGTATAAAAACAGTAAGTAACCAAATGATAAACTGATAAAATGACATATTGGAATCCATTTACAGTAAGAATTAGGTGCTATACACATGTGAGAGTTGGTCATGCAATGGAATCATCAAAATGAGTGAGATATGATCAAAACAAAATTAGTGTATCAATCTGAATAGTCTGTTTTGTAGGGACTGTTAAGGATACTTAGACATGGATTGAGCAGTAGCTAAAACTAAGTTATTTGTAGCACATAATATGAAGTCTATGTCATCCAAAAATAAGCTTCTATCTCCTTATAGAACTCAAGGTATGATAAAATGGTGAAAGTGAAACTAAAAATCAGATTTTGTGAAATTAAAGTTTAATACTATTATATAAGCACTCAAATAATATAGTATAAAATGTGAATTAAAACTCACTAACTTATATATTATATTTATATAAATATGTATAAGGATAAATAAATGGACATTTTATAAAAATGGTAGATTGGTAAGTTTTATAAGTTATAAAAACTATAAACATGATTTTTACGTCTTTTCGGCTAATACCGTAAAACTAACATTTTTCGTCAATTAAAACTTAGACGGTCGGACCCGTCTAATGTAAACTTTTTAAAAGTCATATATTGATATATAAGTACCTATTACAAGTAAAAACCGATAAAACCCGAACTATATAACATAATGGACATTAACGGGCTAAGTTAGCCTTATTGGACTATTAATCCAACTAAATGGGCTAAACACTTATAAAATTACTTATTGGGCTTAACCCACTTGGGCTCAACATGTAAAGTATAATACTGATAATAAAAGTGTAAAATGGACTAATATAAGGTATTAGGCTTATAATAGGCTTATTGGGCCTAAAACATGTAAACAAGTAAAACTAGTGTAACTAGTCTTAAAAATTACCAACACATAACTTTATAATATTGAATAGAGATGTACAATCCCACTTGATCATCATCATATATATAAAATCATCATATGTATACATAATTGTTATTTTTATAAAGTCATCGGACAAGAGTCTAAGACGAGTATTATTTGTCTAGGTTTCCGTGATTGAAGCACGTACCGTACATCCAAATCGCTGATAACCGTCTTTCCCAATCAACGTGAGTTCATAGCCTCGCACTCTTTTAAATGTTTTTATGAAATGTTTTATAAATCCGCGAGGGAGATAACATGTTAGTTTTGATAAAATAGGACACCATTTGTCCCGATTATTTGTTTACTAATTTGGACCCGGATGATTGTATGACCCGATGAATGATTATATGACCCGATGTGTGAAATAAAATGGATTATTAAAGTTAGGCTATGTCACTAAAAGTCCCATTAGCATGAATTGTGAACTACCGGGATTTGGTAGACGCTTATGCATATAATAGTACAATTTGGGGACGATCACCCCAGTTCGCGCCTTGACGGTTGATCCCCGTCGTGCCACATTGATTGGTAAGTGAATTTATGTATGAGAAGATTTCCATAGCGTGATTTTTGTGACGACACGCTAACTTAGATGGGAAAATTGAGTTTCGGGTTAGCTACCCGTTGTTTGTTGTAGTAAGGTAACAATGTCATGCGGCTTATAATAATCCAAATAACGAAATACTGCTATACGTACTGAATTACGATATATTGCCTGACTAGAAATACGGGGACTTATTATTGATATTATATTCGTGTTTTGGTTTTATATAACCATATTCATATAACGGTTTTTATTTAATCTATACAACGTTATAAAACGTATTGTATGATGGTTTTACGACAATGGTTCGTATAATGATATTGAAGGCAAAAGCCTATATTATGATTTTTGATAAGGATTGTATAAAATGACTTTGGCTATTTTATGGCCTATTACAAAGATTTGTACAAAATGATTTTCGGTAATAATTATATACCGATGATATATTAATGGTTTTATTAAACTCTATGAATTCACTCGGCGTTATCGCTGATCTTTTCTTTTAACATATTTTGTCTCAGGTACTTGAAGGTAATTCTTGGGAAGACAACAAGAATTCATGGCCCGCACTTAAATAATAATTTCCATTCAAATGCTTTGTAAAACTTGTATGAAATACTATGACTTGGGACCTATGTAATTTGATATTCATGAATGGAAATGCTATTATTGAACGACGCGATTTTTAAGCGTTGTCTATGATGTGAGTAATGTGCTATCCCGTAACACCAACGAGTCTTCCGTTGTATTGAATTGTGTAAATTTGAGGGTGTTACAGAATACTTCTTCAAAAATTCGGAATCCCAAAACGCATAGGATTTCGGAATATATTGCTTAAAGTTCCGGAATATATTGTGATAAATCTGGAAAAAAAAAGAATTTGGAATCTACAACCAGTTGTAGATTTCAGAATATTCGAAAACCAAGAAGTCGGAATAACTAAAGAGTAAGAATTCGGAATATGTACTCACCAGATTCCGAAATCTATGATTTCGGAATAAATGAAACAACATATTCGGAATACCAAGTTGTGAAGATGTAAATCCAGAATATTAAAACAACAGATTCTGAAATCTTTTACTCACCAGATTTCGGAATACTACAAGTAAAAAGACTTTAGAATAACAATTCACACCAGATTCGGAATAAGACAGATCCGGGATATATCCAATATTCCAAAATTAACTAAGAATGATCCAAAAAACTTGTTATTTCGCGTTTTTACCCAAGAATCAAGCCAAAAGTTCCAACTTTTACGTGTATATCACCAATATGAATAGCACAAATCCCTACCACAACTATGTAGGTAATTTGTAAGCAAGATTTAAGGTGAAGAACACGAAAAAAATTTAAACCACAAGTAAATCTCGAATAAAAGAACACAAAATCAAAACTGACACAACAAAAAACCTTATTTCACCCCATGGCTCTGAAACCAATTGTAGAATAGTGATAATCTATTATCTAACAAGTGTGGTTGTTGTTTCTAGAGAGAGAAATTAGAGAGAGAAAGTGAGACAAATATGTGTTATATTATGAAGTGAAATGAAAACAGCCAACACCTATTTCCATGAACGAAAGGGGTTTATATACCCAAGTCCATTAATGGAATTGGGCCTCCGGCCCATGAACATGCTCATAGGTCGGGTTTACTTAATGTTTAACTAAAACTATACTACGAGCCCTTAACTATTTTGTTGGAGACCGAGACTTTATAACTATAAAAATGTATTTCCAACAACAAGTATGTCCAAGGAGGACCGAGACTTTATAACAAGTATGCTTCATGATTTGAGATTTATGTATGAGACAAATACTGTTAATCAATAGATGTTGGCAGAATTGGAAGACAAGATTTTTACATACTGGAGATACTATAGATCTTGTGGAGTGCACATATTGGATATTGAAGATGTCACTTATTCAAGAGATAAGATATCCTTTTGGAAGGAGAATACTAGAAAGGATGTTGGATCTTCAGTTAGAAGTTTTAGAAGAATCCACAAGTGCTTTGGAGTTGATAAGGATGATCAAGCAGCAAATCAAGGATTTGGAGAGAAAGGAGGTAGCTGAAAAATAATGTTAAGTGTTTGTGTGACAATCCGTCAATTTATGGTTGATATTTTATTCTCAAATATTAATTAAAAATATTATTTTAATGTTATATTATGAACTCACTTATTTTTGGGAAATAATTTGGATTTACGTCTTGAAGTAGCATCGACTACGTCTAAACCGTATGATTCTACGTTACGTGCTTACGTTTACATATACTGTTTTGGTGACAGTCCGACATTTCAGAAAATAAATTTATCCGTAAATATTATTTTGAGATTTTAAATTTGTGTTGGTTCATAAACTCACAAATTTACGAGAAGACATTAGGACTTACGATTTTAATTTAACGTCCTTTACGACTAAACCGGAAACCTTAGGATTACGTATTTACGTTTTCGAACTCCGTTTTTGATGAGACAATTTTTATTAGATTCGTTTTGTGCCGTTGATTCATAATTTATAAAAATGTTTTTCGTAAAACGACCCGAGGGCACGTAAATCGAAGAAATTAGAATCGAGGAGTACCCGTAAAGTAGTGGGATGAGACAAGTTTACACTTGCCTCACCCCACAAATGGGAGGCCAAAACTTCACCAACACATCTAAGATGTGTCAAAGCTTACTAAGTAAGCTAGGACACTTGTCCTAGCTACTTACACAAACTACATGCACAACAAAACCACTCAACACAAACTAACAACTTCATTTATTAAACTCCATGCAAATCTCACACAACTCTCCTCCCTATCTCTCTAAAATTCGTCCAAGAACCACCCCTAAACACCCTCATTTGATCAAATTTAACCATGAAATCATATGTTATTCACACATATGATAAAGCCCTTTTCAAGCTCTATTGATTGGTGGTGATTTTAACATCCAAGGAGAAGATTTGGTGATGTCCAAGGGCTGATTTCTCAAGAAGTTTTCATGAAGAACAAGGGCTGATTTTTGGAGGAATCTACAAATACTTGGTGATCCTAGAAGTGATGTTGATATCTCATAAGATTGGTTACCCAAAACCAAGTCTTGTTCATCATCAACCCCATCTTTTCATCACTTTGATGGTATAGAGATTGTTCTTCCCATTCTCTTGTTATTTTGATTATGTAATCTTGTATTTTCTTTCCTATTGTATATGTATATGATGAATATATGATGATAAAAATATTGTGTGGGGATTTGGTGTTGATAAACATGGTTAAAAAGATGGAAAATCATATGTAAAAAGGTTAAAATCTTGCTTAATAAGTTGGCTGTATAAAAACAGTAACTAACCACATGTTAAAATGATAAAATGGCAAAGTGGAATCAATATACAGTAAGCTATGAGTCTTATACACATGTGAGAGTTGGCCATGCAATGGAATCATTAGGATGAGTGAGATATGATCAAAACAAGTTTAAAGTACAAATCTGAGTACACTCTTTTGGACGATTTTTATAAAATATTTAGAGGCTGATTCAACAGTAGCCATAGAAGAGTTCAATGGAGCACATATTATGTAGTTTATGCCATAACAATTTGAGCTTCTATCTCCATATAGAACTCTAGATATGGCTGTTTTGGTGAACATGAAAGTAAAAATCAGATTTTGGGAAATTAAAGTATAATAGTATTATATAAGCACTCAAATAAAAATAGTATAAAATGTGAATTAAAACCCACTAACTTATATAATACATTTATATAAATATGTATAAGGATAAATAAATGGACATTTTATAAAAATGGTAGTTTTTGATAAGTTTTATACGTTATAAAACTATAAACATGATTTTTACGACTTTTTCGGCTATACCGTAAAATTAACGTTTTTGTTAAATAAAACTTAGACGGTTGGATCCGTCTAATGTAAACTTTTATAAACACATATACTGATATATAAACATATATAACAAGTAAAAACCGATAAAACCCGAACTATAGGACATACGGACATTAACGGGCTAAGTTAACGTTATTGGACTAATAATACAACAAAATGTGCTAAAACACTTACAAACTTATTTATTGGGCTTAACCCATTTGGGCCCAACATGTAAAGTGTAAATACTGATAATACAAGTATAAAATGTAGTAATACAAGTTAAAGAACTTATAATAAGTTTATTGGACCTAAAGCACGTAAATAAGTAAAACTAGTAAACTAGTAAGAAGTTACCAATACGTAGACACTAAAATGAGTAAAAGAGAATATGTAAACCCACTTGATCATCATATATATAAAATCATCATATATATACATAATTGTTATTTTTATAAAGTCATTGGACATGAGTCTAAGACGAGTATTATTTGTCTAGGTTTCCGTGATTGAAGCACGTACCATACATCCAAATCGCCGATAATCGCCTTCCCACATCAACGTGAGTTCATAGCCTCGCACTCTTTTAAATTTTTTTTATGAAATGTTTTATAAACCCGCGAGGGAGATAACATGTTAGTTTTTATAAAATAGGACACCATTTGTCCCGATTGTTTGTTCATTGATTTGGACCCGAATGATTGTATGACCCGATGAATGATTAAATGACCCGATAGATGAAATAAAATGGATTATTAAAGTTAGGTTATGTCACTAAAAGTCCCATTAGCATGAATTGTGAACTACCGGGATTTGGTAGACGCTTATGCATATAATAGTACTATTTGGGGACGATCACCCCAGTTCGCGCCTTGACGGTTGATCCCCGTCGTGCCACATTGATTGGTAAGCGAATTTATGTATGAGAAGATTTACATAGCGTGACCTTTGTGACGACACGCTAATTTAGATGGGCAAATTGAGTATTCGGGCTAGCTACCCGTTGTTTGTTGTAGTAAGGTAACAATGTCATGCGGCTTATAATAATCCAATTAACGAAATACTGCTATACGCATTGAATAACGATATATTGCCTGACTAGCAATACAGGGTCTTATTATTGATATTATGTTTGTGTTTTGTATTATACATAACCATATTCATATAACGGTTTTTATTTAACTCTACACGACGTTGTAAAACGTATTGTATGATATTTTTACGACATTGGTTCGTATAATGATTTTGAAGACGAAAGCCTATATTGTGATTTTGACAAGGATTTGTATAAAATGTTTTTGGCCTATTTTATGGTCTACTATAAAGATTGTACAAAAATGATTTTCGGTAATAATTTTATACCGATGTTATATTGATGAATTTTATTAAACTCTATGAATTCACTCGGCGTTATCGCTGACCTTTTCTTTTAACATGTTTTATCTCAGGTACTTGAAGGTAATTCTCGGTGAATACAACAAGAATTCATGGCCCGCACTTAAACAATAATTTCCATTCAAATATTTTGTAAAATTCTATGAAATAACTATGACTTGGGACCTATGTAAACTTGATATTTATGAATGGAAATACTTTATTATTAAATGACGCGATTTTTAAGCGTTGTCTATGATGTGAGTAATGTGCTATCCCGTAACACCAACGAGTCTTCCGCTATACTGAATTGTATAAATTTGGGGGTGTTACAGTTTGGTACCAGAGCTCTCGTTATAGAGAACGAAAGATTTTTAAAACCAAGGTTTTGAATAAAACATTTCAAAATCTTTTAACTATAAACATTTTTCTAAAAATGTCTAAAAATCTTTTGACTATAACGGTGCCGAAGAATTCCCGAGTTACCGACAAGGCCAGACTGAGAAGTGTTATTTTAATATATATATATATAACATGGATTCTATATATATATATATATATATATATATATATATATATATATATATATATATATATATATATATATATATGATGTAATTTTATTACATGATTGTTTAATGATTATTTTGATATTTATACGACGTAGATTGTCACAAGGAACCCTAAATCTCCTAGTAAATTAATCGAAGCTATTCTCGTAGGAACTCTAGCTATCCTAGATCTAAACCAAGTTGTGGATATTTATGATCCCAACAAATGGTTGATATTCGTAGAAATGTAGATATTAGTTGATTGTGAAATTGAAGAAGAATTGGCGAGATTAAAACTGATATCGATGTCATGACGATCTTTCCTTATAGAATGAAGTTTGACAAAACCTTACCACCTAGAAAGATGTCATCTGATTCGTTGTCATCCAATTCTTAAATTGAAATCGAAAGGGATGAATGTTGCACTTGAGGCTGTCATTAGAACCATTACCCAAAAGCCTCATGCCACTAGTACCTTTCCGAGAAGTCTAGTTGAATGATCAAGTCATTTCATACTAGTGACTCATTTGATAACTATTGATAAAGGAGCTATAGGATTGGAAATTAAGTGTTGATCATATTGAGCTTTTATTGCCCTATTAAGGTCTAATAATAAGATTGAAAGTATTGGAGAATGAGGTAGGATGTTGCATTGAGTATAAGTTGATTAAAACTTGAATAAAGTAAAAATTTAACCCGTATGGAATATGAGATTGATGAGAGGAAGTCGTTAAGTTCTTTGATTGAATTATAAGATTTTAATTGATTGTTAGTTTGTGTTAAAGGTTGTTCCTAGGCCATTGTCCACTAATGAGGATGCCCAGTGTCCAACAAATAAATTGAAGAAATCTTCTTCTGAATTGGGACCGATGGATCTTCCGGGACAGGTGGGACACCTAATGACTCTTGTGGATTAGCATTCATTGTGGTATCTTTTAAAAATACCTAACTTAACTGAGACATCAGTTGGTAGGATGAGTTCTTGGAATTGTATGACATAGTGACACATAATGTGTTACGGTACAATTTTGACTTGTTTGTGATTAATGAAAAGACTACCATTGATTGCTAAATTCTACATGTATCGATGTTATCTATCTTTTCTTGCTTCTTCCTAATGCTCTCATTAGTGATGCAACAATTGAACAAGTACTCATCTCGATTTGAGTTACGTTGTGAATTATTCTCTTTTGAGTGCCATCGAGGTCATGAACCTCATTATTAATTGGCTAAGCTCATTTCCTATCATATCGTAGTTAGTTCTTGGTGAACAACTCTTCATCACTCCTTTGCAGATCACTCATTGTTTTTATAAGATAAAACAGTATCCATTGAGAAAAATTGAATTTTCATTACTATAAGGATTATTCAAAGTGAGATTTATAAGTGATTGTTATCGAAATGAAGTTGTTTATAAAACACCTTAGAAAACTTAATTGTTTTCATAACAAAGAAAATCTTTGTAAATTTATTTTTTATTCTTATTTAAGAATTAAGCATGAAAATGTTTTTATTATAAACATGATGATAAAATTTTGACGAACTGAGTATTGCATCGTTAATCTTGAAATTGTATATAGTTGCGCGCCTACATACAATTTGGAATGGACCATGCAAGACTGATTAGTAGTCACCATAAAACTAATGAATAAACACTACATTTTCTTTGAAGATTGTGAAAGATTAAATTTTATGAGATCTGCAAGAAGTGAAAAATAGGGACATAGTGTTAGGGACACCTACATATGTGCCTGTAGCATCTATTCTTCTGAGTCGAATTTACTGATCTGTGGAAATTATCTTATTTGACAATTGACAATTCTTTCTTGTCCAATTATCCCGTGGTGAGATTCTTTGAAAAAGTATCTGATTACCGAGTGTTGATACCCGACTGGAGGTATCGACGTTCCTATCATTTCTTTTGATTAGATTTCATTTGAATGACCTGGGTAACGATCCGAGGAGCTTTCGAATACGTACTCAATTCATGAAACATGGGATATATTCATATTCGTTAATGTTTTCGTTTGTATCTGATTTGAAATTTTCTCGCATTGGTTATGCGTTAACCTTACTCATTTAATGGTAGTTGTGTCTCCATATATCCTTGAATTTGTGAAAGATTATGAGTTATTATTAGTCTTTTGAGAAGTTCACATCTTATCGACGGCAATAAAACTGGAAAGTTGATAATGCCAGTAGAATGAAATGATTGATTATGACATGACGACATTGTCTTAATTGATGGGAACTCGAATAGAATTCCCCTATATAATAAGATGTTGATTATATGTTGATTAACAAAAACATATTTTTTTATGGATGACCATATCCTGCATTTAGACTTGAAATTATATTGTGAATGGTTGTGAATTAGTCATAGATATTATAATCTAGAAAGAACCTAATATGAATTTATTAAAAGATGTTTTTGTTATCTGAAACTTTAGGAAGTATTTGTTGATGAATTACCTAGACTTTCCCCTTTAAGGCAAGTTGAAATTGGTATTGATTATATTCCCGGTGCTGCACCTGTGGCTTGTGCACTGTACGTCAGCACCATCTGGATTAAAAGTATTACCGTACAACTGAGAGAGTTGTCGGAGAAAGATTTTATTCTACCGAGCTCGTCATCATGAAGAGCTATGGTATTATCATTCCTTATATTTATAGATTACTGTGAACTGAGTAAATTGACAATCGAAAACGATATCCATAACTCGAAATGGAAGATTTGTTCGATCATTTACAAGGTTCTAGCGTATGTTTTAAAGATTTGATTCACGGCATGGTTATCATCAACTTCGCGTCCGCGAAAAAGATTATCTATTCCAATCATTACATCCAAAACTTGTAATGAACATTATGAGTTTCACGTGTTGTCGTTTGGATTGATCAATGCACATGTAGCATTCATAAATTTGGTGAGTCACGTGTGTAGGCTGTAATTTGATAAATCCATGCTTGTGATCATTAAGGACCATTTGTTTGTTTATAAGAATAAGAATGAGTTAATAATTATTTATAGATTGCCCTGAATTGGCCGAACAATAAAAACATGTACCTTGAATAATTAACATGAGATTAAAGACTTAATCCTTTACATTATTTGACCGTGTGATTAAAAGATAATGGAATCTATATTGACTCTTCAAAAATTAAGAACCCTTTTATGATTTTGGGTTTTTCCAAAAAGAAAGTGCAAATGTGTTTTGACAAATGTTTTAACAAATGATTTTTAAGGGATTATTCCCTTATGCACAAATCATTTAACTAAACTCCTGTTTAGGGGTAAATGTTGGTGTATACCTCAAGACAACCTAAGAGGGATTGAGGAAACCGTTAAACCATGACTTAAATTTTGAAATGACAATTTTTGCTTTTCAACTAAGAAAATTCTGACCAAAATATAAACAAAGATTTTTTGAACATATACGAATCCTATTAATTATTTTCGGTAATCAACAAAAATCGTGTTAATTAAATTTAAAATTATTTTGAACATTTTCGTATAATTGGATGGACTAAGAAATTTAAAATCTTTACGTTTACGTTTCATAAAAATTGAATATTTAATATTTAATTAGTTGTAATAATTATCAACGCTTTAGACGTCGGTTTGAGTAAAACAGATAAAAATAATAGTTGAGATGAAACTAAAACTTAGAGAATATGAAGAAAGGTGAACGTAATTACTGACACATTATGTAGAAAATATAAAGAACCAATTAGGATGTGTTCCTTAGTAATGATGGTGCAAAATAAATTGCCGAACAATATAAAAATAAACGATGTTTGTAAAAAGGATAATATAGATAATAAAAGGGGTTCGCGTCTAATGTGAACCATTAGAATTGAGAAGCCGATAGCGTTAAATGTATAAAAGGCCACTTGTGATTGTCTAAATATGGAGGATTGTGAGATATAGTTATGTTGGAGTCTTGTAAGTATAAGTATTTTATTCATGACATTTCTGATTTAATGTATCATTATCAGAAGAAGTTGTACTGATGGCAAATTATAAAGGCAGACATCGCCTCATACATTAGTAAACGTCTAACTATTGCAAAGGTCATCATCTGAATTTGATTCGATTTAGGTCATCGTCGACAGACTGACCAAATCTACTAATATCATTCCTGTTAATGATAGATTCTTGATGAAGAAATTGACTCATTAGTATTTAAAGGAGTTATGTAAACATGGTGTACCTGTATCGATCATCTCTATCAAGATCCTCGCTTCGCATTGAATTTCTAGAGATTTGCTCAAAAGTCATTAAGAACGAATCTTGATGAGAGTACTGTGTACCACCCCAATCGAAGGGACGAGGTAAAGTAACGATACAAAATACTAGAAATCTTGTTTTATGTTTGAACGATTGACCTTTGGTAATGAACCGTATAATCGTTTCCCTTTGGAGAGATTATCCTTGATAATTATCGTATTAGGATCAAGATCGACTCTTGTTATCAATATTAGAGCATCTGTAAGCAGGAGTTGGGATGAAGACATCCGACATACACCCATTGTGAGTTGGACATGTCTTTTAGGTTTAAGGTTTCCTATGATGGCGAACCTAACCTTACAAAATACTCGACCCGCGAGACCTGAAATGATTGTTGAAATTAGGATCTGATTATTGACTGTCGGTAGTGGGCAGGAGGTTATGTGAATATGAAATGTAGATCTTGAAGTGCCAGATGGGTAGCGAAGTTATGCCAAAAATTTTAACCATGGAAAAATGAATAGATGATCTGAAAGATCATGGGAAATAAGTCCCCGTTGTATGGGACCATTGAGATGATGTAAAAGTTGGTTTGAAAGGCATATAAGCTGGATCTACCCTAGGACTTCAAGGGTTGCGTAAATTATGATCCGTATATCTAACTTGACGAAATGTCTATCAAGTGAAAATCTGATTACTTCTTGATAAAGTTTAGATCGGCGAAAAGTTGCATTCATCAAAAACCCGTGAACATCATGGATAGAGAAAGTAAGTCAACATTAAGCCTGATCTTATTCCCGTAGTTATGTTTGATGAAACTCGCGTATTGTAATGAATTACACTTGTGAGAAAAGACCGAATGTGGAGGAAATACCCACATGGCTTTAACTCTATAAGAAGCGAGTAGTAAGATAAGATGATCTTTGAGGACAAAGATCCTGTTTAGTGGTAAATGTTGTGACAATCCGTCAATTTATGGTTGATATTTTATTCTCAAATATTAATTAAAAATATTATTTTAATGTTATATTATGAACTCACTTATTTTTGGGAAATAATTTGGATTTACGTCTTGAAGTAGCATCGACTACGTCTAAACCGGAGGATTCTACGTTACGTGCTTACGTTTACATATACTGTTTTGGTGACAGTCCGACATTTCAGAAAATAAATTTATCCGTAAATATTATTTTGAGATTTTAAATTTGTGTTGGTTCATAAACTCACAAATTTCCGAGAAGAGATTAGGACTTACGATTTTAATTTAACGTCCTTTACGACTAAACCGGAAACCTTAGGATTACGTATTTACGTTTTCGAACTCCGTTTTTGATGAGACGATTTTTATTAGATTCGTTTTGTGCCGTTGATTCATAATTTATAAAAACGTTTTTCGTAAAACGACCCGAGGGCACGCAAATCGAAGAAATTAGAATCGATGAGTATCCGTAAATTAGTGGGATGAGACAAGTTTACACTTGCCTCACCCCACAAATGGGAGGCCAAAACTTCATCAACACATCTAAGATGTGTCAAAGCTTACTAAGTAAGCTAGGACACTTGTCCTAGCTAATTACACAAACTACATGCACAACAAAACCACTCAACACAAACTAACAATTTCATTTATTAAACTCCATGCAAATCTCACACAACTCTCCTCCCTCTCTCTCTAAAATTCGTCCAAGAACCACCCCTAAACACCCTCATTTGATCAAATTTAACCATGAAATCATATGTTATTCGCACATATGATAAAGCCCTTTTCAAGCTCTATTGATTGGTGGTGATTTTAACATCCAAGGAGAAGATTTGGTGATGTCCAAGGGATGATTTCTCAAGAAGTTTTCATGAAGAACAAGGGCTGATTTTTGGAGGAATATACAAATACTTGGTGATCCTAGAAGTGATGTTGATATCTCATAAGATTAGTTACCCAAAACCAAGTCTTGTTCATCATCAACCCCATCTTTTCATCACTTTGGTGGTATAGAGATTGTTCTTCCCATTCTCTTGTTATTTTGATTATGTAATCTTGTATTTTCTTTCCTATTGTATATGTATATGATGCATATATGATGATAAAAATATTGTGTGGGGATTTAGTGTTGATAAACATGGTTAAAAAGATGGAAAACCATATGTAAAAAGGTTAAAATCTTGCTTAATAAGTTGGCTGTATAAAAACAGTAACTAACCACATGTTAAACTGATAAAATGGCAAAGTGGAATCAATATACAGTAAGCTATGAGTCTTATACACATGTGAGAGTTGGCCATGCAATGGAATCATTAGGATGAGTGAGATATGATCAAAACAAGTTTAGAGTACAAATCTGAGTACACTGTTTTGGACGATTTTTATAAAATATTTAGAGGCTGATTCAACAGTAGCCATAGAAGAGTTAAATGGAGCACATATCATGTAGTTTATGCCATAAAAATTTGAGCTTCTATCTCCATATAGAACTCTAGATATGGCTGTTTTGGTGAACATGAAAGTAAAAATCAGATTTTGGGAAATTAAAGTATAATAGTATTATATAAGCACTCAAATAAAAATAGTATAAAATGTGAATTAAAACCCACTAACTTATATAATACATTTATATAAATATTTATAAGGATAAATAAATGGACATTTTATAAAAATGGTAGTTTCATAAGGTTTATAAGTTATAAAACTATAAACATGATTTTTACGACTTTTTCGGCTATTACCGTAAAATTAACGTTTTTGTTAAATAACACTTAGACGGTTGGACCCGTCTAATGTAAACTTTTATAAACACATATATTGATATATAAACATATATAACAAGTAAAAACCGATAAAACCCGAACTATAGGACATACGGACATTAACGGGCTAAGTTAACGTTATTGGACTAATAATACAACAAAATGTGCTAAAACACTTACAAACTTATTTATTGGGCTTAACCCATTTGGGCCCAACATGTAAAGTGTAAATACTGATAATACAAGTATAAAATGGAGTAATACAAGTTAAAGAACTTATAATAAGTTTATTGGACCTAAAGCACGTAAATAAGTAAAACTAGTAAACTAGTAAGAAGTTACCAATACGTAAACACTAAAATGAGTAAAAGAGAATATGTAAACCCACTTGATCATCATATATATAAAATCATCATATATATACATAATTGTTACTTTTATAAAGTCATTGGACATGAGTCTAAGACGAGTATTATTTGTCTAGGTTTCCGTGATTGAAGCACGTACCGTACATCCAAATCGTCGATAATCGCCTTCCCACATCAACGTGAGTTCATAGCCTCGCACTCTTTTAAATTTTTTTATGAAATGTTTTATAAACCCGCGAGGGAGATAACATGTTAGTTTTTATAAAATAGGACACCATTTGTACCGATTGTTTGTTTATTGATTTGGACCCGAATGATTGTATGACCCGATGAATGATTAAATGACCCGATAGATGAAATAAAATGGATTATTAAAGTTAGGTTATGTCACTAAAAGTCCCATTAGCATGAATTGTGAACTATCGGGATTTGGTAGACGCTTATGCATATAATAGTACTATTTGGGGACGATCACCCCAGTTCGCGCCTTGACGGTTGATCCCCGTCATGCCACATTGATTGGTAAGCGAATTTATGTATGAGAAGATTTACATAGCGTGACCTTTGTGACGACACGCTAATTTAGATGGGAAAATTGAGTATTCGGGCTAGCTACCCGTTGTTTGTTGTAGTAAGGTAACAATGTCATGCGGCTTATAATAATCCAATTAACGAAATACTGCTATACGCATTGAATAACGATATATTGCCTGACTAGCAATACAGGGTCTTATTATTGATATTATGTTTGTGTTTTGGATTTTACATAACCATATTCATATAATGGTTTTTATTTAACTCTACACGACGTTGTAAAACGTATTGTATGATATTTTTACGACATTGGTTCGTATAATGATTTTGAAGGCGAAAGCCTATATTGTGATTTTGACAAGGATTTGTATAAAATGTTTTTGGCCTATTTTATGGTCTACTATAAAGATTGTACAAAAATGATTTTCGGTAATAATTTTATACCGATGTTATATTGATGAATTTTATTAAACTCTATGAATTCACTCGGCGTTATCGCTGACCTTTTCTTTTAACATGTTTTATCTCAGGTACTTGAAGGTAATTCTCGGGAATACAACAAGAATTCATGGCCCGCACTTAAACAATAATTTCCATTCAAATATTTTGTAAAATTCTGTGAAATAACTATGACTTGGGACCTATGTAAACTTGATATTTATGAATGGAAATACTTTATTATTAAATGACGCGATTTTTAAGCGTTGTCTATGATGTGAGTAATGTGCTATCCCGTAACACCAATGAGTCTTCCGCTGTATTGAATTGTATAAATTTGGGGGTGTTACAGTTTGACTTTCAGTCACACTTCACAAATGGTCATTAGTTGACCATGTCTAACCCACATAAGAACTGGCAAGTCCATAAGCAAACGATTTATGGTAATGACTTCTCAAATCCGTTGATAGCTAGTAGTTTGCCAAAAACTACATGGTCATTAACTCATCATGCTTAATTGCAAAGAGTTAGCAAGTCCTAGGGAAAACGGTTCTAGGTAAAGACTCTATCAAATCCGTTATATGGTTGAGAGTTTACCGAAGAATGTAGGGTTATCAGTACACCTTATTCTTGATGAATAAAGTATTGGCTATTTCAAAGTGTACGGCTAACTGGTAAAGAATAAATCAAATCCGTTGATAGCTGATGATTTGCTAAAAATCATGATGCCAATACAGATTGGTTTCTTGTTAACTGTTTTATTTTAGGTGAGCATATACAAGCAAGAATGTTGATTCATAAATTACAATAGTGACATGTTCAAGGAGATTCATGCTTATCAAGAATATTATACAGAAGGGTTTGTCATCATCAAATAGGAGAAGATGATTCATGATCCAGAGCCATACATGTTTTACCTTAAGATGACAAGTTCAAAAATATGAAGACAATATAGTTGTTGTAAAGATTAAAGAATGTTTGAGTTCAAGACACAAAAGATCATACTTTGAAGACAAAGATGAAGTTCATAAAGAATTTGAAGTTCATTATACCAGAAAAAGATCTGCAGCAGTGTTTCAATGCATTCAGTTGGTACAAAGATCAAAATTACCAAGTTCAATCCAATTTTGAAGTGAAGTTTAAAGACATGTATTCCTATACATTCAACACACAAAGAAACAAGAAGACAACAAGTTATCATTCTTGTTTAGGGGATGATTATTGGGAATTATTTGTAAAAGTACCAAGTACTGTTAGTTATGTATTAAGTACTGTTAGTATCATAAGTATTGTTAGTGTAAGCGTGGAACATGCTAAGTACCGTTAAGCTAAATATAAGTACTGCTACTATAGATAAGGATTGATATATCTTTAGTAAAGATATGTTTTAGGTATATTGAGAGTATATCGTCTGTGATATACTTATCTAAATAGAATATTGTAGGTGTTCCTTGCACTATAAAAGGAACATAGGTATGATGTGTTTATTGTATCTTTTCCACACTCGATTAATAAGAATCGAATAGTTAGAGTATACTGTTGTTCTTCTTTCCTTTTATAAGTTAGATTCCACATAACTTATTAGAGTTTAGTAAGAGTCTCTCAAGTGCTCTAGTTTGTTTGCAAGCTATTATGCAATCCTTAACAGGATCTCGATCTATTCAAAGGGATCAACAATGTATATAAACCTCATTAGTATTTAACGAAAAAACAATTTGCACCATCCGTCCAGAGAGATGTATGGTGCACCGTTCACTAACGGAGGAATGGCTGGTGTCCAAATATCTAACGAAGGGTATTTTGATTTTTCAACATAACATAGGGATGATTTTTGTACTTCCCTCGGTAGATTACTATGCTTAGGTACATGGCATTTATTTGCTTGTTTTTTATATGAAGTGTTTTGTGCGTATTACATGAATGTGATTACAAAATATTTAGGTTAGCTTTTGGGGCTTTTTAGAATACAAATAAGCTTACCCAAACACACCCTTATGCTATATTTATTAAAACTGTCATTAGGTGTTTTCATTGATAAATACGGTTAATGTAGTGTAATAATAAGTTGTAATATGACAGAAAAGATTAATGTCTTAAAGTAGTGTTTCAAAAGTAAAACAAATAGATAGGCACGCATTAAAGAGATTACTATGCTTGGTTACATTGTGAAGATATGTATTTATTAGCATGTTTTATATAAAAGGCTTTTCTGCATTTGGTGAATATGATTATAGAAGATTATGGTAAGCTTTAGGGGTTTTTGGTAAGCTTATAGTAAAGGTTGATAAGATAAATGCCTTAAATTGGGGCTTTTTGCAAACACCTCCCCATATTTTATGAGCGTATGAGATTATTGTGTCTGCAAAAGATATGTGTTTGTGTAGGCATATATACCAAAAGGCTAATAAGACAAAAACCCTTGAATTGGGGCATTTTTGAAAACGCATGCTTCCCCAAATCCCCCTTAAGTTATATTTGCTAAAACTAACATTAGTTGTTTTTGTTTGATAAATGTGTTTAATATGTGTAATATCAAAATGTATAATGACATAAAGGATAATGTATCTTCAAGTAGCGTTTGAAAACTAGATTTTACGAGCGTTAGTGTTTGGTTTCCTAAATTAACACATGGTTTGGTAACGAGCGTTTATCCTCTTTTTTTTATAAACGCTGCTTCTCATATGCTAATCTATAATTACATATTCAGAGCTATGTTAGAAAACAAAATTATAAAGCAAACATAGTATTACACTAGTAAAGCTAGCATTAGCTGTGTTTTATAGATGCGTCTGGAAACATATTTGGGGCTGTAATTATTAATTGTAAAATAACATTAAAAGAAGATCCAAAGCTACACGCTACTTGCAAAACAAGCATTAAATTCTAAACGCTAAAACCTAAACGCTGCAGAGAAGGAGCAGCCAAGAATTATTTCATTATGCCCCGATGTTTACGTGTCGTCGTCATCATCACTCGGTATCTCGTTCAAATCAAAAAGCTTTTTTTAGAGACTTGTACAGTCTCTTGCACCTCACTGCAAGAGGTCCACACACTCTGGATTTCTTGCTTGTATTTCCCCTTTCTTCAACAGAATGGCATCTTAAATGTCCGTAAAAGGAGGGTTTGTGATAATAATCACACTTACATATATATATGGCCTATAAATATACCCTTATTTATGGTAAGTAGGCTAGTTAAAGAAGCACCACTAATGGAACTTGCTAACTGGCAAAAAGCAGTTTGTATCAGCGGCTAGGTTTGTGGTTGTGTTGATGATGAGGCCTCACTGGCTCTTAGAGGGGTTCTCTTAGCCCCATCAAAACTTGGCTCCTTAGAGTGGGTGTTCTTGCGGGATTGAGGAGGGGTGGAGTCCATATGGATTGTTTCAAGTTTGAATGTGAATGCTATGTTTGCTTAAGGTGTATATTTATAGCTGAAAAAGTTGGGATGCATTAATGTACGGTAAATATGATTACGTAAATTAGTTTTAATTTATTAGGGGTGTTTGTTAAAGCTTTTATTAAAGGTCTACTAAGATCAACCCCTTACATTGTGGCTTTCTGATAATGCATAAGCTTGCATCAACTTACCCAAACACTCACTTAGGCTATGTTTTGTAAAATTAGAAGTGGCACAGCTAGCAATAGCTAATTGTTTGTTATATAAGACATTAAGTAACATATTAAGAGTTAAAATGACGATATTTAACAATATATGTTTGTTTTTCTTTAATTGTGAATTTAATTTCTTAAATTTTTTTGAATTGTTTTGGAATGTGTGGTTTTGGTGATTTTTTGTACGAATTGGTTAATGCGCTTATGCGCTTATTGTTAGTACCGGTCATCATTATGTATAATGATCATAAATGAAATAATATAAAATTAGCAGATGCAGTAGCTATTGGATGTGTTAGTATAAACTATAAGTAAATTACTATGTTTAGGTTACATGGTGAAAAAATGCATTGATGCACTTGTTTTTACTTGAGCATTCATGTATATGTAGTCAATATGATTATAGAAGTTTTGAGGGCGTTTAAGGGGTGTTTGGGTAAGCATATACTCAATTATCATATTGACTACGTATACATAAATGCTCAAGATACAAACAATTGAATGAATGCATTTTTTCACCATGTAACCTAACCATAGTGATTTTCTTATAGTTTATAGTAACACATCCATTAACTAATGCATCTTCTAGATTTATGTTATTTCGTCTATGATCATTATACACAATGATGATCGGTACTACCAATAAAGGCATAAACGCATTAACCAATTTGTACACAAAATCACCAAATACCTATTGCCCCGAACCAATTCGTACAGAATTAAAAAAAACTTAAATATTAAATTCTCAATTAAAGAAAAACAAACAGCTATTGCTAGCTATCCTCATTTTTACTCATTATATGTTACCTAATGCTTTATAACAAACAATTAGCTATTGTTAGTTGTGCCACTTCTAATTTTACAAAACATAGCCTAAGTGAGTGTTTGGGTAAACTGATGCAAGCTCTATGTGTTATCAGAAAGCTACGATGAAAGGGATTGATCTTATTAGCCAATTAATAAAAGCTTTCCCATACACCCCCTAAAAAGTAAAACTAATTGATGTAATCATATTCACCGTGCATTAATGCATCCAAACTTTTTTCATCTATAAATATACCTCTTAAGTAAACATAGTATTTACATTAAACTTGAAATAATCCATATGGCCTCCACTCCTCATCAATCCCCCAAGAACACCCACTATAAGGAGCCAAGTTCTTATAGGGCTGAGAGAACCCCTCTAAGAGCGAGTGAGGCCTCGTCATCAACACAACCACAAACACTCCCGCTCACACATCCTGCTTTTTGCCAGTTAGCAAGTTCCATTAGTTGTGCTTCTTTAACCAGCATACTTACGATAAAACGAAGGGTATATTTATATGCCCTATATGCAAGAGTGACTATCATCACAAGACCGCCTTTTGCGGACATTTAAGATCCCATTCTGATGAATAAAGGGGAAAATACAAGCAAGAGATCCAAAGTGTGTTGGCCTCTTGCAGTGAGGTGCAAAAGACTGCACAAGTCTTGAAAAAGAAGCTTTTTGATTTGAATGAGCTACCGAGTGATGATGATGACGACGCATAAACATCGAGGCATAATGAAATCATTCTTGGCTTCACCTTTTCTGAAGCGTTTAGCTTTTAGCGTTTAGAATCTAATGCTTGTTTTGAAACTATCGTTTAGCTTTGGATTTTGTTTTAATGTTATTTTACTATAAATAATTACAACCACGGATATGTTACCAGACGCATCTATAAAACCAAGTTGATGCTAGCTTTACCATTCATTATGTAATACTATGTTTGATTTTTAATTTTGTTTTCTAATGTAGCCCTATATATGTAACTATAGATTAGCATTTGAGAAGCAGCGTTTATAAAAAAGAGGATAAACGCTCATTACCAAACCATGTTTTAATTTAGAACAAAACACTAACGCTTGTAAAAGCTAGTTTTCAAATGCTACTTGAAAACACATTTATCTTTTCTGTCATTATACATTTTAATATTACACCTACATTAAACACATTTATCAATAAAAAAACTACTAATTTTAGTTTTAGAAAATATAGCGTAAGGGGGATTTTTGGAAAGCATGTATTTTCAAAAAAAAACCCAATTCAGGGGATTTCATCATATGAGCCTTTTAGTATATATGCCTACATAAACACATAGCTTTTGCAAACACAATAACCTTATACGCCCCTAAACTATAAGGAGGTGTTTGCAAAAAACCCCAATTCAAAGCATTTATCTTATCAACCTTTTTACTATTAGCATACCAAACACCCATAAAGCTAACTACAATCTTCTATAATCATTTTTCACCGAATTTAGAAAAGCACTTTATATAAAACATGTCAATAAATACATGTCTTGACAATGTAACAAAGCATAGTAATCTCCTTAATGTGTGTTTATCTTTTTGTCATGTTACACTTTATTATTACACAACATTAACCACATTTATCAATGAAAATAACTAATGTTATATTACACTTAATGTGTGCTTATCTTTTTGTCATATTACACTATATTAACCAAATTAAATATTACACCTACATTAAAACATTTATCATACAAAAAGAGTTAATGTTAGTTTTAGAAAATATAGCGTAAGGGGGATTTTGGGAAGCATGTGTTTTCAAAAAAGCCCCAATTCAAGGTATTTCATCTTGTTAGCCTTTTAGTATATAAGCCTACACAAACATGTATATTTTGTAGAAACAATAATTTCATACGCTCCTAAACTATAAATATATGTTTGCAAAAATCCCTAATTCAAGGCATTTATCTTATCAACCTTTTACTATAATCTTACCAAACACCCCTAAAGCTAACCACAATCTTCTATAATCATATTAACCAAATTCAGGAAAGCACTTTATATAAAACATGCCAATTAATACATGTCTTCACAATGTAACCAAACATAGTAATCTCGTTAATGTGTGCTTATCTTTTTGTCATATTACACTTTATTATTACACTACATTAACCACATTTATCAACAAACACAGCTAATGTTATATTACACTTAATGTGTGCTTATATTTTTGTCATATTACACTTTATTATTACACTACATTAATGATATTTTAATATCACACCTACATTAAAAGCATTTATCAAACAAAAACAGTTAATATTAGTTTTAGCAAATATAGTGTAAGGGGAATTTTATGAAGCATGTGTTTTCAAAAAAGCCCCAATTTAAGGGAGTTCATCTTATTAGCCTTTTAGTATATATGCCTACACAAACACGTAGCTTTTGTAGGCACAATAATCTCATACGCTCCTAAACTATAAAGAGGTGTTTGCAAACTTAATTTAATGCATTTATCTAATCAACCTTTTACTATAAGCTTACCAAACACCCCCTAAAGCTAACCGCAATCTTCTATTATCATATTCACCAAATTCAGAAAAGCACTTTGTATAATACATGCCAATAAATACATGTCTTCACAATGTAACTAAGCATAGTAATCTCCTTAATGCGTGCTTATCTTTTTGTCAAACACTACTTTAAGACACGTTAATCTTTTCTCTCATATTACACGTTATTATTACACTACATTAACCACATTTATAAATTAAAACACCTAATGATAGTTTTACTAAATATTGCATAAGGGGGTGTTTTGGTAAGCTTATATTTATTGTAAAAATCCTCAAAAGCTAACCCAAATATTCTTTAATTGTTTTCACCTAATACACACAAAATACTTTATATAAAAAAACAAACAAATAAAAGCCATGTACCTAAGCATGGTAATCTATTTAACACGTGTTTATCTTTTTGTGAATGTTGCTTGAATAAACATTTATCTTTTATGTAATTGTATAATTACACATACAGCTACGTCACCGAACACTTGTGTTTATCTTTTTATTTATTTTTGAATGCTATCGTACAAATACACCTCATACATTACCAAACGCTTGTGTTTATCTTTTCATTTACTTTCTGAACCCTATCGTATAAATACACTTCCTGTGTATGTTTTAAGTTTATGAACGAGACCAAACACTTTTTATAAAACAAATAAATAAACGTCATGTAACCTAACGCTTTCGTTTTATTTTGTGAACGCTAGCGTACAAAACAAATAAACGAACTGCTACGGCAAATGCTTAGTTAAATTCGTCTCGTAAATAATAAATCGCTAAACACAATGATAACCAAACATAAAAAATCACATAATTTAAAAACCTCAAAAACTAATTCATGAAAAAAAATCTAGACACTAAAACATCATAAATTCACATACTTTAAAAACCTCAAAAACAAATTCATTAAAAAGAATCTACACACTAAAACATCATAAAATCACATACTTTAAAAACCTCAAAACCTAATTCATTAAAACATAAATTAACCTTAAATAAAACAATAAGAAAAAATCGGTTGAATACCAACCTCAATTAAACACCATTCGCTATCAATTAATCAATCGATCAAACTTTAAACCCTACCTGATCAAAACGACGACGGTTGATTGGCTTGATGACGTAAAAATTTGAATATTGGGGACTTTAGGGTTAGGGCACACGAATGAAGAATAAGATTTGGGGGAGTTTGTTTTGTTGATTTGTGTTACAATTTTTAATGTTTTTTAAAGATGTTTGGATCTTAAATTGGATTTGGGATTAAGTTACGGATCGTTTTCTGGATAAACATATCTGATCATATAGCGGTGTGAATATATCGTAGTTTTGGGTGATTTGGTTTCGGTTATGGAAAAGGGTTTTGCTTTGTTTAGAGATTAGATATTTGATTTGATAACGGTGTGTTATATATTGAAGTTTCGGGTTCGGGTAAATAATTTACGGCCATGGAAAACGCGTTTTGGTTTGTTTTCTAGTTAAATGTATCTTATATGGTAATAATTACATTTGCTTTTTAGGTTCATGTAACTAGGTTTCGGTTTATGAAAAAAGCTTTTTTGTTATTTTTCGGGTTAAATGTGTTGGATATGGTATATATGTATTGTACATATATGACTTCCGGGTTCGGGTAAAATGTTTTGGCTATGAAAAACGTGTTTTGGTTACTTATGGTTTAAATGTATCCGATATGGTAATAATTTATTCTACAATAAATTTGCGGGTTCACATGGTTACGCGTTTTGATTGTTTTCGGGTTAAACTTATCTGTATGGTAAAGATGTATTATAAACATTAAATTATCGGGTTGGGCGATGACTTTGACTCTAGGAAACGTGCTTTGTAACACTTAAATATATATTGCAATGTTACTTATGTGATATGATGATATTGGTATACATATATTTTACATATTTCGGTGAGTATATTGTATTGGGTTAAATTTATCTGATTTATTAACTATATTGTAAGAATCAATAATATCAAACACACATGAAGATAGAAAGAGTATGGTTTTAGATAGAGAAAGAGGTTGGAATGAAATTCTAGAAAAAGGAAGGAAATACACAATGTTGTGTGTGTAAATTAACCAACCCCTCATCCTAAATGGGAAGAGGGATTATATAGTCAATCCATCATTTAACCTAAGCCACCCAATGGGCTTTATAGCTCGGCACATTACTCAAATACTAACTATACTACCTAAACAACTACATGTTATAGCATATAACTATCTAGGAGTGACTGATATTTTACTTGTTAGAAAGCTAAATTTTTGTGTTTATAACAATCTCCCCTTTAAGGGAGGTCACTCTAGATTTACATAAATAGTACCTTACCTAACAAAGATAAGGATCTTCAACACATATTCTTTAAATCTTGAACTTGTAAAATTGTACTTGTAGTGATTTCTTGAGTTTTGAACATCATGTGTTGTTAAGCTCCTGATCCTCATGTCTTTTAACTTGAAACACTTATGTCTCGAATCTTCTTGTCCGACATGCTCCTACTTCTTGGAAAATCTTGAAATCTTCTAACAATCTTCCTTTAAAATTCTTTTAATATCGTTTCTTTGAGGTAGATGTCATTATATCAGAATGCAGTTGAAGTCATTATCTTTATCTTTCTTGATTTCTTTTGAAGTCTTTGATATTCGGTATAAGCATGTGGATTCGACTTCACTTAATACACCGTGACGCCTCCTTCTTGACTACCTGCATAAGACAGACAACAATAAAGTATAGACGTGGACAAAATGGATTTGTTATTCGTCTTAATTCGGTAGCGTTTTAGCTTTGGTCAGTGAAGACAGTTATACGGTATTAGATACCGTACCTGCGACAGGTAGAGTCAATTTCGAATCTTCTTGACAGGGTTTCGCGATTGTACTGTCCTGTTCTCATTACCCGTTCGTCCCAAAGCAAATAGCGCGATAAGAGTAAATCATTTGGATAAGATTTATCCGCCTGATTGAAGTTGTCAATTCAGATTCTTGGAGCAAGTTTGATTCAATTAAGAATTGCACCATCGTTGCTTTACAGTTTGACATAAGCTTAATTCATATAGAATCTTGCAAGTCACCTACCATAGTTTTGTTTGATGTTGAAACTAGAAGGATTTCCATTCGTCATTGTGAACACTGAAGAGTATCACTCTGAATGTTCTGGCAGGATCACAATGATGTTGCGTAGAGGCATGGAACAAGTTTGGATCAATTAAGAATCAAACCATCGTTTCTTTCCAGTTTACACATCTTTAACTCATAGTGAATCTTACACATGACCTACTACAATGTTGTTTGATGTTAACACTATAAGGTTTTCCATTCTTCATGGTGAATACTCAAGAGTATCACTCAAAATGTTCGGGCAAGTTCATGAAGATTTTACGTAGGACTCGATACAATCAAATACATGTGTTCAAGGTGAACAACATGTATTGTCATGAATTAGTGTCCTAATGAGATTAATATGTGATATCAAATGGCTCTAGACTCCATTGTGCATTTTGGATTTGAGTGATCAGAGGCTGAAGATGAGTGCCACCTTTTCAATACCAACTTAATTGGAATGAACAAGCCGATAGATAACATGTTAAACTCCATTTGATTAAAACAAATATCTTTTGAGATATATTTGAGTTAGCTGGGAAGGGTTGTTCATTGCATCACTAGGTCCATGATGTCTATCTTCAATAACGAGCATCATTAAAATGATATCAATAACGTATGTATTGACACGGTTTCGACCTAAGTTATAAGTAGGTCTTCTTTGTGTTCACCCTTTATATTTACATTTATTTTTCATTCTTCAACCACTCTAATGCTTAGCAAGACGTCATCTCTAGCACCTTGTTGTGAGTGTTCTAGTTCTAACTTAAGTCATTAGTTGGCATTCAGCTACGTTCACAATCTTACTCCATCTTTACTATGGATTATTATTTCTAGCTATGGGATGTCCTTGGGAAGATTCATCATGTTATAGAAGAATCATTAGACTTATACCTATCCTATCATCCTTATGTCACCATAAGTGTCGTGCAATAAATGGGGTTTCACCATGAAAAATTCTTTGAAAATCATTCAAAGTACTTGTGATATAAAATCAAAGTTTTTGTACCTTAAATGTTTTTATTCACTAAATCCGGTTCCGCCCCTATACATATGCCTCAATATTTGAAAACATTTTGCATATGTTGGGTAGAGCCCACACATTCAGTCAAACCATTATTTTGATTAATTACATATTAAATCACATTTTCTCCCCTTATGAAAAATATTAACCCACTTTATATTTTGGAAATTGAATTAATGATGTTTAATTAAAAATTTTGAGAGATAAACACAAGTTTGATTAACACATGCTATAATGTTCAAGCTCCCCCTCAAACTATGAGAGTAATGTGTTAGTGTCGAGTATAAGTTAAACTGTTGTAAAATTTTAAGTTTAATGAAAAACTCAGGAAAATAATTATTGTTGATCCCTTTAATTAGATCGAGATCATGTTAAGGATTGTACAATAGCTTGCAAACAAACTAGAGCCCGTGAGATACTCTTACTCAACCTAAATAAGCTATGCGGAATCTAACTTATATAAGCAAAGAAGAACATAGAATTCTACTAACTATTCGATTCTTATTAATCGTAAAACCTGTGTTGGGACAATAAACTCATCGTACCTATGTTCCTTTTATAGTCTAAGGATCTATTCTAGAATAACCTATTAGGATACGTATATAACACATGATATACTCCCACTATAACTTAGAACATATCGTTACTAAAGATATAACAGTCCTTATCTATCTAGCAGTACTTAACATTAAGCCTAACGGTACTTGACATGTACCGTGCATACACTAACATTACTTGTTATCCTATCGGTACTTTGTAATACACTAATGGTACTTGGTACTTATACAGTAATTCCCAACAATCCTCCCCTAAACATGGATGATAAGTGGTTATCTTCTTATTTCTTTGTATGTTGAATATATAAGAATACATGTCTTCAAACATCACTTTAAAAATCTGGGTAGGACTTACAGTCTTGATCTTGTACCAACCAAACGCATTCAAACACTTCTTTATATCTTCTTCTGGTATAATGAACTTTAATTCTTCATGAACTTCAACTTTTTCTTCAAAGTATGACCTTCTTGTGTATTGAATTAGAAACATTATTTCTCTCTTTCTACAACATTCTTGACTTCATAGTTTGTATCAGAGCATAGCACTCTTGATATCTAGACATTAATATGTTGCTTGTCCTGGCCGCATCATCACCTTGTATCTATTTGATGATGGCAAAACTTACCCTGAAGTCCATATCTCCTTGAATCTACTCACCTGAAATAAAACAGTTAACAACAAACCAATCTGTATTGTCATCATGATTTTTGGCAAATCACCAGCCATCAACGGATTTGATTTATTCTTTACAAGTTAGATGTTTGCTCCGGAATAGCCAATACTTTATTCATCAAGAATAAGGTGTACTGATTACCCTACAATTTTTGGTAAACTGTTAACCATATAACGGATTAGATAGATTCTTTACCTAGGACTAGCCAACTCTTTGCAATTAAGCATGGTGAGCTAATGACCATGTAGTTTTTAGCAAACTACCAGCTATCAACGAATTTGAGAAGTCGTTACCAAAAGCCGTTTGCTTATGGACTTGCAGTTCTTATGTTGGTTAGACATGGTGAACCGATTACCATTTAGGAAGTGTGACTGAAAGCCAAACACTTAAAGCTTCTTCTCAGCTTCCTCTTCTCTTTCTAAATCTTTGATCTGATGCTTGATCGTCCTTATTAACTCTAAAGATCCAGTTGATTATCTGATACTTCCATTTGAAGATCCAACGTCCTTTCTAATACTCTTCTCTCAAAAGGATATCTTCTTTCTTGTAACAGACAGAAAGTTACTTCATTGATCTCAATAACATACACACCACAAGATCTAAAATATCTCTAGTACGTAGGAATCCAATATTATTGTCCTTTCCAAAATCCTCTTTATACTTTTCTGGTATTTCATACATTACCTTAAGTTCAGCAAGGAAAATCATCTCTGATTGTCCTGGATTTCCTTCACTAAGTATTTGGATAAGATAAAATAACTCTTGTAAATCAAACCTGTCAAAGATATGTAGTACATATTCCGACCACTGAAAATATCTATGTGACCCATCAGACTTGTAAACACCATGAGATTCCACTCCATTGTTGATTATGCATTCCCAGCTAACAGTTATAACACCACCAATTTCACAATGCAGCAAAATATCAACATTGGGTGTTACTTCATAGAACATCACACACAGTCATAGAAAACGACCTCAAAAGAGACGTTAAAATAATATATACAAATATTGTCTTTTAGTTTCTCATCCCAAAATATACCATCAGAGTAGCATTTTGTCCCAAGCAACCGTTACCATTCACATCATTATACAAAAAACACTTAGACACAATTGTTCATTTAAAAGGATGGAAGAATCATCAAGTTTAGACAATTAAGCACCAACTCCCTCCATGCATGCTCCGCAACCATCAAGCACGATTACCTAAAATACATGCTTAAAATTATCAACATAAAGTTGAGTGGATCTATAGGTTTAACAAATCATAATTTGAACACAAGTATAAAAACCAATCATGATCATCCAATAGCATTGTCGTACACACAATCTATTATCCACACATCTCACATTAACAACAAAAGCCATTCGATTGTAATTAGCTCATGACACCGACCCCTTGAAGCTACCACATGCGCAACAATGCCGGTGTGACCAAATAAAATAAAGTCAATGCCCCTCAAATTAGTATGCGTTGCAAACATACCCTTCTTCTCACTACAATATATCCATCCGCAGAGGTTACTCAACATAATAGCTCTCGTCTCGGATCGGATTGTCAACTCATAGTACTATTAATTGTATAAGCGGCTATTTCAACCCACACAAGGGTAAGACAATAGTTAACGGTTCATGAAATTAGGGACTTTTAGCAACTACGTACTTAATACAATTAAGGCAAGAATTTTACCAGCCTTTAGTTCAGCTTGGATTTCATTATAATCTTTAATATACCATTCCAATTGTAACTTCTTAGCTTCAAGAGCTTCTTGCTCTTCTTCTTCTTGCATTTGAGCTTGCATCCTCTAAGCCACTTCATCATCATGATCTACTTGATGAAACTTCTTCATGGCTTATTCAATGCTATTTGAATCATCATCTTCTTCTCCTTATTCAGATTCTAGTTTCTTTTTGCCTTTGTCCTTAGGGTCAATCTTTGGTAGTTTCCTCCTAAATCTAATAGGTCTTTCTTCTTCACTCTCTTGTGGTTGTTGACCTGGAATGACAATGCATTTGGTACTAGGCTTTAAAGTCTAAATCTGTTTATCTTTGTTCTTTGGTTTTCGTACTTTAATGGTAGTTGTAGGTTGTTCCACTATTTGTTCTTGTTGAAGTTCTGCTTGAACTTATGGATTTTCAACCTGCTTATCATGTTGTGGCTCTTGTTCCGTATCATCTAGAGCAATTTCCATATCCACAACTTGGTTAATATTATCAGCTTGTGTCTGTTCTTCAAATTCCTTTTGCTTTGCTTTTTCTGAAGTCTTCTCCCTTAACCCAAGTAGCAAATTGGCTAGAGTCTCATCCTCACCAAAATATGGAGTTGCACTCTTTTCAAAAGTTGGTTTTGAACTATCTTGACCAGTGGTACCTTCACCTGCAACGGTACTTGCATTTTGCTTAACGGTACTTGTTGCATCTCCGATACTAGACACAATACTGTTTTTCTCACTAATCACGAAGGTATCACCAGATACCCTTTGCCCCACAGATACTAAACCTTCAACATTCACCTCTTCAGTATTTTCTGACCCATCACCTTCTATTAAATCTTCAATTGGGTGTGGTTGAGCTATTTGGTGTTGAAGTGTATGACTACCAGTATCTTGGTTAATCTATTCCAGTTCTCTATCAAATCTTTCCAAATTAGATTCTGGAACCACCTGTTGTGGTGATGGTGATTGTTGAAGTGGATGTTCTTGCTCAGATTGCACTATACTTTGCTCATGAGTCATATCAATTTTTCCTATCTCCATATCATCAACTTGCTTTTGTGGAGATTGAATAATTGCAACCATTCCTTCACTCAACAATGGATGTTCTTCTTGTGGAGGCTCTTGTTGATGTTCCATCTGACTGTCTTCCATATAATATTCAAATCCATCATTATTTGCGGCATCATCATCAGAATTCCTTCCCTCTTTGTCTGTATCATCCTCATTCATTGCTTCAATATCATAAGAAGGTCCAGCTTCATCACTTTTCCTCTCCTGTTTGGATGCATTCAGTTAAGCTCTCCTAAACTCCTTTAACTTCCTTTTCTACTCTTTCTTTTGTGCCTTATGGATGGTAGTGTGATGTCTGATCCAAGGGTTAGCTCGTCTCCTTAGCTTTTTTATCTTGGCATCCAATTTAGCCATCTGCTCATCTTGTTTGATTTTGGCATCTTGAAGTTCTTTCACTTGTTGAGCTAAAGCAATACACAAAGCAGGTAAAGTGGAAATATCCACCATGTCTGTTGCTACAGGTGGTGGTGAACCACTAGCAGTTGGTGAGGCATCATATGAATGAATCATCTCATCAGAGACATGTATGTCTGGGTTAGAAGAAGTGTTAGGTGCTTCATCAGAGGTGTGTGAGGGAGTTTGTTGAGGCTCACTAGCAGAGCTAGAATTCTCACTCTCTGCATTATTTGGTTGTTCCAACATAGTAGCAAACAAAGGTGTCATTGTACTACTAAAATTTATACCCTGCTTGTCTAAAAAGGCAAATGTTCTAGAGGTAAAACCAGGTACAATACAAGATTCTGATGAGGTAGGAAGTTCAAGCACTTGTACTCAGAATATGTTGTATAATAGATACATCAAAAATTTCTTTTTAGCATCTAAATGCTTAAGAATACCATCAAAAATCAGTTTAAAAAAATTGAAAACTCTATTGGTAGCTACACAAATACCAGCAGTTTTTGTACTAGCGGAAATTTGATCAAAAGAAGTACTTTTTGGACTTAAGCACTGAATAATAGCATGAAAAGTAACTTCCATTGAGGAGAAAATAATCATTTAAAATGTAAGTGATTCACTCCCTCCTTCATAACCCATGGTCTCTAAACCAGCATAAGTCTCAAGGTCAGGCAACATACTTATACCATCAGTAACATTAAGTCTTAATGAGGTTCTTAATGAAGCCTTAGTAACATAAACAGACCTATTATGCACCCTTGCTTTTATACAAGGCACATTATTCCTAACAAAAGAAGAGGCGAAATTGTTCAACAACTGATATAGTCACAGTAGGACATACAAATAGTGCAAATTAGATGTGACTACGAAACAAGAAGTCCAGCATCTCATGAAACGCACCATTATCAACATTCTAAGTCAAATTCGACACTTGGTTGTGTTTAGAGATCACTTGTAGGTTAGCCATTGTTGTTTGTTATGATCGTTGATGAAAGTTAGGGTTATGGAATCGATGTAAATAATAGAGAGATTAGGTAAATAAATTATGCAATTGGAATGGGTTTATATAAGGTAACAAGACCTTGCCGCGAAGAAACCTCCAATTTTACATAACAGACCCTCAAGCGGTACGTGCGACAACGGTTACTTAGCGTACATGTTATGGCTGACGGTACATCAATTTTGCTTAGCGGTACATGGTTTAAAAAAGGTACCAAGAAATAACCACCGGTACTTGCATCCTAAGATCATTGTAATCTCCTGTTCCTTGATCCATCAAACCTGGAAAAACATCACAAACAACTACAAACACTATACAATCTAATAAACAACATTATTGTATAGAACTAACGCATCACAGTTATAAAAGATGATATCGACATTTTATCAAACACCTGGTATGCAGGTTCCATATAATTTTACATAATAGACCCTCAAACGGTACGTACGACAACGGTTACTTAGCGTACATGTTATGACTGACGGTACATCAATTTCTCTTAGCGGTACATGGTTTCAAAAAGGTACCAAGAAATAACCACCGGTACATGCATCCTAAGATCATTGTAATCTCCTGTTCCTTGATCCATCAAACCTGGAAAAACATCACAAACAACTACAAACACTATACAATCTAATAAACAACATTATTGTATAGAACTAACGCATCACAGTTATAAAAGATGATATCGACATTTTATCAAACACCTGGTATGCTGGTTCCATATATACTTTTTCATCTATTTTTTCTCTTAAATTCGTTATGAATGATGTGAAATACGAAGATCAATACACCATATTCATCAACGATAACTAAATAGATCATTACAAAAAAGCTTAATTTAAAAGTTTAAAGTCAAATCTTACTACATACTGATTGGGGAATGGTTTTCAACGACGGCACTGGTGGTGCAATGGTGAATGTATGGCGGACAGAAGGTGGTGAGATGGTGTTCTATAATTCCTTGATGATGAACCGTCAAGAAAGATATCAAAAATCGATCTATAATATAGATCGGATTAGTGGATAATAAGGTCGATAATGGGAAAGCGTAAGGTGGAGAAGATGGTGGAGACGATGGTGAGACGGTCGTGATATCATTGGTCGTTGTGGAGCATCGAGAGAGAAAATAGTTTGTAAGAATGAAGCAGGCTGAAAAAGTGGAAAAAAACTATATAAATCACCATGTTACTAAAATACCCCTAAAGTTTGCTATAAATGACAGAATTACCTTGATGTTTTTAAAAAAAGGAGAGGGGCTAGTAGGTTACATATGACGGCTTGTGGTTCTATCTTACTTATTTTAATATAAAATCTTTTTTATTTTATCCCAACTATATATATATATATATATATATATATATATATATATATATATATATATATATATATATATATATATATATATATATATATATATATATATATATATATATATATATATATATATATATATATATATATATATAGGGGTGGGATCTAGAGAAAACCTTGTATTGGTAGAAAACTTAGAAAACAAACTCATAGGGGCGCTTTTGTAAGATATCAAAACATAGGTACGTTTTGAAATTTATTTAAAAGCGGAAGGACTATAGTTGTCAATATCATATACTTACTTTTATGAACCCCGTAATACACACACTTCGATTATAGAGCTCCGACCACCACCACGTCGCCTTTGTTCCGGTTATCAAAACAATAGATACTTCTTTAGTCATCGTAGTCACGATCATCCACAATCGCCCAGGTTTCTTTCTAATATTCTTATATAACAACTTTTTCTTATTTTTTAGAATTAAATCGAAGATCTAATGATTTTTGATATTTTTTTTGAAAGTTAATAATCATATCATCTGGTATTTTGACAATAGAACAAATTGGAAAAAAAATGCGTAGAAAACGTGTTTTTTAATGTTGCACAACAAGTGTTCGATGAAATGTCTCAATGAAAAAGAGCAAATGTTTTAGAACTATATTAGACATATGTGTTTGTTTTTTTTGGCGTTTGTTTTTTTTTGGCATTTGTTTTAATCGAGTGGTCCAACCGTAAAGGCGGTAACAGATTCACATCCTGCTGCATCTTTCACTCTTTCTAGTCCAGTCAAGACATCAGATAGGGATGCCTCCAAAACATAATTGGACAGAATACATCTATCCTAATGGATGCTAGTACTTCTACAATAGCATGGTGAACCAAGTTATATTTTTTATAGTAATTTAGAACCCTTCTTAAATTTGTGTGATCGTACTGTTTTTACATTAGTTGATACAATTCCATTTGTTCTTTTGGTTGTGTCGGTATGCTGGTTCAATGAACTTCATCAGGATCCATCTTTTGGCTTTCATATGGTGACAACTTTTTCTCTTGATAATTATCTCCTTCGTGAGGCATCTCGATGTGAATCCTTGGCTCATTTTAACAAGTTATGTTTTTTTTCTATGGTAAATGTGTAAATCATACCATCACAAAGATCTGCTATTGATTATCATTTATTAGTAAATTATATGTAAACTGAAATCAGGAACATAAGCCTAACACTATTAAAAAAATGATAGACTCTTATCTGCAGATATAGGAGTTAGTTGTAGTTGTGCCTTATTATGTACATCTTAATGCATTTGTGTATATACCTAAAAGCCATTTGGAGATGTGGTCGTAATAGGCTTGAGTCGATGAGCTCGATTTTCTGTCACAAACGTATTTAGATAGGTTGAGGAATATTTCAGAAGAAGAGAATTTGTATGTTAACTCTTTCATTAGATCGTATTTCTATGAACGTAGAGGGTTCACTTCGTGATGTAGAAACTATGTTGGATCAGTAGTGTATTAGGAAAAAAATAATCAATATTGATCTCGTGAACGTACTCGTGAGTTTCTAGCAATCCCCTTTGTTATTTATAGATTTTTAAGTTAATTTTATTGTCAAAATCATAAAATATTTTTGGAACATACTTAGTTAATTGCACCCGTTTGATGAATTTAGTGCATCCATTTTAGAACTGTAGTGCATCCATTTGATTTACTTTAGTGCATTCGTTTGTACCTCATCTTCCTTTAACTAACTACAACCCGATCAATGAGTATTATTGGTGTAGTTTTTATCTCAATGAAATATGTAGTTTGTCATGTAACCCTAAACTACTTTAATATACTTATTGTTATGTATAAGGCTATTAATGAGGTTCTATGTATTACAAATATGATTTAGGCTCATTTCTACCCATTTGACTTATTCCATTTTGACCCATTAGAGATACCGCATAACTCCATAACCTGTTAATGTTTTCTTTTTTGTTTTTAGATTCATGTTAATATTAAGATTTTACACCCTTATACATACCATAATATAAATCTGGTGCAGTGGTTAAATCAATTTTAAGCATCTTTTGAATACGCGGTAGTACAATTGCTATTATTTTACACAACCATAAAGCAGACTCTTTGATCTTTTATTACATATGTTGCATATGTCCATTCAAGTGACGATCTGCTCATGCGTGTATTTGTTGTTTCAGGATTAGGTCTCCTCTTTCACCAAAAGGAGAAAAAGGAGTAAAGCATGCAATCAACCAAAAAAGTGTCTCACTCAGTTGTTTGGTATTATGTTCCTTTTAAGTGTTTCTTTAGACCTGCCATATTTAAGCTATGTCCATCCAAATGCCCCCTTATAGTACACACCATTACACATAACCACATTTAATAATTTTTTATTTTCTAGCTGATGTGTTTGAATATAGAATCATCATTCCATAGATGCATTTGTCTTAATTATGGCCAATAACATAAACTGAGTTAGCACCACATACAAATGCAGATATTAATTAGTGCATTCGTTTGAAATATTTTAGTGCACCTGTTTGAGGTATATAGTGCATCCATATTAGGTATTTAATGCATCCGTATGATATAATTTAGTAAACGTTGATTACCCCCCCCCCCCTAGTTGCATCTGTTTGAGACTCCTTTACATTATCAACCAATTTAGCCAAACTGATTTTGTTTAGGGAAAGCCGTGACTAGTGACCGAATGCTCTAGTTGTTACCGTGATGAAGCTGCATAACTGTACAAGTATCGTGGAATACTACGTCATCAAGCATGAATATTGGAGAATAAAGAGATTAATCTCCATATATCAGAATACGACATGGAGATTTCATATTGGATCCTGAATCACCTCCTCGAACTCTCGAAGGCATAAATACAAGAGCTAACAAAGGATAAAAAGTCTTGATTTGTCGGCTCGTTGGTGCTAGAAAATCATCAGTAATATAAGCTATACTCCAAAAATTTCTTGAACTTCAGGAAATGTGAGTCTACAATCTTCATTTTAAGTTTGCAATCATAAATAATTTTTTATAACTTATTGTTCTTTTCAGCCTGATTCATCTTAGCCTTGTACCCGTGATGGTATTGTTGGGGAACACGTATTACGGAACTACGAGCACTGGGCATGATCCCTCACTTTTGACATGTCTATGTGATCAGGTGTGTTGCTTTTGTATATATGCGTACATGAATCAGTCTCATATACTATTAAATCTGTGTGCCATACTTTTTGAATACTTGTGTGTCACACTTTTTGAATGAGTGTTAGACTGTTTGGATTTGCTTCTGCTAACTGTTTCGCCTTCTTAAAGATGTTGTTCAGACTTGGTTCTGCTAACTGAAATTGTAATACTAATATAACCATGAAATTGATAACCAAATACTTCCACTTATTTATCGTGGTATACAGACGTTGATATGTTTTCAGGTCTTTACGAGGAAACAAGTTGACCATTTGTTTGTATAGTAGTAGGGCGTCTAAGTTATTAAGTTATTTTAGGGCATATGTTTGTATAATAGTAGGGCATTTATTTGAGGAACTTTAGTGCACCCGTTTATATAATAGTAGGGTATCGAAGGTTATAAATTTTTTAGTGCAACAATTTGTATAATAGTAGGGCATCCGTTAGAGTAGCTTTAGTGCGTCCGTTTGTATAATAAAAAGTGATGTGGATATAATGTTTTGAATACAACTGGTTGCATTTTAAAAAGTCAACTCATATGTTATGTTGTTAAATTACGTTAAAACTTAAGCTCGTGAGTTTCATCATTGTTTCTTATTTATTCTAGTGACAAGACAACAAATATATTTTGTTGAAACAATTTTTTGTGTGACGGGGAGTGAAGATCATAAAGGAAGGCGATGACTATTTTCTCATCCACCAATTAGAAATCCAAAGATATTCGGGTTCAAGAGTTCTGCAAATCGAAAATGAGGACGTTTTATCAAGATCGAATGGGATATACAGATGACGAGATTATGAGTATAAATGGTCGTTAGATGGGAATTCTTGACAAAATGTGGTTCTTCATCGGGGCTTAAAAACTGCTTAAGTACCTGCAAAGCGAAGTCGTCTACTGTAATTGTGTATTCGGTGTTCTTATTTGTATGTACCGTTTTTGTCATGCACCATGTGAGAAGATAAGATCCAAATGTGCGTGCTCCTATTTATGTTTGTTGTGGTCTGTAATTTATTGTTATTTATTCTATATTGTAACAAAAATTAAAAGTTATTGTATGACTAGTGATATTTGTTCCTATTTCATTTAATCCAGCACTAGATTATCTTTTCCTTCTGCTTAATGTACCGGTAATTTGGGTAAAGCTATCTGCATTTTCACTTTCCAATATTATGCATCTTTTCGGTGGTAATTACTACATTGCATTTCATCATGGCATTGAAAGGTTGAGATGGTTACCAAATGTTGCTTTTTTTTCTTAAAACTAATTGAAGATATCTGAAAACTTAGCTTAATAAAAAGCTACACCTGATATTTCAGTTGCAAAAAGCCATTATTTTTTCAGTAAAATGCCATATAGAATGAATCAATTTATTTGAAATCTGGTGTAAAGTTGGAATATTTTTGTTTGGGTTTGTTGATGTTGCTTTAATCATACCAATCAATGAATAATTGATAACTGTATGCTTGGTCATAAAAGACGAAATATTTTTTGATGAAAATTGTTATATAGATGAAGGGAAGCAGATGATTATAAAATGATTCAACTAAATGAATATGTCATTTCTATTAACCATTTTCTTTCCCTTATATTGCTAAGGTACCAGGTCCATTCACACATACGTGAGTACATATGTATAAAAAGAGATAACTTTGAGAAGAACAAAAAGATTTACTTTAAATTTACAAACAGCTCTGTGTATCTCACTGACTTGTGGATATATTCTAATTACGACACTGTTTGACAATCAGTCGGTCATTCCTTGTTAAATGATCTTTGGATGTGTTCTCAAATGTTTTATCGGAATGACCCACCTCAAATCTATCTCGTATATGAAACTCTTCAACCTACACACATGTAAACTTTTTCAGATGTTATGATCATGAAAAAACAAACAAAATAGGAAGAAATAAATAAAGTGTACCCTCATGTTGGAGCAAACACGTGTAATGGTCTCAAGACAAGGTGTTGGGAAAACTCGATGCAGGAACAAGGTACTGATTCTATTAATTTAATACTAAAATTTTATCTCCTCGCATCTTCACTTGCAGCTGCAGCTACAAGTTCTCTGTATTTGACTTGTTTTGCGGCTCATGAAAAACTAGTGGCACTTGAGATGAAGCCATCTTAATCTAACATCCAATCACCTAAGAAGGGAGAGTTTAGTGGGTTTGGGTAATGGGTCAGAATAAGTCATTTAATACAAGTTGATGTGACTTAGCTTAGGCTCACCCCATAACACTTCATTGACGATTCTTAAATACCTATCATGAAAGTAAACAAATAAAGGAAAAGAAAACATAATCAGAAGATATACTATAATTAGTGGGTCAGTCCATGTCACGTTTTACATCTAGGAGGAAAAACACAACTTTTGAAGAAAGCATATTGTTATATGTCCTGCACCTAAATTTCACTTCTTTTAACCCGAAGTTTACATCTGTAACAATGTGGACAGAAGTTCTAATGTCTAAACGTGTGAATGAAGTAATAAGTGATGTGTAAATTATGTGCATAAAGTGTGATATTTAAAGATTGAACATAAACTGAGGGAACAACAGGAAATAAGGGTTGAAGGCAACGAAGTTGGGTCATCTTTTTGGTAGTCACCAAATTTGGGTAATCTATGTCCGAAGATTTATTACGCATAGTAAAATACAAATAAATGGTTTAGATTCAAAGGAAGATACTGTAATGATCCTAAAAGGTCAAATCTTTTGTTTATTACATATGGTTTGGGTGGCGGTACAGGGTCTGGTGTTGCTCCAGTTGTAGCTCATGTAGCAAAGGAAGTGGCCTATCTGACTATAGGTGTTGTTGCTTATTCGTTCAGCTTTAAAGGACGTAAAAGATCAATTCAGGAAGGTGACGTTATGTGCTATTTTTGGTAGTTATATACCATCTTATGCATATAATTTTTCACATAAATATTACCATCAATGTCTTTCATTATTTCTTATTGGTATGTGATAGACACCGAGGATGAGCATAATACGATCGAAGACGACAATTCAGTAAAAGATAAAAGGGGTGACCTAGCATGCTTTTTCTTTAGAGAGAAACACGTAATTAAATTCTTATAATCAATATTGAAGTACTAATAAACGAACATGTCCCAATTGTATCATATTTCAATAAACAAACCCAAACTCAAAATCAGCGATAATTCTTACAAATAAACTCTAATAAACACATCTATGTTTGAACTTACATATAAAAACCAATAATATTGTAGATTTTTAATTAGCAAAAATAACAAAACTATAATTGAAGTCAGTAACATACCTTAATTTTATATTCGATTTGATATGTTATTATGAGATAATACAGAGTATCGGATAATAAAAGATGGTTACTTACACTAAAAATGAAGATGAATCTAACAACTTACATGAATTAAAAGGATGATTAACTGTGGATCATGACGGCGAATGATGAAATCGATGGCATAAGTTCGCCGTTAATGTACCGAAGATAATCTCCATCGGCATTTATGACGTCGGATATGATATCCATTGTTGTTAGGTCACCGGAGATGATCTCCATCGCCGTCGCTGGATGCGCATAAAATAGTGGGTTGTTGTGGTGAATGGTGGTGGATATGGTGGTGGTGGGAAAGAAACACGCAGAAAAATGAAAAGTGATAAAAACAATGATATGAAAGTTTAAAAAATGACAGATTTACCCATAAGAAGTGATAATTATATTTTGACACCTTGTAGTTTGGGTGCGAAAAAAAGAAGGAAGGTTTGTATTGTTTTCTAGGTTTTCTACCAAGAGAAGGTTTTCTAATGATCTCATCTATATATATATATATATATATATATATATATATATATATATATATATATATATATATATATATATATATATATATATATATATATATATATATATATATATATATATATATATATATATATATATATATATATATATATATTAAAGGTTTACATGTGATATATATGTAAGAATGAATGTTCATACAGGATATATGTTTGGCAAAATTAACTGTAATTTGTTAACTGTAAGCTATTAATTGTAAGCTGTTAACTACAAAGATATTAACATGAGTCACAAGTTTTGGTTTTTTTTTTTATATTAAGTTTTGTGTTTTTTTAATAAAAGTGTTGGGTAAATTAGCTGATAATTTAAAAGTAAAATGTAAAATGACTTAAAATCACATATTTCGGTAAATTATAAATTATAATACGATTGTAGGTTATATTAGTAATTTACAGGTTTAACAGCTCTTAACAATTTAAAAATTTTTATGAATAAGATTTTCATTTACAACTATTTGTTTAAAATAAAAAGCTAACAGCTTTAAAAGGTTGTTGTGCCAAACGGTGCTACTTATTTTAGAAGAAACTATTAAAAAAAAACTAACAATTTTAAAAAAACTTCCAAAAAAAGCTATTACCAAACAAGCCCTATATGCAATTACAAAAAAGTTTAAAATTGATATATCTATTACAAAAGTTTAAAGAATATATAAACAGTTAGTACAACTTGCAAGCTTTTGAAAAAATGTAAGTCGTATATTTACTTGGACTTTTTGTCTTTTCTATGTAACTTAGATAATAAATATTTTTATTTATGTTATATAATACTACTTGATGAAAATTGAACTATTAAAAATATATTTAAATTTTATTTATTCATATAACTTTCATCAAGCATTATATAACATAAATAAAAATATTTACGATTAAAATTAAGGGTGGCTAAATAGGTGGACTGGACGGGTATGGGCAATGGGTTAAATGGACGTGGACTAAATAGACAATTTTTAATATTTGGACTAAATGGACTTGGACCAAATGGACATTGGACCAAATGGACATGGGTCAAATGGACAATATTAAAGGAGAAACAAATAGACTCAAGATTAATTTAACCAAATGCTTTTATGTTGTCCAAATAGTCCATAATACCCATTTAGTTAACCACATGCTTGTCCAAATAGTCCAACTAAAATAAAAGTAATACCCATTTGGTCCATTAGTTCAAAAAAAGGTCCAAATAGCCCAAACATAAGCATATGGACACAATTTGACACCTCTAATCTTACTATATTATAAAGCATTTGGAACTTTTGTAACAAACTTTCAGTTGGCTGAATTTTAAGACTTTTTTACTTAATATATAAAGCAAGTTGTTAGATATCTTCCTCACATTAATAACTTTTTGTAACAAACTTTTTTAACAACCTATTAAAATAATATTTTTTGTTTTAAATTGAAATTTCTTTTTATATATTTATTACTTTTGTAATTTAAATTCACCATATTTTCTAAAATTTCGTGCTCTTTAATTCAATATCCACTTCGATAAATTTTATTAACTTTTAGTTTTTTTCTATTTATAGCGGGTTTATTTTGATTTAACTTTTTTACCATTTTAAATTAATGTGAATACGAACTTGATAGGTTATTTATTTGCTTTAAAAATCGTCATTAAGTACTCGCCGCTGCTTTGCGCGGGCACCATACTAGTCAAAATTAAATAACAAAGACTTTGAAAAATAAAAGTGAACACTTATTATGGGACGGGACGACGGAGGGAGTAGTTTTTAGAAGTCTATTTCACCAACATATTCTTCTTGAGACGGTTAACAGTCAAACACATGGCTCAAAATCATTCAAATAACAAGAATCTGCCGATAGCGTTGAACCAAAAGTCACTAGTTTTACATTCAGTAACGGAGTTCACTGGACCAATTTTCTTTCCTAAGGCATGCAGCAGCCTACGGTAAATACGACTGAAATAGTCATTAAAAAAAACCTAATCATTCAATCATATTTTATAACCTGAGCTACATAAAAAAGCTCTCATCCTCAACTACATCATGGTACAAAACTGAGGCTAAAACACTGCAAGTATATCTATTGTTTGTATATTTATATAATTATCACCCTATTAATGCACTTATATGGGCTTACAAATCAATCGATTGGGTGTTTCTCAGTCTGACGAGACGTGTAATGTGCAGACAGCAAAAGCAGAGACAGGAATGCACTTGCCACAAAGATTGCATCAAACCATCTATGGTAGAAATCGAACTGAATGTCTCCACCCAATACATCTGTAATGATTACTCTGCAAAAGGGTACCAAAAAGATATTTACCAAGCAGGGTACCATATTGAATTGGGTCGATTTGGGAAATGTATTGTCTCAAACAGGTCAAAATAAAAAGTTTAACTAAAAAGGGAACAAGCTGAACTTCAATGCTAGCAACTTCTCGACTGCTTTACATAACAAAATATAGATTATTATTTGTATACTTTTTAATCATATTTGACGCATTGATTTGTTTGGGGAAAAGGACAAAAAAGAGTTTGTGGGTCAACCCGTCCTCAGTTCTGTAAGTTGCCCATCTGGACCATTACACAACCCAGACGACAACTGAAAGCAGCATGGTATGAAAACCCTCATGGGAAGCAAGCTCTTTTGGGTACTTATATACAGCGCAAGCTCAATATATCATAACGAACATCGAGATAAAGCTCAAGTAACGAACATACCTGTATTCATTAGCCAGGCTTTTTCTAATTAGAAGAATAGAAGATATAAAATACATCCCCATGATTTCAGATAGGAAAAGCACCATATTGCTTGACGATCCACTACCAACTCTAGAAACCGCAAAGAAGAACTGCATGCAAATAAATAAACAAATTTGTGATACAGGGTGTCACGAATAACAAATCCTTTTTATTCAGGCTACCTCACATATACTGGAGAAAATGGCTTACTAAATGTATATGTACCAGCATTGCATCAGCAAGTTGCTTAGTCTCAGTAATTAAAAATAAGGGCCCACTCTATAATATGACCTAAAAAATGATTATCCTAGAGTCGGCAACTCCAAAGCATTTACTTATGAATTTGTTAATTCATACAACGTTTTATAATCTATATTAGGTCAAACGGGTCAAAAAGCTTACCTATAAAAGACAACAGTTAAAGTTGAAAAGCTCCCAAATAATTTACGGAAACAAGTAGATCATTGAAAAAAGTGTTCTTGGTCAACCCACCCCGACAGGTATAAAAGTAAGCTGCTTTGACCTGTTCCCTACCCGCGTGTTTTACAACCTTTAAATAACTAAATGGAAGACAGAGTAGGAGGAACTAAGGTTACCTTCATTAGATTATTCAAGAATCCACGAACAGATATCACAACCAGCATTCCGATGAATAAGAGGGATATATACTGTCCAATATGAAGAAGTTATTTCATAACTCACAATACATGCTAGATTCAGACAATGATATTCTGAATAATGTAAATTGAATTGATGTAATCATAGACATAAGCAGTAATAAGAACCTGAGACAACAATGCTGCATCAATGCCTATGTCGAAATACTTCAAGGAGATACTAATTGTCCTAGTCACGGGATCAACTGAACCAGCCTGTGGAAGAGAAACATATATCAGAATACCAGAAGAGCAAGATATCGAATATTACAAGAGGACGAATGACTTATGGTGATAAAAGACCATCTTGAATAGCTATAAAACTAAGTCATTATAGTGAGACACACCTCCTTGAAGACAACACTTTGCAAAGACTGCAAAATACAATTAAAAACGATAAGAAGATGATATGTAAACTAGAACACTGGAATATAATACAGAGTAAAAGAAGTTCCAATAAGGGTTCACAAATGATTAACAATTGATACCTTTATCATTTTGTAGACACAATATACTGAACATGCATAGCCAAGTAAGTTTTGCAAGTGACCCTGCCAGGTTCGAGAATATGCAGCAGCTTCCTGATAGTGTTGCCAGATAATATTTAGCAATTATTTAGAGTATCCAAAAAGTGAAGCAACGGAAAAGAGCAAAACGATAAGGTGAACATCGCTTGCAATATCCCAATATAAATAGAAAAAATATGGAACTTCAGCAATGTAGACAGTAAGAATAGAATTTGTATCAAGGACTAATTTTTTGGCAATTGATTGTGTAGATACGAGTTAAAACCTCGTATCTGAAAGAACGATAGAGGTTATATACCTTAGCTTGGCGAAGCTCATAGATTTCCAAGAAAAGTTGCTTTGAAAGCTCCTCTAAAGCCTGTACCTCTGATTCCATGCCTTTGATATCTTCAATGAAAAACAATAATAAATAACTGGAGGTTATGCAGAAAGTAAAACGGAACAATGAAGATGGGATTCATTCTAACCTTGTTCCTTTTGATCATCTTGCACAGAACGCACAACTGTTCCAACAATCCGCCTGAAAAAGGACCCAGCCTTATAATTCTGCAACAGATAACTGTAACTTATTACACAACGAAATAAGTTTCTTTAATATAAAACTACAAGTCGCTCACGGGTCCAACTATCTAACATTGAGCATTAATAATTAGAATATCAAAAGAAAAACGTGTTAGAATTCGAAAGATGAATGTCATCAAACAAAAGTTTGTGCAGAACAGATAATATAAACTTTATCACAAGATAAACAAACCTCCTCTTGTCCTTGAACTCGTTTCATTTCCATTTGGCTTAGAATGATTTTCTTTTTCTTTCCGATACATGTCTCAATTGATTGCATTAGTTGTCGTTCTAACGCCTTGATTTCTGTTTCATCGATTTCTCTACCACAATGAGGTTAATAAGAGTATCAGAGAGCTGAATAGTAGCAATTAGATAATGATATAAACAGAAAATAAACAATAACGTTCCTTCATATGATGAGCTACAAGTTAACCCTTTCCCCTCCCCATCACAGAAACCAATTTAATTTTCTTTTGTTTGTATAAGATGATAAGAAATTATGGAGCTGAGTGAGACTTGGTGGAAAGTATCAAGAACCCGAGGCCGTTAATCGAAATATATTGTCAAGAAATAACAAGATGTTTATCAAATATAGCAGTTGTACACAGAAACTAAAACTCTCAATTGTCATTTCTTAAACATTTTTCCTTTGCACTTGCATTGACTGAATCAAAAAAATCCATTTCTATCTTACCTAATGAAGAGAGATAAATAACTGTATGGCAAATTCACAGCTCCAAAACCAGATAAGACAGCCATGACAGTCACTCCGATAACTCCAATTCTACTGACGAGCTGTGGAATGGTGAAAAATCCTGAGCAGATGCATTAAAATTAAAAAATCAGCATGTTGATAGGTATAATCGCTTAACAGAAATGATATGAGTCGCAATATCATAAAGAAACAAAAAAGCATCTGGTTAACATGCGAAAAGCATGCGCGTACAGATTTTAAGACGCTGGTTGCGCAAAAATAGACAGAAGCACAACGTGAGAAATTTGAAACATGAACACACAAATCATAATCCATCAGAACAGAATAAGATTAAAATAGACAGGTTATTTTGGAGAGCCGACTCCTGAGTTGACAGCCATTAAATGTTTAATGACATAAAAACTGTTCACAAAGTGTTCACTTTTGCTGCAGATAAAATACAACTCAAGATACTGAGTAACAGAAACGATACATTCAATATGACGTCAGGTCAAAGTGTGAAGAAAGCATGGAATAGGATTTCACGTTCCGGCAGTTGGTGGAGCATTCCAAAAAAACGACATAGGCAATAAAAAATGTAAATCAACCTAATGGGCTAACATGATCAAGTGAAGATAATCATCTTCTTTGCATTTGAAGAGCTGTGTTCATTGGAATGCAAATCACTAAATTAGTGGATCAGATACACAATGCAATGAAAGACTATGTAACACATGGTAGGGAAATTCGTCATGGGTGCCACATTTAGCTCTAGCAGATCCATATTCAGTTGCTTTCTCAGAACAAAAAGATAAGTAGCTTTTAACAATAGGACATATCAAAAAATGCTCCAAAAAGTTTAGAGCTTAAGATCAGTTCCCAAATTTTAGATAATGATTCATGTTGTAACAAACACAGAAACTCAGCAAACCTTAATTAATTAGAGAATGGTATAATCTCTGGATAATAATGAGAAAAAAAAAAAGCAGGGTCAAGGGACATTAATTTCTACCTTTCTCAGGTGAAGGCATGGGGAAATGGATTCCCATACGCCAAAAACCATACAAAAATGCAATTAAGAATATAACAGCTCCAGTTGCAGCTCGTCGCTTCCTGACACCTGTAATTAAAAAAAAAGCCATCAAAAATGATTTACTTCAGAATATCAGGCAATATAAGTACATTCTCAAGCATTGTGTACCGCTATTGCAGAGCATCAAGTAACAATGATAATACGGCAACATGAAGACCAGTAACGTTATCAGGCAGAATAAATCCACCTTCCAGTTTATCCATCTCGCCCTACAAAGAACGAACAATCTCAGATGTGATATAACCTTAAATTTACCTAAACCTAGTTATGACCTTAAATGCAAACATTTGACATGCACAAGTACATCATTAAACAGAAAATAGTCTTAAACAGAGTACCTAACATATGTATCATCTACCCTACATAACGTAGCTCTAAACATGCAGGACTTAAACAACATGGTAGCAGAATATAGTCTGTTGAGGACTTAGAGCACACCAATCATACCCTTTACCAAGATTTGGTGTCAAACTACATATCATACCGTGAGTCAAACTGAAGTATCATGAGAGCTGACAATCAAGTAACTAAAAAATGTATTCGATAATGAGTCCGATACGCATGCTCATCGATATTGTGCGTTTCTGAAACTAAAATTTTGTAACTTCCTTTCAAAACCAACATCCAACAAACTACACTGACAGTCTTACTAAAACTAACATTTAAGTAAGTAAAAACCGCACAGATCCTACATCCCATATTCCAATCAAACTATTACTCCAAAACCTATAAAGTAAACCTTTCACTATCATAACCTAAGAACTCTTCCACCTTCTAAAACAATATTTCCTCAATCTAAACAACAACTAACCAAGCATATGACATATCAGCACACAAAGCCTAGATCAAACTAATTTATACAATGTACGGCTTCCACCTTTGAAAACCATAACTTTTCAGCCAACACTAAATGTCGTTATCCAACAACGCTGACCAGTCCACATGGCCCGCCACACAGACAACATGTATAAGGCAATACTTAGTATCATCACCAAAAACATCGAATAACATAAACCCTACATCAATCGCACATATTCCTCTACAGCTGAAATATTATTTTTTTCGGTGAAAAATTATTTGGCGACCGGCCCACGCGCCTTGCACCAAGGACAATATGTGCAACGCAATGCCGAGCTCATGCTCCTAACTAATCAATCAATCTAATCAACATTTGACAAAACAGATCAAAATAATGACACAAACCCTAATTACACTCTTAATAAAACACCGTGAGTTAGTCGGCCAAAATGTCACAAAATTTTCATTCCCCAAAAAAACAACTTAAAATCAAAGCACACAACAAATATACCTAAGTATTCAATTTACCCAATATGTTTAAACCCGTCCCGCCCACGCCAAGGGAAACACAAAAAACACAATACTTAGCTTAACTCACTAGATCAAACACAATGATTACATGTTACACAAAATCAATGTTGCTAAACATTCAGTATGTTAAAAACCAATAAAAGGCAGAGTAGTGTAATATGAGGGGCTAATCACATCTTCAAACTAAATGTTACCAAAATCATAAACGTATTACTTTTTGGATAAGATGAGCTCAAACCCCGTGGATTAGTAAAATCAAATGTTAATAACCACCCCGCCCCATGGGAAACATACAAAAGACAATACTTAGATGGTGTTTTCTAAAGCTTATATGTTGTGGCCTTATTTGATTTTGGCAAATTCTAGCTTAACTTTGCAATAAGCCACGCAAAGTAAGCTTCTAAACATAAGGCGAAAAACCAAATAATAAGCCGAAACACACACCCCCTAAGCTTCTAATTAATAAGTCTGGTAGTAATAAGCTAGATAACGCCAAAATCAAATAAGGCCACGCATAAGTGTAACAAACACCCCGCCTTAGCTTAACTCACTAGATCAAACTCTTAACTACACAATAAGAAGTTAATAAGGCTTCTAAAACCCTCACTACTGAATCTACCCAAAATATTTCCACTTGCTCCGTCCTAAGGGAAATACATAAAAGGCCATACATAGTTTAACATATTACATAGCCAACAAGTCCATTCAATCCTAAACTAATGAGATAAAAACAGTAGATATAAGTAAAGGATACAAACTAGAAAATGCCGAAATCAAATAAGGCCACGCGTAAGTGTTACAAGCGCCCCCTTAGCTTAACTCACTAGATCACGCAATAAGCACTTGATAAGGGTTCTAAAACGCTAACTATGCAAAATGTTAATAAGGCTTCTAAAACCCTGTTATGGCTTATTTTGAAACTCTTATTAGTTATTATGTCATAATAAACTTATATGAGCGGAATGTTTCAAAAAAAAGCCACAAAAAGTGAGCTAACAAAACATAAGCACAAGACCAAATAAGCCATAACCCCACTATATAAGCTGAAACGAACACCCCTAACTACGCAATAAAAGGTTAACAAGGCTTCTAAAACCCTGACGCAAAATGTTAATAACCAACGACACTAACCAATCCTTAATTTTAGAAAATCCGGGCTGATGCTGAAATCAAATAAGGTCACATATAAGGTAATACAAACACCCCCCCTTAGCTTAACTCACTAGATCAAACTCTAACTACGCAATAAGAACTTAATAACACCAACAAATTACATAACCCTAACTTTTCAATCTACGCAAAATGTTAATAATCGACAACACTCGCTCCAAGAACAAGATGACATAATCCTTAACTAATGACGTAAGCCCAAAACCAAATAAGCCATAAGCTTACATAATAAGCTTCTAACTAAATAAGGCAACATATAAGGTTAAACGACCCCCCCCCCCCCCCCCCCCCCCCCAAGCTTAAATCACTAGATCAACTTAACTACGCAATAAGAACTTAATAAGCCTTGTCAAACGCTAACTAATGAGATAAAAAGAGTGGATATAAGTAAAGGGATATATTAGCTTAAGTCACTAGATCAAACGCTAACTACGCAATAAGAACTTAATAAGGGTTCTAAAACGCTAACTATGCAAAATGTTAATAAGGCTTCTAAAAACGCTAACTAATGAGATAAAAAGAGTAGATATAAGTAAAGGGTATTATTATAATTACTGTTTGGATAAGATGGGGATGATCTTGAACAAAACAAGCTGAAACAAGTTACACGAAAAGGCGAAAACGACAAACACAGAAGCCGAAAACCAAATAAGCCATAAGCTGGCTATATAAGCGGAAACAAACATAAACACCGCCTAAGCTTCTAATTAAATAAGGCAACATATAAGATTAAACAATCACCCCTTTTGCTTAACTCACTAGATCAAACTCTAACTACGCAATAAGAACTTAACAGGGGTTCTAAAACGCTAACTAGGCAAAATGTTAATAAAGGCTTGTAAAACGCGCAAACTAATGAGATAAAAAGAGTAAATACAAGTAAAGGGTAGTATAATAATTACTGTTTGGATAAGATGGGAATGATCTCGAACAAAACAAGCTGAAAAAGATTACAGGAAAAGGCGAAAACGACACTGAAAATGATCTGAACAAGAACACGCTTCTCCTCGTATTCTTTGTAAAGACGTTGGTTTAAGAACCATAATCCGGTCCAACCTAGTAATGACAGTGAACCGGTTATTATGATCCCTTCGTATATTATTAATCCCCACCCCATTTTTTTAGATCTGTTGGTGGTACTGTGTATTATTGATCATTCCGGTCAGTGTGTTTTTTTGTGTGTGTGATTTAAAAATAGGTTTTGCTTGTGTTTTGGAGTTAAAGTTTTGCTTTTCCGGTTAGAGTTATGTGGCACTCTATCATTGGCTATATGACAACATGTTTATTTATTTGGGGCAAATGTGCACTGTTATACTTATTACTAGCAATACATTTTGTGAGAATTTTATATGTTTTAAAAATTAAGATTTAAATTATTTCCAAATTTGGTTGAAAATTTTAATAATAATAATAAAATTTGATGCAGTGCAATTCGAGGAGATTTTTATGCAGAAAATAGGGCATCCAAAGTTGCTGCAGAAGTTGAAAGGATAAAACAAAGTGCATATTTTTATAAGTCCTGGGCATTTTTTGCAATTTTTTCATAGTTAATAATACCAATCGTTCGGTATTCCAGAAGTTGGGCTTTTTGTTAGTATTTAAGCTCTGTTGAAACGTTTTGTTAAGCAGCTTTTCTGATAAATTAATAAACACTGAGGTTTCCTTAAGATCTGTAAAAAAAATTCGGTATTTCACATAATCAACAAATTTTGATTAAAATCCTTCCTTGCCACGTACGATGCATCAGTTTGGTATCATATTCCAGACGATCCTGAGTTATGCCGTCTCGTCGACGTGTTGTCCAGGATGGTGCTGATGATGTTGCTCTTGATGCCCTACGCAGGCAAAACGCTGATCTTCAGCGCCAGGTGGAATTCTTGACTAAACGAATGAATGAATTCGCCAACGTGTTCCATCGTGAAGATGATGTGACTGTTACAGATGAAAACCCGTTTGGTGATCTCCGAGATCGATCTCCGGAACGTCCCGCCAACCGTTGGGAGCAGAGTTTCAAGGTCGAGATCCCTACTTTTGATGACTCTCTCAAACCAGAGGAGTTTATCGATTGGCTTTATCAGGTTGATGAAATTCTGGATTTCAAGCATGTTCCTGATGATCGTCGTGTGCCTCTTGTCATGATTCGTCTTCGTAGTCGTGCACAGGCTTGGTGGAAGCAGTTGAAACAGACTCGTAGTCGCAGCGGTAAGTCTAAGATCTTAAGTAGGGAAAAGTTCAAGAAACATGATAGGGCTACGTTCTTGCCCTATAATTTTGAGCGAGAATTGTACCAACGCTTTCAGAATCTTCGTCAAGGCACTCGATCTGTTGAAGGCGAAAACGACACTGAAAATGATTACAGAATTGTATCAACGCTTTCCTCTCTTACTTTTTGCAGAATGAAGAATTTACCCTAAAGTGATTAATTTACAACTACTTTAATATTGTTGGGAATAAAATGAGCTAAGTCACTCAGACGCTGACAAGAGTAAATTGGACACTGACAAGAAGAAATCAAGCGCTGACAAATCAAGCATTGACAAGAGATATCCAAGCGCTGACAAGAAGAAGTCCAACCACTGACAGGAAAACTTAGTCAACACGTTTATTATTTGAAGTAAAGATATACTCAATATTGTATTTTCTATATTTATCTTTACCTAGAATAGTTGATAAGTTATCCTTTGTACACGACTCCTTGTGTTATAAAAGGAGGTCGTAGGGTTTGTAGTATATACATTATTATTCAGTATTCAACTTTCATTGTAAGCAAGTTCGATTATCAATCAAAAGTGAAAGTTTGGTTTAATTGGTTTTACTTGTTCTTTATTCTAAGTGTTAATTCCGTATAACACTTGGATTGTGTATAACAACACAAAGTTTCTCTACGTGTTAAACTTGACTCAATCTCGTTAACACAAAGCTAATCGATCTAAGTTTGGGATCAACAAGTGGTATCAGAGCTTGTTGGGGAACTTTAATCTAGAAGAACAGTAAACCCTAGAAACTCAAGAAACCCTAAAACCAGACAAGATGTCTGCTACAGAATCCTCTTCCTCGTCAAATCACGACCTAAAAATCCCTATGCTCGACCCTGACAACTTTGAACGATGGAAGTTCAATTTTGAACAATACCTTCAAATTCATGATCATACTCTCTGGGAAATTTTTGAATTTGGAAACCAATTTGATAAAGCAGCTACGATTGTTACTGCTATTGCAGCAATAACCAATGATGGCTCCTCTGCTGAAGAGCGTAAAGAAAGACCTGAAGATGGAAGAGCTATCTCCACTGCTGATATAGCTGCAAGAAGGAATGACATGAAGACCTTGAGCATTCTCAAACTCTCTTTGGGTCCAAACAATCAGCACAAGTACAGAAGTTTTGAGTCTGCCAAAGAACTTTGGGCAACTCTTCAAGTCAACTATGGCGGTAATGATGACACTACCAAAGAAAAGAAGAATCAACTTTTGCATGAATATGTTGTGTTTAAAGCTTTTCCCAATGAGAAGCTAAGTAAGGTAAGAAGTAGGCTTCTAGACATCACTAGCAAGTTGACCTTTATGGGAACATAATATGATGATGAAGATATCATTACTACCTTCCTTAAAAGTCTTGGTGATGCGTGGAAGATTGAAGCTAGGTCTATCATTGCTACCAATGCCCATAAGAGTTCTACTTTTGATGATGTCTACAATAAGTTAAAGATTGTAGAAAATGAAATCTTACTGGATCATGGAAGCAAGTCAACATCTAGAAACATGGCTTTCATCTCACATAGTGAAGCTCAAGTCAATGAAAGAGAGTCATATGTGCATCCTGTTACTAGATCAACTTATGTCAGTGGTGGATCAACCTTTGTCAGCGCCTCACATTCTGACACTGACGCATACAATGTTGACTCACCAAAAAACCTGCTGGCATTAATCTGGATACAGTATGTGCATACATTGCTGCATTGCCCAATGGTTCCTTGATTACATATGAGGATCTTAAGCAAATCAGTGATGAGAATTTGGAAGAGATGGATATTAAATAGAATATGGCACTTGCAAGCATAAGGGCCAACAAATGGAATAGGAGATTTGGAAGGAAAATGACCTTCAATGCTAAAGACACTGCTGGATTTGATAAATCCAAGGTTGAGTGTTACAACTGCCATAGGATGGGTCACTTTATAAGGGAATGCAGATCTCCAAGAAGATCTGATGCTAGAAAAGCTTCAAGCCAAATCATCAAGGTTGAAGATTCAAAGCCAAAGGCAATGGTTGCCATGCAAGACATTGATGGTGTTGGATGGGACTGGAGCTTTTTTGCAAAGGATGTGGAAGACAACAAGGCTTTGATTGCTGATAAGGAATAACAAGAGCATGTTCACTTTGCTCTTATGGCCAACTCCTCGTCTTCATCAAATAATGAGGTATATGATGATGCTTACTGTAGTAAAGGATGTCGATTAAACACTGAAAAGCTTAACAAAGAAAATTTAAAGTTAAAGTCAGATGTGTTTGATGTAGAATGTAGGCTATCAAATTATAAAATGGCACTTGCACAAACTGAAAAGACTGTGAAAGAATATAAGAAAATGGAATTTGACCTAAAAGATCAAATTAATGTTTTGTCACATGATCTTAAAGTTAGTATTGAACTTAGGGACACTCTGATGAGATCCAGAGGAGAGGTGAAACTTAAGTTGGATGAAGCCATTAAGGATAAAGAAAATTTTGGGCTTAAAATTAAAAGTTTTGATAAAGCCAGCCAAACCCTAGAAAAATGTGTCTGTGAACAAAGAAACCTTAGGGATATGTTTGGGGTTGGGATGAATGAATATGTTGTTGTTCCTCCACCTACTGGGAACTTTTATGGTGTTCAGAGAAAAGATCTCTTGGACTTGTATTCTAGAACTCCAAGAAGAGGAATTTATTCCTCCACCTAGAGTGCTCACCCCAATTGAGGAATATCAACAAAAGGTGATTGACCTTGAGAAATGGAAAGCAGACAACCCTTTTCTTTTTGTTATGGGTGGAATGCTTAGTGAGAGTCTATTTGAGCCTACACCCATTACTGTGACCAACCCTATCACTAGAAAACCTGTTGACCTTGGCTCACCTGTTAAGAGAAAACCTAGTGTTAATTATGCTGAAATGTATAGAAAACCTAGGTCACCACAAAGCCAAGCTAGTGTTAATGGGACAGGGTTCTTTCAATCTAGACCTAAGATTATGTCTAGAAAAGCTTGTTATACATGTGGGAGTTCTTCTCACTTGGCCTATAAATGTGTCAGTGTCTCAAAAGTCAACATTGACAATAGGTCAACCATGGTCAAACCCAAACCTTTTGTCCAGCCAAATCCACAAGTTACTAAACCAGCTCCCTTCTTTACTAAAGGGACAAATACTCATGGACAAAGGCCCTTTCAAAAGACCAACACATGGTCTAACAGACAATGGGTTCCTGTAGCAAACCCTAATTTGGGCGCTGACAAGAACAAATTCAACACTGACAAGAACAAATTCAACGCTGACAGGAACAATTCCAATGCTGACAGCTCTGGGTATGGTGTAAAAATGTCACAACAAGCTAGTGTTGGATCTTGTGTTAGACCAAGTAATAATAGGTACTTACAGTCTAAGGGAAAGGGGTCTAAAGCTTCATCTAGTTTGACTTGGAGACCTAAACAAGACTAAAACCCTAATTCTGATGGGATTTCTATGACCTGTAACATATTTCATTATCTTTCAAAGGTCATTACTAAACCAGTTGGGGTCAACTGGGTGTTCAGGCCACAAAGGGATGAACAAGGGGTTGTTATAAGGACTAAATATGTTCTTGTTGAACAACCACATGAATCTAAGTCTAATCAGGCTTGGGTTCCCAAAGAAAACTAATTTGTTTTCTTTATGTGCAGGGCATTCAAAAGCAGGTCAATGATCATGGATATTGGGACAGTGGATGCTCTAGGCACACGACGGGGAAGGAAGTTTTTTTGTCAAATTTTACCCCCATTAAAGATGGTGACAAAGTGTAGTTTGGAGGAGGATATCGTATAATTTCTGGCAAAGGCACTCTTATCACAAATAATTTACGTTTTGAAAACATTTTTGTAGTAAAAGAACTTGACTATAACTTGTTTAGTGTGTCACAAGTTTGTGATAACAAAAATAAGGTTCTTTTCACTGATACTGAATGCTTGGTGTTGAGTAAAGATTTTAAGATGCCTGATGAGAAGTTTATTGATTATAGAACACCTAGGCATAAGGACATTTATAATGTTAATCTTAATGGGATTAGGATGAACAACAATCTGTCATGTCTTTATGCTAAAGCTTCAGTAGATGAAAGTAATTTATGGCACAGAAGGTTAGGGCACATAAACTTTAAGAATATTAATAGACTTGTGAGACATGACTTAGTTGATGGTTTGCCCTCCAAAGCTTTCCACAATGATCACTCTTGTGTTGCATGTCTTAAAGGCAAACAACACAAAGTCTAATTTAAGTCTAAACTTGTGCATTCCAGTTCTAAACCACTTCACTTGCTACATATGGACTTATTTGGCCCAATTAGTATAGAAAGTTTGAATGGTAAATCTTATTGTTTTGTTATAACTCATAATTTTTCTAGATTTACTTGGACTTTCTTTTTGGCCTTAAAAAGTGATACTGTCATAGTTTTAATTAACTTTATTACCCAAATTAAGAAGAAAACATGGAATGAGGTTAAAATACTTATAAGTGATAATGGTGGTGAGTTTATAAATAAACTGTTAGATACCTTCTATGTTGATAAAGGAATTGCTAGGGAGTTTAGCATAGCTAGAACTCTATAGCAGAATGGTGTGGCTGAAAAAAAGAATAAACCCCTAATAGAAGCATCTAGGACAATGTTGGCTGATGCTAAGTTTCCTATTGCTTTTTGGGTTGAGGTTGTGAATACAGCCTGCTATGTTCAAAATAGATCTTTGGTCAACAAAATCTACAATAAGACACCTTATGAGCTATTTTGGAATAGAAAACCTAATATAGGGTTTCTAAAACCTTTTGGATGTCATGTAGTGATCTTAGATACTAGTGATGCCTTAGGTAAATATAATGCAAAAGGTGATGAAGGCTACTTTATGGGTTATTCTATGCAGAGCAGAGGGTATAGGGTTTACAACAAGAAAGAAAAACGCATTCTTGAAAAAGTGCATGTTAAGTTTTTAGAAAGTAAACCTAGTGATCCTGAGAGTGGACCAGACTGATTCTTTGATTTAAAACCATTGTCTAGAACTTTGAATTATATGCCTGTCACTAATCCAGACATTGTGAAACGGGATTCAAATGTTGTAGAAGAACCTATTGTTGAAATTATAGGTAAACAGGTTGCTAAGGAAGAAGGATCACATGCAAACAAGTCAGATCCCATACTTGAGTATGTTACCATTCCCATATGGACTGATGGGTTTGCACAAGCTTCTGCTGCTCCTGAAAAGGAGAAGTAAGGGCCAAAAGAATAGCCAGATGATAAAAACATGCATGCATCTTCAAGCGCTGACAAGAACAAATCAGACGCTGACATGTTAAATTCAGACACTGTCAGCTCAAACGCTGACAATCTGTTTGGACATTTATTCTCTTCCCATACTTTTGAACATGGTGAACCTTCTATACTTAATCAAGAGGTTCATTCAAGTGAGGATGGGAGTGGGAATGACGATGGTATTGGCAACATGGAATCTGATATAGAAGACAACACACTACTTGGGGGAGGAATACTTACAACAGTGGTCAAAAATCATCCTCCTTCTCTAATCATTGGTGATGTTTTGTCTCCTATTCAAACAAAGAGGTCTCATCAGTCTCAAGGTGGTTTCATTGCCAATATTCACAAGAAGGAAGATACCCCTCTTGTGCAGGCATGTTTGTTTGCTTGTTTTCTATCACAACAGGAACCCAAGAAGATTTTTGATGCTCTCAAAGAACCAAACTGGGTGGAAGCAATGCAGGATGAGCTTCACCAGTTTGCCATTCAAGATGTGTGGGAGCTAGTGGACTGTCCAAGGTATGTTAGACCTATTGGGACACGTTGGGTTCTTAGAAACAACAAGGATGAAAGAGGTATTATGGTCAGAAACAAGGCACATTTAGTTGCTCAAGGTTATACACAAGAAGAAGGAATAGACTGTAGATTTGTAAATCTATGCTTATGTTTTTAGAGAGAGAAAGAGATAGAAAGATGGTGGATTTCACACTTCTAGAGAGAGAAAGTTAAGAACAACTATGTGTAAAATAATGAAAACCACACCCTCTCCATCAAAGGAGAGGATTTATATACCCAAGCCCTTGTCATGGGCTTGGGCTTACATTTGGCCGCCGGCCCATACATTTCATGGGCTCGGTTTTGGGCTTCGTTTAAGTAAATGCAAATGACTAAACTACGAGCTATTACATGAACTAATGTTGGAGTGACCGATCCTTCCTAATACGTAAAACGTATTTCCAACAATCTCCCCCTAAGGGAGGTCACTCCAAACAAGGGCGTTACCCAAGTTACAATAGTAAAATAAACCTAGCATACTATACTTGTCTTGAGCTCGTAGTCTTCGTCTTTCTTTTTCTTCTTTTTCTTTTCTGGTGAACATGCTTATGTGATCTTTGATATCAATCTTTGATCATCAATCTCTTGCCTTGATCTCGTGCATCCATCACTTGTGATCTTCGCCTCTTCGTGACCTCACGTCCCACATACTTATACCTTCGTAATTCTTGAAAGCTTCAGAGTTTGATACAGCGGAAGACTTAACTTTTAGGCTTTCTTGAATTAAATAAGATATTAAGTGCATAAAGTATAAGCATGCGGGGACGACTTCTTCTTGGATCCCGCAATGCCACCGTCTTCAAATGCCGCAACATAAGTAGACACGAACGAAATGGCTTTGAACATTTCATTCTAATTCGGTAGCATTTTACCTCCGGTCGGTGAAGACCGTTGGACGATATTAGATATCGTACCCGTGACGGATAGTTTCAATTAAGTAACTTCCTGACAGGATTTCGCGGGTAAACCCGTTCTCTTTATTCGACCGTCCAAAGCTGACTGCGAACATAAAGAGTGAATCATTTGGATAAAATTATCCTCATGATTGGAAGCCGTCAATTCATGTTCCTGGAACAAGTGAAATTCAATTAAGAACCGCACCATCGTTGCTTTCCAGTTGTCACTAGCTTGATTCGTATAGAATCTTGCAAGTTACCTACCAAGTGCTGTTTGAGGTTAACACTAGAAGGATTTCCACTCATCACCGTGAACACAAAGGTATCACTCTGAGTGTTCTGGCAAGATCACTGAGATATTGCGTAGAGGCCTGGAACGTGTTTAAATTCAGTTAAGAATTAAACAGCCGTTGCTTTCCAGTTATCACAAGTTTGATTCATAAAGAATCGCACAAGTCACCTACCATGAGCTTTTTGATGTTCGCTCAAGAAGGATTTCCATCTTCATTGTAAATACTTTCGTATTACTCGGATGTTCAGGCAAGATCATGAAGATTTTGCGTAGGACTCTTAAACTCTTTCTTACTTTTCACAGTGTGTGAAGAAGCAAGGAAATATGAAAGTGTGTCCTAGTGAGATATTTGATGATCTCAAATGGCTCTAGACTCGATCGTGCACTTTGGATTTTAGTGATCGGAGGCTGGAGAGGAGTGCCACCTTTTCAATACTAATTTATTCGGAGTGAATAAATCAATAGATAACGTGTTGTCTCCGTGTGATTAAAACAAATATCTTTTAAGAGATATCTGAGTTAGCTGGGATGGGTTGTGCATTGCATCACTGGGTCCATGATGTCTGTCTTCAATATCAAGAATCATTAAAATGATCTCAATAGCATATGTGTTGACCCGGTTTCTGCCTAAAGTTGTAAGGAGGGCTTCTTTCTTTACACCCTTTATCTTTACAATTCTTTTTCATTCTTCAACCCCTTCAATGCTTACCAATACGTCATAACTAGCACCTTGTTGTGATTGTTCCAGTGCTAACTTAAGTACTTGGTCGGCATTCAGCTACGTTCACAATCTTTCTCCAACTTTCCTAAGGACTACTATTTCTATCTATGGAATGTCCTTGGGAAGATTCCTCCGGTTCTGGAAGAATCATAGGACTTAACCTATCCTACCATCCTTATGTCACCACAATCTTCATCGTCGTGAAATAAATGGGTTTTGGGTAAGTATATGTCACCATGAAAATCCATTTTGATATGCAAATCCGTTTTGCTCCCCCTTAACATATGCCACGATATTCGAAAACATTTCGCACATGTCGGGATGAGCCAGCACATTAAGTCAAACCATTTGTGATAATATCCCATATTAAATCACATTTTCTCCCCCATATTAAAAATATTAACCCAATCGATGTTTTTAATATCAATTGATTTAATGAAGTTTTAACAACGGTTTTGGGAAGAAAAATGCAAGTCCATTTTATCTTCATGATATCAAACGTATGAGAAATGATACCGTTTTGTAACATGATCACATATTCACCATATTAAAAAAAATTGACAAGGTTGGACCTGATAGATGAGAACATCATATGATAAGATCAAATGGTTCTTGGCAGCATATGTTGGTCGCCTCGTCACGTCTGAAGTCATCTGTTGACACCACATGTACGATTGGTATTGTTGTCTTGACACCAACTTGTGAACTAGGCACGTTCGGCATCGAAGATTCTGAATGCTTGACAATTGCTCCCCCTCAATTGTTGACCCGTGTTCTATCGAAAGAGCTGTAGTCGTCGGTTGAGTAGTTGCATCGTCGAGTATGTAGATACCAATTGTAGATAGCATGGTTGTAGAGATGATAACTTCATAAAAACAAGACTTCTCTTGTTTTAACAAATAAACGCACTGAAACGTACATAGATTTGTGTTAGACCAAGTTATAAAATAAACTTGATCCCTTACAAGGTTTTAAAGTAAACCTTGCCCGAGAAAATTAATTCCCGTTGTGAGCCAAAGCTTTCATAAGAAATACTTGACTTTAATATGAAAACCGGGTTGCAGTCGGAAATAACTACAAGCCATTTGGGCATGTTTTATGAAATATTTACAACTTTTGTACGAACTCTATTTATGGCGCCGTGTCGATATTAATCAACATTTCTAAGGCCGTAAATATTATCGTACCAAAAGACATGCCTTTGAAAAAATAAAGTAAAAATATTTTTGGATTTTTCTAGATTTTTCAATTTTTATGGTTTTTATATGGTTTTATATTTTTGTATTTTGCTTTTGTGGATAAAAATATAAACAATATATACAGATGATCACCAAGGATACGGAGAATAGTTTTACCACCACTATTCTTTCGCTTCATCTGCCAGTTCCTTAAGAGTCTCAGGCGAGAAGGTTCTCATTCCTAGCTTGTCGGCCAAAAATTCAATTCGAGCGCGATCTAAAGCCTTCGTGAAAATATCCGCCAATTGATACTCAGATCGGACAAAGTAAAGCTCGATCACTCCATTTTCCACTTGCTCCTTGATGAAATGGTAGCGAATGTCAATATGCTTCGACCGGGAGAATTGAACGTTGTTGCAGCATAAGGCAATTGCACTCTTGTTGTCACAATACATCGGAATCTTGTTGAAACCAAGACCATAGTCGGTTAATTGCGATCTCATCCAAAGAATTTGAGCACAGCAACCGGACATAGCTATGTATTCTGCTTCCGTACTTGAAATTGCAGCGCTTTTCTGCCTTTTCGATGCCCAACTAATTAATCGATCTCCTAGTAGTTGCAAAGTTCCACTCGTGCTACGCCTTGTATCTTGACAACCCGCATGATCCGCATCTGCATATGCCATTAGTGCAATAGAAGAGTCCTTCGAATACCAAAGTCCCCGATTAATGGTTCCTTTAAGATATCGAAAGATCCTTTTAACAGTAGCTAAGTGTAATTCAGTAGGCCTAGTTTGATACCTGGCACACATACATATAGCAAACTGAAGATCAGGTCGACTGGCTGTGATATACAGAAGAGTACCGATCATTCCACGATAAAGTGTCGGATCAACGGCAACTCCATGTGGATCTGCATCAAGTTTAGTTCGTTCCACCATTGGAGTATCCACGGGGTCGCAAGATTCCATCTTATACTTCTTAAGCGATTCAAGGGCATACTTGGATTGATTGATAAAGATGCCTCTGGGACTCTGAGATATCTGAAGACCTAAGAAGAATGATACCTTGCCCATCATTGACATCTTAAACTTGGAAGACATGAGTGTCCCAAACTCATCCGATAAGGTTTGGGTCGAGGCTGCAAATATAATATCATCAACATATATTTGTACCATAATCATATCTTTACCTCGTTTCTGAATGAACAGCGTGGGATCCACCTTGCCTTTAGCGAAGCCTTGCGTAATGAGGAATTGTGACAAAAGATCATACCATGCGCGAGGAGCTTGCTTCAACCCATAGAGAGCCTTCTTAAGCTTGTACACATGATTAGGATAATTAGGATTCACAAAACCATCCGGTTGTTGAACATAGACCTCTTCCTTGAGTTCACCATTAAGAAATGCCGTCTTCACATCCATCTGATAGACGACCATATTCATATGGGCTGCATAAGCGAGGAATAGTCTAATAGCTTCCAAACGGGCAACAGGTGCAAAGGATTCCATAAAGTCGATGCCCAATAATTGCTTGTATCCACGAGCTACTAGACGAGCTTTGTTCTTCAATATTCCGCCTAACTCATCAAGTTTCACCTTGTAAACCCATTTCAAAGTGAGTAACTGCACTTGATCCGGGCATGGGACAAGTTCCCAAACATCAAGACGTATGAATTCGTTAAGTTCTTCTTGCATAGCTTCTATCCAACAAGATTGAGTAAAAGCTTGTTGCCATGTCTTAGGTTCAACTTCAGTGAGAAAAGCATCAAAGTGACAAAACAGTGCACTTTCTTGTAACTGACTTCGTGTGGATACCGGACGATTAGGGTCACCAATAATAGAATCTATAGGATGATCCTTTGTCCACTTGTTGTCATGTTCACGAATCCGTGGATTGGAGTAAACTGTAGAAGGAGCTTCCTCTGAGGTGGACGACCCGGCTTGATTAGGGTCGGGAATAGATACACCAAAGAATGGAAGTTCACGCATTTGAGCGAATTCCAAATCGTGATCATCATCATCCTCTTCATCATCAATAGGCATGACATGGGTAGTTGAAACATGTGTTGGTTGAGAATTACTCGTTGAAGGTATATCTTGACCAATTGTAGGTGCAGATGTGTCTGATTGTGCTTCGGTTGCTGGAGCGACAACTTCGGTTACCGGAGCTATTACCTCAGGTTCTGGAGCAACAATACTTGGAGGAGTAAAGAATTCATCAAAGAACGGTTGAAACAACGTATCCCATTCCTTCCTAGTAGGTGGTGTAAATGATGATGAAGTAGGGTTGTTTGGGACAAGACCAGAACTAATATTACTGGGTCCCATTTCATGAAGTGCGGGTTCAGAGCTGCTTTGCTCAAAAGCCATTGCTGTCAGCTCATCAAAATCAACATTCATAGTTTCAAGGATTTTGCGAGAGTTACGGTTGTAGATTCGGTATGCCTTCTTTGCGGGTGCGTAACCAATGAAAATACCAATATCAGCCTTTGGTTGAAGTTTTCCCAAATTGTCACCATCATTATTTGGATAGCAAAGAGAACCAAATACATGAAGATATGATAGATCTGGTACTTTTCCATGGAGAAGCTCATAAGGTGTTTTACCATGGCGTTTACGAATTAGTGACCGGTTTTGGGTGTACACTGCTGTAGATACTGCTTCTGCCCATAAAAACAATGGAGCCTTTGCGTAAATTAACATCGTTCGAGCAGCTTCCATAAGTGTGCGATTTCGCCTTTCAACGACACCGTTTTGTTGTGGAGTGCGTGCAACGGATGTTTCATGAGATATGCCAACTTCTTCATAATAATCACGCAAAATTTGATTCACAAATTCGGTTCCATTATCTGTACGAATGCGTCGGACAGTAGTGTTGAGACGCACTTGAATCATCTTGAGAAATCTGATGATGAATTTAGGTGCCTCATTTTTTGCTTTAAGAAATTTCACCCATGTAAACCGAGAGTAATCATCGACAATGACGAGGATGTACTTTTTGCCACTAAGACTTTCAACACGCATTGGCCCACAAAGATCCATATGCAACAGATAAAGTTTCTCTTGGTTGGTGTCTTCAGTCTTGGGTTTGTAAGACTTCTTAGTGCTTTTCCCCATTGTACACGCGGAACACAAATGATCCTTGTGAAATGATAGTTTAGGAAGACCACGAACAAGTTCGTTTTTCGCCAAGTGATTAATAGCGTCAAAGTTAAGATGAGATAACCGTCGATGCCATAACCAAGACTTAGTCTTCGATGCTTTGGAGAGAAGACATACGGGAGAAGCGGCCATCATGTCTTGTAGAGACAAAGTATACAAATTATTCCCTCGAGTACCTTTCAATAAATCAACCCCTTCCAAATTACGAATGAAGCAGGTATGCTCTCGAAAAGCAACTTCTAGGTTTGCATCACAAAATTGTCCCACAGAAAATAAGTTGTGACCGAGACCTTCCACGTAATACACTCTTGAAATTATAACATTCCCAATATGATATTCACCATAACCCATTATCTTTGCAATATGATCATTACCAAATCGAACCGTACCAAGAAACTTGCTGACGAAATTTCTGAGCTGAGAGCGATCTCCGGTCATATGCTTGGAGCAACCAGAGTCCAAATACCAGAGAACAATTTGGACCACCTGTTTTCAATCACAACAGTAGACAATGCATTGGAAACTATTGGTTCCGGAGTGTTAGCAGATACAGATATGTTATTATCAGAATTGCTAACATTTTTGTTATCCTTAGATTTCCTGCATTTTCTAATGTGAGTTTTAGCATTTACAGGTTTTACTGTTCCAATTTTCTTAGGTTTTGGATTATTCGTGGGCACTACAGTGGGAGTAGACCTATTTAAAGGGCACTTGGTTCCTACAGTAGTGTCGGTGTTCCTAGTTAAAGGACACGCTTGTGTCTTGGTAGCCTTGGTACTCCTAGTTAAAGGGCACGCTTTCTTCGCTGTAGTGGGAGTGATCCTAGTCAAAGGGCACATATTTCCTACTATAGTGAAAGTCCTACCAGTGGGGCGCCACATCCAACCAACTTGGGTTAACACTTTCCCAGTCGGTTTCCATTCTAATCCATTTTTCCGGGCCTGCATCTCATTCACATGGTCAATAAGGCAAGAATCATGACGACTAGAAAACATACATTCATTGCAATTCCAACATTTTAAATTAGAATTCACAGTAGGCTTAGAACGCTGCACAACCGCAGAGCCTTTAGGTTTAGCTACATGATTCTTCTTATTCAAAACAGAAATAACATTCCTAGGATGGGCTTCTACTTTCTTCTTCACTTGACTACTAGATGGGGGCAAGATCCTATCATTCTTCTTGTTTCTTTTAAGCTTAGATCTTTGAGCCTTAGTAGTGGTGCTTACTCCTGTAGAAGGCAACACGGGAATATTAGAAGCTGGTTTTGATTCCGCCTTATCTTTATTGACCAAAGTTTGAGATGGTTTAGTCCTAGGGCCCTTGTTAAGTGGTGTGACGGCAATAAGGGTTCTTTTGATTGCACTAGAGGACGATGCTGAGATAGTGGCTGCGTTATCCACAACATTCTTACCTTTTAGAGTTCGAAGTGTTTCCTTTAACTCAGCCAAGACCAGATTCTTATCACAAATTTGTTCCCTCAAATCAGATATTTCCACCGACTTTCGATTCAATTGTTCAATCAATGATTGATTCTGTGCAGTGGTATGAGCACATGCTGGTTGTACTAAATCGAAAAGTCGTGTATTTTTCTGTTTTAAGTTATCAACTTTGGACAATATCTTGGAAACTCGATTATCTAGATCAAGTTTAAAATTCTCAGCGGCCTCAAGTACGTTCACACAGTTAAGCTCCTTAGATTTCTCTATTTCTATCGGCAAAGAGTTAGCAACTTTGTCACTTGGCTGACGCTGTTTTGATTGTAAATTCAATCGAAAATTCTTTTCAAAATTTGCATCATCGATATTAACACCTTCGAATGACGTTTCAAAGATTTCTTGAATAAATTGTTGCTTGCATTCAAGCGAAATACAATGTGTTTGAATCTCATCAAAACGTTTTGAAAGCGAAGAATATGAATCTTGAAGCTTTAAAAATTCAGCGTCAGATTCGTGACAAGTACTATCTACCACAGTATCCACAGATTCAACATTATGCACAATAGAATCATTATCAACACTTGTATTCACACAGACAGAAACTATATCATGAGACATCACTTGCTTCAGAAGCAGATCATTTTGGCGTGAAACCCGTTCTATTTCAAGTAAACTGTTTTCGTAAGCATCATCCATTTCATTGAAAACACGTCTAACTTCGTCTAATTCCAAAGATAAATCTTGATCAAGATTACTCAGACAAGCCTTAACATTCTTTACAAACGGAACAATTTCATCTCGAAACGCAGCTCTAGTGTGCTCAAAGTTCCATTCACCTTCCGTTATGGCTGTGGCCGTCGTACGTTCCACAATGACCTTGTCAAAATCGGCTAAGTGTTGGTGAACCGCATTTAAGTTAACGGACGCCTTACTTACCGGTGGAATTAACTTCGTTAAATCCTTTTTGACGAGTGTAGGAGACGTACTAGGAAGGTTTTCATTTGACAAACTTTGGGGCACAAGAACTGTTAATTCTGCTAATTCCTTTTGTAAGCGAATGCGTGTCTTTTTCGAAAATTGATCCTTGTTATGTTGATCATAATCAATTGTATGGAATTTTGAAAGCATTTTAGAATGAGTTTCATCCGCAAGTGATTGTGTCTCCTCAGAACTACGAACATAAGGTGCTTCTTTCGATTTGCCAATTATGGTCAGATCATAAAGACCGGGAATATATTCCTGAGCTTGTTTTGCATAACCGGGATTAGGTGGTAAATCTTGAAGACGCTTAAGTTCAAATTCTTTAAATGATTTAGTCAAAAGATGAACCTTTTCTGTGGAAGCGTATTGTTTTAAAAGCTGTTGTTCCTTGAATTTAAGAAGTTTGGTAGCATTAATTTCTGATTCAACCTTTTTAGACTCGAGAGTTTCGAAATCCATTTTAAGTTTCTGAAAATCATTGACAACCGACTCCTTTTCTTTTAATTCATTGGAAAGATTAGCTTTTAATGATTCTATTTCTTTCAAGTGTTCAATCTTTTCAAAACGAAATTGGTCAAATTCAGAACATGTTATTTTCTCTTCTTGAGGGACCATTTCAAAAGTTTTGACCTTTTCTTTATGCAACGCAAGCTCAGCAGTTAGGGTGGAATTGGTATCTACGGATTGTCTGAGGGCCATATGCATTTGATCAATAATATGTTTAGGCACCATGACCAAATCATGTTGAGCATAAGATTCCATACCCGTCGTAGCATTTGGTTGAGGTTCACTCAAATGTGTTGGATTGGGTACCACATCATTTGAGTTACTAGTCCCCGAATGCTGTTCGAGGTTGTCATTTTCATGCCCAACTTGATGTTGGTTATCATCATCATTATTAGATGTGGTTGGTACCTCACTGATGACATCAGAACCGTAGTGAGAGAGATTAGCAACAAGAGCAGCTTGGGCAGAGTGAATGTCATCACAATCCGAATCGTATGCATCAAGATCGTCCGCTTGATAAGCTGCATTAGAAGTGGAAACGACTGCAATGCCTTCAGTATCTGCTGCCCCTGGGTCTGCCAGAAATGCCAACTCCTCTGAATCCAAAATCTTCCCCTTAGACTGAGCATCAACCAAATACATCTTCTCACGAAACCATGCATCATCCCTTCTCCTTTTCGGCTGAGTGCATTCCCTAGCCATATGACCTTGTCCTCGGCAATTGTAGCAAGTCACAACCTTCTTAGGACCAATAGGACTCCCATTTCCACTAGCTTGAGAATTCACAGCTTGATTGTTCCCAGTCCTTGTAGGAGGTCCATATGAATTTTGCCTTCCCTGAATAGGTTGCACCGTCACTTGACCATCTTGAACAGTGGCTTGTTGTCGAGGATTTGATGAGGTGCAGAGCTGATTGTTTGTTGGTGGAAATCCTCTAGTAGCAACAAGTTTTGACAAGTAAGCAGTGAGATGGTTTAGAACATCAGCTGGCGTATCATTTGGAGTAAAGACCGGTGCTTGGATTGGTGGAAGTTCATTAGAGTAAAAAGCCTGTGCTGGTTGTGCTTCTATTGGAAAATATCCTTGCTGAGGAGTATAGCCCAATGGAGAAGTGTTGGCTTGTGATGTTGATGTTTGATATGGTGGTTGCTGTTGAAAAGATTGTTGATGAACACTTTGTTGATATTCTTGCTGTGGCATCATTGATGGTTGATAAGATGGTTGCTGTGGTTGCTGATAGATGTGTGGTGGTGGCTGCTGCAAGTATGATGGTTGTTGATAAGTATAAGCCATGTTTTGTTGAGAAGCATACATTGCAAGTGGATCATGAACTTGAGGTGTAGACAACCGAGCCTCGATCACATGGCATTCGTGTTGTTGAAGAAAAGCTTGGAGTTGATCCACATTGGTGTTATGCAAGTCCTTAGCCAATTTAACATCCGTCACGTATTTTTTCCATTCTGGAGGAAGAGTGTTCAAATACTTGGTGTTCAATTGAAAGGTAGGAATTGCCATGCCATAAATATTTAGCTCATTCAACAATAGGGTAAATCTCAGATAGTAATCATTGAGAGTCTCCCCTGGCACATAGGCAAACTTATCAAAAGTATCATAAAGCTTACACTCTCGTTCTTGTTTGGTTAACGAGGTGCCTTGCATTAGAACCCGAATTCTATCCCATAACTCTTTGGCAACTTTATGTTTGCTGACGAGTTTGTAGACATCTGGAGGAAGGGCTTGGAGAATGATGTTTGTAGCATACTTATCACATTTATCTTGAATCTTCATATCTCCAGTCAACTCACCCGTTGTGCGAGGACGAGTGGTCGTGCCTTCCGTCACAGTACCATAATCTAATGGTCCATTGAGCACCGATGCCCAAATTAGATGTCCATTCTCCTTGTTCAACATATAAAGTTCCATTCGGGAAGCCCATTCCTCATACATAGTCTTCACCAACATTGGTGGACGATTATCCGTACCCGAGAGGATGGACTTATCCGTAAGAGATGTATACTCCATTTCAATAAGTTAAGATTTACAAAGTTGATCGATCAATGAAATAAGGTTAAGTATTTGTGTGTTGTTGTGAGTTAAAACCGAGAAACAATGTTAAAATCCCTTAAAATATGTTCTCGATAAACCAAAAATTCCAAGTCAAAATTACACACGATTTTTATGGAAAAAATTGTGATTATCGGAATGCCAGATCGGAATGTCAGATCGTAATACTTGATCGGAATGCCAGATCGTAAAACCAGATCGGAATGTCAGATCGTAACACCAGATCGGAATGTCAGATCGTAATACCAGATCGGAATATAGCCCTGTCGAAATGTTGTTGGTATCGGAATGTTCAGATCGCAAAGACCTATCGGAATGTTCAGATCGCAAAGTGGCTGACAAAATTCGAGCAGAGTAACGACTTAAAATACTTCCTTATACCCGTCGGAATCTCAGATCGCAATAGCTATCGGAATGATTCAGATCGGAATAAGTAATAAAACCCACGATCGCAAAGTAGAAACCAATCCCTTTCCGATGGACGGTTATTGCGATGGAAGCCCAAGTACAATTGTACTTTCCGATGGATGCTTCTGCTGAAATTTCGGAATGAAGAACACCCAACTTTTTTGCACTTTTGATCCAAGAAAGATGATGTTTAAACGAAAACCAAGATACCAAGAACAGTTAACACGAATCCCTATGTTATACTACTTTAAACTCCGATCCAACACCAAAAATTTTTTTGAAGATTCGGCCAAAAACAAACCACAATCTACGAAATGTTTAGAACACAATACTCAACACAAAAACAAACCTATATTTCATCCCAAGCTCTTGATACCATTTGTAGATTTGTAAATCTATGCTTATGTTTTTAGAGAGAGAAAGAGATAGAAAGATGGTGGATTTCACACTTCTAGAGAGAGAAAGTTAAGAACAACTATGTGTAAAATAATGAAAACCACACCCTCTCCATCAAAGGAGAGGATTTATATACCCAAGCCCTTGTCATGGGCTTGGGCTTACATTTGGCCGCCGGCCCATACATTTCATGGGCTCGGTTTTGGGCTTCGTTTAAGTAAATGCAAATGACTAAACTACGAGCTATTACATGAACTAATGTTGGAGTGACCGATCCTTCCTAATACGTAAAACGTATTTCCAACATAGACTATGAAGAGGTTTTTGCACCTATTGCAAGGATTAAAGCAATAAGGATTTTCCTAGCCTATGCTTCTTGCATGGGTTTCACTGTTTATCAAATAGATGTGAAGAGTGCTTTCTTATATGGTACAATTGAAGAGGAGGTGTATGTAATGCAACCTCCTGGTTTTGAAGATTCAGAGCATCCAGACAAAGTGTATAGAGTAAAGAAAGCAATGTATGGACTTCATCAAGCCCCAAGAGCATGGTATGGTATATTTTCTACCTATCTGGTGGAAAATGGGTTTAAAAGGGGCACCATAGACCAGACCTTATTTACCAAGAAGATTGGTAAGGATTTTCTACTTGTTCAGGTCTATGTAGATGATATTATCTTTGGTTCATCAAATCCAAAGATGAGTGAATAATTTTCCAAGCTCATGACAGACAAATTCAAGATGAGTGCAATGGAAGAGATGAACTTCTTTCTAGGTTTACAAGTCCAATAGAAAGAAGATGGTATCTTTATCTCTCAAGACAAGTATGTAGCAGAAATCTTGAAGAAGTTTGGTTTTTCTCCACATGAAAAACGGGCTAGCACACCCATGGATAGGGAACACCCTTGGGGAAAGACTGGAGATGGAAAAGAAGTAGATGTCAGGCATTATAGATCAATGATTGGGTCATTGATGTATCTTACAACTTCTAGACCTGACATCATGTTTGATGTGTGTGCATGTGCACACATCAAGTGACTCCCAAAGAGTGGCATCTTCATGCTGTCAAAAGAATTTTTAGGTACCTTAGGTGCTATCCTACCTTGGGATTATGGTATCCTAAAGATTCTCCATTAGAGCTTATTGGCTATTTAGATAGTGATTATGGAGGTGATAAGTTTGATAGAAAATCCACAACTGGTGGATGCCAATTTCTTGGGAGCAGATTGATATCTTGGCAATGCAAGAAACAAACAGTGGTGGACAACTCTACAACTGAAGCAGAATAAGTTGTTGCAGCTGCTTGTTATGGACAAGTTCTATGGATACAAAACCAGCTGTTGGATTATGGGTATAATTTTATGCATACCAAGATATTTGTAGATAATAACAGTACATTATGCATTATTAATAATCCTGTACATCACTCTAAAACAAAACACATATAAATTAGACATCATTTTATAAGAGATTGTTTTGAAAAGGGTTTAATACATCCAGATAGGGTAGAGATAGAAGAAAATGTGGCTGATCTTTTAACCAAGCCTTTTGACGTTGGGAGGTTCCAGTACTTGGTAACAAGTATTGGAATGATCAATCTCACCTAAATGTGTTTTTGAACTCATTGTATAGTTCGTACAGGATGTGTACTATTATTTATCTTTGTACAAGATTAGGTTTTCCACTTTATTTCTCTAACGCTGACAAAGGTTATTTGAACGCTGACAAGTGTTCCAATACACGCTAACATCAATATGTTAGTTTTGTGGTTTTTGATCTAATCATGCAGGCACAGTGAGCATTGTACAAATGGATACAGAGTTGCTTATGGATTCTTGGAGCTTACAAGGAATGTATTAAAGCTTATGGATGATGGTTGGAATGTTTACATTCTCATCTTGACATAATTTTTTATTGCATACTTTTTATTTGGCAACTTTGTATATCATGGTTTAAGGGGAGGTTTAGGAAACCTTTAGGCTTTTGGGTATTCTTAGAATACTCTTATCACAATTCTAGATTGTGTCCACTGGTGAGTACGAGTTAGTTTTTTAAATCGTGAGGCAGTGTAGCATGCAAAGTTGATATACTATGCACGCTGCCAAGACTTTTTGTCCTAGAATTGGATTTGGTCGGTTAGGAGACTTAGGAACGTTTTTATTGGGCTTACCTGGGAAGTTACAAAAGGTTTATATTAGGTAACTTCACTGTTAAGACCTTTGGTTAGAAAGCGACACTTGAGGATAATTATGTCTATCTTGCTTAAGCAAGTGTGCATGATTAGACAGTGCTTGCCACCCTATAGTCATTTTCAGTCTAAGAGTAATCTTTACCAGGGTAAACTTCTTTGTTAAGGTCCTTTTTATTTTTAATTATTTTTCTTTTTGTCACTGACATATTTTGTTTCCAAACGCTGATAAGACCAATTTGAACGCTGACAAGCATATAGCGGTTAGACGCTGACATTTACTTTTTGACCGTTGAAAACCATTGGGTCCTACCCAGTTGTTATTTTTGATGAAAATATGGGCTGTAATTTTAGAGAGTTGGTAACTTTAATTAATGTATGAGATAAGTTATATATTTTTCAAGATTGTGATGATTACTTTTTGAATATAACCGCCTCATTTTTTAACCAATAGTATCTCTTTACCTCTCCTATAAATACGCCCATTTTCTTTCAAACAGGGTAACTTCTATTCTTGTCTAACTAAAATCTCTCAAACCTTCATATATTCATATTTTCATCTCACAGTTTTCTATCATCAATCTTCATGGCACCAAAGTTTAAACATGCTCAATTAGAATTGGGGTTCAGAAGCCAACACAACATGGTGGCTTACTTGGAAGCTGGTAATACTCTGTTTCCCCAATACACTAAGATGATTGGGTATTTGAATGTGTCTCCATTAAGGTATGCACTTTCACATACTCCTCTTGTCCTTATGACACACATTAAACAGTTTTGGAACACTGTTAGTCCCTCAACAGTTAATGGAGTGATTACATTGACTGCTACTGTTCATAGGGTTCCATGGGTGGTTACTGAAGCTTTTGTTTGCCAAGATTTGCATCTTAATGATGCTGATGGTATAACCACCCTTCCCCTCATAGAGCTAGAGCTAGGACTCCAAGATTTGGGTTATGATTTGCCCCCAGTGGGCCATTTAAATAAATACACCAAACAACAATTTCCCCCAGCTTGGAAGTTCTTAATACATGTCATCCTACAATGTTTGATTCCCAAATGCTCCTCACACAATGAAATCAACCGTTCAATTGGAAGTGTCATTGTGTGTCTTGCAACTAGGCAAAACTATAATTTTTCAAAAATGATTGTTGATGGCATGTGTCACAATAAGGGTAACAAGATGACTCTTGCTTATCTTAGGTTTTTACAATGGTTTTTGATATGCAAGGATACTCCAGTAGGGATCATGACAATTTTTATAAGATCCCTGTTCAAAAGAAAATGGTTTTTGGTAATATGAATACTCAACCATACAGAGACTTACCACTTACCGCAGCCATGCTTGCTGTCATTAAGGCAACAACAAACCCTCCACCTCAACCACAACCACAACCACAACATAAACCAAACCCATTACCAGAACACCCTCCATCACCCCAGCATATGGATCTTGACCCTCAACCATCTGACGCTGACACACACAATGTGGGCGCTGACACTTCCAATCCAAATGCTGACACCATTTTACCACACACCCAAACACCCCCTCACACCCAAACAGACCCTCAAACCACTTCCTCTTTTGAACAACCCGATTTTAGGTTGGAAAAATGCCAAAGGACTGCTGGAGTGTTCTCCTATAGTGGTCCTAGCCATGTAGCAGAGAGAACCACCACCACAAGTGTGGTTGGTGACATGGGTGGGGCTGGGACTATTGACTCTAGCTTAGATGTAGGTCAAGACAGTCCCTACATCCTTAAGACCCCATCCATGCCCGATGAATCTCTTTTAAGAGGTCAAATTCCCATCATAGAGGAGGGCATATTGGAACCTTATACTCTTTTGGAATTGATGGTGGTTTGCATTAGCTTGCAAAAGCAAAATGCAGACCTTGTACAAGTTGCCACAGGTCAGGGTCTTGAACTCAAGTAATTGAGGGAGAGGCTAGTTGTTTTGGAGGCTGCCAATGCTAGGAGAAGGCAGACAAGAGTCCTTCCGTCATGGGATGATTCTTACAAAGGGGAGGAGGATGCACCAACAGAGCCATTCAATTTGAGTGACAAAGGCTCACAAGAAGAAGAAGAAGGTGGTTCTTTTGGTAGTAAACAAGTGGAAATAGCTGAAGCTTTGACTAGCTTGAAGGAGAAGCCTGTTCTTGATGTTTCATTACTCACTCCAAAGAAGTTGTCATTTTTAGAGATGATGGAACAAGCTACAAAATCAGCCGCTGACATTCAGAGTTTGAGCACTGACAAGAGCAAAGCAAGCGCTAATAGACCCACATGTATGATTGGTGTATCCGAACCACTAGTTATCATTAGGGATGTAGCTACACAGGTGCCAACAACTACTTTACCAGCCATTGGAGCACAAGATAAGGGTAAAGGAATTTTGGAAGAAGTTGAGGTGCCAAAGAATGCAACCCAGGTACATTTTGATCATGTTTTGGCTGCTCAATTGCAAGAACAGGATTGGACTACCACATAGAAAGCTAAGGATGGTAGTGATAATGATGAGAGCTCAGATTATAGTGTGATGATTCTAGAAGAGCCAAAGAGATTGGAGTATGGGGAGGATGACTTAGCCAAGGAGAGGCTAAGAGAATTGAAGATGAAAGTAGACTTTGACATGCCAGAAGTAAGGGAAACGTATTTTGCATAGGAGTCTAAGATTGAAGAGAACCCATATATGTCTATAACTAGAAAAATTTGGGGTTTGTAGATATTGCTGAGAGTTCAGGAGGATTGTAAGGTAATTTTGAAGCACAAGGCTAGTAAGGTGCTTTCTAAACTCAAGCGGGATAGAAGGGAGTTGTACTTTATGTTACTTAGGTGTCATCAAGGTGGGTGGACCTATGATAGATTGAGGAGGCTCTCTTTTGAAGAATTGGAACATCATGCTTATCCAATTTGGGTAAGAATTTGTGAGGAGAATACTATGAGGCTTCTCTCAGCTGAAAGGAGAGAAGAGATTGAAGAGAATATGCAGATCCAGAGGGCTTCTATTGCACCAAGACAAGTGAAGAAGGGAGTTCCCATTGAATTCCCAGTTCTTGATCAATTGAATCCTAGTCAAGCAGTAATCAGAAAGAGCATTAAGCTTTCACCATTGGAAGCTTCATATGTTGTAGAGGTATTACCCTTGGATTTCAGAAACCCAATAGTTAACTATGAAGAAGATGCAAGTAGGTTCTGGATGATCACCAGATATGGAAAGAAGATACATACTTTTACTTCTTTGATCTCATTATTTGCAAGCCTGGATAGAGAAGACTTGGTAGATCTCTGGAACTTGATGAAGACCAAGTATGAGGCTGAAGCACCTACTTTAGTCAATGGAATAAAGATCTGGACATCCTTCAAAAGGATGATTCAACCAGATGAAGCAGATCCAATATGGTTGGTGTAAAACCCGCATGCTTTTACCATGAATAGTACCCTTAAGATCGTACGTACTAGATTAAAACGTTCCTATTATAGCATGATTATGATTACGTGTTAGGATTTTACGTATTACGTACGTGTTAGAACACGATAAGTATTTACTACGCACGAGCACGCAATAATTATTCGACAATAATTAATCACGAACATGCGATCATGAAATCATGAACGTAATTAAATCACGAGCTACTATTAATTACGTATATATATTTATTACGAGCGTAAATAAATATATTAGGTCACGGTAATTATTTAACGAGAACACATTAAACGCGAACACAAATAATCACGAACGAGTAATTAATCAACGAGACACGGAAAACGGTACGGGTACCCCATGTGGGGCCCCTACCCGCGACTACAATGGAATGATGGGCCAAGCCCATCTCAATTTTTACTAAGGAGGGTAAAAGGAAAAACCACTACTCATTTTTCACTTTTACAGAAGAATTTTACAAAACCTAAAAAGGCTCTTCCTTCTCCTTTTTTTTTTCTTTTGGCCGCCACCCATAAACACACCAAAGGAGGTGTTATTTGATCTTTGATCTTGGTTTTGGTGCTAGTGTTCGTGTTTGTTCATCGTTGTTTAGATCCACGTATTCGGTAATTCTTTTAACCCTTTTCTTTTGATTTAATCTTTTAAATAACTAAGAACATGATATGTTTTTTGAAAAAACCTAATTAAATCATAGATCTAACATGAAATTGGTTTTGGAATAAATAAAAAGGGATGTTTTAGGGGTGTTTGTTCTTGGCCGCCGCCTAAACCGAACCCGAGGGGGTCTCAGTTTGGCTATTCGACCACCACCGAGACCATATGGTCCCGGTTGGTTGGTGTGGGTCCCACGGCAGCAACAAGACAAGGGGAACCTCGATGTGGTTCGGGGTATGGTGTCGATTTCATGTCCGGTTGATGGTTCTTAGTCAAGATCCGGTTCACGGTGTATGTTAAGATTATTATTTTTATAATCTTATGTTAAAATTAAATTAATAAACATGACATGATTAATTTAATAACATGACTTAGGTTATTCTAATTATTAAAATCATGAAATTATTAACCTAAGTATTTTATATTTTTAGACTTATAAATTAATTAATTATTTAAAAACCATGGTTATAATTAATTAATTAACATGACTTAGGTTATATTATTAATAAATAATAATACATGTTTTAACCTAAGTATTTAACTTTATTTAATTAAAAACATGATATGCTTTAATTAAATATTTTAACCTATAGTTTATTTAATTACATGAAATAATTAATAAACTATACATTATATCTTATGACTTAGAAAATAATCATGAAAACACTTAGGCTTATATACTTAGCTTATTTAACCAGCTTATATCTAATTATGGAAACGTTCTATTTTTAGAAACTTATTTAAATAAGGCAGCAATCTATTTATGGAAACCTTCTATTTTTAGAAACTTATCTATTTTAAGCAATAATTATATTTTTGGAAACTTTCTATTTTTGGAAACTTTCTATTTTTGGTAACTTTCTATTTTTGGAAACTTTCTATTTTTGGAAACTTTCTATTTTAGGAAACCTGCTATTTTTGGAAAGTTACTTATTATTACATAGTAAGTATAATTATACATGAAATACCAGAAACACTTAATCAGAGTAAACATAATATAAGATAAACACAGTTTAAGGCTTAAAACAATAAAACAGGATAAGAACATATAAAATAAGCTAAGACATGACATAAAATCAGTTACGTATTAGTAAGCAGATACTTATTCATGTATGTATTTATGTAGCATTAGTGATACGGAAGTAGGATTCCTCTCAGTTCGTCTTCTTCGTTCACTGGACATAAGATACGGATTCCCGTCCTTTCACTATGGACATTCTTTCCTTATTAAGATTCCCCGTATGCAGCCAAATGTTTTCCCGTAGTATAAGTATGTGTTTAAATTGCTTATGTTTAATTTAGAATACCTATAGCCATATACATGCATGACCAGTTTCACCTAGTTATGGAGGTACCATAACCATAACATTAGAGGCACTGATGTTATGACCTCACCACGACGGAGTGATTGCTCGTGGCGTCCCTTCAGCTTTTGGCCATTTATATTATATTTATCATGTGGGGCGTATGGGTGAATCCTAGTTACATGTTTTCAGTCAGGATTTCATGGTGAATGTGGTGTGTGCCTTGTATCCTTCACAAGGAGCTGATCCCTCCTACCCAAAAACCAATATATTAAATTAGAGGCAACCCCTCTCATTTGCATGATGAGGTCACCCCTCCAAGTATTCATGCACGATGGATTTTTATGACCTATATTGGCTAATGGTAAAATATGATAAACAGTTTTTACAAGATAAACATAAGGCTTTTCAAACTATAAAACCAGTTTTATCAAGACTTAATCAGATTACTCGGGATTTAGTTTCTTCCGCTATTATATGTTATATGCTTATCCTATTCATGCTTTATTGTACATCCGTGCACTGAGCGTATTGCTCAGTCGTTTTCCTTTTCTATGTTCCCAAAACGGCAGGTACTCAGGGACGCTCGTAGACTTTAAGAGTATGTGCATATGGACTGGAAGCTTTCTAGCCTTTCTTTACTTTATGCATTTCTTTTCTTTTGATACACTTGCTATGGACATTGTTTAGTCCTTTCCTTTACTATACTATGTTTGTGTGTGATGAGCTTACTTTTGGACTACCGATGTTTGATTCCGGTATTTTCCTTTTATGGTCATGTAATGTTTAGACATTTTTCCTTGTATGCTTTGATGACACACCATAATTACATGTGACATTTCCATTATCAAAATGGGGTGTTACAATTATGGTATCGAGACAAGGCTTCGACCTGTAGGTTCTCAAATATGACCTGTGATTAGTGGGTAGTCACTACGGTCTTCCTAGAACTGACAGTTGTTTTCATGCATTCATCATTTTTAAGCATACATATATATGTCATTGTCGCAGATTTATGACTAAGTAATGGTTGGTACAGGACTGGTCCTATTTAGTCGCATGTGTTTTATAGAAACTTTTAAATTTGGGACCGACCCATAGGCGTCCCCTCGCCATATCTTTTGTTTTGGGTGAACTGACCATAGGCGTTCACTCTCGAGCATACAAAAGTTTTCATAAAACTACATCATGTATTCATACACAAAAATTTTCTTGCATAAAATTTTATCTTGAAATTTTGGTATAATTTTTTTTCATGTATAGATATTTTATGTTTTGATATGTTTAATCATATGTTTTATGTTATACTGTCATATGGTTCTCACACGCGAACAGGAACAACTCAATGCTGCAATTCAAGCTGCTATGCAAGCTTTGCTTCCTCAACTGAGGAACGACATCAGGGCTGAAGTTCAAGCTGCCAACAATCAGCAGCATAATCAGGCACCTCCTCCTCCTCCTCCAGTGACATTAGCAGTATGGCTGGAGAGATTCAACAAGCTCCGTCCTCGAGCTTTTGAGAAGACAGATAGCCCCAGTGATGCTGAAAGTTGGTTGGCTCATATCGAGAAGATTTTCAATGCTATGGGTTGTCACCCCGCATACAAGGTAAGGTTGGCATGCTATCGGTTCGAAGGCGATGTGCTAAATTGATGGTTAGCGTTGATGTAGTCTGAGGGTGGTGACGAGTGGGTTGCTGGTTTGACTTGGGCTCAGTTCAAGGACAAGGTGATGGAGCAGTTCTTTCCCAAGGCTAAGCAGGACAAGCTCAAGAGAGAGTACCATGGGATCCGACAGAGAGCTGGGGAGAATAGCAACGAGTTTATGCAGCGCTTTCTTCGCTTAGCTGGTTTCCATGGTGCAACTGCAGGTACTCCTGAAGAGCAGGCACACCACTTTAGGTGGTCTCTTCGCACATCGGTCGCGAACAATCTGGTGTGTGCTACGTTCAACACTGTAGCACAAGTGGCCGATGCAGCACGTAAGCTGGAGATGCTGCAGGAGAGAGATGAGTTCGGGGAAGCTGAGAGACCCGAAAAGAGGTAAAACATTCGTATTCAAGCGGTGATCAATCCGTATACTTTCCATATATGTCAATTATTCATCTCTTTAAATGTATCTTCCAGGCAGAAAACTGGGGACCGGTCTCAGCCGGCTACTCAGCAGCAGCCTCATCAGCCCAAGGGAAACAGTCAAACTAACGACCGTTCTGCTACGGATAGGCGTGGCGGTAATGATAATTACCGTAACAACGCCGGACACTCCAACAGCAGCAGGTCCTAATACTTACGCATTTCATTATGATTTCATGTTATAACTCATATTTTGACACTTTAGCAAAACTTCTACCAGGAACCATGGAAACGGTAGGGACCAGAACCAGAGAGGTTCACAGCCTAGCCGTCCAGCTATCACTGGTATTTAGTCTTACGATTTTCCGCATTATCCTTTGTACCATATTATCATGTCTTATGTAAAATGTTTTATCAGGTTCCCAGCCAGCCAGAGCACCTGCTGGAGGATTTACTCATCTTCTTTGCTCTACCTGCCATCGTAGGCACCCAGAGCCATGTCGCCGTAACACTGACGCAAGCTTCAAGTGTGGTCTTCCTGGCCATATCATGAAGGATTGCCGTAAGGGCGAGATGGAGGGTACATCGGGACATGCTGATTCCAAGCCGCCTCCTACTACCGGGCGTGTCTACACGACATCTCGAGACCAGGCCAACAAGTCTACAGGTACCATCACTGGAATCTTGTATATGTATGGTTAAGCTGCATGTGTTCTTTTCGATACGGGTGCTACTCACTCGGTTATTTCTACTGCTTATGCTAAGAACATTAGGATGCTCCCCATGCCACTAGAAAATAGGCTTACTATTTCCACGCCTTTGAGGGACTTTGTATTAATCACCCATGTATACAAGAGTCTTCCCCTAGAATTTGACGATAAGGTTCGACCTGTTGACGCACTTCCGCTGAACATGAATGACTTCGACATGATTTTGGGCATGGATTGGCTATCCAAGCATCATGCTACCATAGACTGCCATTCATATCGAGTTATCTTCGGTGATGTTAATGCACCAGAGTACATTCATAACGGGTTCATACCCGGGCGGTCTGTACAAGTCATATCTACCCTGCAAGCGCGTGCACTACTATCACATGGCTGCGAGGGTTATCTAGCTACGGTTCACGACATGGATGCTGAATCCCCATCAATTCAGGATCAACTAGTGTCGGAATTCCAAGATGTTTTTCCAGCAGAACTTCCGGGTATACCACCTGCACGAGAAGTGGAATTCAGTATCGAGCTTATTCCAGGAGCTGAACAAATCTCCAAGGCTCCTTATCGCATGGCTCCCATAGAGCTGAAGGAGCTGAAGGATTAACTGCAAGAACTTCTTGAACGAGGTTTCATTCGACCGAGTCATCTCCATAGGGCACACCGGTCTTGTTCGTTAAGAAGAAGGACGACAATATGCGTCTTTGCATAGACTATCGCGAGCTCAACAAGATTACTATCCGGAATAGATATCCACTGCCACGTATTGACGATCTGTTTGACCAACTCCAAGGGGCCAAACACTTCTCCAAGATTGATCTTAGGTCAGGCTATCATCAGCTACCGGTCAAGGAGCAGGACATCGCTAAGACTGCTTTTCGTACCCGCTAATAACTCGGTTTTACTCAGGTTAAAAATATCGTTGTACCAATCTCTTCGAATTGAAAAAGGAGTTTAATGTGCGACTAAGTCGTTCTTTGGTGGAACAAATAGTTGTGTCGTTGTAGTATATTAAAATGTACAAGGCAATGTAAGTAAATCTAAAATCTAACTTAAAATAAATGACGGGAATTTAAAGCAAGACTAAAAGTAAATGGCACTTAATTTAAACTTTGAAAAGTAAATTAATTAAATGACTTAAAATAAAGTGAGACGAAAATTAAATTTAACAAAGTAATAAAATGAAAACTTAAAAATCAATCAATTAAAAAGGAGGGAAAAACAAAATTAGAAATAAAGCAAAAACAAAACAAGGAAATGAATCCGATCGTACTGCGATCGCAACCAATGAAGTGGTTGGATCGCACTCGGATCGTAGCTTGATCGCAGTCTAGATCACACTTGGTGATCATACCCCACGATCGCACTTCAATGCGATGGTAACAAAAGGTGGTGGTCGTACTCTATAGATCGTACTCCACGATCGTAGTGACTGGATCGCACTCCACCACGATCGCAAGAAAGTGGATCGCAGTGGGTGATCTTGACCAAGAGATCGCAACACGGATCGTACTCTATGATCTTACCCACGATCACAGTGAGTGATCGTGGTGGGGATTATGGAGTATGATCGTATTGTGATCCTAGTCCTTGATCGCAACAATGGATCGCAAGTAGAAACCCTTAAGGTTTATGCGATCGCACTTGTTGGATCGTACTGGGGTTATAAGCAGTTACGATGGAAAGATTAAAAGCAGAATAAGCAAACTAAATAAGCACAAAGACAAATAAGCAAGTGTCTAAGTAACACTTTTGATTATAAACTAATAACAAAACTTAATTTAAAACGATATTAAGAAAAATAAAACAAGCTTAAATTCAAAAACTTTTCAAAACACAAAATAAGGAAACTAAATAAGCAAACTTTTGAAAGGATGAAACTTTTTAGAAAACTAAGAAAATCAAATAGGCTAATTATGAAACAAACCAATAAGATTGTCAAACTTATAGCTTATCTCATACAAAGACTTAGATGAAAGTAAAAAGATAAACTTTTTAGTAAAATAAGCAAAGGGATTAAGCAAAAGCTAGCTTAATCCGAAATTAAGCTGAACCAACAAGAAGAAAAGTAGAAGGAGAATGATAAAAGTAAACTTGATCAAATGTAAATAAAGATTAAAGCAACAAAATTAAAAACACTTACTTGGAATTAAAGGATAATTAAGGTGCAAAACATGTATTTAAATTTGACATGAAAAGTAAATGACATGAAATTAAAATGTTGAAAACTAATTGTCACCTTAGCCAACAAGAACTAATGAAATGAATATGAAGGCTATTTATAGGAGATTAGAAAGATGGTTAGAGGAAGCTTCCTCCCCTCCTTCCTTTCTTCTTAATTGCACCATTAAGTCCTTCCCTTTTTAATCTTTTGTTAATCTTGGACTTTAATGACTTATGGCTCGGGAATTCTTTAAACTCGTCTTTTAATTCTTCAATAAATAAGACTCGAGTTCTTCGGCTTTTGGTAAACTTCCGTCTTTTGACTTTTTCTTCGATAAATCTTCAGAATTGGTCTTGGACTTCCGTTCTTTTCGCACTCTTGACTTCTTGACTTCATCTTTCATCTTTTTCTTCAATAAAAGCCCGTAAATGCCGTGTTTTCTCCACTTTTCACAATTTCGTCCTAAATCACAACAAAAACACAAACCACGCATAATTCCGACATAAAAGACATAAAATACACGTTTTGGCTCGGTTATTATTGTAATTAAGTGGTAAAAAGGATGGGTGTTTACACACTTATCAAATCCCCTACACTTGACCATTGCAATGTCCTCATGCAATGCATTAGTTACAAAGCACGTTTACATTTTTCATCATAATCAATCTACATTGGCCTTTATTAAAGAGATGGAAAATTATAAACATTTAAAGTAAAGAAATCAAAAACATACCTTGGGTTTTGGAAATGTCATGAATAATCATCATCCTCAAGTTTTCACTTTCTCCAAACCAAGCTTAAAAACGAGATCATTGTTATTATAATTTAGCAAACTAACACGAACTCATGTGGGCCAATTACTCACTTAGACTCCCTTATTCCTAGGGGTATCTCTTATATTTTATTGTTGTCTTGAATGATCACGAGGATGCATTGTTTGACTTATTTCGATAGTTATTTAGTCCGAAAACAAAGTGAACGATTTAATCAATAGTTAGCTAAAGGACAAAATCTTTTAAAACTGCTTCTCGGGACCTCATAAAGTTCATATCTTGGCATAACTCGCTTCGCGATTTGAGACCTTTCTCGGACCGATATTTGGCAGCGACTTCATACTTCAAACCTTGAGAGACGTTCCTGAAATTATGGTCTTCTCTTCATAATGGAATTTCTTCACTTGAAGTTTTGAGAGATTTATACTTGGACCACGACTTCTCATTTTTCTCCAATCTTTATTTTGGACTTTGATATACAACGATCCGCCTCCTTTTATGACTTGGATCTATTTATCCTCATACCTTGTTAGGGTCTTTTCGGATACACTTCTCCATGACTTTTGGGGAGTTTTTGCTTTTCGTTGTGTGTCTCGATCCTTCATATTGATTTTTGTTAAATGATTCTTCACATCACTTTGGATCTTTAGCAACAAAATATAGCCCTCATGCCTTGTTAGGGCCTTTTCGGACTCGCCAATCTTCGCATCCCCGCTTCAATAAGTTATGCCTTGGCTATGAACTCTAATCCATACCGAGCAACTTTTAAACGATCTTGGGCTAGAAGCTAAGTAACTTTTCAAATCATATAACCTTATTTATTGCAGATAAATTTATTTGCAAGCGATGGGAGAATAGGCTTATAATTAACTCACATAAATTCACGAAAGAATACCGAACTTATAATTGGCGCTATCATCTCTCGTTCTCCACAGTTTAAAATCTCAAGTAATGAGACTCGTGGATGCTTAGCCTATTAAATCAAAAGTTTTGGGTTTTCGAGTCGCCTATAGGATCTTGCAAATTCTTAGACTTTTTGAAGTTTAGAAATCGCATTTTAAAGTTCCCTTGATAAACGACTCTCTAGGATCAATTATAGGAACTTGCGAAAAGTTCTTGTTCTTAACCCGTGAGAGTTAAGACTTTCGCGTTTTATAGCTCTCTATATAAAAGCCTAGCAAAACTTGACTTAAACACGTTAAGGATACTAGCTAGAGTAACTTAGATAAGTAAACTCGGGTTGAGTCAAAAGATTAACAACGTTTAAAAATTAAAACCACTTTATGAAAGATTTATTCTAACAAAGAAAGAAAATAACTATACAAAGGGAAGAACTAATAGGCCAAAATAGATCAAAAATTTTGAAAAATGTTGAAAAACTGATTTTCCGGTTAAAATGAGGGAAAATACAAGGAAAAGGCCACTTAACTTCGATAGAAGTCCCCCTACACTTAACATAAACATTGTCCTCAATGTTTAAGCATGTGGGGGTAAACTCCCCTACACTTAAGACATTGTGCACTTTGTTTAAATCTCGCTAAGGAAAAGACAACTAAAGAGATTCCTATTTTAATATTAAGAAATATAAAATAGTGAATCGAAAAGAGTTTAGGATAGAACCGGGAAGAAGTGAACACGGAATCACGGGTCGTCAAGAATCATCAAGAGTGGATCATTGAAGCTCGAATCCCTGATTAAGAGAGGAGAGGAAATAGCAAACCAACGGGTCTCCCCTACACTTAGGATAAAGAAAGCGAAAAGATAGATACATGGGTTGCCTCCCAAGAAGCGCTTGATTTTTGATTACCGAGTCGTGAGCCTGACTCGACCTTGATCATCATAGGAAGAAGCATGAAACATATCCACCAGGATCAAAGACATAGTTTTCGTCCATCATATAGTACAAGCTTAAGGCGAACAAGGCAAGCCAAAGAAGAGTAGGCAAGGTTCCCTTAAGCAGCGATGGAGCATGGTGGAAGCAAGTATGGTGAGGTGCAAGCATGTCTTCAATATTTCCAAAGATTTTTCCTTTTATTTCATCAGGTGGATACTGAGATGGCTGCAGAATATCAATACCGGGGCCGGACACCTTTTCCTTTAAGGGAAAATAGCACTCAGGCTCAGCAGAATGGGAAGAAGATCCGTGAAGAAGCACAACCTCGTCCTCAGAAGGGGGACAAAGAGGTGTTAACTCATACGTGCTGCGGATATTGGTGTCGACCAATTTCTTCTCCTTTGAAAGAATGTTCTTCAAATCCAAAGTAGGATCAAGACGATAATCTTCAAAATCATAAGGAGGAGCATCACTCTCATGAGGGAAGTAAGTGTTGAGAAACATAGAGAAGTCTTCCTCAAATGAGTAATCGTCCAAAGTAGGATCGAGTGATGGCGGAGGATCTTCAGTATGTGAAGAATCGCTCGAAAGAGTATCGGCCTCATCGAAATCATCATACGTGGGCAAGTCGGGATACCCGGAAGTACAATCATCAAAATCATCCGAATCTGAGCTAGAATCATCATCATAAGCATCAAAGACCGGTGGAGAATTATAAATGGGAGAAGCGTCCAAATTGGATAGAGAATCATCCACATCATCTTGAAAAAGTGGATTATCGATGCAAGAGTCGAATAGAGGATTGTTGTAGACGACAAAATCATCGAGCACGTTAATCATATTCACTGATTCTCGTCCATAGGATTTGCTTGTAAGCTTCCCCATTTTGAAAACTTGTGCATAGTCCCCGATTCTTAAGATTAACTTGCCTTCGGCAACATCAACTAAAGCTCGTCCGGTTCTCAAGAATGGCCGACCAAGTATTAAAGGAATACGAGGGTCCATTTCATAATCAACAACGACAAAATCGACCGGGAAAGTAAATGTGCCAACTTTAATGAACACGTCTTCGGCTATACCGACGGGGTAAGCGAGAGTGCGGTTTGCAAGTTCAAGAGTCATCTTCGTTGGAGTGAGGTCAGGAAATGATAGTGTTTTCCAAACACTCAAAGGCATAAGATTAATACTGGCCCCGAGATCAGCAAGGGCAGTAAATTCTTCAGTTTTGTTAAAAACGCAAGGCAACACAAAACGACCGGGATCTCCAAGCTTTTTTGGAAGTTCTTTAAGAATAACTGCAGAGCAGTTTTCATTTAAGCGCGTGTTGGCGAGCTCAATCGGCTTCTCCTTCTTGTTAAGCAATTCCTTAAATGCTTTAACAAATTTGGGCATATGGACAAGTGCTTCAAGAAAGCTAATGTTGAAGTTCATTTGAGAGATCATCTTCACATAGCGTGACACTTCAGAGTCATCCTTGGTTAGCATTTTGGTCTTGCCTAAGCGAGAAGGATAAGGGATATTGGGTTTGGGTGGTGAAGGATAAGCAAATTTCTATCCCCTTGTGGTCGAGCTTGGTAATTTTCCGGTGAATAATTACCATAAGCTGCATACACATTTTCCGGATTTCCTTGTGTAGAAGGACAATCGGTGTATGAGTGAGGACCACCGCATGTTTCACAAGAAGGTGCAACCGCTTTAACTTGTTGTTATTGTTGGTTTGAAGCGAGAAGCGTGATACTTTTGCTCATTTCAGTCATCATGCGGGTGAGTTCGGTCATATCAGGGTTTGCTGAGGTGGAGGAAACACTGACTCTCGGGTTGTTCCTTGAAGAAGCGGAGGAATCCCAGTTTTTGTGGTGAGTAGTCATCTTCTCAATTAGCTCTCTACACTCCTCGGGTCTCCTTTTCATGAATGTGCCACCGGCGGCTGCATTAATCGTATCACGATCACGAAAAGTCAATCCGTTGTAGAAAGTATCAATTAAGGTCACAGGGAGCATGTTGTGGTTTGGACAATGATCAATCAAGACATTATATCTTTCCCAAGCATCAAAAAGAGATTCATCAGGGTGTTGTATGAAACCGCTGATTTGATTGCGAAGGCTTGTGACCATGGATGGTGGAAAGTAGCGCGATAAAAAGCGTTGAGTCATGTCATCCCAAGTGTGAATAGAATTATTCGGGAGACGATCAAACCATTTCTCGGCATGATGTGATAAAGTATGTGGGAAGAGTTGTAGGCGAAGAACATCCATTGTGGCGCAAGGCAACTTCATGCTTTGGGTGATTGTAATGAACTTGTCGAGGTGTTTGTTGGCATCATCATCAGGCAATCCACGGAATGGGTTAGTTTGCACTTGCTGAATCATGTGGTGCTTCAACGAAAACTCAGGAGCGTTGATTTGCATCGGCGCAATCGGTCCTCCTCGTCCAAACATGGTAGGTTGACAAAGCTCCTCCATGGTCCGAAGATCAGGCTGTGGAAGAACATTGTTGTTGTTATTATTAAGGTGCGGTGGATTATTATTGTTAACACCTGACATACTTAAATCTTCTTGAGTCTCGGGCTCTTGATAATTAGAAGACCTAGTACGCATACACCTTAAAATGCAAAAGAAAAAGAAACCAAACACAAAGACAATATATATACACAATAAAAATAAAATCTTTTTGGATTTTTGAAATTTTTAATTTTTATGGTTTTTGGAAATTTTTATGCAAGAAAAGTAACGCTCACAAGTGAACGGATCCCAAAAAGCAACGCGTCTCTCAAAGAAAACCGTTAATCTTTACGAAAAGAGCCGGCAGCGGCGCCATTTAATAACTCGGTTTTACTCAGGTTAAAAAGATCGTTGTACCAATCTCTTCGAATTGAAAAAGGAGTTTAATGTGCGACTGAGTCGTTCTTTGGTGGAACAAATAGTTGTGTCGTTGTAGTATATTAAAATGTACAAGGCAATGTAAGTAAATCTAAAATCTAACTTAAAATAAATGACGGGAATTTAAAGCAAGACTAAAAGTAAATGGCACTTAATTTAAACTTTGAAAAGTAAATTAATTAAATGACTTAAAATAAAGTGAGACGAAAATTAAATTTAACAAAGTAATAAAATGAAAACTTAAAAATCAATCAATTAAAAAGGAGGGAAAAACAAAATTTGAAATAAAGCAAAAAAAAACAAGGAAATGAATCCGATCGTACTGCGATCGCAACCAATGAAGTGGTTGGATCGCACTCGGATCGTAGCTTGATCGCAGTCTAGATCACACTTGGTGATCGTACCCCAGGATCGCACTTCAATGCGATGGTAACAAAAGGTGGTGGTCGTACTCTATAGATCGTACTCCACGATCGTAGTGACTGGATCGCATTCCACCACGATCGCAACAAAGTGGATCGCAGTGGGTGATCTTGACCAAGCGATCGCAACACGGATCATACTCTATGATCTTACCCACGATCGCAGTGAGTGATCGTGGTGGGGATTATGGAGTATGATCGTATTGTGATCCTAGTCCTTCATCGCAACAATAGATCGCAAGTAGAAACCCTTAAGGTTTATGCGATCGCACTTGTTGGATCGTACTGGGGTTATAAGCAGCTACGATGGAAAGATTAAAAGCAGAATAAGCAAACTAAATAAGCACAAAGACAAATAAGCAAGTGCCAAAGTAACACTTTTGATTATAAACTAATAACAAAACTTAATTTAAAACGAGATTAAGAAAAATAAAACAAGCTTAAATTCAAAAACTTTTCAAAACACAAAATAAGGAAACTAAATAAGCAAACTTTTGAAAGGATGAAACTTTTTAGAAAACTAAGAAAATCAAATAGGCTAAGTATGAAACAAACCAATAAGATTGTCAAACTTATAGCTTATCTCATACAAAGACTTAGATGAAAGTAAAAAGATAATTTTTTTAGTAAAATAAGCAAAGGGATTAAGCAAAAGCTAGCTTAATCCGAAATTAAATCGAACCAACAAGAAGAAAAGTAGAAGGAGAATGATAAAAGTAAACTTGATCAAATGTAAATAAAGATTTAAGCAACAAAATTAAAAACACTTACTTGGAATTTAAGGATAATTAAGGTGCAAAACATGTATTTAAATTTGACATGAAAAGTAAATGACAGGAAATTAAAATGTGGAAGACTAATTGTCACCTTAGCCAACAAAAACTAATGAAATGAATATGAAGGCTATTTATAGGAGATTAGAGAGATGGTTAGAGGAAGCTTCCTCCCCTCCTTCCTTTCTTTTTAATTGCACAATTAAGTCCTTCCCTTCTTAATCTTTTGTTAATCTTGGACTTTAATGACTTATGACTTGGGAATTCTTTAAACTCGTCTTTTAATTCTTCAATAAATAAGACTCGAGTTCTTCGGCTTTTGGTAAACTTCCGTCTTTTGACTTTTTCTTCGATAAATCTTCAGAATTGGTCTTGGACTTCCGTTCTTTTCGCACTCTTGACTTCTTGACTTCATCTTTCATCTTTTTCTTCAATAAAAGCCCGTAAATGCCGTGTTTTCTCCACTTTTCACAATTTCATCCTAAATCATAAAAAAAACACAAACCACGCATAATTCCGACATAAAAGACATAAAATACACGTTTTGGATCGGTTATTATTGTAATTAAGTGGTAAAAAGGATGGGTGTTTACACACCTATCACCCGCTATGGCCAATACGAGTTTGTAGTTATGCCATTTGGCCTGACTAATGCTCCAGCAGTGTTCATGGATTTGATGAACAGAATCTTCCATGAATTTCTGGACAAGTTCGTCATTGTCTTCATCGATGACATCCTGATTTTCTCAAAGTCCAAGGAGGAACACGAAGACCATCTTCGTACAGTACTACAGATTCTTCGCCAGAAGCAGCTGTATGCTAAATTCTCTAAGTGTGAGTTCTGGTTAGACAAGGTGGCATTCTTAGGTCACATTGTATCAACAGAATGAATCACTATGTATCCAACGAAGGTTGAGGCCATTACTAAGTGGCCAAGGACGACATCAGCGACGGAAGTCCGCATTTTCTTAGGCTTAGCTGGCTATTACCGCAGGTTCGTGGAGAACTTTTCCCGCTTAACACTACCATTGACCAAACTGATGCGGAAAGGGGAGAAATTCGTCTAGACTGAATAACGAGAGAAGAGCTTTGAAGCCATGAAGCAGAAGCTAGTATCTGCACCTATTCTTACTCTCCCATCTGGTATGGGTGGATTTCAAATCCACAGCGATGCATCAGGGAAGGGACTTGGCTGTGTTCTCATGCAACATGTGAAAGTGATCGCGTACGCTTCACGGCAGCTTAAGCCTTATGAAGAAAATTACCCCACGCATGACTTGGAACTTGCAGCGTGGTGTTTGCATTGAAGATATGGAGGCACTACTTGTATGGAGAATCATGTGACATTTTCACGGATCACAAGAGCTTGAAGTATATCTTCACTCAACGTGAATTGAACATGAGACAGAGGAGATGGTTAGAGCTGTTGAAGGATTATGACATTAATCTACAGTATCATCCCGGAAAGGCAAATGTAGTAGCAGATTCTCTTAGCAGGAAGTCCGGAATGATCAACGGCACTAAAATCGAAGAGGAAATCATAAGAGACTTGGAGCGACTTGACACCGAGATCATGGTACGTGGACAGCACGGTTACTGGGCTAATCTTAGAGTAGAACCCGAGTTACTCTCTAAGATCAAGGAAGCTCAGAAGGATGATGAAGAAATCTGGGCGATAGTACAGAATTTGGAGAAACAGACAGAATTCAGAGTAGATGCAGATGGTATCGTATGGCTGGGCACGAGACTTTGTGTTCCTGATAACCAAGAACTCTAGGAAGCCTGGTTAGCTGAAGCTCATAGCTCCCCATTCTCTATACATCCTGGTTCGACTAAGATGTACCATGACATCAAGCAGTACTTTTGGTGGAGTGGTATGAAACAGGATGTGGCCACTTACGTCTCCAAATGTCTTACCTGCCAGCAGGTTAAGATCGAGCATCAGCGATCTGGCGGTCTCCTTCAACCGTTAGATATTCTAGAATGGAAGTGGGACAAAATCACCATGGATTTTGTTACCGGTCTTCCGCCTACTAAGAGGAAGCACAATGCAATTTGGGTTATCGTTGATCGACTTACCAAATCAGCTCATTTCTTATCGATCCACAAGGAAGATCCGGTAAGTAAACTCGCCGATACGTACAGAAGAGAGATCATGAGACTCCACGGTGCACCATCCAGCATCGTCTCAGACAGAGATCCTCGATTCACTTCGCGCTTTTGGAAGAGTCTACAGAAAGCTTGGGGTACACAACTTAAGCTTAGCATGGCCTTTCATCCTCAAACGGACGGATAGTCGGAACGAACGATTCAGACATTGGAAGACATGTTGAGGTCATGTGCGTTGGAATGGATGGGTGATTGGGACGATTACATCTGTTTGGTGGAGTTTGCATACAACAACAGTTGGCACGCGAGTATCAAGTGTGCTCCTTTCGAGATGTTGTATGGCAGAAAGTGTCGCGCTCCAATCTGTTGGGATCAGGTTGGCGAGCGAACACTTGAAGGACCAGAAATCATAGAGATGACCAACGAAAAGATCGCAGTAGCTAAGCAGAAAATTCAGGAAGCACGGTCACGTCCGAAAAGTTACGCCGATAAGCATCGTAGGGACATACATTTTAACGTAGGAGATCACGTCTTCCTTAAGGTTTCGCCGGCACGTGGTGTTAGACGCTTCGGGATTAAAGGGAAGCTCAGTACTCGTTTCATCAGACCGTTTGATATCATTGAACGAGTCGGTGAAGTATCTTACCGATTGGCGTTATCTCCGCAGCTTTCATATGTGCACAATGTGTTTCATGTGTCCTTACTCAGAGGCTACCAGTATCATCCCTTTCACATGGTTCAGTATCCACTGGAACAGATACGTGAAGATCTCACTTTCATAGAAGAACCCGAACGAGTTCTTGACAGACAAGAACGAGTCATGAGAAGGAAGACGATTCCATTCGTCAAAATCCTATGGAGGGATCATACCGAGCGGGAAGCCACTTGGGAAACAGAGGAGTATATCCGGGCTTCTTACCCTCATTTCATATTTTGAATTCGGGTATGTTCTTCTTTTCCAGTTTACTTTATCTATAATTCGGGGACGAATTATTCTTTTTAGGGGGGAGGAGTTGTAAAACCCGCATGCTTTTACCATGAATAGTATCCTTAATGTTGGAAATAAGTTTTTACGTATTTAGAAATGATCGATCACTCCAATAATATTGGGCTCGTGATCCAATATAGCCCATATAGCCCACATGTAGGGTGGGCTATATAAACCCCCTCCTAGCATGTTAGGAGGGGTTGGTCATTCACTTTTCACACACTTAATCTAATCTTTCATTTTTCTCTCCAACCTCTCTCTAGTTTCTCTTTCTACATCTTCATCTCTCTCTCTCTCTCTAAAAACATAAGCAAGATTTACATTTCTACAATATGAAATAAAAACTTCGACATTTGGGGAACCTTGATATTTTGATAAATAAACGAGGGCTTATGATTTAATAAACGTTAACGCGTTATATAAATGAAATTAGGTTTTTGTATGCCCTTTTATATCTATTTTCGTTCCACAAATCGACTCGAATTTGATTTCCAATTAACGTATCGACTTAATTTTGTATTTGGTGAAAAGTATTTTTGGTATTTTTAAACTAATTGCTATTTAATAAAAAACTATTAAATAAACTAATTTTAACTATTTAAACTAATTTGAAAACAAAATAAAACTAATTAAAAATTTAAACGAAATGTAACTAATTTAAAAAAAAAACTTTTAAATGAAAACTTAAAAACTTTTTTAAACTAAAGACTCATAAAAGTAAATTTGAAATAAAAATATTTAAAACTAATTTAAATTTAAAAATAAAGTAAATTTAAAATGAAATCTATTTTAAATAAACAAAATAAAATGAAAACAAATTTAAAGTTATAAAAGTAAATAAAAATATTTTTTTATCTTTTTATATAATTTTTTTAAACAAAACTGAATTTAAGAAAATTAAAATAAAACTTTCTAATTAAAATTAATTAAAACTAAAAGAAAGTATATTTAAACTTAATTAAACAAATCTGCCAGCTATATAAAAGAAATCCTATATTAAATAATAAACTGGTAAACCAACACAAAAACAAGTCTAGCAGAGATGGTTGGGGTGCTGGTCTGCGATGCGAGAGGTCTGGGGATCGAATCCCACCCCAGACGAGATTTTAGCTATTTATTTTTTTTTTACTTTTGACTTTGTTTGTTTTAGGAAATAGAATCATACAGATCAAAAGGTTACTAGCAATAACAGTAAACAAAATAAAACAAGCAAGAATAAACGAAATAAATTAAAAGAAAAACTAAATAAGCAACCCAAATAAGCTGATAGGAGAAACTAAAATAAGCCAAAATCCTAATAAGCAAAATAAATGAAACATAAGCTGAATCAAAATTAACCAAATAAGACAAGTAAAACTAAACCGAATCTAAGGTTGAACAAAGCCAGAAACAATAAGCAAAGATAAGCAAAACCCGAAATAAGCTATAAACTATTAAGCAAAACCAAACAAGCAATTCAGATCTAACTTACTAAATATAAAAACACAAACAGATACCCACACAAACAAATACTAAACAGTACTCAAGCAGTTTAAAAAAAATAAAACAGATAATATTAATCTAAATGAAAACTTAACTAAAACTAAAAATGAGATTGAGATGAGAACTTGGTGTCGAAAACCGTTGAGCCGAAGGGTGAAGCGCTGAGCCCCCTTGATATCGATACTGAAACCAAACGAACCCTACCTTCGAATCATCATCATTGTCAACATCATCTCGACTTCAAGCTTCTCCTCTCGAACCAAACAATACCTCACGAATCCAAATAAAACTTGCGAACACTACTTTATAAATTTCTAGTGGGGAAATTTATTTTTCCACTTTCCTTTTATTCTTTTTTTATTATATTATATTAATGATAACAACTCGAACAGTATTATAAAAAATGGATTAAAGCAGATTATAAAACTTGTAATAAACCAAACAGTAATAACTTTGAATCGAAAATTAAAGGAGACGAATATAAATCAAAATAAACTTTTCATTAATTAAAAAGGGAATTACATTACTGAAAAAAAATTACAAGATTAAATCCTAAAACTAATTTACTGAAAATAAAAAATAAAGAAAAAGTTGTTGACAAAAATTACACAAGTGAGGGGTTTTTATAGGCAAACCCTGGAAACCCTTCTTCTTAGCTTCATCTTTAAGCAAATCATCCAGACCGTTTAATTCGTCATTCTTCTTTCTCTCTCTTGATCATCGGATGAGATTAATCCTTGTGAGCCACGGATTGCCAACATGGAGAGTTTGTGCTTCTTGTGTTTGTTGAGGAATGATGTGGAGGGTTTTTATTGGGTGATTGGGTATTGGTGACTTAATCCATCCAATCACAAGAAAGGATTAAGCCACGTATTGTTTTGGAGATTGGACCACTTTGGTGGATGCTGCGAAAAACTTGGGGATTTATTCCCCAAGTGTGTGAATTATCCATTTTTGATAAAAGCCCCTTGTTATGTTGGTTTATTTTTTGGATATGGGTAAATTAGGGTTTGTGTAAAAGAGATGGTGTAACTGTGTTTTTGGGAGATGAGGGAGAAAACAATGAATGGGGTCTCTTTGGTTATATCGAATGATAAAAGTGGTGTGGGTAAACTTTTTATTAAATAACGTGTAAGGATTGGGTTTGACTGGTTTGTGTGGGTAACACGTGGGGTAAATAAATATGTGTGTGGGAGTTGCGTTTGTGTAGAGGTGAGGTGTAGGATAAAACAATGGGGTGTTGTGTTTAAACGTTTTATAACAAACGTTGAAGTTGAAAGTTTGGATAAATGTGAATTGACCGAGCAAATTGACCAAACAAAATTTCCCCTTGCAAGTTTTTAAACCGTCCCATGTTTTGTTTGTTTGGGCTTGGCCCAAAAACGAATTTCCATCTAAATTGGCAATCAAATGGACCCATCATCCGTTTAATAAAATATTTATGGGCCTTTTGGGCTATTGATCCGTTTTAGCATTCTAATTCAATTTTCCAAATGGGCTTGTGGGCCCAATAAGCAATGTGGGACCCACAAGGACCATTAAACTCAAATGATATTAAATCCACTAAGAACGAGCTCGGTTTCGGCTTTGTCGATCTTTTCTTCAATTCCATGTCGGTTTAGCCGGTTTTCGTGATCTTGGCACACTTTTGGTCTTTTGACTTTGTCTTTGTCTCTTTTTGGACTTTTCTTCATCATTTGACCGTGAAATCCCGTGTTTTCTCTTCTTTTGATCATTTGTACCTATTTTAACACAAAAACACAAAACCACGCGTAATTCTGACTTTTACGACATTAAACACATGATTAGGTCTTATTTTTCCTTGATTTTAGTGGTAAAGGGATAAGTGTTTACACACTTATTAAATCCCCTACACTTGACCATTGCAATGACCCCATGCAATGCATAGTTTTAAAGCATAAAGTTACATTTTTCTCATAATTAATCCATCTCGGCCTTTATTAAGATATGCTATTATTACCATGACGGAAAGATAAAAACTTTAAAGGAGACAAAATTTATTAACTTGGAAATTATTTGATGGAAGAAACTCGTAAAGAAATCTAAGACTTGAATTAGGGCTTTGGTGTCATGAATATTAATCACACTCAAGTTTCACGTTCCCCATACCAAGCTTAAAAACGAGATCATTGAAACTACAAGTTAGCACAACTAACACTTACTCATGTGGTTTAATTAATCACTTAGACCCCCTTATTCCTACGGTGTATCTCTTGTATTTTATTTTTGTCTTGAATGATCACGAGGATGCATTTTTGACTTATTTCGATAATTTATTAAGGCAGAAAATAAAGTAGGACGATTTAATCAATATTTAGCTAAAGGACAAAATCTTTTAAAACGGCTTCTCGAAACCTCATAAAGTTCATATCTTGGCATAACTCGTTTCACGATTTGAGACCTTTCTCGGACAGATATTTGGCTTGTACTTCAAACTTCAAATCTTGAGAGACGATCTTGAAATTATGGTCTTCTCTTCATTTTGGTATACATCTTCATTAGGAGTGTAAGATGTTTCAAACGTTTGACCACGACTTCTTCATTTATCCTCTTCTTTATTTAGGATTTCGATATACAACGATCCGCCTCCTTTTCGGACTTGGATCTATTTATCCTCATACCTTGTTAGGGTCTTTTTGGATAGAATTCTCCATGATCTTTAGGGGAGTAATTGCTTCTCGTCGTGTGTCTTGATCCATCATATTGATTTGGATTAATGATCTTCACAATCTCTTAGGATCTTTAGCAAAAAGTAAATCATCATGCCTTGTGAGGGCCTTTTTGGACTCGGGTATCCTCATGCCTTGTGAGGGCCTTTTTGGATATGCCAATCTTCGCGTCCCGCTTCAATAAGTTATGCCTTGGCTATGAACTCTAATTAATACCGAGCAACTTTTAAACGATCTTGGGCTAGAAGCTAAGTAATTTTTCAAATCGTACAACCTTATTTATTACAAATATATTTATTAACAAGCGATGGGAGAAAAAGCTCATAACTAACTCACATAAGTTATTGAAAGAATACCAAACTTATAATTAACTCTATCATCTCTCGTTCTCCACAATTTAAAATCTCAAGGAATGAGACTCGTGGATGCTTAGCCTAATAAACCAATTAAGGTCCATATGGTTAAGGATACTAGCTAGAGTAAACTTGGATAAGTAAACTCGGGTTGAGTCAAAATATTCACGACGGGCCTAATATATCAAAGACATCTAAACTTGTTAAAACCTTTTTATTTATTTATTTATTTTTGACTTTATTCTTGAAATGGAAATTATAAATAAGATGCGATGATAAAAGGAAAGACATAAATGAAAAATACTACTAGGCCAAAATAGATCAAAAATTTGAAAAACGTTGAAAATTTTTGAATTTTCCGGTTAAATGGGGTCAAATTCATGGAAAAGCCCACTAAAATTTCGATAGAAATCCCCCTACACTTAATATAAACATTGTCCTCAATGTTTAAGCATGTGGGAGAATAAACTCCCCTACACTTAGGACATTGAGTACGTTGTTTAAAATCGAGCTAAGGAAAGGATAACTAAAGTGATTACATTTATTCGTTTTATTTATATACAAGATTGAATCACAATAGAAAAAACTTATCGAAGGAACCGGGTACACGAGAAACACGAGAACACAGGTCGCGTCAAAAGTACCAAAAGTGGATCATTAAGCACATGTCCCCGCACATAACATCACAACACAAACAATCTACTTGGCTCCCCCTACACTTATTGGTGAAAATGGGTGAAAAAGGGAGAAATCTAACCTAGTTAAACGATGCTTGATTTATTTATCACGAGTCTCTAGCTCGACTCGAATTCCCGAATGTCATCATTCAAATGGGAAAATCATGGGAAAATCGAGATTTCCAAGGGAGGAAAATCTTTCCATGATAAAGGGTGAAGTAAAGTCATATAAGGCATACCCCATGAAAATCCACCCGGGTCAAACACATAATTTCCATCACAAAAGGAAATAAACCCCGAGGTGGTACGCAAGTCAAAGAAAAGTGGGTTATCCTTAGGCAAAAGTCTCTTACTAGGGAAGGTGTTATGGAGATATGGCAATGAAAGCACAAAAGTTTCTATTCCGGGATCAAACACCGATTCCTTAACGGGAAAATAGCAAGAGGTAGTGACATTTAAGCTCAAAATATCATCAAAATCCAAAGTGGGAAGGTCATCCTCTTCTAAAATCGATGTGAAAACATAAGTATCATCGGATTCATAGGAAAACTCATCCTCGTGAGGAAAATAGGTATTTAGAAAGGTATCTAAATCCTCCTCAAATGGAATAACCTCTAAAGTCGGAATGATCTCTAAGAGTGGAGGATCCTCCTCAATAGTCATGACTTCTAAAATTGGAGTATAAAAGTCAAAAGGAGTTTTCATGGAAGAATAACTCATAGGGATATGAGGTATATTAAGCTCATGGGGTGGGTCATCAAAGTTAATGAGATCACTTAAAGAAGTGTCATCATCGTAGGTATCAAAGATTAGGGTATCAAAAATGGGTGGGTCAAAAGTGGGTGGGTCAAAAGTCGAGTCGTCTAAGTCGAAGATAGTGTGATCACTTGAAGAAGTGTCATCACTATAGGTGTCATAAATGGGAGTTTCAAAAATTTGAGGCTCTAAGGGAAGGGATGAATTTATCACAAAATCATTTTGATTAGACTTTTCAATTCCAAAAGGATTAATAAAAATCTCATCATTATCATAATTAAGAACATCAATCATATTGACCGACTCTTTTCCGTTTGATTTTGTTGTGATTTTTCCCATTTTAAAAACTTGTTGTTCATCCCGAACCCTAAGAATTAACTCCCCTTCGGCTACATCAACTAAGGATCTTCCGAATCGTAAGAATGGTCTACCAAGTATTAACGGAATACGAGGATCCATCTCATAGTCGACGACGACAAAATCCACGGGAAAAGTAAATGTACCAACTCGAACAAAAACATCTTCGGCAATACCAACGGGGTATGCGAGAGTTCAGTTAGCTAACTCGAGAGTCATGCGAGTCGGTACAAGGTCGGGTAATGATAGTTGTTTCCAAACCGAAAGTGGCATAAGATTGATGCTAGCGCCGAGATCTGCTAAAGCCATACAATCATCGATTTGAGGAAACGAGCAAGGTAACACGAATCGTCCGGGATCTCCTAGCTTTTCGGGAAGCTCTTTGAGAAGAATCGCGGAATAATTCTCATTTAAACAGGTGTTCACGAGCTCAACCATTTTTTCTTTCTTATTAAGCAAATCTTTAAACATTTTGACAAATTTTGGCATTTGAGCAAGTGCTTCAATAAGGCTTATGTTAACATTCACATTGGAAATCATTTTCAAAAAGTTAGAGACATGAATGTCATCTTTGGTGAGCACTTTATCCTTGTCTAACCTAGAGGGATAAGGAATATTAGGCTTAGACTTTGAAGGTTGAGAAGGAGAAGGACTCGCTTCTTGAACAACCGTAGGGATAGGCTCTTTCGGCAATGGAGGACTAGTACTAGGAGTGGTAGTGGGCGGAATCACCGGAGGGGGAGTAGGATTACTCATTATGACCTCCGAGCCTTGTCTCTCCTTTATGGGCGAAGAGATGGAAGGTCCCACTAAAGTGGATCCACTTCGAGTATTGATAGCACTCACATTAGCACGAGGGTTAATCTCGGTATTTGAAGGTAAGGCTCCTGTGGGTCTAAGGGCTTGAATCATTGTCAAAAATCTCTTATCGTTGGACTCTTGTATTTGTCTAGAAGATTCTTGCATTGCTTTCATGATTTTCTCATGTTCGGTCAATTTTTGTAGAACCAAGTCCATTTGAGGATTTTGCATGTTCATTTGATTAAACCCTTGATTAGGAAAACCTTGATTTTGATATTAAGATTGAAAACCGTTTTTATTATAAAAACCTTGGTTATTATTTTGAAAATCTTGATTTTGACCATTAAAATTCCCTTGATTAACATTCCCTTGAAAATTACCCATTTGAGGACCTTGGTTCCTATTTTGGTATTGGGTATTTTGGGCGGGTGGGGGTGGTCTTTGTGGTGCTACAAAACCCGGGGGAGCCAAATAATTAGTACTATTGTAAGACAAATGGTTAACATCAACATTAGGTTTAAATGGAACCCTCTCATTAGCATTAAAAGCACAAACTTGTTGTTGATTATTGTAAACCTTTTCACAATTGAAATATGAATGTGGTCCACCACAAGTCTCACATGTTTCACAATTTTCTTTCACGGCATTTACATGTGTAGTGAGGGCGTCGGTTTTTAGAGCAAGGTGTTTCACAATTGAAGTAAGCTCCTTAATTTGATTAGTCACCTCATTATCACTAGCACTAGCTATTGTAGTCCGAACACTCTTAGTTTGCACTTTTTCCTTGTTCTCAATAATGGCCCAAGCCTCGTTCATGGTTTTCACAAGAATATTGCCCCCCGCGACACTATTAAGTGAGTCTTGGTCATTTAGAGTTAAACCATTGTAAAACGTATTTATTTGATGCACTTTATTGAAACCGTGTTGAGGACATTTTCTTAAAAGCTCTTTAAATCGATCCCAAGACTCACTAAAAGTTTCCCCATATTTTTGCTCAAAAGTAATGATTTCATTCCTTAAAGAGGTGGTCCGTGATGGTGGGAAAAAGTAATTAATGAAATTGGTCTCTAAATCAATCCATGTTGTAATACTTTGGGGTGGTTCCTTATCAAGCCAAATCCGGGCTTGTCCTTCGAGGGAAAAAGGAAAGAGTTGCAAACGAATAGCCTCTTGAGGCACCCCATTGTATTTGATGGTATTGGACAATTGGATAAATCTCTTGATATGATCATGGGGGTCATCTTGGGAACGACCCAAAAATGGGATAGCGGAACCATTTTAATTAAATCCGATTTGAGTTCAAAATTATTTGCTCCAATTGTGGGGACAACGATAGCGTCATCGTTTCCTTCAACGTGAGATTGCAAAATCTCGAGCATAGGTCGGTTATCCGTTTCTATTGTAATGTCGAAAGCACGATTGTCGGGATCGGCTTGAATGACAGTCTTTTTGTTTTTCTTCTTCTTCTTTTTGGAAGAATTAGAAGTATTTGGTACACCACTCGGTATGTATGTACGCGCGCGAGTGCGCATACAATTAAAACTTTGGAATGAGGTAGGTGACCTCGGTCGACTTTGAGAGGAAAAGGATTTTCCCTCTCGAGGAGCAATATGAAAAAGATACAAAAATATATACTTAAGTACTAATTGAGTCGGCAAACCAATAATTGGTCGTCCCTCTCAATATACGCACAAGCAAGCGGGGAAACGAGGTGGCACAAAGCACTTAAAAACCTTTTTCCTTAGACGGCCTTTTATAGCGCGTCGCCTTATACCCACCTTATAGTTTGTATATATCGAGTTCAAACGTCTTACTAGTATTTATCGATTTTGCCTTTTTATTTCGTTATGGATGCGAATACAATAGTTAGGTGATGAAATCCCAACTAAGGCTTATTTGAAAAATAGGTAAATTAACGTTCTACGTAATATAATATAATAAATGAAAAATATTTTTGTATTTTTTTAGAAAAATATATATTCACAATAAAAACGAAAGAAATCGAACTAAGAAATAACACTAATACGTAATATTTTTTGGTGTAATACTTTTAGGAAAAAGTATTACTTTTGATTTTTTAATTTTTTTGATGCAATTCTTAGGAAAGAAATTGCTTTTGTGATTTTTTAATTTTTTGTATTTTTAAGTTTTTGATTTTTTTTTTATTTTTGATTTTTGTGCAAGAAAATTAACGTTCAAAGAGAACGGATCCCAAAATCCAAACGTCTTCACGAAAAATCGTCAATCGTACGAGCGAAGCGGCAGCGGCGCCATTTGAAATTAAGTCGATACGTTAACTATGGATTATCATCTCCATAGTTAGATAATCCAAGGATTACGATAAACTAACAATTGGTATCAAGAGCCATGGGATGATTGTTTGGTTTTTGTGTTTGTGTTCTTGATTATCTCGCCTATTTTGATCCGAATTCACAAGTACAAATTTTTTTTGTGTCTTTATGGTTTAATCTTGATATACTTCATCTAGTTACTTATTATTGTGATTTGGTATTGGTATTTTGGTTAAAAACACAAAAATTTTGGGTGTTTGATTCGTTTCTTGGCTTGATATTCCGAATTGGTTGTGTACTATCCGAGAAAAAGTGGAAAAATACTCCATCGCAAAGTTGGAAGGGTTTTATATTCCGATCTGAATATTGCGATCGCAAAAGCCTAGGGTTTCTACATTGTGACGAATAATCATATAGTGTATTCCGATACCCTTATTCCGATCGAGGATTGCGATCGTTCATTGTGATCGTGGATTGCGACGGAATTAAGAGATATTGCGACGTTAATCTGTCCATATTTCGATCAAACATTGCGATAGGCAACATTGCGATTGGCATTGCGATCCAATATTGCGATAGGTAACATTCCGATAGGCAATATTGCGATGTGTATTCCGATGGGTAATATTGCGATGAGTATTCCGATGGGTAATATTGCGATGGGTATTGCGATGAGTATTCCGATGGTTTAAACATTAATATTCCGACAGGTATTCCAATCCACATTCCGACAGACATTCTGATAGGACATTCCGATGGTTATTTCGATGGGTATTCCGACGGATTAAATTTGAGGATTCCGATACAGTGACAAGTATTTCAAGATTTTTCAAAAACATGTTTCTCGAGAACAATTATTAGGGGATTTTAACATTATTTCTCGACTTCTACTCACAACAACAAACACAATTACTTTCTTTCATTGATCGATCGACAAGTAATCCTTACTTTCATTTATCATCGGTTTTCAATGGATTCGTCGAATTCGACATCTCAAGAGGGAGACTTGCATCTCATGCAAAACACAACTAGAGAAAGTGGTATAACGTTCTTTCGACTACTCCAGTCTCATCTAGTGACCATTTCTTGGTTTCAAGGAGGAAGAGAATTTCTGACACTCTTCGGTCAAGATCGTTATATATTCATCGATTCAATATTCCTCAACTTGAACCAACTAGCTGAGCAACTTCACAAAGAAGACTTTAATCACTCTGCATCAGCATCTGCATATCAAGCTCTAGTGACACAACTTACGCACTTCTTCAAATTTAACATTCTTAAGTCTGACAATTCAGGGATATGCCAATCATTTCTTCAGTACACACAAACGGAAATTAAAGAGTTCCATGGTACATTGTTGAAATTAATGACATCGGTCTCGTCTTCGATTTATGAAAGATCTCGATTTCAGCAAGAGTATGATAATGGAGTGCAAGAATCTACGATGCAGATGCAAGAGGAGAATGATCATACGGTGTACAACTTGGAGCCTAACGATTGCAAGAGCAAGGATTCGAGAGGAAAGCATGATACAAGCAGCATGTCAGGGATTGATGACACCATACCCGTATCTGACGAAGCGTCTGCAAATACGGTACAAAGGAATATGGTATATGATATCTATGCCGATGAACTACCGCATGTTGCGCATTCCGAACCTAGTTATGACAAACATGGTATGGAAAAGGGTGATAGTTTTACCACTTCAGATTCATCCGATGTGAGTCAAAATGGGGGAGAAATTGTTTTCAGAATGCTATAGTTCATCATGATAAATGCTTTATGATTGCTTCTCTAACCAATTCTTATTCCAAGATTAAAGAGCTTGAAACGATTTTAGCTTAGCAATCTAAAGCTCTTGAGGATGCCAAAATTGAATTTTCGAAGAAAACGGATAAATTTGAAAAGTATTTTGAAAAACTTGAAAATTCAAACGTTATTCTAGAAAGAAAATTAAATCAAAAAATTCAAGATTCTAATGCTGAAAAAGATAATTTTGTGAAACAAATTACTTTGCTAGAATCTAAGTTGGCATCCCAAGATAAATTGCTTAAAGATAATGAGAATTTAAAGGCCTGGGTTCAGGAAAAGGTTTTTTCTATAGCTGCGTTGAAAAACGAATTAAAGAAAACTAAAGGAACTAGTGTGGACACTAAGCTTGAAAAACCATCAATCTTGGGGAAACCGCCTAAAATTCAGTCTGTTAGGCAACCGACTGCATTTAGATCCGAGCGACCAAAATCCTCGAGACCGCGGTTTGCCTCCCAAGTTGATATGGTTCATCTTTCTAGACCAGTCACTCCACCATCTAGGCCCAATGTAACTAAAACAGCTTTTGCAAGACCTAATCACATGATTGCATCTAGTCTCCCTAGACATAGTCCAAAGAACACGTCTAGAACTAGTTCAACTGATGTTCATCATAAATTTGGTCTAAGGGATGCTATTTAAAAGACACAAGTAAGAGATAAGAATTTTAAACCTAGAGAGATGCCTTCTAGATTACCCAACACTGCTAACCGTAGCATGTCATATCCTAGGAGCATAAATCAATCATCTAGGAATTCTAGATCTTACTCGGACATTAAATATGCTACTTGTAAAACATGTAGGAAATGTGTCTTTAAAGCCAATCATGATTCTTGTGTCAAGAAATTACTTAATGAGGTGAACTCCCGTGCTAGACTTAAATCTCAATGGGTTGCTAAAATCAAACCCATTGGTAAAATATGGCGCCCTACTGGTAGAACTTTTACTCTTGTAGAAAACGAGTGCCCTTTAACTAGGATAGTCTCAGATTCTACTAAGGCTACTAGGGAGGAAATTGAAAAAGATGATACATCACTTAAGCCTGAACTTAAGGTTTTCTATAAAAGGAAACGTTTGCCCACTAAAACAAGTGAATCATCTCCTCAGGTCACCTCTAGCACAAGAAAAGAAAACTGTGAATCCCCGCATGGTTCTAAGATAGATATCGCTAACCCACATAAAAGCATACAAACTCCTAATGAGAATGCAAGTACCAAAGTCAACGTTCAACAAGAACACAACGGTCCAATCTTTGTATACCGTACAACTAAGGACACTCTTAGAGTTTGGTTGCTGAAGAAGCTGATATCTAAGAAACAAGTGTCTCAGGGGACTCGCAGTTAAGCTGCACAAGGACTTATAGTCACATCACAGACTGTAACTCGTTCTTCAAATAAAGGAAAGTTTATCGCCGATGATAAACTTATCCTCACAACGAGAAAGTAATTTTTCTCGGGCATGAGCTTATATTAAAAACATTCCAAGTTTTTAAGCTCATGCACAATGGCGTATAATTATATTTCAGATTATGCCCCGGAATTCTATTTTAGGAAAGCTTATCTTTAAAGATAGCTTATCCTCGTAACGGGAAATTAAATTTTCTCGGTCATGAGCTTGTATTAAGACATTCCAAGTTTTAAGCTCAGAAAGGAAAGTGTATCTTTTAAATAAGAGAACTTTTCCTCATAACGAGAAATTCATCTTTCTCGGTCATGAGCTTTACGTTAAAACATTCAAAGTTTTTCAAGCTCATGAAAACGACTTCTAAGTAAATGTCAACTTAGGACTCGTTCTTCAGTTAAAAGGAAAGTTTATCGCCGATGATAAACTTATCCTTAACAACGGGAAGTTTACAACTTCTCGGACTTGAGCTCGTTTTGTAAGATATTCAACATCTTAAGCTCAAGTAATTGGTTTTTCAAAACATTGAACACAATTTTTCGAGAATTTCTCAAAAAGGTTTTCTAAATCTTTCAAAATTGTGTGTTCAAAAAATGTTTTGATAAAAAGAGCATGTCTTCTGGAATCAATAATATTTACGATACTAAAAATGTCATTCAATAATGACACGGGGTTGTAAATAAAGCTCGAGCAGAAGTTCAAATGTTTTAAAACATGCTCAAAATGGTTTGCTATTATTTCAGATAGTAACCCGCTTTTCATACTCAAGTCAAGCATTTCACCGGAAAGCTTTGACTCAACAACGGGAATTAATTTTCTCGGGCATGGTTTATTTTATAACCATGTAAGGGATTGTGTTTACGTAATAACACAATAATGAAGAGATTTTGCTAGGTTTAATTGTTGTTCTCGGTATCTTAACGAATTGATTTCCGATTCTAAGTACGACTCTATTGTTTTTTGGTGAAACAAATATTTTTGGTTGTTTTTAAATAAAAAGTGCAAAACAATTAAAGTAAATGACTTTAAAGTAAAATCTAAGTCTAACTTAAAGTAAGTGTGCAAGTATTTAAAAGCGTGACAGAAATTAAAAGGCACTAAAAGTAAATAACGCAAATTTACATCTAACTAAGGCAAACTTAAAACGCAACTAAAACTAAAACTTAAACTAAGGCAAGGCTAAAATAAATCTAAGGCAATTAAACGTAAAGTGCGACTAAGTAAAGAGGCGGGAAAAATAAAGCTTGAAAATTAAAAACAGAAAATTAAAAACTGGAATTAAAGAAACCTGAAAAATAGCTCATCCGGAATAATCCCTCATTCGGAATAAACACTCATCCGGAATGTCACCTTCGTTCGGAATGTTTTTCTTCACTCGGAATATTCACCAAAACTCTTGATCCGGAATAAATTCTTTATCCGGAATATGTCACTTATCCGGAATAAAGTCTTGATTCGGAATAATTGTCTTGATTCGGAATGTTGCTGTTGATCCGGAATAATCCTTGATCCGGAATAATATTCCGAATGAAACCCTTGATCCGGAATGTCAAAAATATTCCGAATAAACACCTTGATCCGGAATAATAAATTATTCCGGATGAACTTGCTTGATCCGGAATATTCCCTTCGTTCGGAATGTTAGGTTGATCCGGAATATTCCCTTCGTTCGGAATATTCTGTTGATCTGGAATGTCTCAATATTCCGAATAAATCGTATTGATCCGGAATAATATATATTTCGAATGAAGGTATTGATCTGGAATAATAAATATTCCGAATGAATCTCCTTGATCCGGAATGTCCAATATTCCGGATGAACGACTTTGGTTCGGAATAATTGATATTCCGAATGAACCACTTTTTGAAATCCTTTACTTGGCTTGTTTTGCTGGGCTTTGATCCGGAACTTTTTTCTGGGAACAGAACAATAACAGACAAGCGCGAAGAACAAGGGAAGAACAAGATTTACACGAATCTAAACAAAACTAAATCAAATCAACCACAATATTAAATCAAACTAACAAATAAACATCTATTAATCATAAACAATCAATCCAAAACAATCAAACTAACAAATCTAATCAAAATAATCAAAACCCACTTTGATCAAAATAAGAACATGAACATGAACATGAACATAAACATAAAAATCAAAGATTAAAGAAAGGTAGAATGAGATCAAACAATAAAGATAAAGATTAACAAGAATTAAAAGAACACTTACTTGAAATTAAATGGTAATTAAGGTGCAAGACAAGTATTTAATTTTGACAAGTAAATAAATGACAAGGTAATTAAAAGTGAAAGAACTAATTGTCACTATTAGCCAACAAAAATGAAAAGATTAATCCTAATGACTATTTATAGGGGAGGACTAAGGAGTGCTTAGGAAGCTTCCTCCCCTCCTTCATTTCTTCTTAATTGCAAGCTTAAGTCCTTCTCTTCTTAATCTTTTGTTAATTGCACCATTAGTCCTTAAGCCTTTTAATCTTCTTAAATCTTGGACTTTAATGACTTTTGGCTCGGGATTTCTTTGGACTCGTCTTTTGATTCTTCAGTAAATAAGACTTGAGTTCTTCGGCTTTTAGTAAACTTCCGTCTTTTGACTTTTTCTTCGATAAATCTTCAGAATTGGTCTTGGACTTCCGTTCTTTTTGCACTCTTGACTTCTTGACTTCGTCTTTCATCTTTTTCTTCAATAAAAGCCCGTAAATGCCCGTGTTTTATCCACTTTTCACCTTTTCGTCCTAAATTACAACAAAAACACAAACCACGCATAATTCCGACATAAATGACATAAAATACACGTTTTGGCTTGGTTATTATTGTAATTAAGTGGTAAAAAGGATGGGTGTTTACACACCTATCAGATCCCCTACACTTGACCATTGCAATGTCCTCATGCAATGCATTAGTTACAAAGCATGTTTACACTTTTCATCATAATCAATCCATGTTGGCCTTTATTAAAGAGATAGATAATTACAAACATTCAAAATAGAGAAATCAAAAAGCATACTAATAAGTGTGAAAACACTTATCCTTTTACCACTTATTTCCAATAATAACAAGACCAAAACGTGTATTTTATGTCGTAAAAGTCGGAATTATGCGTGGTTTGTGTTTTTATTGTGTTTTAGGACCAAAATATGAAAAAGGAAGAAAACACGGGCTTTCACGGACTTTTATCGAAGAAAACGGGAAAAGACGAAGTCAAAAGATCAAGAGTGCAAAAAGAACGGAAGTCCAAGACCTATTCTGAAGATTGATCGAAGAAAAAGTCTAAAGACGGAGGTTTAAGGAAGTCGAAGAACTTAAGTCTAATAGAAGAATAAAATTAAAAGACAAGTTCAAATCCCGAGACGACATCGAGAAAACACAAAGAATTAAAGTCGAGTCGAGAAGACGTGAAGAAAGAAAGAAAGAAGATGCAACACATGCACTCCTTCCACGTTTCCTATAAATACCCTCCTAATGCACATTAGGAGGGAGTTAGTCTTTAATTTTTAGTTTTTCATTTTGCACCTTTCTTTCTAGTTTTAGAGAGAGAAAGTTCTCTACTTTCTCTCACTAAGTTTCATCTTTTCTTTTAATCTTTCAAGATTAAACCTTTATGTATTGTTGATCTCATTAATCAAGTTCTATTTAAGTTTTTAATCTTTAATCTCATTCTACCTTTCTTTGATTTTGATTCACTTTTGGTACGAATTACTTATGATCCGTGTTGTTCTTAATGATTTCGTGCTTAAAAAGTTAATCTTTTTATGATTACATAAGTTTTCATTTGATTAAGCTTTAAGATTCTTGTGCTTATTGGCTTATTTACATGATTAGCTTATTTACTTTATAAAAAGTTTTCTTAAAAAGTTCATATTTTTATTGTTTGATTTAAAAGTTTGTTTATTTTAAGTCTAGATAAGTTGAAATTAGTGCTTATTTGATCCGGTTCATCATTGATTCGTTTAGTTTTGGGGTATTAGCTTATTATATAGCTTATTACCTTTGCTTTTTACGAATCCCACATAAATCGGAAAGGGTTTAAACCCCTTTCCGATCTACGTATTCCGAGCAGCCACCACCCCCTCTTTCCGATTGGCAAATCGGAAAAGGGTTTCTGAGTTTTCCGATTGAGCACCATTATTCCGATCGTAGTGATCGGATTAGGGATTAATATTCCGACGGGTATAGTTTTGAGTATTTCGATTGGAGCCTTTTGTCACCATTCCGATTTGACCCTTTTTCAGATATTCCGACGAGGACATTTTAGTTATTCCGATCGGGGTTGTGTTACACATTCCGATTGTTTAATTTTTGGCTCATTCCGATTGGGCGTTGTTGTCTTGTATTCCGATCAGTCACCTTCGCAGTATTCCGATCACCAGATCGGAATATATTCCGATCTGGACCATTGTTGCTCATATTCCGATTGCACCATATTCCGACCAATATTCCGATTTGGCAATTTTACGATGGTTTAGTTTCTTGTTCTTACAAAGTTTCTAAGTGTTAGTTTTATTTAGTGTACTAGTATTTTTCTTATATTGTCCTTAAGTTTTAACTAGTTTATTTTTAATTCGTCATTGTAGTTAAATCTTTAAACTTCTACTTTACTCAACGACACTTACTTATTTGCTATTAGTTTAAAATAGATAATCAACCAAACCATTCTCTTGTTCACCAAAAGACAATTGAGTCGCACTTTAGACCGGTAATCAATTCGAAAAGATCGGACGATAAGATTTTATACTTAGGGTAAAAGCCGTGTACTAAATGGCGCCGTTGCTGGCTCTTTTCGTTACGATTAACGGTTTCTAGTGAGAGACGCATTGAATTTTGGGATCCGTTCTTTAAATGTTATTTTCCTTGCTATAAAAATTTTCAAAAATCCTAAAAAATATAAAATTCTTCAAAAATACAAAAACATTAAAAAATCATAAAAAGCAATTCTTTTCCCAAGGTTTTGCACCAAAAAGATTATATAGATATTCTCTCTGTGTATATTTTTCTTCTGCAGGTGTATGCGTACTAGATCTTCGAACTATTCTGAGCCCGAGACTCGTGAAGATTTAGATATGGCTGGTGTTAATAACAACAATAATAACCCACCTCTACCCAATTTGAATATCAATAACAACAACAACAACAACAATGTCCTCCTACCTGATTTACGAACAATGGAGGAATTGTGCCAACCCACCATGAACGGACGCGGAGGCCCGATTGCGCCGATGCACGTCACAGCTCAGGAGTTTTCATTGAAGCATCACATGATCCAACAAGTGCAAACTAACCCATTTCGCAGAATTCCGGATGATGATGCCAACAAATACCTCGACAAATTCATTACCATCACCCAAAGCATGAAGTGCCCCGGTGTTTCTATGGATGACCTTCGCCTTCAACTTTTTCCCCACTCGCTTTCTCACCATGCCGAAAAATGGTTTGACCGTCTCCTGAAGAATTCGATTCATACGTGGAATGACATGACTCAACGCTTTTTGTCGCGCTACTTCCCTCCATCCATGGTCACAAGCCTTCGTAACCAAATCAGTGGATTCATGCAAGACAATGATGAATCGCTCTTCGATGCTTGGGAACGATACAATGATTTGATCGACCGCTGTCCAAATCACAACATGCTCCCCGTCACTCTCATTGATACCTTCTACAATGGTCTCACTTTTCGTAATCGTGACACGATCAATGCCGCCGCCGGTGGAACTTTTATGAAAGGGAGACCGGAGGAGTGTCGAGAGTTGATTGAAAACATGACTACTCACCACAAGAATTGGGATTCATCCGCATCCTCAAGATCTAACTCGAGAGTCAATGTTTCTTCTACTACTTCCAATCCTGAGATGACTGAAATTTCTCGACAACTCGCTGAGATGAACAAGAATTTCATGACCATGGCCACAAACCACTTTCAACAAGCTAAAGCTGTTGCTATTTCTTGTGACACATGTGGTAGTCCTCATTCTTACAATGATTGTCCTTCTACTCAAGGCAATTTTTCTGAAAACGTTAACGCAGCTTACGGTACTTATCCCACGGGAGGCTATCAAGCTCACCCTCAAGGAGACCGTAGCTTGCTAAGTTATCGTTCCAACAATTATCTTGCTCCACCCAGTTTCCCTCCTACCAACCAAAACCAACAACCAAGCTATAACCGAAACAATCAATCCCAACCTCGTGCTAACAATCAGTATCAATCCCAAAGAAACCCATACCCAACTCAAGGAAATTCTCAAGCTTACCAAGCTCCACCTCTCAATCAACCGATGGCATTAAATCAAGACGTCGAGACGTTCATGAAGACTAATCGGGAGTTGGTGACAAATCTTCAGAGTCAAGTCATCAATTTGAAGGGCGAAATGGCGAAACAAGGGAGCGATATTCGAGCCGAGCTAAGGAATGACATGACAAAACAAAGCAATGAAATTCGTGTAGACATCAGAGACTCTTTCAGCACTCAAGCGCTTAACATTCGTGATATGATTGGTTCGCTCATCCAAGGTAATCAACCCTCTTCTTCGGGTACTCTTCCGAGTAACAGCGTTTCAAATCTAAGAGGGGAGATGAAAGCAATCACTACTCGTAGTGGAAAAGGTTATATGGAACCCGAGCTTCCTACACCTCCACCCGTGATTGTGAACAAGGAAAAAGAGCAACTTTCCTCACCTCCTTCACCTTCTATCCCCATTTCCCCACCAACCGTGGTTGTGAGTGATCCTACTCCCCTAAAGCCTTCTTCTTCATCCAATATACCTTATCCTTCAAGGTTGAGGAAAGAGAAGCAAAAGAGCAAGGATGATATTCAAGTTTCAAACTTTCTCAAAATGTTTAAACAATTGAATTTTAACATCTCCTTTGCCGAGCTCTCGCTCACATGCCCAAATACGCAAAAATGTTTAAAGATCTTCTAAGTGACAAGGAGAAGCTTCTTGACATTGCTCAGACCCAACTTAATGAGAACTGCTCCGCAGTGCTCTTAAGGAAATTGCCCACCAAACTTGGTGATCCGGGTTGCTTCTTGATTCCTTGCAACTTCCCGGGAGTAGAGAATTGCATGGCCCTAGCCGATCTAGGTGCAAGTATAAACTTAATGCCTTTAAGTGTTTGGAAGCAATTATCTCTCCCCGAGCTAGTCCCCACCAAAATGACTTTGGAATTAGCCAACTGTACGGTTGCTTATCCAGTGGGGATAGCCGAAGATGTCTTTTTTGGCGTTGACAAATTCACCTTCCCGGCGGATTTTGTTGTCGTTGACTACGAGATGGATCCTCGTGTTCCATTAATCGTTGGACGTCCATTCCTGAGGACCGGTCGCACTCTCATTGATGTAGCCGCGGGAGAAATAATCATGAGAGTTGGTGACGATAAAATTGTCTTCAACATGGGTAAGATTTCTAAGCAACCTTATTCATATGAGAGTGTTAATGCTATTGATGTTCTCGATGAGACTTGTGAAGAACACTTTCATGATGCTTGCAAAAGTACTCTCTCTTCTCTACCCAATGTTGAGACCGTTGCCTCAATTGCTCCGGCATTGACTCCTTTTGGAGAAAGTGACTTGGATGATTTCGAAGCTAGCTTGGGTCCTCTCGATATTAAGTATGATGATTCTTCCACTGATTGGGATGAAGACATTCGTACTATTGAGAGACTTCTCAATGAAGACCCATCTTCTCCTCCTTCTCCTAAAGAGGTGACTAATAATGATCCATCGTTAGTTACACCATCTATTGAGGATCCTCCCACTCTTGAGCTTAAGGACCTACCTCCTCATCTGGAATACGTTTTCCTTGAAGACAACGAGAAGTTACCGGTCATCATCGCAAAGGACCTGAAAGAAGAAGAAAAAGTCCGACTTATCGCCGTGTTGAAGAAGCATAAAAGAGCTATCGCTTGGAAAATCTCCGATATTCGCGGAATTGATCCTCACTTTTGCACACATAAAATTCTCATGGAGGACGACTTTAAGCCCATAATTCAAAGCCAACGAAGGGTGAATCCTAAAATCCATGAAGTCATCAAAAAAGAGGTTATCAAACTTCTTGATGCGGGTATGATTTACCCTATTTTGGATTCACCATGGGTTAGTCCAGTCCATTGTGTGCCTAAGAAAGGCGACATCACCGTTGTGCCCAATGCAAACAACGAGTTGATTCCTACCCGTCTCGTTACTGGGTGGAGAGTTTGTATAGACTACCGCAAACTCAATGATGCCACGAGAAAGGATCATTTCCCTCTACCATTTATGGACCAAATGCTTGAACGTTTAGCGGGTAATGAATATTACTGCTTTCTTGATGGTTTCTCGGGTTATTTCCAAATACCCATCGATCCCCAAGATCAAGAGAAGACAACATTCACTTGTCCCTATGGCACATTTGCTTACAAAAGAATGCATTTTGGCTTATGCAATGCCCCCGTGACTTTCCAAAGGTGCATGTTGGCTATCTTCCATGACATGGTTGAGCAAACCATGGAAGTCTTCATGGATGATTTCTCGGTCTTTGGGGATTCCTTCTCCTCTTGCCTTGCCAATTTGGAACGCATGCTTAAGCGGTGCGAAGACACTCGCCTTGTTCTGAATTGGGAAAAATGCCATTTTATGGTAAAAGAAGGCATTGTGCTAGGACACAAAATCTCTAAAGCCGGTCTTGAAGTCGACCGTGCTAAAGTTGATGTCATAGCCAAATTACCTCCACCTTCAACCGCGAAGGGTGTGAGAAGTTTTCTGGGTCATGCGGGCTTCTATCGTCGATTCATTCAGGATTTTTCTAAGATCGCTCGCCCGATGACCCACCTCTTGGAAAAAGATACTCCTTTTATCTTTTCTAAAGAGTGTATCGAAGCCTTCAATCTTCTTAAGGATAAGCTAACTAAGGCACCGGTCTTGGTTACCCCTAATTGGGAGCTACCCTTTGAATTGATGTGCGATGCTAGCGACTTTGCTATTGGTGCGGTTTTGGGCCAAAGAGTGAATAAACACTTCCAACCAATCTACTATGCTAGCAAAACAATGACGGGGGCTCAATTGCATTATACGACAACCGAAAAAGAGCTTTTAGCTGTTGTCTATGCTTTTCAAAAATTCCGCCCCTATCTTGTTTTATCCCCCACCATCGTATACACGGACCATTCCGCGTTGAAGTACTTGATGACTAAGCATGATTCTAAGCCAAGACTTCTTCGCTGGGTTTTACTCCTTCAAGAATTCAACATTGAAATTCGTGACAAGAAGGGTGCCGAAAACCTAGCCGTGGATCATCTGAGTCGACTTGAGGATCCATATCAAGGGGATCATCCGAACAAAGAGATCAATGACTCTTTCCCCCTTGAGACCTTAATGTCTATAAATCTCAATCTTGATGACACCCCGTGGTTTGCCGATATTGCAAACTACTTAGCGGGTGGTGTTCTCATCAAAGGGTTAACATCCCAACAAAAGAAGAAGTTCTTGAATGATGTTAAGACTTACTTTTGGGATGACCCTTTTCTATTCAAACAATGTGCTGATCTGATCATTCGTCGATGTGTTGACGGACCGGCAGCTTTTGACATTCTCCAGGCTTGCCACAAAGGACCCACCGGTGGTCACTTTGGTCCCAACTACACCGCTAAGAAAGTGTTTGATTCTGGATTCTATTGGCCCACCATTTATCGTGACGCTCACGAAATGGTTAAGCATTGTGATGCTTGCCAACGCCAAGGCAAGATCACACATAAAGATGAGATGCCTCAAAATTTCATACAAGAATGTGAAATCTTTGACGTATGGGGCATCGACTTTATGGGGCCATTTCCATAATCCAAAGGGAACAAGTACATCCTCGTAGCCTTCGACTACGTTTCTAAATGGGTTGAAGCTAAGGCTCTCCCGACAAACGATGCGAGGGTGGTTGTGAATTTTTTAAAGCAGCTTTTCGCTCGATTCGGCGTTCCTCGTGCTATCATCAGTGACCGCGGGACTCATTTTTGCAGTGATCAATTTGCAAGAGTCATGGCTAAGTATGGTGTTAATCATCGTCTTTCCACCGCCTATCATCCCCAAACCAATGGGCAAGCCGAGATTTCCAACCGTGGATTGAAGCGAATTTTGGAGCGTACTGTGGGAGAGCATCGCGCCGCGTGGGCCGATAAGTTAGATGATGCTCTGTGGGCTTTCTGTACTGCTTATAAGACCCCGATCAGTTGTACACCTTATCGTCTTGTGTACGGGAAAGCATGCCACCTCCCCATCGAGCTGGAACATAAGGCGCACTGGGCCTTGAAGTGGGCTAACTTCGACATCAACAAAGCCGGTGATCATCGCAAGATTCAGCTCAACGAGCTCTACGAACTGAGGAATGAAGCTTACGAGAATTCACTAATCTACAAGGAGAAGACCAAGATCATTCATGACGCAAGGATCAAGAACCGAGAGTTCCACGTTGGTGATCAAGTCTTACTTTTTAACTCTCGGTTGAAGATCTTCTCTGGCAAGTTGAAGAGCTGCTGGTCTGGTCCATTCACCGTCGCTAAAGTCTTTCCATATGGGACCATTGAGCTTTCTCAGCCAAATGGGCCCAATTTCAAGGTGAATGGCCAGCGTTTGAAGCTGTACTTTGGTGAGGACATCTCTCAAGAGATGATTTCATCCCTCACCACGTTCCCCATGAACTAAAATTGGGTCGAGTCAGGCTCGTGACTCGGTAAACAAAAACAAGCGCTTCTCGGGAGGCAACCCGTGATCTATCCTTTACTGCTTTCATAATAAGTGTAGGGGGAGCCCCGCATGTGCTTGTTGTCTTGTTTCTTGTGCTGTGCAGGGATTAAAGCTTCAAAGAGCACCTTGATGACTTTTGACGAACCGTGATACCGTGTTCCCATCTTCCCGGTTCTATCCTAAACTTTTGTGATTCAATATTTCATATTTTATATGTTCACATTGAATTCACTTTAGTTGTCCTTTCCTTAACAAGATTTAAACAAAGTGCACAATGTCATAAGTGTAGGGGAGTTTACTCCCACATGCTCAAACATTGAGGACAATGTTTATCTCAAGTGTAGTGGGAACTTCTATCAAAGTAGGTGGTCTTTTCCATGAATTTGCCCTCATTTTAACCGGAAAATTTGATTTTTCGACATTTTTCAAAATTTTTAATCTATTTTGGCCTAGTTGTATAGTTGCATTTTCCTTTATTATGTTTATTTCTCTTTCCTTGCTAGAATAAATTTTCAATAAAGTAGTTTTAAATTTTTCTTAGTCGTGAACATTTTGACTCAACCCGAGTTTACTTATCTAGGTTTACTCTAGCTACCTTAACATGTTTAAGTCAAGTTTTGCTAGGCTTTTATATAGGGAGCTATAAAACGCGAAAGTCTTAACTCTCACGGGTTAAGAACAAGAACTTTTCGCAAGTTCCTATAATTGATCCTAGAGAGTTGTTTATCAAGGGAACTTTAAAATGCGAATTCTAAACTTGAAAAAGTCTAAGAGTTTGCAAGATCCTATAGGCGACTCGAAAACCCAAAACTTTGATTTAATAGGCTAAGCATCCACGAGTCTCATTCCTTGAGATTTTAAACTGTGGAGAACGAGAGATGATAGAGTCAATTATAAGTTTGGTATTCTTTCGTGAATTTATGTGAGTTAATTATAAGCCTATTCTCCCTTCGCTTGTTAATAAATTTATCTGCAATAAATAAGGATGTACGATTTAAAAGGTTGCTTAGCTTCTAGCCCAAGATCGTTTAAAAGTTGCTCGGTACGGATTAGAGTTCATAGCCAAGGCATAACTTATTGAAGCGGGATGCAAAGATTGGCGAGTCCGAAAAGGCCCTAACAAGGCATGAGGGCTACATTTTGTTGCTAAAGATCCAAAAGTGATGTGAAGAATCATTTATCGAAAATCAATATGAAGGATCGAGACACACGACGAAAAGCAAATACTCCCCTAAAGATCATGGAGAAGTCTATCCGAAAATACCCTAAAAAGGTATGAGGATAAATAGATCCAAGTCCTAAAAGGAGGCGGATCGTTGTATATCAAAGTCCAAAATAAAGATTGGAGAAAAATGAAGAAGTCGTGGTCCAAATATGAAGAATCTCTCAAAACTTCAAGTGAATAAATTCCTATTATGAAGAGAAGACCATTATTTCATGAACGTCTCTCAAGATTCGAAGTATGAAGTCGCTGCCAAATATCGGTCCGAGAAAGGTCTCAAATCGTGAAGCGAGTTATGCCAAGATATGAACTTTATGAGGTCCCGAGAAGCAGTTTTAAAAGATTTTGTCCTTTAGCTAACTATTGATTAAATCGTTCACTTTATTTTCAGCCTAAATAACTATCGAAATAAGTCAAACAATGCATCTTCGTGATCATTCAAGACAAAAATAAAATATAAGAGATACACCTAGGAATAAGGGAGTCTAAGTGAATAATTGGCCCACATGAGTTCGTGTTAGTTTGCTAACTTATAATAACAATGATCTCGTTTTTAAGCTTGGTATGGGGAACGTGAAACTTGAGGATGATAAACGTTCACGGCTGCCAAAACCAATGTAAGTGTTTGATTTCTTTACTTGTTTTTATCTTTCTAAGTTTAGTATTTAATAAAGGCCAAGGTGGGTTATTTATGATGGAAAATGTAAACCGTGCTTTAAAATTAATGCATTGCATGAGGGCATTGCAATGGTCAAGTGTAGGGGATTTAATTAGTGTGAAAACACTTATCCTTTTACCACTTATTTCCAATAATAACAAGACCAAAACGTGTATTTTATGTCGTAAAAGTCAGAATTATGCGTGGTTTGTGTTTTTATTGTGTTTTAGGACCAAAATATGAAAAAGGAAGAAAACACGGGCTTTCACGGGCTTTTATCAAAGAAAACGGGAAAAGACGAAGTCAAAAGATCAAGAGTGCAAAAATAACGGAAGTCCAAGACCTATTCTGAAGATTGATTGAAGAAAAAGTCTAAAGACGGAGGTTTAAGGAAGTCGAAGAACTTAAGTCTAATAGAAGAAGCAAATTAAAAGACAAGTTCAAATCCCGAGACGGCATCGAGAAAAGACAAAGAATTAAAGTCGAGTCGAGAAGACGTGAAGAAAGAATGAAAGAAGATGCAACACATGCACTCCTTCCACTTTTCCTATAAATACCCTCCTAATGCACATTAGGAGGGAGTTAGTCTTTAATTTTTAGTTTTTCATTTTGCACCTTTCTTTCTAGTTTTAGAGAGAGAAAGTTCTCTACTTTTAATCTTTCAAGATTAAACCTTTATGTATTGTTGATCTCATTAATCAAGTTCTATTTAAGTTTTTAATCTTTAATCTCATTCTACCTTTCTTTGATTTTGATTCACTTTTGGTACGAATTACTTATGATCCGTGTTGTTCTTAATGATTTCGTGCTTAAAAAGTTAATCTTTTTTATCATTACATAAGTTTTCATTTGATTAAGCTTTAAGATTCTTGTGCTTATTGGCTTATTTACATGATTAGCTTATTTACTTTATAAAAAGTTTCTTAAAAAGTTCATATTTTTATTGTTTGATTTAAAAGTTTGTTTATTTTAAGTCTAGATAAGTTGAAATTAGTGCTTATTTGATCCGGTTCATCATTGATTCGTTTAGTTTTGGGGTATTAGCTTATTATATACCTTATTACCTTTGCTTTTTACGAATCCCACATAAATCGAAAGGGTTTAAACCCCTTTCCGATCTACGTATTCCGAGCAGCCACCACCCCCTCTTTCCGGTTGGCAAATCGGAAAAGGGTTTCTGAGTTTTCCGATTGAGCACCATTATTCCGATCGTAGTGATCGGATTAGGGATTAATATTTCGACGGGTATAGTTTTGAGTATTTCGATTGGAGCCTTTTGTCACCATTCCGATTTGACCCTTTTTCAGATATTCCGACGAGGACATTTTAGTTATTCCGATCGGGGTTGTGTTACACATTCCGATTGTTTAATTTTTGGCTCATTCTGATTGGGGGTTGTTGTCCTGTATTCCGATCAGTCACCTTCGCAGTATTCCGATCACCAGATCGGAATATATTCCGATCTGGACCATTGTTGCTCATATTCCGATTGCACCATATTCCGACCAATATTCCGATTTGGCAATTTTACGATGGTTTAGTTTCTTGTTCTTACAAAGTTTCTAAGTGTTAGTTTTATTTAGTGTACTAGTATTTTTCTTATATTGTCCTTAAGTTTTAACTAGTTTATTTTTAATTCGTCATTGTAGTTAAATCTTTAAACTTCTACTTTACTCAACGACACTTACTTATTTGCTATTAGTTTAAAATAGATAATCAACCAAACCATTCTCTTGTTCACCAAAAGACAATTGAGTCGCACTTTAGACCGGTAATCAATTCGAAAAGATCGGACGATAAGATTTTATACTTGGGGTAAAAGCCGTGTATTACATACCTTGGGTTTTGGAAGAGTTATGAATAATCATCATCCTCAAGTTTTCACTTTCTCCAAACCAAGCTTAAAAACGAGATCATTGTTATTATAAGTTAGTAAACTAACAAGAACTCATGTGGGCCAATTATTCACTTAGACTCCCTTATTCCTAGGTGTATCTCTTATATTTTATTGTTGTCTTGAATGATCACGAGGATGCATTGTTGACTTATTTTGATAGTTATTTAGGCCGAAAATAAAGTGAACGATTTAATCAATAGTTAGCTAAAGGACAAAATCTTTTAAAACTGCTTCTCGGGACCTCATAAATTTCATATCTTGGCATAACTCGCTTCGCGATTTGAGACCTTTCTCGGACCGATATTTGGCAGCGACTTCATACTTCAAACCTTGAGAGACGTTCATGAAATAATGGCCTTCTCTTCATAATATTTCTTCACTTGAAGTTTTGAGAGATTCTTCATATATGGACCACGACTTCTTCATTTATCTCCAATCTTTATTTTGGACTTTGATATACAACGATCTACCTCCTTTTTGGACTTGGCTTTATTTATCTTCATACCTTGTTAGGGCCTTTTCGGATAGACTTCTCCATGACTTTCGGGGAGTTTTTGTTTTTCGTCGTATGTCTCGATCCTTCATATTGATTTTCGATAAATGATTCTTCACATCACTTTTGGATCTTTAGCAACAAAATATAGCCCTCATGTCTTGTTAGGACCTTTTTGGACTCGCCAATCTTCGCATCCCGCTTCAATAAGTTATGCCTTGGCTATGAACTCTAATCCATACCGAGCAACTTTTAAACGATCTTGGGCTAGAAGCTAAGTAACTTTTCAAATCGTACAACCTTATTTATTGTAGATAATTTTATTAGCAGGCGATGGGAGAATAGGCTCATAATTAACTCACATAAATTCACGAAATAATACCGAACTTATAATTGGCTCTATCATCTCTCGTTCTCCACAGTTTAAAATCTCAAGGAATGAGACTCGTGGATGCTTAGCCTATTAAATCAAAGTTTTGGGTTTTCGAGTCGCCTATAGGATCTTGTAAATTCTTAGACTCTTTCAAGTTTAGAAACCGCATTTTAAAGTTCCCTTGATAAACGACTCTCTAGGATCAATTATAGGAACTTGCGAAAAGTTCTTGTTCTTAACCCGTGAGAGTTAAGACTTTCGCGTTTTATAGCTCCCTATATAAAAGCCTAGCAAAACTTGACTTAAACATGTTAAGGATACTAGCTAGAGTAAACTTAGATAAGTAAACTCGGGTTGAGTCAAAAGATTCACAACGTTTGAAAATTAAAACCACTTTATTAAACATTTATTCTAATAAGGAAAGAAAATAACTATATAAAGGGAAAAACTAATGGGCCAAAATAGATCAAAAATTTTGAAAAATGTCGAAAAATTGATTTTCCGGTTAAAATGAGGACAAATACAAGGAAAAGGCCACTTAACTTCGATAGAAGTCCCCCCTACACTTAATATAAACATTGTCCTCAATGTTTAAGCATGTGGGAGTAAACTCCCCTACACTTAGGACATTGTGCACTTTGTTTAAATCTTGCTAAGGAAAAGACAACTAAAGAGATTCCTATTTCAATATTGGGAAATATAAAATAGTGAATCGAAAGGAGTTTAGGATAGAACCGGGAAGAAGTGAACACGGAATCACGGGTCGTCAAGAATCATAAAGAGTGGATCATTGAGCGCTCGAATTCCTGATTAGTAGAAGAGAGGAGAGGAAATAGCAAACCAACGGGTCTCCCCTACACTTAGGATAAAGAAAGCTAAAAGATAGATGCATGGGTTGCCTCCCAAGAAGCGCTTGATTTTTGTTAACCGATTCGTGAGCCTGACTCGACCTTGATCATCATAGGAAGAAGCATGAAATATATCCACCAGGATCAAAGACATAGTTTTCGTCCATCAAATAGCACAAGCTTAAGGCGAACAAGGCAAGCCAAAGAAGAGGCAAGGTTCCCTTAAGCAAAGATGGAGCACGGTGGAAGCAAGGGTGAAGTGGTGCAAGCAGATTTCCATAAGTTCCAAAGATATTTCCTTTTATTTCATCAGGTGGATACTGAGATGGCTGAAAAATATCGATACCAGGGTCGAACACCTTTTCCTTTAGGGGAAAATAGCACTCAGGCTCAGCAGAGTGTGAAGAAGATCCGCGAAGAAGATGCACAACCTCGTCCTCAGAAGGTGGACAAAGAGGTGTTAAATCATATGTGCTGCGGATATTGGTGTCGACCGGTTTCTTCTCCTTTGAAAGAATGTTCTTCAAATCCAAAGTAGGATCAAGACGATAATCTTCAAAGTCCAAAGGAGGTGCATCACTCTAATGAGGGAAGTAAGTATTGAGAAATGCAGAGAAATCTTCCTCAAATGAGTAATCGTCCAAAGTAGGGTCGAGTGATGGCGGAGGATCTTCATCATGTGAAGAATCACTCGAAAGAGTATCGGCCTCATCAAAATCATCGTATGTGGGCAGGTCGGGATACTCGGAAGTACAATCATCAAAATCATCCGAATCTAAGCTAGAATCATCATCATCATAAGCATCAAAGATCGGTGGAGAATCATAAATGGGAGAAGCGTCCAAATTGGATAGAGAATCATCCACATCATCTTGAAAAAGTGGATTATCAATGGAAGAATCGAATAGAGGATGGTTGTAGACGACAAAATCATCGAGCACATTGATCATATTCGCAGATTCTCGTCCATAGGATTTGCTTGTAAGCTTCCCCATTTTAAAAACTTGTGCATCATCCCCGACTCTTAAGATTAACTCACCTTCGGCAACATCAACTAAAGCTCGTCCGGTTCTCAAGAATGGCCGACCAAGTATTAAAGGAATACGAGGGTCCATTTCATAATCAACAACGACAAAATCGACCGGGAAAGTAAATGTGCCAACTTTGATGAACACATCTTTGGCAATACCAACGGGGTAAGCGAGAGTGCGATTTGCAAGTTCAAGAGTCATCTTCGTTGGAGTAAGGTGGGGTAATGATAGTGTTTTCCAAACACTCAAAGGCATAAGATTAATACTGGGCCCGAGATCAGCTAGGGCAGTAAATTCTTCGGTTTTGTTAAAGAAGGAAGGCAACACAAAACGACCGGGATCTCCAAGCTTTTCCGGAAGTTCTTTAAGAATAACTGCAAAGCAGTTTTCATTTAAGCGTGTGTTGGCGAGCTCAATCAACTTCTCCTTCTTGTTAAGCAATTCCTTGAATGCTTTGACAAATTTTGGCATGTCGACAAGTGCTTCAACAAGGCTCATGTTGATGTTCATTTGAGAGAGCATCTTCACATAGCTCGACACTTGACAGTTATTCTTGGTTAGCTCGTTGGTCTTGCCTAAGCGAGAAGGATAAAGGATATTGGGTTTGGTTGGTGAAGGTGTAGGTGTAGCAGGTAAAGGGTGAGATGGTGAAGGGTCCTTCCTAGAATCATCTTCATGACGAGGTGGAGACGGTAATGGTGCACTAATACTAGGTGTAGGAGTAAGGATAAATGGTGGTGGAGGAGGTGTAGATGATGGAGGCGGGATAGGTGGTCCTACGATGGTAACTCCACTACGGGTAGTAATAGCACTCACATTTGCTGGCGGATTGGTGACGGTGTTTGAAGGTAGAGAACTCGAAGAAGAAGGTTGAGCTGCGGGCAAGAAACTAGCAAGCATATTCTTTATATCATTCGTTTGAGTGCTGAAGGAGGATTGAATATTATCTCGAAGCTCAGATCTAATCTCATTTCCTTGCTTGGTGATATCTCCTTTCAGATTGATAATTTGGCTTTGTAGATTCTTGATTTGCTCACCTTGGGTTCTCATTATGGCTTCAACATCTGGGTTAATGGGTGAGGTTTGTTGAGCGGGTGGGTTATAAGGATTAGAAGCTCTTGGTGGGATTTGGTTGCTTCTATTGTAGTTGTTGGCGGGGGTTTTGGTTTTGAGGAGAAAAACCGGGTGAAAGGTAGTGTATGAGTGAGGACCGCCGCATGTTTCACAAGAAGGTGCAACCGCTTTAACTTGTTGTTGTTGGTTTGTAGCGAGAAGCAAGATATTTTTGTTCATTTCAGTCATCATGCGGGTGAATTCAGTCATATCAGGGCTTGCTGAGGTGGAAGAAACATTGACTCTCGGGTTGTTCCTTGAAGAAGCGGAGGAATCCCAGTTTTTGTGGTGAGTAGTCATGTTCTCAATAAGCTCTCTACACTCCTCGGGTCTCCTTTTCATAAATGTGCCACCGGCGGCTGCATTAATCGTATCACGATCACAAAAAGTCAATCCGTTGTAGAAAGTATCAATTAATGTGACTGGAAGCATGTTGTGGTTTGGACAACGATCAATCAAGACATTATATCTTTCCCAAGCATCAAAAAGAGATTCATCGGGTTCTTGCATGAAACCGCTGATTTGATTGCGAAGGCTTGTGACCATGGATGGTGGAAAGTAGCGCGACAAAAAGCGTTGGGTCATGTCATCCCAAGTATGAATTGAATTCTTCGGGATACGATCAAACCATTTCTCGGCGTGGTGTGATAAAGTATGTGGAAAGAGTTGAAGGCGAAGAACATCCATTGTGGCACCGGGCAACTTCATGCTTTGGGTGATTGTAATGAATTTGTCGAGGTGTTTGTTGGCATCATCATCAGGCATTCCTCGAAAAGGATTTGTTTGCACTTGCTGAATCATGTGGTGCTTCAACGAAAACTCCGGAGCCGTGATTTACATCGGTGCAATCGGTCCTCCTCGTCCAAACATGGTAGGTTGACAAAGCTCCTCCATGGTCCGAAGATCGGGCTGTGGAAGAACATTGTTGTTGTTGTTGAGGTGCGGTAGGTTATTGTTGTTGTTAACACCTGACATACTTAAATCTTCTCGAGTCTCGGGCTCTTGATAATTAGAAGATCTAGTACGCATACACCTACAAAGACAAAAGAAAACAATACCAAACACAAAGACAATATATATACACAATAAAAATTAAATCTTTTTGGATTTTTGAAATTTTTAATTTTTATGGTGTTTTAACAATTTTAATTTTTAAAACTTTTTTAAGCAAGAAAATAACGCTCACAAGTGAACGGATCCCAAAAAGCAACGCGTCTCTCAAACAAAACCGTTAATCTTTACGAAAAGAGCCGGCAGCGGCGCCATTTTAATGAAGAGATTTTGCTAGGTTCAATTGTTGTTCTCGGTATCTTAACGAATTGATTTCCGATTCTAAGTACGACTCTATTATTTTTTGGTGAAACAAATATTTTTGGTTGTTTTTAAATAAAAAGTGCAAAACAATTAAAGTAAATGACTTTAAGGTAAAATCTAAGTCTAACTTAAAGTAAGTGTGCAAGTATTTAAAAGCGTGACAGAAATTAAAAGGCACTAAAAGTAAATAACGCAAATTTACATCTAACTAAGGCAAACTTAAAACGCAACTAAAACTAAAACTTAAACTAAGGCAAGGCTAAAATAAATCTAAGGCAATTAAACGTAAAGTGCGACTAAGTAAAAAGGCGGGAAAAATAAAGCTTTAAAATTAAAAACAGAAAATTAAAAACTGGAATTAAAGAAACCTGAAAAATAGCTCATCCGGAATAATCCCTAAACACTCATCCGGAATGTCACCTTCGTTCGGAATGTTTTTCTTCACTCGGAATATTCACCAAAACTCTTGATCCGGAATAAATCCTTTATCCGGAATATGTCACTTATCCGGAATAAAGTCTTGATTCGGAATAATTGTCTTGATTCAGAATGTTGTTGTTGATCCGGAATAATCCTTGATCCGGAATAATATTCCGAATGAAACCCTTGATCCGGAATGTCAAAAATATTCCGAATAAACACCTTGATCCGGAATAATAAATTATTCCAGATGAACTTGCTTGATCTGGAATATTCCCTTCGTTCGGAATGTTAGGTTGATCCGGAATATTCCCTTTGTTCGAAATATTCTGTTGATCCGGAATGTCTCAATATTCCGAATGAATCGTATTGATCCGGAATAATATATATTCTGAATGAAGGTATTGATCCAGAATAATAAATATTCCGAATGAATCTCCTTGATCCGGAATGTCCAATATTCCGGATGAACGACTTTGGTTCAGAATAATTGATATTCCGAATGAACCACTTTTTGAAATCCTTTACTTGGCTTGTTTTGCTGGGCTTTGATCCGAAACTTTTTCCTGGGAACAGAACAGTAACAGACAAGCGCGAAGAACAAGGGAAGAACAAGATTTACACGAATCTAAACAAAACTAAATCAAATCAACCACAAGATTAAATCAAACTAACAAATAAACATCTATTAATCATAAACAATCAATCTAAAACAATCAAACTAACAAATCTAATCAAAATAATCAAAACCCACTTTGATCAAAATAAGAACATGAACATGAACATGAACATAAACATAAAAATCAAAGATTAACGAAAGGTAGAATGAGATCAAACAATAAAGATAAAGATAAACAAGAATTAAAAGAACACTTACTTGAAATTAAATGGTAATTAAGGTGCAAGACAAGTATTTAATTTTGACAAGTAATTAAATGACAAGGTAATTAAAAGTGGAAGAACTAATTGTCACTATTAGCCAACAAAAATGAAAAGATTAATCCTAATAACTATTTATAGGGGAGGATTAAGGAGTGCTTAGGAAGCTTCCTCCCCTCCTTCATTTCTTCTTAATTGCAAGCTTAGGTCCTTCTCTTCTTAATCTTTTGTTAATTGCACCATTAGTCCTTAAGCCTTTTAATCTTCTTAAATCTTGGACTTTAATGACTTTTGGCTCAGGATTTCTTTGGACTCGTCTTTTGATTCTTCAGTAAATAAGACTTGAGTTCTTCGGCTTTTAGTAAACTTCCGTCTTTTGACTTTTTCTTCGATAAATCTTCAGAATTGGTCTTGGACTTCCGTTCTTTTTGCACTCTTGACTTCTTGACTTCGTCTTTCATCTTTCTCTTCAATAAAAGCCCGTAAATGCCCGTGTTTTCTCCACTTTTCACCTTTTCGTCCTAAATCACAACAAAAACACAAACGACGCATAATTCCGACATAAATGACATAAAATACACGTTTTGGCTTGGTTATTATTGTAATTAAGTGGTAAAAAGGATGGGTGTTTACACACCTATCAGATCCCCTACACTTGACCATTGCAATGTCCTCATGCAATGCATTAGTTACAAAGCATGTTTACACTTTTCATCATAATCAATCCATGTTGGCCTTTATTAAAGAGATAGATAATTACAAACATTCAAAATAGAGAAATCAAAAAGCATACTAATAAGTGTGAAAACACTTATCCTTTTACCACTTATTTCCAATAATAACAAGACCAAAACGTGTATTTTATGTCGTAAAAGTCGGAATTATGCGTGGTTTGTGTTTTAAGATTTTGTAAAATGATGAATGCACAAGGTCAAATCAAGGACACATGTTCAAGACCAATGTCAAAGATCTCATCAGCATATTCACAAGAACAAGATCGAAGACTCAAGCATAGTATGCTAGGTTTAAGATTTTGTAAAATGGTGTGACCTTCCTTTGGGGGAGATTGTTGGAAATACGTTTTTCCAAGGAAAGTCTCGGTCACATCATTGTTAGCATAGATCACGAGCTATAGACTATTTAGGACATTGTAACTTGGAGTGACCTCCCTTTGGGGGAGATTGTTGGAAATACGTTTTTACGTATTTAGAAAGGATCGGTCACTCCAATAATATTGGGCTCGTGATCCAATATAGCCCATATAGCCCACATGTAGGGTGGGCTATATAAACCCCCTCCTAGCATGTTAGGAGGGGTTGGTCATTCACTTTTCACACACTTAATCTAATCTTTCATTTTTCTCTCCAACCTCTCTCTAGTTTCTCTTTCTACATCTTCATCTCTCTCTCTCTAATAATCATCTCCATAGTTAGATAATCCAAGTATTACGATAAAATAACACTTAAGATCGTACGTACTAGATTAAAACTTTCCTATTATAGCATGATTACGATTACGTGTTAGGATTTTACGTATTACGTACGTGTTAGAACACGATAAGTATTTACTACGCACGAGCACGTAATAATTATTTGACAATAATTAATCACGAACATGCGATCATGAAATCATGAACGTAATTAAATCACGAACTACTATTAATTACGTATATATATTTATTACGAGCGTAAATAAATATATTAGGTCACGGTAATTATTTAACGAGAACACATTAAACGCGAACACAAATAATCACGAACGAGTAATTAATCAACGAGACATGGAAAACGATACGGGTACCCCATGTGAGGCCCCTACCCGCGGCTACAATGGAATGATGGGCCAAGCCCATCTCAATTTTTACTAAGGAGGGTAAAAGGAAAAACCACTACTCATTTTTCACTTTTACAGAAGAATTTTACAAAACCTAAAAAGGCTCTTCCTTCTCCTTTTTTTTCTTTTGGCCGCCACCCATAAACACACCAAAGGAGGTTTTATTTGATCTTTGATCTTGGTTTTGGTGCTAGTGTTCGTGTTTGTTCATCGTTGTTTAGATCCACGCATTCGATAATTCTTTTAACCCTTTTCTTTTGATTTAATCTTTTAAATAATTAAGAACATGATATATTTTTTTGAAAAAACCTAATTAAATCATAGATCTAACATGAAATTGGTTTTGGAATAAATCAAAAGGGATGTTTTAGGGGTGTTTGTTCTTGGCCGCCGCCTAAACCGAACCCGAGGGGGTCTCGGTTTGGCTATTCGACCACCACCGAGACCATATGGTCCCGGTTGGTTGGTGTGGGTCCCACGGCAGCAACAAGACAAGGGGAACCCCGATGTGGTTCGGGGTATGGTGTCGATTTCATGTCCGGTTGATGGTTCTTAGTCAAGATCCGGTTCACGGTGTATGTTAAGATTATAATTTTTATAATCTTATGTTAAAATTAAATTAATAAACATGACATGATTAATTTAATAACATGACTTAGGTTATTCTAATTATTAAAATCATGAAATTATTAACCTAAGTATTTTATATTTTTAGACTTATAAATTACTTAATTATTTAAAAACCATGGTTATAATTAATTAATTAACATGACTTAGGTTATATTATTAATAAATAATAATACATGTTTTAACCTAAGTATTTAACTTTATTTAATTAAAAACATGATATGCTTTAATAAATATTTTAACCTATAGTTTATTTAATTACATGAAATAATTAATAAACTATACATTATATCTTATGACTTAGAAAATAATCATGAAAACACTTAGGCTTATATACTTAGCTTATTTAACCAGCTTATATCTAATTATGGAAACGTTCTATTTTTAGAAACTTATTTAAATAAGGCAGCAATCTATTTATGGAAACCTTCTATTTTTAGAAACTTATCTATTTTAAGAAGTAATTCTATTTTTGGAAACTTTCTATTTTTGGAAACTTTCTATTTTTGGAAACTTTCTATTTTTGGTAACATTCTATTTTTGGAAACTTTCTATTTTTGAAAACTTTCTATTTTAGGAAACCTGCTATTTTTGGAAAGTTACTTATTATTACACAGTAAGTATAATTATACATGAAATACCAGAAACACTTAATCAGAGTAAACAGAATATAAGATAAACACAGTTTAAGGCTTAAAACAGTAAAACATGATAAGAACATATAAAATAAGCTAAGACATGACATAAAATCAGTTACGTATTAGTAAGCAGATCCTTATTCATGTATGTATTTATGTAGCATTAGTGATACGGAAGTAGGATTCCTCTCAGTTCGTCTTCTTCGTTCACTGGACATAAGGTACGGATTCCCGTCCTTTCAGTATGGACATTCTTTCCTTATTAGGATTCCCCGTATGCAGCCAAATGTTTTCCCGTAGTATAAGTATGTGTTTGAATTGCTTATGATTAATTTAGAATACCTATAGCCATATACATGCATGACCAGTTTTACCTAGTTATGGAGGTACCATAACCATAACATTAGAGGCACTGATGTTATGACTTCACCACGGCGGAGTGATTGCTCGTGGTGTCCCTTCAGCTTTTGGCCATTTATATTATATTTATCATGTGGGGCGTATGGGTGCATCCTAGTTACATGTTTTCAGTCAGGATTTCATGGTGAATGTGGTGTGTGCCTTGCATCCTTCACAAGGAGCTAATCCCTCCTACCCAAAAAAACCAGTATATTAAATTAGAGGCAGCCCCTCTAATTTGCATGATGAGGTCACCCCTCTAAGTATTCATGCACGGTGGATTTTCATGACCTATATTGGCTAATGGTAAAATATGATAAACAGTTTTTACAAGATAAACATAAGACTTTTCAAACTATAAAACCAGTTTTATCAAGACTTAATCAGATTACTCGGGATTTACTTTCTTCCGCTGTTATATGTTATATGCTTATCCTATTCATGCTTTATTGTACATCCGTGCACTGAGCGTATTGCTCAGCCGTTTTCCTTTTCTATGTTCCCAAAACGGCAGGTACTCAGGGACGCTCGTAGACTTTAAGAGTATGTGCATATGGACTGGAAGCTTTCTAGCCTTTCTTTACTTTATGCATTTCTTTTCTTTTGATACACTTGCTATGGACATTGTTTAGTCCTTTCCTTTACTATACTATGTTTGTGTGTGATGAGCTTACTTTTGGACTACCGATGTTTGATTCCGGTATTTTCCTTTTATGGTCATGTAATGTTTAGACATTTTTCCTTGTATGCTTTGATGACACGCCATAATTACATGTGACATTTCCATTATCAAAATAGGGTGTTATAGTTGGATCTGGATGATATCAGTGGACTACAATGGCTTCTACATTCAACAGCTTGTGTTTACCATCTAAGCACTACAAAGTTTTCAGAGTATCTTCTTGTGGATGCTCAATATCCTATGTCCAAGGATGTTTTGAAGAAGATGGTTTCTACACAGCTAGAAATGGATTATACTAGTGATGTTGGCAAAGATTTAATTAGATTTATTTATTATCTAATTAACAAGTAATTTGTATTTGTAAGAGTCCTCCTTGTACTTAGTTTTTATTCAGAAACTTGATTACTAGAGTAGATATCAAGTTTAGGGGAGGATTGTTGGGAATAAAATGAGCTAAGTCACTCAGACGCTGACAAGAGTAAATTGGACACTGACAAGAAGAAATGAAGCACTGACAGATCAAGCATTGACAAGAGATATCCAAGCGCTGACAAGAAGAAGTCCAACCACTGATAGGAAAACTTAGTCAACACGTTTATTATTTGAAGTAAAGATATACACAATATTGTATTTTCTATATTTATCTTTACCTAGAATAGTTTATAGGTTATCCTTTGTACACAACTCCTTATGTTATAAAAGGAGGTCGTAGGGTTTGTAGTATATACATTATTATTCAGTATTCAACTTTCATTGTAAGCAAGTTCGATTATCAATCAAAAGTGAAAGTTTGGTCTAATTGGTTTTACTTGTTCTTTATTCTAAGTGTTAATTCCGCATAACACTTGGATTGTGTATAACTACAACAAAGTTTCTCTACGTGTTAAACTTGATTCAATCTCGTTAACACAAAGTTAATCGATCTAAGTTTGGGATCAACAAATATTTGTAATAATAACCTAAAGTGAGGGTAATACGGTAAACTCAGAACTAAATTTCTCATCTATTTTTGAAAGTGAACAATTATTTTAGGACATCCTAAAATGGAATAGTGGACAATAATTTGAGGACGTAGGTAGTAATAAATATAATAGATACCTTTCTCTAATAAGTCAGATTTTCAAAGCCCCTTTCTTAAGAGATAGAACTAGGGGTGTTCACGGGTCAGTTCAGTTCGGTTAGTTAGAAGATTTTAACTATCCGTCGCGGGACGGGTAATTATTTTCGCTACCCGAAACCGAACCGTGCTAGGTGGTTAACCGGACATGCGGGTACCCGAAGAGACTGATTACCTGCGGTGCGGTTCTCGGTTAACCATGTTTTTATATTTAATCGAATTTAACAGTATAAAGGTCATGATGTGATCTAGAACATAATAGGTCATTGTAGTTAAATTAAATGAAATTGAGTAAATAAAAGTCATATAATTTGAATTTAATTGTATTAAAGTTATTTCGTTGTATATTATGATTATATTAGTTAATTTTAACACATAGATTATTAGAGATCCTTAAATTAGGAGTTATAAAGTTGTTGTAAAATAAGAGTAGTGCAATAAAATGATTAATACTTGTACGATTATTTAAATATTTAGCTAAAAAACTCATGTGTAACATGCATGGTTCGGTTCGGTTAACCGCGGATATTTAAAAGTAGAAACCGAAACCGAACCGTGATGAGCGGGTTTTTTCGATTTTGGTTTTTTCGGTTTCAGATTTTTCGGTTGAGGATTTTTTCGGTTTCGGGTTTTTTCGGTTTCGGGTTGAGCGGTCCGCCTCAGTTCGTCGGTTTCTCGGTTTTTTTAACCTAGATAGAACACTCCTTACTCAGTAGCTCAAAGCTTACCAGAGATTAAACACAAACTTTATTTTTACTTTTTTTTTCAAATATTAGTATCTAAAAAAATATACCGTTACAAAACATATTTAATTATCTTTCTATAGATATATTATATGATACACTTTCGACAAAAAGAATTCCTAGTTTTTTCACGTTTTTAAAAATTATTATATATAATACTAATATAATATATGATATAACACATCATATATGATATAACTTATCGTATATGATATAAATCAATATAATATATGATTTACAAATAATTTATAATTTAATATTGATATCATATATGATGAAACACCGTTATCATATATGATATTTCATGTAAATCTTAACAACCACAAAAGAGAATATATTTTTTTCAAAAATATATCATAGTGCATATCGTTAGAATAATAATTAAATGCTCTTCGCGATTCTTGATTGGTGTATTTTGGATACACCTTATAGCATGTTGATTTAGCATAATTGCATTTTTATTTGTTGTTATACATGTACTTTGAGTGTGTTTTGTGATTATATAAGTTATGGGCGAAATAGAATAAAATGACCGCTTAATTAGTTTTTTGGAGAAATGACATGGAAAGCGCCGACAAATGAAGAAAACTATTGAATAAAAAGATTAAGCACCTCGTAATATTTTTTTGTCATATTTTATTCAACCGGGCTTCGTTTGAGCAATTTCTGACATGCGGCTATTTTAATTGCGCCGAAGCTATTATATCATTAAAAAAAATGGGCCTTGAGTGTTGCTTTGGTCCATTCGCATATTATCAAAAAGAAAAAAAGATCATACGTCACTTTTAGGGGGAATTAAGCAGCCACCACTTTGTTAGAGATTACATCAATTGGTCCTTGTGAAGGTAAACACAACAAAAGGAAAAAAAGATTAAAAGGGGTGTTGGCACGTTCGCCGAGATAACAATATAATATAAACAAATAATTGAGGACGTGGGACTAGTGCATCAACAAACAGTGCTACGGAGTATTAAAAAAAGGCGATGATGTTTAATATTATTTGGCTCGAGCGCACCATCATGTCTGACTAATTTTGTTGTAATTCCTTCCGGTAACCTTATTTATGGTTTGATCATTACTTTTGGATTGTCATATTTATATTACATTGATTTATGATTTATAAATTATTTTGATTGATTTAATATTATGTTTAGTTATTTGTGCAAGACAAATTGTTGTTAGTTAGCGATTCATACCTATTCTATTTAGTTAAAGAAAAAGATGGTCGCATAATCGATATAAGTAGTGCCTAAATAAACTATTAGATATAATTGTTGGTGGAATTAGTATAAGACTTATTTGCGAGTCATTAATAAACATAATAAGTGTCGAAATTAATCCATTCATGTTAAGTCAAAATAATCTTTGTAAATGAGTTAAAAAGTCTTAATAATCTATAGTGTGATCAACCATAGATATTGGGAGCTGGAAAGTATTGCATTTTTATTATTATTTGTTTACATCTTTAATTATTATTTTTCCTTGTTTAATTATTAGTTTAATCAGTATTTTAATTACTAATCAGTATTTAGTTATTTAGATTCTTAAAACTAAAACTTTTATTGATCAACGATAACCCCAAAACTTAAATTAAAACCACATACTCCTCGTGGATTTGATACCCGCTTGTCCTGTCTAGTATAAGGTAATTAGGTTTATTTTTTACCGGTATTTCGACGATGATCAAATTTTGGCTCCGCTGTCGGGGAGTAGTGAGCTTTTGCTTTAAGTTTTTGTTAATAGTTTTTCAAAAAAACTAGTTATAATAAAATATAAATACAAAAAGATTTTATTTTTCTTGTTTGTTTGTTTGTTTGTTTTGTTTCTTGTGAGTGTGCAGGTTAGTTTATGCGCACACGTAGATCGGGACGTACATCACCGTTAGCTTACGATCCCGAGGTTGAGAAAAGTGCAAGGTTGAGGAGGAAAGCATTTTGACAGTTTTCTACTAATCTTGATTTTACAGGTTTAGAAGAACTTTTCACTGAAATGGCAACTAAAGACGATGCCAACGGGGGAGAATCCCCACCACGGGGTGTGGATTCCTATTACATGTCGGGGATCTTCGAGGATCCCTCACCTATCGTCTATCCGGTCCCGGCTAAAGGGGTTACAAGTAACTTCAAGATCCAGCCGAATCTCATAGCAATCTTGCCAATGTTTAGAGGTCGTGAGGAGCCATACCCACATCTGCGAGAGTTCTTCTCCATTGCTGACAAACATCAGGTTCATAACATCAGCAAGGATGAGGTAAGACTTCGCTTTTTTCCTTTTTCTCTTAAAGATCAAGCTAAGGGCTGGTTCTCATCTCTTGAGCCATGTAATATTAACTCATGGTCTGAAATGCAATATGCTTTTTTTATGAATTTTATTCTATAAGTAAAACTGCTGCCATTAGAAATAAGATTAAATCCTTTCATCAAATCCCAGGAGAGCAGTTTCATGAAGCGTTTAGTAGACTTAAGGAGTTATTAAGAACATGCCCTCATCATGATGTTCCAAAATGGGAGCTTGTCAAAGTCTTCTATGATGGGTTGGATTATAACAACCAACAATTTGTTATGGAAACTAGTGGGGGTATATTTTTCTGGCGGCCCATGGAAGAAGAATGGGAGTTTTTTGAAAAACTAAGAAAGGGTTCCAAGACCCAAGCTTCAGTGGATTAAAACAACCACACATCTTCCGCCAATTATGTGTCTAACCAACGTGGCACAAATTCTGAAATTAGCGAGTTAAGTAAGAAAGTTGATCTTTTGTTGAAAAATCTAGGAAAAAGGTGTTACAAATGTGTCTAATGTGTCGCATAGTGGGTGCTCAATGTGTGGTGATCCGAGTCATTCAGTAGATAATTTTCAAAGTTGAGGGGCGCCACCAAATGAGGAGGTGAATGGAGTTTATGGAGGTCGTCCATGAAATGACCCATTCTCCGAAAGTTACAATCCTGGATGGCGCAATCACCCCAACTTACGTTGGAAAGATGAAAGGACAATCGCCCTAATAATGCCCAACAACAACACTATGGTTACAAACCAAGGTATGAGAGTGGTGATTCATCTAACTTCCAACAAAATTCTTACCAGCAAAGGCCACAACAATACCCAAATCAAGGGCAAGGTTTAAGCAATGGCCAACAATCCAATGTTGACCAAAAGTTTGACTTGATCCTAAGCGAGTTGGCCAAGAGTAATCCAGGTGCCAACCTAAAATTCGAGTCCCTCTCTAATTCTATTTTGAATCTTGAAAGAGATATGAGGCAGTTGGCCGAAGAGGTGCACAAACGAGAAGAGGGTAAGCTTCCAAGCTATCCCACCCTCAATCCAAAGCATAAGTCAGGTGGTCCTGAGCATGTGAATATGGTGACATCTCTTCGAAATGCTAAAACCTACAACAATGACATCAAAATTCCAAGTGCTTATAGTTCTTCTCATGATGTAGAGGATTTCGTTACTAATGACAAAATTATTATTGAAGTTAAAAATTCTGATAATGTTAAGTCCGATTCTGAGTTGGTAAATGATTTGTTAAATTATTTTCCTATACCAACAACACAGAATCTCGAAGCAACTGAATCTCCCGAAGTTGGGGAGGGTGGGTAAAATTAGGATTTTGCCCAGTAAGAAAATATTATCGTCCGATCTTCTCGAATTGATTAAGATTTAAGTGCGACTCAGTCGTTCTTGGTAACAAAAAGGGAATTGTTTGGTGTAGTAAACTAGTTAAAAATAAAGACTTGAAAAGATAAAATTGAAGACGATAAAAAGAGACAATGCAAGATTAAACTTGGCGAAAAGTAAATGACGAGAAATTAAAAGGCAAATAAAGTAAATAACACAAACTTAAAATTAAATAAGGCAAACTTAAATTTAAACTAAAGGCAAGCTTAAAAATAAAAGTGCGATTGAGTAAAAAGGCGGGAAAAATACAGTTTAAAACTAAATGTATAAAATTACAAAAAAAAAACTGGAAAACACTCATTCGGAATCAACCCTTCATTCGGAATAAACATGTTCATCCGGAATAAATTCCTTCATCCGGAATAAATAGCTTCATCCGGAATAAATTCCTTTATCCGGAATAAATGTCTTCATCCGGAATATGCGTTCATTTGGAATGTAAAGCTTCATGCGGAATAAATAAGTTCGTTCGGAATGTGGAGCTCATCCGGAATAATTAAACTAAAAGCTTCATTCGGAAAAATCAACGTAAAATGCTGGTTCGGAATAAAAGAGCTCATCCGGAATATCTACTTCATCCGGAATAATAAGGTTCATCCGGAATATCCCCTCATTCGGAATAATTGCTCATCCGGAATATAGGTTTATTCGGAAAAATAAGCTGATGCGGAATAAAAAAACTCATGCGGAATAATAAAGCTGATTCGGAAAGAATTGTTGACACGAAATAATGTGTTCATGCGGAATGATTAACTTGGTGTGGAATAATAAAAAAACTTGATTCGGAATCTGGGAAACTAAAAATATACGAAGAACAGGGGAAAAAGGCTAGCCACGAATTTGATTGAATCTAACCCAAATAAACCAAAAGATTAAACCAAAATGATCACAAATGATTAACTAACGATAACCAATCAAACCAAATCAATCAAACTAACAAATAAAGACCAACAAAATCAAAACCCACTTAATCAAATTAATAAAAACTCAAGAACATGAACATAATCAAAAGTAAAGATTAAGCAAGAAAGGTAGAAGAAGATTAATAAAAAGCTTGATTAAAAAGCAAAGATTCAACAATTACAACTTTAAAGATTTAAGTTTTAAACATTAATCCAGAGAGAGAAAGCAATAAATCTAGAGAGAGAAACTACTCCTAATCTATCCTAATCTACTCCTAAAACTAACCAACCCTTTCCTAACAAATGAGGGTTGTATATATAGGAGAGGGGAGTGGTTGGTGGCTTCCTCCTTTCTTTCTTTTCTTCCGTCTCGTCTTTAAAGTCTCGACTTTTGGCTCGGGATTTGTCGATAAAATCTTGAACTCGTCTTATAATTTCTTCATTTGGGTTCTTCGATTTGTAAATCTTCCATCTTTGGTCCTTTTCTTCAATAAATCTTCAAAATAGGCCCATTGACTTCTGATCTTTTGCACACTTGATCTTTTGACTTCGTCTTTTGTCTTTTTCTTCGATAAAAGCCCGTGAAAGCCCGTGTTTTCTTCCCTTTTACATTTTTATCCTAAAATCACAACAAAAACACAAACCACGCATAATTCCGACATTTACGACATAAAATACACGTTTTGGTCTTGTTTTCATTATAATTAAGTGGTAAAAGGATGGGTGTTTTCACACCTATCAAATCCCCTACACTTGACCATTGCAATGTCCTCATGCAATGCATTAATTACAAAGCAAGATTACACTTTTCATCACAATCAATCCACATTGGCCTTTATTAAAGAGATAGAAAATAACAAAACAAGTAAAGAAATCAAAGACTTACCTTAGGGTTTTGGAATGTCATGAATGATTATCATCCTCAAGTTTCACGTTCCCCATACCAAGCTTAAAAACGAGATCATTGTTATTATAAGTTAGCAAACTAACATGAACTCATGTGGGCCAATTATTTACTTAGACTCCCTTTTTCCTAGGTGTATCTCTTATATTTTATTATTGTCTTGAATGATCACGAGGATGCATTGTTGACTTATTTCGATAGTTATTAAGGCTGAAAATAAAGTGGGACGATTTAATCAATAGTTAGGTAAAGGACAAAATCTTTTAAAACTGCTTCTCGGGACCTTATAAAGTTTATATCTTGGCATAACTTGCTTCACGGTTTGAGACCTTTCTCGGACCGATATTTGGCATTAACTTCATACTTCAAATCTTGAGAGATGTTCATGAAATAATGGTCTTCTCTTCATAATAGGAATTTCTTCACTTGAACTTTTTGAGAGATTCTTCATATTTGGACCACGACTTCTTTATTTTTCTCCAATCTTTATTTGGGACTTTGATATACAACGATCCGCCTCCTTTTAGGACTTGAATCTATTTATCCTCATACCTTGCTAGGGTCTTTTCGGATAGACTTCTCCATGATCTTTAGGGGAGTTTTTGCTTTTCGTCGTGTGTCTCGATCCTTCATATTGATTCTTGATAAATGACTCTTCACATCACTTGGGATCTTTAGCAACAAAATGTAGCCCTCATGCCTTGTTAGGGCCTTTTCGGACTCGCCAATCTTCGCATCCCGCTTCAATAAGTTATACCTTGGCTATGAACTCTAATTAATACCGAGCAACTTTTAAACGATCTTGGGCTAGAAGCTAAGTAACTTTTCAAATCGTACAACTTTATTTATTGCACATAAATTTATTAGCAAGCGATGGGAGAATAGGCTTATAATCAACTCACATAAATTCACGAAAGAATACCAAACTTATAATTGACTCTATCATCTCTCGTTCTCCACAATTTAAAATCTCAAGGAATGAGACTCGTGGATGCTTAGCCAATTAAATCGAAGTTTTGGGTTTTCGAGTCATCTATAGGATCTTGCAAATTCTTAGACTTTTTCAAGTTTAGAATTCGCATTTTAAAGTTCCCTTGATAAACGACTCTCTAGGATCAGTTATAGGAACTTGCGAAAAGTTCTTGTTCTTAACCCGTGAGAGTTAAGACTTTCACGTTTTAAAGCTCCCTATATAAAAGCCTAGCAAAACTTGACTTAAACATGTTAAGGATACTAGCTAGAGTAAACTTAGATAAGTAAACTCGGGTTGAGTCAAAAGATTCACAACGTTGAAAAATTTTAAAACCACTTTATTAAACTTTATTTTAGCAAGGAAAGAAAATAACCATAACAAAGCAAAATACAACTATACAACTAGGCCAAAATAGATTAAAAATTTTGAAAAATGTCGAAAAATCAATTTTTCCGGTTAAAATGAGGACAAATACAAGGAAAAGGCCACTTAACTTTGATAGAAGTCCCCCTACACTTGATATAAACATTGTCCTCAATGTTTAAGCATGTGGGAGTAAACTCCCCTACACTTAGGACATTGTGTACGTTGTTTAAATCTTGCTAAGGAAAAGAAAACTAAAGGGATTCCTATTTTAATATTAAAGAATATAAAATAGAGAATCAAAAGAGTTTAGGATAGAACCGGGAAGACGGGTACACGGAATCACGGGTCGTCAAAAGTCATCAAGATTGGATCTTTGAAAGCTCGAATCCCTGCACATGATAAGAAAGAAGACAACAAACACATACAAGGGTCTCCCCCTACACTTATTATAAAAACAGATAAAGATAGATAGATAATCGGGTTGCCTCCCAAGAAGCGCTTGTTTTTGTTAACCGAGTCGCGAGCCTGACTCGTCCCCGAATTAAGTGGTCCATGGGGAAGCCTCGAATGTAATACCGGGATCAAAGACCTTGTCCTCATTCTCGGAGGACATCAATGAAGGAGAGGCAAGAGGATAAGTAGTGAATGGTAGGAAAGTCCGCTCAATATAAGAAAAGCAAGTGAAGTCCAGATTGACGGGAGGTGGGGTGGGTAAAGGAATCACATTGTCATCCTCCAAAGACAATGGATGTTGACCAATTGGCAAAGCCGTAAAGGTGTCAATCATAGAATGGTCCATGGCACCTCCCGGGTTAAAACATTCATCCTCATGAACGTTAATCTTTTCGATTTCATCGTAGATAAGGATGTTAGAAACTCTTTTGAAAAGATCACGATCAAGTATGAAACCATCATTCATTTGTGGGGATTGTTGATAAGTTAAATCCTCACGAATGTGGTAAACGTAATTCTCATTAGAGGAGTGTTGATTAGGTAACTCCTCGAGAATTGGATGTTTGGGCATGTGAGTTGGTTCGTCATAATCATGAAAAATAAGACGTTCCAACTCATCAAGTTCGGCCCCGATATTGGAAAAATCGTCCTCACTCGTAGGTGGAAGTGGAGGTAAAAGAGCTAGCTCTCGGTCGATAATTTCCTCAATCTCGGGCTCGAAGACGAAATCGTCATGCTCACCACATGTTGAACTCGTGTTGGGAGAATCAATTATCGCTTGTGGATTTGTGAGTATGTGATCATCGACTAGCGAAGCGACCTCAGCCTTAAGCTCCGCAAAAGTCGGTATATCACACAAATTTTCAGGAATACCCTCGGGCTCACTTTGGATGACGACAAGGTCCTCGACACTAGACTTTAGGAATTCGTCCGATTCCGTTGCCGAAAGAATGTCAAGATGCTCATCCTCTATTATGAGAGAGCCAACGGGCTCCTCGGGTGTGATAGCAATAGACGAAGGAGGAATGTGAGAAGTCGTGCGTTGCTTTAGAAATTCCTCCTTGTCGAAAATCACCTCAATATCGTCATCACTCTCCTCATTACCTAAAGGGCCAATAATTAGCTCAGGGATATGAGTACTCGTCTGCTCTTGTTGCTTTGAAATTAACTCCATATAAGTTTGCATCGTTTGGAAGAGCTCTTTTTTTTGGTCTTGAAAAGCGTTAGCAAGATCGTCAATCTGTTCTTGGTAACTCCATTTTGAAACTTGAGATTTTACTAGTTGAAAGAGTTCGTTTTCTCGGTGTCTTAACGAATTGATTTCCGGTTAAATGTGTGACTTAATTGTTTTTGGTTAAGAAAAAGGGAAGTTGATTATCTATAACTAATTAAAAAGTAAATGCGAAAGGTATTTAAAAAAAACTAAAGACAAGTACAAATAATAAAAGTAAAACAAGGTGAATATTTAAAACTAAAAGTTAAAACGATATTAAAATGAATATTAAAACAAATAATAAAACGTAATTTAAAGCGAAACAATTAATAAAAATAAATCTAAAAGACGAAATTAACTATCGACTCGAAAATAAAGTTTACTAAATGAAAAAGGAGAGAACAAAACTAAAATGGTATTTTAAAGCTAAACGAGGCAGAACCTAAAGCGGGTACTAAATGAAAAATAAAACTTGAACTTTACGAAAAAATATTAATTTTAAAATTGGAAGAAAAATTCAACTAAAAATACGTAACTTTCAAAAATAAAATCGGAACAACTTTCAGATAAAACTAAACAATTACGGAACAATACTAATAAATAAGCAAACAGCTAGGCTAGCTGCTGGAAGCAGCCAACTAGGCTGCTCATTTTGGCGCCAATTTCATGCATGCATGCATGTTGGATCGTACTATGCATATCTTGGTTCCATCGTACTCAGTTTCCATCGTACTATTGATTAAAATTCCATCGCACCCGCAAGCATGCATGCATCGTACTGGGTATTGATTTCCATCGTAGTCAAGTTGTTTAGGATCGTACTTGGGGATCGTACTAGCAGATCGTACCCACGGATCACACTCTATGATCGTACCCACGATCGCAACAAGTGATTGTGGTGTGGATTAAGGAGTGTGATCGTAGTGAACGATCGTACTAAGGATCACAGTAATGGATCGCAAGTAGAAACCCTAGGGGTTTATGCGATCACACTTACTCGATCGTACTGGTAGAACCCTTAAACATTACGATGGTAACAATAAGCAAATAAGCAAATACCAAATAAGCACTTATCTAAAAACTTAACTAAATCAAATTTAAGAAAAAGCTAATAGACCAAAATTTAAAAACTTTTTTAAAAATACTAAATAATAAAAAAATATTTAAAAACAACTTTTTATAAAAATTAACTAAAAAGCACTTAATCAAAAATAAGAATTAACACAATAAGCACTAAAACACTTTAAGCTATAAAAATCAAACATTAAAAGATCAATAAGCATAAGTTTGAAAACTTTTTTAAAATACGAAATAAGAAAACTTTAAAAAGACTAACTTTTTAAGAAAACTAAAAAGCAAATAAGTTAGACACAAAATAAGCCAATAAGCATGTCAAACTTATAGCTCATTCCATATGAAAACTTAAAGATTAATAAAAAGATAAACTTTTTAAGGAATCAAACATAAAAATTAACAAGACGTGTACATAAAAGAAGTCGGATTTAAGATCAAATAGAAAAACTAAGAAAGGTAGAATAAGATTAAGTTTAAAACAAGAATTAAACTATCAAAGGTAAAAGTTTGATTAAAGACATGAAAGGAAGATAAAAGATTGGGATTCTAGTGAGAGAAACTGTCACTTTCTCTCTCTAGAATCACCTACAAGAAATCAAAGGAAAACTAAACTAAACTAAAACTAGCCAACCCTCCTAAATGAGTTTAGGAGGGTATTTATAGGAAATGGGGAGGTGCATGTGTTGCCTCCTCTTTCTTTCTTTCTTCACGTCTTCTCGTCTTTAAAGTTCTTCGACTTTTTCGACTTTGTCTAGGTATTAATAAAACTCGTCTTATAATTCTTCATTTATTAGACTTGAGTTCTTCAGCTTTATTAAACTTCCGTCTTTTAGACTTGTTCTTCGATAAATCTTCAGAATAGGCCTTGGACTTCCGTTCTTTTTGCACTCTTGATCTCTTGACTTCGTCTTTTGTCGTTTTCTTCTATAAAAGCCTGTGAATGCCCGTGTTTTCTCCACTTTTCACCTTTTCGTCCTAAATCACAACAAAAACACAAACCACGCATAATTCCGACATTTATGACATAAAATACACGTTTTGGCTCGGTTATTATTGTAATTAAGTGGTAAAAAGGATGGGTGTTTACACACCTATCAAATCCCCTACACTTAACCATTGCCATGCCCTCATGCAATGCTTAGTGATAAAGCAATTTTACACTTTTCTCATAATCAATCAACCTTGGCCTTATTAAAATTCTTCTAAACAAAAATTTAAATACTAAGAGAAATTAAAACTTTAAAGGAAACAAAAGGAATAGAAAACCATTTTCAGTTGAAAATAGCTACATGGAAATAACTTGCAAAGAGATCTAAGACTTACATTAGGGCTTCGGTGCGAAGATTTATCACCCTCAAGTTTCACGTTCCCCAAACTAAGCTTAAAAACGAGATCATTGTTATTATAAGTTAGCAAAGCAAACACTTACACACATGGCTTAATTATATGCTTAAACTCCCTTATTCCTAATTGTATCTCTTATATTTTATTTTTGTCTTAGAATGATCATGAAGATGCATTTTTGGACTTATTTCGATAGTTTATTTAGGCAGAAAGCAAAGTAGGACGATTTGATCAATAGTTAGCTAAAGGACAAAATCTCTTAAAACTGCTTCTCGGGATATCAAAAAGTTCATATCTTGGCATAACTTGGTTCACGATTTGAGACCTTTCTCGGGCCGATATTTGGCATGTACTTCATACTTCATATCTTCGAGAGACGTTCTTGAGATAATGGTCTTCTCTTCGTTAATAGAGTTTCTTCACTTGGAGACTTTTGAGGGGTACTCCAACTTTGTTGACCACGACTTCATGATTATTTCTTCAATCGCTAATTGGGATTTTGAGATACAACGATCCGCCTCCTTTTCGGACTTGGATCTATTTATCCTCATACCTTGTTAGGGTCTTTTCGGATAGACTTATCCATGATCTTTATGGGAGTTGATTGCTTTTCGTCGTGAGTCTTGATCCTTCATATTGATTTTGGGAATAATGCTTTTCACATCACTTTGGATCTTCAGCAATAAAATGGAATCCTCATGCCTTGTTAGGGCCTTTTCGGACTCGCCAATCTTCGCGCCCCGCTTAATAAGTTATGCCTTGGCTATGAACTCTTAGCATTACCGAGCAACTTTTAAACGATCTTGGGCTAGAAGCTAAGTAACTTTTCAAATCGTACGACCTTACTTATTGCAGATAAATTATTAGCAAGTGATGGGAGAATAGGCAAATAATTACACCAAGTGAGCTTGTGCAAGAATACCGACTTATAATTGACTCTATCATTTCTCGTTCTCCATAATTTAAAATCTCAAGTAATGAGACTCGTGGATGCTTAACCTAATAAACCAATTAAGGTCTACATGGTTAAGGATACTAGCTAGAATAAACTTGGATAAGTCTATTCGGGTTGAGTCAAAATAATCGCAACGGGCCTAATATGTCAAAGACTTCTAAACTAGCTACACCACTTTATTAATATTTTTGCCTTTATTGCGGGATATATACATATGAAAGCAACGATAAAAATTTAAAAATTACGACTAAATGGCCAAAGTTAATAAAAAATTTGAAAAATGCTGAAAAAGATGATTTTCTGGTTAAATGAAGGCATTTAAATGGAAAAGTCCACTTAAAACTTCGATAGAAGTCCCCCTTACACTTAATATAAACATTGTCCTCAATGTTTAAGCATGTGGGAGTAAAATCCCCTACACTTAGGACATTGTGCACGTTGTTTAAATCTTGCTAAGGAAGAGACAACTAACGAGATTCCTATTTTAATATTGAGAAATATAAAATAGTGAATCGAAAAGAGTTTAGGTTAGAACCGGGAAGAAGGGAACACGGAATCACAGTTCGTCAAAAGTCATCAAGAGTGTGTCTTTGAAGCTCAAATCCCTGCATATGATAAGAAAGAGAACAAGGAACACCACGGGGCTCCCGCCTATACTTATGGTGAAAACTATTAAAGATAGATAATCGGATTGCCTCCCGAAGAGCGCTTGTTTTTGTTAACCGAGTCACGAGCCTGACTCGTCCCCGAATTAAATGGTCCATGGGGAAGCCTCGAATGTAATACCGGGATCAAAGACCTTGTCCTCGTTCCCGGTGGACATCAACAAAGGAGAGGCGGGGGGATAAGTCTTGAATGGGAGAAAAACCCTTTCGACATACGAGAAGTATGTGAATTCAAGATCCACGGGAGGTGGGGTGGGTAAAGTAAGCACATTGTCATCCCCCAAAGACAATGGATGTTGAGCACTCGGCAAAGCCGTGAGGGTATCAATTATAGAATTGTCATTGTCACCTCCCGGGTCAAAGCACTCATCCTCATTTCCCGGTATGAAACGAGGAGAGTAAAAGTGATACATCACCCGCTTGGGTGTGCACGTGGTAGGATGAGGTGGAATATAATATGAGAAGTATGAGAACAATTACCTTCCACCTGCGTCCCTTTTTCAGTAGATTCACGTCTTTCCACCTCTAGGATAGAAGGAGGTATGGCTAACAAAGTTTTCTCATTAATAACAAGAGAAGCAGCGCTATCAATGTCCTCAATCCCTTCGTCAAAGAGCGGATTCACCTCACTAGATATGTAGGCGTCATCAAAATCAAATAAAGGGTTCGAATAAATCTTGAAAGTTTCATGCAGAACGTCTTCATCGGATAGTGACTCGTCATCACTAGAAGTAAAATCATCATCTTGATCGAAAAGAGGATTAGAGAAAGCCAAAGAATCATCTCCCAAAGTGTTGGTGGAAAGAACATCATCATTAAGAGCGACCTCATCCGTAAGCTCCTCAAAAGTTAGCACATCACAAACCTCATCAAAGAATTTATCAAGACCGAAATCACTAATCTCACTCGAATTATCACAATCCTTAGAGGCGTTGGGGAAATTAAGAGAGGGAAGTACAATTGCACTAGGACATTGAGCAACTAGATCATACCAAGAAATAGTATTCTCATCGTCATCATCATCATAATGGTATTGACGCACAAGAGGAGGGGTAGAATCACTAAGATTAGAAACTTGCTCTTGTTGTTGTCGCTTCTCCTCGTCCCTAATTTCTTTAAGCAGAACAACGGCTTCTTGAAGTTGCAAAACAATGGAGTGTGTTTCTTCATTCAAAGTAGTGAGTTGTTGAATTCTCTGAGAGGATTGATGATTGAGGTTGTGATGTGGGGGCTCAAAGTGTTGAAAACCTGAATTATAGCAAGGTTGTGGCTCATAGTTGTTCATCGGTTGAGAAGAATTAGAAACCGGGTTTGGTTCATAATAATCCATAGGTGAAGAAAACTGAGGACCCGGATTTTTCTCATAATAATTCATAGGTTGACAATAATAGGTAGCGTGAGGGCCCCCACAGTTGTTGCAAAACGGGTATGGAGAAAAATCAGGTGCGTCTTGTGGATAGCTATTATCATTGTCATAATTGTACCCCGGTTCTTGCCCGTGTCCATACGGGTATTGAACCGGGCACGAAACATGCCAATGAGAATCGCTTCCACAATAGATGCACGGGGGAACAGGAGGAGGTGGGTTCAAAAAGGACGAATTAATCGAGTTGCACAAAGGACAAAATCCGAATAGGAATTGCGTATTGTCGATATCGTTACCGCACCGCTCACATGTACACCTTTGACAAGAGTTGTTCCCAGATAATTTTTTCCCACACCGGACGCAATGGACATAAAAATCCATAAAGAAAGATAGATAAGCAAGAAGAATATTTTTGGTGCAAAACTTTGAAAAATAAATGCTTTTTATGATTTTTCAAATGTTTTTGGGATTTTTGAAAATGTTTGGACAGAAAAATAACGTTCACAAGTGAACGGGTCCCAAAAGCCAACGCGTCTCTCACAAAAAACCTTTAATCCTCACGAAAAGAGCCGGCAGCGGCGCCATTTTGAAACTTGAGATTTTACTAGTTGAAAGAGTTCGTTTTCTCGGTGTCTTAACGAATTGATTTCCGGTTAAATGTGTGACTTAATTGTTTTTGGTTAAGAAAAAGGGAAGTTGATTATCTATAACTAATTAAAAAGTAAATGCGAAAGGTATTTAAAAAAAACAAACTAAAGACAAGTACAAATAATAAAAGTAAAACAAGGTGAATATTAAAAACTAAAAGTTAAAACGATATTAAAATGAATATTAAAACAAATAATAAAACGTAATTTAAAGCGAAACATTTAATAAAAATAAATCTAAAAGACGAAATTAACTATCGACTCGAAAATAAAGTTTACTAAATGAAAAAGGAGAGAACAAAACTAAAATGGTATTTTAAAGCTAAACGAGGCAGAACCTAAAGCGGGTACTAAATGAAAAATAAAACTTGAACTTTACGAAAAAATATTAATTTTAAAATTGGAAGAAAAATTCAACTAAAAATACGTAACTTTCAAAAATAAAATCGGAACAACTTTCAGATAAAACTAAACAATTACGGAACAATACTAATAAATAAGCAAGCAGCCAGGCTAGCTGCTGGAAGCAGCCAGCTAGGCTGCTCATTTTGGCGCCAATTTCATGCATGCATGCATGTTGGATCGTACTATGCATATCTTGGTTCCATCGTACTCATTTTCCATCGTACTATTGATTAAAATTCCATCGCACCCGCAAGCATGCATGCATCGTACTGGGTATTGATTTCCATCGTAGTCAAGTTGTTTAGGATCGTACTAGCAGATCGTACCCACGGATCACACTCTATGATCGTACCCACGATCGCAACAAGTGATCGTGGTGTGGATTAAGGAGTGTGATCGTAGTGAACGATCGTACTAAGGATCGCAGTAATGGATCACAAGTAGAAACCCTAGGGGTTTATGCGATCACACTTACTCGATCGTACTGGTAAAACCCTTAAACATTACGATGGTAACAATAAGCAAATAAGCAAATACCAAATAAGCACTTATCTAAAAACTTAACTAAATCAAATTTAGGAAAAAGCTAATAGACCAAAATTTAAAAACTTTTTAAAAAATACTAAATAATAAAAAAATATTTAAAAACAACTTTTTATAAAAATTAACTAAAAAGCACTTAATCAAAAATAAGAATTAACACAATAAGCACTAAAACACTTTAAGCTATAAAACTCAAACATTAAAAGATCAATAAGCATAAATTTGAAAACTTTTTTAAAATACGAAATAAGAAAACTTTAAAAAGACTAACTTTTTAAGAAAACTAAAAAGCAAATAAGTTAGACACAAAATAAGCCAATAAGCATGTCAAACTTATAGCTCATTCCATATGAAAACTTAAAGATTAATAAAAAGATAAACTTTTTAAGGAATCAAACATAAAAATTAACAAGACGTGTACATAAAAGAAGTCGGATTTAAGATCAAATAGAAAAACTAAGAAAGGTAGAATAAGATTAAGTTTAAAACAAGAATTAAACTATCAAAGGTAAAAGTTTGATTAAAGACATGAAAGGAAGATAAAAGATTGGGATTCTAGTGAGAGAAACTGTCACTTTCTCTCTCTAGAATCACCTACAAGAAATCAAAGGAAAACTAAACTAAACTAAAACTAGCCAACCCTCTAAATGAGTTTAGGAGGGTATTTATAGGAAATGGGGAGGTGCATGTGTTGCCTCATCTTTCTTTCTTTCTTCATGTCTTCTCGTCTTTAAAGTTCTTCGACTTTTTCGACTTTGTCTTGGGATTAATAAAACTCGTCTTATAATTCTTCATTTATTAGACTTGAGTTCTTCGGCTTTATTAAACTTCCGTCTTTTAGACTTGTTCTTCGATAAATCTTCAGAATAGGCCTTGGACTTCCGTTCTTTTTGCACTCTTGATCTCTTGACTTCGTCTTTTGTCGTTTTCTTCTATAAAAGCCTGTGAATGCCCGTGTTTTCTCCACTTTTCACCTTTTCGTCCTAAATCACAACAAAAACACAAACCACGCATAATTCCGACATTTATGACATAAAATACACGTTTTGGCTTGGTTATTATCGTAATTAAGTGGTAAAAAGGATGGGTGTTTACACACCTATCAGTAACTCATCTCGTGATGAGGCTGATGATCAATTGGGTATTGTAGGGGTTGGTCAAAACTGGAAGGGGTATAATTATAGTAACCTTGATCCCCCGTTGGACAGTGAAAACTTTCGTGAGGACCCCCACACTTATAGCACCACGGGGATGGAGAAAAATCTGGTGCATTTTGAGGATAAGGATCGTCATAGACGGGAGAGGGTGAGAAAGTATTGTAAGAGGAGAAGTACGAATTTGTTGAATTGCAAAATGGACAAAATCCAAATTGTGTATTGTCGATATCAGAACCACACCGCTCACAAGTACACCATTGACATGTTTGAAAACCATGCCATGGTCTCCCACACCGTACGCAAGACGAATCCATGAAGAATTCAAAATAAGAGGGGTAGAGAAAAGAATTAAACACCATAGAGGATAAAGAGGAATATTTTTGGTGCAAAACTTTGAAAAAGAAATGCTTTTTATGATTGTTCAAATGTTTTTGGGATTTTTGAAAATTTTTGACACGAAAAATAACGTCCACGAGTGAACGGATCCCAAAAGCCAACGCGTCTCTCACAAAAAACCGTTAATCTTCACGAAAAGAGCCAGCAGCGGCGCCATTTGAAATTAGGATTTTGCCCAGTTAGAAAATATTATCGTCTGATCTTCTCGAATTGATTAAGGTTTAAGTGCGACTCAGTCGTTCTTGGTAACAAAAAGGGAATTGTTTGGTGTAGTAAACTAGTTAAAAATAAAGACTTGAAAAGATAAAATTGAAGACGACCAATGCAAGATTAAACTTGGCGAAAAGTAAATGACAAGAAATTAAAAGGCAAATAAAGCAAATAACACAAACTTAAAAGTAAATAAGGCAAACTTAAACTTAAACTAAAGGCATGCTTAAAAATAAAAGTGCGACTGAGTAAAAAGGCGGGAAAATACAGTTTAAAACTAAATGTATAAAATTACAAAAAAAAAACTGGAAAACACTCATTCGGAATCAACCCTTCATTCGGAATAAACATGTTCATCCGGAATAAATTCCTTCATCCGGAATAAATAGCTTCATCCGGAATAAATTCCTTTATCCGGAATAAATGTCTTCATCCGGAATATGCGTTCATTCGGAATGTAAAGCTTCATGCGGAATAAATAAGTTCGTTCGGAATGTGGAGCTCATCCGGAATAATTAAACTAAAAGCTTCATTCGGAAAAATCAACGTAAAATGCTGGTTCGGAATAAAAGAGCTCATCCGGAATATCTACTTCATCCGGAATAATAAGGTTCATCCGGAATATCCCCTCATTCGGAACAATTGCTCATCCGGAATAAGGGTTTATTCGGAAAAATAAGCTGATGCGGAATTAAAAAAACTCATGCGGAATAATAAAGCTGATTCGGAAAGAATTGTTGACTCGAAATAATGTGTTCATGCGGAATGATTAACTTGGTGCGGAATAATAAAAAAAACTTGATTCGGAATATGGGAAACTAAAAATATACGAAGAACAGGGGAAAAAGGCTAGCCACGAATTTGATTAAATCTAACCCAAATAAACCAAAAGATTAAACCAAAATGATCACAAATGATTAACTAACGATAACCAATCAAACCAAATCAATCAAACTAACAAATAAAGACCAACAAAATCAAAACCCACTTAATCAAATTAATAAAAACTCAAGAACATGAACATAATCAAAAGTAAAGATTAAGCAAGAAAGGTAGAAGAAGATTAATAAAAAGCTTGATTAAAAAGCAAAGATTCAAAAATTACAACTTTAAAGATTTATGTTTTAAACTTTAATCTAGAGAGAGAAAGCAATAAATCTAGAGAGAGAAACTACTCCTAATCTATCTTAATCTACTCCTAAAACTAACCAACCCTTTCCTAACAAATGAGGGTGGTATATATAGGAGAGGGGAGTGGTTGGTGGTTTCCTCCTTTCTTTCTTTTCTTCCGTCTCGTCTTTAAAGTCTCGACTTTTGGCTCGGGATTTGTCGATAAAATCTTGAACTCGTCTTATAATTTCTTCATTTGGGTTCTTCGATTTGTAAATCTTCTATCTTTGGTCATTTTCTTCAATAAATCTTCAAAATAGGCCAATTGACTTCTGATCTTTTGCACACTTGATCTTTTGACTTCGTCTTTTTTCTTTTTCTTCGATAAAAGCCCGTGAAAGCCGGTGTTTTCTTCCCTTTTACATTTTTATCCTAAAATCACAACAAAAACACAAACCACGCATAATTCCGACATTTACGACATAAAATACACGTTTTGGTCTTGTTTTCATTATAATTAAGTGGTAAAAGGATGGGTGTTTTCACACCTATCCGTGGGGTGTCAAGCACACCTTACCCTACAGCTTTGTAAAAATCGGCATCTGTAAGGTTAGCTAAAAGGGGTCCTCATGTTGAGGATATGTGGGAGACTTTCAAGCAAGTTAAGATCAATCTCCCCCTTATTGATTCTATCAAGCAAATTCCTCCTTATGCCAAGTTTTTAAAGGACTTGTGTACTCAAAAGAGGAAGCTAGAGGCATCTTTACCTAAAAAATCAACCTAACTGAGCATGTTAGTGCAGTCTTATCTAGCTTCTTTTCTCCTAAATTCAAAGATCCTAGAGCACCGTCGATTTCAGTTGTGGTGGGAAATATTTCCATTAAGAAGGCGCTCCTTGATCTTGGTGCTAGTATCAACATCCTTCCTTCTACTTTGGTCGATAAGTATGACTTAGGAACTCTTCGTAAGACTGACACCATTATTTCTTTAGCCGATCGATCTACCAAAGTTCCTAGAGGTATCTTAGAGGATGTTATTGTGAAAGTTGATGACTTCTATTACCTAGTTGACTCTTTGTTATGGACACTGAGTCATAATACACAGATGTTCAACCAACTATTATCCCTTGGTGCCCATTCCTAGCCACGATAGATGCTAGGATTAATTGTCAGACTATGGCCATGGATAGTGCATTCGATAATAAGAAGCTAAGATTGAATGTGTTTAATTCTATGTATTCTCCTACTATGAATGAATGTTACCAGGTATATGTGATCGATGAAGAAGTCCAAAATCATGCATCTCGTATGCTTAAGGATGATCCTTTGGAATTGTATTTAACTGGTGAGAATGAGGAGATTCTTGATGTTGTCGAAGTTCAAGAGATTCAAGAGTGTTGGTCAGTTCGTCGGACCATCAAAAACCACTTTGGTCTTATAAAGTGGAGACCTTGCCTTAGAAAAGAGTTGGATAACTGTCATAATTATTGGTGGTAGTCATATGCTGGGCTTGCCTATCTAATTCGTCACTCGCGCAAGGTGATATTTTAGTTGTTAGCATGGGTCAGACGTCAATCTTTATGATGGATAGCATTGCACTTAGCTGAGACAATTTTATATGAAATAACTCAATCATCGTATTGTTGTAATGAAATTAGGAAGGTTGGTTTGATTTAGTGCATTGGATAATTAGACTATGTGTTATAAATCCATCATATGATGTACCAATAGGCTCGAAGCATAGTTGTTCCCATTTAATTAAAATGGACTAAATTAACCAGTTTCCATGCGCCAATGTGTCTTAGTATGCACCTATAGGATAGATACTCATTTTTCTGAATGATTGGTCTTTATATCAACCTTAAAAGGAGTGTATAAAGCGTTCGGGGTTACTTGTATAAGAAACGGTCCCGGATGGCTAAAAAGGAGCTTATGTGTGATGTGGAAAAAAGGAAAAAAAATGTTAAAAAAAGAAAAGAAAATAAAAAAAGAGGTGAAAGTATGTAAGCTAAAGTATGATGGTTTATGATGTGCTCTTATGATATAAAAACTTAAATGTTATAAAAAGTGTAAGATATTCTCACCTCTTGTTTTAGATTAATGTTTAGATTGATTATAGGTGTATATTAATTTTGTTGGGCACATGGTTAATTATATGACAGAAAGTACATGGAACCAATGGGAGCGGTTATGCTAAGTGTTTAAGAAAGACAAAAATATTGGTATTCATTTTGGATCATTTGTTGTGTAGGATAGATATTAGTGCACTAGGTTGAATTTGATCTTTTTTATTGAATTATAAAAGTATGATTAAAAATAATGAAATTAACATGCTTGCAAACTTTTTACTTGAGACAAGTAAAGGTTAAGTTCAGGGGGTTTGAGTGGTGTATTTTGGATACATCTTATAACATGTTAATTTAGTATAATTTCATTTTTATTTGTTATTATACATGTACTTTGATTGTGTTTTGTGATTATGTAGGCTATGCGCGAAATGGAATAAAATAGCCGCTGAATTAATTTTTTGGAGAAAAGACATAGAGAGCACCGATAAATGAATAAAATTATCGAATAAAAAGATTAAGCACGTCGTAATATTTTTGGTCATATTTTATTCGACCGGGCTGCGTTTGAGCAATTTCTGACGAGCGGTTATTTTTAATTGGGCCAAAACTATTATATCATTCAAAAGAAAAAAAAATGGGCCTTGAGTGTTGGTTTGGTCCATTCGCATATTAGCAAAAAGGAAAAAAGATCATATGTCACTTTTGTGGGGGGGGGGAGAATTAAGCAGTCGCCACTTTGTTAGAGATTACATCAATTGGTCCTTGTGAAGGTAAACACAACAAAAGGAAAAAAAGATTAAAAGGGGTGTTGGCACATTCGCCGAGATAATAAAGCTTTTGAAAAGCACCATCTTGCCTCAAAATAACATAAAAACGACACTTGTAAATTCATTTTAATCAAAGGATGAGATCTTTTCAACTAAAAAATTTGTTTTTCAATGCTACCATAATCACATTTAAGACAAAAAAAACCCCCAAAAATGAACAATCCCCCAAAATACACATACCTTTTGATAAACAATATTTTCTGCAAATCTATAATCAAACATATGAACCATTATACAAGCAGCATAAACACCAAAAATCTTTTTCGATTTAATCATGCTAAGTAAATCAAAGGATTGATTCATGCTATTAAATCAACGAATCGATTAGATCACGAAATAAAACACAAGACACTCATCACCAAGATGAATAATCCCGTTATCATTATATCATAATTAATAATGGAGGGAAATTAGATAATTGTTGGTTAAGATCCTCTCATGAACATCATATTTACAGGTTTGATTTTTTTTATTACTGATCAATATTAATTTGAATAATTATTAATAGATTCAATATAATGTAGTATATATGTTTAAGATATCATGATTCATGATTAGATAATTTTGTAACCATAAAATTATAAGGTTTGGGAAGCCTATACATAGTTGACGTTATCTATAAAAAAAACCCTTCCAAAAAATTCATACTTTCTTTGACGTTATAAGGTTTTGTAAATGAAAATCATCATCTGTAACTTATTTTTCACTATAATTTAGAAAAGTTAAAAAAATTAATTACACATTTACAAAAAAAAAAAATTAATTATAAATAACAAACATCTCATATTTTTGGGAAGTTTTCTTTCAATCATCAAATCCTTACTTTACAATTCAAGCCTTTTTTTCTGCATAAACACTAAAACTAATTTCTTTTTTCTGAAGCAAAAGAGATGGACCCTTATGTGACTCAATTGTCCGCTTTGGATCCCATGCTTTATGATATAAAAATATTGTACGATGCATCAATATCTGGAAGTCCATCCATTTGGCAGGCCTAAGGACGTGTTGAGTTTTGACATCGTCTTACAAGATCAACAGGTAATTTTATTTATAGTCCATAAAATAAGGCATTTTTTTAAAGAGAAGTATGTTCTTCCACATGTAATGTTTCTTTTGGCCAGTAAAATACTAAACTCACATAAGCTAAAAGAAAGCCTACATGAACTTATATGATAAAGATAAACTCGTGAATAAACTATCAAAAGTTAATGAAAAAATCGCAAGCATTGCCTATATCAGAAAAGATTCGCTATTTTTTCTATAGGAATTTATAGGGAGTTTTTGCGATTACTGATTCAAACTAATCAGGAAGGGGATGTTATATTTGTCCTTTTATCATTTCAACCAATAGTTTTTTTATTCACTGCTTGCTGGTAATCAATATTTTTTTTACAAATATTCAATCTATTTAAAGCATCATACTTTTTGCAAACATATGCATGTGTATATTTCAAAAGCCTATACATATTGGTTTATTATGATATATACATTTGTATTTGTGTATTTGGCAGGGCACTCCTGTTCAAGCTACTTTTAAGAAAGATAATATCAACAAGTTTCAATTGTTCTAGATGAAGGAGCATTTTACCGTATTGGTAACTTCGGTGTCGGAGAAAATGGAGGAACATATCCACTAGTGAATCACCGGTTTAATTTGAATATTTTTCAAATTGCTACATTTTTTCACACCAACAACAAAAGTAGAAAATGATGAAATATATGCAGACCGACAAAAAAGTTAACAAAAAGAAGGAAGTGAATTTGACAAAGATCAAAGAAATCAAGGTGACCCACGGGAATCATTTAGAAAAGGTATCTCTTCCCCCTACTATGAGTGTATGGGTATCAAGTATTGTTTCATGCCTAAACATAGTAACCAAACATTTACTATGATAGTCATTGTTATTGATTGATTCTGATAATAGTGTACCAAACACACCCTTAGTTTTTTTCATGTTTACATGTTGGTATACAAATATTTAGAGTAAACATACCCACAAGACAGCATGTCTGATTTGAACCTAGTTTTGTATTTTGGCCATAACTCACTCTTCGGGAATCATCATAAGATGCGCCAAATCATCACAAATCACAAGCCTATAATCCTAAATTGTTTTCAAATATCAAAACCTACTGTATTTTGTAAAACGCCTACGTTTTACCACTGATGTTAAAATAGTCCTAATATCTTGTTACAAAACAAGTTTACTAGTCTTAAAAAGATGTTACTCTCTTATACAATGCCTTAAACATATAAGATAACAAATACATCATTAATATACAAATTATATCAATAAGGATTACTTATTAAATAACAATACAAGATGATTAATAGTCCTTACAAAGATGATGAAAATTTGCAAGATAGTTGATAAATGCTTTCAACTCCAAATTCAACTATGATAACCCAAATTTCAACACATGAAAATAGTAGTATAACCCCTGCAAATTGCCTCATGAACTACAATAGTTATGAAACTTGGTGATGATGTTCTTTTTTTTTGTTTGATATTCGGCAAAAGAAAAGAGAGAGAAGATAAAGATGTATTGGTATATTAGAATTGGTATATTGGTAGATTGTAAGACACAAGACACATATCTTTCCTTAGATGCGTGCCATCAACCCTTTTTTTAATACAAATGGGGATAAGATTAGTATAACTTTGTCTCATATATTGGTAAAACGGGTATTATCGAAACCCGTTATTTTAAAAGTTACGCGATTTGAAAAATACGCGTAAAGCACGAAAAATAAACGATCAATATGAAATAAAAATATCGACATTCGAGGCTCAATGGACTTAACGTGCTTAACGAATGACACCTTAATAACGATTACGTGTCATCAACACTTTTTTATAATACATATGGGGATAGGATTAGTATAACTTTGTCCCACAAATTGGTAAAACGCATATTATCGGAACCCGATATTTTAAAAGTTATGCGATTTAAAACGTACGCGTAAAGCACGAAAAATAAATGATCAATATGAAATAAAAACATCGACATTCGGAGAACGTTGATATTTTGATATTGATTCTAGGCTCAATTGACTTAACGTGCTTAACGAACGACACGTTAATAACGATTACGATGCATTATCGCCAGTTAGTCATAAAATGACTAAAATTCATAAATGATAAAATTCAACAAGCGTAAAAATAATATATTACATGAAATAAGTTTCGTTAACGTTAATTGGAAATATTCATATGCTTAGAAATTTAACAGGATGCTACACCCCATCTGTAAATGTTTATCAAATCGAATATCATGCCACACAAATTCACCAAACATAAATGCCTCAACAATTTTTTTCCTAGTTATCAACAAATGCATTGGTTTCCTGGGTATCCTATGTATGCGCCTGGATTTCCTGGTTATCCTATTGAAGATCCTAAATGTGATTCAACTAATTGTTAAAACAAACATGTTGTTTCAGCAAAACCAATACGGCTAAAGAAAGGGATTTGATAGATGATAGTAGTAAATTACGGCCTTTCAGAGAAAAAGTAATGGGTAGTGTTTTGGGAAAGTAAAAATATTATTCGACGAGGATGAGAGTAGTGCGCCTGATGAGGAGAGTGCTGAATCTGAAAAGGAGGGTAGTGAATCAGAAGAGGATGCGGAAACAAAACCCATTAAGAACGTCAAATCTAAGAAGGATAAATTTTGGAATATGTATGTCCTACTCAAAACTCCAGTATCGTGCGATGTCAACTTAAAAAAAGGTATGTGTTATGGAACATCTAGTTTATTCGTTTACAAGATACCTTTGATAGTAAACTACAAATAAAAATTGCTTTGGGAAGAAAAGCTCTTGAAAAGGGATTTCAGATTAGATACCTAATATTAGACTCCAAAGAGGAAAAGATTATATGAAAAATGTATTGATGACACATGTAGGTGGATTTTTCGAGCCTATATACCGAAAGACTATCGAAAGTTTTTTATAACAAATTTTATCGACCATCATACATCCAGTAAAACTCAATTCACCCACATCATCGTAAAGCTTCCCCAACCGTACTTGGTCATATATTGAAGGAGGTAATTTTTTAGAGTAGCAGGATATACAGGGGAAAGTGATTGTCACAAATATGAAAGCTAGGTTCAAAATTGATATCTCATATTCTCAAGCTTGACGAGCTAAATGTTATACTTTGCAATTGTTGAGAGGGAATCTCGATGAGTCGTTTGAGGAACTCTGTTTGTATTGCCACAATGTGAAACTAAAAAACCCAGGGACTATTACAGTATAGAAACTGACGATGAAGACATATTTGTTATATCTTTTCTTGCCTTGGGTATTGCAGCAAGTTGTATTTTTATAGAAATTAAATGTAATTATTCACGTATCGACTTATTATTCTAACTATTGAAATATTTTTTATGTAGATTCGTACATTTGTATCACACATGCGGCCATTGATTATAATAGATGGTGCACATCTTAAAGGGAAACTTTTGGGTACAATGTATGGATGGTAATAATTATATTCTTCCACTTGCATACGGAGTGGGAACGTCTTAGACATTTAGATTGTGAGAATAGTTTTTGACAAAACATAAGTAATGTATAATTAGTAAGCACTAAAAAGGTGTTTTCTAATGTGTATCATGGTCGTTGTTGTCACCATTTGTTGATGAATTTACATGCAAAGAACACTAAATTTATAAGTAAAGAAGAGCTATTTTGTAGAGCGTGTAAAGCATATTGATTTTTAGACTTTGAAGAACGTTTTAGTAGTTTACGTAATGTATTTCCATCAGCCGCTAATAAACTTGATAAGATTGGTCATGAAAGGTGGGCTAGAGTTCACTTACCTGGTATGTTGCTGCTACTAAACTTGATAGGATTAGTTATGAAAAGTGAGCAAAAGTTCACTAACCTGGTATGCGTGTTATAGTTACATGACCTTAAATAGCGTGAAATCAATGAACACATTATCTTGACATGCCCGTAGACTCCCAATTTGTATGATGATCGATCGTTCATTAAATCTTTGCATCATTCGTACTTTGAACATCGACAAACAACAGGTGAACATATACCAACCCTTGCATATTTATGCTTTTTATGTTTTACTTACATATATTATAGTAACTATACCATGTGTAGATGAACATAGACATGAATTAAAACCATGGGCGGAGGCCATGAAAGAAATTCAAAATCCATCACATGGACTATAAGACCAGCTGCAAACTACATTTTCAATGTTGTTGATTATTACGAAAATGGGACAATTGATTTTACTACTTGAACATGTAGGTGTGGACAATGGCAATTAACATGTTTACCTTGTGGGCATGTTATGACTGTTATGTGACATTTGCGCCAAGCAAGTGCAAATGCGTTTGCTTTTCCATGTTTCAATACTAGTGTTTAGAGGGCTTCATACAACGAGGTTATACATGATGTTCGACATCCTTTAGAATGGGAGCAACCAGATGGTCTCATAGATGTCCTTACACCTTTTGTGGACAAAGCTCATAATCGAAGAAACTCGCCACAAAAAAATTATAACTCGCCAAAATCTTTTGTAACTCGCCACAAACGAAATTTCTAACTCGCCAAAATACTCTAACTCACCACTTTTGTACCTTCCCTAAAATGTTGGATCTCGTTCCCTTTACAACACTTAACTCGCCACCTATAAAAAAGTTGATTTTTCCCACAAATAAGCCACGAAGATAGAAAACTAGAATCACCAAATGCTTATTATTAAGAAAGTACCAAACTTTTCAAGTAAAATAAGAAAAAACCACATAAGCCAAATCTAAAAACCCTTTAAAGTAAGCCCGAAAATAAGCTATTTAAGCTACCATACTAAAAATCAATCTACTCCAAACGTCTAAAACCAAGAAATATTCAAGCTTTATATCAAAAATAAGCAAGGATTAAATAAGCCGTGAGCTTATGGCTTGTTATTAAGCCACGAAATAAGCTAAAAAACACAAAAATCATAACCAATCTACTTAAGGCTCTTAATACCACATGTTATCTCAATAACTTTAATCCAAACACATATAAACATACGAATCAAACATAAATTTTGGTAGAAATCTATAGCGAGAAAGCGGAAGAGTTTTAGAGAGAGAAATAAGAGTAGTGAAAAGTTTAATTGTAAAATGGAAAATACAAATGAATTACAACCCTTTTCCACACATAGAAAATGTTTATATAGTGCCACACCTTATAGGGCTCGTGGGCTTGATAACGGGCCGGACTTGGCTTTCTCTTGGGCTTAAAACCCGAAACATGAACAATATTAGATTAAGTCCAAACCCGTTTAATCCGGACTAGCCTATTACAAACTAAAATAAATAACGACTTGAGATGACAAATTACATTCTTATTGACTAGTTTCAATAAGATTACAATAGAAAGCTTAGCTTCAAAATAGATTATTGTTTTTGGAAGAAAAAGTGCGTTCGGGGTTTTGTTTATACTTTATATGTGCCATCGGTTTGTAAAGAGGCATTGCGTGCTGGTCTCTTTTACGTGCTGTCATTTAATCGCTGCAAAGTGCATTTAGCCAGGCGTGGTCCATTTCGCCAGGCTAGGAACTCGAAATGGATGTCTGAGTTTGGAAAAACATGAGAAAGCTAACCTCGTTTTGCCACAACACTTCAAATATATCCAGTTTAAAAAAAAAACATAAAAAAGCTAATCATGCTTTTAAAAAAGTGGCAATTTTACAATGAATAAATATTCCAGAATTTTTACTAAAAGATATTAATTCTTGCGAAAAGTAAAGTGCAGAATAATGGATTGAACTTGAAGTAAAACAGAAGACTGGATCATACATTTTGATATGATCGAATTAATGCAATTGCGACATTTGTAAGAATTAATGTTACATGTTAAATTAAGCTTACTTACACGCCTATATGACGCTCTTAGTGACTTTACAAATTGTATTATTCTATAATTATTATTTGAAACAATGTCGTCTACACTATACTTCCTCTTTGAAGATCGAAACACCAAGTTTGAGCTTTGCTAGACCCGTGGGCACCGTTATGAACCACAAAGCTGCGTGCTATGCATGGCAATAAATCATCCCACTTTCCAAGCCCCACATAAGATTTTTTTAGCACACCATTTGAGGGCAATTGTTCTAGGGTCCAAAAATTAACACCTTCAAAGAAGTTAATGGTGAACCATGGCCGTACGCCTTACTGTCACTCCATAGCGCATAGCCTGTAACAGAAGTATATAATTAGAAGGTTTTCGTTCCAAAATGATGACTTAGGTATTGTCATCAAAAAAATAATCATGGCCGACCAAAATAGAAAAGAAAAAAAAAGCCACGTAAAAGCTTATGAAATTAAAGTATTGACTGGAAAGCTTAAATGCGATAACACGGTCAAACTTGAATAGTTATACATTATCCTTTTATTATCTAAATCTGGTTCTTGACCAAATTAGATCATAATAAATGCACTTTGAAATAAACCTTTATGTGTGAATAGTATGCAAAGAATAGATATAAAGAGCAAACCTGTCCAAAGAAATATGCCTACAGTTGCAGCCAAAAAGAACTCTTTGCTGATACTTGCGCAACTGAATCCACAATTATGGTTATGATATAAAGTTAAAAGCTAATAATGCTTCGTGCCCATGGTTATAAACTTATAATACAATAATACTGGCGAATAATGCTTAAAGATTGTATAACTTATGAATCACTTACAGATACATGCATATAAGGTTTCCCCATCCATAGAAGAAAGATGCCCAACATGAACCCGTGAACCTGCAGACATTAGTTAAATGAATCCGTTATCATCTCAATTCCAAATATGTCCATGCAGTATTCAACATGTTTTTTATTTAAAAAAAATTCAACACTTCACACTGCTGACAGCATTGAGAGTGAAAAAACGACACAAATGTCATTATAATTAGCAGTATAATGGGTTCACATTGACTAGTTTAGTCTATTTCAATCAAACCAGAGGGTGTTTGGATTTGCGTTTAGGAACTGATTATCTGTTCAATAATCAGTTTTTAATGTTTAGATTATCAAATGAGGATTATGATAATCTATTAGTTTTAAATAATCAGATTTATACCATCTGCAACAAAATTCATCATCAATGTGTATCATAAAAATTGTATAGCAACCATTTAAAAACCATAGTGAGAAACTTTCACGGCCATTCCACATATCGTCTCTGTATTAGATAAGATATTGTCCTTTTTGGTAACAATATAATTAAGCATAAGCATCCTAATTCAAACAGCATAAGCCTATCGAAACACTGTCATCTACAACCCGTTTTAGTAAGACGGGTTATCTGACTTTATTCATTTAATATCACAATAGTCAATTTCAAAACAAAAACATCTCCAAACATCTTAATTCAATGTCTCAATTTTCAAATCTTTAGGAAGGAAAAAAAAAGGCGAATGATGATGGGAGGGGAATATACCACATGAGATCTTTGACAAAGAGTGCACGAGGAATCAAAAGTCCATTTCCAGTCATAGCAAGCAGCATTGAAATAGCTGATAAACCTCTGATGTTGTCAGGATTCAAGAAGTTCGTCCACTGTTGGTAACAATTACAGTTGTCAGAAACTAATGTCAACCAATCGTGTGTGCATATGTATGTGTGAAATACGTGAGCATGATATATGCTACCATTTGTGCAACAGGCATCCACATGAAGAGGAGTGTAGCAGTCCATCCAGACATCGATCGGACAAACTTTGTGGCGTTTTCTGGAAGCTTGCCAATTCTAGCCTGCCAAGATATTTCATGCAATTTTAGAGTAAGTAAAAGTCTAGCTAGCTCTGTTGGGAAATCAGAGATGTGTTAAATGCTTAAATTGTAGCTCACCATAACGACAGTGACCACAGCTATTACAAACGAAATTATTCCTGGTAAGATACTATTCGGAACATAAGGAACAAAGGTTGACCACATGACCTGCATCAGACATACCAAAACAAGAAATTATACACCTCGCTAATATTTTTTAGTAAAAACACAGAGAACAAAAAATATTCAGGAGGAATTACTTGTGGAAGAGCGGATAGGCCAGCAATAGTAATGAAATCCTCCCAAAAGTTCCATATGCTTTGATTAAGCAACTTAAAGAAATTCAAGAAATTAATAAGAAGACCACAAGCAACCACAACAGAAGTAGCGGTAAATTGGGGTACAGGCATGGACCCAGCCATGGCGAGCTGAGTGATGACTGCATATGTTGATATGACTCCTAAAGTTTGAACCACCATTGCTTCGGTTTCTCCTTTTTTTGCAAAGTAGGATAGCAATGAAAGATTTCCAAGAAGTCCGGTGAACATCCCCTGCCACCATTTGAATTCACCAATGAACAAAACAGAATATTAAGGGGGTGTTGTGCATGGCGACTTGAAACTGATTAGTGTGGTTTCAAGTCGAAGATAATCATTTTTTAGCATTTAGAGATTATTTTCATATTTAGGGGTTCCTATATTCAGATTAGGGGACAAAACTGTTTCTAGTTTTCTGCTTATTTATGGGTCATTTCACATGTAAATCCTTCGATTATAAGAGTTTGCCAAACACTCAATCAACTAATTATCTGATAATCGCAACTTTCGAAAACAGTAGCTTATCTTAACACTATCTCTGCAATTTGTGTTCCAATTGATTATCTTATTGTGACGATCCCATATTACATTATAACTTCAAAATGCAATGCGAAACACCCGCTAAATGCTATCTTCTTATTACGTTTTCAACAGTCAAAAGAATCAATTTCTAGAATTTAGCTATAGAGAAACCGATTATCTATCTTTGATAATCAGTTCAAAAGTAGCATCAGCAAAATTTATTCTGATCATAACAATGCCAAAGACTTCTAAAACGCAATGCCAAACACCCAAGAACCCTAACTCAAACGAACAAAAAAATACATACCAGCCACGGAACAGCAAAAAGAGCAGCATTATTTCCGGCCATCAGATTACGAGCATTAAGCACAATTTGCGGCAATTGCAGCAACAAAAAAGGTAAATTTGCAGCTCCCGCAAATTTGGCAGTCAATGAATCCCATTGCTCTATACTCTTCTTACTTATCTTCAAAACCCATCAAAACAACATAAAGTTACATTCATTATTACCTCATTATGTTCACTGTCAACAAAAAGATTAAATTTCTATACCCCACTATAATAAAAGGCAAATTGCAGAAATGTACATTTTTGTTTCTTAATTTAAAGTATGGAACTTAATTTTTTGGTCAACGTGTTACATGCTTTGTCCCATATCGTATATAAATAGAGGAGATGCTGGGTATTAATGTACAGAAACTAGTCCTTAAATTGGTGGACGCGTTTTAGTATAATGTATGGGCATTATATGAAGAACAGAACCATGCCATTCATGGGCCGGTTCGTACCAAGCTTGTGGCAATCCTTTGACGAATCTTAAGTGATTCCTAGAGATGCTTGACAACCTTTTAACGACACCTAAGTGACTCCTAGAGATACGTATCACAATGTAAGGTTTTTAACTTTTCGAAAGAGGCTACCCGTCATAATTTATAGGACCCGAGACTTTTAAATGATACATGACACTGGTTTACTATTTCAGCCAAAAAAAAAATGACCCGATAACATCTTTCAAAAGGTTAAATTGGCTTAAAGCATACTAGTTTTTTGGGCGATTTTCTTAAGAATAAGGAAGATTGAATTTTTGATACCTCATTATAACAAAAACACCAAAAAGACAGAATCTTGATACCTCATTATGCTCATTGTCTTGTGGGGTCGGAATATCAGCGTCCAAAGAGCCCTTGAGACCAAAACTACGTCGTTTTAAATGGTTAAACGAGGTGGGTTTTACGCATAGTTTATTAATAGTGTGAAATCTTGATCGGTTTACTAGTGGAATTGAAATGGGTGAGAAATGTTTGGTTGATGATGATGGCTGGTGGTGGTGTAGTGATGGTGCTCCGCCGTGAACTGCCACGGGAGCCACCGTCATTGTTGTCTGTTTGTGTGTGTGTGTGTGTGTTTTTGAGTGTGTGTGAGATTGAAGGAGATGATGAGAGGTTGGGGTTGGGAGGGAATTGGAGTGGTTGGTCCCAACACATGAATATTAATTAATTAATGTGTGTGTGTCATCAAGTTTTGGTTATTTTAAGGTAAATGAGTTAGGCTAATCAAAAGTGTCTTTCAAATTGCATGAATACATGATGATTTTCTTTTTAGAGTGAGTGGTGCTTTTTTATGCCATAGAATATTTTTGTGCAATAAAAGGTATATACCATTTAGATTTCAGAAAAAAAATTTACGACGTCAGAACCATGACGCCAACTCATGGAGTGTTGCGCCAAAAAAAACCCGCGCCATATGTTGGCGCTGGACAAACACACGAGGGATCTAAGTACTCTAAGCATAATAAATCGTAAGTACGGTTGCAGTTAAATTTAAGTCAAAAATCGCATTAAACCACACTATGCTCACAGTCAAGCTTATCAAAGCTTGGCTTATTGAAGCTTTCATCATTCCGTATGACAAACAATGCTTATAAAATATGTTATGCTAATTTTAAAGCTCAACACCTTGATTAATGTTGAAACACTTTAGGTGTGTTTGGTAAACAACATTTATGAGTATTTTTTTAGTATTTTTGAGCAATTATGTTTGCTTAAAATAATCAGCATTAATATTTATCATAAAACATTATCTTCTTATATGTTTTTTCAAAAAACATTTTTTTTAAGGGTAAAAGATATAAAATACCATCGTACTTATTCATTTGTGCCGACTTTAAACACTTACTAATTAATCTCGTGACTTTATCATTCTACTTTCGAATTTGTTCTGACTATACCAATATTAGTGTAAAATAACTATATTGCCCTTATCTCCTTCCACTTTATTACATTTATTTTATTTTTCCAGATCTTTACATTTATTTTATTTTCCCAGATCTTATCACAGATTTAGCCAATCGCCACTTTCATATATAATAGATGCTACTTTAAGTATTAAATCAAACACCTTCTAATCATAGATTTTGGCCAATCGCAACATCCTGGTCGCTTGACCTACAACCTGAGAAGACTGGAAAATGAAAGAGAAATCTTTGTAGGGGCTCCTAAAGTACAGTGATAATGAGGCACACGTGAAGAAAGGACACATATTGTTTTCTTGGGTGTTGGTGGAACCAACAACATTACTAGCGACCAGTATTCTTGCGGTGATGGGAAAACGAAAAAGAGAGGACACCATAGACTTGAGCAAAAGAAGGTTAAGTTTAGTAGTTGAAGAACGCCAGATTATAGATCTGACATACAGTGAAGGCGATGCCAACAGTGAAGGATGATGCCACATAAAAAGACTATGCACATAATTACCTAACAATGCGAAGAAAGTTAGTGTTAGTTAGGTGATTTCACACTTATCTCAGCTATCCGTTTTGTTATGGAAACTTAACAATATCATAAAGCTCTACAACCTTTAGGTCATTTGTTCGAGCATTGGGGGAGGATTGGTGGTTTAGGAATAAAGACAACATAATAGGTAAAGAAGATGAAGGGTATATTAGTCATTTAAAAGGGTAATATAGTCATTTCACACTATTATTGGTATAGTCAGATTAAATTTGAAAGTAAAATGGTAAAATCACGAGATTAATTAGTAAGTGTTTAAAGTCGACACAAATGAATAAGTACGATGATATTTTATAACTTTTACCCTTTTTTTAATAAGCATAATTAACAAAAAAACATAAAAATAAATCATTCAATACCTTCATTCATATAACACATTCAAATTTAAAAAAAAATCTTATGTATGTCATTTTCCGTCTTTTTATACGTATGTAATTTTACGTCTTTTTATACATTCAATTTCAAATTACAACTGCTAATCTATCAAACACTCATATAAATTAAATTGCTATTGTTAAACTCCAAATACTAACCGCTACTAACAAACAATACCCTTCCTAGAGATCTTCCTACAAAAAGAGACAATGTACATGTGCCCTGGCCACACTTATCTCAGCCATTTGACTAATGGTTATGAACCTTCTTGGATCCACATATTTTGGCTTTTTAATACACAAACGAGTGATCCAAGATTCACACAAACTGCTAACACAAGCAAACAAGTCGACCAATTCCTTGCACGAAAATAAACAATTTTAAAAAATACAGATGCAAATGCAATGAACAAACACTTTCATGCCTACTCGTTTTTCGACATTCCACAATCCCCATAAGGGGAAAACAAACAAACGAACAAATAACAATGTAAACAAATGAAAGAAACGGGAGGAAGCAAGTCTCATAAGTCATACTTAACAAATCACTATGAATGCACATTTAACATTCAGCTTTAACTAACAATTATCATACCAAAGTCTTTTACAATCGTTTTTCTATATAATTTTTTTAAAATTTCAATCATCAAGCGATCCTTCCATATTCGTTTCCTCCATGAGAAGATGGCAGAATATTGGCGGCAATGGGATGGTTGCCCCTACGTCCTACAAAAAGAAGATGACACCATCAGTTCAACTTACCCTTGTTCCAGAGGTGGTACACTTGTAATACTCGATTTACAAAAACAGAAACGGGTTTGGTTTAATGGGAAGTCAAAAGTTACAGAAAGTAAACATTTAAGCGTAAAACAATTTAAAGTATTAGATAAATGGAATTAAAAGATAACAGGTCATTAGGTTCAGGGGATCAAACCGAAACTGTATTTTTAATGCTTAAAACCTCTAGTAGAAGCATACTATGCAACACACTGATTTAGTTATAAGAAAATCAACAATCTGGAACAAAGAGTTGTACATTGGATCAACCCGTACAAACAGTTAACCTGCCCGATCAAATGCTTTTTTGCCAAATTATGACTCATATACTAAAGGGATTGATTCTGATCATGTTATATATCTCTAACTTAATAAAAATTATCCAAAAAGTACACAAGTCAAATGGGTAGAAAATCGCCCAATGCATAGAACCCCCTAAATCATTACTTTACATATGTGGTGGTTTAGTATTGAAAATAAATGTGGTTAACTTCTGAAAAAAAAACCGGAACTCGTAATCATCTTTGACAGCACTAATTATTTAAAACAGAGTTAGAAAGGTTCTATCAAAAAGTGATTCGCGCCAACCCAGCCTGTTTCAACCCTTACCAAATGTAGCCTTTCTGACGCATTCAGCAATCAGCCTGACCCAACCATTTGGCCACATTTGCATCTTTCATCAAAGTAATTCCTAACAAGCCGATAGAAATAATAGGTAGTAAGGTTGGTTAAGTACCCCATGGTGCACTATTGTTGCTTCCAGGGGAGCGGGGACCCCCTGAGTTGAAATTGGAATGAGGAGCCTGAACCTTCATATGGTTCCATTCACCTCCACGAACACCGCCCATTGACCTCCCACCATGTGTGTACCGCGGAGCGGGTTGCTGACCCAACCGACTGGGTGAAAACTGTGAGAAATGGGGCATATATTGGGAAGGATTCATCATAGGATGGACATAAGCATCATGGGAAGATGCAGAACCTCCGGCTTCTGCATGTGAAAATGATTGCATGGGCCCGTTCGGCCTGTAGGGGGTAACACAACAAAGAAGCCAAATAAGGCACATAGAATCATTACGTTACAGACTTACTTGAATATATAATATAACCGGAACTTACCTTTGTGTTAGCATATTTGACTTGGACATTTGATTGAATCGCCCAGCCCCACCAAATGACTCTGTAGGAGCGGTATTTTGACTAAGATGCATACTTTTACTGAACTCCATTGTCATTGCGCCCAATTCTGAAGGATCATCTTGCAGAAGCAAATCATCACTGAATAAAATATCAAACAGGATATCAGATATATTCAATACATCTGGTTTAGTTATCTGTAGAGATGATAATCAATTTCATAACTACCGCAATGAAACTGATTATCTCTAAAAGTAAACCAAAATTACATATATACCCCTTGACCTATTTAAGAGATTAATTAATCCCACTAAACAAAAATCTCCCTCTTTTTTTATCAACTTACCTATTAACTTCTTATACAATCAGATTTGCCAGACACGCAAACATCTGTTATTAAACTTCCAACACTAAAAGCAAATATACAAATGATTGTCTGATCAAACATCTGATAATCAATTTACTAGCATCTTCTAGATATTACATAACCAACGTATACGAAGTAGTTCATTGCAATGGTCACAGGAGTTTCAATTAAGCAAAGTAGAACTAGCATAGATAGGAAGTTATGCTATATATGACACAAACAAACAAAAAATGTAAGCAAACTAGATTCTCTTTATGCAAATTAGAACAATCATAGAAAACAATGAGGCATCATGGGATCAACGATTACCTATAATTCGGATCCCAGTCGCCAGGATCAGGCAGTGAACTACTAGTCTCAGCCTTATCATGAGCACTTTTGGGATGCAAAGACGGTTTGCCCGAACCAAACGAACCGCGCCCACCAGCATTTCCACTATGCCTTTGTTGTTGCTGCTTCCAATTTCCAGCATTTAAATTTGGTGAATTAACATCAGAAAACTGCCTATAATTCGGATCCCAGTCTCCACGATCAGGCAGTGAACTACTAGTCTCCGCCTTATCATGAAAAGCACCTTTGGGATGCAAAAATGGTTTGCCCGAACCAAGCGAGCCGTGACCACCAGCATTTCCACTATTTCTTTGTTGTTGCTGCTTCCAATTTCCAGCATTTAAATTTGGTGAATTTACATCAGAATGTTGCCCTTGCCAATGTGCAGAGGAAGTGCTTTCTTGATTTGGTAAATTAGCAGGATATCCCCATCCTTTTCTTCTATTCATCTGATCACCAGAAGGTGTTCCTTTACCAAGAGGTGATCCGTGAACATTTCCTCTAGGGGATCTCGGGCCATAGTGTCCAGGAGATCCAGTTGGCATCTGGTTATAGGGTGGAGTGAATTGTGATGGACTTGTCCCTAGTGACATGGGTGCGAAATTGCCAGCTGGACTGAAACCAAACCCGTTCCCTTGTGGAATTGGCATAATTCTTCGCCTGGCATCAGGACTAGTTCCTAGAACCGGGATATTTTGTGCATAGTTGTTCATAGCTGATGGGCCCACGGGGGAATAATATTGGAGCATATTACTGTTATCTCCATAACTACCATAGCTACTTCCAAGTGCAATGCCATCGTTATAGCTTCCATGACTTCCTAAACTTCCAAAATTACCCCCATGTGCATAAGGCATTACTTGAAAATGAGAGTTGTTATACATTGAACCTCGATTTCCACCTAGAACCTACATGGAAGAGCAAGCCGAATAATCAATTTCAGATGATAGCTATTATGTAATAAAAACACGGGTGTTTGGGAATAGTATTTAATAATAAGACTGATGATCACTGCGAAATTTGTAAACACAATGTTCAAAGATGACATTCTATTGTGAAAAAGGGAAACTATTATGAAATGAGGATAACAGTCTAAACTCTACTAGAAATGGAATGATTAGGCAAATCTATTCACCAGATAATCAGTTGTGTTGTAATCTGTACAAAACTGGTTATTTTAACCTCTAAAAAGTTAGATTATAAGAAGCAAGGATGATGAGTAACACAATTGTTTATACAAAGATTTAAAAACTATTCCGAAACACAGATCCAAACACCCCCTGAATGAATTGACTTAAGAGTCAGCAGTTGCTCACATTGGGCGAAAGACCAGCAGCAAACCAGTGACCCCCAGCAGGATTGTGATCCACCTTGGCATGATGAGAAACAGGCTACATAACAACAGAAAAAAATAACTCATAAGAATATATTCAAATTAGCAGAAACTAATCCTTCATTAAGTTAGACCCAAAGATAATACAATAAGCGATCGATACATCAACCATACTAAGAAAGAGAGCCATTCGGTGATAAAATGGGCGGGTTGGGTAACAGGTAAAAACGGGTGGGATAGATTTATGTTCACCTCCAACACATTTGTTCCAAAATCATTACTGTACTTGTTAATTCAATTATTAGCAGGTCAGATAAGCTTTAAACAAAAAATACATTATTTTGATGATAAACCTTTAAAACAAATGAGTTGGGAGTAAATACATTGTGGGCGACTTTTGACCCGTTAGCTATTTAAGTTAAATGTTTTCGCTGAAACCGTTTGAACCGTTGGAAGTAAAACATAACCCAAATAGGCCCATACTTATTTATGCAGTATTAGTTACTACACAGAGTCAGATAGTTTACAATATGTATCAAGCATGTCTTACTTACCACACGTGGAGTCTCCGGAGCAGGAATATAAGGGCCAGTAAAAGGCTCCCCGGTAACAAAGGGATGCTTTGAAGCCTACATCACAGAAATGAGCACCATACTATCAACATTCGAAGCATTACCAACACGGTCATATAAATAAACGGAAAATGGCATTAAGCAACCTGCAAAGGTGACCACCGCTTGGCTGGATCAAATTCTACAAGTCCTTTCAAGAAATCAACCAGCATTAGCCGTAAGTGGATCTCTGCAGTATGTTTGACATAAAATAGGCATCATGCTTGCACGTAAAATATATAGAGAAATTAATAAGTGTACTAGTTTAAGGATATTGAGAAAACCTTTAGCCACATCTTCTTCTTGCAGATTTTTCTTGTAAGGATATTTTTCTACAATTGACTGGAGATTCATATGATGAAAGTACTCCTTTCCCATTGTCGGTTTCTTCCTCTCTCTCTGAATAAAAAAACAACACAATAATTATAAAGCAAAATAGTAAGCGGTAGCTATTGAAACAAAGAGAAAAAGCCATCCCGTAAACAATCAGTTCTGTGCATAATGTTCAGAACTTTGGAGTTCGGATTGTGAACTATTCATATATGAACAAATACTAATGAAAGACATACTGTTCGTAAGCACACAAAATCCGTTATCTATATATATGCAACTGATACGATCACAAAACACATTTTTCCTTTTAATTTTTTTAAATCTTTTTACTTGGTTTGAGGGCCATGACTCTGTCACATAAAACCCTAGCAACAGCCATACGACTCTCTAAACCGAAACAGCTTTCATCCACTTCTAACCAATAATGTTTGAGCATTGTTCAACTTCAAGTTCATTAGACGATATCTAAGTTTACAAAATATTACTTCCACCAAGATTCTAGCATTCGTTGGCTTCTTGTTGTAGAAAACTTGGATGAAATGTCCCACCACTGCTCCAAAAAGCAACGTAAAATAAACCCCAAAATCCCCTTTGCTGCTGAGTACCAAATTGTCTTTCAAAATCCAACTTTAACTCTTAATATATAAAAATATTTCTTGGTAAATGCTTCCAAGTGCAGGCACGATAATATATAGTCACGATTTTGGAGTGGATAAGGGAATGAAAAAAGATACAAATGTCTAGCCGGAGTCCCATTTCCTAAATTCTCGTGCGTTTTATCTTGGGTAACCATGGTTTCCGACACATTGGCTGACTAATCCACGGGGTTGAACCCACCGCCACAGACTCAAACCAGGTAAAGCCCTCCCTTTTCAGGAGGTTGGCGTAAATTGTCATGCGTTTTAACTTCTCCTTAAAGTCTGGCCTTGTACTAAAAGTGTCATTGTTTTGGTTGACTAAACCATACAAGTTCCTCCCAAATACATGCTGGCTTCCTCTAGCCTAAGATCTCTTCAGGCTTGCTTAGTCTTAAATTGTATCACATTGTCGTTCCTATCTTTGACTAAATTTTCCTCACTGCAACCATCGATTAAATAACCTACCTTATTGATAGCACACCTCGTCAGAAAATCTTTGTGACTTTACAGCTATTATTTTAGCTTTGGATAGCACAAGCTCCTTGGAAACACAAACGCCAAGTGTCACGTCACCCACTTGAGAATCAATATAAAGTGAGCATGCATTGTATATTTTGCTGTGGGTTGTAAACAGCGGCACCATTGACACGACTTCATCATGTCGCCAAACAAATCATAGTCGCCACCTTCAAGATTTTCCTTGGCGTTCAAGGGGTGTGATGATTGCATCAAACATGACACGGAGATATACTGTAAACCGCCACAGGACATCAAGTTCAACGATCTCCGTCATTGGCACGAGGAGTTTGTAATCAGGAAACTAACAAGTTTCGGTACCATCTAAGCATGCCTGATCATGAACTTATAAACAAGGAGTCTGATATACCACTTGTTTGACTTAATCCAAGTATATGATGCTGACACTCTACAAGGGAAGAGCGGAAGTCTCATTTGACATCCATAGAAACAGGTTTTTTTAAGCACATGCTTTACAAGGAAAGTTATACCATTGCAAATTCAGTCATATATATTACATCCTAGAAATACAAAGATAGCCCTCAGCAGTCGGCACAAATCCTGTGTTGCTACTAATCTTCTGCTTGTATTTGTACAAATACACTCTAGTCTACACCTATCATCCACATTAGGACTTTGGTTCACAACCATTTGGTTGGAGGGTCACATGGGTACAGCTGGGCTAAAAGCCCCGTTGGTAAAAAAAATTGGAAAGTATTAACGCTAACATGCCTTAAGAATTGGTTTCTACCCTCTTGATCAACTTTCATCTAAAAGATGCTAAAGATAAAGTTATCCTATTGATGCATTTGCGGATAATATTAGAACACAAAATGACCCTAAACTTCGTCAACGAATGTTCTACCTTAAGGATAAGAGACAAGAACATAGTATCATCTTCCTCGAGTAATACTCCATTAACAATAGATTACATTAAATCCTGGTCTAATATCCTATTCAGATGTGTGTCAAGCCACCTAAATACTACAGTATGATATATAAACTATTCTGGCCAGGAAATTTATCAACATCAATATAAATGTTTCGCATTTAATTTCAACTTTGTTAATCTCAACTCCCCGTTTATGGCATGCTATAGTTATTTAAGTCTCTCGACAGCGGGAATGGGAGATTACCGGTAAGCCAGATGCTTCGAAGTGATTATAAAGCCCCCCTTGGGCCATTAAAATCTTAAACCTAAAAGGTCAAAAGGAGCTGTTTCCGATAGTCACTCCTTAAATACTAATATGTCTTTTTTATAAATCCATGTACAGAAAATCAAGACACGATGAAATTAGGAGATCAAAATTACCCTTCTTTCATTTATAACAAAGCACTCAAAAGTTTTGATTAATTATGATTAACATAATGAAGTGCCCATATTATGAGTGCAAATAACGAACAATAATATGTCTAGAACGAGCACTTACAGCTTCATATTCTTCTTCACTTAAAGCTTGGTATACACTTCTCCCTGAAGAAGAAGGCTGACTACTCTCTTCATGGTTCACACTTCCTACACATTTGAAGAATTTGCTAGTGTTCTTGGCATCTTTAAGCAAATAATCGGGTGGTTGACCCCTATAAAGGGACAAATAAAAAATAATAATTCATATGATGAGATGAATAATACAGCAGAATCTTGAACGTTTAATACTACACAGTTTTAACAATTAAAGTTGGACTTTGCAAAAAATTACATACAGGAAACAGGTGCATACCCAATTATTCTTATCATCCTTTTCAGAAGATCAAATTCTGATTGTCCTGGAAACAGTGGCAGACCAAGAAATAGCTCTGCAACTATGCATCCAAACGACCACATGTCAATGGCGGTTGAATACTGATATCCTAGAACAACTTCAGGTGATCTGTAGTATCGACTCTGCAGAAAAAAATGAGTTATTCAGAATAGTAATCAACCTGCCCAAATTCAAGCATGCAACTGTAAAAAGGTGTCTAGCTTTTGAACCTGGATATATGAGTAAACAGTATGATCTTCCATGCATGCTGATCCGAAGTCAATAATTTTGACTTCTGGTGGCTTTACACTAGTAATAAACAATAAACGATAAACACCAATAGCAGGAGAGAATGAGTTACAGAAGAATATAGAGATTTCGACCCATTTACTCAACTATGAGAGTAATTGGGTCGTGAGATACCCAAAAAGGATCGAATGGATCAATACTGATAGCTACCTAAAAGGGGAACATGTCAAATGGGTTAAAAGTTACCAATACCCATAGTCTACTTACAATGCATACAATCTCCGAAAGTTTTTTATTCATATATCAAGTCAGTTCTATAGTTATTGCAACGAACTTGCTCTTTTGTCTAATTAAAGCATTACCTATTCCTAAATAATATTGAAAGGTCGATCCATGCTATTAAATGACACTGACAACCTGAATCCCCATTTGACCTGTCACTCAACTAGCCTAACCCACCCATTACTCCCAAAGTAGCTTACCTCGTACATAAAAGGATGTTCTCGGGTTTTAGATCACAATGTATAATAGCAGCATCCTTCATCAAAGCCAATCCACATAAAATCTAGTACACAACAGATCAATTGTTGGAAAGAAGGCAGACGATAACGTGTCATGAAAAAATAATATTGATATTAAGCAATTTTAACCTGTTTTGAGAATAGCTGGACGATGTTCAATGATAATCCCCGGAAATGATTTAGCTTTATAAGCTCATACCTAATGGAAAAAGAAAAGCTTAAACCTAATGAACAAAAAAAATCACCAACTGCAGACGCACTATGGTCTTTACATCATGCTGAAACTTACAAATTTGTATCGAGCAGTTCAAAAGCAATGCACAAATGCCGTTGGTACACAAAGTAATCATAAATACGCACAATGTGATGCTTATCATCAGGGTCGAACTTTTTGTTTAGCTGAAAAGCAAAATAAAATTAGGCGATACCCATATGTTATCAAGGGGATGTTTGGAAGTGCTTTATGAAAGTGATTTTGTGATAACAAGTAATTCGGAACCAGATAATCATTTATGGTAAAACGAACTAACGGAGCTCGTATTTGGAAGTGCTTCTACAGCTTGAGATAATAACAATCAGATAATCACATGTTTGCCAAATTCTAGTTCCAAAAAAGAGAGATTTTTGTGATTCAGTAACATATTTGTAAAATGTAATAAAAAGTATTTTATTGGGTCAAACGGAGGGGTTAGCGAGTAATTTTAGTTTACCCCAAGACGAATCAATTTCATTGCAGCTGCAACGAAACTAATTATTTGACCCTAGATGATATATACAAAATCAGAAATGCTCATTTCTTAAACAGAACACTAAGAACTAACTGTAATTTCCAAAACAAACATTCAAACATCCAAACATCCCCTAATATTCAAAACCAAAGCGAGAATAAAAAAGACATTTACTGTTGTCAATATGGAAACTTCAACCAACGCCTGCTGATAATACGCAGGTTGATTTTTAATAATCTTGACAGCAACAAAACGATCAAGTTCCGCAACCCAACACTTGCAAACCTGCCCAAACGTCCCCTGCCCAAGCATATCTTTTACAATATATCTAAAAAACGTCGCAACAAAAACAAAAATTTTACCATCAGCTTAACACCAAATACTAAAACAGAGACAACAAACAAACACGTTTAAAACAAACATTTACTTTCTGTGCGTTTCTGAATTATTCAAGTTAAGGTTGACCGACAGAATAAGGTCCGAATTCTTATTATCATGTCCATCATTTAGCACTCCACTAGACGGACTAGTCAAAAACCGCTTCGGATTCAGCTCTTCCGAATAATTAAAATCCGGATTACATATCCTATACGTTTCCACTAAATCCTTAGTTAACCTCGACACCAACTGCACAAACAAAAACAAAACGAAACACATTTCTCAATTCTCATAACCACACTATAATAACTAAAAAAGATCAAATTTTGACTACAGATAGCTAAATATCACTCACGGGTTTCTTAGTCACAACTCGCAAGTTCGCCGTATTCGCATCCAGACGCGCAGAATACGGCCGAAACGCAAGCTGCTTGGGACTCCATCCTACATTTCGACTAGCACCACTACCACTAACATTGACATTAACATTGACCTCATCCATAAGTACTAAAAAAACAGCAGAATTCAGCACAAAAACCGCGCCGAAATGAAAAGCGTATCGATCAACGCGACTTCATCAACAAATTAAACTAGTTTACCAGAAGACTGTAATCCCATTATCATATCAAACCCCTAAATTCACTTCTAGATCCATCAAACCATCAAAACTAACCCTAATTGACCTAAATTGACCTAATTTTTTTGTGGGTATAATCAAATTGACCTAATTGAACCCTAATTGAACCCTAATTGATCAAATTGAACAGAATTAGGGTTTCTTGATTGAAAAAGATTAGTGTTTGGAGTGATTGATTGGATTGGATTATATGAGCACCGATTGGATTGGATTATGATGAAATTGTGTTTTTAATAATTATTTTATTTTATTTATTTTATAAAAAAAATGAATTTTATTTATATATATATGTGTGTGTGAAGATGAGGTCATAGTGGTTAATTCAATTTTAATTTTATTTAAATTTAATTAAATGTAGGGTTTATCTTTGTAAAAAGTGATATGATGATGATTAATTGAGTTTAATTAATGGATTTTGGTATTTAAGAGACGTGTGTGATTTGAAAAGTGGTGATGAATTTAATTAGTGAGGTGATAATTGGTGTGGTTTTTATTAAGGAAATTTCTAATTGTGTTGTTAATCATGGTTTTATTCATTTATGTTTAGATTTTAAGTCGGTCAATCGACTTTGAACTCGGTTGATCTGTTGCGACGATCGAGTCGAGTCGGTCGACTAAGTCGGTCCGGATCACGACCTATTTGGAAATTAAGAAAAGAAAATGTTTTAAGATGTTATCGTTAGATTTAATAAAAAAAACTTTTTTAAAAAATTTAAAATTTAACCTTTTATACCTCTATAAAATACAACTATTTTTCATACACATTAAACTCACAATTCTTTCAATTACAATGTTTTAGGAACTATTATTTGTCGACTCTTTCGACGGTGAGGGTGAAGTTACGAGTGAGTTTGTGATATTTAAGCAAGCTTGCCAAACGGCTTGCGAAGCATCAAACCCTCTAAAACGAACCTACATAAATAGAGATTACGAGGGTGTGCATAGTCGTCTAGTGACGGCTTATTTTACTGATGTGTCGCAGTATGATGCGAAGACATTTCGTACGCGGTTCCGAATGGAGCGAGAACTATTCTTGCGAATTGTTTGCAACGTCACCGATAACTATCCTTATTTTTTAAACTCGGCTGATTGTACATGTCGAGAATGTCTTACGCCATTATTGAAGTGCACTTCCGCTATTCGTCAAATGGCGTACAGAGCCGTTCCTGATGCTCTTGACGAATATTTACAAATGGATGTGTCAACAGCCCGTGATTGTCTTCAAAACATTTGTAAGCCCATCATTCAATTATATGGTAAAGAGTCCTTGTGGAAGCCGACGTACACCAACATAGAAAAACTCTATGCTCATCACCAAGAAAAGCATGGGTTTCCTAGGATAATAGGAAGTATCGATTGTACAGATTTTCCATGGGAGAATTGTCCCGTTGCATACAAAGCTCAATTTTGTAGACGTGATCATGGGTCAACTCCTTTCATTTTATTGGAAACGCTCGCCTCTCAAGACTTATGGATTTAACATGCATTCTTTGTTGTAGCCAGGATGAATAACGACGTAAATGTTTTACTACAATCCCCTTTTCAATGATCTTAAATCAAGGAAAGCACCAGATCTGGGATTTATGGCTAATAACGTGTATTATCCGAGGGGATATTATCTTACTGACGGGATATATCCGAAAAATTGTTGGACCAGTGAAAGTTTTAACTATTGCCTAGTCTAGATTTGTCTAAATTAGACTAAGTGTTACGAGTCGCTGAGAAGACCAGCGACAGAGACCAGACCAGCTAAAGGCAAAGCCTCAGCTGGCACACCAGGAACATTCAAGTCAAAGACAACGTCAGAGAAGTCGAAGATTACCTGAAGTCATACTCACTAGCGATTATGAATAGCTGGGATGTAGAAGGAATGTGTTGGTGTCCAAGGATCTCTGAGATGACAATACTCAGAGATCACTTACAACCCTAAGAAGACCTATGCAAGCAAAGCTTGTCTTATCCTTTATAGTTTAGGCGGGAGAATCTACAAAGTGTTTTCAGCGGGACAAAACAAGAGATTCAAGATAAAGCCTAGTACGACCTAGTGGTACAAAAGTGAACAGTTGGCAGAACTGTTCACCTAAAGTAGTTTAAAGGTATGTCTCGAATTAGACATGCATTTAATACGTTGTACTCTTCCACTTAGAAGATGACACGTATCAACTACCCCCACTAAGGATGCAACCTCGTACCACTATAAATAGGAGGGAGAAAGAAGAGATATTTAACCCTTGTGCTTGGATAAGTTATCTAAGTTTCTTTCTCCCACTAAAACCTCTGAGTCCCCAGCTGTCCACCAGCGACTCTAAGGTTCTCTCGTAAACTTGAGTCTCGAATCAAGTTTACTTGTTCTAGGGTCCATTTCTTATTGTCACTCAACGGGTGTATTCATAACACTTTGTAATACTTCGTTTATACATATTAATAAAGCATTACGCGTTTGAAAAGTAATCATATTGTGTTATCATGTATACAAGACATTGTATCAACAATTGTTATATTTTGGGATTTTCAATTGGTATCAGAGCGGTTTGATTTATAAAACTTTTATAAACCGTTCTTGTTTTTAAAATCAAGATCCTAATATGACTGATACTTTGCCTCATATGCCACCACCCTTTGGTCAAACCAGTCAAGCTAATGCTTCGACCACCGTCGCGGCCACCACATCAACCACTACCATGCCTACACCTGTTGTAAGTACTGGTAATAATGATGATGACTTACCTCAACTTCTTGATACTCGAGGGGGCTCTCATGTCTCAAATGTCCCAACATTTTATGAAGAAGACTTTTATAGTTGGAAAAGAGAATTTCTAATCTATCTTGATGGTCTATAACCTTTCTTGATGGAAATATTAGAAAATGGACCATATGTCCCTTTGGCTATTTCCTCCGCCCCTAAGAGACCCATTAAAAAACCTGTTAAGCAATGGTCTTCAGCGGATAGACGTCTAGCAAATCAGGACAAGAGACTCAAAAGCATTATAGTCTCTTGTGTAAAACCCGCATGCTTTTACCATGAACAATACACTTAGTAAACGTACGTACATATTAAAACTTTCCTTTTATAGCATGAACATGTGTCACGATTAGAAATTACAGAAGTTATGTACGTATTATTACACGATAAGTATTAAGTACGTGATGGTACACGACAATTATTAACAATAATAATTATAATCACGAACATGGAATCATGAACGTAAAAATCACGAACACGTAATTACGTACTTAATTAATATAATACGATTAATATCGTTATGTACAACTATTTAAGTATAACACAAAAATTTAATTATAACACGAAAATACGAGCGTACGAACACGTAAATTAAAACACGGGAAAATTTCGGGTCTTCCCTTGTGGGCCCTACAAGCCGCGGTAACCAAGAGAGACAAGGGGCCAAGCCCACTTTGTTTTTTAGTAAATAACAAATAAAGGGAAACACTGTTCACTTTACAGAGTTTTCAAAAAAATCAAAAACCCTATTCTTCTTTTATTCTCTTTTGGCCGGCGGCAAGATCAACATCAAGGGGTGTTTGATTTGATTTTTAGTTAATTGAATTCAAGATCGTGTTCGTGTTATTGTTCTCCAATCTTTACACGTATTCGGTAATCCGTAAACCCTTTTTATTTTTGTTCTTTTTATTTAATTATTCACACATGAACATGGATTAAATAAAAACAAGGATTAAAAACATGTCACGTGATAATGGGAGTAAAATTAAGGGTTTGTTTTGGGTTTGGTTGCTCGGCCTGTTGATCCCAAACTTAGATCGATTAGCTTTGTATTAACGAGACTGAATCAAGATTAATACTTAGAGAAACTTTGTGTTATGAAACAATCTAAGCGCTATGCGGAATTTAACACTTAGAACAAGAACACACAAAAACAGAATAACCCAAACTTTCACTTTGATTAATGATCAAAAACTTGCGTATAATGAAAGTGGAAAACACATATTAAACTAAAACCTAAGGTCTCCTTTTATAGAATAAGGAACCTTGTACAAGAGTCTACGTATCAACTATTTTAGGTAAAGATAAACATAGAAATACAATATCAAACATATCTTTACTCAAAGTACAAAACGTGTAGACTAAGTATTCTATCAGTGGTGAAACTTCTTCTTGCCAGCGCTTCAATATCTCTTGTCAGTGTCTAGCTGTCAGCGCCTTATTATCTCTTGTCAGCGTCTAAGTTCTTCTTGTCAGCGTCCCAGTGACTTAGCTATTTTTATTCCCAACAATCCTCCCCTAAACTTGATATCTATTCTAGTAATCAAGTTTCATAATAAAAGCAAAATACAAAATACAAAGAGGATTCTTACAAACTAATCTTCTTTCTTAATAAGGGAATAAATAAATCTAACCAAATCCTTACTAACATCACTGGTATAGTTAACCTCCAATGGTGTAGCTATCATCAACTTCAAAACATCTTGTGACATAGGATATTCAGCATCAACCAAAAGATATTCTGAAAATTTAGATGTACTAAGATGATATACACCAGCAGCTGAGTAAATACGCCATGTCATCCCACTAATAGCATCCAGATCCAACCAAATTGGACCAACTTCATTTGGCTCAATCATTCTCCTGAATGTAGACCAAATCTTTATTCCATTAACTGAAGTAGGTTCTTCAGTCTCATACTTGGGCTTCATCAATGACCATAAGTCGAACAAGTCTTCTCTATCAAAGCTAGCAAACATAGACATGAAAGAAGTGAAAGTGTGTACCTTATCACCAGTCCTGGTGATCTTCCAAAAACCACTTGCATCTTCTTCATAGTTAATTATGGGGTTCCTAAAATCAAGAGGCAATACTTCCACCAAATTTGAAGTCTCCAATGGTGACAGCTTCATACTCTTCCTTAAAACAGCCTCACTTGGATTCGATGGATCAAACTTTGGAAACTCAATTGGCAATCATTTCTTCACTGGCCTAGGAACTAAAGATGCCTTCTTAATCCTCATCTGTTCTTCCATTTCCTATTGTCTTTCCTTTGAGAGCAGCTCAAAAGTTCTATCTTTACACAAAGAATCCCAAATGGGAGAATACAAACACTCCAATTGTTCAAAACTGAGCCCTCTAAACTTTGCATAAGTCCACCCAGTCTGATGATTCCTTAACAGCAAGTAATACAACTCTCTCCTTATTGTCTTAGATTCTAACTTGATATTACTAGGCTTATTTTTCTCGCATACCCTAAGATCATCCTGCAACTTCAATATCCCTTCAAGATACCAAATCTTCTCAGACATAGAAACATTTGGATCACTCAAAACTTCATACTCATATTTAAAGAACAGCTCAACAATCTTAGGTATATTCAAATCAAACTTCAACTTCAACTCTCTAAGCTTTTCTAAACCCAACTCCTCCCCATATTCTAGCTTCTCATGCTCTTCAAGTATCATCACACTTGAATCAGTACTTTCACCATCACTGCCTTCCTTATTACTTTCAGATGTAGTCACAATTTGTGAATCAATAGCAGTCTTCTTCATTTTCTCCTTTTCCTCAAGTTGTGCAGCTAAAATAGAATCAAAATGCACTTGGGCTGCATCCGTGGGAATCTCTGTTTCTACCATAATTCCCTTACCTTTATCTAATACATCAATAGAAGGTAAAGAAGTTGATGGTACTTGTGTAGACACATCTTTAATGATAGTTGATGACTGGGATACACCAACTACATCTGTAGTCTTGTCAGCGCCCAAAACTTGAATGTCAGCGCTTGGTTTGGTCTTATCAGCGCTTGAATTTGTGATTTGCTCCATCATCTCTGTAAATGTCAACTTTGTAGGAGTAATCAATGAAGCATCAAAACCTCTTTGCTCTTTCAAACCAATAAGGGCTTCAGCAACATCCAATGAATTTCCAAAAGAAGCACCTTCATGTGAGCCTTTGTCACTGACATGTACATCATCCTCCCCTTTGGAAGAATCCTCATGTCTAGTTCGAACTTTGTCAGCCTCCAAAACAGCTATACGCTCCCCTCAATGAAATGCGTTCACGTCCTTGAGCATTGACAACCTGTATAAGGTTTGTATTTTGTTGTTGCAAGCTCATACAACCACTGTCAATTCCATTACTGATAATGGTTCCATACTGCCCTCCTCTAGTATGGGAATTTGCTCTCTCATAAGAGACTCATTGGGCATGGGTGCGGACTTAATGATGGTGGGACTGACGTGGCCTGCATCTTAGCGAGTACCACTAGTCCCAGCCGCACCCATAGCACCAACCACACTTGTGGTGGTGGTTCTCTCTGAAACATGGCTAGGACCACTAGAGGAGAACACTCCAGTTATCCTTGGGCGTTTTGCTAACAAATAATCATAGGGTTCAGATGAAGAGGAATGAATGTCTGTTTGGGATTGTGGGTGAAGGGTGTCAGCGGCAAGATTGGTAGTGTCGGCGTTGAGGTTGGGGTTGTCAGCGTTGATATTAGGTATGTCAGCGCCTAGTGAAGGAGGGTCAATGTGCATAGGTTAAGGTGATGGTGGTTGGTCTAGAATAGGTTCTTGAGCAAGTTGTGGTGGTTTGTGGTGGTGGGTTTGCAGCTGCCAAGATGACAGCATGCATAGCTGGGGTAAGAGGTAAATCCCTATATGCTTGTGAATTCATGTTACCAAAAACAATTTTCTTTTGTTCAGGGACTGTATAAAAATGATCATGGTCCCTTGTACAATAGCCTTGCATTTCAAAAACCATTTGCAAAAATCTAGGATACGCAAGAGTCATCTTGGTACCCTTGTTATGAAACATGCAATCAAAAATCATTTTAGAAAAATTATAATTTTACCCTCTTGCAAGACAAACAATGGCACTCCCGATCATCGGTTGATCTCATTGAATGAAGAGCATTTGGGACTCAAGCATTGAAGGATGACATGAATGAGGAACTTTCAGGATGGAGGAAATTGTTGTTTGGTATAACGGTTTAAGTGCCCCATAGGGGGCAAATCATACCCCAAGCCTCGAATTCTCAACTGTTAGGACTCATGGATTTAGAAGTTAGTCATGGTAATATGCAGTTCCTACTGGAGTACTCCGTTACTCCTGGTGAGTTACTCCTGGTCGTATTATAAAGTTGAAAGATGATTATAAAAGATATGATCAAGGAAGATTGTAGAAGATAAGATCAAATATTTAGTCCTCCTATTCATATGGAAAGTATTAAAGATATTGATTATGATGAGGAGGTTACAAGGTTATTTAGGAAATAATTAAATGGTATTAATATATAATACTTTGGAAAGTATTAATTATGTTGTAACCACCTAGGACCCCTTGCACTATAAAAGGAGGTCCTAGGGTGTAGAGATGAACACACTTCTACACACACATATTCTCTACATATTTCTCTCATTGTTTGTTATAGCTTCAAGGTTGTAAACCCTATCACTATTTAGAGTGATCGTATTAATATATTGAGGCTTGAACGTTTGGTTATTTCTATTGTTCTTCTTATATATAAAGATTGGTTTCCGCACACTCTTTGTATTGTGATCAAGGCTTCAAAGATCCTTCAAGAAGCAAACCCAACAAGTGGTATCAGAGCCTCATTGAGAAGCTTTGATTGAGAAGAACAAGATCTCTACATCCGTATTGCTGTGAAGTGAAGCTTCTGGTCAGAATTCGTGACAGTTTAGCAACAGATTAGCGACGGTTTGACAGTTTTGTGACAGAAGACATGGCGTGCAGAACTTCAATTCCAGACAATGAGGTAATTCTTATGACTGAATCTGAAGTTAGAGAATATAATGCTAAATTAAAGAATAAAATGCATGTTTATAATAACTCTGACTTAGCAATTAGTTACGTAGAAACATATGAACAAAAACTTCTAGAACTTCAAAAACAATGTGCTGATCTGAATGCTGAAAATGATAAATATTATATAGAAGTTCAGTCATACAAAGGTTCTCTAAAAACATTAGAAGAACAGAAAAAGTGGTTTCAAAATACCCAATTAGAGTATGAAGATAAGATTAGGATATTAAGTATTGACTTAGAAAATACAACTAATCTATTTACATATTCTGAAAAGCTTAATACTGAGGTAAATAAAGAGAAGCAGGAGCTACAAACTAAATTAGATAATGCTTTGGCTAGGTTTGATAAATGGAAAAATTCATCTAAAAACTTAGTCAAATTAGTAGATAGCTCTATGTCTGGTAGAACCAAAATTGGCTTAGGATTTAAAAACTATATTGGGCCAAATGATGTTTTTGACTCCTCTTTGTCTAGTGTGTTTGACACTACCCCTGAAGATGTGGAAGGTAGGCCTGTTTTCAATAGGTATAAACCAGCTGCAGAGATGCATGCTGTTCCTCCACCTCTCATAGGGACATTCATGCCTACCTTAGACCATTTTGACTTTGATGAATCACAAATGACATATGGTATAAGGTCCACTAGCTCAATTGAAGCTATTTCTGTGTCTAATGACTTTGTCTCTTGTAACTCTAGTGACAAGTCTTTAGAACCTAAGACTAGTGACCTTGACTCTTGTGAGTCCGACTGTAGTGTTGAAACACTTGATTCTGTGCCTAAATCTGTTATAGTTGAACCCAGTACTAGTAAATATGCCTCATGTAAGTCTACCTTAAATGCTAAATCACCTAAGTTCTATCCTCAATCTACTTGTGCTAAGAATGAAAGTAATAGGAAAGCAGATAATCCTAGGAAAAAAATACAAGTCCTAGAGGTAATCAAAGAGGTTGGAATGGCATGATGACTCAGAAATTAGATGATAACTTTGAGTTCAAAAGTAAGGCTTGCTATGTGTATGGTAGTTTTGATCACTTGCAATATACTTGTAAACACAAGAGAAAGATTAATGATCAACAAATAGTTAAACCAGTGTGGAATAACTCAAGACGGGTGAATCACAAGAACTTTGGTATAAATATTCACCCAAATACAAAAAGTAACATAATTCCACAACCAAGATGCTTTAACAATATTAAGGGTACAAGGTTTGAGTCTACACGGTCAAAAGCAAAACTTAATATTGTTAATGCTTTAGCTAGGTGGGTTTGGAAACCTAAACAAGATGGTTTACAACATGTCTCCAAATCAAATAGTGCATCAAAGTCCTTAACAAGATATGACTATGTTGATGTATATGGAAGATTCAAGTCTGTTTTGGCTTGGGACTTCCATAAACACTAATCTTTGTTTGGTTTGTGTTTATTTCAGCAAGTGTGGTTATAATTTACTATGTTTTGTATTTTATATATTTGTGTGAACTAACTTTTTGCAGGACAAGAGAAGTTTAAAAAAAATAAATAATAATAAAAAAAAAGAGATGATCTTTGATGGTGAATACTTTGCTCTGTTTGAGGGGAGGTTTTAGCTTAAGGGGAGGCTTGTTGTATGTATAACTGTGTATATTCTTGTGTTTTTCTGTCTAATAAATTTTACAGGTTGACATTGGTGTTGGTGGATATGGTTCCTTGATAGGTGTGTAAACACCCATCCTTTTACCACTTAATTCGGACTAAAACGAGACCAAAACACGTATTTAATATCATTTGTTTGGAATTATGCGTGGTTTTTGTGTTTATTGTGTTTTCAGAGCCAACCGGATAAATATTGAAGAAAACATGGGATTGCACGGGTTTTACTGAAGAAAAAGACTCAAGATAAAGTCTATTGTCCAAGAGATGCAAGAGATTTGAAGTCGCTGGACCTATTCGAAGATTTATCGAAGAAAAGGACCAAAGATGGAAGATTTATATAAGTCGAAGAAACTCAAGTCTATTAAACGAAGAAATTAAAAGACGAGTTGAATTTAATCGACAACAAATCCCGAATCAGAATCGAAAACGGAAACTTTTCTGAAAAGACGAAAAGACAAGAAGAACGGGAGAAAGCCCACTCACCAACCACAAGACAAGGCTATAAATAGCCTTCTCCTCACACATTTTTAGAGCTAGCTTTATTTTTCTTCTTCCCCACTTTTTCTTCCTGGTTCGTAGCTTCACCATCACCACTAGGGTGATTGGTGATTTTCATCTTTAATTCTTTAAACTTGTAATTTTAATCTTTGTTTTACCTTGTCAAAACATTAATCAATCAATACAAGTTCTTGTTTAATCTTTCATTTCATCTTGTTCTTCATCATCTTTATCTTCAAGTTTTTGAGTTTTTATTTTCTTGATTTGATCTTCAAAAGTTGTTTAGATTTGCGTTTTTATTAGTGGGATTCGTTGCTTATGGTGTCTAAATGATTTGTGTTTAATTTGGTAAATCCTTTTTAAGTATTTGGTTTGATTTTGATTAAAGTTCGTGTTCCGTGTTCTTCGTTACCTGCTACTGTATCTGGGTTCCAAAACTTCCGAACCAACAAAAAGGTTCCGAATGAAGCCTTCATTCGGAAACTTCCGAACCAAGCATTAAGTTCCGAATCAGTGACTTCCAAGCCAGTAAGTTCCGAATCAAGCAAAATCTTTCGAATCAAGCAAGAACTTCCGAATCAACCCCTCATCCGGAAACTTCCGAATCAACCTACATCCGGAAACTTCCGAATCAAGAAAACTTCCGAATGAGTGAGTGAACAGTTATTTCCGAATCAGTAAGTGAACAGTTATTTCCGAATCAGTAAGTTCCGCATGAGTAAGTTCCGAATCAAGGTTTAAAAGTTCCGAATCAAGTTTTCCCTTTAGGTTACTGTTTGTCTACTTTACTGTTTCTTTATGTTTGTTTGCTTGAATTTCGATTTTAATTTTAATCTTAATTTTAATCTTAAGTTTAATACAAGTCTTTGTTAATCATAATTAAAGTAATTGTCTTTGATTTAAATTTTCATTTCCACTTCTTATTAGAATAGAAAACCAAAACCCCTTTTCTTTAGTAACCAAGAACAATCATTCCACTTAAGACCTAGATCAATTCGATAGGATATCGAGAACTTTAATCTGAACCCGTTGCAAATACTTTGTATCAAATGGCGCCGCTGCCGGCTCTTCTCGTTAAGATCAAAAGTTTTTTGTGAGAACTTGGATTTTGGGATCCGTTCCCCGTGAACGTTACTTTTTTTCAAGAAAATTTTCAAAAACACTAAAAAATATAAAATTTTCAAAAATCCTAAAAAGTAAAAAACATAAAAACCAAAAATATTTTTGCTTTGTTTTTCTTTGTTCGTTCTTTTGCAGGTGTATGCGCACTCGATCCACGTCTTATCAAGAGCCCGAGCCTCTCGATAACTTAGACATGGCTGGTGTACAAAACAACAATAACATACCACCTCCGAACAACAATAATAACAACAACAACCCGCCTTTCAACAACATGAATAATAACAACAACAATGAGCACCTTCCGGATAACCGCCCCATGATTGAATTGCTGCAAGCTCATGTCGATGGCAACACGGATCCAATTGTTATCCCACCAATTGCCGCCAACAATTTCGAGCTTAAATCAGGTTTTATCCAGATGGTCTCAGCTCAACCGTTCTTGGGACGAACCATTGATGATCCACACGACCACATCAAGAGATTTCTACAACTCACTAACACGGTCAAGTTCAATGGAGTTCCACAAGAAGTGATAAGGTTACAACTTTTTCCCTTTTCTTTAGAGGGACAAGCCCGGCATTGGCTTGCTAAGGAACCGCCACAGAGTATTCTCTCGTGGACGGATTTGGAAACAAAGTTTATCAACTACTTTTTTCCACCCTCTCGTACTACCGCTTTGCGGAATGAGATTATAAACTTTGAACAAAAGTACGATGAGTCATTCAGTGAATCTTGGGATCGCTTTAAAGATCTTTTAAGAAAATGCCCACAACATGGTTTTACCAAAGTACATCAAATCAATACTTTTTACAATGGTTTAAGCATGAGTGACCAAGATTCACTGAATAGTGCCTCGGGGGGTAATTTATTGGCTAAGACTTCCAATGCTGCTTGGGACATCATTGAGAACAAATCTCGTGTGCAAACCAAGAGTGTTAGGACCAATGTTGCTAGTGCTAGCACTAATGACAGCGACAAGCGATTAGACAAAATCACCACGCTTCTTGAATCGCTTGTCACCCACACCGTCAGCAACAACAACAGCAACAACGCCAAAAATGCACAAGTGAACGTTGTCAGCCAACCTTGTGAGATATGCGGTGGTCCCCACTCTTACACAACTTGTACCGCCACCCAAGATTACCCTGCTGAGAATGTGAATGCGGCATATGGCACCTACCAACAACCTGCTTATCAAGCTAGACCTCAAGGTGACCGTAACTTGCTTAGCTACCGCAGCAACAACTATCTTTCACCACCTGGTTTCCCTCCTACCAACCCAAACCAACAACAAAACCTTAACCGCCCTCCTCAACAACAACAACAACCTCGACAACCATACATCCCACATCACAAGCAACAACAACCACCTCCACGTAACAATCAAGTCTACCAACAACCTGCTTACCAACCACCTGCATACAATGCTCCTCCCAACCAAGCCACCACTGCATTACACCAAGAGGTTGCAACCTACATGAGAACCAATGATGTGATAGTGGGAAATCTCCAAGAGGAAGTGCGCAATTTGAAGGCAGATTTGGTCAAGCAAGGAAATGATTTGAGAGCTGACATGAGAAACACGTTGGATAGCCAGACTAATGATCTGAGGAACATGATGGCTAGTTTCTTCCAAAGTAGTCAACCCTCTTCTTCGGGTACTCTTCCGAGTAACACCGTTGCGAACCCAAGAGGGGAGATGAAAGCAATCACCACTCGAAGTGGCAAAGGTACTACGGAACCCGAGCTACCTATACCTCCACCGGTGGTTGTGACTAAGGAGAACGAGTCGCCTGCTCCTATTCCTCCTCCTTCTCCTTCCCCAATTTCTCCACCTCTTCTTTCTACCCCTCCTCCACCCGTGGTTATGAGTGATCCTATTCCCCTAAAGCCTTCCTCTTCTTCCAATATACCTTATCCTTCAAGGTTGAGGAAAGAGAAGCAAAAGAGCAAGGATGATATTCAAGTTTCGAACTTCCTAAAAATGTTCAAGAAACTGAATTTCAATATCTCCTTCGCTGAGGCTCTCGCTCACATGCCCAAGTATGCCAAAATGTTTAAAGATATTCTGAGCGACAAGGAAAAGCTCCTCGATCTCGCCAACACCCAACTTAATGAGAACTGCTCTGCAGTGCTCTTAAGGAAATTGCCAATCAAGCTTGGTGATCCGGGTCGTTTTCTTATCCCTTGCAATTTCCCGGGAGTAGAGAATTGCATGGCCCTAGCCGATCTAGGTGCCAGTATTAATCTCATGCCTCTAAGTGTTTGGAAGCAATTATCTCTCCCAGAGCTAGTCCCCACCAAAATGACTTTGGAATTAGCTAACCGTACGGTTGCTTATCCAGTGGGGATAGCCGAAGACGTCATTGTAGGAGTCGACAAATTCACCTTCCCTGCCGATTTTGTTGTCGTCGACTACGAGATGGACCCCCGTGTGCCACTCATTGTTGGTCGTCCATTCTTGAGGACCGGTCGCACTCTCATTGATGTTGAAGCCGGTGAGCTTATCATGAGAGTGGGTGACGATAAAGTAGTCTTCAACATGGGAAAGTTATCTAAACAGCCTTCTTCTTACGAGAATGTTAATTGTATTGACGTTCTTGATGAGGCTTGTGAAGAACACTTCAAGGATGCTTGTAAAAACATTCCTACCTCTCTTCCCAATGTTGAGACCGTTTCCTCTATCGACTCATCACTATCTCTATTTGGAGAAAGTGATTTCCTTTGGAAAGATTTGGAAGCCACCTTGGAAGATGTGAAGCAAGACAATGACGATTCTACTGCCACTTGGGATGAAGACCTCAGTTTCATTGCAAACCTCCTCAAAGAAGACAATCCTTCTCCTCCATCTCCCACTGTTATCGCTATCGAGACTCCGACTTCGAATACGCCTCCCGTCAACAATCCTCTGGATTTGGAACTTAAGGAGTTGCCACCCCATCTTGAGTATGTATTCCTTGAAGAAGAGAAGAAGTCGCCAGTCATCATTGCTAAGGATTTGAAGGATGAAGAGAAAGCCCGACTTGTCGCTGTATTGAAAGATCATAAGAAGGCTATCGCTTGGAAGATCTTGGATATTCGTGGAATTGATCCTCACTTCTGCACACACAAAATTCTCATGGAGGACGACTTCAAGCCCACTATTCAAAGCCAACGAAGGGTGAATCCAAAAATACATGAAGTCATCAAAACAGAGGTTATCAAACTTCTTGATGCGGGTATGATTTACCCTATTTCGGATTCACCGTGGGTTAGTCCAATCCATTGTGTGCCCAAGAAGGGCGGAATAACCGTTGTTCCCAATGAACACAACGAGTTGATTCCCACTCGTCTCGTTACTGGGTGGAGAGTTTGTATAGACTACCGCAAACTCAATGATGCCACGAGAAAGGATCATTTCCCTCTACCTTTTATGGACCAAATGCTTGAACGCTTAGCAGGAAATGAATATTACTGCTTTCTTGATGGTTTCTCGGGTTATTTTCAAATACCCATCGATCCCCAAGATCAAGAGAAGACTACATTCACTTGTCCCTATGGCACTTTTGCTTACAAAAGAATGCCTTTTGGCTTATGTAATGCGCCCGGGACTTTCCAAAGGTATATGTTAGCTATCTTCCATGACATGGTTGAACAAACCATGGAAGTCTTCATGGATGATTTCTCAGTCTTCGGGGATTCCTTCTCTGCTTGCCTTGCCAATTTAGAACGTATGCTAAAGCGGTGCGAAGACACTCGCCTTGTTCTAAATTGGGAAAAATGCCATTTTATGGTAAAAGAAGGCGTCGTGCTTGGACATAAGATCTCGAAAGCCGGTCTTGAGGTTGACCGTGCTAAAGTCGATGTTATCGCAAAGTTGCCTCCACCTTCAACTGTGAAGGGCGTGCGAAGTTTTCTGGGTCATGCGGGCTTCTACCGTCGATTTATCAAAGATTTTTCTCAAATCGCTCGCCCGATGACCCACCTCTTGGAAAAAGATACTCCTTTTATCTTCTCCAAAGAGTGCCTTGAAGCCTTCAACTCGCTTAAGGATAAGCTAACTAAGGCACCCGTCTTGGTTACCCCTAATTGGGAGCTTCCCTTTGAGTTGATGTGCGATGCTAGCGATTTTGCTATTGGAGCGGTTCTTGGACAAAGAGTGAACAAACACTTCCAACCGATCCATTACGCTAGCAAGACAATGACGGGGGCACAATTGCATTATACGACAACCGAAAAAGAGCTTTTAGCTATTGTCTATGCTTTTGAGAAATTCCGCCCCTATCTTGTCCTTTCTACCACCATTGTGTACACCGATCATTCCGCGTTGAAGTACTTGTTGACAAAGCAAGATTCCAAACCAAGACTTCTTCGCTGGGTTTTGCTGCTCCAGGAATTTAAAATCGAAATTCGCGATAAAAAAGGAGCAGAAAACTTAGCCGCGGACCATCTTAGTAGACTTGAGGATCCATACCAAGGGGATCATCCGACCAAAGAAATCAATGATTCTTTTCCCTTGGAGACCTTAATGTCTATAAACTCGAAGCCGAATGAAACCCCGTGGTTTGCGGATTTTGCAAACTACTTGGCGGGTGGAATTCTCAAGGAAGGGTTGACGTCCCAGCAAAAGAAGAAGTTCTTTACTGACATCAAGACTTACTTTTGGGACGACCCTTACCTATTCAAACAATGTGCTGACCTGATTATTCGCCGATGTATTGATGGACCGACAGCGTCTGAAATCCTTAATGCTTGCCACAAAGGACCCACCGGTGGTCACTTTGGTCCCAACCACACCGCTAAAAAAGTGTTTGATTCAGGATTTTATTGGCCCTCCATATACCGTGATGCTCACGATATGGTTAAAAGATGTGATGTTTGCCAAAAGCAAGGCAAAATCACACATAAAGACGAGATGCCTCAGAATTTCATTCAAGAGTGTGAAATTTTTGATGTTTGGGGTATCGACTTTATGGGGCCTTTCCCTTCTTCTAAAGGAAACAAATACATCCTTGTAGCCGTTGACTACGTCTCCAAGTGGGTTGAAGCCAAAGCTTTGCCTACTAATGACGCAAGGGTGGTTTGTAACTTTTTGAAAGCTCTTTTCGCTAGATTCGGTGTGCCTCGCGCCATTATTAGTGATCGTGGGACTCATTTCTGCAATGACCAATTTGCTCGAGTCATGGCTAAGTACGGTGTAAATCATCGTCTTTCCACAGCCTACCACCCACAAACTAATGGCCAGGCTGAAATATCCAACCGAGGGCTGAAGCGAATTCTTGAAAGGACCGTGGGAGAGCATCGTGCCTCATGGGCTGATAAACTGGATGATGCTTTGTGGGCTTTTCGTACTGCTTACAAGACCCCGATCGGCTGTACGCCTTATCGTCTTGTGTACGGGAAAGCGTGCCACCTCCCCATTGAGTTGGAGCACAAGGCTTATTGGGCCTTGAAGTGGGCTAATTTTGATATAAACAAAGCCGGTGACCTACGCAAGATCCAACTCAATGAGCTGCATGAACTTCGGAATGAGGCTTATGAAAATTCTTTGATCTATAAGGAAAGAACTAAGCTCATTCACGATTCTAAGATTAAAAACCGAGAGTTCCATGTTGGAGACAAAGTCTTACTTTTTAACTCTCGGTTGAAAATCTTTTCGGGAAAGCTCAAATCTCGTTGGTCCGGCCCATTCACCATTGCCCAAATTTTTCCATATGGTACTCTTGAGCTCGCTCAACCTGATGGACCAAATTTTAAAGTGAATGGCCAACGAGTGAAATTGTACTTTGGTGAGGACACCTCCAAGGAGGTGATTCCATCCCTCACCACGTTCCCCATGAACTAATTTTGGGTCGAGTCAGGCTCGTGACTCGGTTATAAAAAACAAGCGCTCCTCGGGAGGCAACCCGAGTATCTATCCTTTCATGTTTTAATCCCCTAAGTGTAGGGGGGGACTTCTATATGTGTTTGTCTTTGTATGGTGTGATTACAGGGATAAGTGCACTCTTGGAATCTTTGAAGAACCGTGCTCCCGTGTTTATCCGAAATCCGGTTCTATCTCTCAACTATCGTGATTCAATTTTCTTCATACTCACATTTGAAATTGATCACTTTAGTCGTCTCTTCCTTAACTTGAGTTAACCAACGTGCACAATGTCATAAGTGTAGGGGAGACTTCTCCCACATGCTTAAACATTGAGGACAATGTTTATCTTAAGTGTAGGGGGGACTTCTATCGAAGTTTTAAGTGGACTTTTCCATGAAAATGCCTTCAATTAACCGGAAAATCATATTTTTCAACATTTTTCAAATTTTTTATTAACTTTGGCCAATTAGTAGAAATTTTTAAATTTTTATCGTTGCTTTCATATGTATATATTCCACAATAAAGTCAAAAATATTAATAAAGTGGTGTAGCTAGTTTAGAAGTCTTTGACATATTAGGCCCGTTGCGTTTATTTTGACTCAACCCGAATGGACTTATCCAAGTTTATTCTAGTTAGTATCCTTAACCATGTAGACCTTAATTGGTTTATTAGGCTAAGTGTCCACGAGTCTCATTACTTGAGATTTTAAATTGTAGAGGACGAGAAATGATAGAGTCAATTATAAGTCGGTATTCTTGCGCAAGCCCACTTGGTGTAATTATTTGCCTATTCTCCCATCACTTGCTAATAATTTATCTGCAATAAGTAAGGTCGTACGATTTGAAAAGTTACTTAGCTTCTAGCCCAAGATCGTTTAAAAGTTGCTCGGTAATGATAAGAGTTCATAGCCAAGGCATAACTTATGAAGCGGGGCGCGAAGATTGGCGAGTCCGAAAAGGCCCTAACAAGGCATGAGGATTCAATTTTATTGCTGAAGATCCAAAGTGATGTGAAAAGCATTATTCCTAAAATCAATATGAAGGATCAAGACTCACGACGAAAAGCAATCAACTCCCACAAAGATCATGGAGAAGTCTATCCGAAAAGACCCTAACAAGGTATGAGGATAAATAGATCCAAGTCCGAAAAGGAGGCGGATCGTTGTATCTCAAAATCCCAATTAGAGATTGAAGAAATAATCATGAAGTCGTGGTCAACAAAGTTGGAGCACCCCTCAAAAGTCTCCAAGTGAAGAAACTCTATTATGATGAGAAGACCATTATCTCAAGTACGTCTCTCGAAGATATGAAGTATGAAGTACATGCCAAATATCGGCCCGAGAAAGGTCTCAAATCGTGAACCAAGTTATGCCAAGATATGAACTTTTTGATATCCCGAGAAGCAGTTTTAAGAGATTTTGTCCTTTAGCTAACTATTGATCAAATCGTCCTACTTTGCTTTCAGCCCTAATAAACTATCGAAATAAGTCCAAAAATGCATCTTCATGATCATTCTAAGACAAAAATAAAATTTAAGAGATACACCTAGGAATAAGGGAGTTTAAGCATTTAATTAAGCCATGTGTGTAAGTGTTTGAATTGCTAACTTATAATAACAATGATCTCGTTTTTAAGCTTAGTTTGGGGAACGTGAAACTTGAGGGTGATAAATCTTCGCAGCACCAAAGCCCTAATGTAAGTCATCGATTTCTTTGCAAGTTATTTCCATGTAGCTATTTTCAAGTGAAAATGGTTTTCTATCCCCTTGTTATCTTTGAAGTTTTATTTCTTTAATTTTTGTTTAGTAGAATTTTAAATAAGGCCAAGGTTGATTAATTATGAGAAAAGTGTAAGCTTGCTTTATCACTAAGCATTGCATGAGGGCATGGCAATGGTTAAGTGTAGGGGATTTGATAGGTGTGTAAACACCCATCCTTTTACCACTTAATTCGGACTAAAACGAGACCAAAACACGTATTTAATATCATTTGTTTGGAATTATGCGTGGTTTTTGTGTTTATTGTGTTTTCAGAGCCAACCGGATAAATATTGAAGAAAACATGGGATTGCACGGGTTTTACTGAAGAAAAAGACTCAAGATAAAGTCTATTGTCCAAGAGATGCAAGAGATTTGAAGTCGCTGGACCTATTCGAAGATTTATCGAAGAAAAGGACCAAAGATGGAAGATTTATATAAGTCGAAGAAACTCAAGTCTATTAAACGAAGAAATTAAAAGACGAGTTGAATTTAATCGACAACAAATCCCGAATCAGAATCGAAAACGGAAACTTTTCTGAAAAGACGAAAAGACAAGAAGAACGGGAGAAAGCCCACTCACCAACCACAAGACAAGGCTATAAATAGCCTTATCCTCACACATTTTTAGAGCTAGCTTTATTTTTCTTCTTCCCCACTTTTTCTTCCTGGTTCGTAGCTTCACCATCACCACTAGGGTGATTGGTGATTTTCATCTTTAATTCTTTAAACTTGTAATTTTAATCTTTGTTTTACCTTGTCAAAACATTAATCAATCAATACAAGTTCTTGTTTAATCTTTCATTTCATCTTGTTCTTCATCATCTTTATCTTCAAGTTTTTGAGTTTTTATTTTCTTGATTTGATCTTCAAAAGTTGTTTGGATTTGCGTTTTTATTAGTGGGATTCGTTGCTTATGGTGTCTAAATGATTTGTGTTTAATTTGGTAAATCCTTTTTAAGTATTTGGTTTGATTTTGATTAAAGTTCGTGTTCCGTGTTCTTCGTTACCTGCTACTGTATCTGGGTTCCAAAACTTCCGAACCAACAAAAAGGTTCCGAATGAAGCCTTCATTCGGAAACTTCCGAACCAAGCATTAAGTTCCGAATCAGTGACTTCCGAGCCAGTAAGTTCCGAATCAAGCAAAATCTTCCGAATCAAGCAAGAACTTCCGAATCAACCCCTCATCCGGAAACTTCCGAATCAACCTACATCCGGAAACTTCCGAATCAAGAAAACTTCCGAATGAGTGAGTGAACAGTTATTTCCGAATCAGTAAGTGAACAGTTATTTCCGAATCAGTAAGTTCCGCATGAGTAAGTTCCGAATCAAGGTTTAAAAGTTCCGAATCAAGTTTTCCCTTTAGGTTACTGTTTGTCTACTTTACTGTTTCTTTATGTTTGTTTGCTTGAATTTCGATTTTAATTTTAATCTTAATTTTAATCTTAAGTTTATACAAGTCTTTGTTAATCATAATTAAAGTAATTGTCTTTGATTTAAATTTTCATTTCCACTTCTTATTAGAATAGAAAACCAAAACCCCTTTTCTTTAGTAACCAAGAACAATCATTCCACTTAAGACCTAGATCAATTCGAGAGGATATCGAGAACTTTAATCTGAACCCGTTGCAAATACTTTGTATCATTCCTCCTAGTAGAACTAAGTTGCTCCTAGTCGACCAATGGTTCCTCCTGGTTGCACTCATCCTGCTTCTGGTGGACCATTGTTCTTCCTGATGCATTCTACGTTCCTTCTGGTTGACTCATAGTCTTTGAGTGGTTATAAAAAAAATTTTAAAAAAAAAAAATTTATTAGAAAAAAAAAAATTAAAAAATAAAGAAAAAAAAGGAAAAAAAAAGAAAAGAAAGAAAATAGACACTTTCGAATCGAAATACCTTTGTATATATTTCACTTTTTGGGCTGTTTTTGTTTGGTACTTAGGTGTTGGCTGCCCCCCACACAACAAATGGTCCTCAACTCACCATGTCTAATCGACAAGAAAGAGTTGATTCACCTTGAGGGTACGGCTCCTGGTGCGATTCTCAAATCCGTTGATGGTTGCCAGGTTACCCAAAACTGGATGGTTTTCACTTGCCATGGTCCTAGACTAAAAAATGGCTAATCTAAGGGGGTACGGCTCTTGGTAAAGATCTTATCAAATCTGTTGATAGCTATAATAGCTTGCTCAAAGCTATAGGGTTTTCAGCTCACCGATACTTAATTGCTGAGAGTTGGCGAGTCAAGAAGGGTACGGCTTCTGGTAAAGACATATCAAATCCGTTGACGGCTATGATGGTTTGCCTAAAATCATCAGGGTACTCCAACTCACCGATGATTCACGTTCCAAGAGTTGGACTGGGTACTAGTCTCCCAGGGTGATGTCATGATTCCACCAAAAGGCTGGCTAGCCCAAGAGTGAGTAGCTACTTGGTAAAGGCTTATCAAATCTGCTCCTGTTGCTGTCAAGATTCAACATGTGCAGATGTTTTCAAGCTTTAAAGTAGTTCAGCAGTTAGTGTATCAACAACTACTTTTGTGTTTCTTCTAGTGAGATTGTTGCTGTTGTGGTTCATATACCAATCCTCATGCTTATTGGTGACACATCTACTTGGAAACTTGAACTCAACAAAGTTAAATTCAAGTTTAGGGGAGGATTGTTAGGACTCATGGATTTATAAGTTAGTCCTGGTAATATGCAGTTCCTACTGGAGTACTTCGTTACTCCTGGTGAGTTACTCCTGGTCGTATTATAAAGTTGAAAGATGATTATAAAAGATATGATCAAGGAAGATTGTAGAAGATAAGATCAAATATTTAGTCTTCCTATTCATATGGAAAGTATTAAAGATATTGATTATGATGAGGAGGTTACAATGTTATTTAGGAAATAATTAAATGGTATTAATATATAATACTTTGGAAAGTATTAATTATGTTGTAACCACCTAGGACCCCTTGCACTATAAAAGGAGGTCCTAGGGTGTAGAGATGAACACACTTCTACACACACATATTCTCTACATATTTCTCTCATTGTTTGTTATAGCTTCAAGGTTGTAAACCCTATCACTATTTAGAGTGATCGTATTAATATATTGAGGCTTGAACGTTTGGTTATTTCTATTGTTCTTCTTATATATAAAGATTGGTTTCCGCACACTCTTTGTATTGTGATCAAGGCTTCAAAGATCCTTCAAGAAGCAAACCCAACATCAACTCTAGCTCATCTATGGGAAGGGTGGTTATACCATCAGCATCATTAAGATGCAAAGCTTGGCGAACCAAGGCTTCAGTAACCACCCATTCAGCCCCATGAACAGTAGCATATAATGTAATCACTCCATCAACTGTTTTGGAACGAACGGTGTTCCAAAACTGCTTGATGTGTATGATAGGTACAAGTGGAGTGTGAGTAAGAGCATACCTTAGAGGAGAAGCATTCAAATACGTCACCATCTCAGTATATTAAGGATGAAGAGTATTATCAACAACCAAATACGCCACCATATTATGCTGACTCTTGAATTCCAACTCCACATGATCTGGTTTGAACTTTGGGGCCATTTAAAATGTATATGAAAACTTGTGAGTGATTAACAATGAAGGTTTGAAGGTTTAGAAAGTTTTGCTAGACAAGAACAGTGGTTACCTTGTGAAAACAAAATGAGCCGTATTTATAGGAAAGAAACTAGCACACTATTGGTTGAAAAAGAAGGCAAAGATATTCAAAAAGTAATGATGTAAATCTTGAAAATATTTAACTTATCCATGCATTAATAAGAAGTTACCAAGTTGTTAAAATTACGGCCCAATTTTTCGTCAAAAATAACAACTGGGTAGGACCCAAGGTTGTCAACGGTCAAAAATTAATTGTCGGCGTAACGGCTATATCTTGTCAGCGTGTAAATTTTGCCATGTCAACGTTCAAACTGTTCCTATCAGCGTTTGGAAAGAAAAGTGTCAGCGTCTAAAAATAAAAATAATTAAAAATAAAAAAGGACCTTAACAAAGTAATTTATCCTAGTGAAGATAACTCATAGACTGAAGATTGCTTAAGCAAGATATACATAATTGCCCTCAAGTGTCCCTTGCTAACCAAAGTTCTTAACAATGAAGTTATCTCATACAAATTCCTTGTAACTTCCCAGGTAAGCCTAATAAAAACATACCCAAGTCTCCCAACCGACCAAATCCAATACTAGGTCAAAAAGTCTTGGCAGCGTGCATAGTATATCAACTTTGCATGCTATAGTGCCTCACGATTTAGACAACTAACTCGTACTCACCAGTGGACACAATCTAGAATTGTGATAAGAGTATTATAAGAATACCCGAAAATCCTAAAGGTTTCCAAAACCTCCCCTTAAATTATGATATACAAAATTGCCAAAAATAAAATATGTAATAAAAATTTATGTGAAGATAGGAATGTAAACATTCCAACCATCATCCATAAACTTGAACACACTCCTAGTAAGCTCCAAAGATCCATAAGCAACTTTGTATCCATTTCTACAATGCTCACAATCCTGCATGATTAGATGAAAAACCACAAAAACTAACATGTTGTTGTCAGCGTCCATTTTAACACTTATGTAGGATTGTAAATCTTGCTTATGTTTCTAGAGAGAGAAAGAGATAGAGAGATGGTGGAATTCACACAAAGCTAGAGAGAGAAAGTAAGAATAACTATGTGAAAATTATGAAAACCACACCACCCTCTCCATCAAAGGAGAGGGTTTATATACCAAGCCCATATGATGGCTTGGGCTTGCATTGGGCCGCCGGCCTACACATGTTGTAGGCTTGGCTTGGCCTTGTTTGTTTAATATTAAGTTAACTAAACTACGAGCTATTACATATACTATTGTTGGAGTGACCGATCCTTCTTAATACGTAAAACGTATTTCCAACAATCTCCCCCTAAGGGAGGTCACTCCAAACAAGGGCGTTACCCAAGTTACAATAATAAAATAAACCTAGCATACTATTCTTGTCTTGAGCTCGTAGTCTTCGTCTTTCTTTTCTTCTTTTCTTTTTATGGTGAACATGCTGATGTGATCTTTGATATCAATCTTTAGCATCAATCTCTTGCCTTGATCTCGTGCATCCATCACTTGTGATCTTCGCCTCTTCGTGACCTCACGTCCCACATACTTATACCTTCGTAATTCTTGAAAGCTTTAGAGTTTCAAACAGCGGAAGACTTAACTATTAGGCTTTCTTGAATTAGATGAGATATTAAGTGCATAAAGTATAAGCATGCGGGGACGACTTCTTCTTGGATCCCGCAACGCCACCGTCTTCAAATGCCGCAACATAAGTAGACACGAACGAAATGGCTTTGAACATTTCATTCTAATTCGGTAGCATTTTACCTCCGGTCGGTGAATAGCGTTGGACGATATTAGATATCGTACCCGTGACGGATAGTTTCAATTAAGTAACTTCCTGACAGGATTTCGCGGGTAAACCCGTTCTCTTTATTCGACCGTCCAAAGCTGACTGCGAACATAAAGAGTGAATCATTTGGATAATAATATCCGCATGATTTGAAGCCGTCAATTCATGTTCCTGGAACAAGTGAAATTCAATTAAGAACCGCACCATCGTTGCTTTCCAGTTGTCACGAGCTTGATTCGTATAGAATCTTGCAAGTTACCTACCAAGTGCTGTTTGAGGTTAACACTAGAAGGATTTCCACTCATCACTGTGAACACTAAGGTATCACTCTGAGTGTTCTGGCAAGATCACTAAGATATTGCGTAGAGGCCTGGAACGTGTTTAAATTCAGTTAAGAATTAAACAGCTGTTGCTTTCCAGTTATCACAAGTTTGATTCATAAAGAATCGCACAAGTCACCTACCATGAGCTTTTTGATGTTCGCTCAAGAAGGATTTCCATCTTCATTGTAAATACTTTTCGTATTACTCGGATGTTCAGGCAAGATCATGAAGATTTTGCGTAGGACTCTTAAAATCTTTCTTACTTTTCACAGTGTGTGAAGAAGCAAGGAAATATGAAAGTGTGTCCTAGTGAGATATTTGATGATCTCAAATGGCTCTAGACTCGATCGTGCACTTTGGATTTTAGTGAACGGAGGCTGGAGAGGAGTGCCACCATTTCAATACCAATTTATTCGGAGTGAATAAATCGATAGATAACGTGTTGTCTCCGTGTGATTAAAACAAATACCTTTTGAGAGATATCTGAGTTAGCTGGGATGGGTTGTGCATTGCATCACTGGGTCCATGATGTATGTCTTCAATATCAAGATTCATTAAAATGATCTCAATAGCATATGTATTGACCCGGTTTCTGCCTAAAGTTGTAAGGAGGGCTTCTTTCTTTACACCCTTTATCTTTACAATTCTTTTTCATTCTTCAACCCCTTCAATGCTTACCAATACGTCATAACTAGCACCTTGTTGTGATTGTTCCAGTGCTAACTTAAGTACTTGGTCGGCATTCAGCTACGTTCACATTCTTTCTCCACCTTTCCTAAGGACTACTATTTCTAGCTATGGAATGTCCTTGGGAAGATTCCTCCGGTTCTGGAAGAATCATTGGACTTAACCTATCCTACCATCCTTATGTCACCACAATCTTCATCGTCGTGAAATAAATGGGTTGAGGGTAAGTATAAATCACCATGAAATCCGTTTTGATATGCAAATCCGTTTTGCTCCCCCTTAACATATGCCACGATATTCGAAAACATTTCGCATATGTCGGGATGAGCCAGCACATTAAGTCAAACCATTTGTGATAATATCCCATATTAAATCACATTTTCTCCCCCATATTAAAAATATTAACCCAATCGATGTTTTTAATATCAATTGATTTAATGTAGTTTTAACAAAGGTTTTGGGAAGAAAAATGCACGTCCATTTTATCTTCATGATATCAAACGTATGAGATATGATATCGATTTGTAACATGATCACATATTCACCATATTAGAAAAGAATTGACAAGGTTGGACCTGATAGATGAGAACATCATATGATAAGATCAAATGGTTCTTGGTAGCATATGTTGGTCGCCTCGTCACGTCTGAAGTCATCTCTTGACACCACATGTACGATTGGTATTGTTGTCTTGACACCAACTTGTGAACTTGGCACGTTCGACATCGAAGAATCTGAATGCTTGACAATTGCTCCCCCTCAATTGTTGACCCGTGTTCTATCGAAAGAGCTGTAGTCGTCGTTTGAGTAGTCGCATCGTCGAGTATGTAGATACCAATTGTAAATAGCATGGTTGTAGAGATGATAGCTTCATAAAAACAAGACTTCTCTTGTTTTAACAAATAAATGCACTGAAACGTACATATATTTGTGTTAGACCAAGTTATAAAGTAAACTTGATCCCTTACAAGGTTTTAAAGTAAACCTTGCCCGAGAAAATTAATTCCCGTTGTTAGCCAAAGCTTTCATAAGAAATACCTGACTTTAATGTGAAAACCGGGTTGCAGTCAGAAATAACTACAAGCCATTTAGGCATGTTTTATGAAATATTTACAACTTTTGTACGAACTCTATTTATGGCGCCGTGTCGATATTAATCAACATTTCTAAGGCCGTAAATATTATCGTACCAAAAGACATGCCTTTGAAAAATAAAGTAAAAATATTTTTGCATTTTTATGAATTTTTCAATTTTTATGGTTTTTATATGGTTTTATATTTTTGTATTTTGCTTTTGTGGATAAAAATATAAACAATATATACAGATGATCACCAAGGATACGGAGAATAGTTTTACCAAGACTATTCTTTCGCTTCATCTGCTAGTTCCTTTAGAGTCTCAGGCGAGAAAGTTCTCATTCCTAGCTTGTCGGCCAAAAATTCAATTCGAGCTCGATCTAAAGCCTTCGTGAAGATATCCGCCAATTGATACTCAGATCGGACAAAGTAAAGCTCGATTACTCCATTTTCCACTTGCTCCTTGATGAAATGGTAGCGAATGTCAATATGCTTCGACCGGGAGAATTGAACGTTGTTGCAGCATAAGGCAATTGCACTCTTGTTGTCACAGTACATCGGAATTTTGTTGAAACCTAGACCATAGTCGGTTAATTGCGATCTCATCCAAAGAATTTGAGCACAGCAACCGGACATAGCTATGTATTCTGCTTCCGTACTTGAAATTGCAGCGCTTTTCTGCCTTTTCGATGCCCAACTGATTAATCGATCTCCTAGTAGTTGCAAAGTTCCACTCGTGCTACGCCTTGTATCTTGACAACCTGCGTGATCCGCATCTGCATATGCCATTAGTGCAATAGAAGAGTCCTTCGAATACCAAAGTCCCCGATTAATGGTTCCTTTAAGATATCGAAAGATCCTTTTAACAGTAGCTAAGTGTAACTCAGTAGGCCTAGTTTGATACCTGGCACACGTACATATAGCAAACTGAAGATCAGGTCGACTGGCTGTGATATACAGAAGAGTACCGATCATTCCACGATACAGTGTCGGATCAACGGCAACTCCGTGAGGATCTGCATCAAGCTTAGTTCGTTCCACCATTGGAGTATCCACGGGGTCGCAAGATTCCATCTTATACTTCTTAAGCGATTCAAGGGCATACTTGGATTGATTGATAAAGATGCCTCTGGGACTCTGAGATATCTGAAGACCTAAGAAGAATGATACCTTGCCCATCATTGACATCTTAAACTTGGAAGACATGAGTGTCCCAAACTCATCTGATAATGTTTGGGTCGAGGCTGCAAATATAATATCATCAACATATATTTGTACCATAATCATATCTTTACCTCGTTTCTGAATGAACAGCGTGGGATCCACCTTGCCTTTAGCGAAGCCTTGCGTAATGAGGAATTGTGACAAAAGATCATACCATGCGCGTGGAGCTTGCTTCAACCCATAGAGAGCCTTCTTAAGCTTGTACACATGATTAGGATAATTAGGATTCACAAAACCATCCGGCTGTTGAACATAGACCTCTTCCTTGAGTTCACCATTAAGAAATGCCGTCTTCACATCCATCTGATAGACGATCATATTCATATGGGCTGCATAAGCGAGGAATAGTCGAATTGCTTCCAAACGGGCAATAGGTGCAAAGGATTCCATAAAGTCGATGCCCAATAATTGCTTGTATCCACGAGCTACTAGTCGAGCTTTGTTTTTCAATATTCCGCCTAACTCGTCGAGTTTCACCTTGTAAACCCATTTCAAAGTGAGTAACTGCACTTGATCCGGGCATGGGACAAGTTCCCAAACATCAAGACGTATGAATTCGTTAAGTTCTTCTTGCATAGCTTCTATCCAACAGGATTAAGTAAAAGCTTGTTGCCATGTCTTAGGTTCAACTTCAGTGAGAAAAGCATCAAAGTGACAAAACATTGCACTTTCTTGTAACTGACTTCGTGTGGATACCGGACGATCAGGGTCACCAATAATAGAATTTATAGGATGATCCTTTGTCCACTTGCTGTCATGTTCACTAATCCGTGGATTGGAGTAAACTGTAGAAGGAGCTTCCGCTGAGGTGGACGACCCGGCTTGATTAGGGTCGGGAATAGATACACCAAAGAATGGAAGTTCACGCATTTGAGCGAATTCCAAATCGTGATCATCATCATCCTCTTCATCATCAATAGGCATGACATGGGTAGTTGAAACATGTGTTGGTTGAGAATTACTTGTTGAAGGTATATCTTGACCAATTGTTGGTGCAGATGTATCTGATTGTGCAACGGTTGCTGGAGCGACAACTTCGGTTACCGGAGCTATTACTTCAGGTTCTGGAGCAACAATACTTGGAGGAGTAAAGAATTCATCAAAGAACGATTGAAACAACGTATCCCATTCCTTCCTAGTAGGTGGTGTAAATGATGATGAAGTAGGGTTGTTTGGGACAAGACCAGAACTAATATTACTGGGTCCCATTTCATGAAGTGCGGGTTCAGAGCTGCTTTGCTCAGAAGCCATTGCTGTCAGCTCATCAAAATCAACATTCATAGTTTCAAGGATCTTGCGAGAGTTACGGTTGTAGATTCGGTATGCCTTCTTTGAGGGTGCGTAACCAATGAAAATACCAATATCAGCCTTTGGTTGAAGTTTTCCCAAATTGTCACCATCATTATTTGGATAGCAAAGAGAACCAAATACATGAAGATATGATAAATCTGGTACTTTTCCATGGAGAAGCTCAAAAGGTGTTTTACCATGGCGTTTACGAATTAGTGACCGGTTTTGGGTGTACACTGCTGTAGATACTGCTTCTGCTCATAAAAACAATGGAGCCTTTGCGTAAATTAACATCGTTCGGGCAGCTTCCATAAGTGTGTGATTTCGCCTTTCAACGACACCGTTTTGTTGTGGAGTGCGTGCAACGGATGTTTCATGCGAGATGCCAACTTCTTCATAATAATCACGCAAGATTTGATTCACAAATTTGGTTCCATTATCTGTACGAATGCGTCGGACAGTAGTGTTGAGACGCACTTGAATCATCTTGAGAAATCCGATGATGAATTTAGGTGCCTCATTCTTTGCTTTAAGAAATTTCACCCATGTAAACCGAGAGTAATCATCGACAATAACGAGGATGTACTTTTTGCCACTAAGACTTTCAACACGCATTGGCCCACAAAGATCCATATGCAAAAGATAAAGTTTCTCTTGGTTGGTGTCTTCCGTCTTGGGTTTGTAGGATTTCTTAGTGCTTTTCCCCATTGTACACGCGGAACACAAATGATCCTTGTGAAATGATAGTTTAGGAAGACCACGAACAAGTTCGTTTTTCGCCAAATGATTAATAGCGTCAAAGTTAAGATGAGATAACCGTCGATGCCATAACCATGACTTAGTCTTCGATGCTTTGGAGAGAAGACATACGGGAGAAGCGGCCATCATGTCTTGTAGAGACAAAGTATACAAATTATTCCCTCGAGTACCTTTCAATAAATCAACCCCTTCCAAATTACGAATGAAGCAGGTATGCTCTCGAAAAGCAACTTCTAGGTTTGCATCACAAAATTGTCCCACAGAAAATAAGTTGTGACCGAGACCTTCCACATAATACACTCTTGAAATTATAACATTCTCAATATGATATTCACCGTAACCCATTATCTTTGCAATATGATCATTCCCAAATCGAACCGTACCAAGAAACTTGCTGACGAAATTTCTGAGCTGAGAGCGATCTCCGGTCATATGCTTGGAGCAACCAGAGTCCAAATACCAGAGAACAATTTGGACCACCTGTTTTCAACAACAACAATAGACAATGCATTAGAAACTATTGGTTCCGGAGTGTTAGCAGATACAGATATGTTATTATCAGAATTGCTAGCATTTTTGTTATCCTTAGATGTCCTGCATTTTCTAATGTGAGTTTTAGCATTTACAGGTTTTACTGTTCCAATTTTCTGAGGTTTTGGAGTATTAGCGGGCACTACAGTGGGAGTAGACCTATTTGAAGGGCACTTTGTTCCTACAGTAGTGTTGGTGTTCCTAGTTAAAGGACACGCTTGTGTTTTGGTAGCCTTGGTACTCCTAGTTAAAGGGCACGCTTTCTTCGCTTTAGTGGGAGTGATCCTAGTCAAAGGGCACGTATTTCCTACTATAGTGAAAGTTCTACCAGTGGGGCGCCACATCCAACCAACTTGGGTTAACACCTTCCCAGTCGGTTTCCATTCTAATCCATTTTTCCGGGCATACATCTCATTCAAATGGTCAATAAGGCAAGAATCATGACGACTAGAAAACATACATTCATTGCAATTCCAACATTTCAAATTAGAATTCACACTAGGCTTAGAGCGCTGCACAACCGCAGAGCCTTTAGGTTTAGCTACATGATTCTTTTTATTCAAAACAGAAATAACATTCCTAGGATGGGCTTCTACTTTCTTCTTCACTTGACTACTAGATGGGGGCAAGATCCTATCATTCTTCTTGTTTCTTTTAAGCTTAGATCTTTGAGCCTTAGTAGTGGTGCTTACTCCTGTAGAAGGCAACACGGGAATATTAGAAGCTGGTTTTGATTCCGCCTTATCTTTAGTGACCAAAGTTTGAGATGGTTTAGTCTTAGGGCCCTTGTTAAGTGGTGTGACGACTATAAGGTTCCTTTTGATTGCACTAGAGGACGATGCTGAGACAGTGGCTGCGTTATCCACAACATTCTTACCTTTTAGAGTACGAAGTGTTTCCTTTAACTCAGCCAAGACCAGGTTCTTATCACAAATTTGTTCCCTCAAATCAGATATTTCCACCGACTTTCGATTTAATTGTTCAATCAATGATTGATTATGTGCAGTGGTATGAGCACATGCTGGTTGTACTGAATCGAAAAGTCGTGTATTTTTCTGTTTTAAGTTATCAACTTTGGACAACATCTTGGAAACTCGATTATCTAGATCAAGTTTAAAATTCTCAGCGGCCTCAAGTACGTTCACACAGTGAAGCTCCTTAGATTTCTCTATTTCTATCGGCAAAGAGTTAGCAACTTTGTCACTTGGCTGACGCTGTTTTGATTGTAAATTCAATCGAAAATTCTTTTCAAAATTTGCATCATCGCTATTAACACCTTCGAATGACGTTTCAAAGATTTCTTGAATAAATTGTTGCTTGCATTCAAGCGAAATACAATGTGTTTGAATCTCATCAAAACGTTTTGAAAGCGAAGAATATGAATCTTGAAGCTTTAAAAATTCAGCGTCAGATTCGTGACAAGTACTATCTACCACATTATCCACAAATTCAACATTATGCACAGTAGAATCATTATCAACACATTTATTCACACAGACGGAAACTATATCATGAGACATCACTTGCTTCAGAAGCTGATCATTTTGGCGTGAAACTCGTTCTATTTCAAGTAAACTGTTTTCATAAGCATCATCTATTTCATTGAAAACACGTTTAACTTCTTCTATTTCCAAATATAAATCTTGATCAAGATTACTAAGACAAGCTTTAACATTCTTTACAAACGGAATAATTTCGTCTCGGAACGCAGCTCTAGTGTGCTCAAAGTTCCATTCACCTTCCGTTATGGCCGAAGCCGTCGTACGTTCCAAAATGACCTTGTCAAAATCGGCTAAGTGTTGGTGAACCGTATTTAAGTTAACGGACGCCTTACTTACTGGTGGAATTAACTTTGTTAAATCCTTTTTGACGAGTGTAGGAGACGTACTAGGAAGGTTTTCATTTGACAAACTTTGGGGCACAAGAACTGTTAATTCTGCTAATTCCTTTTGTAAGCGAATGCGTGTCTTTTTCGAAAATTGATCTTTGTTATGTTGATCATAATCAATTGTATGGAATTTTGAAAGCATTTTAGAATGAGTTTCATCCCCAAGTGATTGTGTCTCCTCAGTACTACGAACAAAAGGTGCTTCTTTCGATTTTCCAATTATGGTCATATCATAAAGACCGGGAATATATTCCTGAGCTTGTTTTGCATAACCGGGATTAGGTGGTAAATCTTGAAGACGCTTAAGTTCGAATTCTTTAAATGATTTAGTTAAAAGATGAACCTTTTATGTGGAAGCGTATTGTTTTAAAAGCTGTTGTTCTTTTAATTTAAGAAGTTTGGTAGCATTAATTTCTGATTCAACCTTTTTAGAATCGAGAGTTTCGAAATCCATTTTAAGTTTCTGAAAATCATTGACCACCGACTCTTTTTCTTTTAATTCATTGGAAAGATTAGCTTTTAATGATTCTATTTCTTTCAAGTGTTCAATCTTTTCAAAACGAAATTGGTCAAATTCAGAACATGTTATTTTCTCTGCTTGAGGGACCATTTCAAAAGCTTTGACCTTTTCTTTATGCAACGCAAGCTCAGCAGTTAGGATGGAATTCGTATCAACGGATTGTCTGAGGGCCATATGCATTTGATCAATAATATGTTTAGGCACCATGACCAAATCATGTTGAGCATATGATTCCATACCCGTCGTAGCATTTGGTTGAGGTTCACTCAAATGTGTAGGTTTGGGTACCACATCATTTGAATTACTAGTTCCCGAATGTTGTTCGAGGTTGTCATTTTCATGCCCAACTTGATGTTGGTTATCATCAATATTATTAGATGTGGTTGGTACCTCACTGATGACATCAGAACCGTAGTGAGAGAGATTAGCAACGAGAGCAGCTTGGGCAGAGTGAATGGCATCACAATCCGAATCATATGCATCAAGATCGTCCGCTTGATAAGCTGCATTAGAAGTGGAAACGACTGCAATGCCTTCAGTATCTGCTGCCCCTGGGTCTGCAAGAAATGCTAACTCCTCTGAATCCAAAATCTTCCCCTTAGACTGAGCATCAACCAAATACATCTTCTCACGAAACCATGCATCATCCCTCCTCCTTTTCGGCTGAGTGCATTCCCTAGCCATATGACCTTGTCCTCGGCAATTGTAGCAAGTCACAACCTTTTTAGGACCACTAGGACTTCCATTTCCATTAGCTTGAGAATTCACAGCTTGATTGTTCCCAGTCCTTGTAGGAGGTCCATATGAATTTTGCCTTCCCTGAATAGGTTGCACCGTCACTTGACCATCTTGAACAGTGGCTTGTTGTCGAGGATTTGAAGAGGTGCGGAGCTGATTGTTTGTTGGTGGAAATCCTCTAGTAGCAACAAGTTTTGACAAGTAAGCAGTGAGATGGTTTAGAACATCAGCTGGCGTATCATTTGGAGTAAAGACCGGTGCTTGGATTGGTGGAAGTTCATTAGAGTAAAAAGCCTGTGCTGGTTGTGCTTCTACTGGAAAATATCCTTGCTGAGGAGTATAACCCATTGGAGAAGTGTTGGCTTGTGATGGTGATGTCTGATATTGTGGTTGTTGTGGAAAAGATTGTTGATGAACACTTTGTTGATATTCTTGCTGTGGCATCATTGGTGGTTGATAAGATGGTTGCTGTGGTTGCTGATAGATGTGTGGTGGTGGCTGCTGCAAGTATGATGGTTGTTGATAAGTATAAGCCATGTTTTGTTGAGAAGCATACATAGCAAGTGGATCATGAACTTGAGGTGTAGACAACCGAGCCTCGATCACATGGCATTCGTGTTGTTGAAGAAAAGCTTGAAGTTGATCCACATTGGTGTTATGCAAGTCCTTAGCCAATTTAACATCCGTCACGTATTTTTTCCATTCTGGAGGAAGAGTGTTCAAATACTTGGTGTTCAATTGAAAGGTAGGAATTGCCATGCCATAAATATTTAGCTCATTCAACAATAGGGTAAATCTCAGATAGTAGTCATTGAGAGTCTCCCCTGGCACATAGGCAAACTTATCAAACGCATCATAAAGCTTATACTCTCGTTCTTGTTTAGTTAACGAGGTGCCTTGCATTAGAACCCGAATTCTATCCCATAACTCTTTGGCAACTTTATGTTTGCTGACGAGTTTGTAGACATCTGGAGGAAGGGCTTGGAGAATGATGTTTGTTGCATACTTATCACATTTATCTTGAATCTTCATATCTCCAGTCAACTCACCCGTTGTGCGAGGACGAGTAGTCGTACCTTCCGTCACGGTACCATAATCTAATGGTTCATTGAGCACCGATGCCCAAATTAGATGTCCATTCTCCTTGTTCAACATATAAAGTTCCATTCGGGAAGCCCATTCCTCATACATAGTCTTCACCAACATTGGTGGACGATTATCCGTACCCGAGAGGATGGACTTATCCGTAAGAGATGTGTACTCCATTTTAATAAGTTAAGATTTACAAACTTTGATCGATCAATGAAAGAAAGTAAATGTGTTTGTTGTTGTGAGTTGAAGTCGAGAAACAATGTTAAAATCCCCTAAAATATGTTCTCAATAAACCAAAAATTCCAAGTCAAAATTACACACCCAAATCGGAATGTACCTAATCTGAATACCAATCGGAATGAGTGATCGGAATACCCAATCTGAATACCAATCGGAATGTACCTAATCTTAATACCAATCGGAATGCGTGATCGGAATACCCAATCTGAATACCAATCGGAATGTACCTAATCTGAATACCAACCAATCGGAATGCCGTGATCGGAATACCCAATCTGAATACCAATCGGAATATACCCAATCTGAATACCAACCAATCGGAATGCCGTGATCGGAATACCCAATCTGAATACCAATCGGAATATACCCAATCTGAATACCAATCGGAATACCTAAACCCTATTCCGATTACACTGATCGAAATGTACTATAAACCCCTTTCCGATGACCAGATCGGAATATTTCCCACTTTTCTCGGACAAAACTCAACCAATTCGTGATTTTAAGCCAAAAAATGATCAAAACACCCAAAATTTTTGTGTTTTTAGCCAAAGTAACTATACCAAATCCCTACCACAACTATGTAGAAGATTTGTATCAAGAAAAAACCATCAAAAACACAAAAAAAAATTTTTGGACGTGTGAAAATGGATCAAAAATGGCGTATGAATCAAGAACACAAACACATGAACAATACAATCATCCCATGGCTCTTGATACCATTTGTAGGATTGTAAATCTTGCTTATGTTTCTAGAGAGAGAAAGAGATAGAGAGATGGTGGAATTCACACAAAGCTAGAGAGAGAAAGTAAGAATAACTATGTGAAAATTATGAAAACCACACCACCCTCTCCATCAAAGGAGAGGGTTTATATACCAAGCCCATATGATGGGCTTGGGCTTGCATTGGGCCGCCGGCCTACACATGTTGTAGGCTTGGCTTGGCCTTGTTTGTTTAATATTAAGTTAACTAAACTACGAGCTATTACATATACTATTGTTGGAGTGACCGATCCTTCTTAATACGTAAAACGTATTTCCAACAACTTATCAGCGTCTCAAGGAACACTTGTCAGCGTCTGTCTAAACACTTTGTTAGTGTCTCAACAAACACTTGTCAGCGTCAATCTAAACACTTGTCAGCGTCTCGACAAACTTTGTCAGCGTTAGAAAATAATAGTGGAAACACCTAACACTTTTACAAAGACCAATAACAGTGCATATCCTGTACATACGTTTACAATAAGTTCCAAAAACACATTTTAGGTAAGATTGATCATTCCAATACTTGTTACCAAGTATTGAAACCTCCCAGCATCAAAAGGTTTAGTTAATAAATCTGCCACATTTTCTTCACTATCAACCCTATCTAGTTGTATTAAACCTTTTTCAAAACAATCTCTTATAAAATGATGTCTAATTTCTATGTGTTTTGTTTTAGAATGATGTACAGGATTCTTAATAATGCATAAGGTACTGTTACTGTCTACAAAAATCTTGGTATGCATAAAATTATACCCAGTCAAGGCGGTGCTCTGACCGATTGAACTACAATCCTAGGGTTTGAGCATCTCCCTAGCCTCCTAATCCAACAATTGGTTCTAAATCCATAATACTTGTCCACAACAAGCAGCTGCAGCAACATACTCAGCTTCAATTGTAGAATTAACCACCACTGTTTTTTTGCATTGCCAAGATATCAACCTGCTTCCAAGGAATTGGCATCCACCAGTTGTGGATTTTCTATCAAACTTGTCACCTCCATAATCACTGTCTGAATAACCAATAAGCTCCAATGGAGAATCTTTAGGATGCCATAATCCCAAAGAAGGATAACACCTAAGGTATCTAAAGATCCTTTTAACAGCATGAAGATGACATTCCTTAGGATTCACTTGATGGCGTGCACATGCACACACATCAAACATGATGTCAGGTCTAGAGGCTGTAAGATACATCAATGATCCAATCATTGATCTATAATGCCTGACATCTACTTCTTTTCCATCTCCAATCTTTCTCTAAGGGTGTTCCCTATCCATGGGTGTGCTAGCCCGTTTTTCATGTGGAGAAAAGCCAAACTTCTTCAAGATTTCATCTACATACTTGTCTTGAGAGATAAAGATACCATCTTCTTTCTGTTGAACTTGTAACCCTAGAAAGAAGTTCATCTCTCCCATTGCACTCATCTTGAATTTGTCTGTCATGAGCTTGGAAAAGTCTTCACTCATCTTTGGATTAGATGAACCAAAGATGATATCATCTACATAGACCTGAACAAGTAGAAAGTTCTTACCAGCCTTCTTGGTAAATAAAGTCTGGTCTATGGTGCCCCTTTTAAATCCATTTTCCACCAGATAGGTGGACAATGTTCCATACCATGCTCTTGGGGCTTGATGAAGTCCATACATTGCTTTCTTTACCCTATACACTTTGTCTGGATGTTGTGGGTCTTCAAAACCAGGAGGCTGCATGACATAAACCTCCTCTACAATTGTGCCATAAAGAAAAGCACTCTTCACATCCATTTGATAACTTATGAAGCCCATGCAAGAAGCATAGGCTAGGAAAATCCTTATTGCTTCAATTCTTAAAACATGTGCAAAAACCTCTTCATAGTCTATCCCTTCCTCTTGTGTATAGCCTTGAGCAACTAAACGTGGCTTGTTTATGACCACAATCCCTCTTTCATCTTTCTTATTTCTAAGAACCCATCTTGTCCATATAGGTCTTACATATCTAGGACAGTCCACTAACTCCCAAACATCTTGAATAGCAAATTGGTGAAGCTCATCTTGCATTGCTTCCACCCAACTTGGTTCTTTGAGAGCATCAAAAATCTTCTTGGGTTCCTGTTGTGATAGAAAACAAGCAAACAAACATGCCTGTACAAGAGGGGTATCAACCTTCTTGTGGATATTGGCAATAAATCCTCCTTGATTCTGATGAGACCGTCTTGTTTGAACAAGAGACAAAACATCACCAATGATTAGATAAGGAGGATGATTTTTGATAGTACTTGTAAGTGTTCCTCCTTCAATGAGTGTGTTGTCTTTAATCTCAGTCTCCATGTTACCAATATCATCTTCATATCCTCCTCCATCATCACTAGAATGGACCTCTTCATAAACTCTGGAAGGTTCACCTTGTTCAAAAGTATTGGAAGAGAATGGATGCCCAAACAGGTTGTCAACGTCTGATCTGTCAGCGTCTGAGTTTAACCTGTCAGCGTTGGATTTGCCTTTATCAGCGTTTAAAGATTCATGCATGTTTTCATCAATTGGTTTTTCTTGTGGACAAACTTTCTCCTTAGCAGCAACAACAGCTTGTGTAAATCCATCAGTCCATATAGGAATAGTGACATACTCAAGTATGGGGTCTGGTTTGGCTGCATGTGATCCTTGTACCTGTTCAACTTATATACCTGAAATTTTAACAATAGGTTCTTTCACAATATTTGAATCCTCTTTCATAATGTCTGGATTAGCAACATGCATATAATTCAAGGTCCTAGATAAAGGTTCTAAATCAAAGAACCAATTTGGTCCACTCTCGGGATCACTAGGTTTACTTTCTAAAAAACTTAACATGTACTTTTTCAAGTATACGTTTTTATTTCTTAATGTAAACCCTATATCCTTTACTTTGCTCTGAATAACTCATAAAATAGCCTTCATCACCTTTAGCACTAAACTTTCCTAAGGCATCACTAGTATCTAAAATCACTACATGACATCCAAAGGGTTTAAGAAAACCAATATTAGGTTTCCTATTCCAAAATAGCTCATAAGGTGTCTTATTATGAATTTTGTTGATCAATGCCCTATTCTGAACATAGCAGGCTGTATTCACAGCCTCATCCCAAAAAGCAATGGGAAAATGAGCATCAACCAACATTGTCCTAGCTGCTTCTATGAGTGTTCTATTCTTCCTTTCAGCCACCCCATTCTGTTGTGGGGTTCTAGCTATACTAAACTGCCTAGTAATCCCTTTACTGACACAGAAGTCATCTAACAACTTGTTTCTAAACTCACCACCATTATCACTTCTAAGTATTTTAACCTCATTCACAGTCTTTTTCTCAATTTGGGTGATAAAGTTAATCAAAACAGTGGCAGTTTCACTTTTTAAGGCCAAAAAGAAAGTCCAAGTAAATCTAGAAAAATCATCAGTTATGACAAAACAAAAGGATTTACCATTCAAGCTTTCTATATTAGTGGGGCCAAATAAGTCCATATGTAGCAAGTGAAGTGGTTTAGAACTAGAGTGCACAAGTTTAGACTTAAATGAAACTTTGTGTTGTTTGCCTTTAAGGCATGCAACACAAGAATGATCATTGTGGAAAGCCTTTTCAGGCAAACCATCAACTAAACCAGATCTCACAAGTCTGTTTATGTTCTTAAAGTTTATGTGACCTAACCTTCTGTGCCAAAGAGTACTTTTGTCTACTGAAGCCTTAGCATATAGACATGACAAATTGTTGTTCATATTAATACCATTAAGGATTACATTATAAATGTCCTTATGCCTAGGTGTTCTATAATCAATAAACTTCTCATCAGGCATCTTAAAGTCTTTGTTTAACACCAAGCATTTAGTATCAGTGAAAAGAACCTTATTCTTATTGTCACAAACTTGTGACACACTAAACAAATTATAATCAAGTTCTTTTACCAGAAATACGTTTTCAAAACACAAATTATTGATGATTAGAGTGCCTTTGCCAGAAATTGTACCATATCTACCTCCAAAGTATACCTTGTCACCATCTTTAATGAGGGTAAAGTTAGTCAAATAATCTTCCTTCCCCGTCATGTGCCTAGAGCATCCACTTTCCCAATATCCATAATCATTTACCTGCTTTTGAATGCCCTGCACATAATGAAAACAAGTTAGTTTTCTTTGGGAACCTAAGCCTGAGTAGACTTGGATTCATTTGGTTGTTCAACAAGAACAGATTTAATCCTTATAACAACCCCTTGTTCATCCCTTTGAGCCCTAAACAACCAGTTTGTGCCAATTGGTTTAGAAATAACCTTTTCAAGATATTTAAACCTGTCACATGTCATAGAAAAACCATTAAAATTAGAGTTTTGGTCCTGTTTAGGTCTCCATGACAAACTGGATGAAGCTTTAGATCCTTGTCCCATGGGTTTCAAATACCTCTCATTACTTGGTCTAACATATGGTCTAACATCAACAAGTTGTGGCATTTTCATACCAAACTTTAAGCTGTCAGCGTTTGTTTTGATCTTGTCAGCGTCACATCTATACATGTCAGCGCTTGATTTGTTTCTGTCAGCGCCAAAACTAGGGTTTGCTACAGGAATCCATTGTCTATTTGACTAAGTATTTGTCTTTTGAAAAGGCATACGTCCAATAGAGTTAGTCACTTTAGTAAAGAATGGAGCTGGTCTAGTAACCTGTGGACTTGGTTGGACATTAGGTTTAGGGTTGACCATGGTTGACCTATTGTTAGCGTTGACTTTTGAAGCACTGACACATTTATAAGCCAAAATGAGAAAAACTCCCACATGTATAGCAAGCTTTTCTAGACATAACCCTAGGTCTAGATGAAAAGAACCCTGTTCCATTATCATTAACCGGCTTTGTGGTGACCTAGGTTTCCTATACATTTCAGCATACTTAACACTAGGTTTTCTATTAACATTTGAGCCAAGGTCAACAGGTTTTCTAGTATAAGGATTGGTCACAGTTATTGGTGTAGACTCAAGTGGACTCTAACTAAGCATTCCACCTTTAACAAACAAGGTAGTATTGGCTTTCTTCCATTGTTCCAAGTCAGTCACTTTCTGCTTATACTCCTCTACTGGAGTAAGAACTCTTGATGGAGGAATGAATTCCTTTTCTTGGAGTTCTGGTATACCAGTCCAAGATAAATCCTTTCTTAGGACACCATGAAAGTTTCCAGTAGGTGGTGGAACATCAACATACTCTTTTAGCCCAATCCTAGACATATCTCTAGAATCCCTTTGCTCACTTACACATTTTTCTAAGGTTTGAGAAGCTTTATCAAACTTTTGAATTTTAAGCCCTACTTTCTCTTTATCTTTAATGGCCTCATCTAACTTAGTTTGTATAACTTATTTGGATCTCACCAGTATGTCCCTAAGGTCAACACTAACTTTGAGGTCAAGAGACAAAACATTAATTTGATCCTTTAGGTCAAATTCCATTTTCTTATACTCTTCTATTGTCTTTTCAGTTTTAACAAGTGCCATTTGATAACTAGATAGCTTGCATTTTTCATCAAGAACATCTGATTTTAACTTTAAAATTTCTCTGTTAAGTTTTTCAGTGTTTAAACGACAACCTTTGCTACAGAAAGCATCATCATATACCTCATTATTTGATGAAGACGAAGAATGTGCCATGAGAGCAAATTGAACATGCTCTTCTTCTTCCTTCTCTGCAATCAAGGCCTTGTTCTCTTCCACATCCTTTGCCATTAAGCTCTAGTCCCATGAAACACCATCAATTTCTTGCATGGCAACCATAGATTTTGTGTCTTCAACCTTGATGATTTGGCTTGAAGGCTTTCCAGCATCAGATCTTCTTGGAGATCTGCATTCCCTCATAAAATGACTCAACCTTGGATTTATCAAAACCATCAGTATCTTTAGCATTGAAGGTCATCTTCTTGCTGAATCTCATATTCCATCTGTTGGCCCTTATGCTTGCAAGTGCCATATTCCATTTAATATCCATCTCTTCCAAATTCTCCTCACTGATTTGCTCAAGGTCCTCGTATGTAATCACTGAACCATTGGGCAATGCACCAATGTATGTACATACTGTGTCTAGATCAATACCATCAGGTTTAATTTTTGGTGAGTCATTATTGCACGTGTCAGTGTCTGAATGTGAGGCGCTGACAAAGGTTGATCCACCGCTGACAAAGGTTGATCCACCGCTGACACAAGGTGATCCAGTAATAGGATGCACATATGTTTCTCTCTTATCAACTTGAGCATCACTATGTGAGATGAAAGCCATGTTTCCAGAGGTAGATTTGCTTCCATGATCCAAGATGATTTCATTCTCTATAATATTTAGTTTATTGTAGACGTCATCAAAAGTAGAACTCTTGTGGGCATTTGTAGCAATGATAGACCTAAATTCAATCTTCCATGCATCACCAAGACTTTTAAGGAAAGTGGTAATGATATCAACATCATCATACACTGTTCCCATAAAGGACAATTTTCTAGTGATGTCTAGAAGCCTGCTTCTTACCCCACTTAGCTTCTCATTAGGAAGAGCCTTGAACACAACATACTCATGCAAAAGTTGCTTCTTCTTTTCTGAAGCAGTATCATCATTACCACCATAGTTGACTTGAAGAGCTTCCCGAAGTTCCTTGTCAGACTCAAAACCTCTATACTTGTGTTGATTGGTTGGTCCCAAAGAGAGTTTGAGAATGCTTAAAGTTTTCATGTCACTCCTTCTCTTTTCAATATCCTCAGTTGTGACAGCTCTCCCATCTGTAGGTCTTTCTTTTCGATCCTCTTCAGTTGAACCCTCAACTGATCTTAAGGCAATAGCATCAACAATCTTAGCAACTTTCTCGAATGTGTTTCCATATTCAATAATTTCCCAGAGAGTGTGATCATGAATTTGAAGGTATTGTTCAACATTGAACTTCTATAGCTCAAAGTTGTCAGGGTCTAGCATGGAAATTTTTAGGTTGTGACTTGATGAGGAGGAGGTCATATCTGGAGTTGACATCTTGTCTAGTTTTTAGGGTTTCTTGAATAATTAGGGTTTTTGGCGATTTAGGGTTTTTAGGGTTTCGTGTTCTTCTAGATCAAAGTTCCTCAACAAGCTCTGATACCACTTGTTGATCCCAAACTTAGATCGATTAGCTTTGTATTAACGAGATTGAATCAAGATTAATACTTAGAGAAACTTTGTGTTATGAAACAATCTAAGCGCTATGCGGAATTTAACACTTAGAACAAGAACACACAAAACAGAATAACCCAAACTTTCACTTTGATTAATGATAAAAAAACTCGCGTATATGAAAGTGGAAAACATATATTAAACTAAAACCTAAGGCCTCCTTTTATAGAATAAGGAACCTTGTACAAGAGTCTATGTATCAACTATTTTAGGTAAAGATAAACATAGAAAATACAATGTCAAACATATCTTTACTCAAAGTACAAAACGTGTAGACTAAGTATTCAATCAGTGGTGAAACTTCTTCTTGTCAGCGCTTCAATATCTCTTGTTAGTGTCCAGCTGTCAGCGCCTTATTATCTCTTGTCAGCGTCTAAGTTCTTCTTGTCAGCGTCCCAGTGACTTAGCTATTTTTATTCCCAACACGACCGACACACAAACCGAGAGCCCAAGGCTCTCGACGTGTCCTTGATCACGCCACCAACCGAGATCTAGGATCTCGGTGGTGACTAGTTCAGTCGGCAGTAACGAACAAGGAACCCCGACTCGAGTCAGGGTGTCCTTGTGGTTCGGTTGGGTCTCGGCAACAGGCAGCAACCACCACCGACACACAGCCGGTGGCAGTGTTGGTCAAGCAAGGGGAACGCAGCAACAGCGGTGGGAACCACCAGCACACAGCCGGTGGGAACCTGCTGTTGGGTAGCAGCTAGCCGAGAGAAAGGGAACCACCGGCTTAAGCCGGTGGCAGTTTAACCAAGACAGTGGTAACCGGCCGAGCCGGTTTGCCACTGTTAAGGGGTGTTTGGTTCAGACCGGTTCAAAGGGTTCCGGGTCCGGTTCACGACATGTCTAAATTAAATACACGGGTTCGGTTCATGACTAAAAATGTACAAGTATTTTATTTTTATAAGTATTTATTTTAGCAAGATATTAAATTAATTAAACATGACATATAATTAATTTAATTAATCATGGACTTAGGTTAATTGTTATTTATTAAATAATACATGTTTTAACCTAAGTATTTATTTATTTAATTTAGACTATAGTATTGATTAATTATTAAGTTATGAAATATAATTAATTAATAAACAGGACTTAGGTTATATTTAATATAATATTAATACATGTTTTAAGCTAAGTATTTTATACACTTTAATTTAATTAATCATGTTTATATTTAATTAAATTATATAACCTATTGTTTATTTAATTAACATGTATTATTAATAAACTATACTATAATCACATGACTTATGATATTTAATTAGTAAACTTAAGTTTATATTATTAGCTTATTAATCCAACTTAATTCTAAATATGGAAACTTTCTAATTCAGGAAACTTACTAATTTTTGGAAACTTTCTATTTTTAGAAACTGATATATTTTAAGAAGTTAATCTATTTTTGGAAACTTTCTATTTTTGGAAACTTTTTATTTTTGGAAACTTTCTATTTTAGGAAACCTGCTATTTTTAGGAAGTTACTTATTATTACACAACAAGTATAATAATAAGAGAAATACAAGTAATACTTAATCAGAATACGTAGAATACATGATAAACACAACATAACCTTAAAATCAGTAAAACAAGACATGAACATATAAAACAAGCTAAGACACGATCTAAAACCAGTCAAGTACCCAGTAAACAAAATACTTATACATGTACACCATTTTATGTGTTGATCCCAAACTTAGATCGATTTAGCTTGTGTAAACGAGATTAGATCAAGTTATACACGTAGAGAAACTTTGTTGTGTATAAAACAATTCAAGTATTATGCGGAATTAATACTTAAACAAGAACACACAAACAGTTGTAAAACAAACTTTCACTTGATTGATAATGACGAACTTGCTTACAATGAAAGTGTTAAACGTATGAAAAACTTATATGAAACATAACCTAAAGGTCTTCTTTTATAGACATAAGAAGCCTTGTACAAGAGTCTACGTATCAGCTATTCTAGGTAAAGATAATTATAGAAAATACATTGTTGATCCTATCTTTACTAGAAACAAACTAGAAACATAATACGCGTAGACCATATCTTTCTATCAGTACTTGTCTTCAACCTATCAACGCTTGATTTCTTCCTGTCAACGCTTGATCTGTCAGCGCTTGTTCTCTTCTTATCAACGCTTGTTTTCTTCTTGTCAGCGTTCAAGTGGGCTGGCTACATTTTATTCCCAACAATCCTCCCCTAAACTTGATATCTACTCTAGTAATCAAGTTTCTGAATAAAAATTAAGAACTAGGAGGAATCTTACAAATCTTATCATATTGGTAATAAACATGCCTAATCAAATCTTTGGCCACGTCACTTGAATAGTCAATCTCCAGCTGTGTTGTCTTCATCTTGTCCAAAACTTTTTTAGACATGGGATACTGAGCATCTATAAGAAGATACTCAGCAAACTTTGTAGAGCTCAAATAATACACACCAGCAGTTGAATACAAACGCCATTGAAGACCACTGATATCATCCTCAAGATCCTTCCAAAAAGGATCTTCTTCTTCTGGTGCACACATTCTCTTGAATGTTGACCAAAGTTTTATTCCATTGACTGAAGCAGGAGCTTCAGTCTCATACTTGGCTATCAACAACCTCCAAAGGTCTACCAAGTCTTCCCTATCCATACTTGCAAAGAGAGACATAAGAGTAGTAAATATGTGTACCTCTTTCCCATATCTGCCAATCTTCCAAAACCCATTTGCATCTTCCTTATAGCTAATGATAGGGTTTCTGGCATCAAGAGGTAACACTTGTACCATATCTGAAGCTTCCATGGGTGAGAGCTTAATGCTCCTTCTAAGAACAGCTTCACTAGGAACCACTTTATTTAGATCTTTAGGAAACTCAAGTGGAACTCCCTTCTTCAAAGGCCTTGGAACAATCATTGCCTTCTGAATCTCCATCTCTTCTACAAGTTCTTCTTTCCTTTCATCTGAAAGAAGTCTAAGAGTGTTCATTTCCTGCACTCTTGCCCAAATAGGATAAGCCTTGTACTCCAATTCTTGAAAGGACAATCCCTGCAATTTCTTGAAGGTCCATCCAGTTCCATGACATCTGAGTAACATGTAGTAAAGCTCTCTTCTATCCCTCTTCAGAAGTGAGAAAACATTGCTAGCCTTATGTTTTAGAATTACCTTGCAGTCTCTTTGAAATCTTAGAAGAATCTCCAATCCGCAAATTTGGTCTGAATTGTCAAATCTGGATTCTCCATTATCCTATTCTCCCAAGCATGGTACATTTGAACTACTTCTGGCATATCAAAGTCTACTTGTAATTTTAACTCCCTAAGCTTCTCTCTTGCCAAGTCATCACCATATTCAAGTCTTTCTGGTTGTTCAATTATCATCACACTTGAATCTGAACTTTCTTCATCACTTCCTTTTTGTTCCTCAGAAGTGACAACAAATGGTGATTCACCAACCTTCTTCATCTCTTGTTCCACAAGTTGTGCAGCCAACCTTAAATCAAACTCTACTTGTGCTGCATCCTTTGGAACTTCTACTTCTACCATAATTCCTTTACCCTTATCTAATGGATCAATGATGGGTAAGGATGATGGTAATACCTGTGAAGACACTTCTTTGATGATAGCTAATGACTGGAATACATCAACCATATCTGCAGGTCTGTGAACGATCAAATTCCTTGTGTCAGCGCCCAATTTACTCATGTCAGCGCTTGGTGTGTCAGCGTTCAAATTGTGCTTGTCAACGCCCAAATTACTTGTCTCAGCGCCTCTTGTGAACTACTCCATCATAGCTGTAAAAGAGAAGTTCAAATTTGTAGGAGTAACCAGAGATGTGTCAAAACCTGGTTGCTTCTTCAATTCTGTGAGAGCTTCAGCAACACCCAAAGATTCTCCATCATGTGAGCCTTTGTCACTCACGTGGATCTACTCATCCTCCCCTTTGGAAGATTCCTCCATTCCACGCCTAGTGTTAGCATCCTCCAAAATAACAATCCTCTCCCTCAATTGCTTGAGTTCAAGGCCTTGTGTACTGACTGTTTGTACCAAGTCTGCATTTTGCTTTTGCAAGCTAATGCAAACAGCCGTCGATTCCATCAATGTGTATGGTTCCAATCTGCCCTCCTCTAGAATGGGTATTTGACCTCCCAAAATAGAGTCATGGGGCATGGATGAGATCTTAAAGATGTTAGGACTGTCTTGGCCTGCATCTAAGCCAGTACCAATAGTCCTAGCCTCATCCATAGCACCAACCACACTTGTGGTGGTGGTTCTCTCTGCTACATGGCTAGGACCACTAGAGGAGAACACTCCAATAGTCCTTGGGCGTTTTTGTAACCTATATTCAGGTGGGGTAGAGGATGATGTGGATTGGGTGATAGTTTGAAGGTTAAGGGGTGTTTGGGTCTGTGAAGGAAAGGTGTCAACGTTTGGATTACTTGTGTCAACGCCAACATTTAATGTGTCAGCGTTGAAGGGTTCTTGGTCAATTTCCATGTGTTGAGGTGAAGGCAAAGGTTCTGGTATTGGGTCAAGTTGTGGTTGTGGGTCTGGTTAGGGTTGTGCTGCTGCAACAACAGCAAGCATAGCTTGGGTGAGGGGTAATTCACGGTGAGGGGGTGAGTTCATCTTGGTAAAAATAGCTTTCTTTTGCACAGGGATCTCATAAAAATTGTTGGAAATACGTTTTCCCAAAGAAAGTCTCGGTCACATCATTATTAGCATAGATCACGAGCTATAGAATATTTAGAACTCTGTAACTTGGAGCGACCGATCCTTCATAAATACGTAAAAACGTATTTCCAACAATCTCCCCCTAAGGGAGGTCGCTCCAAGTTACAGAGTTCTAAATGTTCTATAGCTCGTGATCTATGCTAATAATGATGTGACCGAGACTTTCTTTGGGAAAACGTATTTCCAACAATCTCCCCCTAAGGGAGGTCACACCATTTTACAAAATCTTAAACCTAGCATCTATGCTTGAGTCTTCGATCTTGTTCTTGTGAATATGCTTGATGTGATCTTTGACTTTAGTCTTGAGCATGTTTCCTTGCCTTGACCTTGTGCATTCATCACTTGTGAAATTTGCCTCTTCGTGACTTCATGTTCCACATACTTATACCTTTAAATTCTTGAAAGCTTCAGAGTTTGATACAGCGGAAGACTTGACCTTCAGACTTTCTTGAATTTGTTGAAGTACTAAGTGTATGTAGTATAAGCATGTGGTGACGACTTCTTCTGGATTGTACACCGCAATGCCACCTTCTTGTTACGCTGCATAAGACAGTTAGCAACAAACCATATACACGGATGAAATGGCCTTGAACATTTCATTCCAATTCGGTAGCATTTTACCTCCGGTCGGTGAAGACCGTTGGACGATATTAAATATCGTACTTGTGACAGGTAGTTTCAATAAAGAACCTCCTTGACAAGATTTCGCGGGTAAACCCGTTCTCTTTACTCGACCGTCCAAAGCTGACTGCGAACGTAAAGAGTGAATCATTTGGATAATATTATCCGCATGATTTGAAGCCGTCAATTCATGTTCCTGGAACAAGTGAAGTTCAATTAAGAACCGCACCATCGTTGCTTTCTAGTTGTCACGAGCTTGATTCGTATAGAATCTTGCAAGTTACCTACCAAGTGCTGTTTGATGTTAACACTAGAAGGATTTCCATTCGTCACTGTAAATACTTAATAGTATTACTCTGAATGTTCTGGCAAGATCACTAAGATATTGCGTAGAGGCCTGGAACGTGTTTAAATTCATTTAAGAATTTAAACCACTGTTGCTTTCCAGTTATCACAAGTTTGATTCATAAAGAATCGCACAAGTCACCTACCATGAGCTTTTTGATATTCGCTCAAGAAGGATTTCCATCTTCATTGTAAATACTTTCGTATTACTCGGATGTTCAGGCAAGATCATGAAGATTTTGCGTAGGACTCTTAAGATCTTTCTTACTTTTCACAGTGTGTGAAGAAGCAAGTAAATATGAAAGTGTGTCCTAATGAGATATTTGATGATCTCAAATGGCTCTAGACTCGATCGTGCATTTTGGATTTTAGTGATCGGAGGCTGGAGAGGAGTGCCACCTTTTCAATACCAATTTATTCGGAGTGAATAAATCAATAGATAATGTGTTGTCTCCGTGTGATTAAAACAAATATCTTTTGAGAGATATCTGAGTTAGCTGGGATGGGTTGTGCCTTGCATCACTGGGTCCATGATGTCTATCTTCAATATCAAGAATCATTAAAATGATCTCAATAGCATATGAATTGACCCGATTTCTGCCTAAGTTGTAAGGAGGGCTTCTTTCTTTACACCCTTTATCTTTGCAATTCTTTTTCATTCTTCAACCCCTTCAATGCTTACCAATACGTCATCACTAGCACCTTGTTGTGATTGTTCCAGTGCTAACTTAAGTACTTGGTCGGCATTCAGCTACGTTCACAATCTTTCTCCATCTTTCCTAAGGACTACTATTTCTATCTATGGAATGTCCTTGGGAAGATTCCTCCGGTTCTAGAGAAATCATTGGACTTTAACCTATCCTACCATCCTTATGTCACCACAATCTTCATCGTCGTGAAATAAATGGGTTGCGGGTAAGTATAAATCACCATGAAATCCATTTTGAAGTGCAAATCCATTTTGCTCCCCCTTAACATATGCCACGATATTCGAAAACATTTCGCACATGTCGGGATGAGCTAGCACGTTAAGTCAAACCATTTGTGATTAATCATTTCCCATATTAAATCACATTTTCTCCCCCATATTAAAAATATTAACTCAATCAATGTTTTTAATATCAATTGATTTAATAGTGTTTTAAGAAAATTTGGGAAGAACAATGCAAATCCAATTATCTTCATGAGTTACACAAGCTTCCCCTCAAATTAATGAGGGTGTGCTGAAACGTAAATTAAATACCTTTTAAACACAAGTGTAAGGTATTTATCACGTGCAAAGATCATATATGATAATGAATTCACAATATTAGCAATTTACGAGGTTGGACCTGAATGATGGAGAACATCATATGAAAGATTCACATGGTTCTTGTTCACGAATGATGGTCACCTCGTCACGTCTGAAGTTATCTCTTGACTCCATGTGTATGATTGATATCGTTGTCTTGACACCAATATATGAACTTGGCACTATCGGCATCAAGGATTCTGAATTCTGGACAATTGCTCCCCCTCAATTGTTGACCCGTGTTCTATTGAAAGAGCTGTAGTCACCGTTTGAGTAGTCGCATCGTCGAGTATGTAGATATCAATTGCAACGAACTTTGGATTGTGGAGTTGATAACTTCGGATTTTGAAGTCAAAGCTTTCCGGTGAAATGCTTGACTTCAAAGTGAAAATCGGGTTACTATCGGAAATAATAGCAAACCATTTTGAGCATGTTTTAAAAGTTTGAACTTCTGCTCGAACTTTATTTACAACCCTGTGTCATTATTGAATGACATTTCTAGGTTCGTAAATATTATCGATTCCAGAAGACATGCTCTTTTTATCAAAACATTTTTGAACACACAATTTTGAAAGATTTAGAAAAACCTTTTGAGAAATTCTTAAAAAATTGTGTTCAAAGTTTTGAAAACCAATTACTTGAGCTTAAGATTTGGAATATCTTGGGAAAGCTCAAGTCTGAGAAGTTGTAAACTTCTCGTTGTAAGGATAAGTTACCATCGGCGATAAACTTTCCTTTTATCTGATGGACGAGTTCTAAGCTGACATTTACTTAGAAGTCGTTTTCATGAGCTTGAAAACTTTGACTGTTTTAACGGAAAGCTCATGACCGAGAAAGGTTAATTTCTCGTTATGAAGAAAAGTTCTCTTATTTAAAAGATACACTTTCCTTTCTGAGCTTAAAACTTCGAATGTTTTAAGACAAGCTCATGACCGAGAAAGGTGAATTTCTCGTTAAGAGGATAAGTTATCATAAACGATAAGCTTTCCTTTATTTTAAGTTCGAGTTACAGTCTGACATTTAACTGTAAGTCATTGTGCATGAGCTCAAAAACTTGGAATGTTTTCGATATAAGCTCATGCCCGAGAAAAATTAATTTCTCGTTGTAAGGATAAGTTTATCATCGGCGATAAACTTTCCTGCCTTTGAAGAACGGGTTACAGACTGTCAATTATCTATAAGCCTTTGTGCATGAGCTTAAAAACTTGGAATGTTTTTTATATAAGCTCATGCCCGAGAAAAATTAATTTCTCGTTGTTAGGATAAGTTTACCATCGGCGATAAACTTTCCTTTCTTTGAAGAGCGAGTTATAGTCTGTGATGTGACTATAAGTCCTTTTACACGAGCTTAAAACCTTTGAATGGTTTTAGAATAAGCTCGTGTCCAAGAAAACTTAATTTCTTGTTAAGAGGGTAAGTTATTGTTGCGTAGATAAACTTCCCTGTCTCTGAAGTCCGGGTCGTCGTCTGTCATTTAACGAGGAGCCATAATGCATGAGCTTAAAAACTTGGAATGTTTTTGATATAAGCTCATGCCCGAGAAAATTTAATTTCTCGTTGTTAGGATAAGTTTACCATCGGCGATAAACTTTCCTTTCTTTGAAGATCGAGTTATAGTCTGTGATGTGACTATAAGTCCTTTTACACGAGCTTAAAACCTTTGAATGGTTTTAGAATAAGCTCGTGTCCAAGAAAACTTAATTTCTTGTTAAGAGGGTAAGTTATCGTTGCGTAGATAAACTTCCCTGTCTCTGAAGTCCGGGTCGTCATCTGTCATTTAACGAGGAGCCATAATGCATGAGCTTAAAAACTTGGAATGTTTTTGATATAAGCTCATGCCCGAGAAAATTTAATTTCTCGTTGTTAGGATAAGTTTACCATCGGCGATAAACTTTCCTTTCTTTGAAGATCGAGTTATAGTCTGTGATGTGACTATAAGTCCTTGTTTGCAGCTTAACCATGAATCCCCTGAGACATTTGTTTCTCTGATATCTGCTTCTTCAGCAACCAAACTCTAAGAGTGTCCTTAGTTGAACGGTATACAACGATTGGACCGCTTCGTTCTTTTGGAACATCAACTTTGGTACCTGCATTCTCATTAGGAGTTTGTATACTTTTGCATGGGTTAGAGATATCTATTTTTGAAGCACGTGGGGGTTCACAGTTGGCTTTACTTGTGTCAGAGGTGGCCTGAGGGGATGATTCACTTGTCTTAGTTGGCAAACGTTTCCTTTTATAGAAAACCTTAAGTTCAGGCTTAAGTGATGTATCATCCTTTGCAATTTCCTCCCTAGTAGTCTTCGTAGAATCAGAGACTATCCTAGTTAAAGGGCACTCGTTTCCTACAAGAGTGAAAGTTCTACCAGTGGGGTGCCACATTTTGCCAACGGGTTTGATTTTAGCAACCCACTGGGTTTTAAGTCTAGCACGGGAGTTCACCTCATTAAGCAATTTTTTGATACAGGAATCATGATTTGCCGTAAAGACACATTTTCTACATGTTTTACAAGTAGCATATTTAATGTCCGAGTAAGATCTAGAATCCCTAGATGATTGATTGATGCTCCTAGGATTGGACATGCTACGGTTAGCAGTGTTGGGTAAACTAGAAGGCATCTGACTAGGTTTGAAATTCCTATCTCTTACATGTGTCTTTTGCTTAGCTTCCCTAAGATCAGATTCATGGCAAACGTCATTTGAACTAGTTCTAGACGTGGTCTTGGTATTTTTAGGGAAACTAGAGGCAATCATATGATTTGGTCTTGCTAAAGTTGGAGTGATCACATTGGGCCTAGTTGCTGGAGTGACTGGTCTAAAAAGATGAACCAAATCAACTTGGGAGGCAAACCGCGGTCTCGAGGATTGTGGTCGCTCGGATCTAAATGCAGTAGGTTGTCTGACAATCGGTTGTCTGACGAACTGATTTGTAGGCGGTTTCCCCAAGATTGATGGTTTTTCAAGCTTAGTGTCCACACTAGGTCCTCTATTTTTCCTTAACTCGTTTTTCAACGCAGCTATAGCAAACACCTTTTCCTGAACTTGAGCTTTTAAGGTCTCATTCTCTTTGAGCAATTCATCTTGGGATGCCAACTTAGATTCAAGCAACTTAATTTGTTTCAAAAGATTATCCTTTTCAGCTTTAGAATCTAAAACTTTTTGATCCAATTTTCTTTCAAGAAAAACGTTTGACTTTTCAAGTTTTTCAAAGTATGTTTCAAATTTGTTTGTTTTCTTTGAAAATTCAATTTTGGCATCCTCAAGATCTTTTGATTGCCGAGCTACGATCGTTTCGAGCTCTTTAATCTTGGAATCAGAATCAGAATCAGTTAACGAGGCAGTTATAAAGCATTTATCATGATGTTTAGCATTTTGAACACTTTCTCCCCCATTATGACTCTCATCGGATGAATCAGAAGTGGTATTTCTATCACTCTTTTCCTTCCCATGTTTGTCATAATTAGGTTCAGAATGCCCAATATGCGGCATGTCATCAGCATATACATCATAAACAACATTACATTGTACCATGTTTGCCGGCTCTTCGTCATAAATGGGTAAGGTGTCATCAAGAGAGATTTCGTGAACATTCCCTGACGTGCCACTGGTATCATGTTGTCCTCCTGATTCCGTGCTCTTGCCATCGTTAGGCTCAAAGTTTTCAACCGTATGACCAGTTTCCTCTTGCATCGAAGAGTCTTGCACTCCATTATCATACCCTTGCTGAAGTCGAGATCTTTCATAAATCGAAGACGAGACCGATGACATGAGTTTCAAAATCGTATCACGGAAAACTCGAAGCTCGGTATGTGTATCTCGAAGAAATGATTGGCAAATCACTGAACTTTCAGGCTTGATGATATTGAATTGGAGGAAAGGCGTGAGGTGTGTCACAAGAGCCTTATATGCAAGAGTCGATGCAGAGTGATTAAAGTTGTTATGGTTGAGTTGCTCGGCGAGTTGGGTCAAAGTGGTGAAAATTGAGTCGATGAATATATGACGATCTTGTCCAAAGATTGTCACAAATTCGCTCCCTCCTTGAATCCTTGAAAGAGTGACAAGATGATATTGAAGCAATTGAAATGATTTTATACCACTTTCTCTAACTTTGTCTTGCATTCGATGCAAATCTCCCTCTTTAAGTGTCGAATTGAACGAATCCATTGAAAATCGAGGAAAGATAAAGAAAAAATGATGTGGATGTTGTTGTTGTCGGGTTTTAACAATACGACTCGGCTCAAAAATTGTTATCGGCTCAAACGATTATGAATAACACCGATCAAAAATCCGTAATTGCTAAAAATATATCCCGTCAACAAATAAAGCTTGTCACCTTAACACGTCACTTAGTTACGTTGTGATTATAACTTAATATCAAAAAGGTTTAACTTAAGAATGTTTACATATATAAAAAATATTTAAGTTAAGAAAACAAAATCTAAAAAAAAAACGTTTTCTTTTAAAAAAATAAAATAAAATTGAAATAATAGAAAAACAAAACTGATATAAGAAAGTGAAACGTGTCCTCAAAAATATCCTCCCTTGTTTTCTCCGTCTAACAAAAAACACGTGGGCCAATCAAAATGTTCCACCGCCCATCCACTTTGTTATAACCGCCCAAATATATTTACTCTAGTCTAACTTAATCTCTCTCTCTCTCTCACAGATTAACACTCCTCCATCACCAACAATCTCTCTCAATTTTTTGTCCGCCCCCTCTCTCTCTTGATTACTACCAACAAACAATGAAAACCGATTCTCTGTTCAAACAAATGAAGGCACGAGACACGTTTGATTGTTCAATTCTTCAAGATCTTTAAAAAATAAGATCTCGGGTAAGGTTTTTTAACTTTGTTGCATGTTGGTTAATTGAGTCCCTCTCTCATCTGTCGAGTCATTCTGTGTGTTTGGTGTGCGAGCCGTGAGGTTGAGATTGGGATTGGGATGGGATTGGGATTGGTTAATTGAGTGTTGTAGTAAGAGAGGTGTTCGGAGTCAGTCAAGATATTTGAGTCTTGAAAGTCTTGAGTCTAAATCTTGTTTTGGAATCTATGTTAAAGATTGAGGGAGTTTGTTTTGTGTTAAGATTGAATCGAGTCTCTGAGTGATTGTGGGGTTTATTGGAGTCGAGGCTGAGAATGGTTTGGGCGAGTTTGGGTATGTCGAGTCAAAGGATTTGGATTTGATTCTTGAAAAGAAAAAGGTTTTTGTGTGTGGGTGTGTTGGTTTGGGTCTGTTTTTAGTCGAGGGAGTGACCAGGAAGTTTTCGAGGGTGGGTTGTATTGGATTTGAGAGTTTGTTTAGATGGTTGTGTGTTGCTGTGTTTGTGTAAGAGTCAAAAGTTAGCGTTGGTGTTTTGGTGGAGTCTGGCTTTTGAAAGATTGCAGGGGTACTGTGAATGAGAGTGGAGTCTGTGTGAGTGTGTCGAGAGAATATGGGTGAGGGAGTGTGGGTGATGCGAGAGGTTTTTGTCGAGTCTTGGTAGGAGACGAGAGAGGGTGATGCGAAGGTGTGATGAGTCCGAGTGTGTTGAAACGAGTTTGAGTTGTGTCGAGTGTTTTGTGTGGGTCAAAACTTGAATGTTTTTGGAGTCGAGTGTTTGTATCAGTTGTCCGAGTCTGGGGAGTCTGTATTCTGAAAGTCTATTCCGAAAGATGTCTATTCGGAAAGATGTCTATTCGGAAAGATGTCTATTCGGAAAGATGTCTATTCGGAAAGATGTCTATTCGGAAAGATGTCTATTCCGAAAGATGTCTATTCGGAAAGATGTCTATTCGGAAAGATGTCTATTCGGAAAGATGTCTATTCGGAAAAATCCATGCGGAAAGCTTATTCGGAACAATCGAGAAAACTGATAGTTTTGGACAAGTTTGGACTATTTTGACAGATTTGACAGATTTGGACTGATAAGAAACAATGAAGAAGAAAACTGATTAAAAATGACTCATTAAAAAAAATGATTAAAAAATGACTGATTAAAAAAATGATTAGACAAAGATCTGATGATATAAAAAAACTGATTATTTAAAAAGAAAACACTGATTGGACAGATTGAGGATTTTTGACAGTTGGACCAAATATGACAGAAACCCAGATCAAGAAATTTGACAGTTGGAGAGATTCGATTATTTAAAAACAAGTTTAATAAAAATAGATAGAAAAACTTTATAAAAAAATTGATAGGATTTATAAAAATTGATAAAAAATTTATCGAATGATGAAAAGATTGATAAAAAATTAGAAAAGAAAGGATTTTTACCACCAAATCAAAAGATAAAAAATATGCAAATCCTAAGATTTAACCATGGCTCTGATACCAACTGAAGGTCTACTAATTCTTAGGATTTGGTAATTGATGGATTAATCTATTGATTAGATGGTGGAAATGGGGAAGATGAAGATGGGATGTAGAGAGAGAAAGGAGAGAAAAGAAAAGTAGAGAGAGAAAGTGAAATTAGATTAATGAAAGTTGTAAATGGGAAGAACCACCCCTCCTAACATGCTAGGAGGGGTATATATAACCCACCCTACATGTGGGCTATATGGACTATATTTACTACAAACTGGATCACGAGCCTAATACAATAATATATCGTTGGAGCGACCGATCCTTCATAAATACGTAAAAACGTATTTCCAACAATCATCATGATCCCTTGTGCAGTAATTTTGCACATCAAAAACCATTTGCAAAAATCTGGGATAAGGCAAAGTCATCTTATTCCCTTTGTTTTTACACATGCCATCAAAAATCAGTTTTGAAAAATTAAACTTTTGCCCATTTGCAATGCACACAATTGCACTAGCAATTGATCTATTAATTTCATTGTGTGCAGTACATTTAGGACTCAAACATTGAAGGATGACATGTATGAGGTACTTCCAAGCTGGGGGAAACTCTTGTTTATGATATTTGTTTAAAGTGCCCTCATCAGGGAAAGGATACCCCAAAGCCCGAAGTCCTTGTTCTATTTCATTGATGGGGAGGGTGGTTATACCATCTGCATCATTAAGATGCAAAGCCTGGCGAACCAAGGCTTCAGTAACCACCCAAGTACGCCCATGAACAATAGCTGTTAATGTAGTCACATTATTAAGCGTTGAGGAACTTACAATGTTCCAAAACTGTTTAATATGAGTGACAGGGATGAGAGGAGCATGAGAAAGTGCATACCTAATTGGAGATGCATTCAAATACGCCACCATCTCGGTGTATAGTGGAAACAAAGTATCATCAGCGTCCAAATAAGCAATCATTTTGTGCTGACTCCTGAATCCCAATACCAAGTCACTTGGTTTAAACTTTGGTGCCATTGTTGAAGAAAGCTGTTTGTGAATTATTGAGAAAGATGAATTATATGAGAAAAAGTGTTAGACAAGAATATGAGATACCCTGTTTAAAAATAGGAGCCAAATATACAGGAGAGATAGGCACATGTGATTGGTAAAAAATAAGGCAAGAAATTTTCAAAATATAATGATGAAAATCTTGAAAAGAAAATAATTTATCTTGTGCATTAATTAAAAGTTATCTACTCTCAAAATTACGGTCCCAAAATTCGTCAAAAATAACAACTGGGTAGGTCCCATTGAGTGTCAACGGTAAAAAATAACTCATTAACGCCCAACGGCTATATTCTTGTCAACGTTTGCCAAAGCCATGTCAGCGTCTAAATTGGTCATAACAACGCTTGGAAAAATATATGTCAGCGTCCAAAAATAAAAGTAATAAAAATGAAAAAGGACCTTAACAAAGTAATTTATCCTAGTGAAGATAACCTATAAATTGATAATTATTATAGGGCGGCAAGCACTGTCTAGTTATGCACACTTGCTTATGCAAGATAGACATAACAGTCCTCTAGTGTCCCTTGCTAACCAAAATTCTTAACAATTAAGTTATCTCATAAAATTCCTTGTAACTCCCAGGTAAAACCCATTATAAATCATTCCCAAGTCTCCCAACAGACCACATCCAATTCTAGGCCAAAAATGTCTTGGCAGCATGCATAGTATATCAACTTTGCATGCTACAGTGCCTCATGATTTAGTAAACTAACTCATACTCACCTGTGGACACAATCTAGAATTGTGATAAGAGTATTATAAGAATACCCAAAAGTCCTAAAGGTTTCTAAAACCTCCCCTTAAATTGTGATACATATGTTGCCCAATAATATACAAGAACATAAAAATTTATGTCAAGATAGGAATATAAATATTCCAACCATCATCCATAAATGAAAACATACTCAAATGATTCTCCAAGGATCCATAAGCAACTCTATATCCAATGGTTCAATGCCAACAACGCCTGCACACTTAGATCAAAAACCACAAAACTAACATGTTGCTGACAACGTCACGATAACACTTATCAGCGTTAAGATAACCTTTGTCAGCGTTAGACAAATATAGTGGAAAATCTAACTTTTCAAAAAGACCAATAACAATGCATATCCTGTACATACTTTTACAATAAGACCCAAAACATATATTAAGTGAGATTGATCATTCCAATACTTGTTACCAAGTATTGGAACCTTCTAGTATCAAAAGGTTTAGTTAATAAATGAGACACATTTCTTCTGTGTCAACCCTATCTGGTTGTATTAAACCCTTTTCAAAACAATCTCTTATAAAATGATGTCTAATTTCTATGTGTTTTGTTTTAGAATGATGTACATGATTTTTAATAATGCATAAAGTACTGTTATTGTCTACAAAAATCTTGGTATGCATGAAATTATACCCATAATCCAACAGCTGGTTCTGAATCCATAAGACTTGTCCACAACAAGCAGCTGCTGCTACATATTCTGCTTCAGTTGTAGAATTGGCCACCACTGTTTGTTTCTTGCATTGCCAAGATATCAACCTACTCCCAAGAAACTGACATCCACCAGTTGTGGATTTTCTATCAAATTTATCACCACCATAGTCACTGTCTGAATATGCAATAAGCTCCAATGGTGAATCTTTTGGATACCATAATCCAAGATCTGGATAACATCTAAGGTACCTAAAGATTCTCTTGACAGCATGAAGGTGACACTCTTTGGGAGTCACTTGATGGCGTGCACATGCACATACAACAAACATAATGTCAGGTCTTGAGGCTGTGAGATACATCAATGAACCAATCATTGATCTATAGTGCCTGACATCCACATCTTTTCTCCAAGGGTGTTTTCTATCCATAGGAGTACTAGCCCGCTTTTCATGTGGAGAAAAGCCAAACTTCTTCAAGATTTCTGCTACATATTTATCCTGAGAGATGAAGATACCATCTTCTTTCTGCTGAACTTGTAACCCTAGAAAGAAGTTCATCTCCCCATTGCACTCATCTTGAATTTGTCTGTCATAAGCTTGGAAAAGTCTTCACTCATCTTTGGGTTTGTAGAGCCAAAGATGATATCATCCACATAAACCTGAACAAGTAAGACATCCTTACCAGTCTTGTTTGTAAATAAGGTCTGGTCTATGGTGCCCCTTTTGAATCCATTTTCCACCAGATAGGTGGACAATGTGCCATACCATGCTCTTGGGGCTTGATGAAGTCCATACATAGCTTTCTTGACTCTATACACCTTGTCTAGATGCTCTAGATCTTCAAAACCAGGAGGCTGCATTACATAAACCTCCTCAACAATTGTGCCATAAAGGAAAGCACTCTTCACATCCATTTGATAGACTGTAAAGCCCATGCAGGAAGCATAGGCTAGAAATATCCTTATAGCCTTAATCCTTGCCACTGGTGCAAAGACCTCCTCATAGTCTATCCCTTCCTCTTGTGTATATCCTTGAGCCACTAAACATGCCATGTTTCTGACCACAATGCCTCTTTCATCTTTCTTGTTTCTAAGAACCCATATTGTCCCAATAGGTCTGACATATCTAGGACAATCAACAAACTCCCAAACATCCTGAATAGCAAATTGGTGAAGCTCATCCTGCATTGCTTCCACCCAACTTGGTTCTTTGAGAGCATAAAAAATCTTCTTGGGTTCCTGTTGTGACAGAAAACAGGCAAACAAACATGCTTGAACAAGAGGGGTATCAACCTTCTTGTGGATATTAGCAATAAATCCTCCAAGATTCTGATGAGATCTTCTAGTTTGAACAGGAGACATCACATCACCAATAATAAGAGAAGGAGGATGATTTTTGGTTGTAGTAGTAAGCACTCCTCCTTCAGTAAGTTTGTTGTCCTCAATCTCATCTTCCATATTGTTAATATCCTCTTCAGACTCTCTTCCATCAATATCTGAATGAACCTCTCAATTTCTGCTTGAAGGTTCACCTTGTTCAAAATTGGAAGAGAAAATATGTGTTGATCCCAAACTAAGATCGATTAAGCTTTGTGTATACGAGATTAGATCAAGTACTACACGTAGAGAAACCTTTGCTTATGAATAAAGTAACAAAGTTTTATGCGGAATTAACACTTGATCTAAAACACAATGATGTTAAACAAACTTTCACTTGTATTAGAATAATCGTACTTGGTTACAATGAAAGGGTTTAACAATCGAAAACTTATGAAAACTGATATATAACTTTAACCTAAAAGATCTTCTTTTATAGAACAAGAAGTCTTGTACAATAAGCTACGAATCAACTATTCTAGGTAAAGATAAACATAGAAAATACATTGTCGTCTCTATCCTTACTAGAAGTATTCTAGAATATAATATACGTGTAGCTCACATCTTCTATCAGTGCTTGTCTTCAATCTGTCAACGCTTGACTTTAACTTGTCAACGCTTAAGCTGTCAGCGCTCACTTTGCTCTTGTCAACGCTTGAGTTGTTCTTGTCAGCGTTCAAGTGTTCTGGCCTAAATTTATTCCCAACAATCCTCCCCTAAACTTGATATCCACTCTTATGATCAAGTTTCTGAATAAACATTAAGGACTTGGAGGAGTCTGACAAACCTTATCATATTGGTAATAAATAAATCTGATTAAATTCTTTGCCACGTCACTTGTATAGTCTATCTCCAACTGGGTGTCCTTCATCTTCTCCAAAACAGCCTTGGATATGAAATACTGAGCATCTACAAGTAAATACTCAGCAAACTTTGTAGAACTCAAATGGTATACACCTGCAGCTGAATATAACCTCCATTGAAGACCACTGAGATCATCTTCAAGATCCTTCCATATTTCAGGATCTTCTTCTTTTGTCCCACACATTCTTTTGAATGTGGTCCAAAGTTTTATTCCATTGGCTGAAGTTGGTGCTTCAGCCTCATACTTGGTTTCTAGCAACCTCCAAAGGTCCACCAAGTCTTCTATGTCACAACTTGCAAATAAAGATATGAGAGTGGTAAAAGTGTGTACCTCCTTGCCAAATCTTCCAATTTTCCAGAATCCACATTCATCTTCTTCATAACTTACAATTGGATTCCTGGAATCTAGTGGTAACACATGCACCATATCTGAAGCTTCTAATGGGGAGAGCTTGAGGCTCTTTCTAATGATTGCTTCACTTGGATATAGTTGATTCATATCTTTTGGAAACTCAAGAATAAATCCCTTCTTTACTGGTCTAGGAACTATCATAGCTTTCTTGATTGCCATCTCTTCTGCAAGTTGCTCCTTTCTTTCATCTGAAAGAAGTCTGAAAGTGTTTTCTTCCTGCACTTTCACCCAAATAGGATAAGCCCTATGTTCCAATTCATCAAATGTCAAAGCCTTCAGCTTCTGATGTGTCCATCCAACTCCATGACATTTGAGCAACATAAAGTAGAGCTTCCTTCTATCCCTTTTCAATTCAGAGAGAATGTTGCTTGCCTTGTACTTCAACATCACCTTACAATCCTTCTGAACTCTAAGAAGAATTTCCAAACCCCATATCTGATCTGAAATGGTCAAGTCTGGATTATCCATACAGCTTTCTTCCCAAGAATTATACATCTGAACTACCTCTGGCATATCAAAATCAATTTGCAACTTCAAATCTCTCAGCTTTTCCCTAGCAAGCTCATCACCATACTCAAGTCTTTCTGGTTCAACAATCATCACACTTGAATCTGAGCTAGCTCCATCACTTTCTTCTTCAGAAGTCACAACAAATGGTGACTTTTCCTTTTCACCTTGTTCCATCATTTGCTCAGCCAATCTTCTATCAAATTCAACCTGAGCTGCATTCTTTGGAACAATTTCTTCTACCAACTTACCCTTACCCTTATCTGTTGGTTCAATTGTTGGTAGGGTAGATGATAATACCTGAGTAGGAACATCTTTGATGATAGATGATGACTGGAATACATCACCTCCATATGCAGATCTGTCAATGCCCAAATTTCCTCTATCAGCGCCCAAAATACTTCTGTCAGCGTCCAAACTTGTCTTATCAACGCTCAAATATTTTCCCTCAGCGCCTTGTGTAACCTCTCTCAACATATCTGTAAATGACAAATTTAAATTGGTTGGAGAGATCAAGGACGTATCAAAACCTGTTTGTTCCTTCAAAGTAGGAAGAGCTTCAGCAACATCCAATGATTGTCCATCTTGACTGCTCTTATCACTCAGATTTCTTTGATCTTCCTCCCCTTTGGAAGACTCCTCCATACCTCCCCTTGAATGAGCACTCTCCAAAACAACAATCCTCTCCCTCAATTCTTTGAGTTCAAGGCCTTGGTTACTGACAATTTGTACTAAGTCTGCATTTTGCTTTTGCAAGCTAATGCAGACAGCCGTCAATTCTAAAAGCGTCATTGGTTCCAGTCTGCCCTCTTCCAAAATGGGGATTTGACCTCCCAAGTCAGGTTCATTGGGCATGGATGAGGACTTAATTATGGTGGGACTACCTTGGCCAGCTTCTAAGCCAGAACCAATAGTCCCAGCCTCATCCAGATCACCAGCCACACTTGTGGTGGTGGTTCTCTCTGCTACATGGCTAGGACCACCAGAGGAGAACACTCCAGCAGTCCTTTGGCGTTTAATCAACCTATATTCAGGTGGTGTGGAAGATGGTGTAGAAGAAGGTGTAGATGTGGGTTGGTTAAGGGGTGTTTGGGATTGTGATGGTTGGGTGTCAGCGGTAGAAATAGGCATATCAACGCCCACATGAGATGTGTCAGCGTCAAAGGGATTTTGGTCTATTTGCATTTGGTCAGGTGAGGGTAAAGGTTCAGGGATAGGTTCAAGTTGTGGGTGAGGGTCAATATGAGGTTGGGGGTCTGGTTGGGGTTGTGCTGCTGCAATAACAGCAAGCATGGCTGGGGTTAATGGTAGGTCTCGATGAGGTGGTGAATTCATCTTGGTAAAAATAGCCTTCTTTTGTTCAGGGATCTTATAAAAATCATTATGATCCCTTGAACAATATCTTTGAGCATCAAAAATCATTTGCAGAAAACGGGGATAAGCTAAAGTCATTTTTGTCCCCTTGTTTTTACACATTCCTTCAAAAATCATTTTAGACCAATTATATTTTTGCCCTGTTGCAATACACACAATAGCAGTTGCAATGGATCTATTGATCTCATTGTGTGCAGTACATTTGGGACTCAAACATTGAAGGAGAATGTGAATTAGGTACTTCCAGGCTGGGGGAAATTCCTGCTTATGGTACTTATTAAGAGTACCTTCATCAGGAATAGGGTATCCCAAAGCCCTAAGCCCTTGTTCTATGTCAGATATGGGAAGCATGGTTATACCATCAGCATCATTGAGATGCAAGGCCTGGCGTACCAAGGCCTCAGTAACCACCCAAGGTCTCCCATGTACAATAGAAGTCAATGTTGTCACTCCATTAACTGTTGAGGAACTAACAGTGTTCCAAAACTGTTTAATGTGTGTGACTGGAATGAGTGGTGCATGAGAAAGAGCATACCTTAATGGGGATGCATTCAAATACTCCACCATCTGTGTGTATTGAGGGAACAAAGTATTATCAGCAACAAGATAAGCAATCATGTTGTGTTGAGACTTGAACCCCAAATCCAATTCTGCTGAGTTAAATCTTGGTGCCATTGATGAAAGCTGTTAATTTGAAGTATAAAAGATGAAGGTTGATAAGAGAAAAGTGTTAGACAAGAATTATAGATACCCTATTTAAAATAGGAGCCAAATTTATAGGAGTGGATGAATGCACGTGATTGGCCCAAAAATAGGCAAAGATTTTCAAAAATCAATCATGAAAATATTGAAAAAGTTTATAAGTTATCTCATGCATTTAATGAAAGTAACAACTCCTAAAATTACAGCTTGAAAATATGTCAAAAAGTAACAACTGGGTAGGTCCCATTGTTTGTCAACGGTCAAAAATAACCCATCAACGCCCAACGGCTATAATCTTGTCAACGTTCGCCTAAAGCCATGTCAGCGTCCAGTTTGGTCACAACAACGCTTGGAAAAATCTTGTCAGCGTCCAAAAATAAAATTGTTTTAAAAAGTGAAAAATGACCTTAACAAGTAATTTATCCTAGAGAAGATAACCAAAAGCTGATAATTATCATAGGGCGGCAAGCACTGTCCAGTTATGCACACTTGCATAAACAAGATAGACATAACAGTCCTCTAGTGTCCCTTGCTAACCAAAATTCTTAACAACCAAGTTACCTCATAAAATTCTTGTTACTCCCAGGTAAAACCCATATCAAAAGGATTTCCAAGTCTCCCAACAGACCACAACTAATTCTAGGCCAAAAATGTCTTGGCAGCATGCAAAGTTGATATACTATGCATGCTACAGTGCCTCATGGTTTAGTAAAACTAACCCATACTCACCTGTGGACACAATCTAGAATTGTGATGAGAGTATTCTAAGAATACCCAAGAGTCCTAAAGGTTCCTTAAACCTCCCCTTAAACTATGATACATGAGTTCTCAAAATATATATATGAACATTAAAAATTTATGTCAAGATAGGAATATAAATATTCCAACCATCATCCATAAACAAAACATGTCCAAATAGCTCTTCAAAGATCCATAAGCAACTCTGTATCCAATGGCATAAAGCTACCATTACCTGCACATTTAGATGAAAACCACAAAACTAACATTTGTTGCTGACAGCGCCCCGACAACACTTATCAGCGTTGAAGGAACTCTTGTCAGCGTTAGACAATAATATCTCCAACAACGGCAAAATAACACTTGACAGCGTTACATTTACCTTTGTCAGTGTTAGAAAAATAATGTGAAAAATCTAAATCATCATAAAGACCAATAACAATGCATTATCCTGTACATACTTTTACAAAAAAAAGTTCCAAAACACATATTAAGTGAGATTAACCATCCCAATATTTGTTACCAAATATTGAAATCTTCCAGCATCAAAAGGTTTAGTTAATAAATCAGCCACATTATCTTCTGTATCTACCCTATCTGGTTGTATTAAACCTTTCTCAAAGCAATCTCTTATAAAATGATGTCTAATTTCTATGTGTTTGGTTTTAGAATGATGTACAGGATTTTTAATAATGCATAAAGTACTGTTATTGTCTACAAAAATCTTGGTATGCATAAAATTATACCCATAATCCAACAGCTGGTTCTGAATCCATAAGACTTGTCCACAACATGCAGCTGCAGCCACATATTCTGCTTCAGTTGTAGAATTAGCCACCACTGTTTGTTTCTTGCATTACCAAGATATTAATCTACTCCCAAGAAATTGGCATCCACCAGTTGTAGATTTCCTATCAAACTTGTCACCACCATAATCACTGTCTGAATATGCAATAAGATCCAATGGAGAATCTTTTGGGTACCACAATCCAAGATCTGGATAACACCTTAGGTACCTAAAAATTCTCTTCACAGCAAAAAGGTGACATTCTTTGGGAGTCACTTGATGGCGTGCACATGCACACACAGCAAACATGATGTCAGGTCTTGAGGCTGTAAGATACATCAATGATCCAATCATTGATCTATAGTGCCTAACATCCACATCCTTTCCAGCTCCAATTTTTCCCCAAGGGTGTTGCCTATCCATAGGAGTGGAAGCCTCCTTCTCATGTGGAGAAAAACCATATTTCTTCAAGATTTCAGCTACATACTTGTCTTGAGAGATGAAGATACCATCTTCTTTCTGCTGAACTTGCAAACCTAGAAAGAAGTTCATCTCACCCATTGCACTCATCTTGAATTTATCTGTCATGAGCTTGGAAAATTCCTCACTCATTTTTGGATCAGTAGACCCAAAAATGATGTCATCAACATAGACCTGCACAAGCAACACATGTTTTCCTTTCTTGTTTGTAAATAGTGTCTGATCTATGGTGCCCCTCTTGAAACCATTTTCCACCAAGTAGGTGGACAATGTACCATACCATGCTCTTGGGCTTGATGAAGTCCATACATTGCTTTCTTCACTCTATAAACCTTGTCTGGATTCTCAGGATCTTCAAAACCAGGAGGTTGCATGACATATACTTCCTCAACAATTGTCCCATAGAGGAAAGCACTCTTCACATCCATTTGATAAACAGTGAAGTTCATACAAGAGGCATAAGCTAGAAAAATTCTTATAGCTTCAATTCTTGCAACTGGTGCAAAAACTTCTTCATAATCAATTCCTTCCTCTTGTGTATATCCCTGAGCTACCAAACGTGCCTTGTTTCTGACCACAATGCCTCTTTCATCTTTCTTGTTCCTTAGAACCCATCTTGTCCCAATTGGTCTCACATATCTAGGACAATCAACCAGCTCCCAAACATCCTGTATAGCAAATTGGTGAAGCTCATCCTGCATTGCTTCCACCCAACTTGGTTCCTTGAGAGCATCAAAAATTTTCTTGGGTTCTTCCTGTGACAGAAAACAGGCAAACAAACATGCTTGTACAAGAGGGGTATCAACCTTCTTGTGTATATTGGCAATAAATCCACCAAGACCTTGATGGGATCTTCTTGTCTGAACTGGAGCCATAACATCACCAATGATTTGAGATGTGGGGTGATCCTTAGCTGTGGAAGTGAGAACTCCTCCTTCAAAAAGTCTGGTGTCCTCAACTTCACGCTCCATGTTGCCAATATCTTCTTCAGATTCTTCTTGATCAACAGAAATCTCTTCATGAACATTAGAAGGTCCACCCTGTTCAAAATGGGAAGAGAAAAGATGTGCAAAGGTGTCATCAAACTCTGAACCTTGCTTGTCAGCGTTTAGGCTAACAGTGCTTGAACTATTGTTGTCAGCGTCTGATCCATCAGCGTCTGAATTGCTCTTGTCAGCGCTTGATTTCCCTTTGTCAGCGCCTGAAGAAGTATGCATGTTTGTATTTGGTGGTATCTGAAAACCACCATTATCTTTTCTAGCAGCAGCAGCAGCAGCATAATACTCATCTGTCCATATAGGAAGTGTAACATATTCTTGTGTGGGAGATGATTCAACTGCTGGTGGTCCATCCTCCTTAGCAACCTGTATACCTGAAACATTACCAATTCTCTTTTCCAAAACACTTGAAGTTACCTTCACAATGTCTGGATCAGTAACAGGCATATAATTTAAAGCTCTAGATAAAGGTTCTAAGTCAAACAACCAATTTGGACCACTCTTAGGATCACTAGCTTTACTCTCTAAAAACCTAACATGTACTTTTTCAAGTATACGTTTTTCCTTTTTAATATAAACCCTATATCCTTTACTCTGCACTGAATAACCCATGAAGTAGCCTTCATCACCTTTAGAATCAAATTTACCTAGGGCCTCACTAGTTTCTAGAACAACTACATGACATCCAAAAGGCTTGAGAAAGCCAATATTGGGCTTCCTTCCCCAAAGTAATTCATAAGGTGTCTTATTATGTATCTTGTTGACCAATGCCCTATTCTGAACATAACAAGTTGTGTTAACAGCTTCAGCCCAAAAGGCTATAGGAAAGTGGGCATCAGCCAACATGGTTCTGGCTGCTTCAATAGGGGTTCTATTCTTCCTTTCAGCAACCCCATTTTGCTGTGGGGTTCTAGCTATGCTAAACTGCCTAGTAATCCCTTTCTTGGCACAAAAATCATCTAACAACTGATTTCTAAACTCACCCCCATTGTCACTTCTAATAATTTTGACCTCATTACCATTCTTCTTTTCTATCTGGGTAATGAAATTAATCAGACTTTGGGCAGTTTCACTTTTCTTGGCTAAAAAGAAAGTCCATGTAAACCTGGAATAATCATCAGTGATAACAAAACAGTATGATTTTCCCTTCAAACTTTCTATATTAGTTGGACCAAAAAGGTCCATATGCAATAAGTGAAGTGGTTTAGAACTAGAGTGCACCTGTTTAGACCTGAATGAGACCTTGTGCTGCTTGCCCTTAAGACATGCAACACAAGAGTGGTCATTGTGGAAAGCCTTTTCAGGCAAACCATCAACTAAACCAAGCCTCACAAGTCTATTGATATTCTTAAAGTTTATGTGCCCTAATCTCCTGTGCCAAAGATTACTTTCATCTACTGAGGCTTTAGCATATAGACATGACATTTTATTATTTACCTTAATTCCATTAAGATTCACATTATATATGTCTTTATGCCTTGGTGTTCTAAAATCTATGAATTTCTCTTCAGGGAGCTTATAATCTTTGCTTAACACCAAGCACTCAGTATCTGTGAAAAGAACCTTATTTTTGTTATCACACACTTGTGATACACTAAACAAATTATAATCCAGTTCTTTTACCAAGAAGACATTCTCAAACCGTAGATTGTTGGTGACAAGGGTTCCTTTTCCTGTGATTGTTCCATAGCCCCCTCCAAAGTATACCTTATCACCATCTTGAATAGGAGAGAAATTGGTCAGATAGTCTTCTTTTCCAGTCATGTGCCTTGAGCATCCACTATCCCAGTATCCATAATCATTGATCTTATTCTGAATGCCCTGCACATAAAGAAAACACATTAGTTTTCTTTGGGAACCCAAGCCGTGGAAGACTTGGATTCATTTGGTTGTTCAACAAGAACAGACTTGGTTCTCATAACAACCCCATTTTCATCCCTGTTTGAATGAAATTCCCAGTTAACCCCAATTGGTGTTGACAATGCCTTAGAAATATAATGAAACCTGTTGCATGTCATAGAAATACCAGTAGAATTAGGGTTTTGGTCTTGTTTTGGTCTCCATGTTAAGCTAGTAGAAGCTTTAGACCTATTTCCCTGTGGTTGCAAATACCTAGGTTTAGCAGTGTGTCTGTCAGCGCTGAAATTTCTCTTGTCAGTGCCCCGATTGCTCTTATCAGCGTTGAACCTAGGGTTTGCTACAGGAACCCATTGCCTATTTGACCAAGTGTTTGACTTTTGAAAAGGTCTTAGGCCTTGTTTGTTAGACCCTCTAGAAAAGAATGGGGCTGGTCTAACAACTTGTGAACTTTTGTTCACAAAGGTATTGTGTCTGACAGTGTTTGACCTATGTTGACTTTTGTCAGCGCTGAAATGGTTTCTATCAGCGTTGACATTGGAAGCGTTGACACATTTGTAGGCCAAATGTGAGAAGCTACCACATGTGTAACAAGCTTTTCTAGACATAGTCTTAGGTCTAGAAGCAAAGAAGCCTGTTCCAGGGTTACTAACTTGGCTTTTTGGTGACCTAGTATTCCTATACATCTCTGCATATTTAACACTAGGTTTTCTAACATTTTGTGGGCCAAGGTCAACAGCTTTGCCAGTGGTAGGGTGTGTGATCTTAATAGGTTTAGGATCATAGGACTCCACAATTGGTATCATGTTTGGTGTGGGCTCATTTGGACTTTCACACAACAACCCTCCCTTAACAAACAAGGTGTGGTTAGCTTTCTTCCACTCATCTAGGTCAGTCAGTTTTTGCTTGTATTCCTCAACTGGGGAAATCACTCTAGGTGGAGGAGTGAATTCCTCCTCTTGGCATTCTGGCAAGCCAGTCCAAGATAAGTCCTTTGATTGGACACCATAGAAATCCCCAGCTAGTGGTGGAACAACAGTATAATTATTCATCCCAATCCCACTCATATCCTTAGAGTCTCTTTGTTTACTAACACACTCTCCTAGGGATTGTGTGGCCTTATCAAATCTCTGGATTTTAAGACTCACATTATCTTTATTTTTGTTAGCCTCCTCTAACTGAGCTATCAAATCAAGATTAACCCTATTTACTATATCTTGAACATCTTTACTCTGATATAACTCATGTTTTAAGATGTTTATTTGATCCTTTAAATCAAACTCCATTTTCTTATACTCAGCTACTGTCTTTTCTGTTTGGGTAAGAGCAATTTGATAATTAGATACTTTGCATCTTTCAGTACTTGCCTCATCTAATAATTTAACTATCTCTTGTTTTAATTTTTCAGTATTTAAACGACAACCCTTAGAACAGAAAGCATCATCATATACCTCATTATCTAATGAAGAGGAGGAGTGTGCCATGAGAGCATATTCAGCATGCTCTTCTTTAACTTCAGCAACCAAAGCTCTGTCCTCTTCCTCATTCTTAGCCATCCAGCTCCAGTCCCATTCTCCAACACCATCAATTTGTTGAACAACAACCATGGCCTTGGGATCTGGACTCTTAATCATTTGGCTTGAAGGCTTCCCAGCATCAGATCTTCTTGGAGATCTCCATTCCCTCATAAAGTGCCCCATCCTATGACAGTTGTAGCACTCAACCTTGGACTTGTCAAAACCAGCAACATCCTTAGCATTAAAGGTCATCTTCTTCTTGAACCTTTTATTGAACCTGTTTGCTCTTAAACTTACAAGAGCCATAGTCCACTTGATGTCCATCTCTTCCAATTGTTCATCACTTATCTGCTCAAGATCTTCATATGTAATCCTTGAATCACTGGGCAGAGAAGCAATGAATGCACACACAGTATCTAGATCAAAACCAGCAGGTTTAATTCTATCAGCGCCATGATTGTGTGTGTCAGCGCTTGAGTACAAAGCGTTGACAGGATATGATCCAGCGCTGACAGGCTGAGATCCAGCGTTGACACAATGAGATCCAGGGGCTGAATGTCCTTAGAAGTTCATGGAATCAAATTGGCCTTCACTTTGTGAGAAGAAGGCCATGTTGCTACTGGAAGATTTATTATCACTATCCAATTGCCATTCATTCTCCAACAGTCTTAGTTTGTTGAAGATGTCATCAAACCTGGAAGTCTTGTGGGTGTTGTTGACAAGAATGGATCTTGTCTCAATCTTCCATACATCACCAAGGCTTTTGAGAAAAGTAGCATTCAATTCAGGGTCATCAATCTGTTTTCCCATGAAGGAAAGTTGACTTGTGATGTCAAGAAGTCTACTTCTTACACTGCTGAGATTCTCATTAGGTTGAGCTTTAAAGACAGCATACTCATGCAACAGTTGCTTCTTCTTTTCTTCTTTTGTGTCAGCATTGCCACCATGTGCTACTTCAAGAGCTTCCCAAAGCTCTTTTGCAGACTCAGAGCGTTTGTACTTGTGCTGATTCTCATGACCTAGGGCATGTTTCAAGATGTTCAAGATTTTCATGTCCACCCTCTTCTTGGCTATGTCTTCAACAGCTACAGCTCTCCCATCTTCAGGCTTTTCCACCTTATCAGATTCAGGACAATTAGGAACAGCTGTCCTTGTGGCAATTGCAGCAGTAATCTTTGCTGCTTTATCGAATGTGTTCCCATATTCGATAATCTCCCAAAGAGTGTAGTCATGAATAGCTATATATTGCTCAAAATTGGACTTCCAAAGCTCAAAGTTCCTGGCATCAAACATGGGAATTTTGATACTAGGGTTTGAGAAGTTGTTTTGTAGCAAAGAAGGAGGTTGATTTGTGCCAGACATGATGTTTTTAGGGTTTTGAGAATTTTAGGGTTTTTAGGGTTTTTGGTGTTTTAGGGTTCTTGCGTTACTTAAAGATCAAAAGTTTCTCAACAAGCTCTGATACCACTTGTTGATCCCAAACTAAGATCGATTAAGCTTTGTGTATACGAGATTAGATCAAGTACTACACGTAGAGAAACCTTTGCTTATGAATAAAGTAACAAAGTGTTATGCGGAATTAACACTTGATCTAAAACACAATGATGTTAAACAAACTTTCACTTGTATTAGAATAATCGTACTTGGTTACAATGAAAGGGTTTAACAATCGAAAACTTATGAAAACTGATATATAACTTTAACCTAAAAGATCTTCTTTTATAGAACAAGAAGTCTTGTACAATAAGCTACGAATCAACTATTCTAGGTAAAGATAAACATAGAAAATACATTGTCGTCTCTATCCTTACTAGAAGTATTCTAGAATATAATATACGTGTAGCTCACATCTTCTATCAGTGCTTGTCTTCAATCTGTCAACGCTTGACTTTAACTTGTCAACGCTTAAGCTGTCAGCGCTCACTTTGCTCTTGTCAACGCTTGAGTTGTTCTTGTCAGCGTTCAAGTGTTCTGGCCTAAATTTATTCCCAACAATATGATCAAAAGAGTTGTCAACGCCTGAACCAAGGTTGTCAGCGTTGGATCCATCAACGCCTGAAATGGTGTTGTCAACGTTCGAGCCATCAACGCCTGAATTTGTCCTGTCAACACCAGATTTTCCTTTGTCAACGCCTGAAGGACCATGCATGTTGTTAATTGGTGATACTTGGGGACCACCATTTTCTTTTCCAGCAGCAGCAGCAGCAAAAGCATCTGTCCATATGGGAATAGTAACATACTCAAGTATGGGAGATGACTTGTCTACTTGTGATCCAACCTCTTCATTAACCTGTGTACCTGAAACATCAACAACTGGTTCTTCCACAACACTTGAAGTTACCTTCACAATGTCTGGATTAGTAACAGGCATATAATTCAAAGTCCTAGATAGAGGTTCCAAGTCAAACAACCAATTTGGACCACTTTCAGGATCACTAGGTTTACTTTCTAAAAACCTAACATGTACTTTTTCAAGTATACGTTTTTCCTTCTTAAGGTAAACCCTATATCCCTTGCTCTGCACTGAATAACCCATGAAGTAGCCTTCATCACCTTTAGCACTAAATTTACCTAAGGCATCACTAGTGTCCAACACAACTACATGACAGCCAAAAGTTTAAGAAAACCAATATTAGGTTTCCTTCCCCAAAGTAACTCATAAGGTGTTTTGTTATGTATCTTGTTGACTAATGCTCTATTCTGAACATAACAAGCTGTATTCACAGCCTCAGCCCAAAATGCAATGGGAAAGTGAGCATCAGCCAACATAGTCCTGGCTGCTTCAATTAGGGTTCTATTTTTCTCTCAGCAACCCCATTTTGCTGTGGGGTTCTGGCAATGCTAAACTGTCTAGTAATCCCTTTCTTGGCACAAAAATCATCCAACAGTTTATTTCTAAACTCACCACCATTATCACTTCTAAGCATTTTAACTTCATTACCAGTTTTCTTTTTCAATTTGGTTAATAAAGTTAATTAAAGTATCAGCAGTGTCACTTTTCATAGCTAAAAAGAAAGTCCAAGTAAACCTAGAGAATTCATCTGTGATGACAAAGCAGTATGATTTACCATTCAAACTCTCTATATTAGTTGGACCAAACAGGTCCATATGCAGCAAGTGAAGTGGTTTAGAACTAGAGTGCACTTGTTTAGACTTAAATGAGACCTTGTGTTGTTTGCCTTTAAGGCATGCAACACAAGAGTGGTCATTGTGGAAAGCCCTTTCAGGCAAACCATCAACCAAACCAAGTCTCACAAGTCTGTTTATATTTTTAAAGTTAATGTGCCCTAGTCTCCTATGCCATAGATTACTCTCATCAACTGAAGCTTTAGCATAAAAACATGACATGTTATTATTCATCCTAATTCCATTAAGATTCACATTATAAATGTCCTTATGCCTAGGTGTTCTATAGTCAATAAATTTCTCATCTGGCATTTTAAAATCCTTGCTCAACACCAAGCATTCAGTATCAGTGAAAAGAACCTTATTTTTGTTATCACAAACTTGTGATACACTAAAAAGATTATAGTCAAGTTCTTTTACCAGAAACACGTTTTCAAAACGCAAATTGTTGGTGAGAAGAGTTCCTTTGCCTGTGATAGTTCCATATCCGCCTCCAAAGTAAACTTTATCACCATCCTTAATGGGAGTGAAGTTTGTGAGATAATCTTCCTTCCCAGTCATGTGCCTAGAGCATCCACTATCCCAATAGCCATAATCATTTACCTGTTTTTGAATGCCCTACACATAAAGAAAAGAAATTAGTTTTCTTTGGGAACCCAACCCTGAGCAGACTTGGATTAATCTGGTTGTTCAACAAGAACAGACTTAGTTCTTATAACAACCCCTTGTTCATCCCTTTTTGGATGAAACACCCTGTTAACCCCAATTGGTTTTGTGATGACCTTTGAAATATAATTAAATTTGTTACAGGTCATAGAAATCCCATTAGAATTAGGGTTTTGATCTTGCTTAGTCTCCATGTCAAGCTAGAAGAAGCTTTAGACCCCTTTCCCCGTGGTTGCAAATATTTACCATTATTTGGTCTGGCAACGTTTTCGTCAGCGTTTGATTTGGTCTTGTCAATGCTGAAATTACCCTTATCAGCGTTGAACCTAGGGTTTGCTACAGGAACCCATTGCCTATTAGACCATGTATTGGTCTTCTGAAAAGGTCTTTGTCCATAAGTGTTAGACCCTTTAGTGAAGAATGGGGCTGGTCTAACAACTTGTGGACTTTGCTCCAAAAAAGTTTTGGGTCTGACAGTGTTTGACCTTTTGTCAGCGTTGACCTTGGAAGCGTTGACACACTTATAGGCTAAATGTGAAAAACTACCACAAGTATAACAGGCTTTTCTAGACACAACTCTAGGTCTAGAAGAAAAGAAACCTGTTCGTTTATCAAGTTTTCCACAGTTGGTATCACTAACTTGCCTTTTTGGCGACCTAGTATTTTTATACATTTCTGCATATTTAATGCTAGGTTTACTAACAACGTTTGAGCTAAGGTCAACAGTCTTGCCAGTGATTGGGTTTGTTACTTTGATAGGGGTCGACTCATTTGGACTATCACAAAGCATGCCACCCTTGACAAACAAGGTAGGGTTGGCTTTCTTCCATTCATTCAAATCAGTCAACTTTTGCCTATATACCTCTACTGGGGTAAGGACTCTTGGTGGAGGAATAAATTCCTCTTCTTGGAGTTCTGGTAAACCAGTCCAAGATAAGTCCTTTTTTGGACACCATAGAAGTCCCCAGCTGGTGGTGGAACACCAGCATACTCTTTCATCCCAATCCCAGTCATGTCACTAGAATCCCTTTGTTTACTAACACATTCTCCAAGGGTTTGTGAGGCCTTATCAAATCTCTGAATTTTAAGGTCTACATTATCCTTATTCTTAATAACCTCATCTAACTTAGCCTGTAATTCAACACTGACCCTTTCCATGATGTTTCTAATATCAGTACTAGCATTTAAATCATGTTTTAAGATATTTATTTTATCTTTTAGGTCAAACTCCATTTTCTTATACTCAGCTACAGTCTTTTCAGTTTGAGTTCAAGTTGATAGTTAGACAACTTGCATCTCTCAGTACTCACATCTCCTAACAATCTTAAAACCTCTTTGTTAAGTCTTTCAGTATTTAAACGACAACCCTTACTACAAAAAGCATCATCATATACCTCATTGTCTGATGAAGATGAGGAGTGTGCCATGAGAGCATATTGAACATGATCTTCTTCTTCTATCTCAGCAACCAAAGCTTTATCCTCTTCCTCATCCTTAGCCAAATAGCTCTAGTCCCATCCAACACCATCAATTTCTTGCATTGCTACCATGGCCTTAGGATCCCGAGCCTTAACAATTTGGCTTGAGGGTTTTCCAGCATCAGATCTTCTTGGAGATCTGTATTCTCTCATAAAGTGCCCCATACGATGACAATTTTAACACTCAACCTTGGATTTATCAAATCCAGCAGTGTCCTTAGCATTAAAAGTCATTTTCTTCTTGAATCTTCTATTCCATCTATTTGCTCTTATACTTGCAAGAGCCATGTTCCACTTTATATCCATCTCCTCCAAATGCTCATCACTTATTTGCTCAAGGTCCTCATATGTAATCACTGAACCATTGGGCAATGAAGCAATGTATGCACACACAATATCCAGATCAATACCAACAAGCTTAACTTTTGGAGAGTCAATTTTGTATGTGTCAGCGTCTGAATGCGAGGCGTTGACAGGATATGATCCAGCGTTGACACATGTTGATCCAGTAACTGGGTGCATGTATGAATCCTTCTGATCAAATTGACCTTAACTATGTAAGAAGAAGGCCATGTTACCATTGGTAGACTTACTTCCATGATCCAAAAGAGTTCCATTTTCCAACAGCCTTAGTTTGTTGTAGACATCATCAAAAGAAGAACTTTTGTGAGTGTTGTTGGCAATTATAGATCTTGCCTCAATATTCCATGCATCACCAAGGCTTTTAAGAAATGTGGCAATAATGTCAACATCACCAATTACTGTCCCCATGAAGGACATCTTGCTTGTAATGTCAAGAAGTCTGCTTCTCACACTACTTAGCTTCTCATTAGATTGAGCCTTAAACACAGTATACTCATGTAAGAGTTGCTTCCTTTTCTCTTCCACAGTATCAGCATTACCACCATAGGCAACTTCAAGGGCTGCCCAAAGGTCTTTTGCAGACTCATAACCTCTGTATTTGTGCTGATTTTCTTGTCCTAAAGAGAGTTTTAGAATGCTTAGGGTTTTCATATCAACCCTTTTCTTTGCTATGTCCTCAGCAGACACAGCTCTACCATCTTCAGGTTTTTCTTTCTTATCTGCTTCAGAGCATCCTTGAACAACTGATCTTGTAGCAATGGCATCTGCAATCTTTTGAGCTTTATTAAATGTGTTTCCATATTCAATAATCTCCTAGAGAGTGTAGTCATGGATTTGCAGATATTGCTCAAAGTTAAATTTCCACAACTCAAAATTGTCTGCATCAAGCATGGGAATCTAAATATTGTGGTTTGAGGAGGAGGAGGAGGTTACTTCTGGAGTGGACATGATGTTTTGAGGGTTTTGTAAAAATTAGGGTTTTTGATAGTTTAGGGTTCTTGTGTTCTTTTAGATCAAAGTTTCTCAACAAGCTCTGATACCACTTGTTGATCCCAAACTTAGATCGATTTAGCTTGTGTAAACGAGATTAGATCAAGTTATACACGTAGAGAAACTTTGTTGTGTATAAAACAATTCAAGTATTATGCGGAATTAATACTTAAACAAGAACACACAAACAGTTGTAAAACAAACTTTCACTTGATTGATAATGACGAACTTGCTTACAATGAAAGTGTTAAACGTATGAAAAACTTATATGAAACATAACCTAAAGGTCTTCTTTTATAGACATAAGAAGCCTTGTACAAGAGTCTACGTATCAGCTATTCTAGGTAAAGATAATTATAGAAAATACATTGTTGATCCTATCTTTACTAGAAACAAACTAGAAACATAATACGCGTAGACCATATCTTTCTATCAGTACTTGTCTTCAACCTATCAACGCTTGATTTCTTCCTGTCAACGCTTGATCTGTGAGCGCTTGTTCTCTTCTTATCAACGCTTGTTTTCTTCTTGTCAGCGTTCAAGTGGACTGGCTACATTTTATTCCCAACATTATGTAGCATTAGTGAGATAGGAGTAGGACTTCCTTTCATTCGTCTTTTCCGTTCACTGGACATAAGGTACGGATTTCCCGTCCTTCAGTATGGACATTCTTTCCTTATTAGGATTCCCCGTTTTCAGCCAACTGTTTTCCCAGTATTTGTTTTATATGTTTGATACTTATGTTAGTTTAAGAGCCTAAGCCATATACATGCATGACCAGTGTCACCTAGTTATGGAGGTACCATAACCATAACACTGGAGGCACCAGTGTTATGACTTCCCCACGGCGAAGTGATTGCTCGTGGCGTCCCTTTTCAGTTTAGGCGTTTACCCTCGCGCATATAAAAGTTTTCATAAAACTACATCATGCATTCATGCACTGTTTTTCATGATTTATTGGCATAATTTTTTTTCATGTATATATTTTATGTTTAATCAATTTAATTATGCATTCTGTTTTATACTATCAGGTGGTTCTCACAAGCGAGCAGGAACAACTCAATGCAGCAGTCCAAGCTGCGGTGCAGGCTTTGCTACCTCAACTAAGGAACGACATCAGGGCCGAGGTGCAGGCTGCCAACAACCAACACCAATATCCTAATCCTCCTCCTCCTCCTCCAGCAACACTGGTCACATGGCTGGAGAGATTCAACAAGCAACGTCCTCGATCCTTCGAGAGAACTGACAACCCCAGTGAGGCTGAAAGTTGGTTAGCTCATATCGAGAAGATATTTGATGCAATGGGTTGCGACCCCGTCTTCAAGTTCGAAGGTGACGTACTAGGATGGTGGAAGGCAGTGAAGCAGTCTGAGGGAGGTGACAATTGGGTGGCTGGTTTGACTTGGGATCAGTTTAAGGAGTTAGTGATGGGACAGTTCTTCCTCAAGGCTGAGCAAGACAAGCTGAAGAGGGAGTACCACTGAATCAGGTAAAGAGCTGGGGAGAACAGCAACGAGTTCATGCAGCGCTTTCTTCGTTTGGCTGGTTTTCTTGGCGCAGCAGCAGGTACTGCCGAAGAGCAAGCATACGACTTCCGATGGGCTCTTCGTACATCGGTCTCTAACAACTTGGTGTGTGCTACCTTTAACACGGTGACACAAGTAACCGATGCAGCACATAAGCTAGAGATGCTACAGGAGAGAGAGGAATTCGGGGAAGCAGAGAGACCCGAGAAGAGGTATATGTTCGTCATTCAACGGTGACCATTTCAAATTCATTCAGTACTATCCAATATTTATCTTTCTCTTTAAACTGCATCTTTCAGGCAGAAGACTAGGGACCGGTCTCAACCGACTACTCAGCAGCAGCCTACTCAACCCAATGGTAACGGTCAGACTCAAGACCGTTTTGCTACTAATAGGCGTGGCGGTAATGATAATTACCGTAACAACGCTGGAAACTCCAACAGCAGTAGGTCTCTTCACTTACTCATTTATTATGTTACACGTTTATGATTTATAATTCTAACACTTTAGCAACTTCTGCCAAGAATCATGGTAACGGAAGGGAGTAGGACCGAAGAGGTTCATAGCCTAACCGTACAACTATCACTGGTACTACGTCTTACGAATTTTCCGCATTGTCCTTTTGTACCTATATACCATGTCTCATGTGTACTTTTCCGAACAAGCTCCCAGCCAGCAAGGGCACCTACTGGAGGGTATACTCACCCTCTCTGCACTAGCTGCAACCGTAGGCACCCATGACTATGTCGCCGTGACAACGATGCTTGCTTCAAGTGTGGCCTTACTGGTCATCGCATGAAGGACTGCCGCAAGGGCGAGATGGAGGGCACATCTGGACATGCCGATTCCAAGCCACCTCCTACTAGTGGACGGGTTTACACGACTTCTCGCGATTAGGCCAACAAGTCTACAAGTACCATCACTAGAATCTTATATATGTATGGTCAAGCTGCATGTGTTTTATTTGACACGGGTGCTACTCATTTGGTCATTTATACTGCTTATACCAAGAATGTTAGGATATCCCATATGCCATTAGAATATGTATTAAACATTTCCACGCCTTTAAGTGACTCTGTACGCATAACCCATGGGTACAAGAGCCTTCCCCTAGAGTTTGACGACAAGATTCGTCCGGTAGACGCACTTCCTTTAGATATGTGCGATTTTGACATGATATTAGGCATGGACTGGCTATCCAAACATCACGTCACCATTGACTGCCATTCATATTTGGTCATCTTCGGTGATGTAAATGCACCAGAGTACATTCACAACGGTTTCGTACTCGGAAGGTCCTTACAAATAATTTAACCTTACAAGCACGTGCACTACTGTCACATGGTTGTGAGGGCTATCTTGCGACTGTTCATGATTTGGAGGCTGAATCTCCATCTATCTAGAATCAGCCAACCGTGTCAGAATTCCCAGACGTGTTTCCAGAAGAACTTCCGGGCATACCACCTGCTCGGGAAGTGGAGTTTAATATTGAGCTAATCCCAGGAGCTGAGCCAATTTCTAAGGCTCCTTATCGCATGACTCCCATAGAGCTAAAGGAGTTAAAGGAACAACTACAGGAACTGTTAGAACGTGGTTTCATTCGACCTAGTGCTTCTCCATGGGGCGCACCTGTTCTGTTCGTAAAGAAGAAGGACGGCAGTATGCGTCTGTGCATAGATTATCGTGAGCTCATCAAGATCACCATCAGGAATAGATATTTGTTGCCACACAATGATGACTTGTGTGACCAACTCCAAGGGTCCAAATATTTTTCCAAGATTGATCTAAGGTCGGGCTATCATCAGTTACGGGTTAAAGAGCAGGACATCGCCAAGACTGCTTTCCGTAAACGTTATGGGCACTACGAATTCGTAGTCATGCCTTTTGGCCTTACCAATGCTCCAGCTGTTTTCATGGATCTGATGAACCGTATTTTTCATGAGTTCCTGGACAAGTTCGTCATTGTCTTCATTGACGAGATTCTTATTTTCTCTAAGTCAAAGGAGGAACACGAAGACCATCTTCGTACCGTACTACAGATACTTCGCAAGAAGCATCTGTATACCAAATTCTCCAAGTGTGAGTTCTAGTTAGACAAGGTGGCGTTCCTAGGCCACATTGTATCAGCAGAAGGAATCACTATGGATCCAGCAAAGGTGGAGGCTATTACCAAGTGGCCAAGACCGACATCAGTGACTGAAGTTTGCAGTTTCCTAGGCTTAGCTGGTTACTACCGTAGGTTCGTAGAGAAATTTTCCCGCTTAGCACCGCCATTGACCAAAGTGATGCGGAAAGGGGAGAAATTTGTCTGGACTGAAGAAAGAGATAAGAGCTTTGAAGACCTAAAGCAGAAGTTAGTATCTGCACCGATTCTTACTCTCCCATCTGGTATAGGTGGATTTCAAATCTACAGTGATGCTTCAAGGAAGAGACTTGGCTGTGTTCTCATGCAACATGGGAAAGTGATTGCATACACTTCACGACAGCTTAAGTCTTATGAGGAGAATTACCCTACGCATGACTTGGAACTTGCAGCAGTCATGTTTGCATTGAAGATATAGAGGCAATACTTGTATGGAAAATCATGTGATATATTCACAGATCACAAGAGCCTGAAATACATCTTCACTCAACGTGAGCTGAACATGAGACAGAGAAGATGGTTAGAGCTGTTGAAGGATTGATAACTAGGTTTTTACCTAGTTAAAAATTATGTTCGTTTAAGTGTGTCTAATCGAATTGATCTTAGCTCTCTATGTGTGACTTCGTTTTATTTTGGTGGAATCAAAGATGTGTCGTTGTAGTTTTTAAAAATAAAATGTGCAAAACAATTAAAGTAAAAGTGCTCTTAAAGTAAATCTAAGTCTAATTAAAGTAAAGGTGCAAGTATTAAAGTAAAGTGGCTGAAATTAAAGGCTCTAAAGTAAATTGACGTAAACTTAAATCTATCTAAGGCAAACTTAAAGTGCGAATAAAACTAAGGCAAATAATCTTAAAGTGCAATTAAATAAAAGGCAGGAAAAATAAAGCTTGAAGATAAAAAAAATCAAAGACAACAGCTAATAAGAACCTGAATACAGCTCATTCGGAATAAACCTTCGTTTGGAACAATCACTCGTCCTAAATGTCACCTTTGGTTGAAATGATTCTTCTCCACTTGGAATATTACCAAAATCCTTGATCCGGAACAAATTGGTCTGAATATGTCACCTATCCAAAACAATGCTTCGTTCGGAACTTACTGATTCGGAACTTGTAAAATCTACCTTGATTCGGAAGTATTAGGTCACCCCTTGATTCGGAAGTTTCCGGATGAAGCTCTTGATTCGGAAGTTTTGAACTTCCGAATGAGCCTTCCTTGAGTCGGAAGATGACCCTTGATCCGGAACTTTTGGAAGTTCCGAATGAACAACCTTGACTCGGAAGTTTCTGACTTCCGAATGAACAGCCTTTATTCGGAACTTTGGTCCTTGATTCGGAACTTTAAGTTGATTCGGAACTTTTGAAAAGTTCCGGATGAAACCCTTGGTTCGGAACTTTGGAGTTCCGAATGAGTATGTTTGGTTCGGAAGTTTTGGACTTCCGAATGAAGAGTCTTGGTTCGGAAGTTTTGAGTTCCGGATGAAGCCTTGGTTCGGAAGTTTAAGACTTCCGAATGAACAAGTTTGGTCCGGAAGTTTGGACTTCCGAATGAACACTTCAGTCCTTTCCTTGTCTCGGAACTCGTCCTGGAAAGATCAGAAACAAGGCAAACACTTCCCGAAGAACAAGGAGAACAGTAGCAGCAGATAAAATAACAAAATAACCAAAATCAAACACACGGATAATAATAAACAGTAACGAATCTATGAATAAACATCAACAAACAATTAAAAACATGAAATCAAACAACTTTAACCACAATAATTAAAAACCATTAAGATCAAAATAAAAGCATAAACATGAACATAACATAAACACATGAATCAAAGAATAAGAAAGGTAGATAAGAGATTGACAAGATAAAATAAAGCTTTGACAAGAATTAAAATGGAAACTTACTTGGAATTAAATGGTAATAAAGGTGCATAACATGAATTTAAATGACATGAAAAGTAAATAGCAAGATATGAAAATGGTGGAAGACTAATTGTCACCTTAGCCAACAACAGTGAAAAATAAACATCCTAATCTATTTATAGGGGAGGATTAAGGAAGCTTCCTCCCCTCTTTCCTTTTCTCTTAATTGCATAATTAAGTCCCTCCTTCTTTTAATCTTCATTAATTGCGTACTTAGTCCTTTTCTTCTAATCCTTCTTTAATCTTGGACTTAAGGGTCTTTTGACTTCGGGGTTTCTTTTGAACTCGTCTTTAAATTCTTCAATAAAATAGACTTGAATTCTTCGGCTTTTGATAAACTTCCGTCTTTTGACTTTTTCTTCGATAAATCTTCAGAATTGGTCGTGGACTTCCGTTCTTTTTGCACTCTTGACTTCTTAACTTCGTCTTTCATCCTTTTCTTCAATAAAAGTCTGTAAATGCCCGTGAATGTCCGTGTTTTCTCCATTTTTCACCTTTTCATCCTAAATCACAACAAAAACACAAACCACGCATAATTCCGACATAAAAGACATAAAATACACGTTTTGGTCCGGTTATTGTTGTAATTAAGTGGTAGAAAAGATGGGTGTTTACACACCTATCAAATCCCCTACACTTGACCATTGCAATGTCCTCATGCAATGTATTAGTTACAAAGCAAGATTACACTTTTAATCATAATCAATCCACGTTGGCCTTTATTAAAGAGATAGAAAATTAAAAACATACAAAATAAAGAAATTAAAAGCATACCTTGGGTTTTGAAAATGTTATGAATAATCATCATCCTCAAATTTTTCACTTTCTCCAAACCAAGCTTAAAAATGAGATCATTGTTATTATAAGTTAGTAAACTAACACGAACTCATGTGGGCCAATTATTCACTTAGACTCCCTTATTCCTATGGGTATCTCTTATATTTTATTATTTGTCTTGAATGATCACGAAGATGCATTGTTTGACTTGTTTCGATTATTATTTAGTCTGAAAATAAAGTGCACGATTTAATCAATAGTTAGCTAAAGGACCAAATCTTTTAAAACTGCTTCTCGGGATATCAAAAAGTTCATATCTTGGCATAACTTGGTTCGCGATTTGAGACCTTTCTCGGGCCGATATTTGGCAGCGACTTCATACTTCAAATCTTGAGAGACGTTCATGAAATAATGGTCTTCTCTTCATAATTGGAATTTCTTCACTTGAAGTTTTGAGAGATTCATACTTGGACCACGACTTCTTCATTTTTCTCCAATTTTTATTTTGGACTTTGATATACAAAGATCCGCCTCCTTTTATGACTTGGATCTATTTATCCTCATACCTTGTTAGGGTCTTTTCGGATACACTTCTCCATGACTTTTGGGGAGTTTTGCTTTACGTCGTGTGTCTCGATCCTTCATATTGATTTTCGATAAATGATTCTTCACTTCACTTTGGATCTTTAGCAACAAAACATAGCCCTCATGCCTTGTTAGGGCCTTTTCGGACTCGCCAATCTTCGCGCCCCGCTTCATAAGTTATGCCTTGGCTATGAACTCTCGTCATTACCGAGCAACTTTTAAACGATCTGGGGCTAGAAGCTAAGTAACTTTTCAAATCGTACAACCTTATTTATTAGCAAATAAATTATTAGCAAGCGATGGGAGAATAGGCTCATAATTAACTCACGTAAATTCATGAAAGAATACCGAACTTATAATTTGCTCTATCATCTCTCGTTCTCCACAATTTAAAATCTCAAGTAATGAGACTCGTGGATACTTAGCCTATTAAATCAAAGTTTTGGGTTTTCGAGTCGCCTATAGGATCTTGCAAATTCTTAGACTTTTTCAAGTTTAGAAATCGCATTTTAAAGTTCCCTTGATAAACGACTCTCTAGGATCAATTATAGGAACTTGCGAAAAGTTCTTGTTCTTAACCCGTGAGAGTTAAGACTTTCGCGTTTTATAGCTCCCTATATAAAAGCCTAGCAAAACTTGACTTAAACACGTTAAGGATACTAGCTAGAGTAAACTCGGATTGAGTCAAAAGATTCACAACGTTTGAAAATTAAAACCACTTATTAAACATTTATTCTAGCAGAGAAAGAAAATAACTATACAAAGATAACAACTAATAGGCCAAAATAGATCAAAAATTTTGAAAAATGTCGAAAAATTGATTTTCCGGTTAAAATGAGGACAAAAACAAGGAAAAGACCACTTAACTTCGATAGAAGTCCCCCCTACACTTAAGATAAACATTGTCCTCAATGTTTAAGCATGTGGGAGTAAGCTCCCCTACACTTAGGACATTGTGCACGTTGTTTAAATCTCGCTAAGGAAAAGACAACTAAAGAGATTCCTATTTTAATATTTGAGAAAATATAAAATAGTGAATCGAAAAGAGTTTAGGATAAAACCGGGAAGAAGTAGAACACAAAATCACGGGTCGTCAAGAATCATCAAGAGTGGATCATTGAAGCTCGAATCCCTGATTAAGAAGTGAGGAGAGGAAATAGCAATCCAAAGGGTCCCCCCTACACTTAAGGTAAAGAAAGCGAAAGGATAGATGCATGGGTTGCCTCCCAAGAAGCGCTTGATTTTTGTTAACCGAGTCGTGAGCCTGACTCGACCTTGATCATCAACGGAAGTAGCATGAAAGATATCCACCAGGATCGAAGACATAGTTTTCATCCATCAATAAGCAAGAGCTTAAGGCGAACAAGGCAAGCCAAAAGAGCAGTGGCAAGGTTCCCTTAAGCAGCGATGGAGCATGGTGGAAGCAAGTATGGTGTGGTGCAAGCATGGCTTCAATAGTTCCAAAGATTTTTCCTTTTATTTCATCAGGTGGATACTGAGATGGCTTAAAGACTTCAATACCAGGGTCGAACACCTTTTCCTTTAAGGGAAAATAGCACTCAGGCTCAGCCGAGTGTGAAGAAGATCCGCAAAGAAGCACAACCTCGTCCTCAGACGTGGGACAAAGAGGTGTCAAATCATACGTGCAACGGATTTCGGTGTCGACCGGTTTCTTCTCCTTTGACAAAATGCTCTTCAAATCCAAAGTAGGATCAAGACGATAATCTTCAAAGTCAAAAGGAGGAGCATCACTCTCATGAGGGAAGTATGTGTTGAGAAATTCAGAGAAATCTTCCTCAAATGAATAATCGTCCAAAGTAGGATCGAGTGATGGTGGAGGATCTTCATCATGTGAAGAATCGCTCGATAGAGTATCAGCCTCATCAAAATCATCGAAAGTGGGCAGCTCGGGATACTCAGAAGTACAATCAAAATCATCCGAATCTGAGCTAGAATCATCATCATCATAAGCATCGAAGACCGGTGGAGAATCAAAAATGGGAGAAGCGTCCAAAGTAGGGAGAGAATCATCCACATCATTTTGAAAAAGTGGATTATCGATGCAAGAGTCGAATAGAGGATTGTCGTAGACGGTAAAGTCATCGAGCACATTTATCATATTCACTGATTCTCGGCCTCCAAAGGATTTGTTTGTAGGCGTTCCCATTTTGAAATTTTGTGAGGCATTCCCGACTCTTAAGATTAACTCACCTTCGGCCACATCTACTAAAGCACGTCCGGATCTCAAAAATGGCCGACCAAGTATTAAAGGAATACGAGGGTCCATTTCATAATCAACTACGACAAAATCGACCGGGAAAGTAAATGCGCCAACTTGAATGAATACGTCTTCAGCTATACCAACGGGGTAAGCGAGAGTGCGATTAGCAAGTTCGAGAGTCATCTTTGTTGGAATGAGATCGGGTAATGATAGTGTTTTCCAAACACTCAAAGGCATAAGATTTATACTAGCCCCGAGATCAGCAAGGGCAGTAAATTCTTCAGTTTTGTTGAACACGCAAGGCAACACAAAACGACCGGGATCCCCTAGTTTTTCCGGAAGTTCTTTAAGAATAACTGTAGAGCAGTTTTCATTTAAGCGTGTGTTGGTGAGTTCAATCAGCTTCTCCTTTTTGTTAAGCAAGTCCTTAAATGCTTTGGCAAATTTGGGCATGTGGACAAGTGCTTCAAGAAAACTAATGCTGAATCCCATTTGAGAAATCATACTGATATATTTTGTTATTTGAGAGTCATTCTTGGTTAGCTCGTTGGTCTTGCCTATGCGAGAAGGGTATGGGATTATAGGTTGATAAGGGTTAGGGGAAGGTGTAGTTGGTGAAGGTTGTGATGTTGAAGGGTCCTTCCGAGATACATCGTCATGACGAGGCGGAGACGGTAATGGTGCACTACTACTAGGTGTAGGTGGAGTAGGGATACATGGTGGTGGAGGAGGTGTGGATGATGGTGGTGGAATAGGTGGATCGATAATGGTAAGTCCACTACGCGTAGTTATAGCACTCACATTAGCTCGCGGATTGGGGACCGTGTTTGAAGGTAGAGAACCCGAAGAAGAAGAAGGTTGAGCTTCGGGCAAGAAACTAGCCAACAGATTCTTTAATTCAGTTGTTTGAGTGATGAAGGAAGATTGAAGATTTTCACGAACCTCGGTTCTGATGTCATTACCTTGCTTCAAGATATCTCCTTTCAAATTGATTATTTGGCTCTGTAGATTCTTGATTTGCTCACCTTGAGTTCTCATGATGGTGTCAACATCGGGATTAATGGTTGGGTGTTGTTGGGTGGGTGGTTGATAAGGGTTAGAAGCAAGAGGTGGGATTTGGTTGCTTCTATTGTAGTTGTTGGCGGGGTTTTGGTTTTGAGGAGAAAAACCGGGTGAAAGGTAATTGTTTGAACGGTAGCTCAGCAGGTTTCTATCCCCTTGTTGTCTAGCTTGATAATTTTCCGGTGAATAATTACCGTAAGCAGCATACACATTTTCCGGATTTCCTTGTGTCGAAGGACAATCGGTGTATGAGTGAGGACCGCCACATGTTTCACAAGGATTAGCGACTGCTTTAACTTGTTGTTGTTGTTGGTTTGAAGCGAGAATCGTAATACTCTTACTCATTTCAGCCATCATGCGGGTGAGTTCGGTCATCTCAGGGTTTGCTGAGGTAGAAGAAACATTGACTCTCGTGTTGTTTCTAGAAGAAGCAGAGGAATCCCAGTTCTTATGATGAGTAGTCATGTTTTCAATTAACTCTCTACACTCCTCGGGTCTCCTTTTCATGAATGTGCCACCGGCGGCTGCATTAATCGTATCACGATCTCGAAAAGTCAATCCGTTGTAGAAAGTATCGATCAAGGTGACCGGAAGCATGTTGTGGTTTGGACAACGGTCGATCAAGACATTATATCTCTCCCAAGCGTCAAAAAGAGATTCATCAGGGTCTTGCATGAAACCGCTAATTTGATTTCGAAGGCTTGTGACCATGGATGGTGGAAAGTAGCGCGATAGAAAGCGTTGAGTCATGTCATCCCAAGTGTGAATAGAATTCTTCGGGAGACGATCAAACCATTTCTCGGCATGATGTGATAAAGTATGTGGAAAGAGTTGTAGGCGGAGTACATCCATTGTGGCACCAGGCAACTTCATGCTTTGGGTGATTGTAATGAACTTGTCGAGGTGTTTGTTGGCATCATCATCAGGCAATCCTCTAAATGGGTTTGTTTGTACTTGCTGAATCATGTGGTGCTTCAACGAAAACTCAGGAGCGTTGATTTGCATCGGCGCAATCGGTCCTCCTCGTCCAAACATTGTTGGTTGACAAAGTTCCTCCATGGTCCGAAGATCGGGCTGTGGAAGAGCATTGTTGTTATTATTAAGGTGCGGTAGTTGATTATTGTTGTTAACACCTGCCATATCTAAATCTTCTTGAGGCTCGGGCTCTTGATAGTTAGAAGATCTAGTACGCATACACCTGAAAATGCAAAAGAAAAAGAAACCAAACGCAAAGGCAATATATATACACAATAAAGATAAAATCTTTTTGGATTTTTGAAATTTTTAATTTTTATAGTTTTTGAATTTTTTATGCAAAAAAAATAACGTTCACAAGTGAACGGATCCCAAAAAAGCAACGTATCTAGCACAGAAAACTATTGATCTTAACGAAAAGAGCCGGCAGCGGCACCATTTGATAACTAGGTTTTTACCTAGTAAGAAAATTAAAGTTCGTTGTTCTCGGAATCTTAACGAATTGATCTAGGCTCCTATGTGTGACTTCGTTTTATTTTGGTGGAATCAAAGATGTGTCGTTGTAGTTTTTAAAAATAAAATGTGCAAAACAATTAAAGTAAAAGTGCTCTTAAAGTAAATCTAAGTCTAATTAAAGTAAAGGTGCAAGTATTAAAGTAAAGTGGCTGGAATTTGGCTCTAAAGTAAATTGACGTAAACTTAAATCTATCTAAGGCAAACTTAAAGTGCGAATAAAACTAAGGAAAATAATCTTAAAGTGCAATTAAATAAAAGGCAGGAAAAATAAAGCTTGAAGATAAAAAAAATCAAAGACAACAGCTAATAAGAACCTGAATACAGCTCATTCGGAATAAACCTTCGTTTGGAACAATCACTCGTCCTAAATGTCACCTTTGGTTGAAATGATTCTTCTCCACTTGGAATATTACCAAAATCCTTGATCCGGAACAAATTGGTCTGAATATGTCACCTATCCAAAACAATGCTTCGTTCGGAACTTACTGATTCGGAACTTGTAAAATCTACCTTGATTCGGAAGTATTAGGTCACCCCTTGATTCGGAAGTTTACGGATGAAGCTCTTGATTCAGAAGTTTTGAACTTCCGAATGAACCTTCCTTGAGTCGGAAGATGACCCTTGATCCGGAACTTTTGGAAGTTCCGAATGAACAACCTTGACTCGGAAGTTTCTGACTTCCGAATGAACAACCTTTATTCGGAACTTTGGTCCTTGATTCGGAACTTTAAGTTGATTCGGAACTTTTGAAAAGTTCCGGATGAAACCCTTGGTTCGGAACTTTGGAGTTCCGAATGAGTATGTTTGGTTCGGAAGTTTTGGACTTCCGAATGAAGAGTCTTGGTTCGGAAGTTTTGAGTTCCGGATGAAGCCTTGGTTCGGAAGTTTAAGACTTCCGAATGAACAAGTTTGGTCCGGAAGTTTGGACTTCCGAATGAACACTTCAGTCCTTTCCTTGTCTCGGAACTCGTTCTGGAAAGATCAGAAACAAGGCAAACACTTCCCGAAGAACAAGGAGAACAGTAGCAGCAAATAAAATAACAAAATAACCAAAATCAAACACACGGATAATAATAAACAGTAACGAATCTATGAATAAACATCAACAAACAATTAAAAACATGAAATCAAACAACTTTAACCACAATAATTAAAAACCATTAAGATCAAAATAAAAGCATAAACATGAACATAACATAAACACATGAATCAAAGAATAAGAAAGGTAGATAAGAGATTGACAAGATAAAATAAAGCTTTGACAAGAATTAAAATGGAAACTTACTTGGAATTAAATGGTAATAAAGGTGCATAACATGAATTTAAATGACATGAAAAGTAAATAGCAAGATATGAAAATGGTGGAAGACTAATTGTCACCTTAGCCAACAACAGTGAAAAATAAACATCCTAATCTATTTATAGGGGAGGATTAAGGAAGCTTCCTCCCCTCTTTCCTTTTCTCTTAATTGCATAATTAAGTCCCTCCTTCTTTTAATCTTCATTAATTGCGTACTTAGTCCTTTTCTTCTAATCCTTCTTTAATCTTGGACTTAAGGGTCTTTTGACTTCGGGGTTTCTTTTGAACTCGTCTTTAAATTCTTCAATAAAATAGACTTGAATTCTTCGGCTTTTGATAAACTTCCGTCTTTTGACTTTTTCTTCGATAAATCTTCAGAATTGGTCGTGGACTTCCGTTCTTTTTGCACTCTTGACTTCTTAACTTCGTCTTTCATCCTTTTCTTCAATAAAAGTCTGTAAATGCCCGTGAATGTCCGTGTTTTCTCCATTTTTCACCTTTTCATCCTAAATCACAACAAAAACACAAACCACGCATAATTCCGACATAAAAGACATAAAATACACGTTTTGGTCCGGTTATTGTTGTAATTAAGTGGTAGAAAAGATGGGTGTTTACACACCTATCAAGGATTATGACATTAATCTGCAGTATCATCCTCTCAAGGCGAATGCAGTGGCAGATAGACTTAGTAGGAAGTCCGGTATGATCAACGACATTAAGATTGAGGAAGAGATTATAAGAGATATGGAGAGACTGGACATTGAGATCATGGTACATGGACAACACGGTTACTGGGCTAATCTTAGAGTGGAACCTGAGTTTCTCTCTAGGATCAAGGAAGCTCAGAAGGATGATTGTGAAATTTGGGCGATCATTCAGAACTTAGAACAGCAGACGTAGTTTCAGTTGGACGGCGATGGTATCCTATGGTAGGGCACCAGACTTTGTGTACCTGATGATCTTACTCTCAGGGAAGCGTTATTAGCTGAAGCTCATAGCTGCCCATTCTCCATTCATCATGGTTCAACCAAGATGTACCACGACATCAAGCAGTACTTTTGGTGGAGTGGTATGAAACAGGATGTTGCTACTTATGTCTCTAAATGTCTTACCTGCCAGCAGGTTAAGATCGAGCATCAGCGGTCTAGTTGTCTACTACAACCGTTAGACATTCCAGAGTGGAAGTGGGACAAGATCACCATGTATTTTGTTACCGGTCTTCCGCAGACAAAGAGGAGGCATGATGCGATTTGGGTTATCGTTGATCGACTTACTAAATCAGCTCATTTCTTACCGGTCCGCAAGGATGATCCGGTCAGCAAACTCGCCGATACTTACAAGAAGGAGATCATGAGACTTCATGGTGCTCCATCCAGTATCGTCTCGGACAGAGACCCTCGGTTCACTTCGAGATTTTTGAAGAGTCTGCAGAAAGCTTGGGGTACAAAACTTAAGCTTAGCATGACTTTTCATCCTCAAACAGACGGGCAATCAGAGCGAACGATTCAGACATTGGAAGACATGTTGAGGTCATGTGCATTGGAGTGGACAAGAGATTGGGATGATTATATCTGTTTAGTAGAGTTTGCATACAACAACAGTTGGCACGCCAACATTAAGTGCGCACCATTTGAGATGTTGTATGGCAGGAAGTGTCGCACCCCAATCTGTTGGGATCAGGTTGGTGAGCGAACACTTGAAGGACCAGAGATGATAGAGTTGACCAACGAGAAGGTCACTGTAGCTAAGCAAAAATTGCAAGAAGCACGTTCACGTCAAAAGAGTTATGCCGACAAGCATCGTAGGGACTTACATTTCAACGTAGGAGATCACGTCTTTCTTAAGGTATCGCCGGCACGTGGTGTTAGACGTTTCAGAATCAAAGGGAAACACAGTCCTCGGTTCATCGGACCGTTTGATGTCATCGAGCGAGTCGGTGAAGTATCTTATCGTTTAGCGTTACCTCCGTAGCTTTCTCACGTTCATGACGTTTTCCATGTATCCTTACTTAGAGGGTACAAGTATCATCCCCTTCACATGGTTTAGTATCCACTGGAACAGATTCGTGAAGATCTTACCTTCATAGAGGAACCCGAACGAGTTCTTGACAGACAAGAACGAGTCATGAGGAAGAAGACGATTCCATTCGTCAAAATCCTTTGGAGGGATCATACCGAGCGGGAAGCCACTTGGGAAACAGAGGAGTCTATCCGGGCTTCTTACCCTCATTTCATATTTTGAATTCGAGTATGTTCCTCTTTCAGTTTATTTTATCTATAATTTGGAGACGAATTATTCTTTTTAGGGGGGAAGAGTTGTAAAACCCGCATGCTTTTACCATGAACAGTACACTTAGTAAACGTACGTACATATTAAAACTTTCCTTCTATAGCACGAACACGTGTCACGATTAGTAATTACAGAAGTTATGTACGTATTATTACACGATAAGTATTAAGTACGTGATAGTACATGACAATTAATAATAATAATAATTAGAATCACGAACATGGAATCATGAACGTAAAAATCACGAACACGTAATTACGTACTTAATTAATATAATACGATTAATATCGTTATGTACAAGTATTTAAGTATAACACGGACATTTAATTATAACACGAAAACACGAGCGTACGAACACGTAAATTAAAACACGGGAAAACTTCGGGTTTTCCCATGTGGGCCCTACAATCCGCGGCAACCAAGAGAGACAAGGGGCCAAGCCCAGTTTGTTTTTTAGTAAATAACAAATAAAGGGAAACACTTTTCACTTACAGAGTTTTCAAGAAAAATCAAAAACCCGATTCTTCTTTTTTTCTCTTTTGGCCGGCGACAAGATCAACACCAAGGGGTATTTGATTTGATTTTTAGTTAATTGAATTCAAGATCGTGTTCGTGTTATTATTCTCCAATCTTTACACGTATTCGGTAATCCGTAAACCTTTTTTATTTTTATTCTTTTTATTTAATTATTCACACATGAAAATAAAAACAAGGATTAAAAAAACATGTCACATGATCATGGGGGTAAAATTAAGGGTTGTTTTGGGTTTGGTAGCTCGGCCGACACACAAATCGAGAGCCCAAGGCTCTCGGCGTGTCCTTGATCACGCCACCAACCGAGATCTAAGATCTCGGTGGTGATTGGTTCGGTCGACAGTAAGGAACAAGGAACCCCGACTCGAGTCGGGGTGTCCTTGTGGTTCGGTTGGGTCTCGGCAACAGGCAGCCACCACCACCGGCACACAGCCAGTGGCAGTGTGGGTCAAGCAGGGGGAACGCAACAGCAGCGGTGGGAACCACCGGCACACAGCCGGTGGGAACCTGCTGTTGGGCAGCAGCTAGCCGAGAGAAAGGGCACCACTAGCTTAAGCCGGTGGCAGTTTAAACGAGACAGTGGCAACTGGCCGAGCTGGTTTACCACTGTTAAGGGGTGTTTGGTTCAGACCGGTTCAAGGGGTTCCGGGTCCGGTTCACGACATGTCTAAATTAAATACACGGGTTCGGTGCATGACTAAAAATGTACAAGTATTTTACTTTTACAAGTATTTATTTTAACAAGATATTAAATTAATTAAACATGACATATAATTAATTTAATTAATCATGGACTTAGGTTAATTGTTATTTATTAAAGAATACCTGTTTTAACCTAAGTATTTATTTATTTAATTTAGACTATAGTATTATTTAATTATTAAGACATGGAATATAATTAATTAATGAACAGGACTTAGGTTATATTTAATATAATATTAATACATGTTTTAACTTAAGTATTTTATACACTTTAATTTAATTAAATGATGCTTATATTTAATTAAATTATATAACCTATAGTTTATTTAATTAACATGTATTATTAATAAACTATACTATAATCACATGACTTATGATATTTAATCAGTAAACTTAAGTTTATATTATTAGCTTATTAATCCAGCTTAATTCTAAATATATAAACTTTCTAATTCAGGAAACTTACTATTTTGTAGAAACTTTTTTTTCTTCAGAAACTGATCTATTTTAGGAAGTTAATATATTTTTGGAAAATTTCTGTTTTTGGAAACTTTCTATTTTGGAAACTTTCTATTTCAGGAAACCTGCTATTTTTAAGAAGTTACTTATTATTACACAACAAGTATAATAATACAAGAAATAAAAGTAATACTTAATCAGAATACGTAGAATACATGATAAACACATCATAACCTTAAAATCAGTAAAACAAGACATGAACATATAAAACAAGCTAAGACACGATTTAAAACCAGTCAAGTACCCAATAATCAGAATACTTATACATGTACACCATTTTATGTAGCATTAGTGAGACCGGAGTAGGACTTCCTTTCGTTCGTCTTTTTCGTTCACTAGACATAAGGTACGGATTTCTCGTCCTTCAGTATGGACATTCTTTCCTTATTAGGATTCCCCGTTTGCAGCAAACTGTTTTCCCAGTATTTATTTTATATGTTTGATACTTATGTTAGTTTAAGAGCCTAAGCCATATACATGCATGACCATTGTCACATAGTTATGGAGGACCATAACCATAACACTATAGGCACCGGTGTTATGACTTCCCCACGACGAAGTGATTGCTCGTGGCGTCCCTTTTCAGATTTAGCCATTATATTATATTATCAAGTGGGGCATATGGGTGCATCCTAGTTACATGTTTATCAGTATTATCAGAGTGAATGCGATGTGTGCCTTGCATCCTTCACTAGGAGCTGATCCCTCCTACCCATACTATTTAATTAGAGGCAACCCCTCTAATTGCATGTGAGGTCTCCCCTCCAAGTATTCATGCACGGTGGAACCTCATGACCTATATGGGATATTTTGCTAATTAATACAGATTTTTATAGAAACATAAGTCTTTTAAATCTATAAAACCAGTTTTATGAACATGAATCCAGATTACTTAGAACTTATATTATTCTGTTACTATTAGTCTTTTATGCTTATGCTATTCCATGTCATACTTGTATATCCGTGCACTGAGCATTATGCTCAGGCGTTTTCCTTTCATGTTCCCAAACGGCAGGTACTCAAGGGCGCTCGTAGACTTTAAGCGTACGTGCATAAGGATTGGAAGCTATCTAGCCTTCTCTACTTTATGCATTTCATCATACATTTTGCTACTTATTTTCTTGGACATTGTTTAGTCATTTTCCTTTACAGTACTTATGTTTGTGTGTGATGAGCTTATATTTGGGGTACCGATGTTTGTTTCTGGTATTTCCTTTCATGGTCATTTAATGTTTTTATGACATTTACCTTGTATGCTTTGATGACACGCCATAATCACGCGTGACATTCCATTTACCAAAATGGGGTGTTACAATTATGGTATTAGAGCTGAGGCTTCGACCTGTAGGCTCTCAAAACACGACCTGTGATTAGCGGGTAGTAACTACCGTCTTCCTAGGACTGACAGTCGGTTTTCATGCATTCATTGTTTTCATGCATTCATGTCATATGTCATTGTCGCAGGTTTATGACTAAGTAATTGTTGGTACATGACTGACCCTATTTAGTCGCATGTGCTTTTATCAAAACTTTTAACTTTGGGACCGACCGATAGGCGTCCCCTCACCATGTCTTTTGTTTTGGGTGAACTGACCTTAGGCGTTTACCCTCGCGCATATAAAAGTTTTCATAAAACTGCATCATGCATTCATGCATAAAATTTTTCTCATGATTTATTGGCATAATTTTTTCATGTATATATTTTATGTTTAATCAGTTTAATCATGCATTTTGTTTTATACTGTCAAATGGTTCTCACACGCGAGCAGGAACAACTCAATGCAGCAGTCCAAGCTGCGGTGCAGGCTCTGCTTCCTCAGCTGAGGAACGACATCAAGGCCGAGGTGTAGGCTGCCAACAACTAGCACCAGCATCCTAATCCTCCTCCAGCAACACTGGTCACATGGCTAGAGAGATTCAACAAGCAACGTCCTCGATCCTTCGAGAGAACTGACAGCCTTAGTGAAGCTGAAAGCTGGTTAGCTCATATCAAGAAGATATTTGATGCAATGGGTTGCGACCCCGTATTCAAGTTGAGGTTGGCCTGTTACAAGTTCGAAGGTGACGTACTAGGATGGTGGAAGGCAGTGAAGCAGTCTGAGGGAGGTGACAATTGGGTGGCTGGTTTGACTTGGGCTCAGTTCAGGGAGTTAGTGATGGGACAGTTCTTCCCCAAGGCTGAGCAAGACAAGCTGAAGAGGGAGTACCACGAAATCAGGCAGAGATCTGGGGAGAACAACAACGTGTTCATGCAACGCTTTCTTCGCTTGGCTGGTTTTCTTGGCGCAGCAGCAGGTACTGCCGAAGAGCAAGCATACCACTTCCGGTGGACTCTTCGTACATCGGTTGCCAACAACTTGGTATGTGCTACCTTCAACATGGTGGCACAAGTAGCCGATGCAACACATAAGCTGGAGATGCTGCAGGAGAGAGAGGAATTCAGGGAAGCAGAGAGACACGAGAAGAGGTATTTGTTCGTCATTCAGCGGTGACCATTTCAAATTCATTCAGTATTATCCAATATTTATCTTTCTCATTAAACTGCATATTTCAGGCAGAAGACTGGGGTCCGGTCTCAACTGGCTACTCAGCAGTAGCCTACTCAGCCCAAGGGTAACGATCAGCCTCAAGACCGTTCTGCTACGGATAGGCGTGGCGATAATGATAATTACCGTAACAACGTTGGAAACTCCAACAGCAGCAGGTCCCTACACTTACTCATTTCTTATGTTTCACGTTTATGATTCATAATTCTAACACTTTAGCATCTTCTACCAGGAATCATGGTAACGAAAGGGAGCAGGACCGAAGAGGTTCATAGCTTAACCGTACAGCTGTCACTGGTATTACGTCTTACGAATTTTCCGCATTGTACTTTTGTACCTATAAACCATGTCTCATGTGTACTTTTCTAAACAGGCTCCCAGCCAGCAAGGGCACCTGCTGGAGGGTATACTCACCCTCTTTGCACTACCTGCAACCATAGGCACCCAGGAACATGTCGCTGCGACAGCGATGCTTGCTTCAAGTGTGGCCTTACTGGTCATCGCATGAAGGACTGCCGCAAGGGTGAGATGGAGGGCACATATGGACATGCTGATTCCAAGCCACCTCCTACTAGTGGACGGGTTTACACTCTCGCGATCAGGCCAACAAGTCTACAGGTACCAACACTGGAATCTTGTATATGTATGGTTAAGCTGCATGTGTTTTATTTGACACAGGTGTTACTCATTCGGTCATTTCTACTGCTTATGCCAAGAATGTTAGGATATCCCCTATGCCATTAGAGAATGTATTAAACATTTCCACGCCTTTAAGAGACTCTATACGCATAACCCATGGGTACAAGAGCCTTCCCTTAGAGTTTGACGACAAGAGTCGTTCGGTAGACGCACTTCCTTTAGATATGTGCGATTTTGACATGATATTAGGCATGGACTAGCTATCCAAATATCATGACACTATTGATTGCCATTCATATCGGGTCATCTTCGGTGATGTAAATGCACCAGAGTACATTCACAACGGTTTCGTACCCGGAAGGTCTGTAAAAATAATTTCAACCTTACAAGCACGTGCACTACTGTCACATGGTTGTGAGGGCTATCTTGCGATTGTTCATGATTTGAAGGCTGAATCTCCATCTATCCAGAATCAACCAATTGTGTCAGAATTCCCAGAAGAACTTCTGGGCATACCACCTGCTCGTGAATTGGAGTTTAATATTGAGCTCATCCCAGGAGCTGAGCCAATTTCTAAGGCTCCTTATCGCATGGCTCCCATAGAGCTGAAGGAGCTTAAGGAACAACTGTAGGAACTGTTAGAACGCAGTTTCATTCGACCTAGTTGTTGATCCCTTTGATTGGATCTAGATTCTGTTAAGAACTAGTATAGTAGTTTGTAATCAAACTAAAACACTTTGAGAACTCTTACTCAAGCTAAATAAGTTATGCGGAATCTAACTTATAAAGCACAGAAGAACATAATTACTTTTAACTATTTGATTCTCTTATTAATCGACTTGAATGAGGTACATGAATGACATCGTACCTATGTTCCTTTTATAGAGTAAGAAACCCTAGAAACCTTAGAATATTCTATAAAGATAACTATATCACAGACGATATATTATCAATATTCTAACTATTTAAGTATATCACATTAGATATACTCTAACTATAACTATGGAGCTCACCCAAGCTACTGAGGAGCTCACCACTAACCTAGAGACTTCCCTGACCTCTTCAGTGGAATCCTCTCTTACATCACTGCTTCCGCAACTGCTGGGAATTGCTTTGCAAACACACCTCCCAGAAGTCATTAATCAAAGTTTTCAACAGTATATGCCCTCTGTCCTCACAGCAACAGTCAAGACAAACGTGGCTATAATTTCTAAGGCGCTGAACCATCACGGCGCCTTCTACAAGAACTCCTACAAAACAAACTTAAAGAAATATGCATCTTTGTTCATGAGGAATTTGGTAAGTTCAACACAGCAGGATCAGGCACAGCCACCGTTGGCGCTGTGCCTGAGGTGGAGAATTCGGCCACTTCTTCCTCGGATGATGAACAAAATGATACATCTAAAGGGGAGCAGCCACCTAAACAACCAAAACCCGCAACTCAACCCAAGATATCAGTGATCCCCACACCAACTCCTATCAGATCATTCAAATCCACTACTAAAGTGGCAAAGGACAAAGGCAAAGGTATTGCCACTGAGAGCCAGTGATAACCTTGCACTTCCTGCAAGAAGAAGGAGGATCCACGGTCAAACATTCTGAATTAAACAAGTTCAAAAGCGTTGATGAACCACCACTAACCCCATAGCAAGCTAAGGCTCAGATCATTGAACAAAAGCGGTTGGCTGATATCAGAGCTGCTGAACTCAAGAGCAAAGAGACTCTGAACAAACTACTCTCACCCGCTATAAAGGAAGCTCAGATGAAAAAACTTAAAGAACTTGAAGCCAAGAGAAACAATCTTCAAAAGGAGTATGAGACGATTGTGAACCAAAGAGCTTAGCCTGGGCAAATCACCAAGTACACCTGATTCACTGATAAAGATAAAAAGGTGGTGATGACCCTATACAGAGGTAACCAGATAACCAACTACAAGGTCAGCAGTGACTTCAAACTCAGAGAACTAGGTCTCTCAGAGTGGTTAGAGATGCTGTCTCTTGCCCAAAAGAAGTCTGGGCCTGGTGCATCCCAGATGATGAAAAACATTAAGGCAAAACTTAACTGGGTAAGAGACACGACAAAGAAGTTGAAACTTCCCCTTCCCCCACAACTATCACAACAACAACCTCAGGTCCAAAGAAAGAGAAAGACTCAAATGAGGCCTATCTTAGAGAGGTTGGTCACAAAAGATGTGGTAGTTGATGGGATGCACAAAAATCTGGTGCTTCCCAAGGACATCCCAAAGCTTGTTCATGGCCAAGCATACACTGAACCAGAGAAAGGTATGACATTCATAAATAGAAACTGTGAATATGGCTTTCAAAGGGAAAATGAATTGCACCTCGCCTCAACTACCCAGCTGATCAGACTCAAACAATGCCTATTAAGGAACTGCGAGTATGCCACAAACTTTGAGTATAAGATAGAGTTGGTGATCAATTCAAGAGCTGACAAGGTAGAAGCACAGAGGATCTGTGACCAGAACCTTGATCACTAAAGACCCTTTGGTATTTTATTTTTCTTACACCACTGGGTGTTCATGTAATAGTCTTAGGTTCTTTATGTTTAATAAAACTTTGAGGTATCTTTGTTAAATTATGTGTAAGAAGAAGATGTGTACTCACTTACAATAATTTTAGACTTAGTATAATTTATAAACAAATAGGGGGATATTGTTGGGCCAATGAAAGTTTTAACTATGGCCCAGTCTAGATTTGTTTAAATTAGACTAAGTGTTACGAGTCGCTGAGAAGACCAGCGACAGAGACAAGACCAGCTGAAGGCAAAGCCTCAGGTGGTACACCAGAAACATTCAAGTCAAAGACAACGTCAGAGAAGTCGAAGATTATCTGAAGTCATACTCACCAACGATTATGAATAGTTGGGATGTAGAAGGAATGTGCTGGTGTCCAAGGATCTTTGAGATGACAATACTCAGAGATCACTTACTGTAACACCCCATTTGTTAAGATGGAATGCTACAGTAAATTACGGCGTGTCATCGAAGCATGCAAGGTAAATGTCTAAACATTCATGACCATAAATAGAAATACCGAAATCAAACATCGGTAGTCTAGTAACTCACACACAAGCAATATTAAGTATTGTAAATGAAAGGACTAAACAATGTCTAAAAGAAGTAAAGTATGAAAAGTAGGAATAAATGCATAAGGTAAAAGAGGTCGGATAGCTTCCAATCCGAATGCACATACTCTGGAGTTCCTACTTGCGACCTTGGGTACCTGCCGTTTGGGAACATGGAAAAGTAGACGGCTGAGCATAATGCTCAGTGCACGGATATACAATAAAGTATGGAAGACATAGAATATGAAGCATATAAAGAGCATAAAGCATGAATAGCAGCAGAAATGAATAAGTCATGGGAAAACCTAGATGTATGGTCATGTTTACTGGTTTTAGTTATGAAAACATAGCTTATGTTACTTATGAAAATCTGTATTAGTTTAATATACCAAAAGCCAATATAGGTCATGAGGTCAACAACGTGCATGAATACTTGGAGGGGTGACCTCGTCATGCAAATTAGAGGGGATGCCTCTAATTAATTCGTAATGGGTAGGAGGGATCAACTCCTTGTGAAGGATGGAAGGCACACACCACATTCACCATGAAATCCTGACTGAAACATGTAACTAGGATGCACCCATACGCCCCATATGATAACATAATAAATATAATGGCCAAATAACTGAAAGGGACGCCACGAGGTATCACTCCACCGTGGTGAAGTCATAACACTAGTGCCTCTAGTGTTATGGTTATGGTACCTCCATAACTAGGTGAAACTGGTCATGCATGTATATGGCTAAGGTAACTAATAATATAAGCATTTAATCTGTAACTACTGGGAAAACAGTTGGCTGCATACGGGAAATCCTAATGAAGGAAGAGATTGTCCTTACTAAAGGACGGGAAATCCGTACCTTATGTCCAGTATAAGCTAATGAAAACGATGAAGACTACTCCGCCTTGACGGATAATACAACATAAGAAATATGGACGTGTATGAGTTGTCTGAATTACGTGTGTTTTACTGGTTTCGTGTGTTATTAACTTGTTATACGTATTCTGTCATGTTTTACTGTTTACTGTGTTAACTGTAGTTATTCTGATGTTCTATTGTGTATTGTTCATGTATCAGTGTATTATAATACTTGTATTGTAATACTAAGTAACTTTCTAAAAATAGCAGGTTTCCATAAATAGTAAGTTTCTAAAATAGAAAGTTTCCAAAAATAGTAAGTTTCCATAATTAAAAATAAGTTAGATTATAGATAATAAGTAAAGTTTAAATAGTATAATACATGTCATGGTTATAACTTATTAATTAAATAACTGGTTAATTAATTAAATAACTGGTTAATTAATTAAACTATACGTTATATGGAAGTTAATTAAAAATATATGTTTTAATTAAATTAAGCTAAGTTAAATACTTTAGGTTAAACATGTAATATTAATTTTAATATTTAACCTAAGTCATGAAATTAATTAAATTAAAAAGTCTAGTAATTAATTTAATTAAACATATTTTCTGATTTTAATAATTAACCCGAGACCCGAACCCGTGTTTTTAAATTTTTTTTACCCGAGCCCGAAGCCTGGTTCACACCTAAGCCGAGCCACAAGCTGAACCAAACAACCTTACCAGTGGCTAGACCGGCTAGCCGGTTGCCACTAGTGGCCCTCGGTACCCACTGCCAAGCCACGGTTCACACAGGTTGGCCACCGGTTCAACCCTGTTTCCCCCTGCTTGTTGCTTGGTTCTCACTGTTAGCAAAAAGAACCCACCGATACCCTATAGGTCTCGGTCCAAACCAAACCACACCCCCGAAGTGCGGTTGGGGTTTCCCCTTGCTGCGTTCGACCAACGAGAACCCCACACCGAGACCCTGGGGTCTCGGTTGGGTAAATCAAACACCACCGAGAGCCCCCATGCTCTCGGTTTGGTGCTCGGCCGAAACAAACAACCACAAACACCCCCTTTATTAGGGGTGGCAATTTATGACCCGACATGAAACCCGACCTGAAACCGACACGAAAATTAACAGGTTCGGGTTGAGTATACTAAATCTTGGGTAAGGTTTCGGTTGACCTATCTGACTCGTTTATTAAACAGGTTAGGTTTGGGTTGGAATTAAATTAAGTGGGTCGACCCGACAACCCGTTTAAGACTTTTTCCTTATATTAAATTTTTTTAATATGCTATCATACGTGTTAACTAGGTTAAACGAGTCAAACCTAAACCCATTTAACATGTTAACACGTGTAATGTGCCTATTTTTGTATATATATAACTTGTTAAATGAATCAACTCAAAACCAGTTTAATCTATTTAACCCATGTAACTTATTTAACACCAACCCATATATATATATATATATATATATGGGTTAAATGTGTTAGGTTCAGGTTATCTGTAAACATGTTAGGGTTGACATAGTTGACCCGGTTATTTAAATGGGTCAGGTTTAAGTTGGGATTTTATGACCCGCCAACCTGACAACCTGAACCCGCTAACCTGAACTCGACCCGAATTGCTACCCCTACCCTTTATCATGATTTAATTAATCCCATGTGTTTTATTAACTTGTTTTAATGATTAAGTAAATAAATAACATGAATTCATAAGAATTAAAAAGAAAAAGAAAGTGTTTAATTTACCGAACACGTGGAAAGAAAAGGTTATGAACACAATCACTGATACAAGGATTTGCCTCGTATGAAAAAGATTCGTTTTTCCAGTCTTCTCGAATTGATTACTAGTTAAAAGTGCGACTCAGTCGTTCTTGGTGGAAAATAAAATGGTTTGATTATCTATTTTAAACTAAAAGCAAATATGAAAATGTCGTTGAGTAAAATTAAAGCTTTAAAAATTAAACTAAATTATGAGTTAAAAGTAAATGATTAAAAATTGAAGGTAAATTGAAAACTTAAAACTTTATAAAGACAAAAATTTAAACCCATCTGAATGTCATCGTATCCCGTCGGAATGTCTGTGTCGTAATGTAATCGGAATGAACTCATCAAAATATGTCAAAGGAAAACCCATCGAAATCACAACTGTCGGATTATCAAAGTATCAGAATAATTCTGTCGGAATATAATGTCTGTCGGAATGTGGCTGTTGAAATTTTGGCAGCGTTTCGTCGCAATAAGCCTTATACCCGATCGCAAAGTACGATGCCAGGAGCAATCGCAACCCACGATCGGAATAAGTGATCAAAATACACTATCTGAATAATCGATCGCAAAGTAAAACCCTAAGGGTTATTGCGATCACAATGAAACCGTCTGAATGTACCGTCGTAATATAGAAACCCTAATGATATTGTGATGGAAATGATACATATTCGGATGGATTACAATAAGCTAAAACCCGAATAAGCACTTTCCCAAAAAGAACACTTAACAAAAACTTAACCAACTCAATAAGCACATTCAAAAACTTTTAAGACACGAAATAAGCAAACTTTATGAATCAAACTTTAAAAAGACTAAACTTTTTAAAAAAACTAAGAAGTAAATAAGCTAAACACAAAATAAACCAATAAGCATGATAAGCTCAAAGCTTAATCCGTATAAAACTTAGATAGAAACCAAAAGATAAACTTTTTGATCTCATAAACATCAAGATTAAACAAAATCAAAGATGATTTCGGATCAAATATAAGTAAAAATCAAGAAAGGTAGAAAGAGATTGAAGATGAAAAAACTTAACTAGAACTTGTAGATTAATGATTCCAAAATACAAGAGTGAATTAAAGCTTAAACATGATAGAAAGAAAATATGAAATTCTAGTGAGAGGAAGTTAAACACTTTCTCTCTCTAAAATGAAAACTAAAGAAAGAAAAATAAACTAGCTAACAAATTAACTAACACCCTCTTAATGACACATTAGGAGGGTATATATAGGAGGTGGGGAGATGCATGTGTTTCTTCCTTTTCCTTTCTTCACGTCTCGACTCGATTTAAATTCTTTGTCTTTTTTCGACGTCGTCTCGGGATTTGTTGATATAAATTGAACTTGTCTTATAATTTTCTTCTTCTATTAGACTTGAGTTCTTCGAATTCATTAAACTTCAGTCTTTAGACTTTTTCTTCGATAAATCTTTAGAATAGGCCTTGGACTTCCGCTCTTTTTGCACTCTTGATCTTTTGACTTCGTCTTTTCCTGTTTTCTTCGATAAAAGCTCGTGATAACCCGTGTTTTCTTCCTTTTTCATATTTTTGTCCTGAAACACAATAAAAACACAAACCACGCATAATCCGAATTTTACGACATAAAATACACGTTTTGGTCTTGTTATTATTGGAAATAAGTGGTAAAAGGATAAGCGTTTTCACACTTATTAATCACGTACACACGAATAATCAATAAGCAAAAAAATTGTCCGGTTTGCTCCTTGTGGTTGAGGGTGGACAACGACAAGAGGCAAAAAGGAGGCAAGAGGAGAACTTTTCTGTAAAACCTAATTTATGTTTTATGTTTCCTGTGTTTTTACTTATGATGGTTTTTAAGTTAGGTCATGGGCCAAGCCCATCCCTTCCTTTCCTCTTGTCTAGCCACAGCCTAAAGGTAGCCCACAGGGAAACCCGTAGTTTTACCGACTTTAATTATTTACGTGTTACGTTCATGTTTTATTTATCATGATTTTATATGTCGTGTACTTAACACATTTATAATATATTCGTAACTACATGTTATTAAATACCGCGACACGTGAATTATATTATAAATGGAAAGTTTTAATTTTATCGTATTTTCGTGTCTGTACTGTTCATGTGCACTGTTCATGGTATTTTAATGCGGGTTTTACAACTCTTCCCCTCTAAAAGAACAATTCGTCCTTGATAGGTGTGAAAACACCCATCCTTTTACCACTTAATTAGAATAATAACCAAGCCAAAACATGTATTTTATGTCGTAAATGTCGGAATTATGCGTGGTTTGTGTTTTTATTGTGTTTTAGGACCAAAAGTTGAAAAAGGAGGAAAACACGGGCTTTCATGGGCTTTTATCGAAGAAAATGAGAAAAGACGAAGTCAAAAGATCAAGAGTGCAAAAAGAACGGAAGTCCAAGGCCAATTCTGAAGATTTATCGAAGAAAAAGTCTAAAGACGGAAGTTTAATGAAGTCGAAGAACTCATGTCTAATTATTGAAGAAATTATAAGACAAGTTCAATTTATATCGACAAATCCCGAGACGACGTCGAGAAAGACAAAGAATTTAAATCAAGTCGAGACGAGAAAGAGAAAGAAAGAAGGAAGCAACACATGCACTCCACCTCCTGTATACACCCTCCTAATGTGTCATTAGGAGGGGGTTAGCTAGTGATAGATTTTAGTTTTATTATTGTAAGGTAAGTAGGAGTAGATTAATATCTTTTCTCTCTCTAGTTTTTTCTTAATGTTTTTCAAGCTTTCTATTTAATCTTGTGTCAAATCTTTGATCTTTAATCTTTTACATTCAAGTTTTTAATCATTCTCATTCTTCCCTTCTTGTTCTAAATCTTTCATTTGATTCGTTTTAATCTTTAAGTTTTTTTTATCTTTATGCTTATTTTGATAAAAGTTTTTATCTTGTTGTTCTTATCAAAGTTTTTATACGAGTTAAGGTTTAGCTTATTGTGATTTTTGCTTATTTCCATTCAAGAGTTTTTAAAAGTTTAATTTTTCTTAAGATTTATTTTATAAATCTTGTTAATTTTTAGCATTTTGAAAGTTTCTTATTAATGCTTATTTATTTCTTTTTATTGTTTGATTTGGTAAGCTTAGATTAGTGCTTATTTAAACTTAGCTTATTCGGTTTTGCTTATTTTCCTTTTAATTTCGTCGAAAAAGTTTTGTTTGTTTTTCCTTCTGTATTCCGATCACGCCATCGGAATGTGGTTCTAGATTCCGACCAATATTCCGATCACATCATCCGAAAAGGGCTTTGGGATTCCGACTACTATTCCGACTACCATTCTGACGGTAGGTTTTCCTTTCATTTATTCCGATAGCTTTCTTTTTACTACATTCCGATAGCTTTGGTTTTCACTACTTTCCGATAGCTTTCTTTTATATACATTCCGATAGGGATTCCGATTGGATATTCCGACACTTATTACTTTGACTTATTCTGACGAGTACATTCTGATCCTATTCCGACGGTGCATCCGATGGGATTCCGATGGGGGTATTCCGATGGAGTCCTAGTTTCTATTTTCTAGTTTTACATTTAAATGTCAATTTAATCTTTCCCGCCATTTTGCTTAGTGTTATTTTAATTGTCTTTAATTAGATTTATTTTTGAAGTTTTTATTTTTTATTAAGTTTTCAAAATTTACTTTTTCGTCATTTATTTTTAAGTATTAATTTTTAGTTTTAAATTTCAATCTTCCACTTTTACTTAACGACATTTACATTTTCATTTTCATTTTACTTTAGTTTAAAATAGATAACCTTCCCCCTTTATTTTCCACCAAGAACGACTGAGTCACACGATTAACCAATAGTCAATTCGATTACACACAATCAACGAACTTAATTTTTTTTACTTGGCAAAAACCTTGTATTAAATGGCGCCGCTGCCGGCTCTTTTCGTTAAGATTAACGGTTTTCTGTGAGAGACGCGTTGGATTTTGGGATTCGTTCACTCTTGAACGTTATTTTTCTTGTCTAATTTTCACAATTTTTCAAAAATCCTAAAAAATATAAAATTTTCAAAAATTCAAAAAAATAGAAAAACAGAAAAAACCAAAAATATTTCTTGTCTATCTTTCTTTTCCTTTTGTAGGTGTGTATGCGTACCCGTGCTCGTAAGAAGAAAGCAATTTAAGCCGAAGTCGAAACTCAACCTATTGTCACCATGGACAATCGACCAATGATCGAGATTTTGCAATCGCACGTAGAGGGCAAACACGGATGCTATTGTCATACCCGAGATTGGAACCAACAACTTTGAGCTCAAATCCGGCTTCATTCAAATGGTCTCTACTCAACCATTCTTGGGGCGTACACTTGATGATCCTCATGACCATATCAAAAGGTTTCTTCAACTCACTAATACAGTCTAGTTTAATGGGGTTTCACAAGAGGTAATTCGCTTGTAACTTTTTCCTTTCTCCTTAGAGGGACAAGCCCGACATTGGCTTGATAAGGAACCGCCACAAAGTATTCTTACGTGGTCGGATTTAGAGACCAAATTCATCAACTACTTTTTCCCACCCTCACGTACTACCGCTTTGCGGAATGAAATCATTAACTTTGAACAAAAGTACGGTGAGACATTTAGTGAATCTTGGGACCGTTTTAAGGAACTTTTAAGAAAGTTTCCACAACATGGTTTCACAAAAGTGCATCAACTTAATACTTTTTACAATGGTTTAAGCATGAATGACCAAGATTCACTAAATAGTGCATCGGGGGGTAATATTTTGGTTAAGTCTTCTAATGCCGCATGGGATATTATTGACAATAAATCTAAAGTGCAAACCAAAAGTGTTCGGGCTAATGTGGCTAGTGCTAACAATAGTGACACTGAAATGAGACTTGATAAGCTTACTACGGTTGTTGAAGCACTTTCTTTACAAGCCGTTAACAATGCCAAAAACAACAATGCTATTAATATAACTTGTGAAACTTGTGGTAGGACACACTCTTACGCTAATTGTGATAAAGCTTATGATCAATCTCACGGGGAAGTGTATGCTTACAACAACACCGAGAGAGTTCATTTCAAACCTAATGTCGATGTTAATCACTTGTCTTACAACTCGACAAATTATTTGGCTCCACCCGGTTTTCAACAAAGACCACCACAACCAAACCAAAACAACCAAGGGCCGCCAAGAGCTAATTTTCAAGGTAATGCCAATGTGAGGGGCTTAAATGCAAATCAGGGAAATTACCAAATGCAAAATCAAGGCTTTCTAAACCAAGGTTTCAATCCTTAAGGTTTTCCACCTTATAAGCCATATCCAAACCAAGGTTTTCAACAACAAGGGTTCAATTTACCTCATCCGCCAATGGACTTGGTTTTGCAAAAATTGAACGAACATGAGAAAATCATGCAAGCAATGCAAGAATCTACTAGACAAATTCAAGAGTCCACGGATAGGAAATTCGTTCAAATGTTACAAACCCTTCGCCCCCAAGGTGCTCTTCCTTCTAAAACCGAAACAAACCCTAGAGCGAATGTGAGTGCTATTACTACACGAAGTGGAGCAACTCTAGTAGGACCTTCTACCCCTCCTCCCGTTACCCCATCTACACCTCCTCCTCCACCTCCATTTATCCCTCCTACTTCCACGCCTAGTACTAGTTCTCCATTACCGTCTCCACCTCTTAATGAAGAAGTACCCAAGCAAAACCCTCTACCCACCCCACCTACCACCTCTAAACCTTCTACTTCTCAACCTTCGACATCTCAACCTTTACCTGCTACACCTACACCACCTAAACCCAACATCCCTTATCCTTCTCGGTTAGACAAGTGCAAAATTGCTTACTAAAGAGGATGCTCAAGTCACTTCTTTTATGAAGATGATCTCTCAAATGAATTTCAACATCAGCCTTGTTGAAGCACTTGTCCAAATGCCGAAATTCGTCAAAGCATTCAAGGAATTGCTTAACAAAAAGGAAAAGATGGTTGAGTTTGTTAACATACGCCTAAATGAAAACTGTTCTGCAGTTATTCTTAAAGAACTTCTGGAAAAACTTGGAGATCTCGTTCGTTTTGTGTTGCCTTGCATTTTCAACAAAACTGAAGAATTTACCGCCTTAGCTGATCTCGGGGAAAGTATAAATCTGATGCCTTTAAGTGTTTGGAAAACGTTATCATTACCCGATCTTACACCAACAAAGATGACTCTTGAGCTAGCAAATTGCACTCTCGCTTACCCCATTGGTATTGCCGAAGATGTGTTTATTAAAGTTGGTACCTTCACTTTTCCGGTCGATTTTGTTGTTGTTGATTATGAAATGGACCCTCGTATTCTGTTAATACTTGGACGACCATTTTTTAGAACCGGAAAAGCTCTAGTCGATGTTGCCGAAGGTGAACTAATCTTAAGAGTCGGGAATGATGCTCATGTTTTTAAAATGGGGAAGATCACAACCAAATCAAATGGAAGAGAATCAACGAATATGATTAATGTGCTTGATGATTTTATCGTCTACAACAATCCTCTTTTCGATTCTTGCCTTGACAATCCATTGTTTAAAGATGATGTGGATGCTTCTCTCTCCAAATTGGACCCCCACCAATTTATGATCCTCCACTGATCTATGATGTTTATGATGATTATTCTAGTTCCAATGGGGATGATTATGATAATTTTGTTTCAGAGTATCCAGACATCCCCACTTATGATGATTTTGATGATGTTGATACTCTCTCGAGTGATTCTTCTCATGATGACTTTACTCCTACTTTTGATGAAGATCCTCCACCAAACACTATTGATACTTTGGATAATTACTCATTTGAGGAAGATTTTGCCACTTTCCTTAATACATACTTCCCAAATGAGAATGATTCTCCTCCTTTGGACTTTGATTTTGGTCTTTATCCTCCTTCGGATATAAAAAACCCGTTTCAAAGGAGAAGAAGCCGGAAGACACCGATATCCGCAATACTTATGTCTTGACACCTCTCTGTCCACCTTCTGAGGATGAGATTGTGCGATTTATGAGCGGATCTTCTTCAAGGTCTACTGAGCCCGAGTGTTATTTTCCCCAAAAGGAAAAGGTGTTCCATCCCGATATTGTACTTTTTAAGCCATCTCAGTATCCATCTGATGAAATAAAAGGAAAGATCTTTGGAACTTTTGGAGATATGCTTGCACCTCATCACCCTTGCTACCACCGTGCTCAACAACTACTTAAGGGAACCTTGCTTACTCTTCTTTGGCTTTCCTTGTTCACCTTAAGCTTGTGCTACTTGATGGATGAAAACCATGTATTTGATCCCGGTGGATATGTTTCAAGCTTCTTCCCATGCTAATCAAGGTCGAGTCAGGCTCACGACTCGGTTAACAAAAACAAGCGCTTCTCGGGAGGCAACCCGCAGTATCTATCCTTTTTATTCTGTTTTTATAATAAGGTAGGGGGAGACCCTAGTATGTGTTTATTGTTTTCTTTCTTATCATGTGCAGGGATTCGAGCTTTCAAAGATCCATTCTTGATGACTTTTGACGACCCGTGATTCCGTGTACCCGTCTTCCCGGTTCTATCCTAAACTCTTTTGATACACTATTTTATATTCTTCAATATTAAAATAGGAATCACTTTAGTTGTCTCTTCCTTAGCAAGATTTAAACAACGTGCACAATGTCCTAAGTGTAGGGGAGGTTACTTCCACATGCTTAAACATTGAGGACAATGTTTATATTAAGTGTAGGGGGACTTCTATCGAAGTTAAGTGGGATTTTCCATGCATTTGTCCTCATTTTAACCGGAAAATTTATTTTTCGACATTTTTTTCAAAATTTTTGATCTATTTTGGCCTAGTTGTATTTACCTTTGTATAGTTATTTCTTTCTTTATTAGAATAAATTTTAAATAAAGTGGTTTTAATTTTTCAACGTTGTGAATCTTTTGACTCAACCCGAGTTTACTTATCTAAGTCTACTCTAGCTAGTATCCTTAACGTGTTTAAGTCAAGTTTTGCTAGGCTTTTATATAGGGAGCTTTAAAACGCGAAAGTCTTAACTCTTACGGGTTAAGAACAAGAACTTTTCGCAAGTTCCTATAATTGATCCTAGAAAGTCGTTTATCAAGGGTACTTTAAAATGCGAATTCTAAACTTGAAAGAGTCTAAGAATTTGCAAGATCCTATAGATGACTTGAAAACCCAAAACTTTGATTTAATTGGCTAAGCATCCATGAGTCACATTCCTTGAGATTTTTAATTGTGGAGAACGAGAGATGATAAAGTCAATTATAAGTTTGGTATTCTTTCATGAATTTATGTGAGTTAATTATGAGCTTTTTCTCCCATCGCTTGTTAATAATTTTAATTGCAATAAATAAGGTCGTACGATTTGAAAAGTTACTTAGCTTCTAGCCCAAGATCATTTAAAAGTTGCTCGGTATTAATTAGAGTTCATAGCCAAGGCACAACTTATTGAAGCGGGATGCGAAGATTGGCGAGTCCGAAAAGGCCCTAACAAGGCATGAGGGCTACATTTTGTTGCTAAAGATCCCAAGTGATGTGAAGAATCATTTATCAAAAATCAATATGAAGGATCGAGACACACAACGAAAAGAAAATACTCCCCTAAAGATCATGGAGAAGTCTATCCAAAAAGGCCCTAACAAGGTATGAGGATAAATAGATCCAAGTCCTAAAAGGAGGCGGATCGTTGTATATCAAAATCTCAAATAAAGATTGGAGAAAAATGAAGAAGTCGTGGTCCAAATATGAAGAATCTCTCAAATGAAGAAGAGTTCAAGTGAAGAAATTCCTATTATCAAGAGAAGACCATTATTTCATGAACGTCTCTCAAGATTTGAAGTATGAAGTCAATGCTAAATATCGGTCCGAGAAAGGTCTCAAATTGTGAAGCAAGTTATGCCAAGATATGAACTTTATGAGGTCCCGAGAAGCAGTTTTAAAAGATTTTGTCCTTTAACTAACTATTGATTAAATCGTCCTACTTTATTTTCGGCCTAATAACTATTGAAATAAGTCAACAATGCATCCTCGTGATCATTCAAGACAACAATAAAATATAAGAGATACACCTAGGAATAAGTGAGTCTAAGTGAATAATTGGGCCACATGAGTTTGTGTTAGTTTGCTAACTTATAATAACAATGATCTCGTTTTTAAGCTTGGTATCGGGAACGTGAAACTTGAGGATGATAAACATTCATGGCATCCAAAACCCTAAGGTAAGTTTTTGATCTTTTTACTTGTTTTCTTCCTTTGAGTATTTTTCAATTTTCTATGTCTTATGTTTAATAAAGGCCAAGGAGGATTGATTATGATGAAAAATGTAAAACTTCCTTTGTAACTATTGCATTGCATGAGGGCATTGCAATGGTCAAGTGTAGGGGATTTGATAGGTGTGAAAACACCCATCCTTTTACCACTTAATTATAATAATAACCAAGCCAAAACGTGTATTTTATGTCGTAAATGTCGGAATTATGCGTGTTTGTGTTTTTATTGTGTTTTAGGACCAAAAGATGAAAAAGGAGGAAAACCCGGACTTTCATGGGCTTTTATCGAAGAAAACGAAAAAAGGCAAAGTCAAAAGATCAAGAGTGCAAAAAGAACGGAAGTCCAAGGCCAATTCTGAAGATTTATCGAAGAAAAAGTCTAAAGACGGAAGTTTAATGAAGTCGAAGAACTCATGTCTAACTATTAAATAAATTATAAGACAAGTTCAATTTATATCGACATTCCCGAGACGACGTCGAGAAAGACAAAGAATTTAAATCAAGTCGAGACGAGAAAGAGAAAGAAAGAAGGAAGCAACACATACACTCCCCACCTCCTATATATACCCTCCTAATGTGTCATTAGGAGGGGGTTAGCTAGTGATAGATTTTAGTTTTATTATTGTAAGGTAAGTAGGAGTAGATTAATATATTTTCTCTCTAGTTTTTTCTTAATTTTTTTCAAACTTTCTCTTTAATCTTGTGTCAAATCTTTGATCTTTAATCTTTTACATTCAAGTTTTTAATCATTCTCATTCTTCCCTTCTTGTTCTAAATCTTTCATTTGATTCGTTTTAATCTTAAGTTTTTTTTATCTTTATGCTTATTTTTATAAAAGTTTTTATCTTGTTGTTCTTATAAAAGTTTTTATACGAGTTAAGGTTTAGCTTATTGTGATTTTTGCTTATTTCCATTCAAGAGTTTTTAAAAGTTTAAATTTTCTTAAGATTTATTTTATAAATCTTGTTTATTTTTAGCATTTTGAAAGTTTCTTATTAATGCTTATTTATTTCTTTTTATTGTTTGATTTGGTAAGCTTAGATTAGTGCTTATTTAAACTTAGCTTATTCGGTTTTGCTTATTTTCCTTTTAATTTCGTCGAAAAAGTTTTGTTTGTTTTTCCTTCTGTATTCCGATCACGCCATCGGAATGGGGTTCTAGATTCCGACCAATATTCCGATCACAGCATCCGAAAAGGGTTTTGGGATTCCGACTGCTATTCCGACTAGCATTCCGACGGTAGGTTTTCCTTTCATTTATTCTGATAGCTTTCTTTTTACTACATTCCGATAGCTTTGGTTTTCACTACTTTCCGATAGCTTTCTTTTATATACATTCCGATAGGGATTCTGATTGGATATTCCGACACTTATTCCTTTGACTTATTCCGACGAGTACATTCCGATCCTATTCCGATGGTGCATTCCGATGGGATTCCGATGGGGGTATTCCGATGGAGTCCTAGTTTCTATTTTCTAGTTTTACTTTTAATTGTCAATTTAATCTTTCCCGCCATTTTGCTTAGTGTTATTTTAATTGTCTTTAATTAGATTTATTTTTGAAGTTTTCATTTTTATTAAGTTTTCAAAATTTACTTTTTGTCATTTATTTTTAAGTATTAATTTTTAGTTTTAAATTTCAATCTTCCACTTTTACTTAACGACATTTACATTTTCATTTTCATTTTACTTTAGTTTAAAATGGATAACCTTCCCCCTTTATTTTCCACCAAGAACGACTGAGTCGCACGATTAACCAATAGTCAATTAGATTAGACACAATCAACGAACTTATTTTTTTTTACTTGGCAAAAACTTGTATTAAATGGCGCTGCTGCCGGCTCTTTTCGTTAAGATTAACAATTTTATGTGAGAGACGCGTTGGATTTTGGGATCCGTTCACTCTTGAACGATATTTTTCTTGTCTAATTTTCAAAAATTTTCAAAAATACATAAAATATAAAATTTTCAAAAATAAAAAAAAAAACAGAAAAATATAAAAAACCAAAAATATTTCTTGTCTATCTTTCTTTTCTTTTTGTAGGTGTGTATGCGTACCCGTGCTCGTAAGAAGAAAGCAATTCAAGCCGAAGTCGAAACTCAACCTATTGTCACCATGGACAATCGACCAATGATCGAGCTTTTGCAATCTCACGTAGAGGGCAACACCGATGCTATTGTCATACCCGAGATTGGAGCCAACAACTTTGAGCTCAAATCCGGCTTCATTCAAATGTTCTCTGCTCAACCATTCTTGGGGCGTACACTTGATGATCCTCATGACCATATCAAAAGGTTTCTTCAAGTCACTAATACGGTCAAGTTTAATGGGGTTTCACAAGAGGTAATTCGCTTGCAACTTTTTCCTTTCTCCTTAGAGGGACAAGCCCGACATTGGCTTGATAAGGAACCGCCACAAAGTATTCTTACGTGGTCGGATTTAGAGACCAAATTCATCAACTACTTTTTCCCACCCTCACGTACTACCGCTTTGCGGAATGAAATCATTAACTTTGAACAAAAGTACGGTGAGACATTTAGTGAATCTTGGACCGTTTTAAGGAACTTTTAAGAAAGTGTCCACAACATGGTTTCACAAAAGTGCATCAACTTAATACTTTTTATCATGGTTTAAGCATGAATGACCAAGATTTAATAAATAGTGCCTCGGGGGGTAATATTTTGGTTAAGTCTTCTAATGCCGCATGGATATTATTGAGAATAAATCTAAAGTACAAACCAAAAGTGTTCAGGCTAATGTGGCTAGTGCTAGCACTAGTGACACCGAAAGGAGACTTGATAAGCTTACTACGGTTGTTGAAGCACTTGCTTTACAAGCCGTTAACAATTCCAAAAACAACAATGCTATTAATATAACTTGTGAAACCTGTGGTGGGCCACACTCTTATGCTAATTGTGATAAAGCTTATGATCAATCTCACGGGGAAGTGTATGCTTACAACAACACCGAGAGAGTTCATTTCAAACTTAATGTCGATGTTAATCACTTGTCTTACAACTCGACAAATTTTTTGGCTCCACTCGGTTTTCAACAAAGACCACCACAACCTAACCAAAACAACCAAGGGCCGCCAAGAGCTAATTTTCAAGGTAATGCCAATGTGAGGGGCTTAAATGCAAATCAGGTAAATTACCAAATGCAAAATCAAGGCTTTCCAAACCAAGGTTTCAATCCTCAAGGTTTTCCACCTTATAACCAATATCCAAACCAAGGTTTTCAACAACAAGGGTTCAATTTACCTCATCCGCCAATGGACTTGGTTTTGCAAAAATTGAACGAACATGAGAAAATCATGCAAGCAATGCAAGAATCTACTAGACAAATTCAAGAGTCCACGGATAGGAAATTCGTTCAAATGTTACAAACCCTTCGCCCCCAAGGTGCTCTTCCTTCTAACACCGAAACAAACCCTAGAGCGAATGTGAGTGCTATTACTACACGAAGTGGAGCAACTCTAGTAGGACCTTCTACCCCTCCTCGCGTTACCCCATCTACACCTCCTCCCCCACCTCCATTTATCCCTCCTAATTCCACGCTTAGTACTAGTTCTCCATTACCGATGTAGTAAAATTAGTCGTTTTACTTACCTTTAGGAAAAAGCAAGCAAACATTAAAGTCGCGGTAAGTATTAATCAACACGTTTTAGGAAAAACGTAAAGACGACAATCGAGTTCGTTCTCGAGGAGGTATGGTGTTTAGCCAACAAATATAGACGTTATTTAATTTGAGTGATTACGTTTTTGGAAAGAAAGAAAGAAAGAAAAACGGAGACGAGTTACACTAAAAACGGTCGAAAACGCTTAAACGCACGAACGTAAAAACGCGATCAAACGAAAAATTTCACCTAAAAAATTATTAAAAATACCTAAAAATACGTAAAAAGTCAAACTAAGAAAATTAAGCAAGCCAAAAAATTTGAAATGTTTTAAATTAATTTATATTAATTTTTAAAATTAATTAAAAAATCTAAAAATAAAACTAGCTAAGAAAAAGACTATTTTCAACCTTTTTTATTTGTAAACCTAAAGTGTATTATTTAAAAACTAAAATTATCTTTTTTGAAAATAAAAACTTAATTTAACTATTTTTTATGACTTTTCTCAAATTTAAAACTAAAATAATCCTAAAAAATGAAGTAATAAAAAGAAAATTATGAAATTTAAACTATACAAAATCAAATTTATTTTTCCTACGTCCTAAATGACAAAAGAAAATTTAAATAAAAAGAACTGTATTTTTTTGACTTTTAGATTTTTTTTGAATTAAATAAAACGAAAAACTAATTAAATGTTTAAAAATATTAAACTAATTTTGAAAAATCTCAAAAAATTATAGAAAGTATATTAAGCTATCTAGATCCTAGGAAAATAATCTGGACTAATCAGCTTATCCGATAAGCTCGAAAAGCTGCGAATAAGCCATAACTATTATATGTATAAAAAACAAAAGAAGAACACAAAAAGTGTATATATAGAAAACAAAAGAGAACCTTAACAAAAACAATAATTAGAAGAGATGGTTGATTATTGGGTTGCTGCGTTTGTATTCTTGGTGGTTGGTGATGTCAGGGGTTCGAAACCCACTCCCTGCACTCTTGAGTTTTTCTTTGTTTTTTTCTTTATAAGGAAATAAAAAAAAGGTTAAGAGAAACAAAGAAGGCTATAATAACAAAAACCTCCTAGAGAGCAGATGGTTATGAGACGTTTGCTGAAAGTAATCTGAGTTTGATGTTGCTGACCAGTCAGGGGTTCAAAACCCAACTGCTGCCACTTTCTGCTATTTCTTTCTTGGACAGTTTTTTTTTTGGTTTGTTGTCGTGCTGCCAACAGCTTTTTGTTATAAGCAACAATAAGCCAAAGTCTAGCAGTGGACTAGACTTTGGTTAATAAGCAGTATATAAACACAATAATCACCTCTTTAATTACACACAAATAAGTTCACAATAGAGGTACACAAGTTGAAAGGCTGTTCAATTAAGCAGATGCACTCCTACAGTGATCAATAAATAATCAAGCTAGACTTAACCGCAAACCGACACCCCTAACAAAACACACAACTGAGAACACAAATACAACCAAACCTACATACTATCACACTACCAATTTGATACATAAATGATAGCAGGTTACTTATCCTTTTATTTTTTTCTTTGTTTTTAGTGTTTGTTATGGGTATAAAGTATTACTGTTTGGACAATGGGGGCACCACTACAAGCGCAGAAATATGCAAATAATCCACAAGCAAGTATGAAGATAAGAAAACACTCTGAAAATAAGCAAATTCAGCCCTACTAATCTACTGTATAGGGCCTGCTGGTGTGGGGAATTTTTTTGACAGCTAATAGCAACAAGTTTGGTTATGAGCGTCTCACCTAGAACTCCACCAAAACAGCAAAATTCACACAAGTAAGCAGATCCTAAGTCCCTTAATCCTGTTAAGACAGTGGCTCATGAAAACATACAACAGATGAATTGTTGATCTTAATAGCGTTTTTTATAAGTTTGCTTTTTCAGAATAAGCTTAAATAAGCCCACGGATCTTGAACCAACTATGAACAACCCTCAATGACACCTAACATTCAACAAAACTATGAACTTAATATATTTATTTCTTTTTTTTAGTTTAAAAACGCGATACCTACTGATTACTCTTATGTTAAACCTACACGAGCTATAAAAATCATTAAACACCTAGGATTCTAACTCCCTTATACAACTAGATACACGCTCATCCAAACACTCCTAACAGCTAGAACAGAATAACATCCCTTTTATTATACTTTTGACTGACTTGTTTTAATCAATAAGCTACTATTAATGTCCCTAATTTATACCTAAATCCAGCAGCTTAAATCAAACTATAAAACAGTGGCCAAAACTCCTAACAGTGACTACGACATTGGGTGACAAAATCCTATAGGGGACTATTTTCAGAAAGGCAAGCTAAAATAAGCACACAAGGCTCAAACCAAAGCTACCACAAGACCCAATATCAACCTACTGCTATCAACCTACAAGATTAGGCTATCTTACACAACGACTTCAAAACATACCTCATACAAGCAGATCTTTCCATATACTTGTAAAACCAATTTGTTGAGCTAAACTCTCAAATCTTTTGGTAAATCCAACCACCCTAAGCCCAACAAAGCTGTGCAGAGCTAGGTGAGATTTGGTGGTCATTTACTACTCACAAATCTCACCATCCTAAACACTTCTTTACAAGCTTTAAGCTAGACAAATTTCAAAAAGATTTTTAATACACTTAACAAAAGATAATCATAACCAAGTAAATCATTCATTCATCGAAATCACACCTTACAAACATACTTAAAACAGTAAATCAACATCTTAACACATAAAAACTTCAAATCAGCATGAACTTCAAACGCAATTTGTTGGACAGAAAAGTTTGAAAATGAAAAAAGATACAAACCTCTAGGGTATACAATCCATACCCTAGATTTTTACAAGCTTATGTGCACGTTTGTGCACAAGCTTCCACCCTGTAGACTCACAAACAAATTCAAAGTATCAAGGTTTTAGGCCTTGATACAGTTAGTGCACAAGTAAAAATAAACACTGAAATTTTTCTTTCTTCACAAACTTTCCACTTGAAACCTTAAACACTGACTTGAATACTTCTTGATCAAACTCAAACAAACAATCTTGAAAACACAACTTTTGGAAAATCACTTAAAAACTCCACTTTTTGAACCAACAAGAATTTAACAGCTTATACAAGCTTATGAAGGTTGTTTGGTGTCAATCAAACAACCCTAGAAGCCTCTATAATCTGGGTCTCAACAAAAAAAAGCTTTTGCCAAATATTTTGAACAATAGAAGTTTTTGTTGATAAACAAGATTAAACTAAGATTTTTTTTGCAGGAAAAGTAAAATTTATCAAACTAGAGAAATAAAAAAAATGGAACTCAGGATTTGTGCAAGCTTATAAAGATACTTTAAATATTCATCAATAAATTTTTTACACAAAAACTGGAACAAAGGGTTGAGCTACAAACCAGCTCCCCTTTTATACTAGACTTAAGAGTATTCTAGAAAAGAAAGAAAAAGGGAAACCCTAACAACTAGAAATCCGAAATTGCCCTTGGTCAATGAGGTTTGAAATCTTGGTCAAGATGGCATCTTGTGATCCTGTTGGATGCCAGTTGTTGAAGAGATCCTGACTGTTTATCTTGGCTTGGGGAGGTAAGTAATCGTCCAAGAGTCGTTGGATTATTGGGCATATTATTTTTTTGCTAAAATAGCACAAGTAGGGGGCAGGGGATACCACGTGTAGGTCCTACAGTGAAGGGGTTTGTTGTTTTGAGATGGGAGATGTGATGTAGACATGTTGATTCAATGTTCTGGAAAAGTTTGTATCAAATAATCAAGTAACTTGGGCTTGGGAAATTAGGGTTCGTGTAGGTTTGATTTAGGGATCATTGGGTGGATTAGTGACACAGTAAGTGTTAAGCGCCCTATTTAGAATTAATAAACATTTTTCAAAAATTATTTATAAATAATAAAACGGGTTGTGGGATGAATATGGTATGTTTTGGTGGGTTTGGGTTTGTTTTTGCCAAGTTACCCCCCTGATGTTTCAAAAAGATGGTATGTAAGTTTCCAACAGCAAATACTCCTTTTTCCTTTGTAAAATCTTTGGATAAGTTGGCAAAATTGGCACAACGTATTTTCCAATCTTGATATAAGGACCATTTATGCAATTTTGACTATCTTCAAGGGCCATTCTTGTATATTCTTGAAACATTTGGACCAATCTTGTATTTTAGAGTTTTACAAGGGTCAAAAGTGACAAGTCTTCAAAATTTGAGGGACCATTCTTGCCAATCTTCAAAACTTCAAAGACTTCTTTGGAAAATCATGATTCGAGCCCGGTTCTTTGTGCGGCTTCGTTTCCCGTGTTCGTTTTTGCTTGATTCTTGTGATCTTTTGATTATTTCACGATATCCGTACCTAAAATACACAATGAACAAAGATAGGCATATATTTGGATATTTTGATGATATTTTAAGCGTTTTAAGCCCAATTTGGACGATGAGACTATGTATAATTGTAGTCTCATCACTCCCCTATACTAAACCATTGCTGTGTCCCCACGCAATGCTAGAATTAAGTATCATAACACTTCCAATATTCATTTTATGATGACATTTATTGAAAACGTAAACTTAAATAAACTACTACATTGTTTTAGACATAATGTATTGTTTTCATCACGATTAAGTGACTTTTGGGATCATAGAACAAGAACATGTGAATGATTCGTTAGAAATAATTTTGTCGTCCTCGATTTTCACCCAATTCCATGCTAAGCGTGTAACGAGATCATTGTTATTATAAGTTAGCAACACGATCACATCTCATGAGTGTTAATTACGAACCTAAACTCCCTTATTCCTACTTGGTATCTCTTATATTTTATTTTGTCTTAATGATCACGAGGATGCATCATTGACTTATGCGTGAATAGAGAGTAAGTCTAAAAATTGAGTTTTAACGGTTTAACCAAAATCATTAAATTAATAATTAACCCTAATAGACAACGATGTCAAAAAATTAAGTCAACAAGAAGGATCGATGAACACGGTTTTATAACGGTTTTGAACATGAGACTTATTATCAAGACTTTTATACGCCCCCTAACGGAAGGGCCTTTTTATCACAGGTTTACCTCCATCTTTTATTCAACTTCGCCATGAAGCTTTTATTATGACTTCGGTCTTGCCTTTCCTTTTATTATCCGCCTCATCGGTGGTTTTATTAGACAAAGACGTATATCCTCACGCTAAAGCAAATTTTGGATCTTTAAAGCTTCAAAGATTAAGGCTTGATTAACTTTCAATTTGGGCATAGATATTTTGGCCTTGTGAGCTTTAAATTTTTGCTTAATTTAGGTGAGCACTTGAAATCTTATTATTAGGTGAAGCTTTCGATTATTCGGGTGCCAATACTTCAAAACCGTGACGCTGGCGATACCTTAATGTTTTCTGAATTTAATTACATGGAAGCTACAAAAACAAATTAGAAACCAACAATAGTGACTAAACCGCCAAATCAATATTTATTAACAATTTATTATACAAAAGCGTGGGGAGAATAAGCTGATAATTACTACACATGAGATCGTGACGATTACGAGACTTATAAATAACTCTATCATTTCTCGTCCTCATTTAAGAGACTTAGCCTAAAAAGTTAAGGAATCGAAGCTAAGTGCTCAACACGCACGGTCGAGTAAAAAATTACTCTTATTCTCACCATCAGAAAACCTACATTCGTGTCTTAAACACTTATGACAAACTAGAAAAATTTTAAAATTTGGCCATTTTTAGCCTTATTTTGCATAAGACGATAACAAAACGATGAAATTTGGATTGCGTAATGACGTAAGCAAGGTGAAGTATCTACTCACCCCCCATACTAAAACTAACAATTGTCCTTAATGTTTCGAGTCTAGGGGTGAAAACACCCCCATACTAGAGACGAAGTCGAATGCTTAATCTCGAGCATGGAAAGGGTAAAACGAATAACCTAAAAGCCGTTTATGAATTATGCTAATAAGATAAACGTTAGAACATAAAAGGATATCATCAAATATCAGAATCTCCAAAGGCAACGATCGAAGCTCGAGTGATCCGTAAAACAAACACGAGAGGCTTCAATGATGACGATAAACCTAATGAATCACAATCACAAACAACCACGGAACAAAGGTTGGAAGAGCACAAGTCCCCTCATTACATTAACTAAGAAAGCGATAATATTTACAAGGATAAGCATGAGAATCCCCCACGAGGCACCTTGTTTTTGATAACCGAGTCAAAAGATCGACTCGAATCCCCATAAATGTGATCATTTAGGGATAATCATGGTATGGTCATTTTTAGTGGGGATTACATGATAAACAATGCCCAAAAGCAACCGGTACTAAGGACTAAGTCCTTTGATGATGCAAAATACCGGGATCGAAGATGGCATCCTCGTTTTCATTGGATAAACGAACCAACGCCACTTCAACACGTGCCAAAACCCCAAAGGGGTAGAAGAAAAGAGATGAGAAGTAGAAAGGTGGGTCAATGGGTAAGGCAACATAATGAGCTACTCGAGGTAGACTCACACCAAGCAAACGAAAATATTTTCCATTTATTGCATCGGTGGAAGACCGAGATTTCCCTTTACAAGCAATTCTGGGATCGTAAATCTCGTCCTCGGTGGAGAAATGGGAGGGAAGATTTGGGGCTTCCCCCACACTAGATCCACACCAACAGTCGTCAAAAGGAGTAGACGAGGTGGTAGCACTCATAAAACGATGTGATGACGGAGTTAAACATGTAGAAAAATCTTTTAAAACATTTTTAAAATCCTTTCCTTTTTCATCGTTTAAAAACTCTTTATGAAAACCCGATTTGATAATGTCGAAAATATTTGGCGTGTCAAATTCAAAATTAGTCGCGCTAAAAATCCTCACATTTAAGTCGCGGTTAGGGGGTGGTGGATTATATAAGTTCTCAAAACGTCTATCAATAAAGAACACCGCCCCCTCGGGGTCTACATACTCGTCATCTTCATGAACGTCGATCTCATCGATTTCTTTGTCATAGATAGGCTTGTCAAACCATGGTTTGTCATTCCCCTCTTTGATGATTTTAGAAACTCTCTCGAAGAGATCACGATCAAGCACGAAACCATCATTCTTTTGCGGGGATCGTTGATAAGTTAGATTCTCATGAATGTGGTAAACGTCATTCTCAAATGAGGAGTGTTTATAAGGTAACTCCTCGAGAATGGGACTTGTGTCTATAGCAAGAAATTCATCGACCTCCTTAAAGAATTATTCATCATCACAATCGTGAAACAAAGGAGGATTGATGATATGGTCATCAACGTTCTCGAATTCATCATCAAAAATGGGGTTATGATGAAATATAGGTTCGTATACGGAATTCGAGTACGTTGTGAAAGTGTCGTCATTCTCATCATCATAAGAAATTTCTGACATGAGATCGTCCTCTTCATTTGAAGATTTATTAAAGGGTAAATCCTCGAAGATGGATGGCGGATTAGCAAGTATATGCTCGATCTCGGAAAAATCACCATCGCCACCAAAGAAAGTGTCGATGTGAGCAAGTTCTCGAGTGGATTTCTCGAGACACAACCATGGTCTTACAAGCCCTTGGGCTATGCTTAGGTGATATTTCTATGATGGGTGAGATTGCATTGGGTTGGGCCACTTCTTTAGACTTAATGGATTTGGGGCTTGGAGTGGGAGGCACTTCAATGGGTTTAGAAGTATGGGCCTCAAAGTCATGGTCCTTCGAAGGTGGTGAAGACGAGCCCATATTGGTCTTTGTCGTGATGGCACTGTTGGGTCAAAAAGTTGATGTGGCAGAAACTAAAAAACGAAGAAAACTTGAAGGCATTTGTCTAAGCGTTGACAAGTGTAATCCAGGCGTTGTCAAGAACAAATCTGGCGTTGACAGAAGCAAGCATTGTCATGTATAATCCAAGTATTGTCATGTACAAACTAAGCATTGACAAAAACATTGACAAGAAGCCTTTGGAAGCTTCTATTTAGATAAACATGCAGAATATATTCTGTATAAGTTTATTTGAATAGAAGATTTACATGTTTATTTGATATTATCTCTTGTAAACCCTAATCCTTACACTATAAAAGGAACCAAGGGTATTAGGTTTTTTTTATATATAACTTTCATATATAATGTAAACCTAAAGCGTGTGTCGACTAGGTGTGGGATTCAATGTATACACACCTAGTGATTGTTTGTTAGTAATATAATGAGCAATCCTTTTGTTTTAATTCATGTTCTTTGTGCCTAAACACCTTGTTAATGTGTCGTGTTCTAATTCCGCTTTGATTATCTAATCATATGAACATGATGCATTCCTAGTAGCTAAAAGATCCGGAATCTTAGGATTCCACAATTGGTATCAGAGCCTCGTGGCTCGTGATGCTAGGACCAACAAGGTGTTCGTGTATGGTGAAAAGAAGAAAAATCCGTCTAGGGTTTTTCTGGACGTTTTTGTGTGCGCAGCAGTATTCAGAAGGTCATAACTTTTTATTGAACCGTTGGATCGCCACGAAATTTTTGTGTGTGTTATACACACATATATCTAGATATCCACCGGAAGGATTGTCGAGATATATCACCAAGAAAAAGTTATTAAGCGTCAAGTCAGCAGCGGTCATATGTTGTTTTCTGTGAACAGTAATAGTAAAAACGCGATTTGTCCTTCGTTAACCGTTGGATCGTCGTGAAATTCGATCTGTAGGTTCTTTACACTTGTGTCTAGGATCTCACTGAAGGGATCTTCGATCTGAGCTTTCATGAAGAAGATATTCGATGTCAAATTTCACTGCAGTTTATGGTTTTCACATAAAATCATGATTTAGGGTTTATAAAACCCTAGATCTATTACCCGCTGACATGTGTTATTTAGACGCTGATAGATGTTGCTGTGATGCTGATAGATATCTATTACCCGCTGACATGTGTTATTTAGACGCTGATAGATGTTGGTGTGATGCTGATAGATGTTGGTGTGATGCTGACAAGGCATGGATGAGACGCTGATGGCCAGGCGCTGACAGGTACAAAGTTGGCGCTGACAGGAATAAGTTAAGCGCTGTTGGGAAGCGCTGACACTTGTTGTCCGATATATACATTTTCAAACGCTGACAAGTGTTGTCCGATATTGGACAACACACAGTGTTGATATCTTGGACAAAGGAAGATGTTGGACAACAAAAGGAATAGCTGCTGTTTGGAAAATTGATACGATTTTAGCACACGAAAAGGAGGTATTTACACACGAAGGTACATGGGATCTCCGTTTTTATATAGAATATCACATTAATATTTATGGCTCGGATATTTTTAAAAAGGGATTAATGATTTTAATGCGAGTTAGCAACAATTCATGAAGAATTTGATGGATATTAGATTATGTAATCGGGATAGCCTTGTGAAAGAGTTATCCGTCCAAACACTTTTACATATGGTATGAAGATGTTATTTCATTAGAATTCGTCATGAAGATGAGTTGGCTTAAGGGGAAGAATTCTTATTGTAAGTTTGATGCTTGAAGAAGATTTTCGCGAGTTTGTGTTTTATCATATCTTTAAATCATGGGATCCATCCATTGGTTTGAAAATAACTTGTTCGTGCTTACATGGTTGGCGACGAAGACTTGTCACAACACTTGAAGGAGTTACATTATCGTGCTCAGTGTCTCACAAAGGATGAGAATGTTGACAAGATATCGAGGTCTACTTATACTTTCCAGTTTTCTTATAAGTTCGACGTCACGTGGATAGTACAAGATATGGAACACAAGGTTGGGTTATTCTACTTCTACATCAAGAATATTATATTTATTTTTCTTCAAGATCATTACATAGAGCCTACATTTGGAGAATCTTCAAGATTGCATACATTGTTTACTTCCCTGTTGATGTGACAAAAAGGGAAGATATACATGCTACAATTGAGGGGAAGCAATTTGAAGATGATGTACAACTTACAAGAGATACACAAAGAGTTTTGCCGACATCAACTAGGGGAAGATTGTTGGGTCAAAAAGTTGATGTGGCAGAAACTCAAAAATGAAGAAAACATGAAGGCATTTGTCTAAGCGTTGACAAATGTAATCCAGGCGTTGTCAAGAACAAATCTGGCGTTGACAGAAGCAAGCATTGTCATGTACAATCCAAGCATTGTCATGTACAAACTAAGCATTGACAGAAACATTGACAAGAAGCCTTTGGAAGCTTCTATTTAGATAAACATGCAGAATATATTCTGTATAAGTTTATTTGAATAGAAGATTTACATGTTTATTTGATATTATCTCTTGTAAACCCTAATCCTTACACTATAAAAGGAACAAAGGGTATTAGGTTTTTTTATATATAACTTTCATATACAATGTAAACCTAAAGCGTGTGTCGACTAGGTGTGGGATTCAATGTATACACACCTAGCGATTGTTTGTTAGTAATATAATGAGCAATCCTTTTGTTTTTATTCATGTTCTTTGTGCCTAAACACCTTGTTAATGTGTCGTGTTCTAATTCCGCTTTGATTATCTAATCATATGAACATGATGCATTCCTAGTAGCTAAAACCTTGATAATGGAATAGGTTTCTTTTCTTCTAGACCTAGAGTTGTGTCTAGAAAAGCCTGTTATACTTGTGGTAGCTTTTCACATTTAGCCTATAAGTGTGTCAACGCTTCCAAGGTCAACGCTGACAAAAGGTCAAACACTGTCAGACCCAAAACTTTTGTGGAGCAAAGTCCACAAGTTGTTAGACCAGCCCCATTCTTCACTAAAGGGTCTAACACTCATGGACAAAGACCTTTTCAGAAGACCAATACATGGTCTAATAGGCAATGGGTTCCTGTAGCAAACCCTAGGTTCAACGCTGATAAGGGTAATTTTAGCGTTGACAAGACCAAATCAAACGCTGACAGAAACGTTGCCAGACCTAAATATTTGCAACCACAGGGAAAAAGGTCCAAAGCTTCTTCTAGCTTGACATGGAGACCTGAGCAAGACCAAAACCCTGATTCTAATGGGATTTCTATGACCTGTAACAAATCTAATTATATTTCAAAGGTCATCACAAAACCAATTAAGGTTAACTGGGTGTTTCATCCAAAAAGGGATGAACATGGGGTTGTTATGAGAACTAAGTCTGTTCTTGTTGAACAACCAGATGAATCCAAGTCTGCTCAGGCTTGGGTTCCCAAAGAAAACTAATTTGTGTTCTTTATGTGCAGGGCATTCAAAAACAGGTGAATGATTATGGCTATTGGGATAGTGGATGCTCTAGGCACATGACTGGGAAGGAAGATTATCTCACAAACTTCACTCCCATTAAGGATGGTGATAAAGTTTACTTTGGAGGCGGGTATGGAACTATTACAGGCAAAGGAACTCTTCTCACCAAAAACTTACGTTTTGAAAACGTGTTTCTGGTAAAAGAAGTTGATTACAATCTTTTTAGTATATCACAAGTCTGTGATAACAAAAAAAGGTTCTTTTCGCTGATACTGAATGCTTGGTGTTGAGCAAGGATTTTAAAATGCCAGATGAGAAATTTATTGACTATAGAACACCTAGGCATAAGGACATTTATAATGTGAATCTTAATGGTATTAGGATGAATAATAATATGTCATGTTTTTATGCTAAAGCTTCAGTTGATGAGAGTAATCTATGGCATAGGAGACTAGGGCACATTAACTTTAAAAATATAAACAGACTTGTGAGACTTGGTTTGGTTGATGGTTTGCCTGAAAAGGCTTTCCACAATGACCACTCTTGTGTTGCATGCCTTAAAGGCAAACATCACAAGGTCTCATTTAAGTCTAAACAGGTGCACTCTAGTTCTAAACCACTTCACTTGCTGCATATGGACCTGTTTGGTCCAACTAATATAGAGAGTTTGAATGGTAAATCATACTGCTTTGTCATCACAGATGACTTTTCTAGGTTTACTTGGACTTTATTTTTAGCTATGAAAAGTGACAATGCTGATACTTTAATTAACTTTATTAACCAAATAGAGAAGAAAAGTGGTAATGAAGTTAAAATGCTTAGAAGTGATAATGGTGGTGAGTTTAGAAATAAATTGTTGGATGATTTTTGTGCCAAGAAAGGGATTACTAGGCAGTTTAGTATTGCCAGAACCCCACAGCAAAATGGGGTTGCTGAGAGAAAAAATAGAACCCTAATTGAAGCAGCCAGGACTATGTTGGCTGATGCTCACTTTCCCATAGCTTTTTGGGCTGAGGCTGTGAATACAGCTTGTTATGTTCAGAATAGAGCATTGGTCAACAAGATACATAACAAAACACCTTATGAGTTACTTTGGGGAAGGAAACCTAATATTGGTTTTCTTAAACCTTTTGGTTGTCATGTAGTTGTATTAGATACTAGTGATGCCTTAGGTAAATTTAGTGCTAAAGGTGATGAAGGCTATTTCATGGGTTATTCAGTGCAGAGCAAGGGATATAAGGTTTACCTTAAGAAGGAAAAACGTATAATTGAAAAAGTACATGTTAGGTTTTTAGAGAGTAAACCTAGTGATCCTGAAAGTGGTCCAAATTGGTTGTTTGACTTGGAACCTCTATCTAGGACTTTGAATTATATGCCTGTTACTAATCCAGACATTGTGAAGGTAACTTCAAATGTTTTGGAAGAACCAGTTGTTGATGTTTCAGGTACACAGGTTAATGAAGAGGTTGGATCACAAGCAGACAAGTCATCTACCATACTTGAGTATGTTACTGTTCCTATATGGACAGATGCTTTTGCTGCTACTGCTGGAAAGGAAAATGATGGTCCCCAAGTATCACTAGTTAACAACATGCATGGTCTTTCAGGCGATGACAAAGGAAAATCTGGCGCTGACAAGACAAATTCAGGCGTTGATGGCTCAAACGTTGACAACACCATTTCAGGCGTTGATGGATCAAACGCTGACAACCTTGGTTCAGGCGTTGACAACTCTTTTGAGCATAATTTCTCTTCCATTTTTGAACAAGGTGAACCTTCAAGCAGAAATGGAGAGGTTCATACAGATATTGATGGAAGAGAGTCTAAAGAAGATATTGGTAACTTGGATGATGAGATTGAAGACAACAGACTTTTTGAGGGAGGAGTTCTTACTTCTACTATGAAGAATCACCCCTCTTCTCAAATTATTGGGGATGTCATGTCTCCTGTTCAGACTAGAAGATCTCATCAGAGTCTTGGAGGATTTATTGCCAATATACACAAGAAGGTTGATACCCCTCTTGTTCAAGCATGTTTGTTTGCCTGTTTTCTGTCACAACAGGAACCCAAGAAGATTTTTGATGCTCACAAAGAACCAAGTTGGGTGGAAGCAATGCAGGATGAGCTTCACCAATTTGCTATTCAGGATGTTTGGGAGTTGGTTGATTATCCCAGATATGTCAGACCTATTGGGACAAGATGGGTTCTTAGAAACAAGAAAGATGAAAGAGACATTGTGGTCAGAAATAAGGCACGTTTAGTGGCTCAAGGATATACACAAGAGGAAGGGATAGACTATGAGGAGGTCTTTGCACCAGTTGCAAGGATTGAGGCTATAAGGATATTTCTAGCCTATGCTTCCTGCATGGGCTTTACTGTCTATCAAATGGATGTGAAGAGTGCTTTTCTTTATGGCATAATTATTGAGGAGGTATATGTTATGCAGCCTCCTGGTTTTGAAGATCTAGAGCATCCAGACAAGGTGTATAGAGTTAATAAAGCTATGTATGGACTTCATCAAGCCCCAAGAGCATGGTATGGTACATTGTCCACCTACGAAAATGGATTCAAAAGGGGCACCATAGACTAGACCCTATTTACAAAGAAGACTGGTAAGGATGTCTTACTTGTTCAGGTTTATGTTGATGATATAATCTTTGGCTCTGCCAACCCAAAGATGAGTGAAGACTTTTCCAAGCTTATGACAGACAAATTCAAGATGAGTGCAATGGGGGAGATGAACTTCTTTCTAGGGTTACAAGTTCAGCAGAAAGAAGATGGTATCTTCATCTCTCAGGATAAATATGTGGAAGAAATCTTGAAGAAGTTTGGCTTTTCTCCACATGAAAAGAGGGCCAGTACTCCTATGGATAGAGAACACCCTTGGGGAAAAGTTGGAGATGGAAAAGATGTGGATGTCAGGCACTATAGATCAATTATTGGTTCATTGATGTATCTTACAGCCTCAAGACCTGACATTATGTTTGCTGTGTGTGCATGTGCACGCCATCAAGTGACTCCCAAAGAGTGTCCCCTTCATGCTATCAAGAGAATCTTTAGGTACCTTAGATGTTATCCAGACCTTGGATTATGGTATCCAAAAGATTCACCATTGGAGCTTATTGCATATTTAGACAGTGACTACGGTGGTGATACATTTGATAGAAAATCCACAACTGGTGGATGTCAGTTTCTTGGGAGTAGGTTGATATCTTGGCAATGCAAGAAACAAACAATGGTGGCCAATTCTACAACTGAAGCAGAGTATGTTGCAGCAGCTGCTTGTTGTGGACAAGTTTTATGGATTCAGAACCAGCTGTTGGATTATGGGTATAATTTCATGCATACCAAGATTTTTGTAGACAATAACAGTACTTTATGCATTATTAAAAATCCTGTACATCATTCTAAAACAAAACACATAGAAATTAGACATCATTTTATAAGAGATTGTTTTGAGAAGGGTTTAATACAACCAGATAGGGTTGACACAGAAGAAAATGTGTCTGATGTATTAACTAAACCTTTTGATGCTGGAATGTTTCAATACTTGGTAACAAGTATTGGAATGATCAATCTCACTTAATATGTGTTTTGGGATCTTTTTGTAAAAGTATGTACAGGATATGCATTGTTATTGGTCTTTTGAAGTTAGATTTTCTACTATATTTGTCTAACGCTGACAAAGGTTATCTTAACGCTGATAAGTGTTATCGTGACGTTGTCAGCAACATGTTAGTTTTGTGGTTTTTGATCTAAGTGTGCAGGCGTTGATAGCATTGTACCATTGGATACAGAGTTGCTTATTGATCCTTGGAGAATCATTTGGAGCATGTTTTAGGTTATGGATGATGGTTGGAATATTTATATTCCTATCTTGACATAAATTTTTATATTCATGCATATTATTGGGCAACATATGTATCACAGTTTAAGGGGAGGTTTTAGGAACCTTTAGGACTTTGGGGTATTTTTATAATACTCTTATCACAATTCTAGATTGTGTCCACAGGTGAGTATGAGTTAGTTTACTAAATCATGAGACACTGTAGCATGCAAAGTTGATATACTATGCATGCTACCAAGACATTTTTGGCCTAGAATTGGATGTGGTCTATTGGGAGACTTAGGAATGATTTATAATGGGTTTTACCTGGGAGTTACAAGGATTTTTATGAGATAACTTAGTTGTTAAGAATTTTGGTTAGCAAGGGACACTAGAGGACTGTTATGTCTATCTTGCATAAGCAAGTGTGCATAACTGGACAGTGCTTGCCGCCCTATAATAATTATCAATTTATAGATTATCTTCACTAGGATAAATTACTTTGTTAAGGTCCTTTTTCTTTTTTATTACTTTTATTTTTAGACGCTGACAAATATTTTTCCAAGCGTTGTTATGACCAATTTAGACGCTGACATGGCTTTGGCAAACGTTGACAAGAATATAGCCGTTGGGCGTTGATGGGTTATTTTGACCGTTGATACTCATTGGGACCTACCCAGTTGTTATTTTTGACGAATTTTGGGGCCGTAATTTTGGGAGTAGATAACTTTTAATTAATGCACAAGATAAATTATTTCCTTTTCAAGATTTTCATCATTATGTTTTGAAAATTTCTTGCCTTATTTTTGACCAATCACATGTGCCTATCTCTCCTATATATTTGACTCCTATTTTTAAACAGGGTATCTTATATTCTTGTCTAACAAATTTCTCCTATAATTCATCGTTCTCAATAATTGACAAACAGCTTTCTTCAACAATGGCACCAAAGTTTAATCCAAGTGACTTGGTATTGGGATTCAGGAGTCAACACAACATGATTGCTTATTTGGACGCTGATGATACTCTGTTTCCACAATACACCCAGATGGTGGCGTATTTGAATGCATCCCCTATTAGGTATGCTCTTTCTCATGCTCCTATCATCTCTGTCACTCATATTAAGCAGTTTTGGAACACTGTCCGTTCCTCAACAATTAATAATGTGACTACATTATCAGCTATTGTTCATGGGCGTACATGGGTGGTTACTGAAGCCTTGGTTCGCCAGGCTTTGCATCTTGATGATGCAGATGGTATAACCACACTCCCTATTAATGAAATAGAACAAGGACTTCGGGCTTTGGGGTATCCTTTCCCTGATGAGGGCACTTTAAATAAATATCATAAACAAGAGTTTCCCCCAGCCTGGAAGTACCTCATACATGTCATCCGACAATGTTTGAGTCCCAAATGTACTGCACACAATGAAATTAATAGATCAATTGCTAGTGCAATTGTGTGCATTGCAAATGGGCAAAAGTTTAATTATTCAAAACTGATTTTTGATGGCATGTGTAAAAACAAAAGGAATAAGATGACTTTGGCTTATCCCAGATTTTTGTAAATGGTTTTTGATGCGCAAAATTACTACACAAGGGATCATGATGATTTTTATGAGATCCCTGTGCAAAAGAAAGCTATTTTTACCAAGATGAACTCACCCCCTCACCGTGAATTACCCCTCACCCAAGCTATGCTTGCTGCTATTGCAGCAACACAACCCCAACCAGACCCACAACCACAACTTGACCCCATACCAGAACCTTTGCCTTCACCTCAACACATGGAAATTGACCAAGAACCCTTCAACGCTGACACGTTAAATGTTGGCGTTGACACAAGTAATCCAAACGTTGACACCTTTCCTTCACAGACCCAAACACCCCTTAACCTTCAAACAACCACCCAATCCTCATCATCTTCTACCCCACCTGAATATAGGTTGCAAAAATGCCCAAGGAATACTGGAGTGTTCTCCTCTAGTGGTCCTAGCCATGTAGCAGAGAGAACCACCACCACAAGTGTGGTTGGTGCTATGGATGAGGCTGAGACTATTGGTACTGGCTTAGATGCAGGCCAAGACAGTCCTAACATCTTTAAGACCTCATCCATGCCCCATGACTCTACTTTGGGAGGTCAAATACCCATTCTAGAGGAGGGCAGATTGGAACCATACACATTGATGGAATTGACGGCTGTCTGCATTAGCTTGCAAAGGCAAAATGCAGACTTGGTACAAACAGTCAGTACACAAGGCCTTGAACTCAAGCAATTGAGGGATAGGATTGTTCATTTGGAAACTGCTGAGTCTAGGAGAAGGAAAACAAGAGTCCTTTTATTATAGGAGGATTCTTACAAAGGGGAGGAAGCTGCTACAGAGCATGTTAATTTGAGTGATAAAGGCTCACATGAAGTTGCTACAGAGCCATTTGATTTGAGTGGAAAAGGCTCATATGATGGAGAATCTTTGGGTGTTGCTGAAGCCCTCACTGAATTGAAGAAGCAATCAGGTTTTGATACGTCTCTGATTACTCCTATAAATTTGAACTTGTCTTTTACAACTATGATGGAGCAGTTCACTAGAGACGCTGAGACAAGTAAGTTGGGCGTTGACAAGCAAAATTTGAACGCTGACACTAAGCGCTGACAAGAGTAATTTGGGCGCTGACACTAGGAATTTGAGCGTTGACAGACCTGTAGATATGGTTGATGTATTCCAGTCATCAGCTATCATCAAAGAAGTATATTCATAGGTATTACCATCATCCTTACCCATCATTGATCCATTAGATAAAGGTAAAGGAATCATGGTAGAAGTAGAAGTTCCAAAGGATGCAGCACAAGTAGAATTTGATTCAAGGTTGGCTGCACAACTTATGGAACAAGAGATGAAGAAGGTTGGTGAATCACCATTTGTTGTCACATCAGAGGAACAAGAAGGAAGTGATGAAGAAAGTTCAGATTCAAGCGTGATGATAATTGAACAACCAGAAAGACTTGAATATGGTGATGACTTGGCAAGAGAGAAGCTTAGAGAGTTAAAATTGCAAGTAGACTTTGATATGCCAGAAGTAGTTCAGATGTACCATGCTTGGGAGAACAGGATTATGGAGAATCCAGATTTGATAATTTCAGACCAGATTTAGGGATTGGAGATTCTTCTAAGAGTTCAAAGAGACTTCAAGGTAATTCTGAAACACAAGGCTAGCAATGTTTTCTCACTGCTGAAGAGGGATAGAAGAGAGCTTTATTACATGCTACTCAGATGTCATGGAACTGGATGGACCTTCAAGAAATTGCAGGGATTATCTTTTCAAGAATTGGAGTACAAGGCTTATCCCATTTGGGCAAAAGTGCAGGAAATGAACACTCTTAGACTTCTTTCAGATGAAAGGAAAGAAGAACTTGTAGAAGAGATGGAGATTCAGAAGGCAATGATTGTTCCCAGGCCTTTGAAAAAGGGAGTTCTACTTGAGTTTCCTAAAGATCTAAATAAAGTGGTTCCTAGTGAAGCTGTTCTTAGAAGAAGCATTAAGCTCTCACCCATGGAAGCTTCAGATATGGTACAAGTGTTACCTCTTGATGCCAGAAACCCTATCATCAGCTATGAGGAAGATGCAAGTGGGTTTTGGAAGATTGGCAGATATGGTAAAGAGGTACACACATTTACTACCCTTATGTCTCTCTTTGCAAGTATAGATAGAGAAGACTTGGCAGATCTTTGGAGGTTGTTGATAGCCAAGTATGAGGCTGAAGCTCCTACTTCAGTCAATGGAATAAAACTTTGGTCAACATTCAAGAGAATGTGTGCACCAAAAGAAGAAGATCCTGTTTGGATGGATCTTGAGGATGATATCAGTAGTCTTCAATGGCGTTTGTATTCAGCTGCTGGTGTGTATTATTTGAGCTCTACAAAGTTTACTGAGTATCTTCTTGTAGATGCTCAGTATCCCATGTCTAAAGAAGTTTTGGACAAGATGAAGACAACACAGCTGGAGATTGACTATTCAAGTGACGTGGCCAAAGATTTGATTAGGCATGTTTATTACCAATATGATAAGATTTGTAAGATTCCTCCTAGTTCTTAATTTTTATTCAAAAACTTGATTTCTAGAGTAGATATCAAGTTTAGGGGAGGATTGTTGGGAATAAAATGTAGCCAGTCCACTTGAACGCTGACAAGAAGAAAACAAGCGTTGATAAGAAGAAAACAAACGCTGACAGATCAAGCGTTGACAGAAAGAAGTCAAGCGTTGATAGGTTGAAGACAAGCACTGATAGAAAGATATGGTCTACGCGTATTATGTTTCTAGTTTGTTTCTAGTAAAGATAGGATCAACATTGTATTTTCTATAATTATCTTTACCTAGAATAGTTAATACGTAGACTCTTGTACAAGGCTTCTTATATCTATAAAAGAAGACCTTTAGGTTATGTTTCAATATAAGTTTTTCATACATTAAACACTTTCATTGTAAGCAAGTTCGATTCAATCAATCAAGTGAAAGTTTGTTTTACATCCTTTGTGTGTTCTTGTTTAAGTGTTAATTCCGCATAACACTTAAATTACTTTATTCATAAACAAAGTTTCTCTACGTGTATAACTTGATCTAATCTCGTTTACACAAGCTAAATCGATCTAAGTTTAGGATCAACAGGCACTAATGTCGCCATTCGGAATTGGTGTTTCACTTGTTTCACTAAATATATCCCAAAGTGATTTTTCATCCATAAATTTACGCATCCCCTTTTGAATTAGGTACACGTATTCTTTATCATTAAAATCATCATCTTTAAAACCGTTCTTCTTAATTCTTTCAAAACATGCGTCAAGCCTCATATTTTCCGCTAAAGTTAACATTTTGAAATCATTAGGTTTTGAAACCTCGGTTTTTTCATTGTCATTAAACACTTGGGATTTACTCGTGAAAAATTCCATTTTATCCTCCCCATATCTCATAGTAAGTCTCCCCTCGTGAACGTCGATTACTTTTCGAGCCGTCGATAAAAATGGTCGGCCTAAAATAATGGGACATTTAGGGTCACACTCGTAATCGGATATAACGAAATCCGCGGGAAAAACAAAATTTCCAATTTTAACATAGACATCCTCGGCTATTCCAGTTGGTATAAGTGGAGTACAATTTGCAAGCTCGATAGTCATGTTCGTGGGGGTAAGTCTAGGCAATCTCATCAATTTCCATAGAGAATGAGGCATAAGATTGATGCTAGCACCTAAATCGGCAAGGGCTAAACATCCCTCAATCTTGGAAAAATCACAAGGTAGTAGAAATTGGCCCGGATCCTCTTCCTTTCTCGGCATACGCCTTTGGGGTTTTTTAAGAAGGATCGATGCACAAGTTTCTTCAAGGGTTACTTTGGTAAGGTCGATAAAGCTCTGTTTTTGAACCGTGGATGGAATTTGTAGTACACGAGGGTGTGCACTCTTTTCCTTGGTCGCCACGTTCACCCCATCGACTTTAGAACAATAAGACGTCTTAGAAGTCGAGGGTTGAGAAGAAGGAACAACTCTAAATCCATCAAGGGTAGGGGTAATCACACGACCTTTCTCACGAGACGAGGCAGCTTTACATTGTTCCTTCGGATTTGCAACGGTGTCACTAGGTAACGAACTCGATGAAGCACCCGAGGACTTGTTCATAATGGTCGAAAACATCTTTTTAATGTCAATTGGTCCTTTCTCAATCTTCGTGTTTTGCAATTTCAATGTATTACAAAAGTCGTTTTTCAAAGTACCAATTTCTCCCTCTAATCGTCTCATATTAGCCTCATTCGTTTTCACGTAATTTTGAAAATCGTTTGACGAACTATTTTGATTTGAATTAAAGTTCCCTTGGTTTTGATTACTTCATTGAAAATTTCCTTGATTGTTGTTGTTTTGAAAACTCGAGTTTTGGTTGTTGTTGTTATCTCGGTTTTGCCAATTCAAATTACGACCTTGATTATAACCTTGGTTTTGAAAATTCCCTTGTTGATTGTTTCCTTGAAAATTGTTACGGTTTTGATTCGAAAAATTGTTGCCTTGGTTATAATTGCCTTGTTGTGATGGACCCGCGTTACTTTGATTTTGAAAATTGTTGTTTCCATTTAACGCACTCACATTCGACGTTTGGCCATCCGTAGCCGCACACTCGTAATAATTATGAGGTCCACCACAAAACGTACACGAAACCTCAACCGCTTTCACCGTAGCGGGAGCGTCTTTATTTTGCATCTCAACGAGAAAAGACGTAAACACATTCGTCAACTTATCGACTTTCGCATCAACTCTCTCAATGTCGCGATTAGAACTACTAACATTGGCGAAATTGGCAACACTCGTGCGTTGCGGAGTTGGTAAACCTTGGATCGATTTTTGATGATCATCAAAGCGTCTTTCGGAGTTTTGCACAAAAAGTTGCCACCGGCGGCGGAATTCAACGAATCTTGTTCTTGAAAACTAAGACCGTTGTAAAACGTATGGATTTGGTGCAACTCGGAAAATCCATGGTGAGGACAATGCCTAAGCAGTTCCTTAAAACGATCCCACGCATCTCTGAAAGATTCATTCGGTTTTCGCTCAAATCTTGTAATTTCATTTTTGAAAAACGTCGTCTTAGACGGTGGGAAAAAATGATTAACAAATTTGGAAACGAGATCCTTCCACGTAATTATCGAATTAGGTGGCTCTTTCTCGTACCAATCCTTGGAGGCACCATCGAGCGAGTACGGAAAAAGCATAAGCTTGACGACATCAGCGTCGACGTTCCTAAACTTGCTCGTGGCTAAAAGACGATCAAAATTCCGAATGTGGTCGTGAGGATATCGGCTTCACGACCTCGAAACTTTGTAGCTTGGATCAACGAAAGCATTCCGCTCTTAATCTCAAAATTCTCCGCTTCGATAGCGGGAACTACGATCGCGTCTCCATAACCCTCGGTGGGTGCTTGGAGCAATTTCATCATCGAACGATTGTCGGCCATCTCCTCTACGGTTTCTTCAACAACGATATTAGGAACGTCGGTTTCTAAATCTCGTCTACGTCGTCGATTCCCTCGATTACGATTGCGTCGATTCGAAGCGTCGCTAGAATTAGAATAATCCTTCGATCGAGTGCGCATGCACTAAGCGTAGAATGGGGGGTAGCAAAGAAGATTCTTTTTGTGGTTTTTCGATTTTTTCAATTTTTTTTGGTTTTTGATTGTTTTTTAATTTTTTTAGATTTTTGAATGTATTACATAGACACAAATCTACAAATCTCCCCTCGAATCGATTTCTCGATTAAAGGAGCCTCAAAGAATGAAAACGATCACGTGGACTGAACGCCTTCGATAACTTTAGAACGTTGGTGGAACACCAAAATGTTCAAGAGGGTTTAATCTTGAAAACAAGCAAATATATATGATACGTAGATAATACTTGGGCGGCAAACCCTCGATTAGCCCTCTTTCTCAAAACACGCACAAGCAAGCGGGGGAAACGAGGCGGCGCTAAGCACTTAAGAGCCTTTTTCCCTTAGGTCGTGAAATACAATCGCCTTATACCCACCTTATAGTTTGTGTTAATTGAAATTAAGCCTCACGGAAGTATTTATCTATTTTGCCTTTAAACTTTTGCTTTGGATTCGAATACAATGATCGAGTGATGAAATCCCGAATCAAGGTTGCGTTTTCACACTTTTGGAGTACTTGTATATTTATTGTTCTACGTAAGTACAATATAGTAATATATTCACAAGAAAAACGAAAACGATAATGGGATATCTACAATATAGTAAAATTGATGTTGTGTGTTTAGTTTAGGAAAACTAAACACGATTTATTTGGATATTATAATATAATAAGGAAAAATAACAAAAATGAGTATGTACGTTATGTACGCTTTCCAAAAATTGAAAAGCAAAAACGCACTACTCACAAAAACACGATAGTAATAATGGCACACTAAAAACACCTCCCTGGCAGCGGTGCCATTTGTGATGTAGTAAAATTAGTCGTTTTACTTACCTTTAGGAAAAAGCAAGCAAACACTAAAGTCGCGGTAAGTATTAATCAATACGTTTTGGGAAAAATGTAAAGACGACAATCGAGTTCGTTCTCGAGGAGGTATGGTGTTTAGCCAACAAATATAGACGTTATTTAATTTGAGTAATTACGTTTTTGGAAAGAAAAAAAGAAAGAAAAACGGAGACGAGTTACACTATAAACGGTCGAAAACGCTTAAACGTACGAACGTAAAAACGCGATCAAACGAAAAATTTCACCTAAAAAATATTAAAAATACATAAAAATACGTAAAAAGTCTAACTAAGAAAATTACGCAAGCCAAAAAATTTGAAAACTTTTAAATTAATTTATATTAATTTTTAAAATTAATTAAAAAAATATAAAAATAAAACTAGCTAAGAAAAAGACTATATTCAACCTTTTTTATTTGTAAACCTAAAGTGTATTATTTAAAAACTAAAATTGTCTTTTTTGAAAAAAAAAACTTAATTTAACTATTTTTTATGACTTTTCTCAAATTTAAAACTAAAATAATCCTAAAAAATGAAGTAATAAAAAGAAAATTATGAAATTTAAACTATACAAAAGCAAATTTATTTTTCCTACGTCCTAAATGACAAAAGAAATTTTTTTAAAAAAGAACTGTATTTTTTTGACTTTTAGATTTTTTTTTAATTAAATAAAATGAAAAACTATTTAAATGTTTAAAAATATTAAACTAATTTTGAAAAATCTCAAAAATTTATAGAAAGTATATTAAGCTATCTAGATCCTAGGAAAATAATCTGGACTAATCAGCTTATCCGATAAGCTCGAAAAGCTACGAATAAGCCATAACTATTATATATATAAAAAACAAAAGAAGAACACAAAAGTGTATATATAGAAAACAAAAGAGAACCTTAACAAAAACAATAATTAGAAGAGATGGTTAATTGTTGGGTTGCTGCGTTTGTATTCTTGGTGATTGGTGATGTCAGGGGTTCGAAACCCACTCCCTGCACTCTTGAGTTTTTCTTTGTTTTTTTCTTTGTCAGGAAATAAAAAAAAGGTTAAGAGAAACAAAGAAGGCTATAATAACAAAAACCTACTAGAGAGCAGATGGTTATGAGACGTTCGCTGAAAGTAATCTGAGTTTGATGTTGCTGACCAGTCAGTGGTTCAAAACCCACCTGCAGCCACTTTCTGCTATTTCTTTCTTGGACATTTTTTTTTGGTTTGTTGTTGTGCTGCCAACAGCTTTTTGGTATAAGCAACAATAAGCCAAAGTCTAGCAGTGGACTAGACTTTGGTTAATAAGCAGTATATAAACACAATAATCACCTCTTTAATTACACACAAATAAGTTCACAATAGAGGTACACAAGTTGAAAGGCTGTTCAATTAAGCAGATGCACTCCTACAGTGATCAATAAATAATCAAGCTAGACTTAACCGCAAACCGACACCCCTAACAAAACACACAACTGAGAACACAAATACAACCAAACCTACATACTATCACACCACCAATTTGATACACAAATGACAACATGTTACTTATCCTTTTATTTTTTTCTTGGTTTTTTGTGTTTGTTGTGGGTATAAAGTATTACTGCTTGGACAATGGGGGCACCACTACAAGCGCAGAAATATGCAAATAAGCCACAAGCAAGTATGAAGATAAGAAAAAACTCTGAAAATAAGCAAATTCAGCCCTACTAACCTATTGTATAGGGCCTGCTGGTGTGGGGAATTTTTTTGACAGCTAATAGCAACAAGTTTGGTTTTGAGCGTCTCACCTAGAACTCCACCAAAACAGCAAAATTCACACAAGTAAGCAGATCCTAAGTCCCTTAATCCTGTTAAGACAGTGGCTCACGAAAACATACAACAAATGAATTGTTGATCTTAATAGCGTTTTTTATAAGTTTGCTTTTTCAGAATAAGCTTAAATAAGCCCACGGATCTTGAACCAACTATGAACAACCCTCAATGACACCTAACATTCAACAAAACCATGAACTTAATATATTTATTCATTTTTTAGTTTAAAAACGCGATACCTACTGATAACTCTTATGTTAAACCTACACGAGCTATAAAAATCATTAAAACACCTAGGATTTTAACTCCCTTATGAAACTAGATACACGCTCATCCAAACACTCCTAACAGCTAGAACAGAATAACCTCCCTTTTATTATACTTTCGACTGACTTGTTTTGATCAATAAGCTACTATTAATGTCCCTAATTTATACCTAAATCCAACAGCTTAAATCAAACTATAAAACAGTGGCCAAAACTCCTAACAGTGACTATGACAGTGGGTGACAAAAGCCTATAGGTGACTATTTTCAGAAAGGCAAGCTAAAATAAGCACACAAGGCTCAAACCAAAGCTACCACAAGACCCAATATCAACCTACTGCTATCAACCTACAAGATTAGGCTATCTTACACAGCGACTTCAAAACACACCTCATACAAGCAGATCTTTCCATATACTTGTAAAAATAATTTGTTGAGCTAAACTCTCAAATCTTTTGGTAAATCCAACCACCCTAAGCCCAACAAAGCTGTGCAGAGCTAGGTGAGATTTGGTGGTCATTTACTACTCACAAATCTCACCGTCCCAAACACTTCTTTACAAGCTTTAAGCTAGACAAGATTTTCAAAAAGATTTTTAATACACTTAACAAAAGATAATCATAACCAAGTAAATCATTCATTCATCAAAATCACACCTTACAAACATACTTAAAACAGTAAATCAACATCTTAACACATAAAAACTTCAAATCAGCATGAACTTCAAACGCAATTTGTTGGACAGAAAAAATTGAAAATGAAAAAAGATACAAACCTCTAGGGTATATAATCCATACCCTATATTTTTTCGAGCTTATGTGCACGCTTGTGCACAAGCTTCCACCCTGTAGACTCACAAACAAACTCAAAGTATCAAGGTTTTAGGCCTTGATACAGTTAGTGCACAAGTAAAAATAAACACTGAAATTTTTCTTTCTTCACAAACTTTCCACTTGAAACCTTAAACACTGACTTGAAAACTTCTTGATCAAACTCAAACAAACAATCTTGAAAATACAACTTTTGGAAAATCACTTAAAAACTCCACTTTTTGAACCAACAAGAATTTAACAGCTTATACAAGCTTATGAAGGTTGTTTGGTGTCAATCAAACAACCTTAGAAGCCTCTATAATCCGGGTCTCAACAAAAAAAAGCTTTTGCCAAATATTTTGAACAATAGAAGTTTTTGTTGATAAACAAGATTAAACTAAGATTTTTTTTGCAGGAAAGTAAAATTTATCAAACTAGAGAAATAAATAAAATGGAACTTAGGATTTGTGCAAGCTTATAAAGACACTTTAAATATTCATCAATAAAATTTTTACACAAAAACTGGAACAAAGGGTTGAGCTACAAACCAGCTCCTCTTTTATACTAGACTTAAGAGTATTCTAGAAAAGAAAGAAAAAGGGAAACCCTAACAGCCAGAAATCCGAAATTGCCCTTGGTCAATGAGGTTTGAAATCTTGGTCAAAATGGCATCTTGTGGTCCTGTTGGATGCCAGTTGTTGAAGAGATCCTGACTGTTTATCTTGGCTTGGGGAGGTAAGTAATCGTCCAAGAGTCGTTGGATTGCTGGGCATATTCTTTTTTTTTGCTAAAATAGCATAAGCAGGGGGGCAGGGGATACCACGTGTAGGTCCTACAGTGAAGGGGTTTGTTGTTTTGAGATGGGAGATGTGATGTAGACATGTTGAATCAATGTTCTGGAAAAGTTTGTATCAAATAATCAAGTAACTTGGGCTGGGCTAATTAGGGTTCGTGTAGGTTTGATTTAGGGATTATTGGGTGGATTAGTGACACAGTAAGTGTTAAGCGCCCTTTTTAGAATTAATAAACATTTTTCAAAAATTATTTATAAATAATAAAACGGGTTGTGGGATGAATATGGTATGTTTTGGTGGGTTTGGGTTTGTTTTTGCCAAGTTACCCCCTGATGTTTCAAAAAGATGGTATGTAAGTTTCCAACAACAAATACTCCTTTTTCCTTTGTAAAATCTTTGGATAAGTTGTCAAAATTGGCACAATGTATTTTCCAATCTTGATATAAGGACCATTTATGCAGTTTTGACTATCTTCAAGGGCCATTCTTGTATATTCTTGAAACTTTTGGACCAATCTTGTATTTTAGAGTTTTACAAGGGTCAAAGGTGACAAGTCTTCAAAATTTGAGGGACCATTCTTGCCAATCTTCAAAACTTCAAGGACTTCTTTGGAAAATCATGATTCGGGCCCGGTTCTTTTTGCGGCTTCGTTTCTCGTGTTCGTTTTTGCTTGATTCTTGTGATCTTTTGATGATTTCACGATATCCGTACCTAAAATACACAATGAACAAACATAGGCATATATTTGGGTATTTTGATGATAGTTTAAGCGTTTTAAGCCCAATTTGGACGATGAGACTATGTATAATTGTAGTCTCATCAATTACCGTCTCCACCTCTTAATGAAGAAGTACCCAAGCAAAACCCTCCACCCACCCCACCTACCACCTCTAAACCTTCTACTTCTCAACCTTCAACATCTCAACCTTTACCTACTACACCTACACCACCTAAACCGAACATCCCTTATCCTTCTCGGTTAGACATGTGCAAATTGCTTACTAAAGAGGATGATCAAGTCACTTCTTTTATGAAGATGATCTCTCAAATGAATTTCAACATCAGCCTTGTTGAAGCACTTGTCCAAAGGCCAAAATTCGTCAAAGCATTCAAGGAATTGCTTAACAAAAAGGAAAAGATGGTTGAGTTTGTCAACACACGCCTAAATGAAAACTGTTCTGCAGTTATTCTTAAAGAACTTCCGGAAAAACTTGGAGATCCCGGTCGTTTTGTGTTGCCTTGCATTTTCAACAAAACCGAAGAATTTACTGCCTTAGCTGATCTCGGGGCAAGTATAAATCTGATGCCTTTAAGTGTTGATGCCTTTAAGTGTTTGGAAAAAGTTATCATTACCCGATCTTACACCAACAAAGATGACTCTTGAGCTAGCAAATCGCACTCTCGCTTACCCCGTTGGTATTGCCGAAGATGTATTTATTAAAGTTGGTACCTTCACTTTTCCGGTCAATTTTGTTGTTGTTGATTATGAAATGGACCCTCGTATTCCGCTAATACTTGGACGGCCATTTTTGAGAACCGGAAAAGCTCTAGTCGATGTTGCCGAAGGTGAACTAATCTTAAGATTCGGGAATGATGCTCAAGTTTAAAAATGGGGAAGATCACAACCAAATCAAATGGAAGAGAATCAACGAATATGATTAATGTGCTTGATGATTTTGTCGTCTACAACAATCCTCTTTTCGATTCTTGCCATGATAATCCACTGTTCAAAGATGATGTGGACGCTTCTCTCTCCAAATTGGACCCCCCACCAATTTATGATCCTCCACCGATCTATGATGATTATGATGATGATTCTAGTTCCGATGGGGATGATTATGATAACTTTGTTTCAGAGTATCCAGACATCCCCACTTATGATGATTTTGATGATGTTGATACTCTCTCGAGTGATTCTTCTCATGATGACTTTACTCCTACTTTTGATGAAGATCCTCCACCAAACACTATTGATACTTTGGATAATTACTCATTTGAGGAAGATTTTGCCACTTTCCTTAATACATACTTCCCAAATGAGAATGATTCTCCTCCTTTGGACTTTGATTTTGGTCTTTATCCTCCTTCGGATATGAAGAAACCCGTTTCAAAGGAGAAGAAGCCGGAAGACACCGATATCCGCAGTACTTATGTCTTGACACCTCTCTATCCACCTTCTGAGGATGAGATTGTGCGATTTATGAGCGGATCTTCTTCGAGGTCTACTGAGCCTGAGTGTTATTTTCCCCTAAAAGAAAAGGTGTTCGATCCTGGTATTGCACTTTTTAAGCCATCTCAGTATCCATCTGATGAAATAAAAGGGATCTTTGGAACTTTTGGAGATATGCTTGCACCTCATCACCCTTGCTACCACCGTGCTCAACAACTTCTTAAAGGAACCTTGCATACTCTTCTTTGGCTTGCCTTGTTCACCATTAAGATTGTGCTACTTGATGGATGAAAACCATGTATTTGATCTCGGTGGATATGTTTCAAGCTTCTTCCCATGCTAATCAAAGTCGAGTCAGGTTCACGACTCGGTTAACAAAAACAAGCGCTTCTCGGGAGGCAACCCGCAGTATCTATCCTATTTATTCTGTTTTTATAATAAGTGTAGGGGGAGACCCTAGTATGTGTTTGTTGTTTTCTTTCTTATCATGTGCAGGGATTCAAGCTTTCAAAGATCCATTCTTGATGACTTTTGACGACCCATGATTCCGTGTACCCGTCTTCCCGGTTCTATCCTAAACTCTTTTGATTCACTATTTTATATTCTTCAATATTAAAATAGGAATCACTTTAGTTGTCTCTTCCTTAGCAAGATTTAAACAACGTGTACAATGTCCTAAGTGTAGGGGATGTTACTTCTACATGCTTAAATATTGAGGACAATGTTTATATTAAGTGTATTCTATCGAAGTTAAGTGGGCTTTTCCATGCATTTGTCCTCATTTTAACCGGAAAATTGGTTTTTCAACATTTTTTTCAAATTTTTTGATCTATTTTGGCCTAGTTGTATTTACCTTTGTATAGTTATTTTCTTTTTTTATTAGAATAAATTTTAATGAAAGTGGTTTTAATTTTTCAACGTTATCTTTTGACTCAACCCGAGTTTACTTATCTAAGTCTACTCTAGCTAGTATCCTTAACGTGTTTAAGTCAAGTTTTGCTAGGCTTTTATATAGGGAGCTTTAAAACGCGAAAGCCTTAACTCTTACGGTTAAGAACAAGAACTTTTCGCAAGTTCCTATAATTGATCCTAGAAAGTCGTTTATCAAGGGAACTATAAAATGTGGATTCTAAACTTGAAAGAGTATAAGAATTTGCAAGATCCTATAGATGACTTGAAAACCCAAAACTTTGATTTAATTGGCTAAGCATCCACGAGTCTCATTCCTTGAGATTTTTAATTGTGGAGAACGAGAGATGATAGAGTCAGTTATAAGTTTGGTATTCTTTCATGAATTTATGTGAGTTAATTATGAGCTTTTTCTCCTATCGCTTGTTAATAAATTTAATTGCAATAAATATGGTCTTACGATTTGAAAAGTAACTTAGCTTCTAGCCCAAGATCGTTTAAAAGTTGCTCAATATTAATTAGAGTTCATAGCTAAGGCATAACTTATTGAAGCGGGATGCGAAGATTGGCGAGTCCGAAAAGGCCCTAACAAGGCATGAGGGCTACATTTTGTTGCTAAAGATCCAAAGTGATGTGAAGAATAATTTATCAAAAATCAATATGAAGGATCGAGACACACGACGAAAAGCAAATACTCCCCTAAAGATCATGGAGAAGTCTATCCAAAAAGGCCCTAACAAGGTATGAGGATAAATAGATCCAAGTCCTAAAAGGAGGCGGATCGTTGTATATCAAAATCCCAAATAAAGATTGGAGAAAAATGAAGAAGTCGTGGTCCAAATATGAAGAATCTCTCAAATGAAGAAGAGTTCAAGTGAAGAAATTCCTATTATGAAGAGAAGACTATTATTTCATGAACGTCTCTCAAGATTTGAAGTATGAAGTCAATGCCAAATATCGGTCCGAGAAAGGTCTCAAATCGTGAAGCAAGTTATGCCAAGATATGAACTTTATGAGGTCCCGAGAAGCAGTTTTAAAAGATTTTGTCCTTTAGCTAACTATTGATTAAATCGTCCTACTTTATTTTCGGCCTAATAACTATCAAAATAAGTCAACAATGCATCCTCGTGATCATTCAAGACAACAATAAAATATAAGAGATACACCAAGGAATAAGGGAGTCTAAGTGAATAATTGTGCCACATGAGTTTGTGTTAGTTTGCTAACTTATAATAACAATGATCTCGTTTTTAAGCTTGGTATGGGGAACGTGAAACTTGAGGATGATAAACATTCATGGCATCCAAAACCCTAAGGTAAGTTTTTTATCTTTTTACTTGTTTTCTTCCTTTGAATATTTTTCAATTTTCTATGTCTTATGTTTAATAAAGGCCAAGGAGGATTGATTATGATGAAAAATGTAAAACGTGCTTTGTAACTAATGCATTGCATGAGGGCATTGCAATGGTCAAGTGTAGGGGATTTGATAGGTGTGAAAACACCCATCCTTTTACCACTTAATTATAATAATAACCAAGCTAAAACGTGTATTTTATGTCATAAATGTCGGAATTATGCGTGGTTTGTGTTTTTATTGTGTTTTAGGACCAAAAGATGAAAAAGGAGGAAAACACGGGCTTTCATTGGCTTTTATCGAAGAAAACGAGAAAATACGAAGTCAATAGATCAAGAGTGCAAAAAGAACGGAAGTCCAAGGCCAATTCTGAAGATTTATCGAAGAAAAAGTCTAAAGACGGAAGTTTAATGAAGTCGAAGAACTCATGTCTAATTATTGAAGAAATTATAAGACAAGTTCAATTTATATCTACAAATCCCGAGACGACGTCGAGAAAGACAAAGAATTTAAATCAAGTCGAGACGAGAAAGTGAAAAAAAGAAGGAAGCAACACATGCACTCCCCACCTCCTATATATACCCTCCTAATGTGTCATTAGGAGGGGGTTAGCTAGTGATAGATTTTAGTTTTATTATTGTAAGGTAAGTAGGAGTAGATTAATATACTTTCTCTCTCTAGTTTTTTCTTAATGTTTTTCAAGCTTTCTCTTTAATCTTGTGTCAAATCTTTGATCTTTAATCTTTTACATTCAAGTTTTTAATCATTCTCATTCCTCCCTTCTTGTTCTAAATCTTTCATTTGATTCGTTTTAATCTTTAAGTTTTTTTATCTTTATGCTTATTTTGATAAAAGTTTTTATCTTGTTGTTCTTATCAAAGTTTTTATACGAGTTAAGGTTTAGCTTATTGTGATTTTTGCTTATTTCCATTCAAGAGTTTTTAAAAGTTTAATTTTTCTTAAGATTTATCTTATAAATCTTGTTTATTTTTAGCATTTTGAAAGTTTCTTATTAATGCTTATTTATTTCTTTTTATTGTTTGATTTGGTAAGCTTAGATTAGTGCTTATTTAAACTTAGCTTATTCGGTTTTGCTTATTATCCTTCTAATTTCGTTGAAAAAGTTTTGTTTGTTTTTCCTTCTGTATTCCGATCACGCCATCGGAATGGGGTTCTAGATTCCGACCAATATTCCGATCACAGCATCGGAAAAGGGTTTTGGGATTCCGACTGCTATTCCGACTAGCATTCCGACGGTAGGTTTTCCTTTCATTTATTCCGATAGCTTTCTTTTTACTACATTCCGATAGCTTTGGTTTTCACTACTTTCCGATAGCTTTATTTTATATACATTCCGATAGGGATTCCGATTGGATATTCCGACACTTATTCCTTTGACTCATTCCGACTAGTACATTCCGATCCTATTCCGACGGTGCATTCCGATGGGGGTATTCCGATGGAGTCCTAGTTTCTATTTCCTAGTTTTACTTTTAATTGTCAATTTAATCTTTCCCGCCATTTTGCTAGTGTTATTTTAATTGTCTTTAATTAGATTTATTTTTGAAGTTTTCATTTTTATTAAGTTTTCAAAATTTACTTTTTCGTCATTTATTTTTAAGTATTAATTTTTAGTTTTAAATTTCAATCTTCCACTTTTACTTAACGACATTTACATTTTCATTTTCATTTTACTTTAGTTTAAAATAGATAACCTTCCCCCTTTATTTTCCATCAAGAACGACTGAGTCGCACTATTAACCAATAGTCAATTCGATTAGACACAATCAACGAACTAAATTTTTTTTACTTGGCAAAACCTTGTATTAGTCCTCGAATTGGAGAAAACATAAACTGATAGAAACATACCTGAATTAGAACTGGAAATGAGGGTAAGAAGTCCATATAGACTCATCCGTCTCCCAAGTGGCTTCCCGCTCAGGATGATCCCTCCAGAGGAGCACACTTGATGCTAGCACACTTGATGATCCCTCCAAATGAGGGTAGGTTCTTCGACATATGAAAGATCCTCTCGAATCTGATCAAGTGGATCCTGGACAACATGAACTGGATGATAGTTGTATCCTCTGAGTGAGGACACATGGAACACGTTGTGAACGTGTGATAGCTGAGGCGATAACGCTAAATGATATGACACTTCACCAACGCGTTCTATGATGTCGAACGGTCTGATGAAGCGAGGACTGAGCTTCCCTCTGATTCCAAAATGTTTAACACCTCGTGCAGGTGATACCTTGAAAAAAACATGATCACCTACGTTGAAAGATACATGTTTACGACGTTTATCAGCATAGCTCTTCTGACGAGCACGAGCTTCCTAAATATTCGCCTTAGATGACAACCTTCTCATTAGTCACCTTAATCATCTCTGGACCCTCAAGCAGTCGTTCGCCCACCTGATCCCAACAGATTGGGGCGCGACACTTCCTACCATACAACATCTCAAAAGGAGCACACTTGATGCTAGCGTGCCAGCTGTTATTGTATGCAAACTTCACTAGAAAGATATAATCATCCCAGCTTCCTGACCACTCTAGAGCACACACCCGCATCATGTCCTCCAATGTCTGAATGGTACATTCCGACTGCCGTCGGTCTGAGGATGAAAGGCAGTGCTGAGCTTAAGTCTTGTGCCCCAAGCTTTCTGGAGACTCTGCCAGAAACGTGATGTGAAACGGGGATCTCTGTCAGAGATGATTTCTGATGGAGTACCATGTAGTCTCATGATCTCCTTCTGGAATGTGTCTGCTAATTTGCTGACCGGATGCTCCTTGTGTATCGGTAGAAATGAGCAGATTTAGTGAACCTATAAACAATAACCCAGATTTGTTCTTCTTCTGAGTAACAGGAAGACAAGTAACAAAATACATGGAGATTTTGTCCCACTTCAATGCTGGAATATCTAATGGCTGTAGTAAACCACTAGCTCGCTGGTGTTCGATCTTCACCTATTGGCAGATCATACATTTAGAAACGAAGGTGGCAACATCCTGCTTCATACCACTCCACCAAAAGTGTTGCTTGATGTCGTGGTACATCCTGGTAGAACCAGGATGTATGGTAAATGGAGAGCTGTGAGCTTCAGTCAGCAGAGCTTCCCTGAGTGTGAGTCATCAGGAACCACTAGTCTAGTGCCCTGCCATAAGATACAGTCATTGTCAACACGAAACTCCATCTGCTGATCAAGGTTCTGAATGATAGCCCAAATCTCACCATCGTCCTTCAGAGCTTCCTTGATCCTAGAATGTAAGTCTAGTTCCACTCTAAGATTAGCCCAGTAACCATGCTGTCCTCGTACATAAAACTCAATATCAGTCATCTCTAGGTCACGGATGATCTCCTTTGCAATCCAAATGCCAGCGATCATACCCGACCTCCTGCTTAGAGAATTTGCCACAACATTCGCCTTACCAGGATGGTACTGAATGTTGGTGTCGTAATCCTTTAATAGCTCTAACCATCTCCTCTGTCTCATGTTCAGTTCCTTCTGGGTGAAGATGTACTTGAGACTCTTGTGATCGGTGAAAATGTCACATGCTTCACCATACAAATAATGTCTCCAGATTTTCAACGCGAAGACAACTGCTGCAAGCTCTAAATCGTGAGTAGGATAGTTTTCTTCATAAGGTTTCAACTGTCATGATGCGTATGCAATAAATTTCCCATGTTGCATGAGAACACAACCTAGACCCTTTCATGAAGCGTCACTATAGATATGAAATCCACCTGAGCCAGATGGGAGAGTAAGAATAGGTACAATCACTAACTTCTGCTTAAGATCTTCAAAGCTCTTCTCTCGCTCTTCCGTCCAAACGAATTTCTCTCCTTTCCTCATCAGCTTAGTCAAAGGTAAGGCTAACCGTGAAAAGTTCTCTACAAACCTGTGGTAGTAGCCAACTAAACCCAGAAAACTTCTAGCCTCAGTTGTAGATGTAGGTCTCCGCCATGTGGTGATAGCTTCAACCTTTGCAGGATCCATGGTGATCCCCTCTGCAGATACAATATGGCCCAGAAATGCCACCTTGCTTAACCAAAACTCACATTTAGAGAACTTAGAATACAGCTGCTTTTGACGAAGAATCTGCAAGACTATACAAATGTGTTCCTCATGTTCTTCCTTGGATTTGGAGAAAATCAGGATGTCATCAATGAACACGATAACGAACTTGTCCAAAAACTCATGGAAGACACGATTCGTCAAATCCTTGAAGACAGCTGGAGCATTAGTGAGTCCGAATGGCATGACTACAAACTCGTAGTGCCCATAACGTGTACAAAAAGCAGTCTTGGAGATGTCCTGCTCTTTAACCCATAACTGATGGTAGCCGGACCTCAAATCGATCTTGGAGAAATACTTGGTGCCCCGAAGTTGATCGAAAAGGTCGTTAATACGCGGCAAAGGATAACGATTCCTGATCGTGATCTTGTTCAGCTCACGATAGTCTATACACAAACGCATGCTGCCGTCTTTCTTCTTCACGAACAATACCGGTGCACCCCAGGGGCGATGCACTGGGAAGGATGAAACCTCGTTCCAGAAGTTCCTGCAACTGATCTTTTAGTTCTTTAAGCTCAATAGGAGCCATACAATAAGGAGCTTTGGAAATCGGATATGCACCTGGAATGAGCTCGATTCCAAACTCGACTTCACGAACAGGTGGTATGCCCGAAAGTTCATCTGGAAATACGTCAAGAAATTCTGACACAATAGGTTGATCTTGGATCGATGGTGACTCGGCAAAAATGTCATGAACATTGGCTATAAAGCCCTGACAACCATGTGATAGCAATGCACGTGCCTCCATGGATGAAATAATTTGCACTGACCTCCCTGTCAGAAAACCATGGTGTATGTACTCTGGAGATTTAACATCACCGAAGATAACCCGATAAGTGTGGCAGTCAATTGTAGCCTGGTGTTTGGATATCAACTCTGCGGATCTTATCATCAAATTCTAGGGGAAGATCTCTGTACACCTGAGTGATTCGTACAGAGTCCCTAAGTGGCGTGGAAATGCATAAGGCATTATCTAATGGCATCGGGGAAATCCTAACACGTACAACAAAAGTAGTGGATATGACTGAATGCGTCGCTCCAGTATCAAATAGAACACATGCTGCCAAACCATTCATAAAGAAATTTCCGGTGATGGTACCTGAAGTCTTGTTCGCCTGATCTCTAGTAGTAGTGAACACGCGACCAGAAGTAGGAGGCGGCTTGGTGTCGGCATGTCCAGAGGTGCCTTTTATCTTACCCTGGCGACAGTCCTTCTATTGATGGCCTTGTTGGCCACACTTGAAACAACCACCAGTAACTCGACGGCAAACACCAGAATTTCTGCGCGAACAAGTAGGACAAATAGGATGCGTGAATCATCCAGCAGGCGTCCTAGCTGAGACATGATGCATGAATCCTCTAGCTAGCTGAGAGCCCGTTTTAGGATTTCATGCATGAGACATGATCGTGGAACATAAACATGATTACATAGAAGGTTTAATAAATACCAGATGGGGTAGAACGATTAGGCTGTGAGCCTCTACGGTCCTGATCCCTGCTGTTACCATTGTTCCTGAATTAACAAATGTTAGAGTGTTAGAATACCATAACGTAAGATAGTTTAACATGAAAGAAGGTTAATGTAGGGACCTACTGTTGTTCGAGTTGTGAGCGTTGTTACAGTAATTATCATTACCGCCACGCCTCTCAGAACCAGAACGGTCGTTGGTCTGACCGTTTCCCTTAGATGCTTGCTGCTGAGCAGCCGCGGGCTTGCGGTCGTCAGTCTTCTGCCTGGAATATAAGGTGGAACAAAGGATTATATGAAAATGAAAATACTGATGGAAATGAAAAGTTTACAACTGGTTATTGAAGATACCTCTTCACTGCTCTGTCATCACCAAACTCTCGTTCCTGAAGCATCTCGATCTTACGGGCTGCATCGGCCACTTGTGCCACTGTAGTGAAGGTAGCACATACCAAGCTGTTGGCGACCGAAGTGCGAAGTGCCCAGTGAAACTTCTCAGCTTGCTCATCAGCAGTCCCTGCGGCTGGACCCAGAAATCCTACTAAACGGAGAAACCTCTACATGAACGTGTTGCTGTTTTCAGCAGCAACCTGCCGAATGTTGTGGTAGTCCCTCTTGAGCTTCTCTTGCTCAGCCTGTGAAAAGTACTGATTAAAGAAGAGCTCCTTAAACTGGTCCAATGTCAGCTGTGCAACCTAACTATCACCACCGTTGGACTACTTGACTGACTTCCACCACTGTAGCACATCACCTTCAAACTTATAGCCAGCCAGTCTTGCCTTGAAAACACCGTAACAACCCATCGCATCGAATATCTTCTCGATGTGAGAAATCCAAGCTTCAGCCTCGTTGGGGCTATCCGTCTGCTCAAACGAATGGGGTCGCTGCTTGTTGAATCGCTCCAACCAAGTCATGAGGGTAATAGGTGGAGGAGGTGGAGGATTGTTGTTGTTGTTGTTGTTGTTATGATTGCCATGAGCCTGGAATTCCGCATGAACTTCGTCCCTGATTTCATTGCGAAGTTAGGGAAGGAGGGCTTGTAGAGCTGCATTGACAGCTGCAGCCAAATTCAGAGTATTGCGTGAGTTCACCATCTGATAGTTTAAAACAACAAAATGAAACATAAATGATAAGTCTGAAATGAGATGAACATAAAATGCATGAACAATGTATAAATCAATGAAGCAGTTTATAATGCATGAAACAATGGTAAATGCATGATGCAGTTTATAAAACTGTATATGAACGGGAGTGAACGCCTATGGCCAGTTCACTCAAGATAAAAGACATGGCGAGGGGACGCCTATGGGTCGGTCCCAAAGTTAAAAGTTTTGATAAAAGCACATGCGACTAAATAGGGCCAGTCCTGTACCAACCATTACTTAGTCATAAACCTGCTACAATGATATAAATGCATGAAATTAAAATGAAAATGAATGAATGCATGAAAACCAACTGTCAGTTCTAGAAAGATACTGGTGACTACCCGTAAGTGACATGTAGTATTTTACAGAGCTACAGGTCGAAACCTTAGCTTTGATACCATAATTGTAACACCCCATTTGTTAAGATGGAACGCTACAATAAATTTTGCCGTGTCATCAAAGCATGCAAGGTAGATGTCTAAACATTCATGACCATAAATAGAAATATCGGAATCAAACATCGTTAGTCTAGTAACTCACACACAAGCAATATTAAGTACTGTAAATGAAAGGACTAAACAATGTCCAAAAGAAGTAAAGTATGAAAAGTAGGAATAAATGCATAAGGTAAAAGAGGCCGGATAGCTTCCAATCCAAATGCACATACTCTAGAGTTCCTACTTGCGACCTTGGGTACCTGCCGTTTAGGAACATGGAAAAGTAGACGGCTGAGCATAACGCTCAGTGCACAGATATACAATAAAGCATGGAAGACATAGAATATGAAGCATATAAAGAGCATAAATCATGAATAGCAGCAGAAATGAATAAGTCCTGGGAAAACCTAGATGTGTGGTCATGTTTACTTGTTTTAGTTCTGAAAACATAGCTATGTTACTTACAAAAATCTGTATTAGTTTAATATACCAAAAGCCAATATAGGTCATGAGGTCAACAATGTGCACGAAAACTTGGAGGGGTGACCTCTTCATGCAAATTAGAGGGGATGCCTCTAATTAATTGGTAATGTGTAGGAGGGATCAGCTCCGTGTGAAGGATGCAAGACACACACCACATTCACCATGAAATCCTGACTGAAACATGTAACTAGGATGCACCCATACGCCCCACATGATAACATAATAAATATAATGGCCAAATAACTGAAAGGGACGTCACGAGCTATGACTCCGCCATGGTGAAGTCATAACACTAGTGCCTCTAGTTTTATGGTTATGGTACCTCCATAACTAGGTGAAACTGGTCATGCATATATATGGCTAAGGTAACTAATAACATAAGCATTTAATCTGTAACTACTAGGAAAACAGTTGGCTGCATACGGGAAATCCTAATGAAGGAAGAGATTGTCCTTACTGAAGGACGGGAAATCCGTACCTTATGTCCAGTAGAAGCTAATGAAAACAATGAAGACTACTCCGCCTTGACGGATAATACTACATAAGAAATATGGACGTGTATGAGTTGTCTGAATTGCGTGTGTTTTACTGGTTCCGTGTGTTATTATCTTGCTATACGTATTCTGTCATGTTTTACTGTTTACTGTGTTAACTGTAGTTACTCTGATGTTCTATTGTGTATTGTTCATGTATTAGTGTATCATAATACTTGTATTGTAATACTAAGTAACTTTCTAAAAATAGCAGGTTTCCATAAATAGTAAGTTTCTAAAAATAGAAAGTTTCCAAAAATAGTAAGTTTCCATAATTAGAAATAAGCTGGATTATAGATAATAAGTAAAGTTTAAATAGTATAATACAAGTCATGGTTATAGCTTATTAATTAAATTACTAGTTAATTAATTAAACTATACGTTATATGGAATTTAATTAAAAATACATGTTTTAATTAAATTAAGCTAAGTTAAATACTTTAGGTTAAACATGTAATATTAATTTTAATATTTAACCTAAGTCATGAAATTAATTAAATTAAAAAGTCTTGTAATTAATTTAATTAAACATATTTTCTGATTTTAATAATTAACCCGAGACCCGAACCCGTGTTTTTTAAAAAAATTTAACCCGAGCCCGAAGCCCGGTTCACACCTAATCCGGGCCATAAGCCGAAACAAACAGCCTAACTAGTGGCTAGACCGGCCAGCCGGTTGCCACTGGTGGCCCTCGGTACCCACTGCCGAGCAATGGTTCACACCGGTTGGCCACCGGTTCACACTTGTTCAACCCGGTTTCCCCCTGCTTGTTGCTCGGTTCCCACTGTTAGCGAAAAGAACCCACCGAAACCCTATAGGTCTCAGTTGGCTCTCGGTCTAAACCAAACCACACCCCCGACATGTGGTCGAGGTTTCCCCTTGCTGTGTTCGACCCACGAGAACCCCACACCGAGACCATGGGGTCTCGGTTGGGCAAATCAAACACCACCAAGAGCCCCCATGCTCTCGGTTTGGTGCTCGGCCGAAAAAACAACCATAAACACCCCTTTATCATGGTTTAATTAATCCCATATGTTTTATTAACTTGTTTTAATGATTAATTAAATAAATAACATGAATTCATAAGAATTAAAAAGAAAAAGGAAGTGTTTAATTTACCGAACACGTGGAAAGAAAAGGTTATGAACACGATCACGTACACACGAATAATCAATAAGCAAAAAAATTGTCCGGTTTGCTCCTTGTGGTTGAGGTGGCCGGCGGCAAGAGGCAAAAAGGAGGCAAGAGGAGAACTTTTCTGTAAAACCTAATTTATATTTTATGTTTCCTGTGTTTTTATTTATGATGGTTTTTAAGTTGGGTCATGGGCCAAGCCCATCCCTTCCTTTCCTCTTGTCTAGCCGCGGCCTAAAGGGAGCCCACGGGGAAACCCGTAGTTTTCCCGAGTTTAATTATTTACGTGTACGTTCATGTTTTATTTATCATGATTTTATATGTCGTGTACTTAACACATTTATAATATATACGTAACTACATGTTATTAAATACCGCGACACGTGATTTATATTATAAATGGAAAGTTTTAATTTTACCGTATTTTCGTGTGTGTACTGTTCATGTGTACTGTTCATGGTATTTTAATGCGGGTTTTACACTTACAACCCTAAGAAGACCTGTTGGAAATACGTTTTTACGTATTTAGGAAGATTCGGTCACTCCGACAATATACTAAGTAGTAGCTCGTAGTCTAGACATCGTTATTTAACAAACAAACCAAAGCCTAGCCTACAACATGTGTAGGCCGGCCCAAATGTAAGCCCAAGCCCATGACAAGGGCTTGGGTATATAAACCCTCTCCTTAGATGGAGAGGGTGTGTGGTTATTCATTTTTCACATACTTCTCTTTGTTTTCTCTCTCTAGAATTGTGTGTAATCCACCATCTTTCTATCTCTTTCTCTCTCTAAAACATAAGCAAGATTTACATATCCTATAAATGGTATCAGAGAGCCATGGGATGATTGTTTAGTTTTTGTGTTTGTGTTCTTGATTCTCTCGCCATTTTTGATCCAATTTCACACGAACCAATTTTTTTTTTTTTTTGTGTTTTTATGGGTTAATCTTGATATACTTCATCTTGTTACTTGTTATAGTGATTTGGTATTGTTATTTGGGTTAAAAACACAAAATTTTTGGTTGTTTGATTCATATTTTGGCTTAGAATCTCGAATTGATTGTGTTACTGTACTGTCCGAGAAAAGTGGTAAGTTGGTATCAATAGTACGAACTGATTGTTGCGATTTCATAAACCCTGGGGGTTTCTACTTGCGATCCAAGGTCACGATCACTAGTTACGATCACGAGTACAATCACTCACTGCGATAAGGGAGTACGATCACTTACTGCGATCACCAGTACGATCTGAGTATCGTTGGGTACGATCACTAGTACGATCCAAGTACGATCAAGGAGTGCGATCTGAATACGATCATAGAGTACGATCCACGAGTGCGATCTGAGTACGATCCATCATTTTTCAAAAACGTGTTTTTGAATATTTTTAACAAACTTGCAGTTTGTGGATCGTGTGTAATTTTGACTTGGATTTTTTGGTTTCTCGAGAACATAAATTAGGGGATTTCAACATTATTTCTCGGCTTTAACACACAACAACAAATACATTTACTTTCTTTCATTGACCGATCAAGTTTGTAAATCTTAACTTATCGAAATGGAGGACACATCTCTTACGGATAAGTCCATCCTCTCGGGTACGGATAATCGTCCACCGATGTTGGTGAAGTCTATGTACGAGGATTGGACTTCCCGAATGGAACTTTATATTTTGAACAAGGAGAACGGACATCTTATTTGGGCATCGGTGCTCAATGGACCATTAGATTATGGTACAGTGACGGAAGGTACAACTACTCGTCCTCGCACAACGGGTGAATTGACTGGAGATATGAAGATTCAAGATAAATGTGATAAGTATGCTACAAACATCATTCTCCAAGCCCTTCCTCCAGATGTCTACAAACTCGTCAGCAAACATAAAGTTGCCAAAGAGTTATGGGATAGAATTCGTGTTCTAATGCAAGGCACCTCGTTAACTAAACAAGAACGAGAGTGTAAGCTTTATGATACTTTTGATTAGTTTGCCTATGTGCCAGGATAGACTCTCAATGACTACTATCTGAGATTTACCCTATTGTTGAATGAGCTAAATATCTATGGCATGGCAATTCCTACATTTCAATTGAACACCAAGTATTTGAACACTCTTCCTTCAGAATGGAAAAAGTACGTGACGGATGTTAAATTGGCTAAGGACTTGCATAACACCAATGTGGATCAACTTCAAGCTTTTCTTCAACAACACGAATGCCATGTCATTGAGGCTCGGTTGTCTAAACCTCAAGTTCATGATCCACTTGTCATGTATGCTTCTCAACAAAACATGGATTATACTTATCAACAACCATCATACTTGCAGCAGCCACCACCACACACCTATCAGCAACCACAACAACCATCTTATCAACCACCGATGATGCCACAGCAAGCATATCAACAAAGTTTTCATCAACAATCTTTTCCACAGCAACCACCATATCAAACATTACCATCACAAGCCAACACTTCTCCAATGGGCTATAATCCTCAGCAAGGATATTTTCCAATAGAAGCACAACCAGCACAAGCTTTCTACTCTAATGAACTTCCACCAATCCAAGCACCAGTCTTTACTCCAAATGATACGCCAGCTGATGTTCTAAACCATCTCACTGCCTACTTGTCAAAACTTGTTGCAACTAGAGGATTTCCACCAACAAACAATTAGCTCCGCACCTCTTCAAATCCTCGACAACAAGCTACTGTTCAAGATGGTCAAGTAACAATGCAACCTATTCAGGGAAGGCAAAATTCATATGGACCTCCTACAAGGACTGTGAATGCTCAAGCTGTGAATTCTCAAGCTAATGGAAATGGAAGCCCTATTGGTCCTCAAAAGGTTGTGACTTGCTACAATTACCGAGGAGAAGGTCATATGGCTAGGCAATGCACTCAGCCGAAAAGGATAAGGGATGATGCATGGTTTCGTGAGAAGATGTATTTGGTTGATGCTCAGTCTAAGGGGAAGATTTTGGATTCAGAGGAGTTAGCATTTCTTGCAGACCCAGGGCAGCAGATACTGAAGGCATTGCAGTCGTTTCAACTTCTAATGTAGCTTATCAAGCGGACGATCTTGATGCATATGATTCGGATTATTATGACATTCACTCTGCCCAAGCTGCTCTCGTTGCTAATCTCTCTCACTACGGTTCTGATGTCGTCAGTGAGGTACCAACCACATCTAATAATATTGATGATAACCAACATCAAGTTGGGCATGAAAATGACAACCTCGAACAACATTCGGGGACTAGTAACTCCAATGATGTGGTACCCAATCCTACACCTTTGAGTGAACCTCAACCAAATGCTATGACGGGTATGGAATCTTATGCTCAACATGATTTGGTCATGGTGCCTAAACATATTATTGATCAAATGCATATGGCCCTAAGACAACCCGTAGACACGAATTCCACCCTAAATGCTGAGCTTGCGTTGCATAAAGAAAAGGTCAAAACTTTTGAAATGGTCCCTCAAGCAGAGAAAATAACATGTTCTACATTTGACCAATTTCGTTTTGAAAAGATTGAACACTTGAAAGAAATAGAATCATTAAAAGCTAATCTTTCCAATGAATTAAAAGCAAAAGAGTCGGTTGTCAATGATTTTCAGAAACTTAAAAATGGATTTCAAAACTCTCGAGTCTAAAAAGGTTGAATCAGAAATTAATGCTACCAAACTTCTTAAATTCAAGGAACAACAGCTTTTAAAACAATACGCTTCCACAGAAAAGGTTCATCTTTTAACTAAATCATTTAAAGAACTCGAACTTAAACGTCTTCAAGATTTACCACCTAATCCCGGTTATGCAAAACAAGCTCAGGAATATATTCCATGTCTTTATGATATGACCATAATTGGCAAATCGAAAGAAGCACCTTTTGTTCGTAGTACTGAGGAGACACAGTCACTTGCGGATGAAACTCATTCTAAAATGCTTTCAAAGTTCCATACAATTGATTATGATCAACATAACAAAGATCAATTTTCGAAAAAGACACGCATTCGCTTAAAAAAGGAATTAGCAGAATTGACAGTTCTTGTGCCCCAAAGTTTGTCAAATGAAAACCTTCCTAGTACGTCTCCTACACTTGTCAAAATGGATTTAACAAAATTAATTCCACTGGTAAGCAAGGCGTCCGTTAACTTAAATGCGGTTCACCAACACTTAGCCGATTTTGACAAGGTCATTTTGGAACGTACGACGGCCTCGGCCATAACGGAAGGTGAATGGAACTTTGAGCACACTAGTGCTGCGTTTCGAGACGAAATTGTTCCGTTTGTAAAGAATGTTAAAGCTTGTCTTAGTAATCTTGATCAAGATTTGCTTTTGGAAATAGAAGAAGTTAGACGTGTTTTCAATGAAATGGAAGATGCTTATGAAAACAGTTTACTTGAAATAGAACGAGTTTCACGCCAAAATGATCAGCTTCTGAAGCAAGTGATGTCTCATGATATAGTTTCCGTCTGTGTGAATAAAAGTGTTGATGATGATTCTATTTTGCATAATGTTGAATCTGTGGATACTGTGGTAGATAGTACTTGTCACGAATCTGACGCTGAATTTTTAAAGCTTCAAGATTCATATTCTTCGCTTTCAAAACGTTTTGATGAGATTCAAACACATTGTATTTCTCTTGAATGCAAGCAACAATTTATTCAAGAAATCTTTGAAACGTCATTCGAAGGTGTTAATATCGATGATGCAAACTTTGAAAAGAATTTTCGATTGAATTTACAATCAAAACAGCGTCAACCAAGTGACAGAGTTGCTAAATTTTTGCCGATAGAAATAGAGAAATCTAAGGAGCTTAATTGTGTGAACGTACTTGAGGCCGCTGAGAATTTTAAACTGGATCTAGATAATCGAGTTTCCAAGATTTTGTCCAAAATTGATAACTTAAAACAGAAAAATACACGACTCTTCGATTCAGTAAAGCCCGCGTGTGTTGATACCACTAAACAGAATCAATCATTGATTGAACAATTGAATCGAAAGCCGGTGGAAATATCTGTTTTGAGGGAACAAATTTGTGATAAGAATCTGGTCTTGGCTAAGTTAAAGGAAACACTTCGTACTCTAAAAGGTAAGAATGTTGTGGATAACGCAGCCACTGTCTCAGCATCGTCCTCTAGTGCAATCAAAAGGAACCTTATAGCCGTCAAACCATTTAATAAGGGCCCTAGGACTAAACCTTCTCAAACATTGGTCACTAAAGATAAGGCGGAATCAAAACCAGCTTCTAATATTCCTGTGTTGCCTTCTACATGAGTAATCACCACTACTAAGGCTCAAAGATCTAAGCTTAAAAGAAACAAGAAGAATGATAGGATCTTGCCCCCATCTAGTAGTCAAGTGAAGAAGAAATTAGAAGCCCATCCTAGGAATGTTATTTATGTTTTGAATAAAAAGAATCATGTAGCTAAACCTAAAGGCTCTGTGGTTGTGCAGCGTTCTAAGCCTACTGTGAATTCTAATTTGAAATGTTGGAATTGCAATGAATGTATGTTTTATAGTCATCATGATTCTTGCCTTATTGACCATGTGAATGAGATACATGCCTGGAAAAATGGATTAGAATGGAAACCGACTGGGAAAGTGTTAACCCAAGTTGGTTGGTTGTGGCGCCCCACTGGTAGAACTTTCACTATAGTAGGAAATATATGCCCTTTAACTAGGATCACTCCCACTAAAGTGAAGAAAGCGTGTCCTTTAACTAGGAGTACCAAGGCTACCAAAACACAAGCGTGTCCTTTAACTAGGAACACCGACACTACTGTAGGAACCAAGTGCCCTTTAAATAGGTCTACTCCCACTATAGTGTCCGCTAATAATCCAAAACCTAAGAAAGTTAGAACAGTAAAACCTGTTAATGCTAAAACTCACATTAGAAAACGCAGGAAACCTAAGGGTCTCATAAATGCTAGCAATTCTAATAATCCTATATCTCTATCTGCTAACACTCCGGAACCAATATTTTCCAATGCATTGTCTACTGTTGTTATTGAAAACAGGTGGTCCAAATTGTTCTATGGTATTTGGACTCTGGTTTCTCCAAGCATATGATCGGAGATCGCTCTCAGCTCAGAAATTTCGTCAGCAAGTTTCTTGGTACGGTTAGATTTGGAAATGATCATATTGCAAAGATAATGGGTTATTGTGAATATCATATTGGGAATGTTATAATTTCAAGAGTGTATTATGTGGAAGGTCTCGGTCACAACTTATTTTCTGTGGGACAATTTTGTGATGCAAACCTAGAAGTGGCTTTTCGAGCGCATACCTGCTTCATTCAAAATTTGGAAGGGGTTGATTTATTGAAAGGTACTCGAGGGAATAATTTGTATACTTTGTCTCTACAAGACATGATGGCCGCTTCTCCCGTATGTCTTCTCTCCAAATCATCAAAGACTAAGTCATGGTTATGGCATCGACGGTTATCTCATCTTAACTTTGACGCTATTAATCATTTGGCGAAAAATGTACTTGTTCGTGGTCTTCCTAAACTTTCATTTCACAAGGATCATTTGTGTTCCGCGTGTACAATGGGGGAAAAGCACTAAGAAATCTTACAAACCTAAGACGGCATACACCAACCAAGAGAAACTTTATCTGTTGCATATGGATCTTTGTGGGCCAATGCGTGTTGAAAGTCTTAGTGGCAAAAAGTACATCCTCGTCATTGTCGATGATTACTCTCGGTTTACATGGGTGAAATTTCTTAAAGCAAAAAATGAGGCACCTAGATTCATCATCGGATTTCTCAAGATGATTCAAGTGCGTCTCAACACTACTGTCCGAAGAATTCGTACAGATAATGGAGCCGAATTTGTGAATCAAATTTTGCGTGATTATTATGAAGAAGTTGGCATTTCTCATGAAACATCCGTTTCTCGCACTCCACAACAAAAGGTGTCTTTGAAAGGCGAAATCACACACTTATGGAAGCTGCTCGAACGATGTTAATTTACGCAAAGGCTCCATTGTTTTTTATGGGCAGAAGCAGTATCTACAGTAGTGTACACCCAAAACCGGTCACTAATTCGTAAACGCCATGGTAAAACACCTTATGAGCTTCTCAATGGAAAAGTACCAGATTTATCATATCTTCTTGTATTTGGTTCTCTTTGCTATCCAAATAATGATGGTGACAATTTGGGAAAACTTCAACCAAAGGCTGATATTGGTATTTTCATTGGTTACACCCCCGCAAAGAAGGCATACCGAATCTACAACCGTAACACTCGCAAGATCCTCGAAACTATGAATGTTGATTTTGATGAGCTGACAGCAATGGCTTCTGAGCAAAGCATCTCTGAACCTGCACTTCATGAAATGGGACCCAGTAATATTAGTTCTGGTCTTGTCCCAAACAACCCTACTTCATCATCATTTACATCACCTACTAGGAAGGAATGGGATACGTTGTTTCAACCGTTCTTTGATGAATTCTTTACTCCTCCAAGTATTGTTGCTCCAGTACCTGAGGTAATTGCTCCGGTAACCGAAGTTGTCGCTCCAGCAACCGTTGCACAATCAGATACATCTGCACCTACAATTGGTCAAGATATACCTTCAACAAGTAATTCTCAACCAACACATGTTTCAACTACCCATATCATGCCTATTGATGATGAAGAGGATGATGATGATCACGATTTGGAATTCGCTCAAATGCGTGAACTTCAATTCTTTGGTGTACCAATTCCCGACCCTAATCAAGCCGGGCCGTCCACCTCAGAGGAAGCTCCTTCTACAGTTTTCTCCAATCCACGGATTCGTGAACATGACAGCAAGTGGACAAAGGATCATCCTATAGATTCTATTATTGGTGACCCTAATCGTCCGGTATCTACACGAAGTCAGTTACAAGAAAGTGCAATGTTTTGTCACTTTGATGCTTTTCTCATTGAAGTTGAACCTAAGACATGGCAACAAGCTTTTACTCAGTCATGTTGGATAGAAGCTATGCAAGAAGAACTTAATGAATTTATACGTCTTGAAGTATGGGAACTTGTCCCATGCCCGGATCAAGTGCAGTTACTCACTTTGAAATGGGTTTACAAGGTGAAACTCGATGAGTTAGGTGGAATATTGAAGAACAAAGCCCGACTAGTAGCTCGTGGATACAAGCAATTATTGGGCATCGACTTTATGGAATCCTTTGCACCTGTTGCCCGTTTGGAAGCTATTCGACTATTCCTCGCTTATGCAGCCCATATGAATATGATCGTTTATCAGATTGATGTGAAGACGGCATTTCTTAATGGTGAACTCAAGGAAGAGGTCTATGTTCAACAACCGGATTGTTTTGTGAATCCTAATTATCCTAATCATGTGTACAAGCTTAAGAAGGCTCTCTATGGGTTGAAGCAAGCTCCTCGCGCATGGTATGATATTTTGTCACAATTCCTCATTACGCAAGGCTTCGCTAAAGGCAAGGTGGATCCCACGCTGTTCATTCAGAAACGAGGTAAAGATATGATTATGGTACAAATATATGTTGATGATATTTTATTTGCAGCCTCGACCCAAACCTTATTGGATGAGTTTGGGACACTCATGTCTTCCAAGTTTAAGATGTCAATGATGGGCAAGGTATCATTCTTCTTAGGTCTTCAGATATCTCAGAGTCCCAGAGGCATCTTTATCAATCAATCCAAGTATGCCCTTGAATCGCTTAAGAAGTATAAGATGGAATCTTGCAACCCCGTGGATACTCAAATGGTGGAACGAACTAAGCTTGATGCAGATCCACATGGAGTTGCCGTTGATCCGACACTTTATCGTGGAATGATCGGTACTCTTCTGTATATCACAGCTAGTCGACTTGATCTTCAATTTGCTATATGTATGTGTGCTCGGTATCAAACTAGGCCTACTGAGTTACACTTAGCTACTGTTAAACGGATCTTTCGATATCTTAAAGGAACCATTAATCGGGGAGTTTGGTATTCAAAGGACTCTTCTATTGCACTAATGGCATATGCAGACGCGGATCACGCGGGTTGTCAAGATACAAGGCGTAGCACGAGTGGAACTTTGCAACTACTAGGAGATCGACTAATCAGTTGGGCATCGAAAAGGCAGAAGAGCGCTGCAATTTCAAGTACGGAAGCAGAATACATAGCTATGTCCGGTTGCTGTGCTCAAATTCTTTGGATGAGATCGCAATTAACCGACTATGGTCTAGGTTTCAACAAAATTCCGATGTATTGCGACAACAAGAGTGCAATTGCCTTATGCTGCAACAATGTTCAATTCTCCCGGTCAAAGCATATTGACATTCGCTACCATTTCATCAAGGAGCAAGTGGAAAATGGAGTAATAGAGCTTTATCTTGTCCGATGGAGTATCAATTGGCGGATATTTTCACGAAGGCTTTAGATCGCGCTCGAATTGAATTTTTGGCCTACAAGCTAGGAATGAGAACTTTCTCGCCTGAGACTCTAAAGGAACTGGCAGATGAAGCGAAAGAATAGTGGTGGTAACACTATTCTACGTATCCTTGGTGATCATCTGTATATATTGTTTATATTTTTATCCACAAAAGCAAAATACAAAGATATAAAACCATATAAAAACCATAAAAAATTGAAAAATTCAGAAAATTCCAAAAATATTTTTACTTTATTTTTTCAAAGACATGTCTTTTGGTACTATAATATTTACGGCCTTAGAAATGTTGATTAATATCGACATGGCGCCATAAATAGAGTTCGTACAAAAGTTGTAAATATTTCATAAAACATGCCTAAATGGCTTGTAGTTATTTCTGACTGCAACCCATTAAAGTCAAGTATTTCTTATGAAAGCTTTGGCTCTCAATGGGAATTAATTTTCTCGGGCAAGGTTTACTTTGAAACCTTGTAAGGGATCAAGTTTACTTTATAACTTGGTCTAACACAAATATATGTACGTTTCAGTGCATTTATTTGTTAAAACAAGAGAAGTCTTGTTTTTATGAAGCTATCATCTCTACAACCTTAGCAATCTACCATTGGTATTTACATACTCGACGATGCGACTACTCAACCGACGACTACAGCTCTTTCAATAGAACACGGGTCAACAATTGAGGGGGAGAATTTGTCAAGCATTCAGAATCTTCGATGCCGAAAGTGCCAAGTTTACAAGTTGGTGTCAAGAATATAATACCAATCGTACATGTGGTGTCAAGAGATGACTTCAGACGTGACGAGGTGACCACCATATGCTGACAAGAACCATTTAATCTTATCATATGATGTTCTCATCTATCAGGTCCAACCTTGTTAATTCTTTTCTAATATGGTGAATATGTGATTATGTTACAAATCGGTATCATATCTCATACATTTAATATCATGAAGATAAAATGGACTTGCATTTTTCTTCCCAAAACCTTTGTTCAAAATTCATTAAATCAATTGATATTAAAAACATCGACTGGGTTAATATTTTTAATATGGGGGAGAAAGTGATTTAATATGGGATATTATCACAAATGGTTTGACTTAATGTGCTGGCTCATCCTGACATATGCAAAATGTTTTCAAATATCGTGGCATATGTTAAGGGGGAGCAAAACAGATTTGCATATCAAAATGGATTTTCATGGTGACATATACTTACCCAAAACCCATTTATTTCACGACGATGAAATTGTGGTGACATAAGGATGGTAGGATAGGTTAAGTCTTATGATTCTTCCAGAACCGAAGGAATCTTCCCAAGGACATTCCATAGCTAGAAATAGTAGTCCTTAGGAAAGATGGAGAAAGATTGTGAACGTAGCTGAATGCCGACCAAGTACTTAAGTTAGCACTGGAACAATCACAACAAGGTGCTAGTTATGACGTATTGGTAAGCATTGAAGGGGTTGAAGAATGAAAAAGAATTGTAAAGATAAAGGGTGTAAAGAGAGAAGCCCTCCTTACAACTTTAGGCAGAAACCGGGTCAACACATATGCTATTGAGATCATTTTAATGATTCTCGATATTGAAGACAGACATCATAGACCCAGTGATGCAATGCACAACCCATCCCAGCTAACTCAGATATCTCTCAAAAGGTATTTGTTTTAATCACACGGAGACTACACATTATCTATTGATTTATTCACTCCGAATAAATTGGCATTGAAAAGGTGGCACTCCTCTCCAGCCTCCGATCAGTAAAATCCAAAGTGCACGATCGAGGCTAGATCCATTTGAGATCATCAAATATCTCATTAGGACAAACTTTCATATTTCCTTGCTTCTTCACACACTGTGAAAAGTAAGAAAGATTTTAAGAGTCCTACGCAAAATCATCATGATCTTACCTGAACATCCGAGTAATACGAAATTATTTACAATGAAGATGGAAATCCTTCTTGAGCGAATATCAAAAAGCTCATGGTAGGTGACTTGTGCGATTCTTTATGAATCAAACTTGTGATAACTGGAAAGCAACAGTGGTTTAATTCTTAACTGAATTTAAACACATTCCAGGACTCTATGCAAAATCTCAGTGATCTTGCCAGAACACTCAGAGTGATACTGAAAAAGAGATTTTGTATACCCCTTTTTTATTTCTATTTTCGTTCCTCGACTCACTCGAATTGAAATCCGGTTTAACGTTTCGACTTACTTTATTTTTGGTAAGAAGAATTTTTGGAATTTTTAAAGTAATTGCTCTTAAATTTAAATAAAACTAATTTTAACTATTTAAACTAATTTGAAAAACAAAATAATACTAATTAAAAATTCAAACGAAATGTAACTAATTTTAAAAAAATCTTTTAAATGAAACTTAAAAACTTTTTTAAACTAAAGACTCATAAAAGTAAATTTGAAATAAAAATATATAAAATTAATTTTAAATTTAAAAATAAAAGTAAATCTATTTTAAATAAACAAAATAAAATGAAAACAAATTTAAAGTTATAAAAGTAAATAAATATTTTTTATCTTTTTATATAATTTTTTAAACAAAACTGAATTTAATAAAACTTTTTAATCAAAAACTTGTATTAAAAAACTAAATAAACTTGTTTTAAACTACTTTAAATAAAACTGCAACTAGTTACTTTTACTATATTAATTAAAAGATCGAGAGTAATACACAAAAAAAAGGTTTAGAAGAGTTGGTTGGGTTGCTGGACTGATATGCGAGAGGTCTGGGGTTCGATCCCCAGCCCAGACATAATTTGCTAATATATTTTTATTTTTGGATCTTTTTGGACAACAAGTAAAGAAAACATATAAGTTGTATAATAAGCTGACAAACCAAGATAAATAAGATAGAGAAATAAGATCTAAAAAAACAGACAACTAAAAAAATGAATACGCTAAAACTTAATAAGCAAACAGACATAAGTAGTTGAAAACCAAAAAAATTATATAAGAAAAATCACTAAAAACCAATTAAGCAGTTGAAACTTAGACTATGTTAAAACGTAAGCAGATCCAAACACAAATGACAATAGATTAAAAACAAATTTAAAGCAGATAAAAGAAATAGTATCATAACAAAATCTAAGACAGACTATTATAACTAAATAGTATCATAAACAATCAAGCAGATAAAGTCTAGCAACAAAACAGGAACAATACAAAAAAAATCTAAATAAACTTTATTAAAACAATAAAAAGAGATGAAAAACCTTTTTGTCGATTCCGTTAGGTTGAAGACGAGGCGCTGAGCCGTCTTAATAACAAACCGAACACCACCTTACATCAAACTTCGAACATCATCACCAAGTCTCGAACAGCTACTCGATTTAGAAATTCTCGAAGAACATTTACTTTCCACTTTCTTTTATTATTATTATTTTTTTTATTAATAATAACAAGCTTCGAACAGTAATTAAAAAGAGAAAATATTAAAATAACGCAGATTAAACGCAGGTTAAAGAAAATATTTAAATCCGACAGAAATTAAAAAGAGATGGAAAATGATTGAAAATTAACTTTTCATTAATAATTCAAAGATTACAGAGACTGGAAAATTAAAAATACAAATGCCCTAATCTAATTTGCAAAAATTAAATCTAATTTAATCTACTCCTAATTTAATTAAAAAAACTGAAAAATAAAGTAAAGCTATCTTGTTACATCTTTGTGGGGCTTTTATAGGCAAAAACCCCAAAACCTTCTTGAAACATCTTGGTGCCCACGCAAACAAATCATGGCCGCTCTTTTCTTTTCTTCTCTCTTTCTTCTCTTGATCAACGGATGGAATAGAACTGTGAGTCCGGATTGCCAGCATGGTGATTTGTTGAGTTGTTTCCACCAATAAAAATCAAGGAGACGGCCACGTGTGATTGTATTTGGCTGAGGTGGAGGATTGGGGACCATTAGTGAGTGTTCTTAGCGATTTTTATGGGGATTTAATCCAAACACGTGTGAATCACACGTTTGGATTAAAAGCCCCAAAAATTACTGGGTAATTTTTGGTGTAAAAGATTAGGGTTTTTGAGAGGTGGCTGTAAAAAATGGTGGAGAGGAAAGTGGTGAAGGTGGTTCTTGTTTTTATCGAAAATAATCAGGTGTGGGTAAATGGGATTTTTTTGTGTGTGAAAGTTATTTATTTACTTTGAGTGTGTGAGGTGAAGTTACGTGTGGGTGAGGTGCATGGTAGGGTAATTGTGGGGTGAAGTGTGGGGGAAATATCGTGTGTAGGGGAATGTATGGTAAGAGTATGGGATAATTGTTTATGGGGAATGTGAATGGGTGTTGACTGGGTCATAAAAGCAAAACTTGTGAGGTGATAAAGACGTTTTATTAATTTAGTGTGAGTGGGGAAAGTTAGTAAATGTGTGGGGTGGGGTAAGGTGTGCTAAAATCGTTTGTTAAAGAAAATTCGTTTATTCATTTAAAGGGTTAGGATTTGGAATACACGTGTAGGGAGGGTGCATGGTAGGTTGACCAAACTATTTCTTTGACCAAGCAAAATCAATCTTCCATCGTTTTGTTTTGTGAAGTGGGCTTTGGCCCAACATTTTGAAACTAACCCATCCGTTGAATGATAGATGGGCTTTGTGTTTTATTTTGGCCTTTTGATCCAATATGAAGAGATAGATTTTTCCAAATGGGTTTTTAGGCCCATTTACCCAAATGTGGGACCCACTTGGCTCGAATATCTTTAAAAAGATTAAATCCACTTAAAACGAACTTGATTTCGGCTTATTTGATCATTTCTTCAAAACCGTGTCGGTTTTCGTGAACTTGGGCACATTTTGGTCTTTTGACTTTTTAATTCGTCTTTTCTTGGACTTTTCTTCAACTTTTGACCGTGAAATCCCGTGTTTTCTTTCCTTTTGATCATTTGTACCTATTTTAACACAAAAACACAAAACCACGCGTAATTCCGACTTTTATGATATAAAACACATGATTAAGTCTTGTTTTTCCTTGTTTTTAGTGGCAAAAGGATAAGTGTTTACACACTTATTAAATCCCCTACACTTGACCATTGCAATGACCCCATGCAATGCATAATTTTAAAGCATAAAATTACATTTTTCTCATTATTAACCCATCATGGCCTTTATTACTATTACTACTACTACTACGACGAAAAGATAAAAACTTAAAAGGAAACAAAAGTTATAACGATTTATTTACTCGGAAATTATTTGATGGAAGAAACTCGTAAAGAAATCTAAGACTTAGATTAGGGCTTTGGTGTCATGAATATAAATCACCCTCAAGTTTCACGTTCCCCATACCAAGCTCAAAAACGAGATCATTGTTATTACAAGTTAGCACAACTAACATTTACTCATGTGGTTTAATTAATCACTTAGACTCCCTTATTCCTACGGTGTATCTCTTGTATTTTATTTTTGTCTTGAATGATCACGAGGATGCATTTTTGACTTATTTCGATAATTTATTAAGGCCGAAAATAAAGTGGGACGATTTAATCAATAGTTAGCTAAAGGAAAAAATCTTTTAAAACGGCTTCTCGAAACCTCATAAAGTTCATATCTTGGCATAACTCGTTTCACGATTTGAGACCTTTCTCGGACCGATATTTGGCTTGTACTTCAAACTTCAAATCTTGAGAGACGATCTTGAAATTATGGTCTTCTCTTCATTTTGGTATACATCTTCATTAGGAGTGAAAGATGCTTCAAACGTTGACCACGACTTCTTCATTTATCCTCTTCTTTATTTAGGATTTTGATATACAACGATCCGCCTCCTTTTCGGACTTGGATCTATTTATCCTCATACCTTGTTAGGGTATTTTTGGATAGACTTCTCCATGATCTTTAGGGGAGTAATTGCTTCTCGTCGTGTGTCTTGATCCATCATATTGATTTGGATTAATGATCTTCACAATCTCTTAGGATCTTTAGCAAAAAAAGTGAATCCTCATGCCTTGTGAGGGCCTTTTTGGACTCGGGTATCCTCATGCCTTGTTAGGGCCTTTTTGGATAAGCCAATATTCGCGTCCCGCTTCAATAAGTTATGCCTTGGCTATGAACTCTAATTAATCCCGAGCAACTTTTAAACGATCTTGTGCTAGAAGCTAAGTAACTTTTCAAATCGTACAACCTTATTTATTGCAAATATATTTATTAACAAGTGATGGGAGAAAAAGCTCATAACTAACTCACATAAGTTAACGAAAGAATACCAAACTTATAATTAACTCTATCATCTCTCGTTCTCCACAATTTAAAATCTCAAGGAATGAGACTCGTGGATGCTTAGCCTAATAAACCAATTAAGGTCCATATGGTTAAGGATACTAGCTAGAGTAAACTTAGATAAGTAAACTCGGGTTGAGTCAAAATATTCACGACGGGCCTAATATATCAAAGACATCTAAACTTGTTAAAACCATTTTATTCATTTATTTATTTTTGACTTGAAAATAGAAAATATAAATATGATGCAAAGAAAAGAAAATAAAAGAAAAATACTACAAGGCCAAAATAGATCAAAAATTTGAAAAACGTTGAAAATTTTAAAAATTTTCCGGTTAAATGGGGTCAAATTCATGGAAAAGGCCACTAAAATTTCGATATAAATCCCCCCTACACTTAATATAAACATTGTCCTCAATGTTTAAGCATGTGGGAGAATAAACTCCCCTACACTTAGGACATTGAGTACGTTGTTTAAAATCGAGCTAAGGAAAGGACAACTAAAGTGATTACATTTATTCGTTTTATTTATATACAAGATTGAATCACAATAGCAAAAACTTATCGAAGGAACCGGGTACACGGGGAACACGGGAACACGGGTCGTGTCAAAAGCACCAAAAGTGGATCATTAAAGCACATGTCCCTGCACAATCACAACACACAAAACAAACAACCTACACGGCTCCCCCTACACTTATTATAGAAAATAGATAAAAGAAAGATAAAAGATCATCGGGTTGCCTCCCGAGAAGCGCTTGTTTTCGTTAACCGAGTCACGAGCCTGACTCGACCCCGAATTAAATGGTCCATGGGGAAGCCTCGAATGTTATACCGGGATCAAAAATCTTATCCTCGGTCCCGGAAGAACATAATAAATGAGAGGCGGGAGGATAAGTCATCAAAGGTAAAAAGGTCCTCTCAACATACGAAAAGTATGTGAGGTCATGATCCACGGGAGGTGGGGTGGGTAAAGGAGATAAATTGTCATCCCCCAAAGACAATGGATGGTCACTATACGGCAAAGCCGTAAAGGTATCAATCATAGATGGTCAATGTCACCTCTCGGGTCAAAACATTCATCCTCATGAACGTGAATCTCTTCGATTTCTTCATCATAGATAGGCTCGTCAAACAAAGGTTTGTCGTTCCCCTCATTTAGGATTTTAGAAATTCTCTCGAAGAGATCATGATCAAGTACGAAACCATCATTCATTTGTGGGATTTGTTGATAAGTTAAATCCTCACGAATGTGGTAAACGTAATTCTCATTAGAGGAGTGTTGATTAGGTAAATCCTCGAGAATTGGATGAGAATCGATGGTAGAATCAAAAGTAATTGGCGAAGAGGCAAATGTGAATTTATCAAAATCCGAGTTATCAAAATCAATATCAATATCAAGTTTTAAAACACCATTTGCCTTCTCATCAATACCATGATCACAATTAAGCTCATGCGAGAAATCTAATAACACGGGATCATAAAAAGCATCCTCGTGATGGTATTTTTCGATACTCGGGGTATAAAAGTCATCACTAAGGAGTAAAGAATCCGATAAATCATTAGTATTATGGTTTTCAAAAGTCGGTCTTGGTAAAATAGGCGAATCATCCTCATCCGATCCTGAGGAATAATTAAAAATGTAGTCGGAATCACAAGATAACTCATCCCTATCTACAAACTCCTTAGGTGTAGGCCAACTTATGGGTTCTTCTTCTATGCACTCATTATAAAGTTCTTCACACTCCTCAAAAATTGGTTTCTCAAAACATGTCTTGCTAAGAGGATTTGAAGAAAGCTTAAAGTCATTTGAAGGGGTAGGTGAAGGAGTCATAAAAGGAATGGGGTCTTCAATGGGTAATGGAGGCTCAAGAATAATCTCGGGAATTTCCTCAATAGGTGAGGAAAGAGGAGAGCTAATAGTATCCGTGGGTGTCAACACCGGAGGGTGATTAAAACTCATGATAATCTCCGGGCCTTGTCTCTCCTTTATTGGCGGAGAGATGGAAGGATCCACAGTGGGAACATCACTACTAGTAGTGGTGTTAGCCTCAATATCAACTCTCGAAGATGACTCAATATCAAATTGATCTTGATAGGTTTCTAAAAAGAGCATGAATTTCCTATCGGTTTCCTCTTGCATTTCTCTTAAGAATCTACCATGTTCCTCAAGTTTATGAAGAATTAAGTCCATTTGAGGTTGTGAAATACTCCCTTGATTTAGTTTTGAAAATTGCCTTCATTTGGAAAACCTTCATTATTTGAAAACCCTTGATTTTGAAATTCCCCATAAAACCGTGGATCATATTGTGGTGGGTCACTAGTTGTAGGAAAACTAGGGGAGCCAAAATAAGTATTAGTATCATAACACATACTTGCCTTATTATTATAAACCTCCTCATAAGTTTTGTCACAATTAAAATAAGCATGAGGCCCACCACAAGTCGTACACTCCTCGGACATAATCTTATAACGCCCTTCTTGCAATATTTCCCAAATCGGACGATTATCCATGGTAGTGTCGAAAGAAAACGAAATAACAATAATTATTATGCTAAGTAATATATAAAAGAAAAATCTTTTTGTATTTTTTAGAAAAATATATATTTACAATAAAAATCGAAAGAAATCGAACTAAAAAAATTAACACTAATACGTAATATTTTTGGTGTAATACTTTTAGGAAAAAGTATTACGTTTTGCTTTTTTAATTTTTTGGTGCAATTCTTAGGAAAGAAATTGCTTTTGTGATTTTTTATTTTTTTGTATTTTTAAGTTTCTGATTTTTTTGTATTTTTGATTTTTGTTGCAAGAAACGTAACGTTCAAAGAGAACGGATCCCAAAATCCAAACGTCTTCACGAAAAATCGTCAATCGTACGAGCGAAGCGGCAGCGGCGCCATTTGAAAAAGAGATTTTGTATACCCCTTTTTTTATTTCGATTTTCGTTCCTCGACTCACTCGAATTAAAATCCGGTTTAACGTTTCGACTTACTTTGTTTTTGGTAAGAAGAATTTTTGGAATTTTTAAACTAATTGCTATTGAATTTAAATAAAACTAATTTTAACTATTTAAACTAATTTGAAAAACAAAATAATACTAATTAAAAATTCAAACAAAATGTAACTAGTTTTAAAAAAATCTTTTAAATGAAACTTAAAAACTTTTTTAAACTAAAGACTCATAAAAGTAAATTTGAAATAAAAATATTTAAAACTAATTTCAAATTTAAAAATAAAAGTAAATATATTTTAAATAAACAAAATAAAATGAAAACAAATTTAAAGTTATAAAAGTAAATAAAAATATTTTTTATCTTTTTATATAATTTTTTAAACAAAACAGAATTTAATAAAACTTTTTAATCAAAAACTTGTATTAAAAAAACTAAATAAACTTGTTTTAAACTACTTTAAATAAAACTGCAACTAGTTACTTTTACTATATTAATTAAAAGATAGAGAGTAATACACAAAAAAAGGGTTTAGAAGAGTTGGTTGGGTTGCTGGATTGATATGCGAGAGGTCTGGGGTTCGATCCCCAGCCCAGACATAATTTGCTAATATATTTTTATTTTTGGATCCTTTTGGACAACAAGTAAAGAAAACAGATAAGTTGTATAATAAGCTGAAAAACCAAGATAAATAAGATAGAGAAATAAGAACTAAAAAAGCAGACAACTAAAAAAATGAATACGCTAAAACTTAATAAGCAAACAGACATAAGTAGTTGAATACCAAAAAATTATATAAGCAAAATCACTAAAAACCAATTAAGCAGTTGAAACTTAGACTATGTTAAAACGTAAGCAGATCCAAACGCAAATGACAATAGATTAAAAACAAATTTAAAGCAGATAAAAGAAATAGTATCATAACAAAATCTAAGACAGACTATTATAACTAAATAGTATCATAAACAATCAAGCAGATAAAGTCTAGCAACAAAACAGGAACAATACAAAAAAAATCTAAATAAACTTTATCAAAACAATAAAAAGAGATGAAAAACCTTTTTTTCGATTCCGTTGGGTAGAAGACGAGGCGCTGAGCCGTCTTAATAACAAACCGAACACCACCTTACATCAACCTTCGAACATCATCACCAAGTCTCGAACAGCTACTCGATTCAGAAATTCTCGAAGAACAGTTACTTTCCACTTTCTTTTATTCTTTTTTTATTTTTTTTTATTTTTTATTTATTAATAATAACAAGCTTCGAACAGTAATTAAAAAAAGAAAATATTAAAATAACGCAGATTAAACGCAGGTTAAAGAAAATATTTAAATCCGACAGAAATTAAAAAGAGATGGAAAATGATTGAAAATTAACTTTTCTTTAATAATTCAAAGATTACAGAGACTAGAAAATTAAAAATACAAATGCCCTAATCTAATTTGCAAAAATTAAATCTAATTTAATCTACTCCTAATTTAATTAAAAAAACTGAAAAAGGGGTTTTTATAGGCAAAAACCCCAAAACCTTCTTGAAACATCTTGGTGCCCACGCAAACAAATCGTGGCCGCTCTTTTCTTTTCTTCTCTCTTTCTTCTCTTGATCAACAGATGGAATAGAACCATGAGTCCGGATTGCCAGCATGGTGATTTGTTGAGTTGTTTCCACCAATAAAATTCAAGGAGAGGGCCACGTGTGATTGTATTTGGCTGAGGTGGAGGATTGGGGACCATCAGTGAGTGCTCTTATCGATTTTTATGGGGATTTAATCCAAACACGTGTGAATCACACGTTTGGATTAAAAGCCCCAAAAATTACTGGGTAATTTTTGGTGTAAAAGATTAGGGTTTTTGAGAGGTGGCTGTAAAAAATGGTGGAGATTTAAGTGGTGAAGGTGGTTCTTGTTTTTATCGAAAATAATCAGGTGTGGGTAAATGGGATTTTTTTGTGTGTGAAAGTTATTTATTTACTTTGAGTGTGTGAGGTGAAGTTACGTGTGGGTGAGGTGCATGGTAGGGTAATTGTGGGGTGAAGTGTGGGGGAAATATCGTGTGGGGGAATGTATGGTAAGAGTATGGGATAATTGTTTATGGGGAATGTGAATGGGTGTTGACTGGGTCATAAAAGCAAAACTTGTGAGGTGATAAAGACGTTTTATTAATTTAGTGTGAGTGGGGAAAGTTAGTAAATGTGTGAGGTGGGGTAAGGTGTGCTAAAATCGTTTGTTAAAGAAAATTCGTTTATTCATTTAAAGGGTTAAGATTGGGAATACACGTGTGGGGAGGGTGCATGGTAGGTTGACCGAACTATTTCTTTGACCAAGCAAAATCAATCTTCCATCGTTTTGTTTTGTGAAGTGGGCTTTGGTCCAACCTTTTGAAACTAACCCATCCGTTGAATGATAAATGGGCTTTGTGTTTTATTTTGGCCTTTTGATCCAATATGAAGAGATAGATTTTCCCAAATGGGTTTTTAGGCCCATTTACCCAAATGTGGGACCCACTTGGCTCGAATATCTTTAAAAAGATTAAATCCACTTAAAACGAACTTGATTTCGGCTTATTTGATCATTTCTTCAAAACCGTGTCGGTTTTCGTGAACTTGGGCACATTTTGGTCTTTTGACTTTGTCTTCGTCTTTTCTTGGACTTTTCTTCAACTTTTGACCGTGAAATCCTGTGTTTTCTTTCCTTTTGATCATTTGTACCTATTTTAACACAAGAACACAAAACCACGCGTAATTCCGACTTTTATGATATAAAACACATGATTAAGTCTTGTTTTTCCTTGTTTTTAGTGGCAAAAGGATAAGTGTTTACACACTTATTAGATACCTTAGTGTTCACGGTGATGAGTGGAAATCGTTCTAGTGTTAACCTCAAACAGCACTTGGTAGGTAACTTGCAAGTTTCTATACGAATCAAGCTCGTGACAAATGGAAAGCAACGATGGTGCGATTCTTTAATGAATCAAACTTGTTCTAGGAATCAGAATTGACGGCTTCAATCATGCGGATAATTTTATCCAAATGATTCACTCTTTACGTTCGCAGTCAGCTTTAGACGGTCGAGTAAAGAGAACGGGTTTACCCGCGAAATCTTGTCAAGGAGATTTTTAATTAAATCTACCTGTCACAAGTATGATATTTTATATTGTAACACCCCATTTTGATAAATGGAATGTCACGCGTAATTATGGCGTGTCATCAAAGCATGCAAGGTAAATGTACTAAAACATACATGACCATAGGGAAAACCGGAATCAAACATTGGTTCCCAAACATAAGCCCAAAACATAATAAAGCCAAAAGAAATGAATGAAAGACTAAACAAGCATAAGTATATGAAGGCAAAAAGGAAAAGAAGTCTCTAGCAGCTTCCATCCTATGCACGTCCTCCAAATGCTCGAGTCTTTCCTAGGGTACCTGCCGTTTTGGGACATGGAAAGGAAAGTAACGGCTGAGCAAAACGCTCAGTGCACGGATATAGACATAGTATGAATGACTAAGCATAATAAAGACTTAATAGCAGCGGAAATGCATAAGCCCTGGAAAACCTAGAGCATGTTCATAAAACTGGTTTTATAGTTTGAAAAGCCTTATGTTTATCTTATAAAAACTGTTTAGCATGTTCTACCATTAGCCAATATAGGTCATGAAAATCCACCGTACATGAATACATGGAGGGGTGACCTCATCATGCAAATTAGAGGGGCTGCCTCTAATTTAATATACTGGTTTTTGGGTAGGAGGGATCAGCTCCTTGTGAAGGATGCAAGGCACACACCACATTCACCATGAAATCCTGACTGAAAACATGTAACTAGGATGCACCCATACGCCCCACATGATAAATATAATATAAATGGCCAAAAGCTGAAGGCACGCCACGAGCAATCACTCCGCCGTGGTGAAGTCATAACATCAGTGCCTCTAATGTTATGGTTATGGTACCTCCATAACTAGGTAAAACTGGTCATACATGTATATGGCTATAGGTAATCTTAATTAAACATAAGCAATCAAACACGTAACTTATACTACGGGAAAACAGTTGGCTGCATACGGGGAATCCTAATAAGGAAAGAATGACCATACTGAAAGGACGAGAATCCGTACCTTATGTCCAGTGAACGAAGAAGATGAACTGAGAGGAATCCTACTTCCGTATCACTAGTGCTACATAAATACATACATGAATAAGTATCTGCTTACTAAATACGTAGCTGGTTTTATGTCATGTCTTAGCTTATTTTATGTGTTCTTACCATGTTTTACTGTTTTTAAGCCTTAAACCGTGTTTATCTTATATTCTGTTTAATCTGATTAAGTATTTCTGGTATTTCATGTGTTATTATACTTACTTTGTAATAATAAGTAACTTTCCAAAAATAGCAGGTTTCCTAAAATAGAAAGTTTCCAAAAATAAAAAGTTTCTAAAAATAGAAAGTTTCCAAAAATATAAAGTTTCCAGAAATAGAAAGCTACCAAAAATAGAAAGTTTCCAAAAATAGAAAGTTTCCAAAAATAGATTTACTGCTTAAAATAGATAAGTTTCTAAAAATAGAAAGTTTCCATAAATAGATCAGCTGCCTTAATTAAATAAGTTTCCATAAATAGATTAGCTGCCTGAAATAAATAAGTTTCTAAAAATAGCAAGTTTCCATAAATAGATTAGCTGCCTTATTTAATTAAGTTTCTAAAAATAGAAAGTTTCCATAATTAGAAATAAGCTGGTTAAATAAGCTAAGTATATAAGCCTAAGTGTTTTCATGATTATTTTCTAAGTCATATGATATAATGTAGAGTTTAATAATTATTTCATGTAATTAAATTAAACTATAGGTTAAAATATTTAATTAAAGTATAACATGTTTTTAATTAAATAAGGTTAAATACTTAGGTTAAAACATGTATTATTATTCATTAATAATATAACCTAAGTCATGTTAATTAATTAATTATAACCATGGTTTTTAAATAATTAATTAATTATAAGTCTAAAATATAAAAATACTTAGGTTAATTAGTTTCATGATTATTAATAATTAAAATAACCTAAGTCATGCTATTAAATTAATCATGTCATATTATTAATTTAATTTTAATATAAGATCATAAAAAAAAAATACTAAACATACACCATGAACCAGATCTAGACTAAAAACCATGAACCGGACATGAAATCGACACCGTACCCCGAACCACTTCGGGGTTCCCTTTGGTTTGCTGCTGCCGTGGGACCCAAATCACTAAACTGGGACCTTGAGGTCTCGGTGGTGGTCCATGTGCCAAGCCGAGACCCCTTAGGGGTTCGGTTTAGGCGTCGGCTAGACAAACACCCCTAAAAATCCTTGTTTTGATCTACCCCATAATCATAAACATGTTAGATCTATGTTTTTAATTAGGTTTTTAAAAACATCATGTTCTTATTAAATTTTTAAATCCAAAACAAAAGAAAAATGATTAAAAAGGTATACCGAATACGTGGATCTATCAAGGATGAACACACACGAACTCTTGCATAAATTCCAAGATCAAAATCAACCCGAAAACCCTTCCATGGTGTTTTATGGGTGGCGGCCAAAAGAGGAACAAAGGAAGAAGGAAGAAATCTTTTTAGGGTTTTGTAAAAATTCTCTGTAAAAAAAATGAGTAGTGTAATTTTCCTTAACCTCCTTTTAGTAAAACTTGATGGGCTAAGCCCATCCTCCCTCCCTAATTTCATGGTAATGGGGCCCACAAAGGGTAACCCGAATGTTTTTCCGTGTCTAAAATATTGGTGTGTTCTCGTGTTCGTGTTTTACGTGTTTTAATTAGTTATCGATCGTGACTTAATATATTTACTCGTATTTGTAATAAATATATGTACGTAATTAATATTAGCCCGTGATTTAATTACGTTCATGATTTCATGATCGCATGTTCGTGATTAATTATTGTTTAAATAATTATTGCGTGTTCGTGCGTAATAAATACTTATCGTTTTCTAACACGTACGTAATACGTAAAATCCTAACACGTAAACGTAATCGTACTATAAAAGGAAAGTTTTAATCTAGTACGTACGATCTTAAGGGTACTATTCATGGTAAAAGCATGCGGGTTTTATAACTCTTCCCCCCTAAAAAGAATAATTCACCCCCGAATTATAGATAACGTAACTGAAAGAGAAACATACCCGAATCAAACTGAGAGGGTATGTACGATAAATTAACGTACATGTGACATGGTAGAAGGAACGTGGAACGTGACATGTCTTGAAAGGACATGGAACGTGACGTGTCTGAAAGGACATATCTAATTGATAAGTGAAAAACGGATAAGAAGTTTGGATGAACTTGTCCGCTTCCAAGTGGCCTCCCTCTTGTAACGGTTCCTTCAAAAGATCTTGACACTAAAGATAAATCTTGGTCCTCCTGACCTTGACTTGGAATCCGAAGAAACTCTTGGTTATCTACGGAAGGTAGATCCCCTAAATTCGATCGAGGAAAATAAGAGTTAACGTGCAAGGGTAACTGAAACGTTACGATGAAAGACAATCTGACTTAACTGTTAACTAGAAACGATGCGCGAGACATAAAGAAACGTAGTACGTGAAAAATTTTGAACGTGATACGTGAAAATTTTTAAACGTGCTACGTGTAGATATGGCGAGTATAGTATGAGTAAACATATCGTGATCCATGATACGTGGTAACATATCTTGATCATGATATGAGGAACGTGGAATGAACATGACATGTGAAACATATCGTGAACATAGAATATAATGGCGGTAACACCAAACGCTACCGGGTGAGACATAGAATATGACGAGAAACGTCTATCTGAGGATAGGGAGTTATACTAAACTTGGGTCTGGTCTCTCAAGTTCTTGCAAACTTCCTAGAATGAGAAGAAAATGAACGTAAAATCGTAAGCCAAAATACGATCATGAACGTGAATAGTGTCATGAACGCGAGCGCGAAAGCAAATCGTGGAATTAGAATGAAGACGTGAAGTAAATAAGGAGCACAATTGTGAATCTTTGTCTGACCCGATAACTGAGGGATTACCAAGTGGTCGGATGAGCCTTGGTTGGAACATGTCCGATCAATCTGTTGGTTCTGCAATCCTTGCGGATGTAAGGATTCTGCAGACTTGATCAAACTGTTTGCAATAACCCAGATAGCATCATGCTTCCTCTGAGTTTGCGTTAATCTGGTAACCAAAATCCGTGGAGATCTTGTCACATTTCAATTCACAATTTCAGATGATGAAAACATCCCACTTTGTTGGTGTCCTATCTTAACCTGTTGGTATGTCAGGTGTAACATCCCATTTTGGAAATGGAATATTACGCATAATCATGGCGTGTCATCAAAGCATACAAGGATAAATGTCTAAGCATTATTCGACCATAAAAGGGAAATACCGGAATCAAACATCGGTAACCCCAAAGTAAAGCTCATCACACACAAACATAAATACTGTAAAAGGAAAGGACGAAACAATGTCCATAGCAACTGTATCAAAGTAAAGGGAATGCATAAAGTAAAGAAAGACAGTAAAGCTTCCAATCCATATGCACGTACGTTTGAGATCTACGAGCGTCCATGAGTACCTGCCGTTTTGGGAACATGAAAAGGAAAACGGCTGAGCAAGACGCTCAGTGCACGGATGTACAATATAGCATGAGATAGAATAAACATGTAACATATAACAGCGGAAGATTAAGTTCTGAGTATACTGGTTAAGTATTAAGAAAACTGGTTTTATAGTTTGAAAAGCCTTATGTTTATCTTATGAAAACTGTTTTAACATAAATATACCATAGCCCATATAGGTCATGAAAAGGTCACGTGCATGAATACTTGGAGGGGTGACCTCATCATGCTGATTAGAGGGGATGCCTCTAATTAATATACTGGTTTGGGTAGGAGGGATCAACTCCTTGTGAAGGATGCAAGGCACACACCACATTCACCATGATATACTGAATAAAACATGTAACTAGGATGCACCCATACGCCCCACATGATATAATAATATGGCCAAAACTGAAAGGGACGCCACGAGCAATCACTCCGCCGTGGGGAAGTCATAACATTGGTGCCTCCAATGTTATGGTTATGGTACCTCCATAACTATGTGAAACTGGTCATGCTTGTATATGGCTATAGATTATGCTAATTAAACATAAGCAGTTCAAAACAATAAAACAAATACTAGGGAAAACAGTTGGCTACATACGGGGAAATCCTAATAAGGAAAGAATGTCCATACTGAAAGGACGGGAATCCGTACCTCAAGTCCAGTGAATGAACGGAAGAAAGACTCCTACTTCTGGATCACTAACGCTACATGAATACACACGTGTATAAGTATCGATTCACTGATTACGTACTGGGTTTTATGTCTCGTCTTAGCTTACTTTGTATGTTTTAGGTCATGGTTTACTGTTTAAAGCCTTAAACTGTGTTTATCTTGTATTCTGATTAATCTGTTTAAGTATTACTGGTATTTCATGTATTATTATACTTACTGTGTAATAATAAGTAACTTTCCAAAAATAGCAGGTTTCCAAAAATAGAAAGTTTCCAAAAATAGAAAGTTTCAAAAAATAGAAAGTTACCAAAAATAGAAAGTTTCCAAAAATAGAAAGTTTCCTAATATAGACTTTACTGCTTAAAATAGATTAGTTTCTAAAAATAGAAAGTTTCCAAAAATAGATCAGCTGCCTTAATTAAATAAGTTTCCATATATAGAAGGTTTCCATGATTAGATTAGCTGCCTGAATTAGATAGATTTCCATATATAGAAGGTTTCCATTAATAGATTAGTTGCCTTATTTAATTAAGTTTCTATAAATAGAAGTTTCCAAATTTAGAATTAAGCTGGTTACATAAGCTAACATATAAGTCTACGTGTTTATAAGCTGATTTCTTAAGTCATATGATATAGTATATAGTTTAATTATTATTTCATGTATTTTAATTAAACTATAGGTTAAGCATTTTAATTAAAGTATAACATGTTTTAATTAAAATGAAATGAAAATACTTAGGTTAAAATGTGTATTATTATTATTAATAATATAACCTAAGTCATGTCTAAATTAATTAATTATAGGCATGTTTTAAATAATTAATTAATTATAACTTATAACATAAAATACTTAGGTTAAATTAATATCATGCTAAATTAATAATTAGAATAACCTAAGTCATGATTTAATTAATATCTCATGTTATTAATTAATTTATATCCTAAGTTCATGATTCATAAAAATTAACATGTAACATAGATCATGATTTAACCAACGAACCATGAATCGGGCATGAATTCGACACCGTATCCCGAGCCAAACTCGGGGCACGTGTGCCTCCTTGCTGCCGTGGGTCCCACAAGCACCAACCAAGACCAAAATGGTCTTGGTGGTGGCGGCAATAAGCAAACCAAACCCCCCTCGGGTTTGTTTGCTAGGCGGCTAAAAACAAACACCCATTTATATCATTCTTTGATTTTAATTAACCCCAAAATATGTTAGATCAATGTTTAATTATCATGTTTTAATAAGAAAAATAATAACATGTTCATGAAAATAATCAAAGATTAAAAAGAATTAAAAAGAAAGGTTTAGAATGATATACCAATACGTAGCTTGAAAGGGGATGAACAAACACGGTTTCTAGCACTTGTATTTAATGTCAAAAATCAACAACACCCTCCTATGGTGGTGATGTAGGTGGCGGCACAAAAGGAACCAAGGAGGAGGAGGAGGAAACTTTTTAGGGTTTATGTTTTCTTTCTTGAAAAAGTGAAAATGAAAACTAGTTTTACTCTTTACCCCCCTTTACTTGTAAAAGTCCATGGGCTTAGCCCATTTCTTGTTGTTGTGTCGTGGGTATGGGGGCCCCACATGGGGTACCCGTACCTTTCTCGTGTCCTGATGTTTCGTGTTCGTTCGTGGTTAACGTGTTCGTGTTTAAAGTGTTTCTGTTTATTTTATCATGCCGTTTATCGTAAATTTTAACGGTCGTAATTATATTATATGTATATACGTAATTATTCTAGTTCGTATTTTAAATGGTGACCATGATTTAATTATGTTCACGTGACATATATATTAACTGTTTATCATGGGTTCGTACGTAATCGATACTTATCATGTCATACACGTATGCACTTGCTTGATTACTAGCACATGAATGTGATCAATACTAAATAAGGTAAGTTTTAATCTAGGACGTACGATCTCAAGGGCACTATTCATGGTAAAAGCATGCGGGTTTTACAATTCTTCCCCCCTAAAAAGAATAATTCGTCCCCGAATTATAGATAAAGTAAGCTGAAAAGAAGTAACATACCCGAACTCAAAATATGAAGTGAGGGTAAGAAGCCCGGATAGACTCCTCTGTTTCCCAAGTGGCTTCCCGCTCGGTATGGTCCCTCCAAAGAATTTTGACGAATGGAACCGTCTTCCTTCTCATGACTCGTTCTTGCCTGTCGAGTACTCGTTCGGGTTCTTCTATAAAAGTGAGATCTTCACGTATCTGTTCCAGTGGATACTGAACCATGTGAAGGGGATGATAATTGTACCCTCTGAGTAAGGACACATGGAACACGTTATGTACGTGCGAAAGCTGAGGAGGTAACGCCAATCGGTAAGATACTTCACCGATTCGTTCAATGATATCAAAAGGTCCGATGAAACGAGGACTGAGTTTTCCTTTGATCCCGAAGCGTTTAACACCACGTGCCGGCGAAACCTTGAGGAAGACATGATCTCCCACATTAAAATGTATGTCCCTACGATGCTTATCGGCGTAACTCTTCTGACGTGACCGTGCTTCCTGCAGCTTCTGCTTAGCTACTTCGATCTTCTCATTGGTCATTTCTATAATCTCTGGTCCTTCGAGTGTTCGCTCTCCCACTTGATCCCAGCAAGTTGGAGCGTGACACTTTCTGCCATACAACATTTCGAAAGGAGCACATTTGATACTTGCGTGCCAGCTGTTGTTGTATGCAAACTCGACTAAACAGATGTAATCGTCCCAATCACCTGTCCATTCCAACGCACACGACCTTAACATATCTTCCAATGTCTGAATTGTTCGCTCCGACTGTCCGTCCGTTTGAGGATGAAAGGCTGTACTCAGCTTAAGTTGTGTACCCCAAGTTTTTTGCAGACCTTTCCAGAATCGCGACGTACAACGAGGATCTCTGTCTGAGACGATGCTGGAGGGAGTGCCGTGGAGTCTCATGATCTCCCTTCTGTAAGTATCTGCGAGTTTACTTACCGGATCTTCCTTGCGTATCGGTAAGAAATGAGCTGATTTGGTGAGTCGATCAACAATGACCCAAATAGCATCGTGCTTCTTCTTGGTAGGCGGAAGACCGGTAACAAAATCCATGGTGATTTTGTCCCACTTCCACTCTGGAATATCCAACGGTTGAAGGAGACCGCCCGATCGCTGATGTTCAATCTTAACCTGCTGGCAGGTAAGACATTTGGAGACATACGTGGTTACATCCTGTTTCATACCACTCCACCAAAAGTGCTGTCTGATGTCATGGTACATTTTTGTCGACCCAGGATGTATAGAAAATGGGGAGCTGTGAGCTTCAGCTAACAATGCTTCCCGGAGTTCTTGGTTGTCAGGAACACAAAGTCTCGTGCCCTGCCAAACGATACCGTCTGCGTCCATTCTGAATTCTGTCTGCTTCTCCAAATTCTGAATTATCGCCCAAATCTCTCCATCATCCTTCCGCGCTTCCTTGATTCTAGTCAGTAACTCAGGTTCTACTCTAAGATTCGCCCAGTATCCATGCTGCCCACGTACCATGATTTCGATGTCTAGCCGCTCCAAGTCTCTTATGTTTTGTTCCTTGATCTCAATGCCGTTGATCATTCCGGACTTTCTGCTGAGTGCATCTGCTACTACATTAGCTTTCCCGGGATGATACTGTAGGTTAATATCATAATCCTTCAACAGTTCCAACCATCTCCTTTGTCTCATGTTCAATTCTCGCTGTGTGAAGATATACTTCAAGCTCTTGTGATCCGTGAAAATGTCGCATGATTCTCCGTATAAGTAATGTCTCCATATTTTCAATGCGAACACCACTGCAGCAAGTTCCAGGTCATGCGTAGGGTAGTTTTCTTCATAGGGCTTAAGCTGCCGTGAAGCATACGCGATCACTTTCCCATGTTGCATGAGAACACAGCCCAGTCCCTTCCCCGATGCATCGCTATAGATCTGAAATCCACCTGTACCAGATGGGAGAGTAAGAATAGGTGCAGATACTAACTTCTGCTTTAGGTCTTCGAAGCTCTTCTCTCGATCTTCCGTCCAGACGAATTTCTCTCCTTTTCGCATCAGTTTGGTGAGAGGTAGTGCCAGACCGGAAAAGTTCTCCACGAATCTGCGATAATATCAAGCTAAGCCTAAGAAACTGCGGACTTCTGTCGCTGATGTTGGTCTTGGCCATTTAGTGATAGCCTCAACCTTCGCTGGGTCCATAGTGATCCCTTCTGCTGATACAATGTGACCTAAGAATGCCACCTTGTTTAACCAGAACTCACACTTGGAGAATTTCGCATACAGCTGCTTCTGACGAAGAATCTGTAGTACCGTGCGAAGATGGTCTTCGTGTTCCTCCATGGATTTAGAGAAAATCAGGATGTCATCGATGAATACAATGACAAACTTATCAAGGAATTCATGGAAGATTCTGTTCATCAGATCCATGAATACTGCTGGAGCATTGGTCAGGCCGAAAGGCATGACCACAAACTCATAATGGCCATAGCGGGTACGAAAAGCAGTCTTGGCAATGTCTTGCTCTTTAACCCTTAGCTGATGGTAGCCTGACCTTAGATCGATCTTTGAGAAGTGTTTGGCTCCTTGAAGTTGGTCAAACAGATCGTCTATACGCGGCAGTGGATATCTATTGCGGATGGTAATCTTATTAAGTTCACGGTAGTCAATGCAAAGTCGCATGCTGCCGTCCTTCTTCTTAACGAACAAGACCGGTGCGCCCCATGGAGATGCGCTTGGTCTAATGAACCCTCGTTCAAGAAGTTCCTGCAGTTGGTCCTTCAGTTCTTTTAGCTCTATGGGAGCCATACGATACGGAGCCTTAGAGATTGGCTCAGCTCCTGGAATAAGGTCGATGTTAAACTCCACTTCTCGTGCAGGTGGTATGCCTGGAAGTTCAGCTGGGAAAACGTCTTGAAATTCCGAAACTACTGGTTGATCCTGAATCGATGGGGATTCAGCATCCATGTCATGAACCGTAGCTAGATAACCTTCGCAGCCATGTGACAGTAATGCACGTGCTTGCAAGGTAGATATGACTTGTACAGACCGTCCGGGTATGAACCCGTTATGAATGTACTCTGGTGCATTAATGTCGCCGAAGATTACCCGATATGAGTGGCAGTCTATGGTAGCATGGTGCCTGGATAGCCAGTCCATGCCGAGGATCATATCGAATTCAATCATGTCTAGGGGAAGTGCATCTACTGCACGAACTTTATCGTCAAACTCTAGAGGAAGACTCTTGTATACATGAGTTATTAATACAGAGTCCCTCAAAGGCGTGGAAATGGTAAGCCTATTTTCTAATGGCAAGGGAAGTGTCCTGATGTTCTTAGCATAGGAAGTGGAAATAACTGAATGAGTGGCACCCGTGTCAAAAAGAACACATGCAGCATGGCCGTACATATACAAAATTCCAGTAATGGTACCTGTAGATTTGTTTGCCTGATCGCGCGATGTCGTGTAGACACGCCCAGTGGTAGGAGGCGGTTTAGTATCAGCATGACCCGAAGTACCCTCCATTTCACCCTTACGGCAATCTCTCATACGATGGCCAGGGAGGCCGCACTTGTAGCACGCGTCGGAATCACGACGACATGGGCCAGGGTGTCTGCGATGGCAAGTACTGCAAAGAGGATGAGTAAATCCTCCAGCAGGAGTCCTTGCTTGCTGAGGGCCTGCTGATGACAAAATGTGTTAAAATAAAGTATATGCACGAGTATAAGACATATGCGTCATAAGATATTCACCAGTGTTAGCTGAACGGTTAGGCTGAGAACCCCTGTGGTTCTGGTCCTTCCCGTTACCGTGGTTCCTGCTGTTGTTGGAGTGTCCCGCATTGTTACGGTAATTATCATTGCCGCTGCGCCTTTCCACAACAGAACGGTCGTTAGAGTGACCGTTTCCCTTGGGCTGATTAGGCTGCTGCTGGGTAGCCGGCTGAGACCGGTCCCCAGTTTTCTGCCTGGAAGATACAGTTTAAGAGATGATTATAGAACATGTAATGATAGGATGCGGTCTGGTTATCGATAGAACACGAAATGTTTACCTCTTGTCGGGTCTTTCAGCTTCCCCGAACTCATCGCGTTCCTGCAACATCTCAAGCTTCCTTGCTGCGTCGGCCACTTGTGCTACTGTATTGAACGTAGCACATACCAGATTGTTCGCGACCGAGGTGCGAAGTGCCCACCTAAAGTGGTGTGCCTGCTCCTCAGGAGTACCAGCTGCTGCTCCCAGAAAACCAGCTAAGCGAAGAAAGCGCTGCATGAATTCGTTGCTATTCTCGCCCGCTCTCTGACGTATCCCATGGTATTCTCGCTTGAGTTTGTCCTGCTCTGCCTTAGGAAAGAACTGCTCCATCACTCTCTCCTTGAATTGGGCCCATGTCAAACCAGCGACCCATTCATCACCTCCTTCTGACTGCGTCAAGGCTAGCCACCAGTTGAGTACATCGCCTTCAAACCGGTAGCATGCCAATCTCGCCTTGAATGCGGGGTCACATCCCATAGCATTGAAGATTTTCTCAATGTGAGTCAACCAGCTTTCAGCATCGCTGGGGCTATCAGTCTTTTCGAAAGCTCTAGGACGGAGCTTATTGAATCTTTCCAACCACACTGCTAGCGTCACTGGGGGAGGAGGAGGAGGTGGCTGATTGTGCTGCTAATTGTTGGCAGCCTGGACTTCAGCACGAATGTCATTCCTCAGTTGAGGAAGTAAGGCTTGCATGGCAGCCTGAATTGCAGCATTGAGCTGCTCGTGCTCGCGTGTGAGAACCATCTGACAGTATAACATAAACATATGATTAACAGTTCAAACATAAAATATAACTTATATATATACATAAAAAAATTTTATGCTAAAAAAATTTCACGAGAAAAATTTTATGCAAGAAAATCTTTGTATGAATGCATGATGCAGTTTTATGAAAACTTTTGATGCTCGAGAGTGAACGCCTCTGGTCAGTTCACTCAAAATAAAAGACATATCGAGGGGACGCCTATGGGTCGGTCCCAAATTTAAAAGTTTCGATAAACACATGCGACAAAATAGGGCCAGTCCTGTACCAACCATTACTTAGTCAAAAACCCTGTAACAATGACATGTATATGTATGCTTAAAAATGATGAATGCATGAAAACAACTGTCAGTTCTAGGAAGACCGTAGTGACTACCCACTAATCACAGGTCATTTTTGAGAGCCTACAGGTCGAAACCTTGGCTCTGATACCATAATTGTAACACCCCATTTTGGAAATGGAATATTACGCATAATCATGGCGTGTCATCAAAGCATACAAGGATAAATGTCTAAGCATTATTCGACCATAAAAGGGAAATACCGGAATCAAACATCGGTAACCCCAAAGTAAAGCTCATCACACACAAACATAAATACTGTAAAAGGAAAGGACGAAACAATGTCCATAGCAACTGTATCAAAGTAAAGGGAATGCATAAAGTAAAGAAAGACAGTAAAGCTTCCAATCCATATGCACGTACGTTTGAGATCTACGAGCGTCCCTGAGTACCTGCCGTTTTGGGAACATGAAAAGGAAAACGGCTGAGCAAGACGCTCAGTGCACGGATGTACAATATAGCATGAGATAGAATAAACATGTAACATATAACAGCGGAAGACTAAGTTCTGAGTATACTGGTTAAGTATTAAGAAAACTGGTTTTATAGTTTGAAAAGCCTTATGTTTATCTTATGAAAACTGTTTTAACATAAATATACCATAGCCCATATAGGTCATGAAAAGGTCACGTGCATGAATACTTGGAGGGGTGACCTCATCATGCTGATTAGAGGGGATGCCTCTAATTAATATACTGGTTTGGGTAGGAGGGATCAACTCCTTGTGAAGGATGCAAGGCACACACCACATTCACCATGATATACTAAATAAAACATGTAACTAGGATGCACCCATACGCCCCACATGATATAATAATATGGCCAAAACTGAAAGGGACGCCACGAGCAATCACTCCGCCGTGGGGAAGTCATAACATTGGTGCCTCCAATGTTATGGTTATGGTACCTCCATAACTAGGTGAAACTGGTCATGCTTGTATATGGCTATAGATTATGCTAATTAAACATAAGCAGTTCAAAACAATAAAACAAATACTGGGGAAAACAGTTGGCTGCATACGGGGAAATCCTAATAAGGAAAGAATGTCCATACTGAAAGGACGGGAATCCGTACCTCAAGTCCAGTGAATGAACGGAAGAAAGACTCCTACTTCTGGATCACTAACGCTACATGAATACACACGTGTATAAGTATCGATTCACTGATTACGTACTGGGTTTTATGTCTCGTCTTAGCTTACTTTGTATGTTTTAGGTCATGGTTTACTGTTTAAAGCCTTAAACTGTGTTTATCTTGTATTCTGATTAATCTGTTTAAGTATTACTGGTATTTCATGTATTATTATACTTACTGTGTAATAATAAGTAACTTTCCAAAAATAGCAGGTTTCCAAAAATAGAAAGTTTCCAAAAATAGAAAGTTTCCAAAAATAGAAAGTTACCAAAAATAGAAAGTTTCCAAAAATAGAAAGTTTCCTAAAATAGACTTTACTGCTTAAAATAGATTAGTTTCTAAAAATAGAAAGTTTCCAAAAATAGATCAGCTGCCTTAATTAAATAAGTTTCCATATATAGAAGGTTTCCATGATTAGATTAGCTGCCTGAATTAGATAGATTTCCATATATAGAAGGTTTCCATTAATAGATTAGTTGCCTTATTTAATTAAGTTTCTATAAATAGAAGTTTCCATATTTAGAATTAAGCTGGTTACATAAGCTAACATATAAGTCTACGTGTTTATAAGCTGATTTCTTAAGTCATATGATATAGTATATAGTTTAATTATTATTTCATGTATTTTAATTAAACTATAGGTTAAGCATTTAATTAAAGTATAACATGTTTTAATTAAAATAAAATGAAAATACTTAGGTTAAAATGTGTATTATTATTATTAATAATATAACCTAAGTCATGTCTAAATTAATTAATTATAGGCATGTTTTAAATAATTAATTAATTATAACTTATAACATAAAATACTTAGGTTAAATTAATATCATGCTAAATTAATAATTAGAATAACCTAAGTCATGATTTAATTAATATCTCATGTTATTAATTAATTTATATCCTAAGTTCATGATTCATAAAAATTAACATGTAACATAGATCATGATTTAACCAACGAACCATGAATCGGGCATGAATTCGACACCGTATCCCGAGCCAAACTCGGGGCACGTGTGCCTCCTTGCTGCCGTGGGTCCCACAAGCACCAACCAAGACCAAAATGGTCTTGGTGGTGGCGGCAATAAGCAAACCAAACCCCCCTCGGGTTTGTTTGCTAGGCGGCTAAAAACAAACACCCATTTATATCATTCTTTGATTTTAATTAACCCCAAAACATGTTAGATCAATGTTTAATTATCATGTTTTAATAAGAAAAATAATAACATGTTCATGAAAATAATCAAAGATTAAAAAGAATTAAAAAGAAAGGTTTAGAATGATATACCAATACGTAGCTTGAAAGGGGATGAACAAACACGGTTTCTAGCACTTGTATTTAATGTCAAAAATCAACAACACCCTCCTATGGTGGTGATGTAGGTGGCGGCACAAAAGGAACCAAGGAGGAGGAGGAGGAAACTTTTTAGGGTTTATGTTTTCTTTCTTGAAAAAGTGAAAATGAAAACTAGTTTTACTCTTTACCCCCCTTTACTTGTAAAAGTCCATGGGCTTAGCCCATTTCTTGTTGTTGTGCCGTGGGTATGGGGGCCCCACATGGGGTACCCGTACCTTTCTCGTGTCCCGATGTTTCGTGTTCGTTCGTGGTTAACGTGTTCGTGTTTAAAGTGTTTCTGTTTATTTTATCATGCCGTTTATCGTAAATTTTAACGGTCGTAATTATATTATATGTATATACGTAATTATTCTAGTTCGTATTTTAAATGGTGACCATGATTTAATTATGTTCACGTGACATATATATTAACTGTTTATCATGGGTTCGTACGTAATCGATACTTATCATGTCATACACGTATGCACTTGCTTGATTACTAGCACATGAATGTGATCAATACTAAATAAGGTAAGTTTTAATCTAGGACGTACGATCTTAAGGGCACTATTCATGGTAAAAGCATGCGGGTTTTACATCAGGTACCTAGATCTGAACGTAACTGTATCTTGCTTCGTAGAACTTGATACATAGGAGTTTGCGAAACTCTGAGTCTTTGAATCTAGACTTCTCCTAGCGTAGGATTTTCTAGAACACCTAATGTAGTGTAGGGTTCTCTCCTTTACGCATAAGCTGAGTCATGGTAAGATTAACTACAGAAACCCATGTGATTCAGTGTGTTACTGTAATCAAACAGAATTGATATTGGAAAAATTTCCAGAGTAGAATTTCTCTTGTCATAGAATTTGCAACATAGTGCAGATAGGGTCTTCCTGTTCTTCTCTAGGCTTAGAGGAAATCAGGTTATCCTCAATGAAAACACTGATGAATTTGCTTTGAGTTCATGGAAACTCATTCTTATAATGCCGTTGGAGCATTGATGAGACTAATTCAAAATCATAAATCTAGCATGACCGAGTCGTGTACGAATAGCAGTCATGGACATGTCCTGCTTTTTCACTCGTCACTATTGTCAGCATGATCATGAGTTCGATCTTGTAAAAGTGATTAACACTATACGGTTGATTGGACATGTCGCCAATACGTGGAGGAGAATAACGGTCATGAATGGTGATTTGTTTAAGCCGAAGGTAGTCGACACATAATCTCATGGTACCGTTCTTCTCCTTGAAGGTTCTTCTGGAATATCTGGGAAGATTTTGGAATAATCAACCGGTTATGCGTAAAAGGACTTAAGTAGTCGTGTCTTACTGACAGGTAGAAAATTATAGCGACCATGGCTAACAACGCACATGCTTGTAAGCATAGATAATTTGTACAGATTTTCCTGATGGAAAATCAAGCTGAATGTATTCAGGATCCTGAACATTACTGTACATAATTATGAATCGTAGCATGGTGTGCTGTTCATAGTACATAATTAGGATAAAATTCATCTCGTGTCTGTCCGAGGAAATGCGTTAGTAGCTTGGATCTCATCATTAAGCTGAAGGAAAACCTTCGTATTCGTGGGAATACGAAAGGCGTCCTTCATGGTCATGAATCAATGATTTATGGTTACAAGAACGAAAGTGACATCGGCAACGTGACAGTTCTCACTGATGCGCCGGTAATGGTATTGAAATTCTTGTGGCCTGCTTAATACATGGCACAACCAAATGGATATACCCTTGGAGGGTACCCTGACTTTCTTAGAAATGTTCCATAGTTGGACGTGAGTCATGTGTCTTGACTCGTTTCTTGTAACTATAAGCATGACATATGTCTTGACTGGTGTCTTGACATGTGTCTTCAGAAAGTATACGTGAGACATGTGTCTTGACTGATGTCTTGACATGTGTCTTCAGAAAGTATACGTGAGACATGTGTCTTGACTGATGTCTTGACATGTGTCTCGAGACGTAATTCCCTAGAACTACAATATTAGGTTATTATGCCAGACTTGGCGGATCGGTTGGACTACTGATCCTTTGTATGTCTGATCACGTCTGCGGCCGGAGCCTCGGTTGCGATTTTTAGGATAGTTCTATCATAGTAGTGGTTACTATCTTCTTGTCTGTCAGTTCCATGACGGTCATTCACGACCGTGATTCATGTAACTATTCAGCTGAGTGGCCGGCTGGTACCGGTTTGCACTCATATGGCTGAAATGACAGCCGAATGACGTGTGACATGTAACTAAGAATTAGGGACAATGATTGATGGAAATTGTCTGATGGCGAAGCATCTTCTCGTCCAATTGCTTTGCTCCGATGCCTTTGTCTTCGTCTAGTAGGATCTCCAGGTTGTGAACAGCATCCGCATCTCGTAGCGTCTCCGGACGTCAGCAGCATCAACCTTTAGTAACATCTCCAAGTTATGAGCGGCATCAGCAATCTTGTAGAATATCAACAATTGAAAATACGCTTGAGGTGATTCAAAATCGACTAGCGAATACTCGTGAAGTATTGCAAGTGAAATACACATAGATCAAGGTATGTGTAATACACATGAAATACGGTATGTGGAGTACACGTGGAATGCACATGAAATGATCGGTATGGGGTCGATCATTTATCATGATCTAAAGAGAGTATATCAGTTAAACGGTTAGGAAAACCATCATGATAACCTAGCAATGCCAGTATATACCTCATTCTGGTTGCATAGAGAAATGCTAAAGTGTGGTTACACAAAATTCAACGATGATTTTCCTGACAACATGATCAATGAAAACCAACCATGACTATCATGAAAGCAGAATTTAATGAAATCCAACAATGTCTTGCGTGAAAGCATAAATAACAAAAGAGGCGTAAGACGTAATCAACATGAAGACGGAATCATCATGAAGGAACATAAAACGATCTATCATAAAGGAGTGTATAACATAATCAGCATGAAACCGAAGTTAACCATGACAGTATGAAAACCTACTTGACATAAAAACATAGTAACTTATGAGGGGACACAAAAAAAATTTTATGCCAATAAATCATGAGAAAAATTTTATGCATGCAAAACAGTGCATGAATGCGTAATGTTAGTTTATAAAAACCTTTTATATGTGCGAGGGGACGCCTATGGGTCGGTCCCAAAACAAAAGACATGGCGAGGGGACGCCTATGGGTTGGTCCCAAAATTAAAAGTTTCGATAAAAGCACATGCGACTAAATAGGGCCAGTCCTATACCAACCATTACTTAATCATAATCCCTGCAACAATGATACATGAAACATAAATAAATGAAACATAAATAAATGAAACTCATATGTCAAAACTTATCAGAATTTTTTTTATGTGACTAATTATGAACTACTGGGGTTCAGTCCACATAGCCACAGTTCACGAGGAACATTATGCATGACACAATGACACATAACTAAATATGAATGACGGTTGTCCATCCATATTAGCAAAACAATATCGATGAAAACCTCAAGGTGCTGAAAACATCATGGTTAAAATAACAATACGCTGAAAACATCAATACGTAGAATAACATACGTTGGCTTAGGAAGCTCCTGGTGACTACCCACTAGTCACAGGTCAAGTTTTAGAGCCTACAGGTCGAAGCCTTGGCTCTGATACCATAATTGTAACACCCTATTTTGATAAATGGAATGTCACGCGTAATTATGGCGTGTCATCAAAGCATGCAAGGTAAATGTACTAAAACATACATGAGCATAGGGAAAACCAGAATCAAACATCGGTTCCTAAACATAAGCCCAAAACATAATAAAGCCAAAAGAAATGAATGAAAGACTAAACAAGCATAAGTATATGAAGGCAAAAAGGAAAAGAAGTCTCTAGCAGCTTCCATCCTATGCACGTCCTCCAAATGCTCGAGTCTTTCCTAGGGTACCTGCCGTTTTGGGACATGGAAAGGAAAGTAACGGCTGAGCAAAACGCTCAGTGCACGGATATAGACATAGTATGAATGACTAAGCATAATAAAGACTTAATAGCAGTGGAAATGCATAAGCCCTAGAAAACCTGGAGCATGTTCATAAAACTGGTTTTATAGTTTGAAAAGCCTTATGTTTATCTTATAAAAACTGTTTAGCATGTTCTACCATTAGCCAATATAGGTCATGAAAATCCACCGTGCATGAATACTTGGAGGGGTGACCTCATCATGCAAATTAGAGGGGATGCCTCTAATTTAATATACTGGTTTTTGGGTAGGAGGGATCAGATCCTTGTGAAGGATGCAAGGCACACACCACATTCACCATGAAATCCTGACTGAAAACATGTAACTAGGATGCACCTTTACGCCCCACATGATAAATATAATATAAATGGCCAAAAGCTGAAGGGACGCCACGAGCAATCACTCCGCCGTGGTGAAGTCATAACATCAGTGCCTCTAATGTTATGGTTATGGTACCTCCATAACTAGGTGAAACTGGTCATGCATGTATATGGCTATAGGTAATCTTCATTAAACATAAGAAATCAAACACGTAACTTATACTACGGGAAAACAGTTGGCTGCATACGGGGAATCCTAATAAGGAAAGAATGTCCATACTGAAAGGACGAGAATCCGTACCTTATGTCCAGTGAACGAAGAAGATGAACTGAGAGGAATCCTACTTCCGTATCACTAGTGCTACATAAATACATACATGAATAAGTATCTGCTTACTAAATACGTAGTTGGTTTTATGTCATGTCTTAGCTTATTTTATGTGTTCTTACCATGTTTTACTGTTTTTAAGCCTTAAACCGTGTTTATCTTATATTCTGTTTAATCTGATTAAGTATTTCTGGTATTTCATGTGTTATGATACTTACTGTGTAATAATAAGTAACTTTCCAAAAATAGCAGGTTTCCTAAAATAGAAAGTTTCCAAAACTAGAAAGTTTCCAAAAATAGAAAGTTTCCAAAAATAAAAAGTTTCCAAAAATAGAAATTTACCAAAAATAGAATGTTTCCAAAAATAGAAAGTTTCCAAAAATAGATTTACTGCTTAAAATAGATAAGTTTCTAAAAATAGAAAGTTTCCATAAATAGATCAGCTGCCTTAATTAAATAAGTTTCCATAAATAGATTAGCTGCCTGAAATAAATAAGTTTCTAAAAATAGCATCCATAAATAGATTAGCTGCCTTATTTAATTAAGTTTCTAAAAATAGAAAGTTTCCATAATTAGAAATAAGCTGGTTAAATAAGCTAAGTATATAAGCCTAAGTGTTTTCATGATTATTTTCTAAGTCATATGATATAATGTATAGTTTAATAATTATTTCATGTAATTAAATTAAACTATAGGTTAAAATATTTAATTAAAGTATAACATGTTTTTAATTAAATAAGGTTAAATACTTAGGTTAAAACATGTATTATTATTCATTAATAATATAACCTAAGTCATGTTAATTAATTAATTATAACCATGGTTTTTAAATAATTAATTAATTATAAGTCTAAAATATAAAAATACTTAGGTTAATTAATTTCATGATTATTAATAATTAAAATAACCTAAGTCATGCTATTAAATTAATCATGTCATATTATTAATTTAATTTTAACATAAGATCATAAAAAAGGAAAAACTAAACATACACCATGAACCGGATCTAGACTAAAAACCATGAACCGGACATGAAATCGACACCGTACCCCGAACCACTTCGGGGTTCCCTTTGGTTTGCTGCTGCCGTGGGACCCACATCACCAAACCGGGACCTTGAGGTCTCGGTGGTGGTCCATGTGCCAAGCCGAGACCCCTTAGGGGTTTGGTTTAGGCGTCGGCTAGACAAACACCCCTAAAAATCCTTGTTTTGATCTACCCCATAATCATAAACATGTTAGATCTATGTTTTTAATTAGGTTTTTAAAAACATCATGTTCTTATTAAATTTTTAAATCCAAAACAAAAGAAAAATGATTAAAAAGGTATACCGAATACGTGGATCTATCAAGGATGAACACACACGAACTCTTGCATAAATTCCAAGATCAAAATCAACCTGAACACCCTTCCATGGTGTTTTATGGGTGGCGGCCAAAAGAGGAACAAAGGAAGAAGGAAGAAATCTTTTTAGGGTTTTGTAAAAATTCTCTGTAAAGAAAAATGAGTAGTGTAATTTTCCTTAACCTCCTTTTAGTAAAAATTGATGGGCTAAGCCCATCCTCCCTCCCTAATTTCGTGGTAATGGGGCCCACAAGGGGTAACCCGAATGTTTTTCCGTGTCTAAAATATTGGTGTGTTCTCGTGTGTTCTCGTGTTCGTGTTTTACGTGTTTTAATTAGTTATCGATCGTGACTTAATATGTTTACTCGTATTCGTAATAAATATACATACGTAATTAATATTAGCCCGTGATTTAATTACGTTCATGATTTCATGATCGCATGTTCGTGATTAATTATTGTTTAAATAATTATTGCGTGTTCGTGAGTAATAAATACTTATCGTTTTCTAACACGTACGTAATACGTAAAATCCTAACACGTAAACGTAATCGTACTATAAAAGGAAAGTTTTAATCTAGTACGTACGATCTTAAGGGTACTATTCATGGTGAAAGCATGCGGGTTTTACATATATCGTCCAACGGTCTTCACCGACCGGAGGTAAAATGCTACCGAATTAGAATGAAATGTTCAAAGCCATTTCGTTCGTGTCTACTTATGTTGCGGCATTTGAAGACGGTGGCGTTGCGGGATCCAAGAAGAAGTCGTCCCCCCATGCTTATACTTTATGCACTTAATACCTCATCTAATTCAAGAAATCCTAAAAGTTAAGTCTTCCGCTGTATCGAACTCTGAAGCTTTCAAGAATTACAAAGGTATAAGTATGTGGGACATGGTGTCACGAAGAGGCGAAGATCACAAGTGATGGATGCACGAGATCAAGGCAAGAGATTAATTCTCAAAGATTGATATCAAAGATCTCATCAACATGTTCACCAGAAAAGGAAAAGAAAAAGAAAGACGAAGACTACGAGCTCAAGACAAGCATAGTATGCTAGGTTTATTTTATTATTGTAACTAGGGTAACACCCTTGTTTGGAGTGACCTCCCTTAGGGGGAGATTGTTGGAAATACGTTTTTACGTATTTAGGAAGATTCGGTCACTCTGACAGTATACTAAGTAGTAGCTCGTAGTCTAGACATCGTTATTTAACAAACAAACCAAAGCCTAGCCTACAACATGTGTAGGCCGGCCCAAATGTAAGCCCAAGCCCATGACAAGGGATTGGGTATATAAACCCTCTCCTTAGATGGAGAGGGTGTGTGGTTATTCATTTTTCACATACTTCTCTTTGTTTTCTCTCTCTAGAATTATGTGTAATCCACCATCTTTCTATCTCTTTCTCTCTCTAAAACATAAGCAAGATTTACATATCCTACAAGACCTATGAAAGAAAAGCTTGTCTTATCCTTTATAGTTTAGGCGGGAGAATCTACAAAGTGTTTTGAGCGAGACAAAACAAGAGATTCAAGATAAAGCCTAGTACGACCTAGTGGGACAAAAGTAAACAGTTGGTAGAACTGTTAACCTAAAGTAGTTTAAAGGTATGTCTCGAATTAGACATGCATTTAATACGTTGTACCCTTACACTCAGAAGATGACACATATCAACTACCCCCCACTAAGGATGCAACCTCGTACCACTATAAATAGGAGAGAGAAAGAAGAGATATTTAACCCTTGTGCTTAGACAAGTTATCTAAGTTTCTTTCTCCCACTAGAACCTCTGAGTCCCCAGCTGTCCACCAACGACTCTAAGGTTCTTTCGTAAACTTAAGTCTCGAATCAAGTTTACTTGTTCTAGGGTTCATTTCTTATTCTCTGTAACACCCCCACAAATGCTATGCGCAACAGAACTACAACATTTGGGTGCTATACAGTTATCATCACACACAAGCTATTTCGAACGACTCAAAGAGACGTAGAAATTTAAACATAAATTAAAGATTTTTTAAAACAACAAAGTCTACTGTTTTCCAAACCCCAAAAATAATATAAAACAGAGTTTGCGTTTTGGTCCCCACTGAATCTCAACCCAAAATACAATTTTCGTTCACAGGACATAATATAAAGTATTTAAGTGCTAAAAGAGAGGAAAAACAAAGTAGACCGCCAAGCCACAACAACTTCCATCCTCGCATGCTCCACTGCTATCAACCTTGATTACCTGAAACACATGCTTAAAATCGTCAACACAAAGGTTGAGCGAATCTATAGGTTTATCAAATCATCAGTTGAACATAAGTGAAAAAAAAACCAATCATGATCATTCAATAGCATTGTGGCCATACAATCTATTATTCAAGGATATGACAATTGTATTTAAGCTCATGACACTAAACCGTTAACTCAATCACCCGCGTAATAATTACCGGCGTGATTCAAATGAAACCAAGGCCCCTAATAAGGCATCAGTTGCAATTATACCTTATCTCTTATCATAAATTATCCGTCCGCGGGGGGTATCAACGTACTAGCCCTCGTCTCGGATAGGGTAGTCAACCCCATAGTACTATCACTTTGTATAAGCGGATATTTCTAATCCACGCTAGGACTAAACAATAGTTAATAGTTCATGAATTTAGGGACTTTTGCAACTAGGTACTCAACACAATTTCAAAGGCAACATTCGGGTCCAACAATGATTCAAGACTTATGTTCATTTTCATTTAAATAGCATGTATCCCCCTCGCGGGTAAAAACATTTGAAATAAGTAAAAAGTGAGGCTATAGACTCACCTTGCGTAGTAGTAGTGGTTCTAGCGAAGACGTAACGAGAAATGTCACCGACGACGTGGATGCCCGGGAAAATCAAACACTTGACCTAAAAATCAAGGTACGTAAACAAAATCAATACTCCGCGTACATTATTGTACTAAAAACACGCAAATGCAAACACACTCAATGCTTATGAAAACTCACGCCAAAGTCAAACAAGTAGTTGTTACTAGACTTATACCATTTATCAATGTTATTAAAGTTACTATCCATTTTACGGTTTCGCCGATACTTACCGAAAGTACGGACTGTTTTACTAGACTTAACCCTTGTTATAAAAATTAAGAAAATTCTCAAGAATACCTTAAGACCTGTAGAAAACCCATTTTTAATCCCATTAAAAGTTTTCGCTTTTACGACCCGTTACTCAACACATTACTAAACCTACATTTTTCGGACTGAAATTGCACTTTGACCAAGTCGGACTCATTTGACCCATTTAAAATATACCATTGACCTCTACGACACCTAAGCCTAATAATAGACTCAAATACACAGGTTTGAGACCAAAATTCAACCCATGACCATTTACCAAACTAAACTTATAGTCCCCGGGATTTGACCGAAACCAAACACAAATTCGGATTGTGTTGATTCTCATCTCCCGGTACACGTATTTTCAAAGTTTCATAACTTTTGACTCGTTTGGAGTTAAAAGCTCTATCTTATACCGAAACGAGCGTCTCGACGACCACTACAACTATATCCTACAATCACAACCTGGACCATAAATTAAAACCACGAAAATAGCCCTAAACAATCTGTTTGAAAACGACTCATTCAAAATCACCTTTCTACTTGTTTTCAATCCATTCCACCATTACCTAAACCTATTCTAACCACTTAGAATCATTCCCAATCATCCAAACAGCCCTTAACACTATGTAAGTCGAATCCTAATCAAAATCCAAAACCTAAATCATACATGCAATGTAATTAAACAATTTATAAACACTAAAAACACCATTTTAAACACAACCCCACAACACATTTCATCAAACACCTTGAACCCACCAAACACCCCAAAAATTCGTGGGTTTTGGTGACCAAAACACCCAAAATAATCAGCCCCCAATTCGTTTTATGAATGAATAAACATTATCAATACACCAATTAAACATCCCACTAGTTTAATTAGATTAAAACACGTTTTTGAAAAATCTTTAATTCTTGAAAATTTTTATGAATGCATGTTGGATTAAAGTACATAAAAAGAATGAGAATGATGAAATTAGAGGGGGTCTAACCTTGGTTTTAATCAAACAAAGTAGAAAAAAAATTTAATGGTGGTGCTATGGTGGTGTAGGGTGGCCGTCGGCCTAAGGAGAAAAAGGGAGAGAGAGTGGAAAAATTTTGAATGTATTTTTTTTTTGTTGTGTGTGTTTACTTTTCCACCTTGTAAGAATTGGAGGGACCTTTGGTGCAATTTGGTTATTCTTTTGGCCTCATATGTAAAACAACCTCAAATGTTTGCGGGAATGACTAGTAGTCGGTTTAAAAACTTTACGGAAGTCGGGGGTCGTCCCGAACACTCGAAAATACTTTTAAATGGTTCAAACGCACACAAAACGAATATTCATATGGTTCTGACTCGACTTAACACGTAATAAAAATAAAATCTCGAAAAACTCAAATATCGATCAATCGATAATAAAAGATAAATTTTTGGGCATCCGTCGGTATCGTAGTCGTCATCGGTTCTTCTTAAATCGTCAAACGTTAAATTACGACCGTAAACGTTGGTTTCAACTTAAACCGTCAATTATATAACATACGAAATTTCTTAAAAATTTCAAAAATTATCCGTAAAATAGGATTAAATAAATAATGTTGGGCTCGGGATATCACATCCACAAGTGAGCCACAACTTAAGAGAGATGCTCATACTGAAGAGCTCTTGAGACAATAACTTAGCATCATACGGCACTTTCACTGGTGTTACATCCTTCCCCCCTTACGGGAGCGACGTCCCGGCGCTCTCCGGTTCTTATACTCGCATTTTGTACTACTAGGAAGATAAAGGTACTTCTTCCTGAAGAGGTCTTCATGTTCTGTTTCGAGCTCCGGTTCACGTTTCGGGTTCTATCACATTTTCACCATGGGTATTATACCTTGTTTCAGTCTCTTACCATCTTGATCCATGATCTCCACTTCAATTTCCCAAAATTCTTCCCACGGGTATCAACACATCACTTTCCACAGCTTCTCGCGGTTAGCAAATAATTCTTAATCTACACCATCTCTTCCGTAGCCTCTCGAATCAATTCAAGTCCATTCAACTGACTTTTTCCTACTTCATTCCACTCAACTGGTGATCTACCTTTTCGTCAACATAATTCTTCAAATGTTGCAGCTTCACGGCTAACATGGTAAATGTCGTTGTACAAGGATACATCCACGACAAGTGTCGGTCTCAACAACTATCAAAATCAATCACACACGCTCGGAGCACGTCCTTCAACGCTCGAATCGTCCTTACACTTGGTTCATCGTCTCATAAAAACAATTAATCATGAAGGAAACATCACACGGGTCACACATAACCCCATCGGAAAACGTTCAAAATATAAAAGACGAAGTAATTAACACTAGTCATACAAAATCACCTTATCGCAATATTACGTACATACAACCCTAGCTCGTCAAAAACGAATTCATCGATACGGAATCATCCGACGTATACATAACTCTCTCGAAAACGTCACAATCCCATCAAACAAAAAAGTCACTATGAAGCACAAACAACCACAATACGACATGTTGGCAACATAGCCAAACCATGCCAAAACAATCAGTTCAATCAAGTTAACTCATGCTTGCTAATCAGCCAAGCCATGATAAAATAAGAAATGTTGACATATTTCTCGGATGAGTTCAGTCAAAAGGAAATTGCAAGTTTAAGAAGGTTCACCAGTTTGCTAGCTATGGATGCATATCCGAAAGAAATAAAATACATACATATGTCATCGCAGGGCGCTCACCCATGGATTTATACACAAAAAGATATCACAAGAACACCATCTCACTTCCGTCTCAAACGTGGTCAAAATCTCAATAAGCATCATCGTTCACAGTAAAAAGATATATATATATATATATATATATATATATATATATTACATGGCACGTGTTCTCCATGATCGGGCTTCATTGGACAATGTCGTCTTAAGTTCTCACAACTTACGATCACTTGACCAGATCACATACAACAAAAACACATAAAAGACAAGGATTCACCATAAAATCATCAACTATGGCTATCTATCGTTTAACCATCGATAATCAAGGATGGTTGAGTCAAGCAAAGAGGATTCCTCACTTGGATAAACGAAGACGGCAACGGAATTGTCTTCCAACTACCGATGCACAGTTGGTAAACTCCAACAGTTTATCGCGTGTCATAAAACATATCAAAAGAACGAGAAAAGAAAATAAATAAGGTACGATGCGTTTGATGTAGGAGAAGTCTTCGTCATTCCCCTCAGAGTCACTTGAACGCTGATTTCCTCTACTTTGACAGTCTTCTATTCTTGTTTAAAATTTCTTCTCAGTGTCGGTATGAACCCCTTTGGTATAACATCAACACCCTAGCGGTTCCGATAAACTTCACACATTACACACAACACATAAAAACATTTTCCAAAATTACTCAGTCACAGTGACTTACTAAGTCAACGCCAAACAAAAAGAAAAGATTTCAAAGAACACAAGAAAATTCAAAAATTTTCTTTAAAAATCAAAGAAATTACGATTACTTGCAAAAATGATCCACCATATTTAAAAAGAAACGTTCTCATCCAAACGTTTATCAAAACACTACAAGTTTCAAGATGACCAATTTGTTTGACATGATAGTGCCCTTCCTAAACTATGCATAATTAGCTAGATCATGCATACTTAAGGATCAAGCAACAACAACCAACAAAACAAGACTCTTCCCGAATTATGCAAAGTTAGCTAAGCTGTGCATAATTGAGGATCGAGTGACAACACAAACATTATTATGACACACCGAATATGACTATAAAAGTTTTCGACCTAATCTTCAAAATAATTAAACCATTCGAAATGGAATTTGAAATGGGAAAATATTGTTACCATCGTTTAAAGAAACACATCAAACATTTTTTTCGTCTACTTTGGAAACATACATTACTTTGCCTATTTATGAGAAAAATGAATAAATAATTAAGTAAATAAATCGACACCATTTACATTTGGTTAAACGAAACATTTCACACTCATAAATATTTTCAAAATAGACTACGCACAAAATAACGGTAAGGTGGTTCATGATTAAAGATCATTGCAAGCACAACAAATAATAAAATCAAAAATCAATGAGATCGAACGAGGTAAACGAGTAATATAATTTCCAACTATAATTAACTATATTAGAAATGAAAATACTTCAAATATATGACAAAAGTCTCGGGGTAACAACAACGATCTACGAATACATAGAGTAAAAATTGAATATCAACACAAGCGTCAAAATAAAACAACGCTCATAATTCCCATCGTCTCGAGTTGCACACACATTCCACCAAGGGTATACGGAGAGAGGAGAATAATCACTTGGTCGAATAGAAACAATTTCACCAGGAAGACCGAGTTCTTTCACCTCTACAATTCGGTAAAGCGGCTTCGCCTCCTCGCTTTTGTTCAATATAAATAAATAACCAATTTAATGAAGACTTATAGCGTCGTTCAACTAATTACAGAATTTTAGGTTCCATTAACCGTAAGAAGAAAAGTCACAACGTCCATGAACAGGACAAAATATACCGGGTAACATACCCTCATCATCAAGTACTAGCGAAATAGTAGCTTTAGAATAAATATAATAATAATGGTTCCACACCATAGACAATATTAAAATGAACAGTCATATGACGACTCAAGTTTAGATACAGGATCATAAAATCAAAGGAGGGATGTCGGACGATCGAACTATCGTGACTCAAAACATTATACATACATCTTTATAAAATATTATACAAGTAGGCGTGTGTTGTATAATCCAGTTGCGTATAATAATTAGTGTTACCTTGTACATTGTAAAACCGAACATTTACACATTTTTAATTCGTGTTACACCATTAAAGAATTTATACCTTTCATTTTCCAATCTTTACAACGTTTTCGTTTCTGGAAAAATTTTCAATCTCTCGGAAATTATTAACATTAGTAGGTGCGGTGACTCGGTTATTATAATTGACAAATCATTAGGTTTGAAAATCTCGCTACTTGTGTCAGAATCTCAATAATGTTCATAGCTTAAGTACCAAAAACGTACGTAGTAAGAATTTTCAAGGCTTTACGTTATTATTATTATGACTTATCTTATCACATATATACAAGTAACCAACACAACTCAAATTAGTCAAATTGACTCTTAAAATTAACCTTGACTTTTTATTACACACATGTTTTCCTTAAAACTGTTTTGTTAACTCATACTCGCGCGATTCGACTCAAATGCTAAAGAAGTTTCACGTAGTATTATTTCGGATAATTACTGATTTTAGTCGAGACTTGAATCTAAAAAATAATAATAATATAATAATATAATAATTAATCAGAAATGCTTATTTCAATAATTCAAAGATATATAAAATTAAACTTTTAATCATTAGCCCGTTATCAAGTGATTTTTATCCAAAAGTTTAATCCGCCAAGTATTAAATATGTAGAACACTTTATGTTTAAACCATTTAATCAACAAAGTTTAATTCTTTATTTAACTCACACAAATGTCGGACCTCGTCATGTATAATATCGAATTCAAAATAATGAAACAACAAAACAAAGTGAAATAAACGGAGCGAGAATACGTATGTCAACTAAATGTTGTTATCGGCCTCGGATGAGTCTCGAAATCGTACTCCACAGAATTAACACAAAAACCAACCAAATTCCAAGTTATCACGATTGATCACAACGCTAGTCTATTTCAAAACACATCTTTAAAATTCAAGTAGAATAGTAAACAACGATTAAATGGCAACACGCCTCAACCACGTTTTATAACACACACAAATGTGATTCGTCGCTACGATGTACGCATCGTTGATTATACTTCGTCTATATTATAGTTACGCCAACTATCATATCAAACCCATAAGGAATAAAGGAAATAAAGTAATACGTAAGTAAATTACGTTTCAAAAGAAAATATCCAAAATGACACATCACGGTGCGATAACGACAATCGATATCGATCTAGTCAGTATACAATATGTTAGGAGGCGTTATTTACGTATCTAGAGTATCAAACGAGGTTCATATTCGGTTATCTGAACAATAAATTAATTATCAAGATTGATAATTTGCGGTGAGGCCGAATTCTCAACAAAACCGCATTATAACATGTACGATAATCACTCAAGGACCATTGCTTCACGTGCAATGCCTAAAAAAAATACCATAGTATATACATACTTATACATACAATCATTCCTACATACACGTAGGATTACAACGCGGCGTTGCCATGTAATGCAATGTAGCCCGTTATGCCAATTACATGCAACATATACGATAATCTTTACAAGAATTTGCAAATTACGATGATAAGTACTCAACGTACAAAAAATATATCTCAATATATATCAAAGTATTTACTTACTAAATACTAAGGAATTCATATCAATTTTGAGGGATACATCTAAAATATAAAGCAATGCTAAAGAATTCTTACCGGAGCCATGCAGGATAGTTGTGTGCTTGGACAATTTCTTACGACACCAAAAGTTATAGTTTAGGATTTTTCAAAATGACCTAGTTCTCTATAACTCATGGCTCTGATACCAATCTGTAACACCCCCACAAATGCTATGCGCAGCAGAACTACAACATTTGGGTGTTATACAGTTATCATCACACACAAGCTATTTCGAACGACTCAAAGAGACGTAGAAATTTAAACATAAATTAAAGATTTTTTAAAACAATAAAGTCTACTGTTTTCCAAACCCCAAAAATAATATAAAACAGAGTTTGCGTTTTGGTCCCCACTGAATCTCAACCCAAAATACAATTTTCGTTCACAGGACATAATATAAAGTATTTAAGTGCTAAAAGAGAGGAAAAACAAAGTAGACCGCCAAGCCACAACAACTTCCATCCTCGCATGCTCCACTGCTATCAACCTTGATTACCTGAAACACATGCTTAAAATCGTCAACACAAAGGTTGAGCGAATCTATAGGTTTATCAAATCATCAGTTGAACATAAGTGAAAAAAAAACCAATCATGATCATTCAATAGCATTGTGGCCATACAATCTATTATTCAAGGATATGACAATTGTGTTTAAGCTCATGACACTAAACCGTTAACTCAATCACCCGCGTAATAATTACCGGCGTGATTCAAATGAAACCAAGGCCCCTAATAAGGCATCAGTTGCAATTATACCTTATCTCTTATCACAAATTATCCGTCCGCAGGGGGTATCAACGTACTAGCCCTCGTCTCGGATAGGGTAGTCAACCCCATAGTACTATCACTTTGTATAAGCGGCTATTTCTAATCCACGCTAGGACTAAACAATAGTTAATAGTTCATGAATTTAGGGACTTTTGCAACTAGGTACTCAACACAATTTCAAAGGCAACATTCGGGTCCAACAATGATTCAAGACTTATGTTCATTTTCATTTAAATAGCATGTATCCCCCTCGCGGGTAAAAACATTTGAAATAAGTAAAAAGCGAGGCTATAGACTCACCTTGCGTAGTAGTAGTGGTTCTAGCGAAGACGTAACGAGAAATGTCACCGACGACGTGGATGCCCGGGAAAATCAAACACTTGACCTAAAAATCAAGGTACGTAAACAAAATCAATACTCCGCGTACATTATTGTACTAAACACACGCAAATGCAAACACACTCAATGCTTATGAAAACTCACGCCAAAGTCAAACAAGTAGTTGTTACTAGACTTATACCATTTATCAATGTTATTAAAGTTACTATCCATTTTACGGTTTCGCCGATACTTACCGAAAGTACGGACTGTTTTACTAGACTTAACCCTTGTTATAAAAATTAAGAAAATTCTCAAGAATACCTTAAGACCTGTAGAAAACCCATTTTTAATCCCATTAAAAGTTTTCGCTTTTACGACCCGTTACTCAACACATTACTAAACCTACATTTTTCGGACTGAAATTGCACTTTGACCAAGTCGGACTCATTTGACCCATTTAAAATATACCATTGACCTCTACGACACCTAAGCCTAATAATAGACTCAAATACACAGGTTTGAGACCAAAATTCAACCCATGACCATTTACCAAACTAAACTTATAGTCCCCGGGATTTGACCCAAACCAAACACAAATTCGGATTGTGTTGATTCTCATCTCCCGGTACACGTATTTTCAAAGTTTCATAACTTTTGACTCGTTTGGAGTTAAAAGCTCTATCTTATACCGAAACGAGCGTCTCGACGACCACTACAACTATATCCTACAATCACAACCTGGACCAAAAATTAAAACAACGAAAATAGCCCTAAACAATCTGTTTGAAAACGACTCATTCAAAATCACCTTTCTACTTGTTTTCAATCCATTCCACCATTACCTAAACCTATTCTAACCACTTAGAATCATTCCCAATCATCCAAACAGCCCTTAACACTATGTAAGTCGAATCCTAATCAAAACCCAAAACCTAAATCATACATGCAATGTAATTAAACAATTTATAAACACTAAAAACACCATTTTAAACACAACCCCACAACACATTTCATCAAACACCTTGAACCCACCAAACACCCCAAAAATTCGTGGGTTTTGGTGACCAAAACACCCAAAATAATCAGCCCCCATTTCGTTTTATGAATGAATAAACATTATCAATACACCAATTAAACATCCCACTAGTTTAATTAGATTAAAACACGTTTTTGAAAAATCTTTAATTCTTAAAAAATTTTATGAATGCATGTTGGATTAAAGTACATAAAAAGAATGAGAATGATGAAATTAGAGGGGGTCTAACCTTGGTTTTAATCAAACAAAGTAGAAACAAAATTTAATGGTGGTGCTATGGTGGTGTAGGGTGGCCGTCGGCCTAAGGAGAAAAAGGGAGAGAGAGTGGAAAAATTTTGAATGTATTTTTTTTTTGTTGTGTGTGTTTACTTTTCCATCTTGTAAAAATTGGAGGGACCTTTGGTGCAATTTGGTTATTCTTTTGGCCTCATATGTAAAACAACCTCAAATGTTTGCGGGAATGACTAGTAGTCGGTTTAAAAACTTTACGGAAGTCGGGGGTCGTCCCGAACACTCGAAAATACTTTTAAATGGTTCAAATGCACACAAAACGAATATTCATATGGTTCCGACTCGACTTAACACGTAATAAAAATAAAATCTCGAAAAACTCAAATATCGATCAATCGATAATAAAAGATAAATTTTTGGGCATCCGTCGGTATCGTAGTCGTCATCGGTTCTTCTTAAATCGTCAAACGTTAAATTACGACCGTAAACGTTGGTTTCAACTTAAACCGTCAAATATATAGCAAACGAAATTTCTTAAAAATTTCAAAAATTATCCGTAAAATAGGATTAAATAAATAATGTTGGGCTCGGGATATCACATCCACAAGTGAGCCACAACTTAAGAGAGATGCTCATACTGAAGAGCTCTTGAGACAATAACTTAGCATCATACGGCACTTTCACTGGTGTTACATTCTCACTCAACGGGTGTATTCATAGCATTTTGTAATACTTTGTTTATACATATTAATAAAGCATTACGCGTTTGAAAAGTAATCATATTGTGTTATCTTGTATTCGAGACATTGTATCAACAGTTGTTATAGTGTGGAAGCCGACGTACACCAACATAGAAAAACTCTATGCTCATCACCAGGAAAAGCATGGGTTTCCCAGGATGATAGGAAGTATCGATTGTACAAATTTTCCATGGGAGAATTGTCCTGTTGCATACAAAGCTCAATTTTGTAGACGTGATCATGGGTCAACTCCTTTCATTTTATTAGAAACGATCGCCTCTCAAGACTTATGGATTTGACATGCATTCTTTGTTGTAGCCAGGATAAATAACGACGTAAATGTTTTACTGCAATCCCCTTTTCAATGATCTTAAATCAAGGAAAGCACCAGATCTGGGTTTTGTTGCTAATAACGTGTATTATCCGAGGGGATATTATCTTACTGACGGGATATATCCGAAAAATGGTCGGTTCGTATGAAGTCTATAAAGATCTGGGGACAAATGATCATAAACGGATAATGTATAAAATGAAGCAAGAAGCAGCAAGAAAAGATGTGGAACGAGCATTCGGTATATTGAAAATAAAATGGAAGCTGATTAAAAACACGGCCCGAGGAATGTCAAAATGTAGACTATCGGATGTAATGTACACATGCATCATATTACACAATATGATAATTCAGCACAACATGGCGGCGATATCACCCACATTTCATCCCAAAGAACAACATGGTAATAACGATCCGTTAAATACACATGAATAATCGCTCGCAATTACTCAACAAATAATCAACCAACAAGCTCATCTACACCTATAGTTGATCTAGTAGAACACATTTGGGCTAACTGCAATCAATAAATTAGCTTTTATATTCAATAAAATATTTTTTTTATTTAATGTAATATTTATTAATTAAATGTAATGTTTTATTTATTGAATAAAAAATTGAACTAGGTCGCCTTGTTGTGGTAAATAGGTCGTTGTATGTCTCCGGAGAGAGAAAGTTGATGTAGCATAAAAAATGTAGGTCGCACTAGGTCGCTGTTGTGGGTAGCCTAATTGACTGAAATATTATACTCTTAATAAGAAAGGAAAATCTCGGTAACCTAGGCGCACTAACACACACACACACACACAGATTCATTTTTTAATTCGAAAATGCACCTCTCTCTCACATTCTTCCCAAACCCTTCCCCCACCGTTAATTGATCCTATTACTGTGTAAATGGGTGTTAAAACTAATTGGTCACCGTAGATGTGATGAGATTCGTTTCAAACCATAGATCTCATTGATTTGTTGGCTAAATTTTTACCGTCGATCGAAAGTTGGTGTAGCTTTCCTTTGGTGACCGTTGATTAAGAAAACCGTGCCTTTTTTGGTAAATAGATCGTCAATTGGCTACGTTTGGTGCCCAATGATCATTGATCAAATGCATTAGAGGCGCCATGTGAGCCCCACTATTCTATGCATATATAGGACGCTCGGCCACTATTTTGATTTGGGTTCTAGGTCTTTCTGCTTTGTTTGATCAATAACCACATACCCTCATCCCTATTCGTTGCCACCAGCTTCTTTATTACCGTTGTTTATGGTAGGTGGCGGTGATGGTCGGTAGGCGGCGTTCGTGAGGTTAGATGGGTGTTTTCTTTTGCGGGTGATCTGATTCATTGAGTTAGGGTTACGAGGTGCAAATGGTTATGGTTGTTGTTGCGGTTCTAATGATGATTACAGTTGGTGTTATTCATTTTTTATTAATGTTTCTGGGCGTGCCAAGATTTAATTAGTTAAGGTAATTTTTATTACATTTGTTTTGTTGTTGATCTTTACTGTTTCATAGTCTTTTAGTTGCGACATCTAAGCTGAAAGTGGGATTTGATCAGATTGGCATGTTGGGTTGAATATGTTGATGTAAAAGACATATACCTTTTTTGTTGTACCCATAATTATTCACTTCACCATGATTGATTATAGGAAATAAAGAAGAAATATAGAAGTTTTCTAGCGAGAGAAAGTAGTGAGAGAAAGTAGATAGAGGGTGGTTAACTTGGAGAAATTAGATTAAGAAAAAATGATTACTTGTCCACCCTCCTAACATGCTAGGAGGGTGCTTATATAGTCCACCCATATGCGGGCTTTCTAATGGACTATATTTGTTTTGGGCCAGGCTTGAATAAATGCTTAGTACCTTGAAAGAGGCCTTTTAAGCTAACCATCTAGCCTGTAATGTCACGATTGTTTTAACTAACTATTACAACGTTCTAATAAATATTACAATAAAAACCTATGACCGAACATTCTTGTTTGACTCAATATTTTGAGGCTAACAATCTCCCCCAATGTGAGGTCATTCCTCTTAGATATTTGGAGATCCATGGAGATTACAAATTTCATCATAAATGAATCTTGAACGTGTAATAGTAGTCCTGTTCCTTCATGCTGTGATCTTTGAGCCTTTGTCGTTGTCTTTCGACTTTGCCTTTAAACTTGAGATCTTCAAATAATTCATGACTTGTCTTTGCCATCTTGCGATCTTGTGTCTTTATATACATGCTCATACTTTGCACAATCTTGAAAGCTTGCTAACAATATCCCTTGAAGAGAGGTCATTCCTCTACATTAATTGATAAGGAAGATTTTGATCATCAGAGTTGCGGATGTCTTTAGCTTTCATGATTGTTGAATGTCTTTGGGCATGAGTATGTGGTTTTTAAATATTTGACTTTGCTTAGTTCACCGTAAGGTCACTGAAACTAGGATTTTTGTATGTATCAATTAAGTTCGTTTTATCCTCGATTCGACTCGAATTTGATTTCCGTTTTTACGTTTCAACTTAATTCGTTTTTGGTACAATCTCTTTTTGGGTGTTTTTAAACTAATTTAAAACTTGTTAAATGAAAACTAAATTAATTATCTATTTTTAATTTAAACTGCAGGGTTTTAAAGTTACTATATTAATTTCCTATTGCAAGTTAATTACCAAAAACCAATCTGGCTCAGTTGGGTGGGACGTTGGTCGTTGGACAAAAGGTCACAGGTTCGAGTCCTGTGAAGGACGAATTTACAGCAATTAAATTTTTTTTTATTTATTTTTTTTTTTTTTTAAACCTTTACTATTTGGAATAGATCTTTTGGACAGTACACCCTCAGACCAATTGGGTCTGAGGTGATATAAGCAAATTAAACGCAGGTAAATAAGTAGGAAATCAAATAGCCAAAACCAGATAAGATAAAAAGAAACAGAATCAAATACGCAATATCCAATATGAAAACTGACTGAACAAACATAAGCAGGAATTCAAATAAGCAGTTACTCAAAAACCTTATCGAAACTAAATAAGCATGTTACCAAATAAGCTAATAAGAACCAAAAATAAGCTACTCTAAAACTGATTATCTAACAAGCTGTATAACTAGAAAAACGCAGATCCAAACAACCTAAATAACCTTAAACAGAATCCAAACTAAGCAGATTTCACACTACGCAGAGACCCAAACTAAGAAATTAAATAAGCTGAAATCCGAATAAGCTATATTAGACAAGTAGACACAAATAGCTAATAAACTGATATAAGAAAGTCAAATAAGCATAACCAAATAACCCATTTCAAACTAGTAAGCAGTATCCAAACAATCGAACTAATCAATCCTAAAGCCAAACAGATTTATCAAAACTAATCCTAAATAAACTAAAGCTAATTAAGGAACATGAACCTTTTGACGAAACCGCTGAGATGTAGCGTCGCGCTGAGCGAGCTAAAACCGAAACGCAATCAAACGTCAACAGATCAACAACTTCAAATCTCTTAACCGAATCGAATTTGAACCAAATCAAACCCCAAAACTGAATCGAACCACGAACCAATCAAGTGAACCGAATCTATTTTTTTTATAAACCTCCAGTAGGGAGATTTAATTTTACTTCTCTTTTTTTTTAAACAGATTAAAATAAACAGTGACGGAAATTAAAACGAGAGAGAGATAGAAATTAAACAGACCTTTTCATTAATTAAAATTAAAATTACAATACTTGAAAAAGAGATTACAAAACCCTAATTAAACTATTTTCTAAAAACGAAAATAAAGAAAAAGCATGAATAAAATTACATGTGAGGGAGGGATTTTATAAGGATCCCTCGATCCTTCTAGGCTTTCTTGGAGGCTACGGAGTGAAATCCTAACCATTGATTCTTCTCTTCTTCTCTCTTGCTTGATCAAACGGTGGAGAATACTTGAGTGCCTCGGATTGCCAGGGTGGAAGGGATCTGTGCTTGTTGGTTGCTGATGTGTCTCTCTTTAATTGGAGAGTGATTGGTGGTGAGGTGTATCACCCAATCAGATGCTGCCACGTCCTATTGCTCCTCCACTCCCTCTTCCGAAATTGTTGGGGAATTAATTCCCTATCGTGTGCAAGGCACGTGGGATTAAAAACCCCTTTGTCCATTAGGGTTTGTAAAAGTGGGTTTTTTACCTGGTTAATTTAGGTTTGGGGTGAAATCGTTTGGGGAAGGAGACGAGAGAAAGATTGTACGTTTTTTTTATATTTTAATAAAGTGAGTGGGTGTATTTATTTTTTTGGATGTCGATACAAACAAGGCGAGAATAAAAAACGTGTCTTTTCTTCTGTTTGTTTCTTTTGACCGACTAAAAAAAAACTTTCCTTTGTCTCTTCTTTGTTGGGCCTTGATCCACTTCTTCATCCGTTTCTTAATTTGATAAAAGATATGGGCTTAAAGCCCATGTAAACTTAGTCCGTCTCTTTATTCAATTTTGGAATGGGCTTTTTGGGCTGATTAGGTACAAGTTGAATAGTTCAAATCCAAATTGGGCTTTTGAGCCCAATTACTAAGAGTGGGGCCCACAAAGTCCAAAATCCTCCATAAATAATTAAAATCCGCTAAAGTGGAGCTCGAAATTGGCTTCCTTGATCTTTTTCTTCAATCTCGTGTCGGTTTTCATCGGTTTCCGTGATCGTTGCACACTTTGGACTTTTGATCTTCGTCTTTGTCTCTAACTTGACTTTTCTTTGACAATTGACCGTGAAATCCCGTGTTTTCTCTTCTTTTGATCATTTGTACCTATTTAAACACAAAACCACAAAACCACGCGTAATTCCGACATTTAAGATGCAAAACATATGATTAGGTCTTGTTTTTCCTTGATTTTAGTGGCAAAAGGATAAGTGTTTTCACACTTATTAAATCCCCTACACTTGACCATTGCAATGACCCCATGCAATGCATAGTTTTAAAGCATTAAGTATCATTTTTCTCATAATCAATCCATCTCGGCCTTTATTAAATATTACTACTACTATGGAAAGATAAAAACTTAAAAGGAAACAAAAGTTAAAATACTTTATGAACTTAAAATTATTTGATGGAAGAAACTCGTAAAGAAATCTAAGATTTAGATTAGGGCTTTGGTGTCATGAATATAAATCACCCTCAAGTTTCACGTTCCCCAAACCAAGCCTAAAAACGAGATCATTGTTATTACAAGTTAGCACTACTAACACTTACTCATGTGGTTTAATTAATCACTTAGACCCCCTTATTCCTATGGTGTATCTCTTGTATTTTATTTTTGTCTTGAATGATCGCAAGGATGCATTTTTGACTTATTTCGATAATTTATTAAGGCCGAAAATAAAGTGGGACGATTTAATCAATAGTTAGCTAAAGGACAAAATCTTTTAAAACTGCTTCTCGAAACCTCAAAAAGTTCATATCTTGGCATAACTCGTTTCACGATTTGAGACCTTTCTCGGACCGATATTTGGCTTGTACTTCAAACTTCAAATCTTGAGAGACGATCTTGAAATTATGGTCTTCTCTTCATTTTGGTATACATCTTCATAAGGAGTGAAAGATGCTTCAAACGTTGACCACGACTTCTTCATTTATCCTCTTCTTTATTTAGGATTTTGATATACAACGATCCGCCTCCTTTTCGGACTTGGATCTATTTATCCTCATACCTTGTTAGGGTCTTTTTGGATAGATTTCTCCATGATCTTTAGGGGAGTAATTGCTTCTCGTCGTGTGTCTTGATCCATCATATTGATTTGGATTAATGATCTTCACGTCATCTTTGGATCTTTAGCAAAAAAAAGTGAATCCTCATGCCTTGTTAGGGCCTTTTTGGACTCGGGTATCCTCATGCCTTGTTAGGGCCTTTTTGGATAAGCCAATCTTCGCGTCCCGTTTCAATAACTTATGCCTTGGCTATGAACTCTAATTAATACCGAGCAACTTTTAAACGATCTTGTGCTAGAAGCTAAGTAACCTTTTAAATCGTTCAACCTTATTTATTGCAAATATATTTATTAACAAGTGATGGGAGAAAAAGCTCATAACTAACTCACATAAGTTAATGAAAGAATACCGAACTTATAATTAACTATATCATCTCTCGTTCTCCACAATTTAAAATCTCAAGTAATGAGACTCGTGGATGCTTAGCCTAATAAACCAATTAAGGTCCATATGGTTAAGGATACTAGCTAGAGTAAACTTAGATAAGTAAACTCGGGTTGAGTCAAAATATTCACGACGGGCCTAATATATCAAAGATATCTAAACTTGTTAAAACCATTTTATTTATTTATTTATTTTTGGAAATTATTATGATGCGATAATAAAAGGAAAGAAAATAAATAAAAATACTACTAGGCCAAAATAGATCAAAAATTTGAAAAACGTTGAAAATTTTAAAAATTTTCCGGTTAAATGGGGTCAAATTCATGGAAAAGGCCACTAAAATTCGATAGAAATCCCCCCTACACTTGATATAAACATTGTCCTCAATGTTTAAGCATGTGGGAGAATAAACTCCCCTACACTTAGGACATTGAGTACGTTGTTTAAAATCGAGCTAAGGAAGGGACAACTAAAGTGATTACATTTATTCGTCTTATTTATATACAAGATTGAATCACAATAGCAAAAACTTATCGAAGGAACCGGGTACACGGGTAACACGGGAACACGGGTCTCGTTAAAAGTACCAAAAGTGGATCATTAAAGCTCATGTCCCTGCATACTCACAACACAAAACAAACAACCTACTTGGCTCCCCCTACACTTATTGGTGAAAATGGGTGAAAAAGGTAAAAATCTAACCTAGTTAAACGATGCTTGATTTTTCATCACGAGTCTCTAGCTCGACTCGATTTCCCGAATGTCATCATTCAAATGGGAAAATCATGGAACAACCGAGATTTCCAAGGGAGGAAAATCTCTCCATGATAAAGGTGAAACAAAGTCATACAAGGCATACCCCATGAAAATCCACCCGGGTCAAACACATAATTTCCATCACAAAAGGAAATAAACCCCGAGGTGGTACGCAAGTCATAGAAAAGTGGGGTATCCTTATGCAAAAATCTCTTACTAGGGAAGGTAAGGTGGTATGGCAATGAAAGCACAAAAGTCTCTATTCCCGGATCAAACACCGGTTTCTTAACGGGAAAATAGCAAGAGGTGTCGACATTTAAGCTCAAAATATCATCAAAATCCATAGTGGGAAAGTCATCCTCTTCCAAACTTGATGTGAAAATATAAGTATCGTCGGAGTCATAGGAAAACTCTTCCTCGTGAGGAAAATAGGAGTTTAGAAAGTTATCTAAATCCTCCTCAAATGGAATATCCTCTAAAATAGGGGCGACCTCTAAAGGTGGAGGATCCTCCTCAAAAGTCATGTCCCTCAAATTAGGAATATAAGAGTCAAAGGAAGACTCAAGAATGGGAGAATCACTCATAGAGAGAATAGGATCATTAAGCTCACTAGGTGTCTCGTCAAAACCCAAGGAAATGAGATCACTTAAAGAAGTGTCATCATCGTAGTTATCGAAGATTGGTGAATCATAAATGGGTGGGTCGAAAGTGGGTGGGTCAAAAGACGAGTCGTCTAAGCCGAAAATAGTGTGATCACTTGAAAAAGTGTCATCACTATCGGTGTCATAAATGGGAGTAAAAATTGGAGGTTCTAAAGGTGTCTCCCTAAGATCGAAAGGAAAGTGAGCATTTGAAGAAGTGTCCTCACTATTGGCATTCTCAAAATCCGAAATGGAATGATCACTTAGAGACGAGACATCACTAAAATTAGTTTCCCCATTTTCTTCAAAAAGTGGATTATCATTTGAAGTGTCAAAAAGTGGATTTGAGTATACCACAAAATCATTGATATTAAACTTTTTAGCTTCAAAAGGATTGATAAAACTTTCTTCATTATCAAAATTAAGCACATCAATCATATTGACCGATTCTTTTTCATTTGTTTTATTAACCATTTTCCCCATTTTAAAAATTTGTTGATCATTCCCGACCCTAAGAATTAATTCCCCTTCGGCTACGTCAACTAAGGCTCTACCGGATCGTAAGAATGGTCGACCAAGTATTAACGGAATACGAGGATCCATCTCATAGTCGACGACGACAAAGTCAACGGGAAAAGTGAATGTACCGACTCTAACAAAAACGTCTTCGGCAATACCAACGGGGTATGCGAGAGTTCGATTAGCTAATTCTAAAGTCATACGAGTCGGTACAAGGTCGGGTAATGAAAGTTGTTTCCAAACCGAGAGTGGCATAAGATTGATGCTAGCGCCGAGATCCGCTAAAGCCACACAATCATCGATTTGAGGAAACGAGCAAGGTAACACGAATCGTCCGGGATCTCCTAGCTTTTCGGGAAGCTCTTTGAGAAGAACCGCGGAACAATTCTCATTTAAACGGGTGTTAACGAGCTCAATCATTTTTTCCTTCTTATTGAGCAAGTCCTTGAACATTTTGACAAATTTTGGCATTTGAGCAAGTGCTTCAATAAGGCTAACGTTAACATTCACGTTGGAGATCATTTTCAAAAAGTTAGAGACATGAATGTCATCTTTGTTGAGCACTTTAGTCTTGCCTAACCTAGATGGATAAGGAATATTAGGCTTAGGTTGAGAAGGAGAAGGACTCGCTTCTTGAACAACCGTCGGAATAGGCTCTTTCGGCAATGGAGGACTAGAACTAGGAGTGGTAGTGGGCGGAATCACCGGAGGGGGAGTAGGATTACTCATTATGACCTCCGGGCCTTGTCTCTCCTTTATGGGCGAAGAGATGGAAGGTCCCACTAAATTGGCTCCACTTCGAGTATTGATAGCACTCACATTAGCACGAGGGTTAATCTCGGTATTGGATGGTAAGGCACCTTGGGGTCTAAGGGTTTGCAACATAGTCAAAAATCTCTTATCATTGGACTCTTGCATTTGTCTAGTAGATGCTTGCATAGCTTGCATGATTTTCTCATGTTCGGTCAATTTTTGTAGAACCAAGTCCATTTGAGGGTTTTGCATGTTCATTTGATTAAACCCTTGATTAGGAAATCCTTGATTTTGAGATTGAAAACCGTTGTTATTATAAAAACCTTGATTATTATTTTGAAACCCTTGATTTTGACCATTAAAATTCCCTTGATTAGCATTCCCTTGAAAATTACCCATTTGAGGACCTTGGTTCCTATTTTGGTATTGGGTATTTTGGGCGGGTGGGGGTGGTCTTTGAGGTGCTACAAAACCCGGGGGAGCCAAATAATTAGTACTTTTATAAGACAAATGGTTAACATCAACATTAGGTTTAAATTGAACCCTCTCATTAGCATTAAAAGCACAAACTTGTTGTTGATCGTTGTAAACCTTGTCACAATTGAAATATGAATGTGGTCCACCACACGTTTCACATGTTTCACTTTTTTCTTTCACGGCATGCACATGTGTAGTGAGGGCGTCGGTTTTTAGAGCGAGTGTTTCAACAAGCGAAGTAAGTCGGTCGATTTTCTTGTCACTCTCACTAGAACTAGCACTTGCCATAGTGGCCCTAACACTCTTGGTTTGCACTTTAGCCTTGTTCTCAATAATGGCCCAAGCCTCGTTCATGGTTTTCACAAGAATATTGCCCCCCGCGGCACTATTAAGTGAGTCTTGGTCATTTAGAGTTAAACCATTGTAAAACGTATTAATTTGATGCACTTTGGTGAAACCGTGTTGTGGACATTTTCTCAAAAGCTCTTTAAATCGATCCCAAGACTCACTAAAAGTTTCCCCATATTTTTGCTCAAAATTGATTATTTCATTTCTTAAAGCGGTGGTCCGTGATGGTGGGAAAAAGTAATTAATGAACTTGGTCTCTAAGTCGATCCATGTGGTAATACTTTGGGATGGTTCCTTATCAAGCCAAATCCGGGCTTGTCCCTCGAGGGAAAAAGGAAAAAGTTGGAGGCGAACGGCCTCTTGGGGCACCCCATTGTATTTGACGGTATTAGCTAATTGGATGAAACGTTTGATATGAGCGTGTGGGTCATCATTAGTACGACCTAAAAATGGTGTAGCGGAAACCATTCGAATAAAATCCGGTTTAAGTTCAAAATGATTAGCTCCAATGGTCGGCACCACAATCGCATCATCGTTTCCTTCAACGTGAGATTGAAGAATCTCAATCATTGGTCGATTATCCGTTGCCATCGTTATGTCGAAAGCTCGATTCTCGGGATCGGCTTGAATGACGGTCTTTTTGTTTTTCTTCTTCTTCTTTTTGGAAGAATTAGAAGTATTTGGTACACCACTCGGTATATATGTACGCGCGCGAGTGCGCATACAATTAAAACTTTGGAATGAGGTAGGTGACCTCGGTCGACTTTGAGAGGAAAAGGATTTTCCCTCTCGATGAGTAATATGAAAAATCTACAAAAATATATACGTAAATACTACTTGAGTTGGCAAACCAATAATCGGTCGTCCCTCTCAATATACGCACAAGCAAGCGGGGAAACGAGGTGGCACAAAGCACTTAAAAACCTTTTTCCTTAGACGGCCTTTTATAGCGCGTCGCCTTATACCCACCTTATAGTTTGTATAAATCGAGTTCAAACGTTTTATTAGTATTTATCTATTTTGCCCTTTTTTTCTTGTTATGGATTCGAATACAATAGTTAGGTGATGAAATCCCAACTAAGGCCTTATTTGATAAGTAGGTAATTTATTGTGCTACGTAATATAGTATAGTAAAATGAAAAATCTTTTTGTATTTTTTTAGAAAAATATATATTCACAAGAAAAACGAAAGAAATCGAATAAGAAAAATAACAATAATACGTAATATTTTTGGTGTAATACGTTTAGGAAAACGTATTACGTTTTTGCTTTTTTAATTTTTTTGTTGCAATTCTTAGGAAAGAAATTGCTTTGTGGTTTTTTAATTTTTTTGTAATTTTATGTTTTTGATTTTTTTTTGTGTTTTTGATTTTTTGTGCAAGAAAATTAACGTTCAAGAAGAACGGATCCCAAAATCCAAACGTCTTCACGAAAAATCGTCAATCGTACGAGCGAAGCGGCAGCGGCGCCATTTTGAAACTAGGATTTTTGTATGTATCAATTAAGTTCGTTTTATCCTCGATTCGACTCGAATTTGATTTCCGTTTTTACGTTTCAACTTAATTCGTTTTTGGTACAATCTCTTTTTGGGTGTTTTTAAACTAATTTAAAACTTGTTAAATGAAAACTAAATTAATTATCTATTTTTAATTTAAACTGCAGGGTTTTAAAGTTACTATATTAATTTCCTATTGCAAGTTAATTACCAAAAACCAATCTGGCTCAGTTGGGTGGGACGTTGGTCGTTGGACAAAAGGTCACAGGTTCGAGTCCTGTGAAGGACGAATTTACAGCAATTAAATTTTTTTTTTTTTTTTTTTTTTTTTAAACCTTTACTATTTGGAATAGATCTTTTGGACAGTACACCCTCAGACCAATTGGGTCTGAGGTGATATAAGCAAATTAAACGCAGGTAAATAAGCAGGAAATCAAATAGCCAAAACCAGATAAGATAAAAAGAAACAGAATCAAATACGCAATATCCAATATGAAAACTGACTGAACAAACATAAGCAGGAATTCAAATAAGCAGTTACTCAAAAACCTTATCGAAACTAAATAAGCATGTTACCAAATAAGCTAATAAGAACCAAAAATAAGCTACTCTAAAACTGATTATCTAACAAGCTGTATAACTAGAAAAACGCAGATCCAAACAACCTAAATAACCTTAAACAGAATCCAAACTAAGCAGATTTCACACTACGCAGAGACCCAAACTAAGAAATTAAATAAGCTGAAATCCGAATAAGCTATATTAGACAAGTAGACACAAATAGCTAATAAACTGATATAAGAAAGTCAAATAAGCATAACCAAATAACCCATTTCAAACTAGTAAGCAGTATCCAAACAATCGAACTAATCAATCCTAAAGCCAAACAGATTTATCAAAACTAATCCTAAATAAACTAAAGCTAATTAAGGAACATGAACCTTTTGACGAAACCGCTGAGATGTAGCGTCGCGCTGAGCGAGCTAAAACCGAAACGCAATCAAACGTCAACAGATCAACAACTTCAAATCTCTTAACCGAATCGAATTTGAACCAAATCAAACCCCAAAACTGAATCGAACCACGAACCAATCAAGTGAACCGAATCTATTTTTTTTATAAACCTCCAGTAGGGAGATTTAATTTTACTTCTCTTTATTTTATTTTATTTTATTTTTTATTTATTTATTATCAACCGAGAACAATAATTAAAATTTTAAACAGATTAAAATAAACAGTGACGGAAATTAAAACGAGAGAGAGATAGAAATTAAACAGACCTTTTCATTAATTAAAATTAAAATTACAATACTTGAAAAAGAGATTACAAAACCCTAATTAAACTATTTTCTAAAAACGAAAATAAAGAAAAAGCATGAATAAAATTACATGTGAGGGAGGGATTTTATAAGGATCCCTCGATCCTTCTAGGCTTTCTTGGAGGCTACGGAGTGAAATCCTAACCATTGATTCTTCTCTTCTTCTCTCTTGCTTGATCAAACGGTGGAGAATACTTGAGTGCCTCGGATTTCCAGGGTGGAAGGGATCTGTGCTTGTTGGTTGCTGATGTGTCTCTCTTTAATTGGAGAGTGATTGGTGGTGAGGTGTATCACCCAATCAGATGCTGCCACGTCCTATTGCTCCTCCACTCCCTCTTCCGAAATTGTTGGGGAATTAATTCCCTATCGTGTGCAAGGCACGTGGGATTAAAAACCCCTTTGTCCATTAGGGTTTGTAAAAGTGGGTTTTTTACCTGGTTAATTTAGGTTTGGGGTGAAATCGTTTGGGGAAGGAGACGAGAGAAAGATTGTACGTTTTTTTTATATTTTAATAAAGTGAGTGGGTGTATTTATTTTTTTGGATGTCGATACAAACAAGGCGAGAATAAAAAACGTGTCTTTTCTTCTGTTTGTTTCTTTTGACCGACTAAAAAAAAACTTTCCTTTGTCTCTTCTTTGTTGGGCCTTGATCCACTTCTTCATCCGTTTCTTAATTTGATAAAAGATATGGGCTTAAAGCCCATGTAAACTTAGTCCGTCTCTTTATTCAATTTTGGAATGGGCTTTTTGGGCTGATTAGGTACAAGTTGAATAGTTCAAATCCAAATTGGGCTTTTGAGCCCAATTACTAAGAGTGGGGCCCACAAAGTCCAAAATCCTCCATAAATAATTAAAATCCGCTAAAGTGGAGCTCGAAATTGGCTTCCTTGATCTTTTTCTTCAATCTCGTGTCGGTTTTCATCGGTTTCCGTGATCGTTGCACACTTTGGACTTTTGATCTTCGTCTTTGTCTCTAACTTGACTTTTCTTTGACAATTGACCGTGAAATCCCGTGTTTTCTCTTCTTTTGATCATTTGTACCTATTTAAACACAAAACCACAAAACCACGCGTAATTCCGACATTTAAGATGCAAAACATATGATTAGGTCTTGTTTTTCCTTGATTTTAGTGGCAAAAGGATAAGTGTTTTCACACTTATTAGTCACCTTCTTGAGACAAAACATAGACACGGATTGAATGGCTTTGACATTCGTCCTAAATCGGTAGCGTTTTACCTCCGGTCGGTGAAGACCGTTACACGATATTAAATATCGTACCTGCGATTAGGTAGATTCAATTAAGAACCTCCTTGACAGGGTTTCACGGCTGTACTAGCCGTTCTCTTTACTCGACCGTCTTAAAGCAAGACTGCGAACATAAAGAGTGAATCAATTGGATAAATATCCGCTTGATTAAAGTCGTCAATTCAAATTCCTGGAACAAGTTTGATTCATTAAGAATCTTACCATTGTTGCTTTCCAGTTGACACAAGCTTGATTCATAAGAATCTCGCAAGTTACCTACCGTAGCGCTGTTTGATGTTGACGCTAGAAGGATTTCCATTCGTCACTATGAATATTAATGAATATCACTCTGAATGTTCTGGCAAAACCATAAAGATATTGCGTAGAAACCTGAAACGAGTTTGAATCAATTCAGAATCAAACCACTGTTGCTTTTCAGTTTACACATGTTCAATTCTAGAAGAATCTTACACATGACCTACCGCAATGCTGTTTGATGTTAACACTGGAAGGATTTCCACTTATCATTGTGAATACTAAGTAGTATCACTCTGAGTGTTTTAGCAATATCGCAAGGATATAGCATAGGACTCTTTTGATCTTCATCCGTGTGTCCTAACAAGATTTGATTGATCTCTTGGCTCTAGACTCGATTTGTGCACTTTTAGTGGTCGGAGGCTGGAGCAGATGCCACCTATTCAATATCGACTATCTGAGAGTGAGAAAGTTAATAGAAGTTATGTTGATCTCCGTGACAATAAAACAAACTTCTTTTGAGAGAAGCCTGAGTAGCTGGGGAGGGGTTGTGCATTACATCACTGGGTCCATGATGAGTTTGTCTTCATGATGAGTTGACCCGGTTTCTGCCTAAGTTGTATGGAGGGCTTCTTTGTTTACACCCTTTATCCTTACATTTCTTTTTCATTCTTCAACCCCTTCAATGCTTACCAAGACATCATTACTAGCACCTTGTTGTGATTGTTCCAGTGCTAGCATCAGTACTTAGTCGGCATTCAGCTTCGTTCACATTCTACTCCATCTTTCCTAAGGAATTCTAATAAACGATTGGATTGTCCATGGGAAGATCCCTCCGGTTCTGGTTGGATCATAGGACTTAAACCTAACCACCCTTTTGACACCAATAACGTCGTAAATTAAAGATGTTGTGGGTATTTGATCGTAACCATAAGTGCTTGAGTCTTTAGATCACATTTTAATCACATTTTCTCCCCTATCTATAATGTATGAAATCGTTTGACATTAGAGATACCAAATTTGATTAAAATATATTATGAAGAATAGTCTTGAAAAACTTTCGGGAGGAAAAAATGTGTCAAACTTAGCATGAATTTGGCACGCTCCCCCTCAAAAATTGACCCAATTGAATTGTCATTACGAGGATGTGATCCACATTAAACTTTTGAGGATAGGAGTTGTTGAACACACAATTTTTGAAATATTTTGAATAATCATTGAAAAACTCTTGAAAAAATTGTGTGCAACGCTTTTCGAAAAACTCTATTTCTTTTTGGCGAAGAGGTTTTTCTAAAGCATAAACTTGAGTTCATAGACTTCGAATGTCTTGACAAATCCACTCAAGTGTAAGAAGATTTAACTTCTTTTGCTGAGGGTAAGCACACTAAAGCGTACACTCCCCCGTGAATATAGATACAGGTTGCAATCTGAAAGTGATTACAAGCCATTGTGTTGAGCTCAAAATGTTGAATGTTTTGTGACAAGCTCAACCCAAGATAGATTGCTCTACCCGTTGTTGGAAAAATTGTCCAAAATAGACATTTTCCTTTATTAAAAGTAGAAATTACATGTTTTGAAAAAATATTTACAACTTTCATTCGAACTTTATGTACACACCCGTGTCGTTATTGAGCGACATTTCTAGGTACGTCCATATTATCGATACTGAAATTCGAGAAGAAATTTTCTGGATTTTCAAAGATTTTTAATTTTGAATTTTGCTTTTTCATTAATATTTACATGTAGATGTTTGATAGACGAATCAAGCAGGCTTCTTTGCCAGAATCTCCAATTCTGCTGGAGTCAAACATCTCATAGCAATTTGCCCAACTAGATACGCAAACCTCTCTTTCGAAAGAGCTTTTGTAAACAAGTCAGCTAACTGGTAATCAGTTCCAACAAAGTATAGTCAACAATACCCTTTTCAACTTGTTCCTTAATGAAGTGATATCTGACATCAATGTGCTTCGTGCGGGAATGCTGTACCGGATTGCAGGAGATGGCTATGGCAGAATTTGAGTCACAGTACATAGGTACTTTATCAAAGTGGAAGCCATAATCCGTGAGTTGTGTTCTCATCCAAAGAACTTGAGCACAACACGCAGATAGAGACACATACTCCGCTTCGGCTGATGACAGTAACGTGCAATCCTGCTTCTTGGAAGACCATCTCACAAGCTTATCTTGACCTAGAAATTGTGCACCACCAGAAGTACTTTTTCGTGTATTAAGACACCCTGCATGATCAGAATCTGAATAGGCCGTTAGAAAGAAACCGGTTTCCCTCGGATACCAGAGTCCCATGTGAATGGTATTCTTAAGGTACCGAAAGATCTGTTTAACCTCCTTGAGGTGCTTTTCAGTGGGTCGTGCATGATATCGTGCATAATAACACGTAGCATTAGATATATCTGGTCGGCTTGCTGTTAAGTACATGAGGGAGCCGATCATGGAACGATATCTCGTTTGATATATGACATCTCCCTCCAAATCAGCATCTAGGGATGTGGTTGATAATGGTGTCCCAACGTGGTCACATGAGGTCATACCATGCTTTTTGATTATCTTTTGACAATACTTACCTTGGTTAATAAAGATACCACTTGGGGATTGGTGAACTTGAATTCCTAGAAAGAGTTTTAGTTCGCCCATCATAGACATTTCAAATTTGCTGTGCATGACTTTTTCAAACGATTTTGAAAGTTTTGGGTTTGTAGACCCAAAAATAATGTCATCAACATAAATCTGCATAAGCAAAATGTCATCCCTATATTTATACGTGAACAAAGTTAGATCAATGGAACCTTTTGAGAAACCTTTGGATACCAGAAATTTCGAGAGCTCGTCGTACCACGCCCTTGGAGCGTGCTTGAGTCCATATATTGCTTTGTGGAGACGATACACCTTGTCAGGATAATGAGGGTTGACGAATCCTTCCGGATTCGTGACATAGACTTCTTCCTTCAAAGGACCGTTATGAAATGCCGTCTTTACGTCCATTTGATAGACAATGAATCCCTTATGTGCAGCATAATCGAATGGGTTGATAAATTCGTCTTCGTCAGATAATGCATTGTTTTCTTGATTTGTGTTCTCTGGAGCAATGATAGTAGTTGTGGATGTTGTAGGAGTGGTTGTTGATGTGATATTATGAGGAGGTAAATCTGCAACAACCCGTGTTGAAGTACATGAAGTTGTATCCTTTTATTGACGATGATCGATATCATCATTCTTATCATGAGTGACAGCGGAAGACTTTGATACAACATGTTTCTCCCCTGTGAAATATTCATCGTACATTGGTCCATATAACATATCCAAGTCTTCAATTTTAGTGTTGACTTTCATATCTGCTCTTGGAACATTTCCTTAAACCAGCTTTGAACTTGACAGTTCATTGCTGTGGTCTTGAGTTCCGAGTTCCGTGCGGTTGCGAACGGAAGTCGTTTGTCGTTGTGGATCAGGACTTAAACTGTTTTGTTCAAGTGCCATTTATTGTAATTCATCAAATCGGATATGAATAGTCTCAACTATCAATTTTATCCACTTGTTGTAAACTCTATATCCCTTAGACTGAGTTGCATATCCCACTAGAATGCATGCATCACCTGTCTCTTTCATCTTATCCAAATTTTCACCATCTCGAATTATGTAACAAGTACATCAAAAAATGTGAAGGTGTTTGAGTGTAGGTTTTCGATCATGAATTATGTGATATGGTGTCTTTTCGTGTCTTGGGATAATTAAGGATCGGTTTTGTGTGTAGCATGCGGTTGACAAGGCTTCGACCCAAAAGTATAGTGGAAGTTTTGAAGCAGATAATAATGTTCGAGCAGCCTCAACTAAAGTACGGTTTCGTCTTTCAACAATGCCGTTTTGTTCGGGTGTTCGAGCAATAGATGTTTCATGTTCAATTCCTTCGACTTCAAAAAAATTCCTCAGAGTTGAATTCAAAAATTATGTGCCTCTGTCGATATGAACCACTTTTACTTGAGCTTGAAGACCACGTTGTATCAGTTTAAGGAAGTTGATGAGAACTTCGGGTGTTTCATCCTTGGACCTCAAGAAGTGAGTCCATGTATACCTTAAGTAGTCATCGACAATTAAAAGAATATATTTCTTCCCATTGATACTTTGAACACGCATAGGGCCACACAAATCCATATGGAGAAGATCTAACCGTCCTTTAGAGCTTGGTGTAATCTTTGTCTTGAAGCTACTTCGTTTAGCTTTACAAAGCTCACAAGAAGAACAAAGATGATCTTTGATGAATGTCAAGCTTGGAAGGCCTCTCACAATATCAAGAAATTTGATGGTATCAAAGTTGAGATGAAATAGACGTTGATGCCATAACCATGCCTGAGTCATTGAAGATTTAGCCATGAAGCAAATTGAATTTGATGAAGTTGTGTCTTGTAGTGAAATTGTGTAAAGATCGGTACCCCGTGAACCGGTGAGTAAATCATTCCCATCATAATCACGAACAAAACATGTCTTCTTTCTGAAAGCAACCTCCAAATCTGCATCACAGAATTGACCAACCGAGAAAAGATTGTGATTGAGCCCTTCGACGTAGTATACCCTTTTGATCGTGATATTCCCCTGAACTAAATCTCCATATCCTAGGATCGGTGCAAATTGATCATTTCCGATTCGGACCGTACCCAGGAACTTCTCCACGAAGTTAATTAGAAGCTTGAGATTCCCCGTCATGTGCTTCGTGCATCCGGAGTCCAGTATGAAGAGAATTATTTGTATCACCTGCAAAAGAGTTTGAACACGATGGATCATTTGCTAAACTGGATATCAGATTAGTTGTGGTTTTAGATTCATTAGTGTCCTTAGCAACATTTGAAGGCATACTAACACTTGTTGTCACATTTTCTGTCCTAACTTTAGGCATCCATTTATATCCTGAAGGACATTGATTAGCAAACCACCATTTCCAAGACTTGCTAGCAGACTCATATAATTCCTTAATTCTGCTTCTAGGATCCTTAGTGGTGAAGTCTGATGCAATACTTTTCTTAGTGGGGGTTGCACCAGAATGGTTCACTTTGCGTTTGGGTTTACTAGCACTAATAGGCATCACAACTTGCTTCTTAGTTCTAGTATCTAAGCCTTTGACATTATTCATAGCAAACATAGAATGATTAGCATTAGCACATTTTCCCCATTTGACACAAGCAAATTTCACATTCATAGCATTCAAATCATTTAAATCGTCATTACATGCAATTACAGACTTTTTATTCTTAAAAACATTCAGATTCCTAGGGTGTTCTTCTACTTCCTTCATCTTCCCTTGACTCTTGTGGAGACCTTATCATTCACTTGAGTGCTCTTAAGCTGAGGCCGACTAACACTAGCAGTGGAGACTACTCTTGTAGTAGAAGACACATGAGTATTAGTGTTTCTAAAAGTCTGAGGCGAGTGACTAACTTTGTTTGTGGGTTTAGTGGTCATTTTATACATCCATGGTTTAATCACATTATTGTGCTTACTTGGTGCTTGAGTATTCCTTATGGGTTGATTCTGTGGTAACATTTCCTTTCCATCCATATTGGGGGCAAACACAGGTTTTGCAAACGAGGAATTTGATAAAGCGGATGGTTTTCCCAAGTTAGAGGATCTATTCACTTTAGAGGTATTGGGTTGTCTAACAACAGGTTTCTTAACGCTAGGTTCCACAAGTTTCCTGCCCATCTTAGTAACGAGTTTCTGCAACTCTGCTATTTCTATGTCTTTTTCTTGTAACTGAGCTTTTGAAATCCGAAATATCAAGACTTTTTTCGTTTAGTAACAGATGTGACTCAGATAATTTTACTTCCAAAGGTGTATCATTTGAAAAACTGCCAACTTTGTTTTGCAAAGCAAGTTCAAGTGAATGACAATGTTTTTGAAGAAAATCATATCTATGTTGAAGTAACGAAAACTCTTTTTGGTCAACTTTATTCGAAAGCTCAGTTTCAAGACGTTCACACTCTTTGATTTGATCAAGATATTTGCATGCAACATCAGAATATTCATCAATATCAGCACAACATGTAACATAAGCACTGTGAGAACCCGTACTTTCTCAACATTATTTTATTCTTTATATCCGTGTTTCTTGAATTTTCCAGTGTATTATGTTTTCTTGTATTGTTATATGTAAATCCCGAGATTCTTAAATTTTAAATAAATTATACTTTTTAAGTATTTTCTGTTCATTGACAATATTTTATCTGGAATTATAAAATTCTTGTTTTATTTTCCATATTTAATTTAAATCAAAGTTTTTGATTTAAAATCACCCGCGTGCGTTTTACAACGATTTTACTCAAATCAATGAACAACGAGAATTCGTAGTGATCGCGATATCGACAGATGCCCAAAATTTTACGTTTTATTATCGATTGTTTCGATAATTAATATTTTCGATGATGTCATTTTAATTACGTATTAAGTCGTGTCGGGAAATCATATAATCATATTGATGATGCATTGTAACTTTTGAAAAGTATTTTTACGAAACCCGAGCCCCGTAAATATTTTTAGTATTTACTAATAGCCATTTTCTACCCTTTAAACTATTAATTGTTTTTAAGTCCACAAGTTTTAAACTTGACAACAATGGTCCCTCAACTTAACTAGCTATATATAAACTAAATTCTTTCCACTAGCACACATATACATCCATTTTTATAAAAGAAAACACACACTCATCTTCTTCTTCCACCCTTGCCGCCACTCTATCACCATAAACCACCACCATCTATCATGATTTGACAAAAACAAAAATAAGACCACCTCTTAGATTTTTATGGTGATTCTTTTGATACCAAAATCACCCACATGCATCAAGTTTTCATGATTTTATGAATTTGTGGTTGGATTGTGTTTAAATCATCTTGCATGTGATGATCTTGGTAAGATCATCACTTTTTGATCCTTAAAAGTTGTATTTTGATCTTGGGTTTTTGTTAGATTTTGTATTCAAGTGTTTTTATGAGTGTTTGATTGATGGTAATGATGGTATAGTGATCCTAGAGGTATGGGAATGATTAGCTTTGGTGGGAAAATTGATTTGTCATGTTTTCTAATAGGGTATTTTAGGACAGCAGCTTAAAACAGATTTTTTTGTGGGTTTAAGTTCTGAGATTAGCTGAGATTATTTGATTTTGTTGTAGAGTTTTCTGAGACGCTCGTTTTGGTATAAGATAGAGCTTCTAATTCTTTACGAGTCAAAAGTTATGCTAGTTTTAGTATTCGTGTACTGGGAGACGCAAGTCGGCACAATCCGAAATTGTGGCTGATTTTGGGTCGACTCTCGGGGACTTTAGGCTTGGTTAGATAATGAGTACTACTGTTTTTCAAAGTTTACAAACTTAGTTTGATGAGTCTAGTAGTGGTTTCAAAAGACAGATTGTCGAATTAGTACTTTTAAAGTGGTCCAAACGGTTTTATAAAACAAGTGCACAAATCTGTCCCAAATTTGGAGTCGAGTAAAGTGTCGAGCTGATGGGTTTTAAAGTGTGAACTTTGGTTCAAATTTTGGTGAGGTCTTATACAGGTTATAAGTGACCTTGACACCAATTTTCATCTAAACGGACAAGTCTAGATAGGGTAGATCGGTGTGTACATTCGGGGTGTACTTGCTGATTTTAATTTTGGACACTTAGTTCAATGCTTGTGTTGCGTGAGTTTGAGTATTCACCATCGGACATGGTGACTTACTCAAGTTCTTAGTAATTATATAAATGACTTAGCTACTGGTCCAAGTAAGGTTAAAGAATAGTTTGACTTGCGTTAAATTGGCGTCGTATAACAGGTCAATTTCAAGTGTACAAGTGTTTTAGCGTGTAGTGTTGGAATAAATGGTTAGTATGAATTCATTGGTTTCGTGTCAATGGTTTTGAAACATGAATACTTTGAAAACATTTGAGTCATATTATATTTGGTATATATATCGATATTGAGTTCGAGTCTTAACGCGCGCCTTATTGTGATAGGTTGCGGTTTTCGTGTTTCCCGGGCATCCATATCGTCGGTGATCGTCTCACTACCATTGTTTCTACTCAGTTTCTGAGTACCGTGATTGACTTACCACGTGGCTAAGGTGAGTTCATATCCCTTTTTACTTATACATGGTTTCTAAACACGGGGTGAGATTTTACATGGTGGAACACATCCATTTTAAAACCGTATGCTATCCAGAACGTGTATGCTATCCAGAACTTGTATGTTATCCAGAACATGTATGATTTTCAGGTTTTCAACATTATTATTGCTTTTTAGTCTAGCCTTGAGTTTCCTCTCCTGATCATGAACCGTTAATTGTCCTGGTGCATTGCGCGAAGTGCGAATATTGTGGGTGGATCCATCGGGATTGACTATCCCCATCCCGATTACCTTGACGCACTAATATTTGTTTACACTTGAGTATTTAGGCTGAATACTCCCTAGAGGAACTTACATTGAGTTAAGCTTCAGTTCATGAACTGAACAACAATAATAATGATTTCAGACTATGGTTGACGTATATAACCATACTCCATACTACTTGTTTTACAAATGAATGCTTGTGTTCCACATCCTTATTGCTAAACCTATGAATATCACTCAACTTTATGTTGACGATTTTACATGTTTAATCTCAGGTATTATTACTAGCTTGCTTGGATGGGTGCCCGCAGGATATTATTGCAGCTTGGAGATTTCTGTGATGCTTTTAAAAGACTGTTTTTAGTAAAAACTGTCAGGAGTTTATTCTATCTTTTGGGCAACTTTATGTTTTAAATGGAGACGAAATAATATAATTTTCCGCTTCTAAAACTCTGGGACCTATGTTTAAAAACTCTGACCTTTTATGATGTAATGTACATGTTTTTATTTCGTCAGCTTTGTATGAACTGTAATTCATTGTTTCTTGTACTATGACGTGTTACCCCCTCGTTGCCTAGTTGTTCTATGTCAGATTTTGGGGGTCTCACAGATTGGTATCAGAGCGATGGTTATAGGGAACTGAGTCGTTTTCAAAACTTAGTGTATAACCGAAGTTCAAATATTTCATGTTTCCAAGTGTCAAACACAGAATCTGCCAATGTTGTTCGATATCTTCGTGGGTAACTCTCTAATCCTTATTATTTACTTTTAATTATCGTTATAGTATTCCATCTCTTGATTACATGTTGAAATATTACATTACTTTAATGACGATAATTATTATGTCTTTACAAAGCCTTTGTGCTTCATAAATTATCATTGAATATTACCGTGATTTCATCTGCTCTTACTGCATTTCTTGAATTTTAGTTCTTGTGAACTTATCCTGTTACAATGATTTCATACTGTTATGACGTTATCTACTTGTATTCAGAGCGCGTGTACTACCGACTTTTCATGCTCATTTTTCTGAGTACTATTGCTATTTCATTTATGCGTGATACAACTGACTTCATATGCTCGTTCGTTTTGAACCGTCTGTTTTTCTCGACTCGCTGTTACATGTTGTGCATACTCTCGAGATACCATTGTTCGAGATTAAGAAGTGTTGTTTTCGATAAAACTCTTGATTTTTATTTTACTACCGTGCGTGTTGGTTCATTGTTCAATTCTTTTAAGATATATATTTAGATATCCAATTTGCTTGTAGACCATTTGTGATTGAATGTCTTGGAAAATAGTCTATAGACCATTGTGTAGCTCAAGGTGTCTCCGAAAAAGACTAAAAGACATCGTGTGAGTCACACATCTTGAAGAATTCGTTGAATCAGTATTGAATAATATCGTGGGTTTTCGTAATCTTGATTTACCTTTACGCCACCGTTTTACACGACACTTGTGTATGGATTACATTTTGTTAGTGCAAACATTACGATGTTTAATCAAGATGATCCCTTCATGTTTTGGTGATGACAAACGTATAACTCGCAATACATAATGTAAAATGTGTAAGGTACTCGTAATCACTCAAGCATACTTATGTATACTTCTCTCGACACCTTGAAGATTACATTCGTCATGAAAGACAAGAAGGACGCGCGGTTCTATTATAGAACACGCGGTTCCTTAGTGATATCGAACCGAGGGAAGATATAGAACCGCGGGCTGTCAAGCCGGTTTAGGCTTACTCAAGATTTCTGGAAGCTTCTAAAACATGGAGGGAAACTAATAAATTCAAAATTCAAATTTTGAATTTGGGCTCCAAGAATATAAGGTGCATCCTTTTATCCAATTGGTAGTCCACTCTTTTATCCAATGGGTAGTCCACTCTTTTATCCATTGGGTAAAAAGGTGCTCTCCAAGGCAAGATGTCACACCCCACCATAGCGGAATATGAGGCGCGATTTATGGATATCATCACAACATGGCGTGTCTATAGAGATAACTATATGAAATAAGAATTGTCATAAAATGGAGACACAAAGTCATGACAATATCTCATCAGACTCAGGAGTCTAGGTAAGTAGGTAACAGTCCTACCACTTACCCAAGACAAACAAATAACATAACCAAACAAATATATGTGTGCCACAGTAACACTTATTAAAAGAACAAATAAAAACTAAGAAGGAAACGGGGATTCTCCTTCTATATGCATTCCTAAGCTTCTCCAATCCTAGCCACTTATGTTCTCATGCTTAACCATAGTATCACCTGAAAGAGACACTAATACACGTCAACATAAAGTTGGTGAGAGTCATAGGTTTAGAATCCAATGCTAAATCAATTACAAGCTGTGAATAACAACCATCAACACAATAACATATGGAAAATGTGCTACAATTATGTATTAACAACTAGCATTCAAGATCAATCATTCCAAACCAAAATCCAAGGCTCCTACCTTGCCAAACAACATGGTACCATAGATGATCACACTATGTACCTATCCCAAGGCCACTACCTTGTCAAACCACAAGGCCACTACCTTGTCAAACCACAAGGCCACTACCTTGTCAAACCACAATAACTGAGACGACACGTGTCCCCCGATCCAAATCATACACAATCAAAAATCACATAGCAGTTAATCACATAACGTACACACAAGTCCATCTCAAATCACAAACACATTCACAACATCAATTTAGAAAATAACTCAACATAGTGTCTCTTCCATCCAATCTGGAAGTCAAAATCAATATTAAACATAGGACTATGAAACTCACCTGATAGCTTCTTCACAATTCCTCGCACTAGCAACAAGCTAACAAACCAAAAACACGAAATCAATACACGAACCAATCACTAAGATGGCTCATCAACCTATGATGGACATCTAGTCTATTCCCGTATAATTACCTCATTGTTAAGCTCTAATCACCCCATTACCGTTCCTTAACAAGTCCCTAACTTGGTTAAGTTTAATAGCTATCCCGTTCAAAATTTTACACAAAACAGTCCCAGTTTTAGGTCTCAAAACTTTAAGTCAAACGTCCACTTAAACATACCCATGGTTTCTGTAAAAGGAATATTCACACTTTTATACATGTTAGCTAAAACCTCCCACTTGCCCTAACCTTAAAGCTACTGTTAAGGCCCAGATATATGTGTATATATTGCTACCTATCCAGAATTCACTGATTTTAAACGTATGAAAAGTTCATTACCATTAGAGGGTGTTACCCTAAACCACAATCTTAGCCCAAGTGCAGATCCTTACTACAATATATAAACCATCTCTCATGTTCGGGTCCCAATGCAACCCTAAGTACCCCAAACAACCCAAAACTTAAAAAGAAAACAGGCTGAATTCAAAACTGTTTTGACCTCCGACTGTTGTAACCTGTTTTTGACCCACTTCCCTACCTCAAATTTAGTTCTCTTTTCTTGATTTAGAAATCCAACTCAATTAGCTATCCAGGGCTAGTTTGATCGCATCTTGAATGTTCCTAGAACTCGAGATATGGTCAAAACAATAGACTCAAAATTCTGCCCAGTTTTTAAAAACGGGTTTTAAACAAATTGATCTAATTAATCACCTATAAGCCTTCTAATACAAGACCTAGATTATATGATCATCATATTATGATTAATACATCATTAATCTACTGTTTTTATATAAACTCTAACCCTTAATCCATCATAAGAATGATTAATTAAACATAAAAACAATTTAATTAAAAAGGTTAATGAAGGTTTTTTACCTTAAATCAATGGAAGATGAAGAAAACCTAATTTTTTTGAAGAACCCTAATTCTCCTCTATGGAACCCATGAATTTTTCTTTGTCTCCAGGGATTTATGTTTTTTATATTTATTAGATACCCTTATATAGCGTGTACATAAAATCCTAGTCCAAGTATAACACCCAACTTTCCTTTTTTTTCCCTTTTTCCCTATTTCTCTTTCTTTGGTGCGTCTAAACCGACCCAAACACCCAATAAATTCGTTTTGTTTTTTATTTTTATTATTTAATATTATGTTAATAATATTACCTTAATTTTCCTTAATTTATTTCAGCTCCTAAAGCTTCCAAAACCTCAAAACCGTAAAACTAGTCAAATTTACGCGTTTTACCGTAAAAGACGTAAAATAAACACTTTTGTAAAAAATCTCAAATTTTGAAATAAAATTTATAACTAAGTCCTAAATGACTTAAAACCATCCCGAAAAATATTCATATGAATAATTACCTCACCCGAGACCTCTAAATGCTAAACCGTAAATCCTAAAAAAAATAATATTACTATAATACTTATACGTATACGTAAACACCACAATATCACCATTTTCATTTCATAGTCACCACTTGTGAGCTCATGAACATGAAATAACCGTTCCTTGATTGACTTATGAGTACTCTATACTCATAAACGATAACCACACCAACCTCGTTCACACAAAATAAACACGTAAACACACAATTCAAGTAAGCACACATAAAATAACCTAAAAGTAAGACCAAGTGACAAACCCAAAACCACGGTTGTCACATCACTCCCTCCTAATAGAAATCTCGTCCCGAGATTCACTCCCAAACTCAAACTTATTCTCAGCAAACAAACGAGGATGCATATCCCTGATAAAACCTTCACGTTCAAACGTGAACTCAGTTTACTCGAAAATAATCTCAACCAACAACACATGAGCCTTAACCGTCCGCGAGGAAACTTATGAAAACCATAAAGTTATGTAACCAACCTAACTAAATCTCGCAACTCATCAAACAAGAACTGTCTTGAAACCAAGTTAGGAGCCGTCACATAACTCAACGGGTTTAAAACTGTCACCCCAATTTTAGTCTTACTCATAAATACCATAAATCAAAACTCATCAAAATATAACCACGTATAATAAGGTCTAAAGAACTCTCAAATTCCTTCCCAATTCATCTCTATGTTAACCCTCCTAGTGTTCATTACCGCAAAATACCCAAAACACGAGTTTAAACCATGTTGTCCGAAAATTAACCTTAAACTCAACACTTGTACAATTAATTCGACCAAGCTACTGACTTCCAGTTACGAAACTTTCTGAATATTTGAGAAGTATGTTTCGAGTACATAATTTTAGGCTTTTGAATCACCCAAAAACCTTTAAAAACGAATAAGTTATGACCAAAACGATTTTTCTCAAAATCTGCCTAGGCATTAGCGACAGTTTCTGACAGTTAGCGACATATTTTGACAGATTAGCGACAGTTTCTGCCTACTCCGATTTATACCAAAAAAAACGATTTTTAAACCCTAAAACCCCCCATTAATTACCAAAACTAGAACCAAATTTATTTTAATCCCAGAAAATTAAAACTCTATTAATTACATGATTATAACATATTTCACTAAATAAGAACAAAATTTTTAACTTAAGAACAATAACTTTAGGTGATCAAAACCAAAATATTTTAAAATAACCGTGTCATGCTTATATGTTAAAGAATTTATATTCCACCTTATTTGAAACATTATCCCGACACTTCCTTATTTCATCGACTACCAACAACTATTTTTTTTTCAATTTGCAAGTTCTATTTTTTTTACCATGTATAACTCGAAACAAAAGACATCGTTACCCCAAAAAGAAATCTCCACCATCTCAAAATCCTTCACGCCAAAAGTACCGTACAAACAAACACGTGAAATGAGGATCCGAGAAATGTGCTACTACAGAAGTTGAACATCTCAAAGAGAAACGAGCTAGCAACCATCCAAAGAATACAACCGGTAAGTAGAAAATAATTTTACATACATAGGCATAAGCGTACATACACTCAAATCCATCCAACATATACTATACAAGCATGTATTAACTCTCTTTCATGCATTCATACTTGAAAGTCCAGTGGTGTTGTGGCACATATATAATTATGTAGGCCTCCATAATTATACATGTTCCCTTTCACCAATGTACTCCCTCCTATGATGACACTTATACGAAATTAATACTACACATAACACATAATCCAACAACTCGGAAGCACATAACCACACAAGATAAGATCCAAAACCCCATGTATCAAAATAACATAGCCAATGCACGAAACACATAAACTCGTAGTCCAGCTGAACCAGCGTAGACAAAATTCAAAATGTATAAAGAACATGAAAACATAATTAAGCGAAATCCAACAATGACTAGCGTATACGACCATGGTTCCACCCGCACTAATCAAAACTCGTAAAGAAAATAACATGTAGTTAAGTATGAACCATAGTAGTTCATAACCTAACAAATACTACGAAAATAATATTCAAACACATCAATTACTATAAAATGCACACATACTCCTATGACGCCTATATGCAGGGACCCTTAAGCTATAGACTAGGCTACACGACTAGGCAACCTAATTCTCTATAACCATTGTCTCTGATACCATTCTGTCACACCCCACCATAGCGGAATATGGGGCGCGACGTATGGATATCATCACAACATGGCGTGTCTATAGAGATAACTATATGAAATAAGAAATGTCATAAAATGGAGACACAAAGTCATGATAATATCTCATCAGACTCAGGAGTCTAGGTAAGTAAGTAACAGTCCTACCGCTTACCCAAGACAAACAAATAACATAACCAAACAAATATATGTGTGCCACAGTATCACTTATTAAAAGAACAAATAAAAACTAAGAAGGAAACGGGGATTCTCCTTCTATATGCATTCCTAAGCTTCTCCAATCCTAGCCACTTATGTTCTCATGCTTAACCATAGTATCACCTGAAAGAGACACTAAAACACGTCAACATAAAGTTGGTGAGAGTCATAGGTTTAGACTCCAACGCTAAATCAATTACAAGCTGTGAATAACAACCATCAACACAATAACATATGGACAATATGCTACAATTATGTATTAACAACTAGCATTCAAGATCAATCATTCCAAACCAAAATCCAAGGCTCCTACCTTGCCAAACAACATGGTACCATAGATGATCACACTATGTACCTATCCCAAGGCCACTACCTTGTCAAACCAAAAGGCCACTACCTTGTCAAACAACAAGGCCACTACCTTGTCAAATCACAATAACTGAGACGACACGTGTCCCCCGATCCAAATCATACACAATCAAAAATCACATAGCAGTTAATCACATAATGTACACACAAGTCCATCTCAAATCACAAACACATTCACAGCATCAATTTAGAAAATAACTCAACATAGTGTCTCTTCCATCCCATCTGGAAGTCAAAATCAATATTAAACATAGGACTATGAAACTCACCTGATAGCTTCTTCACAAGTCCTCGCACTAGCAACAAGCTAACAAACCAAAAACACGAAATCAATACACGAACCAATCACTAAGATGGCTCATCAACCTATGATGGACATCTAGTCTATTCCCGTATAATTACCTCATTGTTAAGCTCTAATCACCCCATTACCCTTCCTTAACAAGTCCCTAACTTGGTTAAGTTTAATAGCTATCCCGTTCATAATTTTACACAAAATAGTCCCAGTTTTAGGTCTCAAAACTTTAAGGCAAACGTCCACTTAACATACCCATGGTTTCTGTAAAAGGAATATTCACACTTATATACATGTTAGCTAAAACCTCCCACTTGACCTAACCTTAAAGCTACTGTTAAGGCCTAGATATATGTGTATATATTGCTACCTATCCAGAATTCACTGATTTTAAACGTATGAAAAGTTCATTACCATTAGAGGGTCTTACCCTAAACCACAATCTTAGCCCAAGTGCAGATCCTTACTAAAATATATAAACCATCTCTCATGTTCGTGAGAAGATCCCAATGCAACCCTAAGTACCCCAAACAACCCAAAACTTAAAAAGAAAACAAGCTGAATTCAAAACTGTTTTGACCTCCGACTGTTGTAACCTGTTTTTGACCCACTTCCCGACCTTCAATTTAGTTCTCGTTTCTTGATTTAGAAAGACAACTCAATTACCTATCCAGGGATAGTTTGATCGCATCTTAAATGTTCCTAGAACTTGAGATATGATCAAAACAATAGACTCAAAATTCTGCCCAGTTTTTAAAAACGGGTTTTAAACAAATTGATATAGTTAATCACCTATAACCCTTCTAATACAAGCCCTAGATTATATGATCATCATATTATGATTAATACATCATTAATCTACTGTTTTTATATAAACCCTAACCCTTAATCCATCATAAGAATGATTAATTAAACATAAAAACAATTTAATTAAAAAGGTGAATGAAGGTTTTTACCTTAAATCAATGGAAGATGAAGAAAACCTAATTTTTTTGAAGAACCCTAATTCTCCTCAATGGAACCCAAGAATTTTTCTTTGTCTCCAGGGATTTATGTTTTTTTTATTTATTAGATAACCTTATATAGTGTGTACATAAAATCCTAGTCCAAGTATAACACCCAACTTTCTTTTTTTTCCTTTTTCCCTATTTCTCTCTCTCTGGTGCGTCTAAACCGACCCAAACACCCAATAAATTCGTTTTTTTTATTTTTATTATTTAATATTATGTTAATAATATTACCTTAATTTTACTTAATTTATTTCAGCTCCTAAAGCTTCCAAAACCTCAAAACCTTAAAACTAGTCAAATTTACGCGTTTTACCGTAAAAGACGTAAAATATACACTTTTATAAAAAATCTCAAATTTTGAAATAAACTTTATAACTAAGTCCTAAATGACTTAAAACCATCCCAAAAAATATTCATATGAATAATTACCTCACACGAGACCTCTAAATGCTAAACCGTAAATCCTAAAAAAATATACTATTACTATAATACTTATACGTATACGTAAACACCACAATATCACCATTTTCATTTCATAGTCACCACTTGTGAGCTCATGAACATGAAATAACCGTTCCTCGATTTACTTATGATTACTCTATACTCATAAACGATAACCACACCAACCTCGTTCACACAAAATAAACACGTAAACACACAATTCAAGTAAGCACACATAAAATAACCTAAAAGTAAGACCAAGTGACAAACGCAAAACCACGGTTGTCACACAAGAGTTGGCTATAAATAGAAGACTACTCTCTTCCATTTTACTTGCACAAAAACACACAAAAACCTTCCAATATCCCATTCCTCATTTGCCTCATCAAGAGCAATGAGAAGAACACTTTCACCCTTGTGAAGTGGTAGTGTCTAGAGTCATAACATGATGAAGATATCTCTAGATAAATTCAAAATTATTGTCTTCCTACTATGTATATGTAGAAGATCCAAGTTGTGGGTACACTTGGATGTGTTTGTAAGGGTAGAATATCCAAGTGATGGGTATCCTTGGATTAGGTGTTAGTTGTGTAGATCCAAGTCTTGTTAGTACTTGGATATAGTGTTAGAGTTATAGATCTAAGTGTTGTGTGCTTATATTTATATGGTTTATGTGTTTAGGCCATAAAAACAAGGTTTGTTATGTTGGGCCATAAAACATAACTAGTAGGTAGATTAGGTTGTGTCTTGGTAGTTCTCACTAAACTCTAAAGTGATGTGGTTGTGTCTAGGTAGTTCTCACTAAACTATAAAGTGATGTGGTTGTGTCTTGTGAGTTCTCGCTAAACTTTAAAGTGATTAGTAGTTGTGTTGTGTGAAGTTCTCACTTAGCTTCAAAGTGAAGAGTCGTGAAGATTGGTTCTAGCTTTCGGTTAGAACTCGACATATAGCCTTGTGTCGTTAAATGGTGAAGTGGGCAATGTTGTGTAGATTGGTTCTACCTAAGATTAGGACTCGACATCTAGCTTAGTTTCAGAAATATGTAATCGACATGTATGGTTTTCTCCGCCTTGAAAGGAGTTTTGTTGACTAGTGAAGTAACTCTCGAGTAAGGTGTACTCGAGGAGTGGAGTAGGGCGAAGAGGAGCTTCGTGACCGAACCACTATAAATCATCGTGTTGGTACTTTCCTTTACATTTATGTCTTTACTATTATAGATGTATTTATATGTTGTGTGTTGTGTGCTTCTCATAATCTAAACATCTAAGTTGCGGAAAAGCTAAGGCTTAGTACGTGTGTGCTTCGTGTTTAGATTATGGTCAAGTGTACATCACTTAGTCTAAACATCCTAGTTGCGGAAAAGCTTATGCTTAGTACGTGTGTGCTTAGTGTTTAGACTATTGCTTGATGTACTCTTGATTTGATGTGTTTGTGTGTTTACTTACTTGTAGTATTTATCTTTCAATCAAACACATCTCATATCTAGTCAAGCTTGATCGAGAATTTGATACAAAGGATTGTCAAAGTTTAACATGTAACAAAAGGTTAAGTTCACTATCGGCGGTTCTCTAAATGGACCGGCGGTTCTTTATTGATAAAGAACCGCGGGTACACATAAGGAACCGCACACAGTGGATTAATCCGAAATGTTTTGAAAACTAACTAGAAACTATTCAACCCCCCCCCCCCCCTTCTAGTTTCTACAATTGGTATCAGAGCGATGGTCACACAAGATCTTTGAAGTATATTGTACTTTAAAGTTTGGATCGATCCTTGCTCTAGTTTTTCAAAACAAATGGTATTCAAAATGAAAACGGTTTTTAAAAATAGAGACGATCTTTGTATCAAATTGTTCATGAAGAGTGATTACTTATGAAATGTGTTTTGTTGTTTCATTCGTACAAGTTTTGGTGTTAAATAAACTTTGTATAATAGCTTGAATTAAATCTTTTCATGTTTGGAAGTATAAAAATCTTTTATGACATACTTAACTCTAAAATACGAGTTCTATGTGTCTAAAATGATTTTTTAGAGTCCTAAGTCCTTCCAAAAAGTTACCAAATGATTTTGGCCAAAAACCTCATTTTTGCCCTCTGGACGCGGTTCTTTATCTCTTCCCCGAGGTTCCTTATCAATAAGGAACCGCTACCAGTCTGACTCAGATTTTTGAAAACTTTGAAAAATCATATAAAATCAACCGTAAGTCCGTAGAAGTTGTGCCACCCGTCATTTCGAACGTAATTGAATTTTATTTCAATTAAAAATGCTTCCAAACCTTTATTCAAACTTTAAAATTTGGATGGTTTCTGAGTTCCATACTTTGTCCAAAGTATTGACCGTCGGTTTGTCGTAAAACTTGTGTTTTACTCTTTTCTATTAAGTTGTACATCTCTTGGTGATATATCTTTGAAAATTGATATATTTACAAAGTGTTAAACTTAATTAAATTTTAAATGGGTCAAAGACTATTTTCAAATAAAATCAAGCTATGAATACTTTGTTGTATCTAACACTCAAAACATGTACGAATGCTTTTATGTGTTAAGCTAATTGTTTGTGTGTGTTTCCTTGTGTGTTATTATTATATGTAGACATTATTAAGTGTTCCTTGCTATTTGTAGTAGTATTGCTTATATGTCTAGTCTCTTGTGCCTTGCTTGGTATTTGTTAGTATCTAGTTTTTCCTAATTAGGATGTATGCTAGATTTCTTGCCTTTTAGTTGCAACATTATGTGTGCATTGCATATAGGATTAACATCTCTTGGTTTACAAATGTTACATAAACATCTTGTACACCTCGGCATGTTCTTTAACACTTTTAGGTTTGAAAGCTTTGGGAGCTTGTCAAATTTATTGATTTGGGTCGTTTTACTCGATAATTGTGTTATTAGTTCAAGTAGATAAATGTCTCACTGTAAAACATGAAACACCCTTTGAAAATCTTAGCTATTTTCTCTTAAAAGAGTGTTTGTGGGAATCAAGAAAGATTTCGATTAAATATCAATGCATTATTCAAACTATGATTGGTATCATTATCGAATCTAATTGACATGTTTTTTAGTGTAGACATGAATGTGGTTTATTAATAATATACACCGGATCATAACTCACACTTGTGTTGATGGTGTTATAATGAATCTACTTGTTCAAATTGTTAGACATATTTTGTTTAATAATTACTTATAATGCACAATAGAGTCGGTTTGATAACTTGGATGTTTCATCCGAAATACTCAAGTAATTTACATTTCTATGCAATTTATAAATGTGTCATTTCTGAAAGACCAATCAAGAGTGTTCCTTTGGTTTGTGTAAACTTTGTTTATACACTTCAAAGTTATTGGCCTCAAGTTCTATTAAGGTAAATAACCTTAACTAGACTTGTTTGACAAGATATGCAATGGTGCATTCTTAACCCTCATTAGGTCATGCATTGTGTCGCCATGCAAGTTTCATCCTTGCTAAACTTTATTAGGAAAATGTTGGAATTACATTTTGTCTAACTTGAGAATGACTACTGGAGAATTTATGCACTAGGATCTTAATTTGACCTAACAGTTGAATTACTTCCATGTGGGAAGTTGAGTTGGTGTATAACTCGTAAAAATGGTCGTGTTTAGCCTTAATTGAGCATCTCTAGTGATAGTCTCATACTCATTCTCTATATTGGCTAAATGGCTCTTCCTATATATGACTAATGATAGTTTACTTTGATGAACTTTGTATGTCATTAGGAGTCTTTTTCTTTTGTAGCCATTAGGTTTTTCTTAGCTTTCCTCTTACGTGCTAATTGAACCTATGTGTCTTTCCTTTGTGTGTGTTCTAGTTTTTATTGTTCTTAAGCATGACTTTATGATAAGTTAGACTAGAACATTAAGATTTGCTGAATTGGAAAATCCTCCTTCACCACCTAAACCTAGCCTCTGTAGGCGTTTCTTTAAATAGACCGCGACTCCATATCAATATGGAACCGCCGGTGGAGATAAAGAACCACGGGCAGAAGCTCTCAAATTCGGGTTTTCTGAAACTTCCCAATTGTTCCAACACCCTTTGGAATCTTTGTTTCAAACCTTTGATCACTCCCAAAATATCTTGGGCTTTCCCTTTTTAACCCTTTACTATTTTAGATCATCCCCTCACCCTTTTAAACCCACCTTGTTAGCCATGTTCTTCACACCTCAAACCATTCATCCTTACCCCTTAAACCACCCATTACTACCATGTTCTACAAGAACCTCCAATTCATCCAAAACCTCCTCTTCAAAGAGGCACCTCAAAATTAAGATTAAGTTACCCAAACTTAACTCTTCACCCTTTCACACACCCTAGAATGAGATTGTTCCAATTCTCATCTCTTCATCACCCTCACCACCTCTTGCTCCATGCAAGACTACCTCAACCCATGGTACCAACCATTCACATGGTTCTACCTCCTCTTCATTCCAATCTAGAATGAATGAGCTAACCTCACCCTTCACTCCAAGTACTCTCTTGGATGTGACTACCCAACCTCAACCCATACAAAGCATTCCTATTGTGAATGACTTTGTTGATACCTTGGTTAATTCACCTTTTACCCCTTAAAACTCACCCACATCACCCATCGAAAGCATTCCCATTATGAATGACTTTGTTGAACCCTTGGTGACTTCACCTTTCACCCCACCAAATTCCGCCACCACCCTTGTCTTTCATTTAAGCATGTGGATTGCTTATTGCTAAGGAATCTAATTTAAGCAAATCTTAGGATTCTAGTGTAACTAAGATTAAAATTATGCTTAAGTTTTAGGCTTGTTTTTTTTCATCTTTGTATGATCTTTATTCTCTTAGATGTGTCTAACTCATGCATGTCCTTAAATGCTACTTGCTAACATGTTTTACTTAGTCTTCTCTTTTTAAGTAATCATGTTTCTTGCATGCCATATGTGTTAATTGCGCACCTTCTCTACATTGGTTTATTGTAGACTTCATTAGGCATTGCATGAATTATCCTATGTGCTTACTTGATTATGTGTTATATTTTGTACTAACTCTTCATGTATTCTTGAGCTTCTTTTGAGTTTCTTCTCTCATTTTCTTTCGAGATTTCACTATCACCTTCTAAGGTTTAGTATTCATGAATCAATTTGTGAAGTTATCCTTAACTTCTTTGATTGAGTTTCTCTTGGTTTATTTTAATCATGCCTCTCTAAGTCGAGTCTCTCTCTTCTATCTTTCTAAACTAAGTTGAGTCGAGCCTCACCCTTTCCTCATCATGTAATTGTTCTCTGAACACTCACATTGATTGAGAAGAGCTACGAAACTTTGAGCATGTAGTTTATCGTATGCTAAACACCATCCATCTTGGTATTTATATTCTTTGGCTTATTTGATCTTTTTTTTATCATTGAGTCATCTTTTTGGTGTCGACATTCATAAGCATCCTTGCCTATAATGTCTTTGGTTTTATATTTTTTATTCTTCTCGTTTTTGTGAGTCGATTGAGGTTAAAATTTACAATTGGATTGGGTGATTCCAACAATTCTAAGTTTTTAAACTTTTGAGAGGATTTTGGTTAAATCTTGAATTTTCTTGGGTGATTCCATAAATTCTAAGCTTTTAGTCCTTTGACATATTATCATTACAATTAGTATGGATGTTTCTTCTCTACCTCTATTCCAACAATTGGGAATTGATCTTGTCAAGATCCTCTCCTTTGACTTGTTTTTGGATTGATAGCATCACGTGCACACTTCTTTCTTCAATGCTTGTCATTGTTTGTGGAAATGACTTGTTTATCATCCTCTTTTTTTTCTTTTCATCATAGTCCTTCTTTCTCTCTTTTCGACTATGTGGAATTGTTTTTATTGTCCATATCATACTCTCTTTAGTTTGGTATTTTTGCCAAGATATTAAAGCGGAGTATGTCCTCTCGACAATATATGCTCTTTTTATATATGCTCTTGTCTACTAACCTTGTTTTGTAGGATACTTCTAACCCATTTTTGTAGCTTGTCACTATTCTTGCTTTGTTGGTGCCTCAAGCAAGGGGGATCTCATATCAAGGGGGAGCATTTTCAAGAGTTCAACTCATTACATTTGCGATCGTTCACTCACTTAAATTGCATTCGTTGAACATCTTGCAAGTAATGAATTATGGGATCTCGAAGACATGGAGGTGGTTAACCTATGGTGATTGAAGACTTCACTAGGATGACGCAAGCTCAATATCTTTGGATGATGGGATTACGGTTCGGATTCTCGCCTCTCAACCGAATATCTTTTGGATGCAAGCTATCTCAAAGTTGATTCTTCTCTTCTACAAACGACGACTAACTTTGGATGCGTGATCTTCCTCAAATGATATGGATTCTACTCTTCCTCAAATGACGACTACCTTTTTTATTGGACAAAAGGGGGAGAAGGAAGTGTAAACGAGTACGTTTCACATTTTACTATGCGTTACGGTTTACTTGTTTAACATCATCAAAAAGGGGGAGATTGTTAGTGCAAACATTACGATGTTTAATCAAGATGATCCCTTCATGTTTTGGTGATGACAAACGTATAACTCGCAATACATAATGTAAAATGTGTAAGGTACTCATAATCACTCAAGCATACTTATGTATACTTCTCTCGACACCTTGAAGATTACATTCGTCATGAAAGACAAGAAGGACGCGCGGTTCTCTTATAGAACACGTGGTTCCTTAGTGATATCGAACAGAGGGAAGATATAGAACCGCGGGCAGTCAAGCCGGTTTAGGCTTACTCAATATTTCTGGAAGCTTTTAGAACATGGAGGGAAACTAATAAATTCAAAATTCAAATTTTGAATTTGGGCTCCAAGAATATAAGGTGCATCCTTTTATCCAATGGGTAGTCCACTCTTTTATCCATTGGGTAAAAAGGTGCTCTCCAAGGCAAGAGTTGGCTATAAATAGAAGACAATTCTCTTCCATTTTACTTGCACAAAAACACACAAAAAACCTTCCAATATCCCATGCCTCATTTGCCTCATCAAGAGCAATGAGAAGAACACTTTCACCCTTATGAAGTGTTAGTGTCTAGAGTCATAACATGATGAAGATCTCTCTAGATCAAGTCAAAATTATTGTCTTCCTACTATGTATATGTAGAAGATCCAAGTTGTGGGTACACTTGGATGTGTTTGTAAGGGTAGAATATCCAAGTGATGGGTATCCTTGGATTAGGTGTTAGTTGTGTAGATCTAAGTCTTGTTAGTACTTGGATATAGTGTTAGAGTTATAGATCTAAGTGTTGTGTGCTTAGATTTATATGGTTTATGTGTTTAGGCCATAAAACACAAGGTTTGTTATGTCGGGCCATAAAACATAACTAGTGGGTAGATTAGGTTGTGTCTTGGTAGTTCTCACTAAACTCTAAAGTGATGTGGTTGTGTCTAGGTAGTTCTCACTAAACTATAAAGTGATGTGGTTGTGTCTTGTGAGTTCTCACTAAACTTTAAAGTGATTAGTAGTTGTGTTGTGTGAAGTTCTCAGCTTCAAAGTGAAGAGTCGTGAAGATTGGTTCTAGCTTTCGATTAGAACTCGACATCTAGCCTTGTGTCGTTAAATGGTGAAGTTGGCAACGTTGTGTAGATTGCTTCTACCTAAGATTAGGACTCGACATCTAGCTTAGTTTAAGAAATGTGTCAGCGACGTGTATGGTTTTCTCCGCCTTGAAAGGAGTTTTGTTGACTAGTGAAGTAACTCTCGAGTAAGGTGTACTCGAGGAGTGGAGTAGGGCGAAGAGGAGCTTCGTGACCGAACCACTATAAATCATCGTGTCGGTACTTTCCTTTATATTTATGTCTTTACTATTATAGATGTATTTATATGTTGTGTGTTGTGTGCATCTCATAATCTAAACATCTAAGTTGCGGAAAAGCTAAGGCTTAGTACGTGTGTGCTTCGTGTTTAGATTATGGTCAAGTGTACATCACTTAGTCTAAACATCCTAGTTGCGGAAAAGCTTATGCTTAGTACGTGTGTGCTTAGTGTTTAGATTATTGCTTGATGTACTCTTGATTTGATGTGTTTGTGTGTTTACTTACTTGTAGTATTTATCTTTCAATCAAACACATCTCATATCTAGTCAAGCTTGATCGAGAATTTGATACAAAGGATTGTCAAAGTTTAACATGTAACAAAAGGTTAAGTTCACTGTCGGCGGTTCTCTAAATGGATCGGCGGTTCTTTATTGATAAAGAACCGCGGGTACACATAAGGAACCGCACACAGTGGATTAATCCGAAATGTTTTGAAAACTAACTAGAAACTATTCACCCCCCCCCCTTCTAGTTTCTACACATTTGATTTCATTGACCATTCTACGTTTCGACTTCGACTTACAACGTCCGTTTGTACCTTGAAACCATCATTTTCATCTTGAGATTCATAGTTTATTGTTTAGCGAGTGTTTGAAATACGATCCTACTTGTATCCTCCCTATTTCATTAAACCTCCTCGCCTCAGGAGTGTGACTTATTAATATTTTGTTTCTTTCTCGATATGTCTTGTGATTTTTGAAAATCACGCCGCCATGAGACTTTCCTGCATTGCATCTTGCAGCCGAAGACACGGATGATATGCGTCGTTTTTATCTCTCAGATTATCGTTGGCATTCTTGAACCATTTCCATACTGTGTTTTCTTTACATGATTAATTATACAGTTTATTCTCTTTCGTCTTTATGGAATCCACAAGTCTTGTTTGTACATTAATTCTGAGTTATTATGAAATTTAGATTTAATTTCAAGTTGTGTCGAGAAAATATTTTTATAACTTTAGACATAAAAATATATATTTCTACTTGTTGAGACGTCCGTTTAGGACATAAAATTTGACCAGTAAACTTTAAAATCGAGCAAGTTACGCTCATTTGAGATTCTAAAATCTAAGAAGTTATTTTCTGAATAATTCTAAAATATCATTTTGTTGATAGATTTAATGCAAGGGCATTTTCATCAAATTTTGATCCGTTTCAAGTCTCGAGTAAAACTAGAAAGTTGTTCAAAACATCTTTTTACACCAAATTACCCTAGACTTCGAGTCTTAAATGTCATTTACTGAATCAATTGGTCTAGTCAAACCCAAAAGTCAAAGTTGACTAAAAAGGTCAAAACTGATAGAAGTTAAAAACATGGTCTAAAGCATTTTAAGTTCGTGTGAGCTCGTATAACTGTAACTAATGATATTTTACAACTAAAAATATTGATTACATTTGAAAACGTTAAAACAGTAACTTGAGCACGGTCATACATAAATCTAGAACTTTTAGGAACCAAGTGATTTGACAAACTGATGTTCTACTTTCTTAAAAGTGTATTTTTGTCAAATAAATTACGATGTGCACATACGGATCCCTTATTCTTTTCTTTTATTTATGACTTATTTGTCATTCTATTTTATTTCTCTGCTTCTATCGTACCACTGATCCGGGTCGAGGTTGAAGATCTTGCTTTCATAATGTTCGTTATCATCTTGACACGTGTCTCCTGACGATTCCTGCTAAATATCTTGAAACCTTATCACCTTGTAACCATTTCATTGATTGCCTTGAACTACCCTTTATTACCCTCATGTAACCCACTCGCTATTTTATAAGTTACCATATAAGCTCAAACTGGTATTGTTTGCGAAACATTTTACAAAAGTTCCACTTAGACTTTACAAAATACTTGAAGGTTATCTTATAAAATAAATTTATATTAATTTTACAATGTATTTTCACAAATTGTTCTAATACGGTCTTATAAAGAACCCTTATAACTATACAAATTGTTGATTTAAACAGTTAGCCAGTAACTTATAGGCGAAAAGTTTCATATGTTATTTTGATTCTTGTTTTTACAAATGCTATTATATACATATTTTAAATCATATGATATGTAATACTGGTTTGACGAAGCTGAGCATCACATTGCTAGTCCTAAATTATGCATGGCCTGATCACCTATGCTTAATTTAGAAGGAGCCATGCAAGGCCGAATAGTAGTCACCTTAAATATTTAACCAATAATCAACTTTTTAATTATGTTCCATAAAAAGCTAGATAAAATAAAAGTTTTCAAAACTTTTACATCTTATGCGAGTAGCAACAATTCACGACTTACACATATGAACCCTTATCTTTTCTTAAACAAAGTACATGCCTCAAACACATATTTCCTTACTCAACAACCTTTGTTATACTTGTTACCTCATTTTCCTTCATGATACCTTTCTTGTTACTGCTTGTCTAATTTCTTACCACTGATACCAGACTTGAAAGTTTCAACGTTGTTATGCTTCTACATCAATCGACCTTCTCTGTCTCTTTTGGTAGACCTCGAAACATCTCTGGACGTGACTAGTGATTTATGACTGGAAGTGACCAATGATTTCGTGTATCTGTCATTATGTGTGTTAAACCTTATTGTCTTGAAATTCATTCGTGTGAATTATGTGTTGATTTCGTCTTTCATTGCTAATGTTGTTCATTTTACTGGAATTACTATCAAGAGACTTCTTAAGAATTTTTGTGATTCGAAAATTTATTGTGTGGCTTTTCTCCTTCGATCGTGTATCGACGACCGAGAACTTAATAAGCCGTTGTGGTGATGTCAACCACACTTGTGAATTAATCATTGCTATAATCCTTTGTTTCTTATTATTTTTATCATCGACGTGTCTATTATATCACGTGTGTTAAGAATTGATACGACTTTCGTTTTATTCCCTTGCGTTATTGTTCACATACAGATTGTTGACCTTTATATGATTCATATTCGTTGCTGTCTTGTCACCTTTTGAAAACCAGAAAATGTTGCGTGTTTATCATTTGATACATTAATCGCCTTCTTGGATATCTAAAAATTATTAATAATGTTTAAGAACATTTTATACATTTTACCAAATGTTTAAATTACCAAAATAACTGTTTCAAGTTAAATACCATATATATATATATATATATATCTTCTTTGGGAAATTTACCTAGTATTTAAAAAGGATATCAAGCTGTATCCTTTAAAGTATTTGATTATATCGTACTTTACTGTCAATATAATGAAATTATTAAATTAATTTATAATTTCTAACAATGATTCTAAATAACCTGGAAAAAAAACTGATTTTTCAAATGGTAACGATAAACCTGAGGTATTAACGATAATTTCATGCAGACATCCAAAAGTTCTTAAGTCGATCAGGATAACTATTTTGAACAGTTCTACTTTTTCTTTAAAAATCTTGATCAAGAAAAAGATATAGTAACAACTTACTCACTAAATATAGATAGTTTGATTTTAAATCACTACACCTTGTAAAATTTTCTTTTAATCAAGAAAATATTCAAACTGAGTTTTAAAGTAATACCAAAATCCTAGACAACCGACTATGACAGCTTGTATCTTAAATGATCATATGTTATTCATTTTTCCCTTCTATTTCGCTGGTGACTAGATTCTTACATTTTAAGATTGTCACGTTTTACAGTTGCACGATTTGCGACCCCTTGTTGATTTACAATTTTGATTCGTCTTAACGCACCTTGTCCATTTAAGCGATTCTCATGTTCATTCTGTCTCTTGAATTTTCCTCCGTACTGAAAGGTCATTATTCTAATCCGAGTTTGAAAATTTTCTGAAAAGGAGCTAAGAAACTGAAGCGTAATGAATTCCAATTGTTAAATTTCGCCGTGATGCAGAAATTACCTGGGAATCAATGAATTTTGTTCTACACTTTGTACCTCCTCTTGTTTGCATCTTCTACTTTTTTCAGGAGAACTCTGGGGGACTAGAGTTCCTTTAGGGGGGAAGACTGTGAGAACCCGTACTTTCTCAGCATTATTTTATTCTTTTTATTCGTGTTTCTTGAATTCTCCAATGTATTACGTTTTCTTGTATTGTTATATGTAAATCCTGAGATTCTTAAATTTTAAATAAATTATACTTTTTAAGTATTTTCTGTTCATTGACAATATTTTATCTGGAATTATAAAATTCTTATTTTATTTGTCCATATTTAATTTAAATCAAAGTTTTTGATTTAAATCACCCGCGTGCGTTTTACAACGAGTTTACTCAAATCAATGAATAACGAGAATTCCTAGTGATCGCGATACCGACGGATGCCCAAATTTTACGTTTTATTATCGATTATTTCAATAATTAATATTTTCGATGATGTCTTTTTAATTACGTATTAAGTCGTGTCTGGAAATCATATAATCATTTTTATGATGCATTGTACTTTTGAAAAGTATTTTTACGAAACCCGAGCCCCGTAAATATTTTCAGTATTTACTAATAGCCATTTCTACCCTTTAAACTATTAATTGTTTTTAAGTCCACAAGTTTTAAACTTGACAACAATGGTCCCTCCACTTAACTAGCTATATATAAACTAAATTCTTTCCACTAACACACATATACATCTATTTTTATAAAACAAAACACACACTCATCTTCTTTTTCCACCCTTGCCGCCACTCTATCACCATAAACCACTACCATCCATCATGATTTGACAAAAATAAAAATAAGACCACCTCTTAGATTTTTATGGTGATTATTTTGATACCAAAATCACCCACATGCATCAAGTTTTTATGATTTTATGAATTTGTGGTTGTATTGTGTTTAAATCATCTTGCATGTGATGATCTTTGTAAGATCATCACTTTTTGATCCTTAAAAGTTGCATTTTGATCTTGGGTTTTTGTTAGATTTTGCATGTAAGTGTTTTAAGTAGTGTTTGGTTGATGGGAATGATGGTATAGTGATCCTAGAGATACGGGAATGATTAGCTTTGGTGGGAAAATTGATTTGTCATGTTTTCTAAAAGGGTATTTTGGGACAGCAGCTTAAAACAGATTGTTTCGTGGGTTTAAGTTCTGAGATAGGCTGAGATTATTTGATTTTGTTGTAGAGTTTTTCGAGTCGCTCGTTTTGGTATAAGATATATCTTCTAATTCTTTACGAGTCAAAAGTTATGCTAGTTTTAGTATTTGTGTACCGGGAGACGCAAGTCGGCACAATCCGAAATTGTGGCTGATTTTGGGTCGACTCTCGGGGACTTTAGGCTTGGTTAGATAATGAGTACTACTGTTTTTCAAAGTTTACAAACTTAGTTTGATGAGTCTAGTAGTGGTTTCAAAAGACGGATTGCCGAATTAGTACTTTTAAAGTGGTCCAAACGGTTTTATAAAACAAGTGCACAAATCTGTCCCAAATTTAGGGTCGAGTAAAGTGTCGAGCTGATGGGTTTTAAAGTGTGAACTTTGGCTCAAATTTTGGTGAAGTCTTATACAGGTTATAAGTGACCTTGACACCGATTTTCATCTAAAACGGACAAGTCTAGATAGGGTAGATCGGTGTGTACTTGCTGATTTTAATTTTGGACACTTAGTTCAATGCTTGTGTTGCGTGAGTTTGAGTATTCACCATCGGACATGGTGACTTACTCAAGTTCTTAGTAATTATATATATGACTTAGCTACTGGTCCAAGTAAGGTTAAAGAATAGTTTGACTTGCGTTAACTTGGCGTCGTATAACGGGTCAATTTCAAGTGTACAAATGTTTTAGCGTGTAGTGTTGGAATAAATAGTTAGTATGAATTTATTTGGTTCGTGTCAATAGTTTTGAAACATGAATACTCTGAAAACATTTGAGTCATATTATATTTGGTATATATATCGATATTGAGTTCGAGTCTTAACGCGCGCCTTATTGTGATAGGTTGCGGTTTTCGTGTTTCCCGGGCATCAATATCTTCGGTGATCGTCTCACTACCATTGTTTCTACTCAGTTGCTGAGTACCGTGATTGACTTACCACGTGGCTAAGGTGAGTTCATAGCCCCTTTTTACTTATACATGGTTTCTAAACACGGGGTGAGATTTTACATGGTGGAACACAACCATTTAAAAACTGTATGCTATCCAGAACTTGTATGCTATCCAGAACATGTATGATTTTCAGGTTTTCAATATTATTATTGCTTTTTAGTCTAGCCTTGAGTTTCCTCTCCTGATCATGAACCGTTAATTGTCCTGGTGCATTGCGTGAAGCGCGAATATTGTGGGTGGATCCATTGGGATTGACTATCCCCGTCCCGATTACCTTGACGTACTAATATTTGTTTACACTTGAGTATTTAGGCTGAATACTCCCTAGAGGAACTTACATTGAGTTAAGCTTCGGTTCATGAACTGAACAACAATAATAATGATTTCGGACTATGGTTGACGTATATAACCATACTCCATACTACTTGTTTTACAAAAGAATGCTTGTGTTCCACATCCTTATTGCTAAACGTATGAATATCACTCAACTTTGTGTTGACGATTTTACATGTTTAATCTCAGGTATTATTACTAGCTTGCTTGGATGGGAGCCCGCAGGATATTATCACAGCTTGGAGATTTCTGTGATGCTTTTAAAAGACTGTTTTTAGTAAAAACTGTCAGGAGTTTATTCTATCTTTTGGGCAAATTTATGTTATAAATGGAGACGAAATAATATAATTTTCCGCTTCTAAAACTCTAGGACCTATGTTTAAAAACTCTAACCTTCTATGATGTAATGTACATGTTTTTATTTCGTCAGCTTTGTATGAACTGTAATTTATTGTTTTTTGTACTATGACGTGTTACCCTCTCGTTGCCTAGTTGTTCCATGTCAGATTTTGGGGGTCTCACAAGCACACATAATATCTTTTGAGAGGCATTCTTGTAAGAGTAGAGCATATGCAATAGAAAATTCGTCTCTTTCAAGTTGATGTTCGTTCACTTCTTTTTCAAGAGATTCCACATATTTCAAATCATCAAACATTTCTTGCTTAATTAATGTTTCAAATTCCAAAAAATGTTTTTCCGTTCTTTCTACAAGCGGAATCAAAATACTTTTCACAAACACAATTATATCGTGAGGAATTTCTTTGTTTCCTTTCAAATGTTCACGTTCTTTCCATTCATTGTCAACTACCTTTTTGAAATTTTCAATGTTTTGTTTAAGAAAACTAAGTGTTTGCTTACTCTTGCTTACATAAGCTTTATATGGCAAGTACTCAATAAAGTTTGAAACATTAGTTTTCTTAGTGGTAAAAATTTGTCTCCATTTAATTCTTATTTGTTCACATTCATAAAATATTTGCTCACGAGACTGCTGTTTTTGTGGTTTGAAAATTTCATAAAGACTATTTTCATAAGCATAATTATATGGTTTCACGAAGTCTATATTCACTGGTGATCTACTCTCTTCTTCAAAACATAGTGACTCATCACTAACGGGCCTAACAAGAAGACAATCAAGGTCGGTCCATTAGGAATCCTCAAGATAGAGTCGCGAGTTCTCAGATTAAGCTTGCTCGAGGTACTTAGGACCAGCAAAACTAGCTTTACCCTTGAAAATCGAACAAGGTGCCAACATTCGCATGGTTTGAATAGATTGATTTGTTTTATAAACAATTTTCTTATAAAAATCAATTTGAACTTCAAGTTCCACGACTTTGTCAATGTCTTTTGCTTGTTTAATTTTGAAAGACTTTTGCAAGTTAACAACCTCTTTCGTCTTCGTAGTGACTAGTTTAGTTTTATCCTCTTGAAGAAAATCAATCTTTTGACTTAACTCATTCACTTTCGTGGTAGCAAGATACGTTTTGTGTCGTTTCGTACTTAAAGAAGTGTTATAATTACGTTTCTCTTGTTCTAAAAGCTTAAGAGTTTCGTTGTATTTAGTTTCATAAACATCCTTCACAGTAGTAATAACACCCCCTTTGTACCTCACAAGCTCTTTATCTTTTTGAATAAGCTCAACTCTGCAGCTTGCAAGAAGCTCACTAGATTTTATAACTGTAACTTTTCTCTCTTCAAAATTTTGAGTGAGCGTAGCGTTTGCCTTCTTCAATTGCTTTTGACTCTTTCTAGTTTCTTTGACATCTTGTTGTAAAGAAGCAATTAAGTTAGCAAGCGCAATACGCTCCTCATCATCATCATACTCGTTTGCATGTTGATCATCCTCAGACTCATTATTGCACATGTCTGATGAATCAGGTGTGGTATTGCTATCAACCGTTTCCATCATACATGTGTTATTAATAGCTTTGGGTAGCTCACAATGCTCATGAATATTACCAAACACATTATATTCCTCTTCAATGTGTACCTTATCGATTGGCTCAGTATCAAAGATAGGACCATTGTCATCTTCAGTGACGTTGAGAACTTTTTCAACCTTTGCCATGTATGAGTAATGTGCTTCAAGTTCTTGGTTAGAGGCTTCATCATTAGTATCATCAAGCATTGCTCCTTCCTCAGCTGACAGTTTAACCCTAGCTTCCATCTTCTTGCAAAGCAACAACCTTTCCTTATGATAACCAGAGTCCCTAACCCATTTTGACTTTCTTCATTACTTTGCCATATTCCCATAACCTTGACAATTAAAGCACTGAATCCTACTTTGCTGAACCACTTGAGTGCCAACAGTTTCCCTATTCCCAGTAACAATCCTCTGGGCATCATACTTATCATTTTGTCGATCATATCGTGCAGAACCCTCAACATGTGTTGCATTACGTCGATCATACCTAGGAGGACTTTCATCATGTTGACGTATGTCATACCTTCGAGGACTCTCAACATATTGGTTTCGTGTATTAGATGATGTTCGAAGATTGTTGTTGGTGGGTTTGGAAATTTTCTTGTAAGTCTTCATAATGAAAGCAATTTATTATTTCATCTCCCTATCCTTCTGAGCTAGATCTTCATCACTGTCCTCTTCAGATGATGGCTCAGGTGATGGTGATGGTGCTCTTGGTTCTTTGTCTCGTGATCTTGTGGGAGCGGAATACTTAGATGAAGTGGAGTATCTTGGTGAAGAGGATGTAGTGGAGTATCTTGGTGATGAAGATGTAGTGGAGTATGACTGTGGAGCACGAGAGCGATGGTTTTGGACGTGTTGAGTGGTAGATACCAAAGCAAGTGGATTAGCAGTCTTTGCTATCCTTTCAGCTCGAAGTTCATTCGCCTCATTTTGAAATTGTTTCAAAATGTCAAAGAGCGTGTGATAGTTGACCTCGTCTAACTTACTTTGTTGTTTCACCAAAGTTACAAATCTTGTCCACTCTGGTTGAAGTTGTTGTAGAAATTGCACATTGACTTACATAGTGGAGACTTCCAAGTTGTTTCTTGTCATATCATTCATCCTTTTGTTGAACATGGAGTAATATGAATCAATTGATTCCCCATCCAAAGAAGTAAAATTACCAAAGTTCCAAAACAAGTTTGTCTTGACATCTTGTTTGTTTAGTGATTCTCCTTGTTGCAGACGTTCAATTGCAAACCACATCTCTTTAGCAGTAGAACATGCATCAACCGTTGAGTAAATATCATCCCCAATCCCACTTAGAATCAGATAGATTGCTTCTTTCTCTGCATTAATCCAAGCACTGTTCTCTTTGGAAGTATTTTCATATGTTTCCTTTATAGTCTGCTCAGCAGCACCTAGCTTCGAGTCAGTTGCTGGAGTTGCAGGAATGTTGATTGTAGTGGGAGTATAGGGACCGTCTGTAATGCAACGACGAAGAACATCACCATTGGGTTTAGTGTTAAGATATCAAAGAAATCGTGATTGCCATTGTGCATACCGACCGGACTCAAGCATTGGTGGTCTCTCTTTGTTACCCGCCACCATAATGTTGTTGTATGTGACACGATACTCTTGAGTGGAATCCATTGCGAGATGCTTGAAATTGTTGAAGTGAAAAAGGATCTTAAATAGATGTGTTGTGATTGTTGTTGTCGAAGAAAAATGTTAAAATCCCCTAAAGAATTGTCTTCACAAGAAACCAAAATTTTTCAAACTTTCGTAGAACTAAACTCTCGCAGAACTTAACTTTCGTAGAAAAAACTTTCGTAGAAAATCCTTTCGGAAGACTCAACTTTTGCAGAAAGAACTTTCGTAGAACTCAACTTTCGCAGAAGAAGACTTTCGCAGGAAACCAAACTTTCGTAGAAACACCCTTCGTAAAAACAAAACTTTCGTGACAATCACCTTTCGTAACAATCAAGTTTTCGTAGAAAATAATCTTTCGGAACTATGAATCTTTCGGAACAATTAACTTTCACAATAATTTGATACTTTCGTAACTCTTTGAACCTTTCGGAACACCTGACTTTCGGGAAAAATACCTTTTGGAAGAATTGAACTTTCGGAGGATACTTAGGTTCGTAACTCTTTGAACTTTCGGAGGTTTGTGAAACTTTTATAAAAATGAAACTTTCGTAACTTTTTGAGACTTTCGGAGGTTTTGGAAACTTTCGTAACTTGTTGTAAAGTTTCGTAACTTTTAACACTTTCGGAAGAATCTTATAAACCCTATTACGAGAGTTAAACTTTCGTAAGAAACTAATAAACCCTATAACGAAAGTTGTTACAGCCAACCTTAAATCTAATACGAACCAACTTTTGGACGAACCGTATCCCAAAATCAATCCAAACTCCCCAAAAATTTGTGATTTTAACCACAATAACTAACCTAAATCCCTACCACAACTATGTAGGTGATTTAAATAAAGATTTAGAGCCCGAAAAACACTAAATAAAAGATGATTTTTGATTAAATCACACAAATCAAACCAATAACAACAACTAATCACGAATCTACCACGTGGCGATTGATACCAAATGCTGTACCCATAATTATTCACTTCACCATGATTGATTATAAGAAATAAAGAAGAAAGATAGAAGTTTTCTAGAGGGATAAAGTAGTGAGAGAAAGTATAGAGAGAGGGTGATTAACTTGTAGAAATTAGATTAAGAAAAAATGATTACTTGTCCACCGTCCTAACATGCTAGGAGGGTGATTATATAGTCCACCCACATGCGGACTTTCTAATAGACTATATTTGTTTTGGGTCGGGCTTGAATAAATGCTTAGTACCTTGAAAGAGGCCTTTTAAGCTAACCATCAAGCCCGTAATGTCACGACTATTTTAACTAACTGTTACAACGTTCTAATAAATATTACAATAAAAACCTATGACCGAACATTCTTGTTTGACTCAATATTTTGAGGCTAACATTTTTTCCTATTGCTAACCTTCTCTTAGCGTACATTTACTATGCTTTGCTAAATGAGTATCTGGTTTTATAGCTGATCAAAGATATGATCGTTTGCAGGGTAACACCACGAAAGTGGTGTTTGCAGCCACAATGGGCTTGAGACCATTCGTTGATGTTTTGTTAAGGATTTGTTAGCAGTGTGTGATTATATACTCTTTCCTAACCTGATGTATCTATTATGGGAAATGCAAACACCATTGTGGTCGTGGTTGGAAGATCATATTCGGTAAAACGGGCCCGCATCTTGGCGAGACAGCACTGCCTCGTGCTTGCAGCCATGGCCGGTCCCATACCCTTTATTCACATTCCGCCCTCGCAGACCAAAGGCAAAGGTTTTTTTGGCAAACACGTGTCCTGACCACACGCTCACTGTATTCTAATTCACTGTTTCTCGAGAGTTCCTATGAATGAATAACAGCAAAATTAACTTTATGTTTCGAATAAAATTATTTAATCCACCCTTTATTTTCCTTGTGACCAAGGTCTTCGACATCCAGGTACATATATATCATTCAATCACATTGAGTTCTCCTTGTGCACCAATTATTTATTCCATGTTTTTAGACAACCTTCCATGTTATAGCCCATTGGATGACATGCCTTGACCAAATCTTCTGTGACATCTATAATCGACCCTCTAGACATTGGGATGTTGGCGTTTCTTTGTGATGATGGAACTGTGTTTTGATTTGAGTGAGAATTTATGCTTGAAGTGGTTTATACTAGAAAAGTAGGAGCTACAAGGACACCTTCATTGTGGTTGCCGTCAAGTGTGAAACCAAGAGGGAATGTACGATCAGATGCATTTGGTTGAGGGGTAGTGACTTTCTTCTTTTAGAGTAGATAATAAAAGTTAAAAGGGTCGTTGGATTGGGGAGTATCCTCGCAGTTGGTATTTTGAGATATTTCTTGGGCTAAATTATTTTCTCTCATACAACTAGACTATGAGACTATTTCAACATCACTTTCAACATGTGGGTTATCAAACTCCATATCTGAAAGCTTACGATCCTTATCAAAACCGCGTGGCTCATCGTCATTAGAAGAGTTTCCTCAATAGAAAGGAACTTGGGAACCCATGTGCTTGTAGTAAAATATACCTCTTTTAGGAAAAAGAGAGTATAAGCCGGTAAGTATTAATCGATACGGTTTAGAAAGACCGTAAAGACGAAAAGTCCAAGTTTGGTCTCGAAGGAGGTGTGTGTGTGTATGTTATGCTAATATAATAAAATCAAGTTTGGATTAGTGTCGATTTTGGCTTTTGAGAAAGAAAATTAAAAGACGAGTTAAACTACAATTACACTACGACGTAAAACGTAAAACGATGACGTAAATACGTAAACCGCGAAAAAATTAAAAATTTAAGCTAAAAATTAATTAAAAATTAAAACTAAGTCTAAAATAATATAAATAAGAATAAAATTCAATAAATAAATTTTAAAACCTTGTATTAATTAAATATAAATTTTAAATGCTATTTAAAGCCCTAAAATTAAATATAATTAAGAAAAAGCCCAAAATATAATTTTATTAAACAAATATCTCACTTATATTATTTAAACACTAAAAAGTATTTTTCCTAAATTTTAGAAACTATTTTCTATTTTTTAAACACTAAAAACACTTTTTAAACTAAAATAATGATTAAAAATAATAAAATAATGCTAAAATTAATTTTACTTTTTCAAAATCCTATTTTATAATACTAAACAGTAGAAAAGTAGAAAAAGTTGAAAAAAGTAATTTTTTACCACTAAAAGACAAAACAGTTTAATTAAAATTCTATTTAAGCTTAAATTAATTCTATAAAATAATAAATGGTGAACAGTGAACTTTTTTAAATATTTTACTGAAACTATGAAAATTGGAAAATCTTAAAAATGTAACTTTTTGGCACTAAAAGACAAAAGACAGAATATTTAAAACTAATTAAAATTGAATTAAATCTAAAAAATAACAAATAAACAGTAAAAAATAAAAACAAACTTTATGAAAAATTCTAAAATAAATTAACAAACATAGGAAATATGAAAATCATGAAAAAGGACAAAATTTTCCCACTAGAGACAAAAACACAATAAACTGATAGTGACTTGCCGGCTAAGCTTTGTCTTTTAGCTGAGCAGTGGGAAAGATTACACTATTAGTGGGAACTTGGTTCCCACTGCTTGACCACATAAACAAGTTTTTTGGCGTTTTCTTGCTTGTTTGTTGGTTTTACTTGGAACAAAGGGCACCGCTACACTCAGTGGAGTGTAGGGAGTCAGTTTAAACAAGAAAACACACAACTCAAACACAAAAATCACACGAAATAGGGCAATAATCTGTCACTGTAATGCTATGGGTGGTCTGGTGGTTTTGCTGGTCTGTTTGACCACTAGGGTGAACTTCAAACCACCAAAACTAACACAAAACACAACCAAACTATGACTAACAATATCCAATCCCTAGATGAGCATATATTCTAACAGATTCCTAGGTTTCATGACAAAATTACTAAAACAAACTGTATTAAGCTTGCTGAATGTTTCTTGCTACTTTACCACATGCAAACTTATATTTTCTCAAACAAACTTAAATCAAACAACTAAATAAACCTATCACTAGCTATAAGAGCATGTTTAGACTGATTTTAAACCAACTTGTGTCACAAACTTTAGTTCAAGCCACACAACCAAACACTCCTTATATTTCTGATTAACAGATTTTGCAAAGGATTTTATACAAAAACAATCAAATTTGATTTAAACTCAACTTAACATGTATAAAAAACAATCGTCAAGCATAAACAAGCATTTAAACTAACATCCTAACTGATTCACTCAAACACAAAATCCACAAATATCAATAAACTAGCAACAAAAGTGAATAAGAGGGTTCAAGCCTAACCAGCTGATGCCTTCCCTTATTAGTCTTTGTGAGCTTATGATAGCTTATAAAAAAACATTTAGAGAGCCCTGTTGGCTGGTCTACAACAGACCAGAGGGTACAATATCTTCAACAATATGAAAAGAAATGATAATGGGGTGACTTGTTTGAAACCTGCACAAAACAAACAACATGGAACAAACCAAGTTTGGATAAGCTAAAACCAAAAGCTTGTCAAGGCTTTTGGTGAGAGCTCATTCAAACAGTAGAGGTTAAATCAACAAATTAAACTGATTTGTGAAAATACTTTGGTAACACCAAACTTTTGAATAATGAAAGAGGAACAAGCATAAAAGAGTAACAAGTTTCAAACCCTAGAGATTGGTTTCAGTTGTCACGTCAACTAACCCCAAAGGATTGAACCTTAGGTCCAAAATTTTTCAAGAAAAAACTGAAACATTTTGTAAAAGAGAAGCACTTGATAAACTTAAACTAATTTGCAATGAATGAAAATATTACACTAAGAAAAGCAGTAAGGGAACTCAGATTATGGAATGCAAGGTTTTTAATCAAACTTTAAATATTCATGAAAAAAAATTACTTAAACCAAAAATCTGGAACAAATGAAAATGGGACACAAGTCGTCCCATTTATACAATTCAATAGAAATTACTAGAAGCTGAATAAAAAAATACAATGAGTGTAAACCCTAAATGCTGAATATCCTAAAATGCCCTTGAGTCTTCAACTTCTGAAATCAGTCAAAAGGTCTATGTGATGCTTGTTGGATGCCAGGCTGTGTTGGAATGCTCTAAAACCTTTATACCATTCTTTGGGACCAAGGAAGGCTTTTGGGACGTCGATATTCTGCTTGATTCCTTTGTTGCTAAAAGAGGGGGAGCAGGGGAACCATGGTGGGGCCACATGTGGTCACAGGGAGAGGTAAATGAGTTATGGGTTTTGGTTAGGATATTGTTAATTATAGTTTTGGAGTGATTGGGATTAAACCCCTTGATTTGTTCAAATTGGGATTAGGGTTCGTTAATGTGAACAGGGGTGTTTTAATCTATTTTGGGGATAGGGTTAGTGTTAAGATGTGTTTTGGTGGGAAAATTTTAAACTGATTTATTAATCAGTTTAATATAAGTATTAGGGTTTTAGTGGGTGTGGACGTGGAAGGAGGGAGTGATATGATTGGATGGTGGGGGTGAGGTGGTAGATTGGTTGGCTAGGAGTAGTTTGGTGGTCTGCCAAAAAATGGTCCCTTATTTCCCAAAAACTTGTCACATAAGTTTAATCAGCCAAAAACATTACTCCCCTTTGTTAGACAACTTTTTGTTTTTCTATTTTGGCCACCAAAAGTTTTGATAAAGTTATCAGAAGGACCATATGTGAATTTTGACATATTTCAAGGGCTTCTTTGTATAATCTTCAATTATGGAGGACTTATCTTGCCAAATATGATTTCACCAAGGACCTCTCTTGCCAAATCTTCAAGATAGAGGGACCAAAGTTGACAATCTTCAAAACTTCAAGGACCATTTTGGAAATTCATGATTCGGGTCCGGTTCTTTGTGCGTCTTTGTTTCCCGTGTTCGTTTTTGCTTTATTCTTGTGATCATTTGTTGATTTCATGATACCCGTACCTAAAATATACAATGAACAAACACAAGCATATTTTGGGGTATTTTAATGATATTTTAAGTGATTTAAGCCCGATTTGGACGATGAGACTATGTATAATTGCAGTCTCATCACTCCCCCATACTAAACCATTGCCGTGTCCCCACGCAATGCTAGAATTAAGTATCGTAGCACTTCAAAAATTCATTTTTATGTGACATTTATTGAAAATGTAAACTTAAATAAACTACTACATGCGTTTTAGACATAATGCATTGTTTTCATCACGATTAAGTGACTTTTAAGGTCAAAGAATAAGAACACGTGAATGCCTCATAGAGATAAGTTCGTCATCCTCGATTTTCACTTGATTCTATGCTAAGCGTGTAACGAGATCATTGTCATTGTAAGTTAGCAACACAATCATTACTCATGAGCGTTAATTACGTACTTAGACTCCCTTATTCCTAATTGGTATCTCTTATATTTTATTTTGTCTTAATGATCACGAGGATGCATCATTGACTTATTTTGATATTTTATTAAGGCCGAAAATAAAGTAGGACGATTTAATTGATAGTTAGCTAAAGGACACGATCTTTTAAAACGGCTTCTCGTAATCTCCTTAAGTTCATATCTTGGCATAACTCGCTTCACGATTTGAGACCTTTCTCGGACCGATATTAGGCATGTACTTCATACTTCGAATCTTGGAAGACGTTCTTGAAATAATGGTCTTCTCCTCATATATAGAATTTCTTCACTTGGACCACAACTTCATCATTTTTCTTCAATCTTTATTTGGGATTCTGATATACAACGATCAGCCTCCTTTTCGGACTTACATATATTTATCCTCATACCTTTTTAGGGTCTTTTTGGATAGACTTCTCCATGATCTTTAGGGGAGTATATTGCTTTTCGTCATGTGTCTCGATCCTTCATATTGATTTTGGAATAATGATACTTCACATCATCTTGGATCTTTAGCAACAAAATGGAGTTCCTCATGCCTTGTTAGGGCCTTTTTGGAACTTTGCCAATCTTCGCATCCCGCTTCAATAAGTGATGACTTGGCTATGAACTCTATTCAAACACGAGCAACTTTTAAACGATCTTGGGCTAGAATCTAAGTAACCTTTTAAATCGTACGACCTTACTTATTGCATTTATTTAAACAAAAACGTGGGGAGAATATTCTAATAATTACTACACATGAGATCATGAAAGATTACGTAACTTATAATTAACTCTATCATTTCTCGTCCTCATTTAAGAGATTTAGCCTAAAAAGTTAAGGAATCGAAGCTAGTGCTCAACACGCATGGTCGAGTAAAAAATTACTCTTATTCTCACCATCAGAAAACCTACATTCGTGTCTTAAACACTTATAAAAAACTAGAAAATTTTTAAAATTTGGCCATTTTTAGCTTTATTTTGCAACAAAACGATAACAAAAAGATGAAAATTGGATTGCGTGATGACGTAAGCAAGGTGAAGTATCTACTCACCCCCATACAAAAACTAAACATTGTCCTTAATGTTTCAAGTCTAGGGGTGAAACACCCCCATACTAGAGACGAAGTCGAATGCTTAATCTCGAGCATGGAAAGGGTAAACGAATAACCTAAAATCCGTTTATGAATTATGCTAATAAGATAAACGTTAGAACCATAAAAGGATATCATCGGATATCAGAATCTCCAAAGGCAATGACCGAAGCTCGAGTGATCCGTAAAATGAACACGAGCGGCTTCAATGATGAGGATGAACCTAATGAATCACAATCACAAACAACCACGGAACAAAGGTCGGAAGAGCATAAGTCCCCACGTTACACTATTAGAAAAAAAAAAATTTACAAGGATAAGCATGAGAATCCCCATGAGGCACCTTGTTTTTGATAACTGAGTCAAAAGCTCGACTCGAATCCCCATAAATGTGATCATTTAGGGATAATCATGGTTTGGTCGATTTTGGTGGGGCTTACATGATAAACAATGCCCAAAAGTACGTGGAGTACTTTAAAAACCGATAAACGTATACCGGGGTCAAAGATAGCGTCCTCGTTTTTGGATGAAAGACGAAACAACGCTACTCCAACACGAACCCCAATGAGGTAGAAGAAAAGAGATGAGAAGTAGAAAGGTGGGACAATGGGTAAGGCAACATAATGAGCTACTCGAGGTAAACTCACACCAACCAAATGAATATATTTTTCCATTTATTGCATCGGTGGAAGACCGATATTTCCCTTTACAAGCAATTCCGGGATCAAATATCTTGTCCTCGGTGGAGAAATGGGAGGGAACATAAGTGGCTTCCCCCACACTAAATCCACACCAACCGTCGTCAAAAGGAGTAGACGAGCTGGTAGCACTCAAACAATGATGTGATGACGGAGTTAGACATGTAGAAAAAACTTTTAAATCATTTTTAAAATCTTTCCCTTTTTCATCGTTTAAAAACTCTCTATGAAAACCCGATTTATGATGTCGAAAATATTTGGCGTTTCATACTCAAGATTAGTCACGCAAAAAATCCTCATATTTAAGTCTCGGTTAGGAGGTGGTGGATTGTATAAGTTCTCAAAATGTTGATCAATAAAGAACACCGCCCCCTCGGGGTCAACATATTCGTCATCCTCATGACCGTGAATCTCATCGATTTCTTCATCATAGATGGGTTTGTCAAACCAAGGTTTTTAATTCCCCTCATTGAGGATTTTAGAAATTCTCTCGAAGAGATCACGGTAAAGCACAAAACCATCATTCTTTTGTGTGGATCGTTGATAAGTTAGATCCTCACAAATGTGGTAAACGTCATTTTCAAATGAGGAGTGTGGATGAGGTAACTTCTCAAGAATGGGATTTTGGGTCACATGAGTTGGTTCGTCATCGAAAATAAGACGTTCCAACTCATTAAGTTCATCCTCGATTTTGGAAAGATCAACCTCACTTGTAGGTGGAAGTGGAGGCAAAAGAGATAGCCCTCGTTCGATAATTTCCTCAATCTCGGGATCAAACTCGTAATCATCGTAATTCACATGAAAAGAGGTCTTTTTAGGAGAATCCTCAAAAATGGCATGTGGATTTTGAAGCACGTGATCAATCTCGGCAAAATAGCCATCGTCATCATCAAAGAAAGAGTCGATGTGAGCACTCACAACCATGGTCTTACAAGCCCTAGGGCTATGCTTAGGTGACTTTTCCTTGACGAGAGGATCGATGTCGATGAAACCTTTAGCCTCAATGGGTGTTGGGCTAGGAAATGGAGGCACTTCTATGGAGTTAGAAGTTGATGCCTGAAAGACGTGGTCCTTCGAAGGTGGTAAAGACTAGTCCATTTTGGTCATTGTCGTGATGTCACTAACGTCACCCTTCGGAATTGGTTGTTTACTTGTTTCACCGAATAAATCCCAACATGATTTTTCATGCATAAATCTACGAATACCCTTTTGAATTAAGTATACGTATTCTTTATCATTAAAATCATCATCTTTAAAACCGTTCATTTTAATTGTTTTAATACATGCATCAAGCCTCATATTTTCTGCTAAAGTTAACATTTTGAAATCATTAGAATTTGAAACATTAGGTTTTGAAACCTTGGTTTTATCATGATCAACAGAAACTTAAGATTTATTCGTGAAAAAATCCGTTTGTTCCTCCCCATATCTCATAGTGAGTTTCACACCGTGGACGTCGATTACGGCTCGAGCCGTTTATAAAAAGGGTCGACCTAAAATAATGGGACATTTAGGATCACACTCATAATCGGAAATGATGAAGTCCGTGGGAAAAATAAACTTTCCAATCCAAACATAGACATCCTCGGCTATTCCAATTGGTTCTAAAGGTGTACAATTTTCAAGCTCGATTGTCATGTTCGTGGGGGTAAGTGAAGGCAATCTCATCAATTCCCAAAGAGGATGAGGCATGAGATTGATGCTAGCATCTAAATCGGAAAGGGCTAAACATCCCTCAATCTCGGAAAAATCACAAGGTAATAGAAATTGAACCGGATCCTCTTCCTTTCTCGGCATATGCCTTTTGGGTTTTTTAAGAAGGATCGATGCACAAGTTTCTTCAAGGGTTACTTGGGTGAGGTCGATAAAGCTCTCTTTTTGAACCGTGGATGAAATTCGAGGTACACGAGGGTGTGCACTCTTTTCCTTGGTCGCCACGTTCACCCCATCGACTTTAGAACATGAACGTGTCTTAGAAGTCGAGGGTTGAAAAGAAGGAACAACTCTAAATCCATCAAGGTTAGGGGTAATCACATGACTTTTCTCACAAGACGAGGCGGCTTTACATTGTTCCTTCGAATTTGCAACGGTGTCACTAGGTAACGAACTCGATGACGCACCCGGGGCTTTGTTCATAATAGTCGAAACATCTTTTTAATGTCTATTTGCCCTTGTTCAATCTTTGTGTTTTGATTTTTCAAAGTATTGGAAAAGTCTTTTTTCAAAGTACCATTTTGTCCCTTTAATCGTCTCATATTAGCCTCATTCGTTTTCATGTATTCTTGAAAATCGTTTGACGAACTATTTTGATTAGTATTAAAGTTCCCTTGGTTTTGATTATTTCTTTGAAAATTTCCTTGATTACCGCTCAAAAAATTGTTTCCTTGATTGTTGTTGTTTGAAAAATTCGAGTTTTGATTGTTGTTGTTATCTAGATTTTGCCAATTCAAATTACGAGCTTGATTATAACCTTGATTCGAAAAATTTCCTTGTTGATTATTTCCTTGAAAATTGTTACGGTTTTGAAACTTATTGCCTTGATTAAAATTTCCTTGTGATGGACCCGCGTTATTTTGATTTTGAAAATTGTTGTTTAACGTGTTAACACTCGACGTTTGGCCATCCGTAGCCGCACACTCGTAATAATTATGAGGTCCACCACACAACGTACACGATGCTGCAACCGCTTTCACCATAGCGGGAGCGTCTTTCTTTTGCATCTCGATTAAGAACGACGTAAACACATTAGTCAACTTATCGACTTTCGCATCAACCCTCTCAATGTCGCGATTAGAATTACTAACATTGGCGACATTGGCAACACTCGGTGTGTTGCGTAGTTGGTAAACCTTGGATCAATTCTCGATAATCATTAAAGCATCTTTCAGAGTTTTACATAAAAAGTTGCCACCGGCGGCGGAATTCAACGAATCTTGTTCTTGAAAACTAAGACCGTTGTAAATCGTATCGATTTGGTGTAACTCGGAAAATCCATGGTGAGGACATTGCCTAAGCAGTTCCTTAAAACGATCCCACGCGTCTCTAAATGATTCATTCGGTTTTTGCTCAAATATCGTAATTTCGTTTTTGAAAAACGTCGTCTTAGACGGTGGGAAAAAATGATTAACGAACTTGGAAACGAGATCCTTCCACGTAATAATAGAATTAGGTGGCTCTTTCTCGTACCAATCCTTGGCGGCACCATCGAGCGAGTACCGAAAAACCATAAGCTTGACGACATCGGTGTCAACGTTCATAAACTTGCTCGTGGCTAAAAAACGATCAAAATTTCGAATGTGATCGTGAGGATTATCCGCCTCACGAACTCGAAATTTTGTAGCTTGAATCAACGAAAGCATTTCACTCTTAATCTCAAACTTCTCCGCTACAATAGCGGGAATTACGATCGCGTCTCCATAACCCTCGGTGGGAGCTTGGAGCAATTCTATCATCGAACGATTGTCGGCCATCTCGTCTACGGTCTCTTCAACAACGATATTAGGAACGTCGGTTTCTAAATCTCGTCTACGTCGTCGATTCCTTCGATTTCGATTGCGTCGATTCGAAGCGTCGCTAGAATTAGAATAATCCTTCGATCGAGTGCGCATGCACTAAGCGTAGTATGGGGGTAGCAAAGAAGATTCTTTTTGGTGTTTTTCGTTTTTTCAATTTTTTGGTTTTTGATTGTTTTTAATTTTTTTGGATTTTTTGTGTATTACGTAGACTCAAATTTACAAATCTCTCCTCGAATCAATTTCCCGATTAAAGGAGCCTGAAGGAATGAAAATGATCACGTGGAGTGAACGCCTTCAATAACTTTAGAACGTTGGTGGAACACCAAAACGTTCTAGAGGGTTTAATCTTGAAAACAATCAAATATATATGATATGTAGATAATACTTGGGCTGCAAACTCTCGATTAGCCCTCTTTCTCAAAACACGCACAAGCAAGCGGAGGAAACAAGGCGGCGTTAAGCACTTAAGAGCCTTTTTCCTTTTGATCGTGAAATAAAACCGCCTTATACCCACCTTATAGTTTGTGTTAATCAAAATTAAGCTTCACGAAAGTATTTATCTATTTTGCCTTTAAACTTTTGCTTTTGGTTCGAATACAATAATTGAGTGATGAAATCCCAATTAAGGTTGCGTTTTCACGCTTTTGGATATTGTAAATTTATTGTGATACGTATACAATATATTAATAATATTCACAAGAAAAACGAAAATGATAATACGATATCTACAATATATTAAAATGATTGTTTTGTATTTAATTTAGGAAAACTAAACACGATTTATCTATCTATACTATTAAAAGAAGGTTTTTGCTGAAATCATCTTTGACTAGGTGTCAATTTTTCATTGACTGTTTGAATAAAATATATTAATCGATGATGTCATAAATAGTTTTAATTTATATTTTAATTTTTGTATTAAAATCCATGTAAATGCCCAATTTAAATCAAAGATTCTAAATATCACGCATGTTGTGTCATTGAAAAACCCAACTTCTACAGAAGGTACAGACGCACCACTTTTCTTTCAATTGCTTTTCCCAAAACAAATTTCAATTTGAGATCTTTGATATTCTAAGCATTTAAATTCTACTCATACACATTTGACTCCATGTATCTGCAATTTGCTTAAAGCTTTTCTCTCTCCAAGATAAGGTATGAAAATTGATTTAAAGATTTTAGTTTTTTCCAGTTTATTTGTTTCCCGGTTTTAAGGTTTCATTTATTCGTACACATGCTCTTCAACAACACACACCTAAATTAAAAAACGGGTATGCAACATGTGTATAACAGGTGTGTGTTAAAGTATATTAGGCTCTGTTAATTTCGGATTTAACCGATAATTTTTTGTGTGGAATATATAATTATTCCTACATATGAACTACTGGAATTTGGAGGAATTTTAAATGTGTACTACTACATGTTTGATGAAATACTTCAAGGACTTTGAAGCTGTTATGTCTAGCTAATTGAGGTGTTTTATGTGCTACGGACCATTGTTCTAATTTTGAGTAACTAACTAATCTTATTAGCATCTTTTACATATCTAAATCAAGAATTCCTGATCTTTATCTCGAATTTATGTTTCCGTAGCTTCTGGTTAATACTAATCATTTTTGCTTAAATTCATCTTTAAATAACTATTAACTGATGAATTCGACACTCTTTTATGCAGCTCGAAATCTGCAGAAATAATGATTTCACTTCATCATCCATGGCTTCTTCATTCCAGAAGAGATACAAGGTCTCTTTCCACTTCCTATTTTGCTTTTATCAAATTAGATTCAGTTCATAGTCATGAGCACACACGGTTTCTTAAAGTCTTAAAAATGACATTTGAAATGATATAACTATGGTTATCTATATGGTTGTTTTTTTAAAACTAATACATATGGTTCTTATAATAGAAAAATGCTAGAACCTGATAGATTTTACAAAAAAAACATCCACACAATGATGTGGCAACACACTTGGACCAATTATCACTTTCTTACTTCACTAAAATCTTTGTGTGGATGTTTTATAGTAGACAAATCATCTTCTTAGACATCATTTTGTAAAAGTTATTACACTATAAAAATTGGTAGCTTACAAGGCAAGTGGTGAGTGAATGAGAGAAAAAAGAGATGATGTGATATTGAGGTATTAGCGAGTCATAGTGTTTTGATAGGTGAGGTCTACAGCTACCATTAGCTCTTTTGCTAACGTTATGGCCATGTGTCAAATTTGACATTTACGATGCGAGATGTCGATATTGATTTTTCCAGTACTGTTACATCACATTTATTGTTTCCATGTTTCAAGATTACGTGGTTATTGTTAAGTTTTGGCTAATTTCTCTAAAGATAATTTTGGTTAATCTACTCGAATCATCATTGTTCAACGTTCGCTTTACCCAAACACTTCTATATAAGCAACTCAATTTTTCTTTATTAGTGGTGCTTAGATAAACTTATTTTAGGGTCTTAATAGCTTTTTATGGTTTTCAGAACTTCAAATAAGCTTATTTCATGAAACCTATAAGAAGCTAATTTTCTACTTTATAGAATCTCTTTATGAGTTCTAATTTTTTTTCTTCTTGCAAATAAATATTAGTAATAGTTTTTGTTTTGACTGTGGTTAACATATAAGGTTAGACAAATCTTTTTTCCAAAAGTCCTGCTCATGATTCATAGAATGGAAGTTTGGAGAACTAAGTAAGCCGAAGCTTTAATTAAGGCCTCTAGATAACATGCTCTTGATGCTTATCAATGTTATTTCCCTATGTATAAGTTGTATTGCTGATTTTCGTATGAATGATACTAAAAGAGCAAATGCCAAAATTGGGTGTACTAAAGTTTGGGTAATATTATGTTTTTAGATTAGGGCATCTTGATAAGAGACACATATATTATTCTAATTTCTAAACAGTTACAAGAAACAATAGGTGTAGATAGCTATATAAGGGATAGGCGGTAGATAGCTATATAAGGGTTAGGTTATGTAGTTGTAGTAGAAGGGGTATGTAAATTGATTGAATGTAGAGTTTTAGAATTGCATTTTTTATTCTCTTCTCTTTGAAGTGTTATGCTCAAGCTCATTATTGGCTAATGGTTGTTTACGTAAGTGAGAAAATATTTAAAGTTTAGCCTTAATAGGTTGTTTAGGACTCACCAAGTGATGCAAATTTGAATAGGATTTTCTGGCCTAACATTATCCTGTGTGCATGTCAGAGAAACAACCATGTCATGTGGGCTCAATTTTGCTGTAATATTTATGTCACAAAGCTTTTGGATCTTTTGAGTTGTTTGTTAACTATTTGATATTGGGCGTTCCTATGAGATGAATCTCAGGCGATATCGCTTAAGTGTCTATTCATTATGTTTTAAAGTGATTTGTTGCTTACAGTGAAAGTAGGTATGCTTTCCTTAAAAATGATACATAGTTAGTATAGTTCTGTGACCGTGAGGTTTCTTGGAATTTTTTATTGTATTTTTTAGGTTCGAGAAAGGGGCAAAATGAGAATGATAAGCTATTTCACCTCTAACCCCTAGAGTACATGACTAACAACTATATCATGCCAATTAAAAAATCAAAATTGAAGATTTATCGTGTATATATATGAATGATGTGTCAAATTATTAATGAATCATTCCTTTGCTTTTACCAAGTTATTTGAAATAAAGATTGATGTGGGTCGGATGATGGGAATCATTTAACTTACGTTTACATTACCACGTGATCTCTTGATCATGCGTTTAACCTTGAGATTCTTTCCTTATCTTTTTGCCACAGGTTTCTTAAATCAATCATGAAAGTGACACAGATGTGGCAACAAATCAGTTCAACTATATGTTAAAGTTTCAGGTTTTGTTGGGAACCACCAGCCCAAAGAAAGCGAAGATGGGTACCAAGTTGTCCGAGAACAACCAATTTTTTTTGCACATTGCGCAGATGTGTAGGATAACCATAAAGGAAATGTATTTGTTCTTATGTTGTGATACGTTTCTTGTTCCACCAAATGTTAAAATGTCCTTGAACCAATTTTCTGCTTTTTTATCATTGATTTTGTTTTCTTTCAGTAGAGCAACTATATTTGTTGCTAAGTCTAATATTAGTGTAACTTTATTAGACTTATGTTATATACTTAAATAGTTAGAATATTGATAATATATCGTCTGTGATATAGTTATCTTTATAGAATATTCTAAGGTTTCTAGGGTTCCTTATTCTATAAAAGGAACATAGGTACAATGTCTTTCATGTACCTCATTCAAGTCGATTAATAAGAGAATCGAATAGTTAAAATTAATTCTGTTCTTCTGTGCTTTATAAGTTAGATTTCGCATAACTTATTTAGTGTTAGTAAGAGTGCTCAAAGTGTTTTAGTTTGATTACAAACTACTATACTAATTCTTAACAGAATATAGATCCAACCAAAGGGATAACAAGTGGTATCAGAGCTTGTTGAGAAACTCTTAAAAAGAAGAACACAACCCCAAACACTCCACACATACCAAAACTCAATGTCTCAACCAGATGGTGATGATGCTCACTTGGATGATGTTCAGAACCCTGATCCTATACCACAGGGACAACCACAAGTTGTGCATCCTGCACCAGCACAAGGTGTTCAAGCCGTGAATGTTGTAGCTACCTCTACAACAACACATTCTCATACTCTGTCTGCTGTTAAACTCCCAGTTCTCAAAGGTGACTATTATGAGACATGGGCTATGCAGATGGAACATTACTTGAATCACATAGATCATACTGTGTGGCAAGTTATCAAGAATGGGAATACACCAAAGAAGCTACATTGGTTATCAAGAATGGGAATACACCAAAGAAGCTACATTGGTTTCCAGACGGTACATGCTATGCTCTACTTGCTGTGACTGCCGAGGAGGTACAAGCAGAAATCAGAGAGAGAAAAGCCAGAACTGCTTTGGCTATGGCTCTTTCTGAAGACATTCTACCAAGCTTTCATCATTATAAGGATGCTAAAGCTATGTGGGATGCTATAAAACATAGATTTGGGGGCAATGATAAATCTAAGAAGATTAAGAAGATTGTTCTTAAGCAAGAATTTGATAACTTCTCAATTACCAGTATAGAGGGGATTCATGGTGGATATGGAAGGTTCAGTAAGTTGCTTATTCAGTTGGCAGTTTATGGACAAGTAAATCCTAATGAAGAAGCTAATTTAAAATTCTTAAGAAGTGTTCCACCAGAGTGGAAAGCAATGGTTATGCACTTCATCACAAGAGATGATTTGGAAACAATTCCTTTTGATCATCTCTACAACAATCTTAGAGCATATGAGATGGATGTGAAAGGCACTGAAGTAAAGACAGCGACTACTTCAAAGTCTAACTTGGCTTTTGTATCAGATGGGAACAACGGTACTTACTTTCATAATATCGCTAGTGGATCTAGCAGTGGTACATACTTCACAAATACCGCTGGAGGACTTACAAGCAGTACTTACCCACAAAGTATTGAAAGCAACCCTATAGTCTCTCAAAATCCACATGGAAGGACTTCACCATTGTTTAGTGACAATGATGCCTTCTCATTCTTCGCTGGACAAGACAACAGGCCAAGATTAACACTCAATGACTTGTTCCAAATGGATGATGCTGATGTTGAAGAGATGGATCTTAAATGGCAAGCTGCTATGGTGTCAGTAAGATCTAATAGGTTCTTCAAGAAGACTGGAAGAAAAATGATTGTTGATCCTAATGAGCCATTAGGATATGACAAGTCCAAAGTTGAATGCTATAACTATGGAAGGAATGGACACTTTGCAAGAGAATGCTCTAGAGATATAGCTAAGAATAGCAATCAAAAGTCCAAGCATAGCTATAGAACCAGTCCAAGAATAACTGAAAGCTTTCCAAAAGGAAACAGCAGGAGTCCTAAAGGAACCAAAGCATTGGTTACTGTAGATGGAGTGGTGAACTGGGCAGAAGATGAAGAAGAAGAAGAGCTTGGTTTAATGGATCTCTCACATGAAGATACTGAGGTACATCCTTGTTCTAAAGACCATGTTCTTAAATTTAATAGCCTAAAAGTAGAACTAGAGGAACAGTATCAAAAGGTTAACACATGTACTGTAGAATTAAATGCTTTTAAACAAGGTGTTGTTAATTTAGAAGAAAATATAGTTTTGTACAAAAAGGCTCAACAAAACTATGAAGAGAAAATAAGGATTTTGACTCTTCAAATGAGGGAAAAAGATGTGGAAATAAAATCTTTTGAAAGACAACTGTTAAAAATATCAACAAAAAATGAAGCTTTAAAAGCCAGTCTTTGTAATGAAAGGGAAGTGATTAATCATTGGTAAAAATCCTCTAAAGGATTGGGAAAATTGATTAATTCACAAATGGGGTATTATGATAAATCAGGCCTAAAATATTTTGAGGACCAACCTGGGATAACTTTAACTGACAAGGACTTATCAAAAGGGATTTTTGATAGTTCTAGTGAGGTAGATGATACACCTGAAAATGATAGATATGCTGAAGGAATGAAGGCAGTTCCTCCACCACTATCAAGAATTTTCATGCCCCTTGTAATGATACAAGTATAGAGTTAGAAGAATCAAAGGTTAAAAATACCTTAAACTCTAGTACTTTGTCCCAAGAAAAGACTGTTGTGACCAAAAATATTTTTTATCCACCTTTAATGAACAACTTTGTTTCTGAGGAATCTAAGACTAGTTCTGCTCCCAAGCAGGTAAAAACTCCTAGCAAGATATTGGAAAACAATGTAAAACATAATAAAGCCAAAAAGGGTGGGCTAGGTTTTAAAAAAGTAAAGTCAAAACAACCTTTTGGGTCTTCTTTAAGAAGAAAAGGATGTTATGTTTATGGTAGTCTAAGTCATTTTATCAAAGATTGTACATTACATGAAGATAAAATTATGAAACAAAAGGCTACACAAAGGGTCATGAAAAACAGTAATGGGAAAAATGCACAGGTTTATAGGAATCAAAAACTTAAAAATGAGAAAACCTAAGTTTTATCACACAAGGGTAGTTAAACAGAATAAAAATAACTCTACCAAAAGTTTTGTTCCTAGGGCAGTACTTATGAAACAAGGTATAGTACCTTTGAAGTCTGGTAAAGCAAGTACTGGCAAATCTAGACCTGCAAGTACTGCTAGACCAAACTTAAGTACTGTTGGTTTAAAGTCTGTTAAACCAAATTTCTCCAATACTTCTAAGAAAGTTTTTGAAAAAGTTAAAACACCTAGAAGTAAGGATAAAAACAAACCAGTGTGGGTTCCTAAAAGAGATAAATCATGTGTTAAAGCAAGTACCGCTAAAGCAGTACTTAAGGCAAAGAGGTCTGAGCACATAGAGTCACCCTATGACTTTGACTACATAAATGAAACCATGAAGTATAAGAGCAAAAGTAGCATTACTGGGAATGCTTCAGTATAAACTCTTAAATGTGTAGGTCCCACAAGATCTAGCCAAATGTGGCTTGGGTCCCTGTTAAAAACTAATGAGTTTTACTTGTGTGCAGGGGCATCTAATTGATGAATTAAAAGATAAAGGTATAGTAGATAGTGGATGCTCAAGAAACATGACAAGAAACAAAGATTTTCTTGCTGAATTTGAAGAATTCAGAGGAGGTCCAGTAGCCTTTGGGGGTAGCAAAGGTAGAATCACTGGCAAAGGGAAAATCAACACAGGAAAGTTGGAATTTGAAGATGTGTTCTTTGTAAAAGAATTGAATTAGTTCAATCTGTTTTCTGTATCACAAATGTGTGATAAGAAGAACAAGGTGATATTTACAGACAAAGACTGCTTGGTGTTGTTAAAGACTTTTCGATACCTAAGGAATCTCAAATACTGCTTAAAGTACCCAGGCAAGAAAATATGTACACCTTTAATCTTCATACTATTACTCCAACAAGTGGTATTACATGTTTGCTAGCTAAGGCTTCGTTAGATGAGTCAAATTTGTGGCATAGAAGGTTAGGTCATGTGAATCTCAAGAATCTTAATAGATTGGTGAATAGGAATTTGGTTAGAGGTCTACCTAACAAAACGTTTCCAAATGATTTCACATGTGCTGCCTGTCAAAAAGGTAAACAACATAGAGCCTCTTGTAAAACCAAGACTGTTAACACTGTGACAAAACCTTTGCAGCTTTTGCATATGGATTTGTTCGGTCCAGTTTCTATCAGAAGTATTAGTTATAAGACCTTTTGTCTAGTCATAACTGATGATTATAGTAGATTCAATTGGGTTTTCTTTTTAGCTCTTAAAAGTGAAACAAGTGAATTACTTAAGGATTTTATCATTTTAGTTGAAAAGCAGTTCACTAAACAGGTTTTAATCATTAGGACTGATAATGGGATATAATTTAAGAATGCTGAATTTGATGAATTTTGTAGGTCTAAAGGAATTAAGAGACAATTTAGTAATCCTAGAACTCCACAACAAAATGGAGTAGCTGAAAGGAAGAACAGGACACTGATTGAGGCTGCTAGAACTGTGCTGGCTGATTCACTTTTGCCAAATACCTTTTGGGTAGAAGCAATCAATACTGCATGTTATGTGTTAAATAGAGTCCTTGTAACCAAGCCTTAAAACAAAACACCTTATGAACTCTTGACTGATGTAAAGCCTAACATAAGTCATTTAAGACCTTTTGGGTGTCATGTGTCTATACTAAATACTCTTGATTATTTGGGAAAGTTTGATGGAAAGTCTGATCCAGGATATCTTGTAGGATATTCAGTGCAAAGTAAAGCATATAGGGTTTATAATTTGGCAACTAAGAAGGTTGAAGGAAATCCTCATGTTAATTTCTTAGAAAATAAACCCAATGTCCCAGGAATAGGTTATTCTTGGATGTTTGATTTAGATTATCTAACTAACTCCATGGATTACTATTCTTTGCAAAAGGATTGTCAAACTAACAATGAAGGTGAGGAGTCAAGTGCAACTAATGCAGGTACTCAAGAAGATGTTTCTTTTTCAGATGATGATGTTCATATCTATGTGCCCAACATGCCTACTGTTACTCCCATGTCTGCCACTCCCAAGAAGCAAACCATGCCATCAAATGATGATCAAGCCTCCCAGGAGCTTCAGAGGCTTCAAGATCAAGAAAAGAATGCTACATATGCTAATAAGCATTCAGGAGAAGAATCTTTTGAGTCACAACACTCAGCAGTACATACTACACCTAGCGGTACTTCATCTGCAAGTACTGCTAAGTCAAAATCTGCCAAATCTGTTGACTCACTAGAAGAGATTTACAAGACATGGACGATGAAGACTTATATGCTAGTACAGCTAAAGGAATCTTCTCCAAAGCTTCCTATGATGAGCAGGGTGCAGTAACTGATTTCAACAATTTGGAAACAAAAATTCCAGTCAGTTCTATTCCCACTCATAAAGTCAACAACAACCATCCTACTACACAGATTATTGGAGATCCCAAATCTGTTGTACAAACCAGAAGACAACTTCAAACCAATATTGAAACTCATGCACTTGTGAGTTATGTCAAACAACAGCAGAGAACAAATCATAAAGATACTCAGCATTGTTTGTTTTCCTGTTTCTTATCTCAAGTAGAGCCCAAAAACATTTCTCAGGCTCTTGATGAAGAAAGTTTGGTAGATGCCATACAAGAAGAATTAACACAATTTGAGATACAAAAAGTTTGGATTCTTGTGGATCTACCCTCAGGAAAAAGAGTAATTGGTACTAGATGGGTCTTCAGGAACAAGAAGGATGAAAGAGGGGTTGTTGTGAGGAACAAGGCAAGACTTGTTGCTCAAGGCTATAGACAGGAAGAAGGGATAGACTATGATGAGGCTTTTGCACCAGTGGTAAGGATAGAATCCATTAGGTTATTTTTGGCCTTTGCATCATATATGGGATTTATAGTCTATCAAATGGATGTGAAAAGTGCCTTTCTATATGGTACTATTTCAGAGGAGGTATATGTCTCACAACCTCCAGGTTTTGTAGATCCTAAATTCCCCAATAGAGTCTACAAGGTTATCAAAGCACTTTATGGTCTGCATCAAGCTCCAAGAGCCTGGTATGCAACCTTATCCAACTTTCTGCTAGAACATGGATACAGGAGAGGAACCATTGACAAAACTCTGTTCATCAAGAAGAATGCTAAGGACATCATTCTAGTTCAAGTTTATGTTGATGACATCATTTTTGGTTCTACCAAGAAGACATGGTGTGAAAAGTTTGAAGCTTTGATGAAAGGAAGATTTCAAATGAGTTCTATGGGAGAACTAACTTTCTTTTTGGGACTGAAGTCAAACAAAGGAAAGATGGAATATTTATCAGCCAAGATAAATATGTTGCTGAAATCTTGAAGAAATTTTCATGTATGGATACAAGGAGTACAAGCACACCTTTTGAAGCCAAGAAGTCTTTATCAAAAGATGAACATGGAGAAGATGTTGAAATTCATCTATACAGGTCAATGATTGGTTCATTGATGTATCTTACTGCTTCAACGCTAGATATAATGTTTGCTGTGTGTGCCTGTTCAAGGTTCCATGTTCATCCAAAGGTGTCACATCTACATGCTTTGAAGAAGATTTTTAAATATCTTAAAAGTCAACCCAATTTAGGATTATGGTATCCTAGAGATTACACCTTTGAATTGGAAGCTTACTCAGATAGTGATTATGCTGGAGCTAATCATGATAGGAAATCCACAACAGGAGGTTGTTAATTCCTAGGCAGAAGACTCATATCATGGAAGTGTAAGAAGCAAACCATTGTTGCTACTTCTACAACTGAAGCTGAATATGTAGATGGTTCTCATTACTGTGGACAAGTACTTTAGATTCAAAATCAATTGTTGGACTATGGGATTAACTTCATGAACACCAAGATTTACATTGATAATGAAAGTACTATATGCATTGTCAAGAATCCAGTATTTCACTCCAAGACCAAGCATATTGAAATAAGACATCACTTTATAAGAGATGCTTATGACAAAAAGCTTATTCAAGTCTTAAAGATTCGTACAGACAACAATGTAGCTGATTTGTTGACCAAGGTATTTGATGCAAAGAGATTTAAATTCTTGGTGACACACATTGGTATGCTCAACCAATAACATGCTGCATATGTTGAGGGGAGGTAATAGCTGTACAAATTTTTATGATTTTTATTGTATAGTCTATATTTTGTGTTTTTGATGTAATTGTGGGTTAATAGAAAAAGATAAAAGAGGTTACATTGTTAGTGGAAAGCATGAACTGGTCAATATTGTGAGGTACCGTTGTCACCCCAAGTACCGCTAGCACAAATTCAAGTACCGCTTATGTTCCATGTACCGCTACATGTCCGTTGTACCGTTAAGGGTCTCTTTTGTAAATTTGGCAGTTTCTTTGCGCTTGGGTTTGTTATTTACTTAAATACTTACTCCAATTACACAATTGATTCACCTAATCTTTTATTTTTATCTCTTGATTCTATAACCTTCTCTCTAAATTTTCGATCATCAAAAATACTAATGGCTGCTTTACAAGTAATCTCTAAGCATAATTTGGTTGCGAATCTTGCTACGAATGATGACTCTCTTGGTTTCCATGAGATACTTGGTTTCCTATCTCGAAGTCATGTTCGCTTTGTACTCACTGTAAGTCCAGTTGTCTCTATTTCCATTGTTGAACAATTTTGGAATACTGCTGTATTAGGAACTCGGTTTGATCAACCTTGCATTAAGGCTAGGGTGAATCATAAAAACATATATGTAACTGAGGTACTGCTAAGAGCAAATCTGAGATTAAATGATGAAAATGGACTTAGTATGCTTAATAATACAGAGATTCATGATGGCCTTGCAGCCATGGGCTATGGAGGTGGTAGGGAAAGTCTTACTTTCTTTAAAGCTTTATTTTCACCTCAATGAAAATTGCTTTTTCATGCTATTATTCACTGTTTAAATTCTAAAAGTACATATTTTGATCAAATTCCTGCTGCATTGGAATTAGCTGGTGTTTGTCTAGCAAAGAACAGGGTTTTTAATTTTTCAAAATTAATTTTTGAATGTATGACTAGGAATTTGGAAGGGACTAAGAAGTTTTTAATGTATCCTAGATTCATTCAGACTTTAGTTAGTGACAAAATACCTAACCTACCAGAGTTAACTGATACATGGGATGTTCCTACATTCACAAAGAGAACTTTCTCTTTCTTGACCAAACAAGGCAATGCCTTTACAGGAACAGTAACACCATTGTTTGCTCATATGTTAGCCCAATCTGCCAATCAAGAAGGTGAGGAACCTAGCAATGCTAGTGCTTCTCAGCAAAACTCCTTCTCACCAGAGTTCCCATTCCCTAGAAGATTTACAATCTTCTTCTCACAATGTTGGTGTTCCACCAAACACTGATGAGATGATCCACACACCTGCTGCTTCTATTGCTGCTAGTGGTTCACCACAAGCACAAGCACCAGAGGTGGTGGATGTTGTAAATTTAACTGCTTTGTGTACAAGTTTGTCCCAACAGGTACAGGTGTTGCAGAAAGAAAAGCTTGTTCAAGACAAGAAAATTGCTGAATTGGAAGCTAGCCTAATCAAGTTAAGGAACAAAGTGTCACCTTGGATGAGGCAACATAGATCTATTCAGAAGTCTGCAATCAAGAAGCAAAGATTCAGGAACCACAATAAAAGGCAACTGAATGCAACCAAACAGGGGAGGAATTATGAAGGACAACCACCTTCTTCTGATAATCAGACAAGGATCTCTGGAAATGACATCAATTTTGAATTAGATGAAGATGTCATGGGGACTTATGAAGATGGAACTGGTTTAGAGACTGGTTTGGATGGACCTTCAAATATGGAGATTCAGTAGGAAGAACCACATCCTACTCATGAGGAGCCACAAGTTGAAGAAATTTTGGTAACTCAGCCAGCACCACCACCTCAATCACCACTTCAAACAAATTGGAGTGCTTTCTATGAGAAGTTGGAGGAAATTAATATTCAGTTTCATGTATATTAAAACTCCATCACCACAAAGACAAGTATGGTTTCAAAGGAAATAGACTTTGCAAGTACTGTCTAGATCAAGAATGAGCAATGAATCAGACAAGACTGAAGAGGTGCAAGTTGAAATGATGGCTTCTATGGAAGAAAGAGTATCTGGGGATACACAAGTGATTGAAGAAACAAGTGTGTCTAATACTGGTGAAATCAACATTGTTGAAGATCCAAGTACTGCTAAGCCAACTAAGCCGACTGCAAGTACTGCTGACATTGTTGAAGACCCAAGTACTACTAAGCCAACTAAGCCGATTACAAGTACCGTTGGTGATCATCCTTCACTAGAAAGTCAAACTCCTTTTGGAGAAGATGAGACTTTGCCCAATTGCTGCTTGACTTAAGAAAGAAGAATTTAGTTGAGAAGACTAAACAAGCAGAGGCAAAGAAAAAGACACAACAAGAAGTTCTTGCCAAAAAGAATCAAACTCAAGGTAAGAAAGTTCAAGCTTCACACCCTACTAAAGGTATAGTTATTCAACAGCAAGCTAATGAGGAAAGATCTACCAAGATGAAGAAGAAGCTACCTAAGATTGATCCAAAGGATAAGGGGAAGAAGCAAATATTATCAGAGTCTGAAGATGAAAGTGATTCAGATGATGATATAAACAAAGTCATGTACAGATTTAATCAATTGGACCATGATGAGGAATTTGATTACAGAATGCAAGCACAAATTCGTGAAAATGAATTACAGGAAGAACTTGCAGCAAAGCAGAATTTGCTAGAAGCTAAAAGAATACAGCAAGAATGGAACATACAAGAGTATGACAGGATTCAAGCTGAATTACATGCAAGTGAGCTTCTTGCAGACTCATTGATAGCTGAATAGAGAGATGCATATGATGAAGAAGAGAAATCAAAATTGATTGATGATATGGTAAGGGAGCAACAAAGATTATTTGCTGAAAAGAGAAGAAAAGAAAAGATTAAGCCTCCAACTACTATGCAGATTAGAAATCAGATGATGAATTTTCTTAGGAAAGTTAAGGGTTTTACTCATATTCAGCTGGTCAAGAAGAATTTTGAAGAAATCAAGACTTTGTATGAGCAAAATAAGAGAACTGAATTGAATTTTGTTGAGATTGGATCTGAAGCAGATAGAAAAGCTGTTGAAGAGTTTAAGAGACATCTGCAACAACAAAGGCAATTTGGTAGTACTCCTAGAATTGAGCCAAGTACTGCTGAACCTACAAATACATCTCCACCTATCAAGACCACTTATGTGAGGAAGAATAGAAAGGAGAAGGTAAGTTCAAGGGAGGATGAGACTGCTCAAAGAATGAATACAGGAGTTGAAACTCAAGATATTGCTCAGACTGAAAATATACAAGCAGTACATACACAGTCAACATTACATAAAACAGTACATACTGAGGAGAAGGTACATACAAACTTGGAAGAGGGTTTAACAGAACTTGAGGGAATTTTTAAGGGTGTTAAAAGGAAAAGTTCAACAAAGACAAAGAAGAACGCCAAGAGGGCTAAATAAACAGCAGAGGATAGTGATGATGATGAGAGCTTGAAGAAGTACTTGAAGATTGTAAAAATTGAAGATCAATGTATTGATACAGAGATTTTTGGAAAGAGAGCATCCATTGCTAAATGGATTTACTCTATGTCTGAAGGACTTGAAGCTCATGGAATTTAGAGAACTGATGGCACAACAAGGATATTCAGAATTTTGGAGGATATTCTTCACATTCTTGACAGACAAGATATTCAAGATCTTTCCAGGTTAGTTCAAGAAGCCAGTGCAGGTAAAACTGAAGTATCACTATTATACTGGGAATTTCTCTTTATGTATGAGCCACACAATTGTGATCAGGAAATGTTGAAAGAATTAGAGAATCAGGTTCCTAGTTACTGGAGATATTATAGGTCATGTGGATTGCATATTTTGGATGTAGATGATGTTACATACTATATGCTACAAGAGAAAACTTACCCTTTCAAAAGAAAATTGTTGGAAAGGATGTTAGAACAACAATTGGAAGTTACAGAAGAATCTGATGATGCTTTGGAGTTGATCAGAATGGTTAAACAACAAATCAAGGATTTGAAAGATGAGGAAGAAGCTGAGAAAGAGCCTTAAGTGTTTGACTTTCAGTCACACTTCACAAATGGTTCTCAGTTCACCATGTCTAACACACATAAGAACTGGCTAGTCCATAAGCAAACGGTTTATGGTAAAGACTTATCAAATCCGTTGAAAGCTGATAGTTTGCTGAAAACTATATGGTTCTAACTCACCTTGTTTCGAGACAAAGAGTTGGCTAGTCCTAGACAAACGGTACTAGGTAAAGACTTCATCAAATCCGTTGACGGTTAACAATTTACCAAAAATTGTAAGGTTTTCATGACACCTTATTCTTTATGAATAAAGTATTCGGTATTCCAGAGTGTACGGCTAACTGGTAAAGAATTTATCAAATCCGTTGATAGCTGGTGATTTGCTAAAAATCATGAAGCCAATACAGATTGGTTTTTGTTGTTAAGTGTTTTATTTCAGGTATGAAGATTGCAAGCAAAGAAGTATTTAAAATATACTTAGAAGGTTTTGTCTCATCAAATCAAGACAAAGGTTCATGATTCAGAGTTCAAAGTCTAAACTCAAGAAGACAATAACTGATGCTGCAAAGATAAGTGAATGTTTAGAAGACACAAGAAGATCATAGTTTGAAGACAAAGATGATACTCATGATGTTTGAAGATTATCTTATCAGAAGAAGATCTACATTTGAAGTGTTTGGCTACATTCAGTTTGATACAAATACAAATTACCAAGTTCAATCCAAGAATGAAGGAAAGACTAAAGACATGTATTTTAATACATCAAGTACAAGAGAAACAAGAAGACAACAAGTTATCATTTCTTGTTTAAGGGAGGATTGTTGGGAATTATTTGTTAAGTGTCAAGTACCGTTAGTGTATTTTAAGTACTGTCAGTGTTATGTAAGCACAGTTAGTATTAACGCGATACATAGTAAGTACTGCTACTTATAAAGTAAGTACTGCTATGATGATTAGGACGAATATATCTTTGTATAAGATATGTCATAGTTATAGTTAGAGTATATCTTATGTGATATACTTAAATAGTTAGAATATTGATAATATCGTCTGTGATATAGTTATCTTTATAGAATATTCTAAGGTTTCTAGGGTTCCTTACTCTATAAAAGGAACATAGGTACAATGTCTTTCATCTACCTCATTCAAGTCGATTAATAAGAGAATCGAATAGTTAAAAGTAATTATGTTCTTCTGTGTTTTATAAGTTAGATTCTGCATAACTTATTTAGTGTTAGTAAGAGTGCTCAAAGTGTTTTAGTTTGATTACAAACTACTATACTAATTCTTAACAGGATACAGATCCAACCAAAGGGATCAACAAAATGAAATAACCTTAAGTTGATATTTGCAGAATTTGTTTGTGAACCTTAGAAACCAATTTTCCTCATTTTCTTATAGAGGCCTTTTTTTGTTACCTTTTTTTAACCTAAGTAACCAGTTTTGTTTTTATAGAGGCCTTTTTGAACCTAAGTACTTCTATGATACAAACTTTGTTAGGTCTACTAGATGTAGATCTTGCAGCCTGTCAGGACCGGTGAATGACTTCTGTAATCACAAGTCAAATCACAAAGAGACTCTATACACAATATGAATGTAGAAAATAAATATAAACAAGAGAAACAGAATAACTATAATGACTTGATCCTTTCTAAGGATTTCTAATATTGATAATGGCTAGAACTATGTTTGTGAAAAAGTGTGTCTAACCCTTCTGCCTAAGGTTACTTTTATACTACAAGGAAACCCTAATACATCATTAAAGAAAACGTGTAAAACTGATATGCATATCCTTTCCTAACATATCTCATGTATATCCTAACAGAATATTAAGTAAATAATAAAGTTTGACTTCGACTAGGACCAGGAGCAGGACTTGCTCCTACTACGACTAGGACCAGGAGGAACTACATACCTCCTAGTCTACCTATTACATATAACTATTACAATGGTCCTAACAATCCTCCCCTAAACTTGAATTTGACCTGTTGAGTTCAAGTTTCCTGGAAAACGTGCAAAGAAAGCCCGAGGATTGTAACAGCAAAACAAATAGCAGCATCAACAAGATAAGAATCAGACGACCAGCCGCATGAAACACTAGAAGCTTCTCCAAAGCTTGTAACAAATCAGCATCAGGTTGAATCTTTTCAGCAACATGAGCAGATTTGATGAGCCTTTACCAAGTAGCTGCTCGCTCTTGGGCTAGCTAGTCATTCTGGTGGAATAAGCATCACCCTGGGAGACTAGAACCCAGCCCAACTCTTAGAACGTGAATCAATGGTGAGTGGGAGTACCCTGATGATTTTAGGCAAACCATCACAGCCGTCAACGGATTTGATGCGTCTTTACCAGAAGCCGTACCCCTCTGGACTCGCCAACTCTTAGCAATGAAGCATCGGTGAGTTGAACACCCTATAGCTTTAAGCAAGCTATTACAGCTATCAACGGATTTGATAAGATCTTTACCAAGAGCCGTACCCCCTTGGATTGGCCACTTTTCAGTCCAAGACTATGGCAAGTGAAAACCATCCAGTTTTGGGTAACCTGACAACCATCAACGGATTTGAGAATCGCACCAGGAGCCGTACCCTCAAGGTGAATCAACTTTTTCTTGTCGATGAGACATGGTAAGTTGAGAACCATTTGTTGTGTGGACCACGTCCAACACCAAGTGAAACCAAGTACCAGAACAAACTCAAACCAGGAACCACATTGTGAAACAGCCAAGGGATATTATGTACAAGTATAAAAGCTAAACTGTGTTAAAGTATAAGCAGATATTATATAAAAAGTATATTTTTTTTTTTAGTTTGTTTTTTTTTTTTTTTTAACTATAAAGAATAAAATTCACCAATCACTGTACATATTGGTGAAAAGAATCAAAATAAGAACAAAAATTCAAAGTATAAACACTTACAACCCAGGCACCTTACATACCAGAAGCTGCCTTCTTATCTGCTAGCAATCGTGCTTGAATACCCTCTACCAAAGATGTGGCCATACTCGACTCATTCCCAGAAGGAGCAGTAGAAATCTGCAAGTGACTTGCCAACAGTGCTTCCAAGGAAGAAATAGTCAAAGGATACACAACATCCGTCAGCATAAACACCACATGACCAGATTCTAATTCCAACACATGAACTCCACATCCAGCATATAGCTTCCAGCAAATAATCTCCCATTGCATTTGATCCTTCCATATGCCCAAAGCAGTAGCAGATGGAGGAGGATCCAACATCAGCTTGAGATCGGCCCAAAGACGGATACCAGGCCAGGAAGACACCGCCATGGGGTCAAATGGCATACTAGAATCAACAAGCCCAAACAACGCCATAAGATCCATACGGTCAGCCCACGATAACACACCCTGCAAACCCGTGACCAATCACACAGTCCCATCACTCAAAGTAATCCGATGGGAGACGCCACCAGGAAGTGTTGTAGACCTCTCAACCGTATAACCCGTAATGCTTCCATTGCCCAAAGGTAAGTCAGAATCGCTATCCGAATCTGCATCAATTAAGTTCTCAGGATCACGCTTCTCAAAAGGAACTGATTTACCACGGCGAACACGACGAGCAAGTTTCTGGCGAGTGGAACGTCGAGGCGTGGGAGCCGAAGGAGTTGATTCAACCTTCACCTTAACTTCAGCACCAGCAGGGGAAGCAGTAGAAGTAGACTCATGAACATGTCCACCCAAAGAACCACTAGGAGCTGCATCAGAAGTAGGATTTGGTTGTGTTGCAGGAACTTGTGGTGATGAAGATGGCACATCAGATGTAGCAGCAGTAGGTATGGTGGGATCAACAAAAGTGCTTGCAGGAACATGGGTGGTGGTAACAGGTGTGGTGGTGGAAGCATGAGTGGTGGTGGTAGTAACAAAGATGGTTGTAGCAGAACCAGCAGTAGAACCAATAGGAGCAACCAAAAGTGTAGTAGAAGGACCAACAGAAGTAGCAATAGAACCAGAAGGACTACCATCAGAACCAGGAGTGGGTACAGACGAAGGACCAGTAGAATCAGTAGGCATAGAAGCAGTCACACCACGAGGATGGTAAATAAATCTTTCCGGAATGGGTTGGCTCTGACGCTTCACCATCTTCTCATAAAGGACCTTAAGCTCATCAAATGTCAGAGCTCTCACCCGAGCCCAAGACCACGTAGCATTGAAATGAGCAGCAGATTGATATTTTACATAACGTTGCATCTACTGGCGCTGCTCAGTCCGAGATAGAGGTCTGTTCCTTCTCTGTTTCTTTAGTTCTTCAGCAAGAGACAACTGGTGCTTACGCATCATCACCATAGCACGTGGAATACAATTGTGTTCATCAACATCATCACCCAACAGATCTTTAAACTGAGCATAATCCTGAGTGAGAACAGTCAACACTTGCATCCATTCACCATCAGTCCAGTGCATAGCATCATGCTGAATTTGCGCACGCCTTCGCTCTCGAAGCTCTTCCTCAGCAACCCTATCCTCCTCATCAATCTCAGCCTGAACCCGACGAGCAGCCTCTTCACCAAGTCTTTCTTCTTCAATCTGTCGACGAGTGCGCTTGCGAGTGGGAGATGGAGAATCAGTCATTCGGGCTTTGCCCTTCGGATCATGAGAGGGACCAGCATGAGAACCAGCAGCAGCATCAGAATCACCACCCATAGAAGGGGGAATAGCACTAGGAGAAGGAACATTGGAGGACATTGGAGGACCGGGCAGATCATCATAAACTTTATCAGCAAAAGCAGCCTTTGCCAGCAACGTCAAGCCATCCTCAACATTCTCCGCACCCTCATCCTCAGAATCTGAAAGAACCACATGCTTCTTGCGACGACGTTGTTGATTCTCCAATACCTTTATACGATCGGCCAGAGGAAGAACAAACTCCCTTGTGAGCTTCCGATGTTGGTTCAAGTCAGCTTCCAAACAAATCATCCTCTCATGGTACCTGTGCATAAGATCTAGCAAAGATGTCAGTGTAGTAGGCTCCTCCGCCTGCCCCCCAAGAGAACTTGGATCAGGGAAAGCATCACAGGAGCCCGAAGCAACATTTGGGTCAACCTGTGGAGAACTAGCAGCAAACGGGATATCAGTCGAGTGTGGGGCAGGACTAGGAGGTGGAGTCTCCACAAATGGAGACTGGTGTGGAACGGAGGAAGGACCAGCCTTGGAAGGGGATGGTTTTTCAACCACCACTTCCTCAACTAGCTCCTCCTCTACCACTGGAGTGGCACCACCAGTAGGAGCCTCCTCCTCCTCCATAGGGTCATCATCTAACACAACCATCTCAGGAGCCTCCTCCTCCTGACCCATAGGACCCTGAGCCAACCCCATCATGGCTTCAGTTAGGGGCCTCCATTCCCCAGTAAACCCATTCATCATGTTGTAATACACTTTAGCGGTAAGTTTAGATGGCACATGCTCTGTCCTATCACGTGGAATGCACACAAGAATTTGTTGAAGAAACCTAGGGTACATAAGAAATTTCTTCCTCGAACCAGCAGTCGACAAATTACTAGCCATCCCCTCAAATAGATAATGAGAAAAATTAAACACTCTACCCTGGGCTAAACATATAAGACCAGTAGCCAAAGGAGTAGGGAACGCATCCCAACTCCCCGACTTGGGACTCATACAATGGATTAAATAGTGAACTAGAAGCTTCCACTGAGGGGAAAACCTATTCTTTTGGAAGTTAAACTTCCCCCCATGTTCATAACCTATGGCAGCCATACCCTCTAATACTTCCGAATTGGGAAGTGATACAACACCCCCCTCATCCTGAAGATGAAGAGAAGAGCGAATAGACGCTTCATTTACCACATAAGCACGTCCATCTATGGTAGCATGGAGTGCTCGTGGACGTCCAGCCACATTCACAAGCTCAACAGACGCCCAAAATTGACGTATCACACTATCATATATGGTAGGACAAACAGCAAATGCAAACCTTAAGTTTGAAGCTTCAATAAACTCCAAGATATCAGCAAAATGTTCACGATTCGGACCATCACCCAGATAAGCAACACGATTATGAGCAGGTTGGTAAGCAAGAGCAGCCATGGATCTTGATGAATTGATGGATTGGGATTGGGATGTAGAGAGTAGAAGCGGTTTTTTTTTGTGTGTGTGTTAATTGTAATGAGTGAGTCAAGGGTGTATGTTGACCATATATGAAGAAAGTAGTAACTGTTCATTGACCCCTATTAATGGGGGGTTGCCCTTTCAAATTAAGCCATAATGGCATACTAACCACTTGCCCTTTTTAACATAATAACTTACCCCCAATTTATTTGCTGAATTAAACTTGTAAATACCAGTATTGGGAGCGTTGACCAAAAGTCAAAGTACACAATAGTCAGACCAGGAGCAAAACGTGATTAACAAAGGACAAAAGGAATGAACAGTAGCCAGACCAGTACCAGTACCAATAGCCAAACACCACTAAACATGGAAGGATTTTAAACCACCAGAAGGCAACCAAGCATAACTAGAAGCTGACCAAAGAGGACCAGAAGCCAGTCATGTAAGGCCATATCCACCAGAAGAGAGCAAAAATCCTCCATCAGAAACACCACACACCATCATAACCAAGAAATTATGTTGTTAAATACTATGCATACGTTAGACTAACCTAATATGTACACAAAGACTCCCCTTAGGCTTTGCCTCCCCTCAATCCTAGATCTCAAGGATTGACCATCCCAATATGAACCACCAAGTGGTTAAACCGAGGACCATCAAAAGCTTTAGTCCGCAAATCAGCAACATTGTCATCCGTATGAACTTTAAGAACCTGTATCAGCTTCTTCTCATTGGCATCGCGTATAAAATGATGCCTAATCTCAATATGCTTCGTCCGCTGATGAAATACAGGATTCTTCACAATGCAAATAGTGCTTTGATTGTCAATAAAAATTTTGGTATTCATAAAATTGAAACCATAGTCTAACATCTGATTTTGGATCCATAAGACTTGACCACAACAACTAGCAGCCGCAACGTATTCAGCTTCTGTTGAAGAAGTAGCTACGATTGTCTGTTTCTTACATTGCCATGAAATAAGCCGATGACCCAAAAATTGACAACCACCAGTAGTAGACTTCCTATCATTATTAGCACCAGCATAATCACTATCACTATAGGCTTCAAGAACAAAGGGAGATTCTCTAGGATACCATAGACCCAATTTAGGTTGAGCCTTGATATACTTGAAAATCTTCTTCACTGCATTTAAGTTCGAAACCGTTGGAGTCACCTGGTGTCTAGAACAAGCACTTACTGCAAACATAATGTCCGGACGTGATGCAGTCAAATACATGAGAGAGCCAATCATAGACCTGTACATATGAACATTTACCGGGGGATCTGGCTCATTCTTAAGTTTGATTTTAGCAACTTCATAAGGAGTTGCTGCTGGTCTAAGAGGATCCATGTCAAACTTCTGAAGAATCTCATGAACATATTTATCTTGACTGATGAAAATCCCATCCGATTGTTGCTTGACCTGAAGACCAAGGAAAAATGACAGTTCTCCCATGGCACTCATCTGAAATTCGCCTTTCATCAAGTGTTCAAACTCATCACACCACTCCTTCCTTGTAGAACCAAAGATAATGTCGTCCACATAAACCTGAACAAGGATAATATCCTTGGAATTCCGCCGAAGAAATAGTGTTTTGTCAATAGTACCTCTTCTATAGCCATTCTTTAACAAGAAAGTGGAGAGATGCTCATACCAAGCTCTAGGAGCCTGATGTAACCCATAAAGAGCCTTGACCACCTTGTAGACTTTCTTGGGATGAAGTGGATCAACAAACCCCTTAGGTTGAGTAACATACACTTCCTCGTCAATTTTTCCATAGAGAAATGCACTCTTGACATCCATCTGGAACACCGTAAAGCCAACATATGAAGCAAAGGCAAAAAACAGACGAATGGCCTCAATCCTGGCAACAGGCGCAAAGACTTCAGTGTAGTCAATGCCCTCAATTTGAGTGTGTCCTTGTGCGACAAGCCTAGCTTTATTCCTGACAACAATTCCCCGTGCATCCTTCTTGTTTTTGAGAATCCATTTGGTATTGATAGCTGTTTTCCCATCTGGTAAGTCAACCAGAACCCAAACATTTTGAAACAAGAATTGCTGCATTTCCTCCTGCATAGCCTCCACCCAACTTTGATCCTCAAGTGCATGAGAAACAGACCTAGGTTCCACCTGTGAAAGAAAACAAGCAAACAAACAGTGTTGAAAGTCCGTATGATTATTACGCTGTTGATCCTCAATATAGCCCACAAGAGCATGATGATCAGACGAAGCTTTCTGCTGCATTCTGCGTGTCTTGACGGTAGAACCAGGATCGCCAATAATTTGAGTGGTAGGATGATCTTTATGTGATTGCAAGACTGGATTGGAAGAAACCTCCACTTCTGGTGCCATGTTATTGAGATCACCAACGAAATCAGCATCATATGAAGCATTTTGGAACATCCCGTCTACCGGTTGTTTATGTATATCATCCAGCTTGGTAGAAGACTTCTTTTCATGGTTCCCCAAATCAGAAGGACTGGAGAAACGTGTATTGGAAGCAGACTCACTAGCCGGAGTACCAGTAGTTGAGAGGCTAGCACTAGGAGCAGAAGCTGGAGTACCAGGAGCAACTTTATCAGTAGGCTCAACCAAGGGAAACTCAAAACTACCTTGAGCAGCTGCTTTAGTAGCTTCTTGTTGTTGCTTGAGAAGAGTGTCAAGAGCTGCTTGGGAATCCTGTACATCCAATGGAGTTGCATCACTAGGAGGAGTAGGAGAGACCGTGGTGGAATAGGATGGAACCACAAAAATGTCATCCTCATCATCTGAATCAGAAAGACTAGAAGGAACACCAGTACTAGAAGTTGCAAACACTTGTGGTCCTGCATCATGGTTAGTTTTGAAACGAAAATATCCTAACGAATCACTAAGATAATCAAGATCAAAATACCATTCTGGACCTTTTCCTTGTATGTTTGTCTTCTCCTCAAAATACCTGAGATTAATAGTTTCAACTATCCGTTTGGCTTGAAGATTGTAGACACGATACGCCCGAGAGTGAGCTGAATATCCCACAATGTATCCTTCATCAGCCTTCCCATCAAACTTCCCCAAATAGTCACTAGTATTCAGAATGGTGACTGGACACCCAAAAGGCTTCAAATGAGCAATATTAGGAACTTTGCCCGTGAGCAGCTCATAAGGTGTTTTCTTGTGAGGATTGGTAATAGAAACCCTATTCAAGACATAACTTGCAGTATTAACAGCTTCTGTCCAAAACATGGTCGGAAGCTTGGAATCGGCAAGCATAGTTCTTGCTGCTTCTATTAGTGTGCGGTTCTTTCTTTCTGCCACACCATTCTGTTGAGGAGTCCTAGCAGCACTATAATCTCTTTTGATGCCCTTAGCATTTCAAAGTGCGATGAGGTCTCTATTTTTAAACTCGGTTCCATTGTCGCATCGAATACCTTTAACTTTCTTGGACAACTGATTCTCTATCAAGGTAAGAAAATCTCGAAGAATTGAGTAGGTCTCACTTTTGGCAGCCATGAAGAACACCCACGCAAACCTGCTATAACCATCAGTCACCACCAAACAAAATTGCTTGTGGTCAATGCTTCTGATGGAAGTAGGACTAAATAAGTCCATGTGTAGAAGCTGCAATGGTTCAGTAATAAGACTTAAAGCAGTAATGGCCTTGAAGGATGCTTTGTGTTGTTTGCCTTTGCTGCAGGCAATACAATTTATATCATTTCTAAACGTCTTGGGAGGTAAACCAGAGACCAGATTCAGATTGGCAAGTTTGTGATGGTCTTGAAATTCACATGTCCCATCCTTCGATGCCATTTAGTGGCTTCATCTTCTGATGCTTTTGCAACCAGACATGCTAGTTGACCAGTAGGGTTGACTTCATTCAACTTGATACTATATAGATTGTGTCTTCTAGGGATTCTGAGTAAAACTTGTGAGTCATCCGGAAGTTGAAAATCTTTGGAAAGCACAAGTGCATCAGTATCGGTGAAGAGTACAAACTGCTTCTTGTCACAAATCTGAGAGACCGATATCAAGTTGAAGTGTTGAAGTGCTTCCACATAGTAGACCTGCTCAAAATTTAGATTTGGTGTCTTTATCGTTCCTTTGCCAGTGATTCTGCCTTCACCTCCACCAAAATAGACCTTGCCTCCATGAAATGGTACAAAGTTAGAGAGAAGACTTTTATTGCCAGTCATGCTCCTGGAGCAACCACTATCAACAATGCCTAGACTAGGATCCTGGTATGGAGTAACCTACAACAACAAGATAATAACAATGCAAAAGTTAGTGTCTTAAGGGGACCCAAACCTTTTCAGGTTTGAGCCTGCCTTGTTGATCATTAGAAGAATGCCAAGAAGATTGATGAGATACACCATTGTTCCTTGGTTGCCTATTCATCATATGGGTATTATTATTTGACCAGGAACAACCTGCTGAGGGCTTAACAGCAGTTCCCAAATTTCCCAAACCAAAATACGTGTGGTCAAAATGATGCGGATAGTTTGGATTAAAATTTGGAAAATAATTACTGGTTGTATGGAATCCACTATCTCTCCAATAATCAGACGTGAAAGGAGAGGATACTCTAGAAGTATTAAACATTGGAGCACTAGGATTAAGTCTTCTAGAAGTGTATGAAGCAGCTCCTGGTGAACCAGGAGCAGGAAAAGCATGATTAACAGATGCATGTGTGTCATAATAATCACAATCTTTAATTAAATGAAAGGAACTGCCACAAACAAAACATGTTTTGAAAGACCTTTTATTTGAATGAGATTGTTTCATACTGCCTACTTTATTACACACATTTCTAGGAAAAACATTCTTCCTAGGACTCAATAAACAAGGACCAGACACACTCGACTTGACAGCAACTTTTTCTTCACATTTCCTAGCACCAGTAGCAGCATGATCATTCGACTTGGAACTTGTAGGTCTCGACTCTTCACTTGAACCATTAGATGCAGAGTCACCGGCTTTGTCACTGAAAGTACATGAGACAAAGTCATTAGAATTAGTAGAACTTGTTGGGGACTCAAGCATCTGTGATCCATCCGAGTCATTATGCCATGAGGTGGGCATAAAAGTTCCAGTAAGAGGAGGAGGGACAGCATGCATTTCTGCTGCTGGTTTAAACCTATTGTAACTAGGTTTGCCCTCATCCTCTTTGTCGACATCAAAGACACTCGAGAAAGATAAATCAAATACATCTTCTGAATCAATATATTTTTCAAATCCTAAGCCTCTTTTAGTTCTGCTAGACATGCTACTATCAATTAATTTAGAAAGATTTTTTGGTGCCTTTTGCCATTTGTCAAATCTTAACATTGTAGCATCTAATTTAGCTTGCATCTCCTCTTTTTCTTTGATACTAGCATCTCTTTCAGTTTCTGTATATTTAAGCATATTTGTAGTGTTTTCTAAATCAATGCTTAGTATCCTGATTTTATCCTCATACGCACGTTGTGTATCTTGTAACCACTTCTTTTGTTGTTCCAATGTGTTTAATGAAGCCTTATACGCTTGTACCTCTAAAAAATACTTATCATTTTGATCATTTACTTCATTAAATTGGGACAACAATTCTGTGTATTTATCATGACAACCAAGAGGACAATGTTGTACCTGAGGTGAGATGCCCATAAGAGCAAACTCTTCTGCTTCTTCTGAATCAGAGAGATTCCCAGCAATCATTGCCAACACATCAGTCGAGGATTCAGCTGATTCCAGAGTAGAAGCCTGATGATCATTCCAGTTGACCATAGAGTCAACAGATACCAATGCCTTCCTGTCATCTTTAACCTCCTGAACCTTGAAAGCGGGGTACCTGTTCTTCTCCTGATCATTCTTGCTAGGGCACTCCCTTGCCAAGTGACCCTGTTGCTGGCAGTTATAGCACCGTACCTTGCTTCTATCGAATCTTGCTGGCTCCCGAGGGTTGTAATTAAACTTCCTCCCTGCTTTCTTCTTAAACTTGCGAACCCTAAGAGTAAGCATGGCCATCTGCCATTTAAGATCTATCTCATCCAGGTCAAGTTTATCGATCTGTTTGAAGTCATCAAAAGCAAGTTGTTGTTCAGCAGTAACATCAGCCACAAAAGAATGCAGAACAGCTTCTACCATACTACCAGACTTGGCAGCAGGATCAGAAGCAGAGGACATGGGACTAGATGCATATGACATGGGACTAGTATGCTGAATAGTATGCTGGGAGGAGACAGTATTGCTTGGGCTACTTGCATATGACATGGGACTAGATGCCATTGAGCTCACAAAGGCTGAATTAGCAGGAGTGGGAAAAGAGTCACTTGGATATCCTCTCACATGAGGTTCGAATGTTCTGAGCCTATGAAACAAATCATCAAAGGTGAGATAGTCAAGCCCACCTTTGGCTTTGAGAGAGATCACCACCTGGTTCCAAGAGTAGGGTAAGGCTTTAAGAAACCTTGCATTAATATCACCATCATCAGGTTTTGACCGAAGTTGATTCAATTGGCTCAAGATCTTCTGGAACCTATCATACCCTTGATTTAGACCTTCAGTTTCTGAGATTTTGAATTCGGTAAATTCATCTCTCAGCATGGACCTTCGCATTTTCTGTGACTCCTCATTCCCGCCAAACCTTGCTTTTATGCCATTCCAAATCTCTCTGGCATCATCCAAATGGTAGAAGTCACCCATGTGATCTTCAGGAAGAGATTGAAGCAAAATTGTTTTTGCTTTTACCTCCTTCTGAATAGCGATGATATCCTCATGAGATTTAGGTTCAAGAAGAGTAATATTACCTTTCTTGTCTCGTCCAGTAAGCTTCCTGCCGTTTCCATTCAGATTGATCTTCCAAAGATCTTGATCAGTGTTGGTGATCCACCATTCCATCTTCATTGCCCAGTTATCATATTCACCTTTCTTCAGAAGAGGGAATTTTCCATTCGTGTTGGAGACCGTAGCCAGGATCTGCTGTGGTTGCACAATTTTAGGAGTGCTTTCTTCTCCTGTTTGAGTAGAAGTTGAGGCAGACATGATAAACAGATTGTTAGTAATAAAAGAACTTGATTCTACTTGTATAGAGACCCTCCCAGGCTCTGATACCACTTGTTAGGTCTACTAGATGTAGATCTTGCAGCCTGTCAGGACCGGTGAATGACTTCTGTAATCACAAGTCAAATCACAAAGAGACTCTATACACAATATGAATGTAGAATATAAATATAAACAAGAGAAACAGAATAACTATAACGACTTGATCCTTTCTAAGGATTTCTAACATTGATAATGGCTAGAACTATGTTTTGTGAAAAAGTGTGTCTAACCCTTCTGCCTAAGGTTCCTTTTATACTACAACGAAACCCTAATACATCATTAAAGAAAACGTGTAAAACTGATATGCATATCCTTTCCTAACATATCTCATGCATATCCTAACAGAATATTAAGTAAATAATAAAGTTTGACTTCGACTAGGACCAGGAGCAGGACTTGCTCCTACTACGACTAGGACCAGGAGGAACTACATACCTCCTAGTCTACCTATTACATATAACTATTACAATGGTCCTAACAAACTTGATAATTTCTCTTTTTTTCAAGTTGTTAGCTTTCAAGTTACAACAACTATGCACCTAGCCTTTTTTGGAGGGGTTTTAAGCCTTGACTAGGCATAACGAACCATTGTTTGTTCATAGTGTTACTCTTAATGATCTATATTTAAATAGAAGATATATTCAGACTTCATACCAAAATTAATTAAGATGATTTTATAGCAGCTTGAGATTTTTTGTGAATTTTACCAATCTTCTACACCATTGATACTCGTATTTTGCACTGGGTTCTTTAAATTCTCTCGATATCCTCTCGAATTGATCTTGGTTCTAAGTGGAATGATTGTTCTTGGTTACTAAAAAAAGGGATTGGTTTTCTAATCTACTAAATGTTAAATGCTCTAAAATGTAAACTTAAATTTAAAAGCAATTAAATTAATAACAATTAATAAACTAGAATTAAAATTAAACTTAAAATATAAAATGAAGAAACAATGAGAAACAGTAAGACAGACTTAAAAATGCTCAAAAAGGAACAATAAGTAAGACTAAAAGAAATTTGATTCGGAAGTACACCTTGATCCGGAAGTTCACTCGGAAGTTGGTTCGGAAGTATTGACTCGGAAGTTCATCCGGAACTTTTAAGGAAAATTGATTCGAAACTTTGAAAAATCCTTCACTCGGAACTTTACTCGGAAGTTAATTCGGAAGTTCACCCGGAATTTTATCCGGAACTTTCACCCGGAAGTTTATCCGGAACTTTCTTCGGAAGTTGATTCGGAAGTTTTGGAAATAAAACTTATTCGGAACTTTTGGAACTCATTCGGAAGATTTTGTTCATCCGGAACTTTCAGTTCATTCGGAAGATTTTGTTCGTCCGGAACTTTGTGTTCATTCGGAAGATTTTGTTCGTCCGGAACTTTCAGTTCATTCGGAAGATTTGGTTCATCCGGAAGTTTTGGTTCATCCGGAACCTGGGAAACTCAAGAACAGTAACTATACCGAAAAACAGGGAAAATACGTTTTAAGCCAAAAATCACCAAGTTTCTAACCAAAAACTTAAATAAACTAATCACTAAGCATCTACTAACCATAAACTACAAATCCCATCGATAAAAACACAAAACCCAACAACTTTTAAAGATTAAATCAATCAAATAAGAACTTAAACTTTTAACCAAATAGATGGAGATGAACAAGATGAAATGGAAAGATTGATGTATTGAATGATTAAGGTTTTAACAGTCACAAAACAAAGATTAAAATTACAAGATTGAAACACAAAGATCAAAATCACCAAACACCCTAGTGGTGTTGGTGATGTCTACGAACAGAAAGGGAGAAAAAAGAGGGGAGAAGAAAAAAATAAAAAACTCAATGAAAAGTGTGAGGGGAACCCTTTATATAGGTGTTCCCTTTGGTTGGTGAGTGGGCTTTCTCCCGTTCTTCTTGTCTTCTCGTCTTTTCAGAAAAGTTGACGTTTTCGATTCTGATTCAGGATTTTTCGTCGATTAAATTCAACTCGTCTTTTAATTTCTTTGTTTAATAGACTTGAGTTTCTTCGACTTATGTAAATCTTCTATCTTTTGTCCTTTTCTTCGATAAATCTTCGAATAGGCCTAGTGACTTCAAATCTTTTGCATCTCTTGGACAATAGACTTCATCTTGAGTCTTTTTCTTCGGTAAAACCCGTGCAATCCCATATTTTCTTCATTATCCACCCGGTTGGCTCTGTAAACACAATAAACACAAAAACCACGCATAATTCCAAACAAATGATATTAAATACGCGTTTTGGTCTCGTTTTAGCCAGAATTAAGTGGTAAAAGGATGGGTGTTTACACACCTATCAAATCCCCTACACTTAACCATTGCCATGCCCTCATGCAATGCTTAGTGATAAAGCACTTTTACACTTTTCTCATAATTAATCAACCTTGGCCTTATTAAAATACTACTAAACAAAAATTTAAGTACTACGAGAAATTAAATCTTTAAATAAATAAAAGGATATAAAACCATTTTCACTTGAAAATAGCTACATGGAAATAACTTGCAAAGAAATCAATGACTTACATTAGGTCTTTGGTGCTGCGAAGATTTATCACCCTCAATTTTCACGTTCCCCAAACTAAGCTTAAAAATGAGATCATTGTTATTATAAGTTAGTAAATCAAACACTTACACACATGGCTTAATTATATGCTTAAACTCCCTTATTCCTAGGTGTATCTCTTATATTTTATTTTTGTCTTAGAATGATCATGAAGATGCATTTTTGGACTTATTTCGATAGTTTATTTAGGCTGAAAGCAAAGTAGGACGATTTGATCAATAGTTAGCTAAAGGACAAAATCTCTTAAAACTGCTTCTCGGGATATCAAAAAGTTCATATCTTGGCATAACTCGGTTCACGATTTGAGACCTTTCTCGGGCCGATATTTGGCATGTACTTCATACTTCATATCTTGAGAGACGTGCTTGAGATAATGGTCTTCTCATCGTTAATAGAGTTTCTTCACTTGGAGACTTTTGAGGGGTTCTCCAACTTTGTTGACCACGACTTCATGATTATTCTTCAATCTCTAATTGGGATTTTGAGATACAACGATCCGCCTCCTTTTCGGACTTGGATCTATTTATCCTCATACCTTGTTAGGGTCTTTTCGGATAGACTTCTCCATGATCTTTATGGGAGTTGATTGCTTTTTGTCATGAGTCTTGATCCTTCATATTGACTTTGGGAATAATGCTTTTCACATCACCTTGGATCTTTAGCAATAAGATTGAATCCTCATGCCTTGTTAGGGCCTTTTCGGACTCGCCAATCTTCGCGCCCCGCTTCATAAGTTATGCCTTGGCTATGAACTCTTATCATTACCGAGCAACTTTTAAACGATCTTGGGCTAGAAGCTAAGTAACTTTTCAAATCGTACGACCTTACTTATTGCAGATAAATTATTAGCAAGTGATGGGAGAATAGGCAAATAATTACACCAAGTGAGCTTGTGCAAGAATACCGACTTATAATTGACTCTATCATTTCTCGTCCTCCACAATTTAAAATATCAAGTAATGAGACTCGTGGATACTTAGCCTAATAAACCAATTAAGGTCTACATGGTTAAGGATACTAGCTAGAATAAACTTGGATAAGTCTATTCGGGTTGAGTCAAAATAAACGCAACAGGCCTAATATGTCAAAGATTTCTAAACTAGCTACACCACTTTATTAATATTTTTGACTTTATTGCTGGATATATACATACGAAAGCAACGATAAAAATTTTAAAAATTACGACTAAATGGCCAAAGTTAATTAAAAATTTGAAAAATGTTGAAAAAGATGATTTTCCGGTTAAATGAAGGCATTTTCATGGAAAAGTCCACTTAAAACTTCGATAGAAGTCCCCCCTACACTTAATATAAACATTGTCCTCAATGTTTAAGCATGTGGGAAAAGTCTCCCCTACACTTATGACATTGTGCACGTTGGTTAACTCAAGTTAAGGAAGAGACGACTAAAGTGATCAATTTCAAATGTGAGTATGAAGAAAATTGAATCACGATAGTTGAGAGATAGAATCGGATTTCGGATAACACGGGAGCACGGTTCTTCAGAGATTCCAAGAGTGCGCTTATCCCTTTAATCACATCACCACACAAAGACAAAGAACCTATAGAGGTCCCCCTACACTTGGGGGGTAAAACAGAAAAGGATAGAGACTCGGGCTGCCTCCCGAGGAGCGCTTGTTTTTTATAACCGAGTCACGAGCCTGACTCGACCCAAAATTAGTTCATGGGGAACGTGGTGAGGGATGGAATCATCTCCTGAGAGGTGTCCTCACCAAAGTACAACTTCACTCGTTGGCCATTCACCTTTAAATTAGGTCCATTAGGTTGAGCGAGCTCGAGAGTACCATATGGAAAAATTTGGGCAATGGTGAATGGGCCGGACCAACGAGATTTGAGCTTGCCCGAAAAGATTTTCAACCGAGAGTTAAAGAGTAAAACTTCGTCCCCAACTTGGAACTCTCGGTTTTTAATCTTGGAGTCGTGAATGAGCTTAGTCCTTTCCTTATAGATCAAAAAATTTTCATAAGCCTCATTACGGAGTTCATTGAGCTCATTGAGTTGGATCTTGCGTAGGTCACCGGCTTTGTTGATATCAAAATTAGTCCACTTCAAGCCCAGTAAGCCTTGTGCTCCAACTCAATGGGGAGGTGGCATGCTTTCCCGTACACGAGACGATATGGTGTACAACCAATCGGAGTCTTGTATGCGGTACGAAAAGCCCACAAAGCATCATCAAGTTTATCAGCCCATGAGGCACGATGCTCTCCCACGGTCCTTTCAAGAATCCGCTTTAATCCTCGGTTGGATATCTCAGCCTGGCCATTAGTTTGTGGGTGGTAGGCTGTGGAATGACGATGATTTACACCATACTTAGCCATGACTCTAGCAAATTGGTCATTGCAAAAATGAGTCCCACGATCACTAATAATGGCACGAGGCACACCGAATCTAGCGAATAGAGATTTCAAAAAGTTACAAACCACCCTTGCGTCATTAGTGGGTAAAGCTTTGGCTTCAACCTACTTTGAAACGTAGTCAACAGCTACAAGGATGTATTTGTTTCCTTTAGAAGAAGGGAATGGCCCCATAAAGTCGATACCCCAAACATCAAAGATTTCACATTCTTGTATGAAATTCTGAGGCATCTCGTCTTTATGTGTGATCTTGCCTTGTTTTTGGCAAGCCTCACAACGTTTATCCATATTGTGAGCGTCACGATATATGGTGGGCCAATAAAATCCCGAATCAAATACTTTTTTGGCGGTGTAGTTGGGACCAAAGTGACCACCGGTGGGTCCTTTGTGGCAAGCATCAAGGATTTCCAAAGCTGCCGGTCCATCAACACATCGACGAATAATCAAGTCGACACATTGTTTGAATAGATACGGGTCATCCCAAAATTAAGTCTTAATGTCTTTGAAAAACTTTTTCTTTTGCTGGGATGTTAACCCGTCAACAAGAATTCCACCCGCCAAGTAGTTTGCAATGTCCGTAAACCACGGGGTTTCATCAGCAGTCGAGTTGATAGACATTAAGGTCTCCAGGGGAAAAGAGTCATTGATCTCTTTGTTCGGATGATCCCCCTGGTAAGGATCCTCAAGTCTACTGAGATGATCCGCGGCTAGGTTTTCCGCTCCTTTTTTATCGCGAATTTCGATTTTAAATTCTTGGAGTAGCAAAACCCAGCGAAGAAGTCTTGGTTTGGAATCTTGCTTTGTCAACAAGTACTTCAACGCGAAATGATCGGTGTAAACGATTGTGGTCGAAAGGACAAGATAGGGGCGAAACTCTTCAAAAGCATAGACAACAGCTAAAAGCTCTTTTTCGGTTGTCGTATAGTGCAATTATGCCCCCGTCATTGTTTTGCTAGCGTAATGGATCGGTTGGAAGTGTTTGTTCACTCTTTGTCCCAGAACCGCTCCAATAGCAAAATCACTAGCATCGCACATTAACTCAAAGGGAAGCTCCCAATTAGGGGTAACCAAGACGGGTGCCTTAGTTAGCTTATCCTTAAGCGAGTTGAAGGTTTCAAGACACTCTTTGGAAAAGATAAAAGGAGTATCTTTTTCCAAGAGGTGGGTCATCGGGCGAGCGATTTGAGAAAAATCTTTGATGAATCGACGGTAGAAGCCCGCATGACCCAGAAAAATTCTCACACCCTTCACGGTTGAAGGTGGAGGCAGCTTAGCGATAACATCGACTTTAGCACGGTCTACTTCAAGACCGGCTTTGGAAATCTTGTGGCCCAGCACGATGCCTTCTTTTACCATAAAATGGCATTTTTCCCAATTTAGAACAAGGCGAGTGTCTTCTCACCGCTTAAGCATACGTTCCAAATTGGCAAGGCAAGAAGAGAAGGAATCCCCGAAGACCGAGAAATCATCCATGAAGACTTCCATGGTTTGCTCAACCATGTCATGAAAGATAGCTAACATGCACCTTTGGAAAGTCCCGGGGGCATTGCATAAGCCAAAAGGCATTCTTTTGTAAGCAAATGTGCCATAGGGACAAGTGAATGTTGTCTTCTCTTGATCTTGGGGATCGATGGGTATTTGGAAATAACCCGAGAAACCATCAAGAAAGCAGTAATATTCATTACCCGCTAAACGTTCAAGCATTTGATCCATAAAAGGTAGAGGGAAATGATCCTTTCTCGTGGCATCATTGAGTTTGTGGTAGTCTATACAAACTCTCCACCCAGTAACGAGACGGGTAGAAATCAACTTGTTGTGTTCATTGGGAACAACGGTTATTCCGCCCTTCTTGGGCACACAATGGACTGGACTAACCCATGGTGAATCCGAAATAGGGTAAATCATACCCTCATCAAGAAGTTTGATAACCTCTGTTTTGATGACTTCATGTATTTTTGGATTCACCCTTCGTTGGCTTTGAATTGTGGGCTTAAAGTCGTCCTCCATGAGAATTTTGTGTGTGCAGAAGTGAGGATCAATTCCGCGAATATCAGAGATTTTCCAAGCAATAGCCTTCTTATGATCTTTAAGCACGGCGATGAGGCGAGTTTTCTCTTCATCTTTCAAATCCTTCGCGATAATGACGGGCGACTTCTTCTCTTCTTCAAGGAACACATATTCGAGATGGGGCGGCAACTCCTTAAGTTCTAAATCCGGAGGATTTTCGACGGGAAGCGTATGCAAAGTCGGAGTATCGATAGCAATAATCGTGGGAGATGGAGGAGAAGGATTGTCTTCGTTGAGAAGGTTTTCAAAGAAATGCATGTCTTCATCCCCATCGGTGGGCGAATCTTCATTAGCTAAGTTCACATCTCCCATGGTGGCTTCAAGATCTTTCCAAAACAAATCACTTTCTCCAAATAGAGACAGTGATGAATCAATAGAGGAAACGGTTTCAACATTAGGAAGAGAGGTAGGAATATTTTTACAAGCATCATTAAAGTGTTCTTCACAAGCCTCATCCAGAACGTCAATACAATTAACACTCTCGTATGAATAAGGTTGTTTAGACAACTTTCCCATGTTGAAGACGATTTTATCGTCACCTACTCTCATGATAAGCTCACCGGCTTCAACATCGATGAGAGTGCGACCGGTCCTCAGGAATGGACGACCCACGATCAAGGGAACACGAGGGTCCATCTCGTAGTCGACGACGACGAAATCGGCAGGAAAAGTGAATTTGTCGACTCCTACAAAGACGTCTTTGGCTATCCCCACTGGATAAGCAACCGTACGGTTAGCTAATTCCAAAGTCATTTTGGTGGGGACTAGCTCAGGGAGAGATAATTGCTTCCAAACGCTTAGAGGCATTAGATTAATACTGGCACCTAGATTGGCTAGGGCCATGCAATTCTCTACTCCCGGGAAATTGCAAGGGATTAAGAAACGACCCGGATCACCAAGCTTGGTTGGCAATTTCCTTAAGAGCACTGTAGAGCAATTCTCATTAAGTTGGGTGTTGGCAATATCAAGAAGCTTTTCCTTGTCACTCAGAAGATCTTTAAACATTTTTGCGTATTTAGGCATGTGAGCGAGAGCCTCAGCGAAGGAGATATTGAAATTCAGTTGTTTAAACATTTTAAGAAAGTTCGAAACCTGAATATCATCCTTGCTTTTGAGCTTCTCTTTCCTCAACCTAGATGGATAAGGTATATTGGAAGAAGAGGAAGGCTTCGGGAGAATAGGATCACTCACATCCTTGGGTGGAGGAGGGGTAGAAGGAAGATGCGGAGAAATTGGGGATGGAGAAGGATGAGGAATAGGAGCAGGTGACTCGTTTTCCTTAGTCACAATCACCGGTGGAGGTATAGGAAGCTCGGGTTCCTTGGTACCTTTGCCACTGCTAGTGGTGATTGCTTTCATCTCCCCTCTTGGATTCGCAACGGTGTTACTCGGAAGAGTACCCGAAGAAGAGGGTTGATTACCTTGGAAGAAACTAACCATCATGTTCTTTAAGTCATTCGTTTGACTATCCAACGTGTTTCTCATGTCAGCTCTCAGATCGTTCCCTTGTTTCACCAGGTCTGCTTTCAAGTTGAGCACTTCCCGCTGAAGATTTCCCACGATCACATCGTTAGTCCTCATATAAGTTTCCACTTCTTGGTGAAGAGCGGTGGGTTGGTTGGGAGGAGCATTGTATGCGGGTGGTTGATAAGCAGGTTGCTGGTATACTTGGTTGTTTCGTTGAGGCAGTTGTTGCTGTTTGTGAGGTGGTATGTATGGTGTACGAGGTTGTTGTTGTTGAGGAGGACGATTGAGGTTTTGTTGTTGGTTGGGGTTGTTTGGTGGAAAACCGGGTGGTGAGAGGTAGTTGTTGGAGCGGTAGCTAAGCAAATTACGGTCACCTTGAGGTCTAGCTTGATAAGCAGGTTGAGAATAGGTGCCATAAGCAGCATTCACATTTTCAGAGGGGTAGTCTTGGGTGGCAGTACAAGTGGTGTAAGAGTGAGGACCCCCGCATATCTCGCATGGTTGGCTAAAAGCATTGACTTGAGCGTCTTTAGCGTTTCTAGAGTTGATGCTGTTGGTGTTGCTGGCGGTTTGGGTAGCAAGCGATTCAAGAAGCGTAGTGATTTTGTCAAGTCGCTTATCGCTGTCACTAGTACTAGCACTAGCGACATTGGTCCGAACACTCTTGGTTTGCACACGAGACTTATTCTCAATGATATCCCAAGCAGCATTGGAAGTCTTAGCCAAAAGATTACCCCCCGAGGCACTGTTTAGTGAATCTTGGTCATTCATGCTTAAACCATTGTAAAAAGTGTTAATTTGGTGCACTTTGGTAAAACCATGTTGTGGGCATTTTCTTAAAAGATCTTTGAAACGGTCCCAAGATTCACTAAACGACTCATCGTACTTTTGTTCAAAGTTGATAATTTCATTCCGCAAAGCGGTAGTACGAGAGGGTGGGAACAAGTAATTGATAAACTTGGTTTCCAAATCCGTCCACGAAAGAATACTCTGTGGCGGTTCCTTAGCAAGCCAATGTCGGGCTTGTCCCTCTAAAGAAAAGGGAAAAAGTTGTAGACGGATTACCTCTTGTGGAACACCATTGAATTTGACCGTGTTAGTGAGTTGCAAGAATCTCTTGATGTGGTCATGTGGATCATCAATGGTACGCCCCAAGAATGGTTGAGCAGAGACCATCTGGATAAAGCCGGATTTAAGCTCAAAATTGTTGGCTGCAATCGCTGGTATAACAATTGGATCAGTGTTGCCATCTACATGAGCTTGCAGCAGTTCAATCATCGGCCGATTATCCGGTAGAGGCTCATTGTTGTTGTTGTTGTTGTTATTAAAAGGTGGGTTGTTGTTGTTATTATTATTGTTTTGAGGTGGTATGTTGTTGTTGTTTTGTACACCGGCCATGTCTAAGTTATCGAGAGGCTCGGGCTCTTGATAAGACGTTGATCGAGTGCGCATACACCTGCAAAAGAACTAACAAGGCAAAAACAAAGCAAAAATATTTTTGGTTTTTATGTTTTTTGATTTTTTTGAATTTTTGAAAATTTTATATTTTTTTTAGGGTTTTTTAAAATTTTTATGAAAAAGCAACGTTCACGGGGAACGGATCCCAAAATCCAAGTTCTCACAAAAAACTTTTGATCTTAACGAGAAGAGCCGGCAGCGGCGCCATTTGATACTCGCATTTTGCACTGGGTTCTTTAAATTCTCTCGATATCCTCTCGAATTGATCTTGGTTCTAAGTGGAATGATTGTTCTTGGTTACTAAAAAAAGGGATTGGTTTTCTAATCTACTAAATGTTAAATGCTCTAAAATGTAAACTTAAATTTAAAAGCAATTAAATTAATAACAATTAATAAACTAGAATTAAAATTAAACTTAAAATATAAAATGAAGAAACAATGAGAAACAGTAAGACAGACTTAAAAATGCTCAAAAAGGAACAGTAAGTAAGACTAAAAGAAATTTGATTCGGAAGTACACCTTGATCCGGAAGTTCACTCGGAAGTTGGTTGGGAAGTATTGACTCGGAAGTTCATCCGGAACTTTTAAGGAAAATTGATTCGGAACTTTGAAAAATCCTTCACTCGGAACTTTACTCGGAAGTTAATTCGGAAGTTCACCCGGAACTTTATCCGGAACTTTCACCCGGAAGTTTATCCGGAACTTTCTTCGGAAGTTGATTCGGAAGTTTTGGAAATAAAACTTATTCGGAACTTTTGGAACTCATTCGGAAGATTTTGTTCATCCGGAACTTTCAGTTCATTCGGAAGATTTTGTTCGTCCGGAACTTTGTGTTCATTCGGAAGATTTTGTTCGTCCGGAACTTTCAGTTCATTCGGAAGATTTGGTTCATCCGGAAGTTTTGGTTCATCCAGAACCTGGGAAACTCAAGAACAGTAACTATACCGAAAAACAGGGAAAATACGTTTTAAGCCAAAAATAACCAAGTTTCTAACCAAAAACTTAAATAAACTAATCACTAAGCATCTACTAACCATAAACTACAAATCCCATCGATAAAAACACAAAACCCAACAACTTTTAAAGATTAAATCAATCAAATAAGAACTTAAACTTTTAACCAAATAGATGGAGATGAACAAGATGAAATGGAAAGAATGATGTATTGAATGATTAAGGTTTTAACAGTCACAAAACAAAGATTAAAATTACAAGATTGAAACACAAAGATCAAAATCACCAAACACCCTAGTGGTGTTGGTGATGTCTACGAACAGAAAGGGAGAAAAAAGAGGGGAGAAGAAAAACTAAAAAACTCAATGAAAAGTGTGAGGGGAACCCTTTATATAGGTGTTCCCTTTGGTTGGTGAGTGGGCTTTCTCCCGTTCTTCTTGTCTTCTCGTCTTTTCAGAAAAGTTGACGTTTTCGATTCTGATTCGGGATTTGTCGTCGATTAAATTCAACTCGTCTTTTAATTTCTTTGTTTAATAGACTTGAGTTTCTTCGACTTATGTAAATCTTCCATCTTTGGTCATTTTCTTCGATAAATCTTCGAATAGGCCCAATGACTTCAAATCTTTTGCATCTCTTGGACAATAGACTTCATCTTGAGTCTTTTTCTTCGGTAAAACCCGTGCAATCCCATGTTTTCTCCATTATCCATCCGGTTGGCTCTGAAAACACAATAAACACAAAAATCACGCATAATTCCAAACAAATGATATTAAATATGCATTTTGGTCTCGTTTTAGCCAGAATTAAGTGGTAAAAGGATGGGTGTTTACACACCTATCAACCATGTTGTATTATTCGGTTAAAATTTTGTTCTTTTTCATAATACACAAATAGCATTTTCTTTTACAATGTTAGCTTGAACATGGTTGAAACTAAACTTTGTTCTCCATCTTTCCCACAGTTCTCTTCTAATTCTGAATTGTTTTTTCCTTTTCGTGCTTAATTGATTGAGATTTTCAAGCAAAAAGAGTTACAGGTTGTATATTATGCTGATTAAGGTATGTGCTTCTGGCTCAAATTGATGTCTGAGTTCTTTTCTTTTAAAGGTTACTGGAAGTAGCCATATTGAAGATGTAATTAGTTGCAAGTGTTCTCATTCCCAAAATTTCTATGGTATCTATCTTTTATTTTTGTGTAATAATAGTTCTTATATATTTTTTTGCTTATGTGATATTATAAAAAGGCTCAAGCTTAATTTTAAACCTTCTCTTAGATGGCTTATGTTTTAGAACCTTATGAATTAGAGGCTTTTAAAATCTTATGCGCCAAACAACGCAACACGCCTTCTACTTTAAGTTAACTTTTTTTAAAGCATAAACATTTACAAGATGTGCACCAAACAAGGCTTTTACTATAACTTTAGGTTATTTTTAAAAGTTAATTTTTTCATAAGCGCTTAAAAGCTGGAGTATTGGCCAAATATCTCTCATAATATATAATGGTATAGTTGCTACGCCTACAATACACGACTAACAAATAGTGCCAACAACCTTGAAGTGGTCACGTCAACCTCCTGAAAAAGAAGGGCTTTATCTGGTTTGAGTCTGTGTGGCGGTAGGCTCAAACCCCGTAGATTAGTCGGTCAATGAGTCGGAAATCACTAGTTAAAAAAAAAGAATGTCAAATGTTTCAAAGATTTTTTAACAACCCGTGTATTACACGGGTTTTGAACTAGTTTGGATATTATAAAATAGTAGAAAAATAACAAAAATGAGTATGTACGATATTTACGCCTTCCAAAAATTGAAAAGCAAAAACGCACTACTCACACGAACACGATATATAAGGCACTAAGCACACCTCCTCGGCAGCGGCGCCAAAATGATTGTAGTAAAATATACCTCTTTTAGAAAAAAGAGAGTATAAGCCGGTAAGTATTAATCGATACGGTTTAGAAAAACCATAAAGACGAAAATTCCAAGTTCGTTCTCGGCGGAGGTGTGTGTGTGTGTTATGCCAATATAATAAATCAAGTTTGGATTAGTGTCATTTTTGAGTTTTGAGAAAGAAAATTAAAAGACGAGTTAAACTACGATTACACTACGACGTAAAACGTAAAACGATGACGTAAATACGTAAACCGCGACAAAATTAAAAATTAAGCTAAAAATTAATTAAAAATTAAAACTAAGTCTAAAATAAAATAAATAAGAATTCAAATTCAATAAATAAATTTTAAAACCTTTTATTAATTAAATATTCAATTTTAAATGCTAATTAAAGCCCTAAAACTAAATATAATTAAGAAAAAGCCCAAAATATTGTTTTATTAAACAAATATCTCACTTATATTATTTAAACACTAAAATGTATTTTTCCTAAATTTTAGAAACTATTTTTCTATTTTTTAAACACTAAAAACACTTTTTAAACTAAAATAATGATTAAAAATAATTAAATAATGCTAAAATTAATTTTACTTTTTCAAAAATCATATTTTATAATACTAAACAGTAGAAAAATAGAAAAAGTTGAAAAAAGTAATTTTTACCACTAAAAGACAAAATAGTTTAATTAAAATCCTATTTAAGCTTAAATTAATTCTAAAAAAATACTAAAATTAAGTGAACAGTGAACTTTTTAACTAAAAATCTTAAAATATTTTATTGAAACTAAGAAAACTGGGAAATCTTAAAAATGTTACTTTTTGGCACTAAAAGACAAAAGACAGAATATTTAAAACTAATTAAAATTGAATTAAATCTAAAAATAACAAATGAACAGTAAAATAAAAACAAACTTTATGAAAAATTCTAAAATAAATTAACAAACATAGGAAAAATGAAAATCATGAAAAAGACAAAATTTGCCCACTAGAGACAAAAACACAATAAACTGATAGTGACCTGCTGGCTAAGCTTTGTCTTTTAGTTGAGCAGTGGGAGACATAAACAAGTTTTTTGGCGTTTTCTTGCTTGTTTGTTGGTTTTACTTGGAACAAAGGTCACCCCTACACTCAGTGGAGTGTAGGGAGTTAGTTTAAACAAGAAAACACACAACTCAAACACAAAAATCACATGAAATAGGGCAATAATCAGTCACTGTAATGCTATGGGTGGTCTGGGTGGTTTTGCTGGTCTGTTTGACCACTAGGGTGAACTTCAAACCACCAAAATTAACACAAACACAACCAAACTATGACTAACAATATCCAATCCTCAGATGAGCATATATTCTAACAGATTCCTAGGTTTCATGACAAAAATCACTAAAACAAACTGGATTAAGCTTGCTGAATGTTTCTTGCTACTTTACCACATGCATACTTCTATTTTCTCAAACAAACTTAAATCAAACAACTAAATAAACCTATCACTAGCTATAAGAGCATGTTTAGACTGATTTTAAACCAACTTGTGTCACCAACTTTAGTTCAAACCACACAACCAAACACTCCTTATATTTTTGATTAACAGATTTTGCAAAAGATTTTATACAAAAACAATCAAATTTGATTCAAACCTAACTTAACATGTATAAAAAACAATAGTCAAGCATAAACAAGCATTTAAACTAACATCCTAACAGATTCACTCAAACACAAAATCCACAAATATTAATAAACTAGCAACAAAAGTGAATAAGGGGGTTCAAGCCTAACCAGTTGATGCCTTCCCTTATTAGTCTTTGTGAGCTTATGATAGCTTATAAATAAAATGTGTAGAGAGCCCTGTTGGCCGGTCTACAACAGACCAGAAGGTACAATATCTTCAACAATATGATAAGAAATGATAATGGGGTGACTTGTTTGAAACCTGCACAAAACAAACAACATGGAACAAACCAAGTTTGAATAAGCTGAAACCAAAAGCTTGTCAAGGCTTTTGGTGAGAGCTCATTCAAACAGTAAAGGTTAAATCAACAAATTAAACTGATTTGTGAAAATACGTTGGTAACACCAAACTTTTGAATAATGAAAGAGTAACAAGCATAAAAGAGTAACAAGTTTCAAACCCTAGAGATTGGTTTCAGTTGTTACGTCAACTAACACCAAATGATTGAACCTTGGGTCCAAAATTTTTGAAGAAAAAATTTATTTTCTGAATCTTTTTGTAAAAAAGAAGCACTTGATAAACTTAAACTACATTGCAAAGAATGAAAATATTACACTAAGAAAAGCAGTAAGGGAACTCAGATTATGGAATGCAAGGGTTTTAATCAAACTTTAAATATTCATGACAAAAAAATTACATAAACCAAAAATCTAGAACAAATGAAAATGGGACACAAGGTGTCCCATTTATACAATTCAATGGAAATTACTAGAAGCTGAATAAAAAAACAATGAGTGTAAACCCTAAATACTGAATATCCTAAAATGCCCTTGAGTCTTCAAATTCTGAAATCAGTCAAAAGGTCCATGTGATGCTTGTTGGATGCCAGGCTATGTTGGAATGATCTCAAACGTTTATACCATTCTTTAGGACCAAGGAAGGCTTTTGGAACGTTGATATTCTGCTTGATTCCTTTGTTGCTAAAAGAGGGGGAGTAGGGGAACCATGGTGGGGCCATATGTGGTCATAGGGAGAGGTAAATGGGTTATGGGTTTTGGTTAGGATATGGTTATTTATAGTTTTGGAGTGATTGGGATTAAACCCCCTTGATTTGTTCAAATTGGGATTAGGGTTCGTTAATGTGAACAAGGGTGTTTTAATCTGTTTTGGGGAGAGGGTTAGTGTTAAGATGTGTTTTGGTGGGAAAATTTTAAACTAAATTATTAATCAGTTTACTATAAGCATTAGGGTTTTAGTGGGTGTGGACGTGGAAGGAGGGAGTGATATGATTGGATGGTGGGGTGAGGTGGCAGATTGGTTGGCTAGGAGTAGTTTGGTGGTCTGTCAAAAAAAGGTCCCTTATTTCCCAAAAACTTGTCACATAAGTTTAATCAGCCAAAAACATTACTCCCCTTTGTTAGACAGCTTTTTGTTTTTCTATTTTGGAAAAGTTTTGATAAAGTTATCACAAGGACCATATGTGAATTTTGACATATTTTAAGGGCTTCTTTTTTATAATCTTCAATTATGGAGGACTTCTCTTGCCAAATATGATTTCACCAAGGACCTCTCATGCCAAATCTTCAAAAATGAGGGACCAAAGTTGACAATCTTCAAAACTTCAAGGACCATTTTGGAAATTCATGATTCGGGTCCGGTTCTTTGTGTGGCTTCGTTTCCCGTGTTTGTTTTTGCTTTATTCTTGTGATCATTTGTTGATTTCACGATATCCGTACCTAAAATACACAATGAACAAACACAAGCATATTTTGGGGTATTTTAATGATATTTTAAACGTTTTAAACCCGATTTAGACGATGAGACTATGTATAATTGTAGTCTCATCACCATGCATCCAACTATTTAGCGCATAACCAATGGAATTTTCATTTCATGATGATTTAAAACATCCATGGATGATGCCATTAACCTTTGACTAAAAGTGGAGATGCTTACAAGATAATTTAATGTCCTCTGATTTCCCCATATGACGAGGCCACCCTATTTCGATGCAATTTTTGAGAATGTTTGGTAGTCCAAGAGTTCATTGGAATTCCTTCGATTGAAATACAAACAAGCCTTTCATTTGAGGTAAAAGAGGTACAAGTCGTCTTGATCAACGAGAACTAGGATCCAACACCAACATGGTTACTACATTTCTCAACAGAATCACGGGAGTCTAATTCAATAAAGATCCATAGACCACCAATGTATGTCAATTTGACGAATTGGAAACCTTCTTTGGAGAACATAAAGTAGAGATTAGGAATAGCAGAGACATCCTTAACTTTACCCATAAGAGAAAAACTAAAGTTGCGATCATTTAAACATGAATCGTCCAAGACTACGGTAGGAGTTGAGTGCCCAAGAGATAAGATTTTACGAGAACCTTCTTTAAGAATTGAAGCAAAACTACAATTTTGGTTTCTTTAGTTCATAGTGAAAGGGGATTCCCAAGAGGAACCCTTGATGGCTTAGCATTAACATGGGAATAATGAGAGTTAGGTTTTGCCTCCTTTTGAAAATGATTCATATTAGCATAAAGATGAAAACTTCCAATCCATATAGTGCAAAGATTCTCGATCGTACGCTCCAAATTAGGAACCTTGATGAAACGCACAAAAGCAAAACGTTTACCTGAATTTGATTTTTTGAGAGGAATGTAAACATCATATCATTACATAGGCTCAAATTATGATCATGTTCGAATCATGTTCTGACAAAAAACATGCATTCTATTTCTTGAAACTTAATTTTTTCTACAAAAAACATGCATTCTAATAATTTCTTAGTGTTTTCCTTAATATATTGAATGGAAAATAAGAATGAAAAGTGATTTGTCTAAGAAAGGAATAAACACACGGCAAAAAACTAACAAAGACGTACAATTTAACAATATTATAGACGGAAAGTTAGAACATGTAGGGGCGTATTGGGTCGGGAATCGATTCCAACCGACAAAAGCGAAATCAAGTTGAACCGAAATCAAGCAAAAAAATTTGCCAACCTAGAATCGAACCAAGTATAGACTATATAAACCAAAATCGAACCAAATAAGATCAGTTCACTCTAGATAGTTTGAACCGACTAAGTGTTGGTTTCACCCGAACCAAAACCGGTTCGAGCCGAATAAATATCCAAAGCTAAAAAATCGATCCAAATAAGCTTTATTTGATTCGATTCGAGCCTGTTTTGATTGATTTTTTGAGTCATATCACTTTGCTCAACCCTAGATCCTAGAGGCCTATATATGCATACACGGGTTACAGGCATTAATTCTCTTTTTATTAGTAAAAACAATAATTATATTTAATACTTTCAAATTATTATCTTAATCTGTATCATATAAACACCATAACTTTTTTGTTAATTTTGTAGCAATTTGTAATTAACTAACCAAGTATTCGTGTATGACAACAAGATTTTATAACAACATATAGTTACGATAATCTTTTGATTAAGTATTTTATATAACTAAAAAGTATCAGTATAAATATATAACGCTATAAAATCATGGTATTATATACACAATAATCTATACTATATATAAAGAGTGTGTCCCCAACGTTGAAAAGTTTAATTTTTTTACATTTTCAAATATAGCTTTCAACATTATTTTTTCCACACAATATAATCGGTCATGTGTTCGATCACCGGGTCAACCCCGTCGAGTCACCGGATCACAGGATCGATCACCGGTTCAACTCGATCGAGTCACAGGGTCACGGGTTTGACCACCGCGTCAACGCGATCGAGTTATCGAGTGATGTGCTCGACCACCGAGTCAACACGGTCCTGTCATCGGGTCACAGGATCGACCACCAGGCTAACTCGTCGAGCCACTAGGTCACGGATTCGACCGCCGAGCCAACCCGGTCGAGTCTCTGGTGCACGAGTTTTACCACAGGGTCAACCCGGTCGAGTCACCATGCACGGGTTTGACTACTGGGTCAACCCGATTGAGTCACCATGCACTGATTCGACCACCTGCTAACCCGATCGAGTCACCAGGTTACCGATTCGCCTACTTGGACAATTAGCATACCGTTAACTATTTGTTTTTAGATAATTTTTGTAGTTATGTGCGGGTGTTAGTAAAGTGATCAGGTCAGGGTAGAATATGGGTCTAAGCTCTTTGCAGATGGGTCTGGATGTCTGGGATTAGGCTTGATCTTCTACTAAAAAGTAGGGATGAGCATGGGTCCAAAACCGATAGAACTGGAATCGGAACCAATGGAACCGAGAACCCAAATTTTATGAAAAGTAGGAACCAAGAACCGAACCAAATATATTTTTCGGTTCTAGTTTCGGTTCCGGTTCTTTGGTTCTACCCGTATAGGAACCGATTTTCTAGAAGAAACTTCAGTTAAGCCAAAAAAAGCACAAAAAATTAAATCTTTTAAGCATCTACAACCATTTACGTTGAAAGAAATAACATTTAACAACAAAAATTTAAGCTAGAATAAATAAACATGTTATAGTTTCATAGCTTAATCAGGAAACGAGGAACATTTACTTTCCGCCATTAAAGGATATAAAGATTTGACCTTTACATAATCCAAACTTTGGCTCTTTAAGATACGATCAACTATATTTCGGCTTCATATGAGCTATTAGTATCAATAATATAATAATCATTTAAGAAGTCATTGTCTTCATCATTAGGGGATGTAACATCAGATTCCTTATGCTCACCCATACTTGATTCCACGATAGAAATTCAAACATTTATTTATATGTTCCAAAAAAACACTCCAATGTTAGTCTTAACTTCTTCAACCATATCCTCAACCTTGCTCTCAAGTTCTTTATTGCTCATAGGTTTTACTGTTTAGTAATTTCGTACTAACTAGACATACAATAAATGCAAATAAGAAATAAACATAAAACTTACTTTCATTGATTTGATAATGATGATAGTTGTTTATGTTTTTATGGATTAAAGATTAGGATTTAAGGTGTTTGGTTTGGTTTTTCTGAAAGTAGGAAAATAGAGTGGCCTTTTGAGTCTGGTACATAAAAAATTACAATATTTTTATAATCATAAGGTATTTGGTTCTAGAACCGAGAACCGGTGGAAGCGAACCGAACCGAACCAAGAACCAAAAAATCTCAAAATGAAGAACTGGAACAGGAACCTATGGTTCTGGTTCCAGTTAGGTTCTTAGTGGTTCCGGTCTAGTTCTTGGTTCCGGTCCGGTTCTTCGATTCTTTTGCTCATCCCTACTAAAAAGAGATGTGAATGATGATTTCCTGCACAAGTAAAAGTAAACCGTTATCCTTACCATGGGGACAGACCTCACGATTAGACTCTGGTGTAAGAGTAAGTTTTCATGATTTTGGAAGTATGTGTGTGTATTGGAAAGAATGAGAAAATCATACCTCGTTTGAGTGTCAGAGTTTATCTTTTATAGGCGAGTCGAGTACCAGGTTTTTCTAGTATTTCGGATAATACTCTAAATGGGCCTTTGTGGTCAAAAGGGCCATTTGTTTTTATCTGCTAATCGTGACCTAAAGATTTTTTACTGAGAACTTATTCGGAGGGGGTTGTTGGATCCTGTGACAACCCAAACCCGAGGTCATTTATTTAATATTATATAATACTATTTTACGAATGAATTTGGAATTTTTGATAAGTTTGAATGGTATGACGATTGATGGTTTTATTTAAAACAGATGTTGGAGGTCTTATTTTTATCTTTTTACTAATAGCGAGGATTATTAGTGACTACGATATCGATGGATGCCCGAGATTTTATGTTTTATCATTTGTTGTCTCGATGTTTATATTTTTGACGTTTTTATTTTAAGTTCGTATTAAGTGGAACCGGGATCATATTACCATCATATTTTGAGTGTGTTTAAACTTTTGAAAAGTATTTTTACGAAACTCGAGCTTCGTAAATATTTTCAAAATTGACAATTTACATTTTCTACCCTTACAATTATTTAATTTCATTTTGGACCAAAACTATCACAAATAGGCAAAATCTACCCCTCCACCCCACTATAAAAGGATTTTCCACTAGCAAAAACACATACAAAATATGTGTAAACAAAATCAAACACTCTCTCCCTCTCCCTCATTATTTCCGTCCACCACCAACATACAAAACTCATTTGATCATCAAGTTTTACGTGGAATCATTGAAAACTAAAACATAACCCATCTAGGAAATTTCAAGGGCTTTCTTTTGGTGTAAAAATCTTCAACATGCATGAAGATTGATTTTTCTAAGGTTGGTAGATCAAATTTATGATTATTGCATGTGTTGTTGGTAATGATCAAGAGATGATCATGCTAAAATTTTGTTAAAAAGTTGTCTTTAATTTTTTATTTTTGATTTTGAACTTGAATCAAAGAAATCTAACAAATGACCATCTTTGGAAATTTAATTGTGCATATTTTGGTATAATTTTTATACACATGCACCAACTTTTATTTTTTTTCATATGATCCATGAAGGTTTGATCTATTTTTGTTGTATGGGTGTGTTGTTAGTAGTGTTTTATATATATATATATATATATATATATATATATATATATATATATATATATATATATATATATATATATATATATATATATTATTGCATGTTGGAAATTTTGAGTGGGTAAATTTTTCTATGATCATTCAAGTGTGTTATGGGTTAATTAAGTTGTTGGTGATGATATTAGGATGATTTTAGGCATATGAGATTGATTAAAATTGGATGAAAAATTGATTTAGCATGACTTTTTAAAAGGCAATTTAGATGAGTAGGTTCAAGCCCAATTTTGGGTATCTTATTTTTTGAAAATGAACAAACTAATATGATGATGTTGTAGAGAATTCTTTTAGCTTCGATTTGATATAAGGTAGAGCTTCTAGCTCCAAACGAGCGCGAAGTTACGTTGGTTTGATTATTCGTGTACCGGGAGACGAGTATCGGCACGATATATAATTGTTGTCGATATTTGGATCGAATCTCGGGGACTATAAAAAGGATTTTGAAATGTGTCATGGACTGATGTTAAGTGTTAAGTATGAGGATGTTGTGTTTATTTTCAAAGTCGAGTGTCGGTTTTGTAAACGGAGTAAAATAAATTAGTTAAAAAGACTATATGAGTTGTTAACGTAAAACTGTCCGGTTTTTGTAGTTCAAAGATGTGTCGGGCAGAGAACTTTAAATGTAAAATATTTTGATGGGCTTTTAACAGGTCTTTCTATATATAGTAAGTGATATCTCTGATTAGTATCATAATAATTTGACGTGTTTAAGTGGGATAAATGAGCTTGTACATTTAGTGTGTACCGGCATATTTTTATCGAAATAATTGATTAATAAAGTAAACATATTGAAGGGAGTAATAGGTCACTTGTATAGTTTTCATTTTGGGTTGGTTGTGATCTTATTATTCTGAGTTTGATGATATTAAGTATGGATTTTAATCGAGTTTATTATTGATGAACGCGCCTTATTGATAGGTTGTGGTTTTTGTGTTTATCGATCATCAACTATCGTCGAAGGGCGTCTTACTACTGCTATTACTCCAGGTGAGTCTATAGCCTCGCTTTTGTAATTGTGTCGAATGATTTTAAAACCCTCGAGGGGGATACATACTATTTGAAAGTAAAATGAACACAAGTCATGATTGATTGTTTGGACCCGAATGTTGCCTTGTTGCCTTTGTTGATTTGAATTGTATAAGTACCTAAATTGCAAAAGACCCTAAATTCATGAGCCGTTAACTATCTTCTGACTTGATGTTGTGAGTTGGGAATAGCCACTTATTCTAAAAATAGTACTATTGGGCTGACGACCCTATCCTAGACCAGGGCATTACGCCGAGTAACCTCTGGGAAGGATAATTTTACGAGAATGAGAATGTGGTATTTTTGCAATTGATACCCTAGTAGGGGAACTGGAATTTCATCTAGTCATGCCGACTTTAGGCGTGGGTGACTAAGTTAAGGGGTCGGTGTCATGAGCTTAATACAATTCTATAACTATTGCTATATGCCAGACTGCCTGAATAATAGATTGTATAGGTAGCAATTCTATTAAATGATCTTAATTGATTTTTCTCTTGTGTTCAAATGATGATTTGGAAAACCTATAGACTCGCTCAACCCTTGTGTTGATGATTTTAAGCATGTATTTCAGGTGATTGAAGTTGATGAATTGTAGAGCTTGCTGGAGAAGGATTGCGGATTGCTTTTGTGGTGATTGGTGTAAAACGGATTTCTTTCCCTTTTGTCATGAAAATAATAATGTACGGTCATGTACTTTGGTAAATTGTTTGTTGATTTGATAAAATCTTTGAGGGACCTAAATGTGACTCTGATATTTCTATAATTGTTTTCCTTGGGATCTAAAGTTTTAGACAATGGTTAAACTATATCTTTTTATACTTCAAATGTATCACTTTGAAACTGTTCAAAGTGTCTTGTATAACGATGTTTGTATTTAGCACCCAAATGTGTATTTTCGCTGCGCAATGAAATTTGGGGGTGTTAAAGATCCGCCTCGAGGAAGTGAGCCTAATATAGTGTTGCGGATCTGCTCTTGTAGAGTTGAATTGCTAATGCCTTGCCACCGTGGTGGGCTTATGCTTACTTGGGCCGTGACTCAAGATTTGATGTATGATTTTAAACCAAATGGGCCGTGTTCATTAGCGGGTTTGCGTATCTATTTTATATAATAAAACAAAAGATTTTACAACCCTTTAAAGCACAAACATTTAATAATGGATTAAAAATATTTCCTAAATTAACTCTAAATGTACAAGTTATCTAAGCTAAACAATTAAAAACCCTACCTTAAATAAGTCTAAGAAAAAGTCAGAACTTAACACACCTATGTCCAATGCTTCATTAAACTAAAAAAACATTACATTAATTTTTATTTTTTTTTAACTTTAAAAAAGATGTTTCATTATTTTTTATTTTTGTCAAAAAACATTTCATTGATCTTAAAAAATGTTTTAGTATTTTTTATTTTTGTAAACTTAAAAAAAAAAATTTATAAACTTATTGTTAATTGTAAACTAAAAAAAGCGTTTGATGTTTTCTAAATTAAGCGTATTTTTAAACGTTACATATATAAATTAATCTAAGTTATTTCAAAAATAGTAAAATGAGAATTATTTTAATTAAATTTAAAATAATGTTATATATACATTAAATATATATACTTTAGTGTTTTATGAAAATTTAAATGTTATATTATGTAATTATGGAAAGTCATAAGATTTTTTTATCAATTAACTGATTTTTTTATTTAAATAAAAAAAGTATAATTATATAAAGTAATAATACTATGGCAAGTCCTAAAAATTAAAATATTACCATATATACTTCCTTAAAAAATCATGTGATGGGAAATTATTGTTGTGTATATCACAAAAATTATATCACAAAAAATGTAATATTTGAAGAATTTATTAAAAAATTAAACTCATTTACAAGTTTTTATAAAAAGAAAAAATATCACAAATAGATTTGCAATTTTATAAAAATTTTAAACTCATTTACAAATTTTTAATTTTTACAAATTTTTCTACAGTTTCAATTTTTATTTGTATTTTTACAAAGTTTTTAAATGCGATTAAAAAAATTTGTATTCGTATTTTTATGTAAATTATTTGTATATATTAAAAAAACTCATGAAAAACTCATTATTCTTTTTGTATATGAAAGACACTAAAAACTCATTTTATGTAAATTTATTTTTCCGGGTTAGTAATGTATAAGTCTTACCATTATTATCCCATACAATAAACTCAGAAAAGTTGTCCAAATTAACGTTTACTTTAAATAGAATAATTTTTTTACAAATTTTAAAAGTTTATAACGGATGTTTTGCAAATAAAAAATTAGTATATAAAATACTTCTACAAGTTAATTATTTATAAAATATTGAAAGATAGTTTGCAAATAAAAAATTATAGTAAAAAATTCAAAGCAAGAATTTATTTTAAAAAAACAGTATAACATGATTTTTTTAATATCTAAAGCATGTTATTTTTAAAATGTTTTTATTATTTAAAAACTCTAATTTAGATAAAGTAATAAATACAAATAGTTTTTAGAAAATACTGTATAAACTTTGCATTAGATAAAGTAAAGATAATTATAAAAAAATAAATAAATATTGAAACGTAATGTGATACGACTAAGCAATATGATATTTTTAGAGAGTCAAAAAAAATATGATACTATATTAAAATGTAATGTGATAAAACTAAGCAATATGATATTTTTAGAATTATCTGTGCAATCATATATAAGTTGTTCTAAAAGAGCGGTGTTACATTTAAAAAAAACAAAAACGCGTTAATAATTTTGGAAACTAATAATACTGATTTCAAAAAAAAGTTGTAACTCATTATTTAGTTTTATCACATTAAAACCCAAATCAATACACGCTTCAAAACTTTAAATGGTTCCATCCTAAAACTTCTCTTATACTCTTTCAATTCAAAAATACACCTATAAATTATTTGATACTAATCAGTCGTAGTGTATTGATTTCCTGGTAAGTATCAATTAATTTCAATATTTAGGGTTTCAAATTCCAATTAAGTGGTGCAAATTACAATAATTTTTTTTTTCCAATTCATATACATATACATTGTTTTGATTGATTACGTTATAATTTACCTTTTTATGTAGATTGTGATTGAAGAAGATTAACCAGGTTTAACATTTTTTTTATCTCTTTTCATTATTAAGATGTTGTATTTTTAAATATTCAATTTATCAACAATTTTGATGTTTATCCATGTGGTTGTACCGTCATTAATTGATAGTACACAAGCACTAATTCTTCATTTTTTAGGGGTTGCATAACGAAGCATTAGAAGTTTTCTGCAACAAGGTTATATCTTCAATTTTGTAATTTTTCTCTCCACTTTTTAGTCTATTTAAAAAAGTGTTTCAGATTATATGTTTTTAAAAGGACTGTTTTTTCTGCGTTGCAGGGTAGGAAAAATGATGGGAGTGTGAAGAGTCGAGGTTGTATTGAGCAACACTCTTCTTGTAAAAAAAAAGTGGTAGATTACAATACTAACAAAACAATAACGGATTTGATTTTTTTTTATCTTTTTATAACTTTGTTGATCGGTTCTAGGTGTGTGTGTTTTTTCAGTCCTTTCAGTGCAAGCATGGAAAGACTGATCTCTTTAAAGTGTTGGATGGACATATGTAAGATTAAGAGGGTCAAACGGGTAATCACTAATCCAGCAGCTTATTGCATACTTTTGAGAGGTTTTTCTGATAATATGGAATATTTGAATGCTTTTTGCCTTTAGTATATAAGTTTTTGAACTTATTCATGATAGACTTATAGTTAACTTATGTTAAATAGTTCAATGAAAAAACTCATTACTCTAAACAACCTTTTCCTTTAAATTGTGTTTTAGTTTCTGAATAACTGAACGATTACTGTATTTGGTAGGTATCCTACCCTGCTGTGTGCATTGCTATCAGGGGAGAGGTGTTGTAAACCTTTTGTTGTCATTCTGCTGTCAAACCCCCCACTTGGAAATGTAATAGATATGAAGATTGGAGATTAGTGTTTAGAATACATCATGAACTGATAAAATAAACTTGCTACATGTGCTTCCATGTATTTTACTTTAATCGTTTACGTATTATTGTAAAAATGATGTATTTTAAAAACTAATATACACATCTTCATTTTCAACATGGTTTACTTATGCCACTAATACAAATTACAAACTCGACCATATCAAATACCACAGATTCAAATTTAATATGCTTTACTTAAATACGTGTATAGCCTGATAATTACCGCTTTCTCGGTATCAGGTACCGGAATCTCATTCGCTACAGTATTGGTAAACATTTTATGCTCGGGAAAAAATCTGGACCATCAATTTGGTATCTAGTCAATACGGAAATTAGTACCGAGCTCATACATACGGCAAATTGTTTTAAGTATCTTGCACTAACAAAGGTTGGGTATATATAAAATGGGTTTAAAAATTTCATAGATTAACACTGTTCATTTGCTAAGCAATGCTCAACTCAGCTCTGCACTAAAAGTGTGTTCATTTGCTATAGGTAGAGAGTATAAGAAACATAAACGAGTAGAATTATAGGTGGCAGATTACAGCAACAGCCACAGCCGACACATGTGAGGCGGATTACAGTTTCACCAATGCGTGACCGTAATTATAATTTTCAATGAATAGAAACAGCCGACGCAACAAAAATAAGTTCAATTGTTTAAGAAAGACAAATGGGTAGAATTAGAGGTGGCAGGCAAGGTTTATTTGGTTATTTCCCTTTTTCTGAATCAAGAGATTTAAACTGCAAGCATTTGAATACACTTCATGCAACGTCTGATTCTAATTGATATGCATTTTAGCGAGAAAATTAAACCGTCCATTTGACCCGTTGGATGTAAATGATGAGCCAATCAACATGTTACTATGTAAATGGGCATGTCTACTGTCTACCACCTAAAGTTGAACCATAAACCTTCTTTACCTTTTGGTTTGATAATTATAAGAAAATTTTGGTGCTTGATACGAATATAGGTTTACATAAACAATATTATAAATTATATAATATTAAACCCGTATATGTCTAAATCGTTTAAAATTGGTACGAATCAATATTGCTTTTTTAAAATGTAACCACACATCTCAATTGACCAGTCGTTTAAAACGAACTCCTATAAAGTCTATGAACAAGGTTCAATAAATCAATTTACAATTGTTAAATATAAATTGTTATTTTTCACTCTAAAATTTGTCAACGGTGTTAATCTATGAAATTATGCATGATGAAACAGATGCTAAATATATGTGAGGTACACGTATAATGTTTTAAGTGAAATTGGTGCGTTTTGTGTTTTACTTTTTAGGCTCATCGCTATAATTTTCAATATAGTGTTTGTTTTTTATAAGGATTTGATAAATACTTATGCTCTGACAACATGGTTGCAGCAGATATCATACACCCACGGCAATACGTTGATATGTAAAAATCGAAGTCTATGCAGTGGTTAGTCTTTGATTTTTATTGTCGGTATCACAAGTAGTCTCTTTAAAATATCAAGTTAGTGAAGGCCTATATCATATGTATGAATAATTATGATTGTTGTCTTTCTTAATCTATGTAGGAATTTAAAATAATGAATCCTTAGCTCTTGTGAATAGATTGCAAATTTTTTTGTCATGGTTGTCAAAAAATATGGCATGTATGTTGTTGCATTGAAATTCAAAACCTTCCAACAATTCAACCAGTTCCTACATAGCTAAAAAATAATGTACTAATTATATGACCTACCGACCTGTTAACATTATTAGAAAATCAAATTCAACCGTTTTTATGAGTTAGAACAGCCACCTCCATTGTAATTAGAAATATTCTTAGTAATTGAGATAGATATGTGTTAGATTAGAAAGGTTTCATGACTCATTTTTCTTTGATATGTAGATCAAAATATTGCATCACGGGTTTAAGAGAGTTTCCATTTCCTCACCCATCTGTGTACTTTTAACTAGTAGCATCTAATGAGCCATCTTGAAACCGATAAGGTTTTTGATTCAACGTAGACCTTATCCGCCCACCAAATGGCTTCCAACGTGAACAACCCCGTTACTAATTTTTAATTATCATTGCAAATTTTGAAAGTATTCTTCTTTGTCTCTAGGCTAAGTATCGCAAGAAATGCATTTTCCATTTACAATCCGACTTGATTTGGTTGATACATTTGAGTGCAAAATATATATAGTACACGGATGGTTTTTTACTTTATAATGTATGTTTGTCTATGTTTTATGTAGGAAGAAGCCAAATATATCAAGTATTTTTTCAAAACGTTGACTATATGTTTGTCTATATTATGTAAGTTATTGTATAAAATATTAAGAGGTATCGTCTTGCCGCCGGGTGGTTGAATGGGTGAAAGAATCCGCACCGCAAAAATCATAAAAACTGCAAGAACCACAATAAAAAAATCGCACTATGACAAAACTGTCGGATCGATTTTAAGAAAAAGAAAAATCGTAGAATAAAGTGAGGTTGTGATTTTACTCATAAAACCAAACCGCTATATAATTATAATTAAATATCTAATTGATTATTTTATATGGTACTACTTCACCTTTTCTCGAATAACATCATCATAATTCACTACAACATAAAAACATCATCTGTAAAAAATAACAAAAGCCCACCACACCCCACGCTCCAAGGGCCTCGACTTCACCTCCTTATTTTTAAAAGATTGACTACAAGCCAACAATAAGTTATAATATCAAATAATTTTTAAAATGTTGACTACAAGACATATTATACGTTAATGGTCTCAAATTCTAATAAAGTGGAAAGCATTATTGGCCTCTAAAAATTTCATATGTACTCCTCCTAATTTTGTAATTTTTTGTTTCTATATCTTTTTGTTTAATAATTTAGTTTATGCTATAAAATTAACAAACTCTAAATACGGTATGAAATTTATTAAGTTTAGAAGTCAAATATAATAAACTGACAGAAATACGGAACAAAACTGATAAAAAATGCATTATTAAAAGAAAATGGAAAATGGATACGAATTTTTTTGTACATTTTGTGGGGTAAGAGAGTACCAATAGGGGTACCTTCTAATAATGAAATTACGTTTGTTTTTATTTTATTTTATTCAAACACATAACATTTGATTATATGTTATTGTTTCGAGAGTTAATATCAAAAGAGGTTTGAAAGTTGTCGTTTGTAATGTCTCTAAAATAACTATGAATTTCACCTATATAGAAATATAGGTAGTTCAAGGTCTATGATCAAGGATCAAAAGGTATGTACATACACGTATATATCACATGTTTTATACCATATATATATATTGCGAATCACAACCTATTTTTACTTACATTTTCTATTTACTATTAGGTGGTCACGGACACAACCTATTTTTACATACATTTCTATTAATCATTAGGTTTTCACGGAATGAGCATTGACTATTAACTTGATTAACGTTCATATATGTCATTTGCTATTCAAAGCCATCAAAATTAGAGACCAGAATGCATAGGCGTTACAAACTCAATAGACTATTAAATAATTCACTAATTATCTCATTTCTTTTTTCAAATATAATGAAACATATTTACGTGTGTTCTTTTTTTATTTTATTCGTGCATATAAATTTTATAATTTTTTTTTGAGTTATCTGTGATTTTACGAGTCTTTAAGCTAGTTGTATATAAAAACAATGTATGTAACTTACAAGTAATTGTAACCATTAATGTTAGAATCAAACAACTAGTTAAGATAGACACTTCACGCAAAGAATTTGGTTAGTTGACTTTCACATGGAACATTAATCAATTTCTTATCCAACTTTGAAAGTGTTACGTTAAACATATATGTTACTTTAGTTTGTTTTGCTAGTTATGTGAAATTTTGAAATTATATCTTCGTTTAATCGTGAAATATAAGTTGGAACATTAAAATATTTTAAGTTAAAAAGTTAATTAGTACATAAATAATATGCTAGAAAGATTTAACGCCGATAAAGTCAAGAACTTACATAATGATGATTTATTATTTGGTTGAGGGTTTCATATTAGGTCTTGATAAAAAGGTTCGTTGTTTGTTCGAACTTTTGAGTATCCAATCCCCTATATATATATATATATTTTTGAACGGCATCCAATCCCCCATTTCGTGAACTCATTTGTAAACTTGTTTCACGGTTTTATTACATGAACTAGATGTATTAACACTATGATTGTGAAACGAGTTTGAGAAATTTAGGGTTTAGAATACCTACCTTGGGACCACGATAAGACATAGGGTTGGGGACTCAATCCTCATTTATTACGTACCTCAAATGGGAATCATGGTGATGTGCAGTGATCATATATTGTTGACACAAGTCGGATCCTTGGCCAGCAATGGTGAAGAATGATAGTGTGATCGGTTTGTTGACAAGCATGATTCCATTTAACGATTTTGGACTGTTGCACAATAATTATTCTAAGAACACGATATTAATCTGTACTATCAATTAGTAATAAGAACAATACCCGTGCGTTGCACAAGTAAACGATTATTTATAAGTTAGGAAGTGTTATAAGAGCAAACTTTAAAAAAAAATAATAAACAAAAATAACACAATCTTTTGATAAGCATGCTGAAGTCTCTTATTAATATGATGGTTGCTTTAGGTATAATTCTTTCAATACGTGTTTGCTTGATATTTTGTGATTTTTAAGATTAGTGATAACTACAAATAAAATAATAGTATGATTCTAGATACTACTTCAAGATAACTTTTACTTTATAAAAAATTAGGTTTTGTTAGTTGAATATATTATACCTTAATGTCTTTATTATTTTTACTTTAGTATGGTGCTAGAAAAGTAAGCTTAAAAGTCATGTTGCTTTTTATTAATATTCTTAAATAATATAAATGGAAGACATGAAAATATACTTACTTTGTAAAAAGTATTAAACCATGCAAACCTCATATTGATATCAATAGCATCAACAACATCAACAGATATCATATTAATAAAAAAAATGAATGACATGTGTAAACATTAAACTTATACACACATGAAAGAATGAATTTTCAATTCATGTTATTGTGAATATAAAATTATGTCTTCAACAAACCCTTATACGATACTTTTCTAAATATGAAGTCGATAGTAACCTTTAAGTATTGCCTTGACTAAGTCGATAATGTAGGCTCCAATGCGAATTCGATAGATAGAACACCACGGTCGAAAATGTATAATCTTCAAGTTGATATACTACAACAACAATATTATGTAGCAAACAACGAAGACGTACCATACTGTGGCAAAACCAATAATTCGGTAATTTGTTAGCACAATACCAAGTCAAAACTTTTGTGCTCATGCTATTATGAAGTAGAAGGGTCATTCGTTTGCAAACATAAACACAAAGTAGAATCCAGATAAATTCTTGTGAGACAACCCTATGTTCGTTACCAAGCTTAAGATGAATATCATGAGAGGACCTAAGACATAAATTATACTTATTTCACATATCAGATTGTAAAAAGTATTAAACCATGCAAATGTCAGATTGATATCATATCAATAGCATGAGCAAATATATCAGATTGAGTATATACTCATTTTCTGCGCATGCTATGGTGATTATAGACATATGAATATTTCAACAAACCCTTATACGATAGTCGATAAAAACGCATGAGTATCGACTTGAGCAAGTCGCTAATGTAGTGTTGAATGCGATATAAACCCATGAGTATCGGGTTGAGCAAGTCGCTAATGTAGTGTTCAATGCGAATATTCGGTAGATTAAAACACCATACGTCGATAGTGTGGAAGTCGATAAACTACAACGTGAGACGATATATATCATATAGCAAACAATGAACATGTTACATGTATTATAGTAAATAAAACGAAAATACTTAAAATATGCAACGGATGTACTTTGCTACGTTGATCTTCAATATATCAAAGCATATATGAGTAAAAACATGTATATTGATATGCATATGCCCCTTAAGAAATGAAAACAAATGGTTTGGAGAAACCCTTTCAAAACTATCTCTATGAGCTCACAAAGATATGCATTAGATATTGTATGAAAAAAGAGAGAGAGACTAATATGATGGCTAGCAATATATAACTCTTTTTAGAATGCAGTAATTACGCAAAGTAAAACAAACTTTCCATATACTACGTACGTAATACTTTTGACCGAGCCGTTAATCATAAATTGTTTTCTTTTCATACTTATCCATATTTGCAAAAAATAAACGTGCTTAATTTGTATAATGTTATCTCGAACATTCAGGCAATTAGTTAAAGATAAGTGTCAACTTCATTTTAAAGGGTGCAGATTTATCTATATCTTGATCCGACGGTGCTATGTTAGTGTCAAGTCACATTTTTTTACTGCTACGCGAGTAATAAATAAGAGTAGTATTGTGTTAGGGATCAAAGAGGAAGTCAATAAGTCAATAGAAGTAGTAAAAGTCAAAGTGGAAAGTCAAATCATTTTATCAGTTCCTTGTATAAATAATACTCATTTATTCATTCATTTTCACTAGCTTAGAATTTGATAAACACTTTTCCTCTCTCTAACCATTCATTCTGTTATAGTCAATATGTGGATGACAAGAAATATGTCATCCCCATATTTATTAAGAAAACGAGTAGGATCAATAGAACCTTTAGAGAATCCTTTGGTTACCAAGAAGTTTGATATTTCATTGTACCACGCCCTTGGAGCTTGTTTGAGTCCATATACTGCCTTCTTGAGACGGTAGACTTTGTCAGGATGATGAGGATCAACGAACCCTTCCGGCTGATTTACATATACTTCTTCCTTCAAATGACCGTTGAGAAAAGCAGTTTTAACATCCATCTGAACCGTGAAGCCTTTATGTGCAGCATAAGCAAGGAATATCCTGACAACTTCCAAACGAGTAACTGGAGTGAATGATTCATTGAAATCTATCCCTTCTTGTTGACGATATCCCTTAACTACAAGACGAGATTTATTTTTTATGATGGTTTTTTCATCATCTAGTTTGTTTTTCCAGATCCATTTGAAATCTAATATCGATTTACCATAGGGTCTGTCAACAAGTTCCCAAACATTGAGGCGTTCAAACTAATGAATTTCGTCTTGCATTGATTCAATCCACGCATGATCAATCATGGCTTGCTTGATGTTTGTAGGTACAGTTGCACTCACGGTGAGTGCATACATACACACATCGCCATCGGTTTCAAGTTGTCTGCGTGTTCGAACCGGTTGTGAAGGATTTCCAATGACTTGCTCTAATGGATGATCACATGTCCAATGGTGAGCGGATGGATATCTTTGGTAGAATGTATGCATGTTGGACAGATCAACATGTTGAGTAGAATACTCTCAGACTTCGCGTACTGGAGTACCGAATGGGTTGATAAATTCGTCTTCCTTAGACTGTGCATCGACTGCTTGATTGTTGTTTCCTCTTGCAGCATTGACGGTTGGTGAAGTTGGTTGTATGACGGTTTCTTGTGTTTGTTGAGTATCCAATGGAATTGTCTCTTGAGCAACGGTTGCTGAAGTAGATGCAGTTGTGTCTGGTTGACTTTGTTCGGGTGCATCAGCAGTATTGACAGCGAAAGGCTTTGACACAACTTGATTGTTTTCATAGTAATGTTCATCAAACATTGGATCATATAAATCAACCAACTCATTCATTTGATTCTTATCCTTCGAGTCTGTTGTAGGGATATTTTCTTGACATTCTTTCGCGGGACGTACACTGTTTTGTGTAGGTGCCATTGCTGGACATTGAGTAGTAGGAATTGAGCTGTTGTGTTCAAGTACCATTTGTGGCAATTCGTCAAAGTTCACATGAATTGTTTCGACAATAATCCTTGTTCTCTTGTTGTAGACTCGATATCCTTTCGACAATGTAGCATACCTCATAAAAATACATGCATCACCTTTTTCTTTCATCTTGTCGAGATTCTCACCGTCTTTAAGAGTGTAGATAAAGATCCAAATACGTGAAAGAATTTAACAATAGGTTTCCTGCCATTGATGATGTGGTAAGGTGTCTTTTCATGTCTAGGGATTACGAGAGAACGATTATAGTGTAACATGCAGTTGCAATTGGTTCAGCCCAAAAGAATAGTGGTAACTTTGATGCAGAAAGCATTGTTCGAGCGACCTTAATCAAAGTACGTTTCCGTCTTTCGACAACGCCGTTTTGTTCTGGAGTTCGAGAAATAGACGTTTGATGTTCGATGCCTTCTTCTTGAAAGTAAGATTGCAAATCTTGTTCAAAGATTCGGTACCTCTATCCGTTCTTATGGTTAAGACTTAAGCTTGAAGGTTGCGTTGTATCATCTTGAGAAAGTTTTTGAGAACCTCTGGTGTTTCATCTTTGGACCTTAAGAAGAAAGTCCATGTGTATCTAGAGTAATCATCAACAATCACGAGAATATACTTTTTTCCGTTAATACTCTCTACATATAGGTGATTATCCATATAAACATAATATGAATACATAATAAACGCAGCGGAAAGATCACTTATAAATGAATCCATAGAGTCATATGATCAATCAATAAAATGGAGATAAAAGTATACCTTTGTAGCGTAATTCGGTAGGATCGAACGGGGACCATCACCAACATATGATCTAATCAAGAAACCCAAGTGACCAAAGTAGATCACCTCTATGTAAAAACACACTACACATCACCGTATACCAAATCGATGCTAGTCTTAATACCCGTAACTCTTTATCAAGACTTTAACCACAATTAGTTAAAGCTTAATGAAAAAGACAAAACAAGTCATCACCATGGTTTGATAGTTTGACGTCACTTCCATTTGAGAAATAAACATCACACGTTCTTTTCTATGTTTCTATTTCTATTTATATACAATAATCAATGTGAATCAATTATATCCTTTACAAAAACCAAAACGTATCAATCCATATTAAGCTACATTAATTAGGCTATAAAGGCCTTAAATAGGCTTTATGACTTATTTGTTTAATTTTATTTTACTACTAAGTCTATACTTAGTAATTAAAGTCAATGGTTATCTCGAGTTGCGAATATTATATATACCGCGACTACAATAGACACGATATATTAAGTGGTACCTATGTGTATATGTGTGTGACCCCATAGGCTCACATGTGTCTAGCCGTATAACTATTTATTATGACACGAGCATACTCTAACAGCTCCCACTTGCGCACATTATAATAATCAAGTAATTACACAAGCAAAGGTTAGCGTCTAGCAACACGCCAATGCCCCCAGAAACATATGAGGATAGTTTCTTAAACATATTATTTAAATGGTTTAGATATCAGTCATCCTTTTTTTCTAGATACTCTGTTAAACTTTAGACATGGATCATAAGTCATTCTTAAGCTTAACTATTCTGTTTCTCGATATAGATATTGAACTAGATTACCAAATTAATCAAGTATCATCTTAATTACATTTGAGTGTGGCCACACATACATCTGTATAATTCATCGAGGGGCCCAATAGTATCTAACTCCAATACAAGTGGAGGAACAAATCCTATTTTGACTGCACGCGTCGTTCATGTGTTTCACATCACACCTGAAAATGGTCTTTATAGCAGCCTTGTTCAGGACAGCGTTTAACCATATCAAAGATTGACATTCCACACATACAAAACCTACTTGCATCTCAAGTCTAAGGATGAGAGATTCAACCACTTGCGAGATTCACTATTGACGACGATCCATGTAGTGAATTCTCGTAGGTTGGGTCAATCCAATGTTCATCCAATGAACACATATGAGTTTGGCGGCATCATCAATTAATATTCATTCCAAATGAATATGACCAAAACACTTATATTTGTCTTAATTTATTGATACTCCCGTATCAACAACTGACAATGGATAATTTAGAATAAATAAATTATTCATGGATTAAACATGCTAATATAGAACACAGTAGTACAAATGAAAACGGTCATACCAAGTTTATCAATTCATGATTTAGTAAAACTGCTTAACGTTCCATTATCCAAATACTTAAAAAAACAAATATACATGAGACTACTAGAAGGTCAAAGTCCAATGTTCCTAGCATGATTAACATGTTTGGTTACAAGACATTAACTTTACATAAGGACCTATTCAGTTTTCATCTGAGTGAACTTTGAAAATACTTATTTCAGAAACTCACAAATAGTGAAGATTTTGAATAACTCGATGATTGTCATTTTGTGTATGTGCGCTCAAGTGCTAATACAATAATACTAGCATCTCCATAGTACATTACGTAGGTTGTTTGAAGCAAGTAGAACACCTATTAATACAATCTTCATAACAGTTTCTTAAACTGTAAAGTATTCTTATTTTACTAATAAGTAGTGCAACGGTGCTTTTCGTCAAGCACGTCTAGGTAGTAGTATTATCATTTAAGATTAAATCCTACTATTTCTAGAATTGAGTACCATTTCAATCAAAGTAAGAATTAGTGTATAAACTCAGCACTAATCTCCTTACCTAAAATCCGTAAACGATGAACATGTCTATAGTAGTCTAATAATTTTCACTTAGATACTTTTTGATCAGTTCATCTTGCATTCATGCAAGTATCAAAATTAGTCTAATACATAACATATCATATGTAATAAATCCATTAGGTAAACTAAAGGTTTCCATGTACATGTTCAATCTAATCAAGTGAGATAGAACTTTGAGACTTTCTCAATGATGTATCATATTTAGACTTATTAACCGCATATGATTATCACAATAAGCATATGTTCCAAGGTTATATGTTTTATTTCTTATATCTCTCAATATAAATATATTCTAAGCCAAGGATTAAAAACTAGCTTAGATAGAATAGTATTTCCAATATGTTAAGAACATATGAGATTTAAGAACAAACAAAACATAGTGCTCCCACCAGGTCAAATGTTTACTCAAGAGTTATCTTCATTTTAATCATGATCATATCCTTGATTTAAACTTAATATTCCAGCTCCTAGATGCATGCTCTAATCCACACTTGGATTTCTAGAGTTTGTACACCAACTACCAAATTTCATGTTCATGAAATCAAGTATGGTAATTAATATCTTTATTTTTTTAACACTCGTAAAGAAAAGAAAGCCTTAAATCATGATCAATTGCTTGAGCATGCCTTAAACTCTATTCAAAAGAGAGTGTGTATAAATGTGTACAATTGTGTCCATATCTATCTTCTCATAGAAGACAATTTATAACATATCAGTCTTATTGATTAGTGAAAGCTAATCAAATTCCAAAACTGATTTTCTTTTATGGACTACATCTACCACTCATAACTATCGAGACTCATTTTAGATTTGGAATCTAATGGATGACTCAAAACTCATATTCCTCAACATTGACATGACATTCATATCTTCAGGTGCTTGAGGTATCCTTGCGGATATGTGAATAGGAGTTACAACAATTTGTGACTTTTGCATTTACATGCTCAGCCTCATTATGTCGTTCACTAGTGTATTCAGAAGGTTGTATTTTATTTCTTACTTTCTGCAAAGATGCATAAAGGTTCCCACTTGCTTCTTGTAAGAGGATACTTTCTCCAAGTACACAGCATGTCGAGCAAGAATGAATTGTTCTCGTTTGGGATGTATAAAATACACTGAAATTTCTTGATTCAAGTTTGTTAATAACACGTCTAACATGATTTTAACAAATTCAAGACTTCAACTAAGACTTACTGGTAGTCATCCCATTACATAAATTGATGGTTTCTTAGTTACCTTCTTGTATGGAACCATATTGAATAAGCACGGGCTCATTCAAATTTTTGTTAACCTTAATAAGATACAAGAGAGAGTAGTTAATGTTATCAAGGATCAAATAATAACAATAGTATTTGATTTTACACATGAGACATAGTATTGCAATTGTGAGACAGTATCACAATTCCTTTGATAAAATAATACTCTTTGGCTCACATATTTTATAATTTGGTCAAACCAAATTGCATAAACAATATATTCAAGCCGATTGCATGCTATAAAGTATGATTTTTTTAGTAGTTCAAGAACTTCATGTTCATGTTTTAACAAGAAAACATAACATGTTGGTCGCTAAATATACTTTATAAGATATTGAACAATTCAATAACTTCATTGTATATGCCCTAACAGGAAGACACAACAAGTCAAGTACTTACTTTATTTTATAAGTCTTTGAACAATTCAAGGAAGTTCATGTTTATGTCTTTACTTGAAGACATAAACATAGTACAAATAAAGTATTATTGAATGCCTACTTTTGGCTTCAATAGTATTTTCAAGTTAATTTACATACTTCATATTTATGTCTTTTCTAGAAGACATATGCTTATTAGCTAAAACATTTAGGTAATGTGATGAAGTAGTTTTTATTATTTCTTGACATTAGTTCTCTATAGACAACACACATCAATATGTATAAGTCCTAATAGAATATTATAAGCCATATTGTGTTGTACCTTGCACACTCTAATATTTCTTCCACTTGAGCATGGCACAACATCATATACGAATAATATAAAAATATCACAGATATAATAAGATTTAAGTCATACTCAAATCAAAATTGTATAGAAGGGTTATGCAGAACTTCATCGTTTAATAAGCAATCATGCATAACTATTTTTAGATAACATTTCGGGAAGCGACATCAGAAAAGCGACTAGTTATCTTTTAAAATAATATGCAGTAAGGCTTAGAAAACTATGATGGTTATTTCAAGACAATCTAGAAATTAAGTGGGTCACTTACAAGGTGATAAGCTCATAGCTCCCACTGAATAAGACAACTTTACAAGTGTGTCCTATGGTTAAACAATGCATTTCTCCCATTAGTTTAGACAACATTTTGAATGTATCTATACTAGTGAAAAAGCAGGTAGCAATTTGCATACTTTCTTGTTCTTTGAATGTCTACACATTATAGCCAATGTGAGTCTCATAGACTAGTAAACATGTACATAGATATTCAAAGAAAAGTATCAAGTTCTACTATATTTATGATGGGATTTCTATCAATGCCATTAACTTGAAAGTTTTGCATGCAATTCCTCTTTCTACTTTACCTCAAAGGTGTGTAGAATCATATGGAATTTATTTTAGTAAGGAAAATATACTAGAAAAACATGCTAGTAATTTCCTTTCCCCTCACGGTTTATTGAAACTTCATTTTCTAATCAAGACTCATACAATATCTTAACACTTTAAGATGTGCAACCGTACTTAATCGTTTTGACTTACAAGACAATGTGATTTCTTGAGTAGGTGTGTATTAAGATTGATTAGAATTGAGAAGATTCAAGTGTTCAAAGTATATATTTCTCATACAAGGAGAAAGGATGGGAACGAATCTTATTCTTACAAGGAAAGAAGACTTAGTTTGTTTTCCTCTAGTACAAAAGGAAACAAACTTTGTTTACGTTTTGTGTTGCACAAAATAATTAATAGAAATACAAAGTTCATATTTAGTATTTTCGATAATTATCCTTTTAAAATTAACTACCCAAGTTTATAAAAATAATTAATTTTACGAAAAGGTTAAGATCCTCATTGAGGTTCCACCATCACATCAGATTCAACAGGTGGATGACGTTCATCAATCACAAATCTTGTGCAATTCTTAGATCCTTATGGGACTCATGACACAAGTAAACATTTCACTAAATGTCAAACTGGCATGCTTAGTCCCATCCTTGCCTCGGTCAAGGTCTCACCGTTGTACCGATTAAGTCATCCAATTTCAGAACATGCGAGAATAAGTCTAGGTCTCACGCATAGAAAATAATCACCTTGGGTTACTGTCACACTCCCAAAATATCAGAGTATAATGGCGACAAAGGAGTGGTGACGTCATGATTATCATACACACATAGTCACAAAGAACGACCTCTAAATGAGACGTTCGGGAAAATTGATCACTTGTAATTAATAAAATAAGTTGTTTCAACAAAGTGCGGAAGCATAAACTGAATATGGTTACAAAACATAGTTTTCTCAAATGGTACAAATGATCGTTGTTTCAAAGAAATGACGGCAATGCATGAGACCTCATTTAGCATCTTCCTTCTTAATACCTGAGAAAAACATTGCTAAAGTGTCAACATAAAGTTGGTGAGTTCATAGGTTTAGTTAGTTTGAAATGTTTAATGAACCACAAGATTTTCCCAAAAGTGATGACAATATAACAAATACAAAGTCATCCTAAAAGTATTTATTACAGTCTAAGCTCGTGACACCGAAGCGTTAACAACACCGGCAGTATAATCATATAAATGTAGCCCAAACTAGATGCCTAAACCCACGACATCCTATATCAGATTCAAATGAAACTGTGCCCGCTTGTCCCCTTGTTGGACAAGACAGACAGGGACGTCAATCCCGATAGATCTATCCATAACATTCGCGCTTACACAAAGTAATTAACGGTTCACGATTCACGGGCCAAAGCAACTGGGTTTTTAGTGGGACTTAGACTAATAGATAAATCAGTAAATGCACTTGTGTTCAAACGTTAAAGTTAAGCAATGTCTCACCCCAAAAAGCAGTGAAAATAGTAAAGTATGGGGCTATAAACTCACCTCGTAAATTCAGCAAAGAGAACGAAGATAAAATAGCTCGAGAGTACGGTTACGCTAGCCGCGACCTAATTAATTTAAGAATCGAGTTACGATACGAATACTTGTATGATTTACTGACTCGACACCCTAATTGTGCTTGACGAAACCATACATTTATGAAAAATACGATTTTACGGAAAAGTACGTTAAATAAAATCGGTTTATTAACGGGTCGGGTTTTACGGGTCAAAACATAACTTTAAATTTAACAAATTTCGTTTGGGCTTTAACTTAAATCAAATAAACACATAAGGCCCAAAATGGGTCCAACACATTTACCCAGCAAACCGGCCCAAGGTCCATAGACCCGGTCCGGCCCACCAGGCGGAATAAACAAGGAACGAAAGAGAGTATACGTGTGTGTTTACACACACAACCCCATAACTGGAGTTGACTCTCTCTCTCCTCTCTCGATATCTCCTCCACCGTCCCAAACTCTCTCTCTCTCTAAACCTAGATTGGTTTTATCCATTCCTAGGGTTATCATCTAATCAGTTGTGTTATAAGATTAAATATGGGTGGTTTGTGGTTCTTATATCGCGTGAGATGTGGGTTAATCCCCACATCAACCGTTTGGGTTTTTCTGATGGTGTTCTCCTTGCGGTTCGTGAATCAAATACCAAATCACAGATAAGTTTAATTTCCTTTATTCCTTTTTAAAAAGCTTTTAATTGATTTTCGATTTTATATATATCAGTGGGTTCAATTGATTCGTAAATACTTGTTGTAACTCATATGGTTCTCGGATTAATATGTGAATAAAATTAGGGTTTTGAAATATTTGGGGGTTTTCGTCAGAATCGGTTTAAAACATAATTAATTGGCGTTTTCATTCATAAAATCAAACTAATTTTAATATAAAGTCGATTTATAAAAATTAGGGTTTCGGTTAATTTGGGGGTTTTTGTAAAACTCACTTTTAATTAAATTAATTAAGGGGTTTGGGTTTAGATTAGGTTTAATTAGCATTTTAATTAATAAAAGTAAATCTAGGGTTTTCTGAAAATTGGGGGTTTTCATATTATCGAATGTTGCTCGTGTTTAGATGGTGTTTCTGAAATGTCTCGATGTAAATGAAATGTTTAAAAAGGATGTTACATGATTAGGGTTTCGATTGGGGTTTCTGTATACACGCGGCATGGTTAAGGTTTTCTGTAAAAGAAAGCTTGATTAATACATTTGGATTTGTTTGGTAAGAATGGTAATTAATTTGGCAGAAACTAGGACTTTGGTTGGTTTGTTTTGGTGCTCGGTTTGGTTCTTGATTGGGTCTCGGTTTGGTTAAACATGGGTCTCGGGTTGGTTCATGATTGAAGTCTTGTTTTGGTTGGACAAGGTCTCGGTTTGGTTCTAAGTTGGGTCTCGGTTTGGTTGACAGCAAAATGATAACATAAACATGTTTGTATTTAAAAGTTTAGAAATTTACAGTTTTTGGTTAAAAGTATAAGTTCATTTCAATGGCTAACCGCGGTTTCTTTTATTTGTAGGTTCATACAAAGACAAGCACAACTAGACTTCGAAAGTAAAACGAAAGGACAAAAGACTCACAAAGGGGATGCTACGTTCGGTTTTGCAGGTTCGGACAGAATGAAGACCTTTGGTTGTGCAGGTTCGGACGAGACGTGTAGGTTGGATGGAACAAAACTTCTACTCAGGAGTTGTATGATGAAGACTTGTGCAGATTTTGATGTTTGTATTTTTTGGACTGTGATAACTTGTGATAATTTGTATTTGGACTTTGGACATTACTTTGGACTTGTATATAAGCTTGTATAATTAGTCTAGGGTTAGTGAAATTCTGGAAATGCTTGCTTGTGATATACCCAAAAGGGGTAAACTAGGCAAATGTGTTGTCCTTTAGTGGGGCAAATAACTATAAAGTTTGCAAGTGTAATGTAGACTTGTGACTGATTTGGGACACTTGTATGACAAGCTTTGACAAATAAATTGAAGGTTTAAATAATCAGTTACATACACATGCTGTGATAGTGATAAACTCGGCTCGGGTTCAATATATTTAGGTTTAGACGCGACTGACATAACACGACAGCAAAACCGTTTAGCGTACGATCCCAAAACAAAAGACAATTGTGCGAGACGTTATCAATCTTAATAACTAGAGCAAATAAAACACACGGCACATCATAACACGCTCACAACTTGTATTGCATTCAACTAAATAGTCGCGAAACATAGAGATGTTACATATGCTCTCCCTAAAAAGGGCTTTGTCCGCAAAGCAAAGAAATTAACACGTTCATGACGACGACTAGTCGATAAGTAGTTAAAATACTCGTACTACACGAATAATTAAATGATGGAAATTTGACGAATGTCACAGTATTCCCATGTTTTAGAGATTTCGTCACGAAATCAAGACGTTGTTGTAGTAGGTTGGTTAACGAAAAGATGAGGATACTTGCTCTTGAATTGATCTTCACGTTCCCACGTGTATTCAGGACCTCTACGCGCGTTCCATCGGATTTTCACAATCGGTATACGGCTTTGCTTGAGTTGTTTAACTTGACGGTCCATGACTTCTACGGGTTCCTCTACGAAGTTGAGTTTGTCGTCGAGCTGAATCTCCTCCAAAGGGATAACGAGTGCTTCGTCGGCTAAGCATTTCTTCAGATTGCAAATGTGGAACACATTATGCACTCGGCTAAGTTCTTGGGGTAATTCCAAACGATAGGCTACGGGGCCAATCCTTTCTATGATCTTGAAGGGTCCAATGTAACGAGGGTTTAACTTTCCACGCTTTCCAAAGCGAATCACACCTTTCCAAGGTGAGACCTTCAACATGACTTTGTCACCAACTTCAAATTCAAGAGGTTTGCGTCTCATATCGGCATAACTCTTCTGTCGATCTCTTGTGGCTTGCATACGGCTCTTAATCTTAAAGATCTTCTCAGTAGTCTCGTGTATGATCTCAGGTCCAGTGAGTTGTGCTTCACCGACCTCTGCCCAACACACGGGTGAACGACACTTCCTACCATACAGTGCCTCGAATGGCGCTGCCTTTATGCTAGTATGATAACTATTGTTATATGAGAATTCCACCAAAGGTAGGTGTCTATCCCATCTATTTCCAAAGTCAATCACACAGGCTCTCAGCATATCTTCTAAGGTTTGAATGGTCCGTTCACTTTGACCGTCGGTCTGGGGATGATACGCAGTGCTCATATCCAACAGCGTTCCCAATGCCTTCTGCAGTGACTTCCAAAACTGCGAAGTAAATCGGCTGTCTCGGTCGGAGATTATAGACACAGGTACACCATGCTTCGTGACTACTTCCTCCAAGTATGTCCTTGCTAACTTATCCATTCCATCAGTCTCCTTGATGGGTAGGAAATGAGCCGATTTGGTGAGTCGGTCGACGATTACCCAAATCGTGTCGAACCCGGCTGCGGTCTTTGGTAGCTTGGTAATGAAATCCATAGTGATCCTTTCCCACTTCCATTCTGGCAGTTCGGGTTGGACCAATAATCCTGATGGTTTCATATGTTCGGCTTTGACTTTGGCACAAGTCAAACACTTGCTAACGTATGTAGCAATGTCCGCTTTCATGTTCGGCCACCAATACCACATCTTCAGATCATGATACATTTTATCAGATCCCGGATGTATGGAGTACTTTGACTTATGCGACTCATGCATAATCAAGGATCGTAGGTCGCCATGGCAAGGTAACCAACTCCTATTATCAAGGCATAACGTTCCATCCGAACGTGCTTCCAACTTCTTCATCATTCCTCCAACATCTTCAGTCTTAAGCATTTCTTCCTCGACTGCTTCTTTCTGAGCCTTGAGAATTAAGGATGGAAGGTCTAAGTCAATGGTCATCACTAAAGCCTTCACCCTAAGAACTCTCTCCTTTCGACTCAAAGCGTCGGCCACGACATTTGCCTTGCCTGGGTGATAACGGATCTCGCAATCATAATCACTGAGCAACTCTAGCCAACGTCGTTGTCTCATGTTGAGTTCCTTTTGGTTCAAGATATGTTGTAGACTCTTATGGTCAGTGAATACAACACACTTAACACCATAAAGGTAGTGTCTCCAAATCTTCAAGGCAAACACCACTGCTCCCAACTCTAGGTCATGAGTTGTGTAATTTTTCTCGTGCACTTTTAGTTGTCTTGATGCGTAAGCTATGACCTTAGTCCTTTGCATCAGTACTGCACCTAACCCTTTTATGGATGCATCACAATACACCACAAAGTCTTCGTTACCCTCAGGTAGGGCTAGTATCGGTGCTTCACACAACATCTGCTTCAACGTCTGGAATGCCAAATCTTGCTCTTCCTTCCACTCAAACTTCTTATCCTTTTGAGTCAATTCCGTCATTGGTTTAGCTATCTTAGAGAAACCTTCAATGAATCTCCTATAGTAACCAGCAAGACCTAAGAATTGACGGATCTCCGTGGGTGTTGTTGGAGTCGCCCAATCCTTTACAGCCTCGATCTTAGCAGGATCAACGTGAATACCACTGCTGTCGATCACATGACCAAGGAATTGCACTGTGTTTATCCAAAACTCACATTTGGAAAACTTTGCATATAACTTCTCCTTCCTTAGCAGCTCTAATATGGTCTTCAAATGCTCCTTGTGCTCTTCTTCATTACGAGAATAGATAAGGATGTCATCGATAAATACAATCACAAACTTGTCCAAGTATGGTTTGCAAACTCGGTTCATGAGATCCATGAATACCGCAGGTGCGTTTGTCAAACCAAAAGGCATAACTTGGAACTCGTAGTGTCCGTACCGGGTTCTAAAAGCCGTTTTATGAACGTCTTCCTCTCTAACCCTTAGTTGATGATATCCTGACCTTAAGTCGATCTTCGAGTATATGCTAGATCCTTGCAATTGGTCGAAAAGATCGTCAATCCTTGGCAATGGGTAGCGGTTCTTTATCGTTAGCTTATTCAATTCTCGGTAATCGATACACATTCTAAAGGATCCATCTTTCTTTTTGACAAATAAGACTGGCGCTCCCCAGGGTGAGGAACTTGGTCTAATGAAACCTTTGTCAGAAAGTTCCTTTATCTGTTCAGCTAACTCTGTCATCTCGGCCGGTGCTAGACGGTATGGGGCTCTAGCAACAGGCGCGGCTCCTGGTGTAAGCTCGATGTGAAACTCCACTTGCCGTGCTGGTGGTAGTCCGGGTAAATCCTCTGGAAATACGTCCGGAAAGTCTCTAACGATCGGTACATCTTCCACCTTCTTCTCGCGATCTTCTTCTCCTTCCGTTTGTGTTACTTGAACCAAGAATACCGGACATCCCTTCTCAATGTATCTTTGGGTCCTGATACATGAGATGACTTCCAATCTTGATCCATTCTTCACACCACTTCTTTCGCCTTGTATGATGAGTACGTCGTTTCCATAAGGAACACGGACACACTTCTCATGACATACAATCTCTGCGTGATGCTTCGACATCCAATCCATTCCAATGATGACGTCAAAACTTCCCAATTCTATAGGGAGTAGGTCGATACTAAACGAACGACCTTGTAGTCTTACACTACATCCTTTCAGAATAACGTCGGTGGTTACTGACTTCCCATCGGCTAATTCTACATTATACTTAACGTCTAACGCAGTAGGGGTAATATTTAGGCGTTCACTAAATATAGACGACACAAAACTCCTATCCGCACCAGAATCAAATAGTACTGAAGCATAGTTGTTATTGACTAGGAACGTACCAGTCACAACATTGTTGTCTTGCACAGCAGCTTCAGCACAGAGATGATACACTTTGCTAGGTGCCGTGAATCCTCCAGGAGTACTAGTTGTGGCTCGGTTATTCCCTCCTCGGTTCCCTTGATTCTGCTTCTGGTTCCCTTGGTTCTGATTTTGATTCCCTCGAATCTGGTTATTACGACCTTGGTTTCCACCGCTCGGACATTTGTTCTTGTAGTGACCTTTCTCTCCACATCCGAAGCAAGTGACATTTGCTCCTTGGCCACCTTGCGTTCCAGGTCCTCTTTGATTAGTAGCACGAGGTGGTGCTCGGCATTCCTTTGCCTTATGTCCCGCCTTCCCACAATTGTAGCACGTAGGGGGACATGCTCCTTCGTGGTGTCGACCACATTTTCCGCAGAAAGGTAGTCTCCCAGCGTAGTTCCCAGTATTTCCTTGTCCAGCAGTGAACACTCTTGCTACTTCTTGACGCTTGTTCTGGTTGTAGTTGCTTGGGTTGTTGTTGTTGGTATTGCTGTTGTAGTAGTTGCCAGACCACTTTCTTTTATCCCCAGTATTTTCTCCCAACTCCTGTACCACTTGGTACATCAGACTCTGAGCCATGTCGATTGCCTCGTGCAAATCAGTCGGCTTGGATGAAGTCACATTCCCTTTGATGCTCAAAGGTAGTCCTTCAATGTAGCGCTCCAACAATCGGTCATCGTTGGGCACCATTTCAGGACATAACAAAATCAGCTCCTGAAAGCGCTGATTGTAAGCAGTAAGAGCAGTACCCTTGACCTTTAGGTTCCACAGCTCAACTTCCATCTGCTTGACTTCATTTCGGGGACAGTATTTCCTCACGAACATAGCTTTAAATTCACTCTAGGGCGTCGTTTGGGCAACGTCAATGGTCACTGCACGAGCATAGACGTTCCACCAAGTCAAAGCACCATCCACTAACGTGCTTGACGCAAATTTCACCTTGTCGGCTTCAGCGACATTACTAATCCCAAATTGGGATTCTAGCTTCTCAAACCATCTGGTTAATCCTACTGCTCCTTCGGTACCTCGGAAACTTACTTGCGTAACTGCACGAAATTCCTTGTAGGTACAAGTACGTGCAATAGCATTTGTAGCTCCTTGGTTGGTCTCCTCCTGTGTGCTAGCTGTACGGTTTGCTTCAGCGGTCGCGAGTGCCTCGGCCACTCGTTCGGCTATCATTTGGCTTAACAGGGCAGTGTCAATTCCACCGGTAGCGGCTGGCGGATTTTGCGTTTCGGATCTTCTAACTGGCGCCATAATCTAACAAGGTAATAGGATACTAAGTTTTTGCCAGACATAACATGCATGGCACACACAACACAATTATGAAATGCTCCAAGATATAATACACAATATATAATGATCTCTCAATTTGCAACTCATAATATCATTCATGAAATCGTTTGATAATACATCATAGTTTGTCATAACATAATAAGAGAAAATAAAATACCAACTAGCTAAGACAAACTTCAAAGCTTAGTGGTCATACAGGGATAGGTCGATGGTACAAAATAAATCTAACTAGTGCCCTCACGGCGCTGATGAAGCTCCTTCTCCAACTCTGCTAATCTCCTCTCAACCACTAGCTCACGAGCCTGGGAATCTCTCAACCTAACATCGGTGTCATGACAAGCGGCTCTAAACCTCTTATCCAAGTCTGCAACAGGGTCATCCACTGGTGCCTCTAGTCCGCCTGTCTCCACCAATGGCTCCACTCCCCAACGGGTCATCAGGCTCTCAATCTCCTCAAGACGAGTGTTTGGCATGGATTCCATCTGATCAAGAATAGTAAGAAGCTGTCCTCGTAGACGGGTCACACATACTGTCAACACTGTCTCATCCCTGACTGGACTCTTCTTCGTCAGTGCTTCTAGCTTATCCTGCACTTCATTATACTCTTCACCTAAAGCCTCTACAGTATCCTCCAATCTGTTCAACCGTGTCGTCACACAACCATCTGCCGCCCCAAGCATCACCACCGTCGACGTAGCTCTCCTAGGAATAGGAGTCGTAGCTCTCGGTCCTGTAGAGATACCAGCGTCAGTAAGCATCTCCTGGTACACTGCAGGTACAGTCTCTGGTGGTGGTAGTAGTAATGGTGCCTCTGGGACAGAACTGGTAGGTGTGCGGGCTGCATGCCTGTCAGTGGCAGTGAAAGGTATGAGGGGTCTGTAAGGTGAAAGTGGTGGTCGAGAAGCTCTCCCCCGAAGACGTCGTCTCACATAGTAGAAAGGTAGAGTACCAGGTGCTGGAGCAGGAATAGCAGTCCTTTCTCCTTCGTCTTCAGATGAAGATGAGGAGATGTGTGCTAGGGAAACCTCAGGAGTAGCGGCATATGCAGTAGGAGGGTTCTCAGTGTCTGTGACCTCCATAGGCTCTCCTTCCCCATCTGTAAACTCCATCCCATCATCCTCTGTCTCCTCTACTGTCTCATCTCCAGTCACTGATGCCTGACCTGGTGACTGCACCACGTCAGTGTCCATGTCATCCTCTCCCCCGCCTTCTAGGCTAAGCACATCGTCAGCTGATGCGTCAGGAATACGAATCGGTGAATGACGAACTTCCTCAGCCTCTCTCTCTACATCATCATCTGAAACCATCCGGTACCACGGATATCCTGACGGCGATCCTCTAGGTAGTCCTACTGATGAACTGATGGTCGACTGCGAACTACGGTTGTAGTACGCTCCTGTAGACGTGGACTCATCGGATGAAGACATCGCTGTAATCATAAACAAAATAAAGGTGTGTAAATATCTCATAAAATTAGTCCATAAAAAGGACATTAACATAACATAGCAATCATTGTTGAATCCACATGTATCCCATATAACATAATTCAGATTTTGTTGTTGCACATGTAACCCATGTAAATATACCTCGTAATTGTTAATTCACATGTATCCCATTTATTACTTATGTATCTACATATACTTAATACTTACAATCTGTATGATAATCGATTAAACATAGAGCAGTTATAGTCTAGAATTACTAATGCAACCTAGTTCTCTATAACTAGTGCTCTGATACCAATCTGTCACACTCCCAAAATATCAGAGTATAATGGCGACAAAGGAGTGGTGACGTCATGATTATCATACACACATAGTCACAAAGAACGACCTCTAAATGAGACGTTCGGGAAAATTGATCACTTGTAATTAATAAAATAAGTTGTTTCAACAAAGTGCGGAAGCATAAACTGAATATGGTTACAAAACATAGTTTTCTCAAATGGTACAAATGATCGTTGTTTCAAAGAAATGACGGCAATGCATGAGACCTCATTTAGCATCTTCCTTCTTAATACCTGAGAAAAACATTGCTAAAGTGTCAACATAAAGTTGGTGAGTTCATAGGTTTAGTTAGTTTGAAATGTTTAATGAACCACAAGATTTTCCCAAAAGTGATGACAATATAACAAATACAAAGTCATCCTAAAAGTATTTATTACAGTCTAAGCTCGTGACACCGAAGCGTTAACAACACCGGCAGTATAATCATATAAATGTAGCCCAAACTAGATGCCTAAACCCACGACATCCTATATCAGATTCAAATGAAACTGTGCCCGCTTGTCCCCTTGTTGGACAAGACAGACAGGGACGTCAATCCCGATAGATCTATCCATAACATTCGCGCTTACACAAAGTAATTAACGGTTCACGATTCACGGGCCAAAGCAACTGGGTTTTTAGTGGGACTTAGACTAATAGATAAATCAGTAAATGCACTTGTGTTCAAACGTTAAAGTTAAGCAATGTCTCACCCCAAAAAGCAGTGAAAATAGTAAAGTATGGGGCTATAAACTCACCTCGTAAATTCAGCAAAGAGAACGAAGATAAAATAGCTCGAGAGTACGGTTACGCTAGCCGCGACCTAATTAATTTAAGAATCGAGTTACGATACGAATACTTGTATGATTTACTGACTCGACACCCTAATTGTGCTTGACGAAACCATACATTTATGAAAAATACGATTTTACGGAAAAGTACGTTAAATAAAATCGGTTTATTAACGGGTCGGGTTTTACGGGTCAAAACATAACTTTAAATTTAACAAATTTCGTTTGGGCTTTAACTTAAATCAAATAAACACATAAGGCCCAAAATGGGTCCAACACATTTACCCAGCAAACCGGCCCAAGGTCCATAGACCCGGTCCGGCCCACCAGGCGGAATAAACAAGGAACGAAAGAGAGTATACGTGTGTGTTTACACACACAACCCCATAACTGGAGTTGACTCTCTCTCTCCTCTCTCGATATCTCCTCCACCGTCCCAAACTCTCTCTCTCTCTAAACCTAGATTGGTTTTATCCATTCCTAGGGTTATCATCTAATCAGTTGTGTTATAAGATTAAATATGGGTGGTTTGTGGTTCTTATATCGCGTGAGATGTGGGTTAATCCCCACATCAACCGTTTGGGTTTTTCTGATGGTGTTCTCCTTGCGGTTCGTGAATCAAATACCAAATCACAGATAAGTTTAATTTCCTTTATTCCTTTTTAAAAAGCTTTTAATTGATTTTCGATTTTATATATATCAGTGGGTTCAATTGATTCGTAAATACTTGTTGTAACTCATATGGTTCTCGGATTAATATGTGAATAAAATTAGGGTTTTGAAATATTTGGGGGTTTTCGTCAGAATCGGTTTAAAACATAATTAATTGGCGTTTTCATTCATAAAATCAAACTAATTTTAATATAAAGTCGATTTATAAAAATTAGGGTTTCGGTTAATTTGGGGGTTTTTGTAAAACTCACTTTTAATTAAATTAATTAAGGGGTTTGGGTTTAGATTAGGTTTAATTAGCATTTTAATTAATAAAAGTAAATCTAGGGTTTTCTGAAAATTGGGGGTTTTCATATTATCGAATGTTGCTCGTGTTTAGATGGTGTTTCTGAAATGTCTCGATGTAAATGAAATGTTTAAAAAGGATGTTACATGATTAGGGTTTCGATTGGGGTTTCTGTATACACGCGGCATGGTTAAGGTTTTCTGTAAAAGAAAGCTTGATTAATACATTTGGATTTGTTTGGTAAGAATGGTAATTAATTTGGCAGAAACTAGGACTTTGGTTGGTTTGTTTTGGTGCTCGGTTTGGTTCTTGATTGGGTCTCGGTTTGGTTAAACATGGGTCTCGGGTTGGTTCATGATTGAAGTCTTGTTTTGGTTGGACAAGGTCTCGGTTTGGTTCTAAGTTGGGTCTCGGTTTGGTTGACAGCAAAATGATAACATAAACATGTTTGTATTTAAAAGTTTAGAAATTTACAGTTTTTGGTTAAAAGTATAAGTTCATTTCAATGGCTAACCGCGGTTTCTTTTATTTGTAGGTTCGTACAAAGACAAGCACAACTAGACTTCGAAAGTAAAACGAAAGGACAAAAGACTCACAAAGGGGATGCTACGTTCGGTTTTGCAGGTTCGGACAGAATGAAGACCTTTGGTTGTGCAGGTTCGGACGAGACGTGTAGGTTGGCTGGAACAAAACTTCTACTCAGGAGTTGTATGATGAAGACTTGTGCAGATTTTGATGTTTGTATTTTTTGGACTGTGATAACTTGTGATAATTTGTATTTGGACTTTGGACATTACTTTGGACTTGTATATAAGCTTGTATAATTAGTCTAGGGTTAGTGAAATTCTGGAAATGCTTGCTTGTGATATACCCAAAAGGGGTAAACTAGGCAAATGTGTTGTCCTTTAGTGGGGCAAATAACTATAAAGTTTGCAAGTGTAATGTAGACTTGTGACTGATTTGGGACACTTGTATGACAAGCTTTGACAAATAAATTGAAGGTTTAAATAATCAGTTACATACACATGCTGTGATAGTGATAAACTCGGCTCGGGTTCAATATATTTAGGTTTAGACGCGACTGACATAACACGACAGCAAAACCGTTTAGCGTACGATCCCAAAACAAAAGACAATTGTGCGAGACGTTATCAATCTTAATAACTAGAGCAAATAAAACACACGGCACATCATAACACGCTCACAACTTGTATTGCATTCAACTAAATAGTCGCGAAACATAGAGATGTTACATATGCTCTCCCTAAAAAGGGCTTTGTCCGCAAAGCAAAGAAATTAACACGTTCATGACGACGACTAGTCGATAAGTAGTTAAAATACTCGTACTACACGAATAATTAAATGATGGAAATTTGACGAATGTCACAGTTACAATTCACATCCGTCTCACAAGATGCAAAAAGTAATTGCAAGTGATCTCAAACGATTGGACGGCATGACTTAAATTTGAGACGGGTATAAAATTTTGATATACAAATCAAAAGTGTGTACGAGGAAGCATGCATTCATCCATCGTAGCACAAGTAAAAAACATTTTCTTACTTAAGTCTAATCTTGTTTTAATTTATGCGTGTCAAGTTGTCCAAGTTAAAGACTAATATAAAACCTAAGTGGAATTAATATTAGATTAGACAATACATAAAAGAAATAACATTCATAACACGTTACGAGTTATTATGAAAACAAGATTTTAGTTTTAAATCATATTTTAACTTTAAACTAAATTAAAGATTTAGTTTTATAATTGGTTTATGATTGGTTTTAAGTTTTTATAAAAAAACATTTGCATGTCATAGCAAGATATCAAGCAAATAAGCAACCACACAACCACAAGTATGCAAAGCCTCGAATCGATGAAAAAACTAAGCTTTATCTCGTGAGCCATCACGAGGACCAAGAATTCAATTAAGGGTAAGTCAACGCTACTAAAAAGTGGGCTCCCACTTGCTCTAAGACCATCAAGAGCAAGTAAAACCCAAAGTGAACATGAGGCCCAAAACTGCCATAAAATTTCAGACGACTTCTAGGGCCCAAAAGCCATAGAAGGAGTCCTCCCTAGCCTGAGCTCCAGTTGAGACTTTTGACGACCTATGAGTTGTGAACCGGCACACCAAATTTGGGCTTCTATCTCCTTATAGAACTCCAGGAAATCACGTTTTAGTACAGGCCACTCAGCAGATCCGAATTTCATAATATGTCTTTAATTCCTTAGCCATTCCCATCCAAGCATCGGTTACAATTGATTTATGACTAACAATATTTAATCTATCATTAAACTACTGTAAAATGCCTAAACAATGGTTATAACCAACTTAAAAACATATTAATGAAGCCGAAACAATGGCAAATCCTCAAAACTGAAATTAAATGCAAATCAAACACAACATGTTACATTTGGTCTAGGTTTTCATCGGCTTTGCATACGAAACATAATAATACCTTAACATTATGAATATAACATGGTGTTGGCTAATTCTATGGCCAAACATGCATGTATTTGCCATGGATATAAAATAAACAACAAGATACACTTGTTAGCCAACGAAATCAAAGCAACAATCAACAATTAATTAAACCCCTGATTGATGCGTGTAACCAATGACCTTAGGATATTAAAACCACATTTTAAACACCTTATAATTATCATATAAGTACAGAAATCTTGTGCATAGGGCTGTTGTAAAACCGATACACAAATCGTGCCAAAACACGCGTTTTTATGTCATTTTACACGTACCGGTAACAATACCAATAAAGATATGCGTAACCCGTGGCCATGGAATAAAAAACCTCAGATCATAAGACCACCTTAGGGTCTGTTTTATCACGAAAACTAACCTCTAGGGTCTGTTTTAATTTTGTCTTTATTAATTCATCAAAAACACGCGTTTTAGCCACTTTTACGCATACCCGATAATCATATGACATCATATGATGGCTCGTGATACCACTATAGGTGATTATCCATATAAAAATAATATGAATAAATAATAAACGCAGCGGAAAGATCACTTATAAATGAATCCATAGAGTCATATGATCAATCAATAAAATGGAGATAAAAGTATACCTTTGTAGCGTAATTCGGTAGGATCGAACGGGGACCATCACCAACATATGATCTAATCAAGAAACCCAAGTGACCAAAGTAGATCACCTCTATGTAAAAACACACTACACATCACCGTATATCAAATCGATGCTAGTCTTAATACCCGTAACTCTTTATCAAGCCTTTAACCACAATTAGTTAAAGCTTAATGAAAAAGACAAAACAAGTCATCACCATGGTTTGATAGTTTGACGTCACTTCCATTTGAGAAATAAACATCACACGTTTTTTTCTTTGTTTCTATTTCTATTTATATACAATAATAAATGTGAATCAGTTATATCCTTTACAAAAACCAAAACGTATCAATCCATATTAAGCTACATTAATTAGGCTATAAAGGCCTTAAATAGGCTTTATGACTTATTTGTTTAATTTTATTTTATTACTAAGTCTATACTTAGTAATTAAAGTCAATGGTTATCTCGAGTTACGAATAGTATATATACCGCGAATACAATAGACACGATATATTAAGTGGTACCTCTGTGTATATGTATGTGACTCCATAGGCTCACATGTGTCTAGCCGTATAACTATTTATCATGACACGAGCATACTCCAACACTACAAACATAGGACCACATAAGTCCATGTGTAGAAGTTCCAACCGTCCTTTTGAGCTTGGGGTAGTCTTTGTTTTGAAAGACTTTCATTTTGCTTTCCCCAACTCACAAGAGGAACAAAGATGATCTTTGAAGAATTTTAATTTAGGAAGACCGGTCACAATATCATTCTTCGAAAGCAAGTTGATGGTGTCAAAGTTGAGATGAGAGAAACGTTGATGCCATAACCATGATTGAGAGGAAGAAGCTTTAGCCATTAAGCAAATTGGATTTGTTGAAGATGTGTCTTGTAGAGTTACTATGTACAGATCAAAACCACGAACCTGTGAGAAGGTCATTCCCATCGTAGTCTCTAACATAGCAAGTAGTTTTCCAATAAGCCACTTCCAAATCTGCATCACAAAATTGACCAATGGAGAATATATTGTGATTCAGTCCTTCGACGTAATAAAACCGTGTAATAGTAATATTTCCTTGAACCAAATCTCCATATCCGAGTATCGGCGCAAACTGATCATTCCGAACCGTACCGTACCCAGAAACTTCTCCACGAAGTTAATTAGAAGCTTGAGATTTCCCGTCATATGCTTGGTGCACCCAGAGTCCATTATGAAGAGAATGATCTCGACGAGTTGCATAAGAATTAGGAGACAATGTAGATTTTGACAAATGGGAGCCCTTGATAGAAGTGGGTTCCAAAATATTAGTAGGCCTAGATGCAGATTCTAGAGGCAAGCTAACATTCATGGTACCAATTAGTATAATGGCTATCTTAGGTACCCATTTGTATCCGGGTGGTGTAAATCTTGAGTACCCCTGTTTACATGTCCTACTCATGTTCTCATAAAGCTTCTTTAACATGTTTTGTTTACGTAGAGTAGTGGATTCTAACGCACATAGTTTCTTAAGTGGTTGAGCAGTGGATTGGTTCAAAGGTCTTGTAGGTTTCCTAGTACTAGTGGGCACAAGAATACGCTTCCTAGTTCTAGCATTCACGTCATTATGATTAAAAGCACAAGCATCATGATTGAAAGTACGAACACATTTTCCACATTTAACACAAACAGATTCAACATTCGAAGTCTTAACATTTAAGCTGTTATTACATCCAGTTACAGACGTTTTATTCTTAGAAAACTTAAAATTCCTACGGTGGTCTTCTACTTCCATCTTCCTCCCTTGACTTTTGTTAGGCATGACTCTATCTTTCATTCTAGTGCTCTTAAGCTGTAGTCCGCTAACGCTAGTAGTGGGAGTTACTCCTGTAGAAGAAGACACACGTTGATTAGTTTTCCTAGTATTATGAGGTAACCGGGATGTTCCAATTTGAGTGGACCTAGTGTTCATCTTATACATTCCAGGTGCTATCACGTTTGTGCTCTTATCAGTTCTTAGCTTAGGCAAAGTCTGTGGGCGTTTTCTCCAAATAGATGATTTAGGGCATTTAAACACATTCGGTTGACGAACGGCGGATGGTTTACCCAAATCAGACTTTCCTTTCATTTTCTCAATGAGTTTTTGTAACTCACTAATGGCTATGTCCCTTTCTTGTAGCTGATCTTTCAAATCATTTATTTTGAAACCTTTTTCAATCAATTGACGAACCAAAGAAGCTGCCAGTTCTTGACACTTTTTATGATTATGAGATTTATCACCTTTTTGTAAAGTAAGTTCAAGAGAAATGGAGTGATTCTCAAGTTGGGAAAAACTTTTCGAAAGTTTGTTATATGACTGAATTTGTTTCGAAAGCTCAACTTCAAGATTTTGACATTTCGCGGCCGTTTTGGACACTAGACATGCTACATGACAATATTGATCAAGATCGGTATACACACCAAGTATATCATTCATATGGTCAGCATAAAAGTATTCCTTAGAAAGTTGGTGTTCGTGTGTCTTTAGTTTAGTTTGAAGAAAATCAACTTCATCTTCAAGAGATTTAACATATCTTAAATGAGTTATCATTTCCTCAGTGAGAGCTTTATAAAACATTTCCACATTGTTTGAAAGATCATCTATGGTTGGAACAATACATTGTTGAATGAAGACTTCTACTTGTGGGTTAGGTTTAATATTCCAAACGATATCTCTAGAAACTTTTTCATAATTGACGACACCTTTGTACAAATTTAAAACCCCTTGTTTTATAAACTCAAATTGCTGAACACTTTTAATTATCACATCCCATTTACGTTTTTCATCCAAAATTTGTTTTTCTAACAAAATTGATTGCTTTTTGAAACCTCTTTTTAAAGAAACTTTCTTTTCCGTTTTTGGAATCGGTGGTGGAACATTTGTAAACATCTTTTGTTCTTTTGAAAGTTCTTTTTGAGGAACAAAATTAATATGATTATTAGAATCAGAAAGGTTTATCAGATCACTTAAGGTCGGTCGACTTTCTTCATGATGACGAATGATTCGTCGCAGTCAGGGAAAGCATAAGAGCAAGATTATGATTATAACAACCGATATCATAAAGAGCAGGCTTGATACTTTTAATATTCTTGAGATATTAAGGCTTAATAAAACTCATTTTCATATTTCTATTAAGCATGTTCATAATTTGAATAGATTGACCCGTTTTGTAAACAATGTTGTTTAACGTTTCGACTCTCTTTTCCAAATCAAGAATTTTCTCAATGTCCTTTTCTTCACGAGTTTTATAAAGCTTAGTTTGTTCTTTGTAAGCCGACTCTAATTCAGAAATCTGGAGTTTATGCAACAACAATTGTTCTTCAAGTTCCGATATCTTTTGTTTTGACATATGAATTTCATGTGTTACTTCAGAACATTATTGTTCGTTGAGCACCTTACGTTCATATACCAAACCATTAGCTAGATTAGCTTCTTTTACATAATCACACTCTTTAAGACTGTCTATCTCCTCGACTAAGGATGTGTTTGCTTGCTTCAAACGTTTATTAGCCTCTTTGTTTTCACAAATTTCATGTTTTAAAGAATCAATAATAGACGCAAGCAAAACACGGTCATCATCCAAGTCAATATCCTGAGCATTATTTCCGTCATCATTACACATATGCGGTGAATCCGTAGAGATATTGCTATCCTCCGTCTCCATTACATATGCGTCATTGATGCTTTCGGGTTGCTCAGGATGTTGTCGTTCATTAGCAAACACATTATAGTTATCGTATGATGGTACCTTTTCAATTGGCTCAGTATCAAAGATAGGTCCATGATTGTTAGTAGGCTCTGGAATCACTTCTTGAATCTTGTCCATATACACATAATGTGCCTCCAACTCTTGATCATCGGCTTCATCATCAATGTCGTCACGCCAATGAACTTCATCTGTAGTGAGCTGAATCCCTGCCTCTTCTTTCTTACACATCAACATCTTTTCCTTATGATATGCAAAATCCTTAACCCGTTTTGGCTTCTTACATTCCCTAGCCATGTGCCCAAATCCCTTGCAATTGAAGCATTGAATCACAGTCTTCTGCACAACTGGAGTGCCTACAGTATCTCTAGCCCCAACTTGATTCGACAACCTCTGATTATCATACCTAGCTTCACGATCATACCTTGGTGCATGATTAACTTCCTTAAATCTGGCATTGATGATGATCTGAGGTTGTTGTTGGTAGGTTTTTAGATATTCTTATATGTTGTGGTGAGTAAGACATGAGTTCCTCAATCTTCTTGTCCCTTGAAGTTTGTTCATCATCACTGTCTCCATCTGAATCGGTGTCATACTTTGGAGGTGAAGTGGGAACAATTTCTTTTGCTTTGTTTCTAGCAGTAGCTAGAGGTTAGGTGGATGAGCTGGATGGCCTTGAGGAATGAGAAGGTGCTTGTTGACGGTGAACGGGTTTTGTTGAAGTAGCAGCCACAAAAGCAATAGAGTTAGCAGGTCGTTCTGCCTTTTCAGCCCTAAGTTCATTCACTTCTTTCTAATGTTGTTTCAAGATATCATAAAGTTTGTGATAAGAGATAGTCTTGATATCTTCCCTTTGTTTAACCAAAGTCACAAACCTTTGCCATTTCGGTTTGAGTTGAAGTAAAAACTGAACATTGGCATGATGATTGGAGATGATGCACTGATTTCTGACAAGCTCATTCATCATTTTGTAGAATCTCGAGTAATATGAGTCAATGGATTCACCATCTTCGGATGTGAATTTTCCAAATTCCCAAAGTAGATTAGTCTCGATATCTTGAACATTGATCGACTCACCTTGCTTCAATCGATGAATTGCATCCACATTTCCATAGCATTAGGACATGCATCAACCGTAGAATAGATATCGTTATCAATCCCAGCGAGTATGTAGTTAACAACATCAGCTTCAACTTGGAGGAGTTTCTTTTTCTCAGCAGGACATGTATCGAAATTCTCAATAGCTCGTGTAGTTGATGAAGTACCATCCCCTGCTTGTGTGGTAATGGGTCGGAATTCGAAAACTGGAGGTGGATTCTCAAGGCAGTGACAAAGAGCAGTTCGGTTCTCTTTTGTGTCGAGAAATCGGAGAAAACGAGATCTACATTGAATGTAGCAACCGGCTGTGAGCACTGGTGGATTACCGTTGCCACCTTGTTCCAAACGAATCTGATTAGCGTGCGCATTGTTGTTGTTTGACATCGTAAAAGCTTGTGAAAGGATTACAGATCTTAGTAGATTTGTTGTGATGAGGTGTGGTTGAAATTTCGCAGCGTTCCGAGAATCTTCAGTCTGACAATAAATTCCTCAGTCCGACAAAACAGTAAGCCAGAAAATTTTGTATCGTCAAATTTTGAAATTGAGTTAGAAATAGCCAAAAACTAGTAGGGAAAAATATTTTATTTTACTAGACCTAAAATTTTTAACTCTTTTTTTTGTAAACTATGATCCGGGACTAGTCTAGAGGGTGGCTAAGTCTAAAACATCTTCAAACAAAATAAATGTCAGAATATGAAGTCCAAAAGAAATGTCGGAATACCTCTGAAAAGAATTCGTAATATGAAATTCAAGATGAATGTCGGAATATGAGATACAAAAGAGATGTCGGAATACCTCTTGGAACAAAAGTCGGAATGTACTTATGCACAGAAGTCGGAATACCCATTCATCTTCAAAAGTCAGAATCTCAATGTTTTTCAGAAGTCGTTATCCCAAGTCTTTATGAATGCCGGAATATCTCTCTTGGAACAAAAGTCGGGATGTACTTTTGCACAGAAGTCGGAATTTGTGATCTTCACAAATGTCAGAATTTGTAATCTTCACAAATGTCGGAATATGTGAGCTTTACTAAAGTCGGAATTTGTGATCTTCATAAATGTCGGAATGTGTGAGCTTTACTAAAGTCGGAATTTGTGATCTTCACAAATGTCGGAGTTTGTAATCTTCACAAATGTCGGAATGTGTGGGCTTCATTAAAGTCGGAATTTGTGATCTTCACAAATGTCAGAATGTATGAGCTTTACTAAAGTCGGAATTTATGATCTTTCTACACCAAATGTCGGAATCCACACGATAAATGTAATGTCGGAATGTAACCAAACCTCCAAAAGTCGGAATGCAACTTCTGAATGAAAGTTCGGAATGTTGCTGAGCCAAGAAGTCGGAATTCTTAAACCCTTAAATTCCGAAATCTTTAAGCTTCCACAAGTCGGAATAATGTTATATCTCGGATATCAAAGATTAAATACATGATTTTTCACTAAAAATAGATCCAAACGCCAAATTTTTTTGTGTTTTAACCAAAACAAAGATACAAAATCACTACCACAACTATGTAGATGATTTTGATAAAGATTAAACCACAAAAAAAAATACAAAAGAAAAATTCTGGATCAAGGATTTTTGAATCAAATACCTCACGAAATCAATAAGAATAACAACCATGAATCATCATTCACCTATCCACTATAGGCTCTTAATACCAAATGTCGATCCCAATTTAATCCTTAACACAAGATATATTATAGAAATAGAGAGAGTTAAGAGAGAGAAAGTAGTGAGATGATGGAAGGTAAATGTAAACTAGAGAAAGAAAGTTACAATGACCAACACCCTCTTCCACACATGGAAGAGGGTTTATATAGCCTAGGCTTGTATGGGCCGTGGGCTTAGTAACATGGGTCGGGCTTGGCTTGTCTTGGGCTTAGACCCCTAACTTGTACAATATTAGCTTAAAGTCCAAGCCCGGTTAACCCGACTAACCTATTACAATATAAGACCATTAACGACTAAGATGACCTATTACATTCTTGTTCGACAACATAAAATATAGGGCTAAAACAATATAACTGATTTTCCCGCCATATTTGATCATACTAGTTCATTTTGCTCTATTTCTTATCTCTTGAGCGATTTGGCTGGTTTGGCTTAACACAGATCTTAGTGATCCTTGTTAGGTGCTTATCAAGTGGTATCAGAGCTCCGTCCTGGTGTCTCTAGTGTTCTTGTAAGAGTTTGTTATGTTCCCGGTTAAAACAGTTATTTTCCGGCGAGTTTCTTGGTTTTCTGGCGAAGTTGTTTTAAATGGATGACGGTACCAATTCAGACTGTGTAACATTGGGGTATTTTAGAGAGGAGATGGATAGTTTGTTATCCAAACTCAGGGGAGCGATTAAGAAAATGCAAGGTAACACTCAAATCTCCAAAATCAGTGTTATGGGTAACGAAATTCTTGTTATAATTCGTATAGTGAGAATGATTTAATGATAAGAGATACTCAAAATGAGGACAATAAAGCTGTGCGTAAACTGTTTGAGGAAATGCCTGTGAACAAATTGTTAACAAAATATGTCACAGTTGAAGCGTATTTTGACTCGTTTATTTCATTTGTTAGCAAAAGGAATTTAGACGAATGTTACTTAATTGATATTTTCATTTGCGGGTTGCCACCCGAAATCGAAAAGACGGTTAGTTTTTTTCAGACCCAGACATTTGTCGGATGCTTATGATTGGGCAAAGTTGCAAGATTAGTTTAAAACTCTATGAAAAAGAACTATAATCAACCATTTTTCTATTCTTTAAAGTTGGGTGATTTAAACATAGTGGAAAATAAGACGGGGTTGAGGGATTTTAGTAATGTGGATGTAAAAGGTAAGAGAAAAGATAGCAATGGGTTGTTGGATCTTGATGATGATTATAAAGAACCCAAGTCAAGGGTAAGTAGAATGGGCGAGTTTAAAGTCACCGAGTCAATGGTAATGGCAAGTGTTAATGGTAATCGGGCTTTGGTTGATAGATACAGTTATCACCAACAAGAACTTGAGGAATCTGATGGTTTAGAGGACAAACAAGGAAAAAATAATGTTTCAAGGCGAATGTTGATGTTGAAGGTAAATTGGAACCATTGTTACCATGTTGTAATCAGGTTGGTATTGGTGTTTTGAGACAACGTGAAGAAAGTTTAGGGAAGGAGCTTATTGGTGAAAAGGAAGGCGATTTCTTTTAGAGAATGCCCAATGACAAAAGAGATGTGTATAATGTGGAACAAGCTGATGATGTGGTGAATTTTAGTAAGAGAGGTAAAGGTATCAATACTGAGTTGAGGGTAAGAAAAATTGATGGTGATAAGGAATGTGGGGGAGTTGAAAACACAAACGTAGGTGAAAATGAAGATTCTGATAATGAAAATGCAATCTGGTTATTTGCACCTGTTGTTGTGCAAGTAGGTGAAAGTGAAGAAGGCAAAGTAAATGAAGATGGTGTTGAAGAGGCTAGGGATAAGTTTGTGAATGACGATCATAAGTCTTTAAGTTGTGCCAAAGAGTTGGATGATCATTTTGGAGTTGAATCACCAGCGACATTGAAATTCTCACGTACTGGGATTGGTGATCAGTTGTATCAACAAGAGAAGTGGAGAGGTTCACAAGGGGCTAAAGGATGTAATGATGGTTAATTAGTTAATAAGGTTATGTTTGAAATTGTAAAAGAATTAGTTGAGGGCGAAGATAGACTAGTTGATGGTGTTGTATAGGTGAGATCACCTCCAAGCTTATTAACTAAGGGTGGTCCATTTGTAGTTAAGTAGAAAGTAGAGATAGCGGATAGTAAGTGTTTGGTCAGAGGTGGTATGTTTGAGGAAGAGCCAGATGGTAAAAATGGTTGTGTGGGGAATGAAAGCAATGTGATTACCTTGGTTAATGAAGGAGCAATGAGAGTTCTTGAGTTGGATAAAGAAGATGTTGGGATTTTGGAGAATAGGGTAATAACAAGTATTGGTAATAGGGTTGTTGGCAGCGGTGAATTAGTTGATAGTCGACAAGGAGGTCAATTAGGAGTTGAGTCGGCAGAAATTGTACATTTTTTCCCGACTGGTATTGGTGTTAATGAACAAATTGTAGATGAGGAGTGTGTAAAAAGGGGTATTCGTTTGTTTGGAACACGTTGTGATTTGAAGAGTGATGAAGGTTATGGAGATGGGCATAGAATTTTCAAAGCGGCTGATTGTACAAATGTTCATAGTTTTGATAAGACCTCAATTTGCGATGTTGAGTGGTATACATGTGAAGAAGACTCGGGTAAGGGGCTCAATAAGCAAAATGCTTTGTCCGATATAATGATTTTGGGTATTGGAAGGGAGATGCAAGGTGGTCTAGTTGCTGATGTTTCAGAAATTAGGTTGGTTGATAATTTTGTTGAGAGAGGCAGTAGAACATATGAAAGTGAATATCAAAAAGCTCGAAAAAGAAGTGGTGGGATAACTATGTTTAGAATTAGAAATACCTTTGCGAAATATATGTATGTAATTCCGGTAAAGGGTGAATGCATCTATAACCCTAAATTAGTGTTTGACCCAGGCGGTGTTACAGGATTTAGTATATCGGGTAGTGAGGATGGTATAAAGGTAAATGGGATCAGGTCTTCATGTGATGGGTATGAGAGTAACAAACTTGAAGTTGCAGATAAGAAGGATATAGTTTCAGCTTATGGTTATGATGTTTGTAAGTCTGTAATGAATGTTCTTAATGTGGATAATACGTTGCCTCCAAAAGAGCGATTGAAAGATTCTGGTAAGTGTTTAGGTGGAGTGTATGGAAGTTTTTTCACACTTCTAGTTGACAATCTCTTTATAAACATCTTTAAAGAAACACCCGGACAAAATTTGCTGGAAATTTGGATTGCACAAGGTGTTAAAGATTTTTACAAGTCGAATGGTTTAATAGGCTATGTGGTGGTACATTAGTCTGATTGTGGGTTTGATAAGGTTACATGGAAGCTGTGTTGTGACTTCATAAATATTTGCTTCAGTCAACGAGTGAGGACAAGCCACAAGTTTTCAATAATTTCGTTACCTGATGTTTCAAGGGTGTTGGCTATAAGTTGTAGGTGTTTGGGTATAAGTAACCGATGTTGGAGTTCAGTGGAGGTACAGATCAAGTTCTCAATTCATACGATTCTTGAGGACAAGAATCTTTTCAAGGAGGGTGGATTGTTATGGATCAAAGAGGAAGTCAATAAGTCAATAGAAGTAGTAAAAGTCAAAGTGAAATGTCAAACCATTTTATCAGTTCCTTGTATAAATACTCATTTGTTCATTCATTTTCACTAGCTTAGAATTTTATAAACACTTTTCCTCTCTGTAACCATTCATTCCGTTATAGTCAATATAACTGATTTTCACGCCATATTTGATCATACTAGTTCATTTTGCTCTATTTCTTATCTCTTGAGCGATTTGGCTGGTTTGGCTTAACACAGATCTTAGTGATCCCTGTTAGGTGCTTATCATACCGTTGTATTGTGCAGCATTGAGGGAGCACTTTTTAGAGTTTTAAGAAAAAATAGCGATGGAAGAAATTAAGGGTGTGTTTGGTTGGTAAATAGGTTCTAGATTAAAATTTGGGTTTAGGTTTTAAACTGGGTAGAGTTTGGTTTTGAATTTATTTGAATACCAAACTTTATTTAAATATTAATGGACTAATATTCATCCTTAATAGTCATTTTAATCAAATGGATAAGATTAAAGAGTTAAGTCCGTATATTAGTAACTTAGTTTCCAACTTTTACACATCCAGATAACAAACTTCAAATATTTATATTATCGTCATTAAACTTTCAAATTTGTTCCAATATAGATAATATGACCGATTAGTGCCGGTCAAAATGCCGATCATTTTCCTAGTCTTAACCGTCACCAAGCGGCCATATTACCTATATTGGAACAATTTTGAAAGTTTAATAACGATGTCAGTAAAATCTGAAGTTCGTTAACTAGATGTGTAAAATTCGAAAAGTAAGTTACTAATATATGGACTTAACCCAAGATTAAACCAAAAACTCATTTTTCCTTTTTTTCAAACATTAATATCTCTTAAACCGTCAATCGTTATTCGAAAAAAAGAATACCATCACGACGAACATTTAATTATCTTTCTTTAGATATCTATACTACTTTATAATAGATTTATGCCATTCTAAAAATAGTAGTCTTAAAAATTTAAGCATCAAACATTTCTTTAATTGGAAATTAACATACACCCATTATTCAAATGTTAACTATGACCATTTTCAAAATATACGTTTTAAAATAAAGGTTGTTGCATATATAATTGTAACGCCCATTCAATATGGTCAGCCCATGCTGTTAAAAAAGATGGTCAGCCCATTAAAACATTGTATGTAACATGTCATTAAAGTGTTCATTTGTAACACCCGTTACAAATTCACATAAATAAACACACCAACCATAATCACCATCACCAAGACACCAACCATTTGACCACCGCCATATACACCAACCGATGATGTGTTTGATGTCACACTATAGAGTGGTCAATATCTCTCATTAAGTTGGGCTACTTATGAATACTTGTTTTCTTCTCTACTTTTAGGTTTATGTCGGAATCCGCACTCGCCCTGACCAAAGAAATGAAACTATCTGGCAAACAGTGGTGTGAAGTAGTGGTACGATAATCAATCTTATTTTCCTTAAGCTTTATGTTTCTCTTTTGCAGATTCGGAAGCTGTCTTTCATCTTGTGTCCGTTGTTGTGAGAATGAATGCTAAATGATCTGAAAGTTTGGACTGAAGCTTATCACTGCTTTTAGTGTCTTCTTACATTTGATGGCAGATTATTTAGAAAAATATAGAGTATAGGGCTTTTAAATTAGGGGTGGCCATAGGTATGTAGTATGTTGAGTAATGAATATTGTTTAAAAATTGATCATGTGATTGTTGGGTGATTAAACCTCAAACCAATACAAAGATGTGTATAAGGTTGCTTTGACTTTTTTTTACTATATACTAAATTAGGCCAGGTTACTTTCGTATCATGTCATGTGTAGTTCAAAATTATTTTGATATCGTGAATGCATTACAATCTTTTTTATTTTGTGAAAATTTTATCATTGTCGACTTATTTAGTGATTATATAGTGAGAATATCGGAAGCTATTATAATTATAATCTTACTACTTTATAAACGATTTAACTTTTTTATATTTAATTTTTTTATAATTTTTATCCTTAAACATTGCTAAAAATAGAAAATTATATATGATCATTTTCAAAACCAGTATCGGTTTTAATGAATATACGTTTTTTCAAATCACATTTAAAAAGTACTTTAAATAACAATATGAATTAATAATAAATAACTTAATGAGAAATTAAATAATTTAATAAGAAATTATGTAACTATTTTATGAGAAATTAAATGAAAAAATAAATGAGTTCAAGTCATTAATAAATAATTTAATAAAAAATTAAATAATTAATGAGAAATTATGTAACTATTTTATGAAACATGCAACATAAAACTACAAATAACTTCTTATTGATGTACATTAAAATATAAGTTACAAAATCTTAGTATAAAAAGAATTCATGATTTATAAAAAGACGAAAAATACACACAAAAGATTAAGCCGATCTGATTTCTGAATCGCTGCCACCACCACCATTAGGATCCTCACCAACACCGTCGCATTTGTTGATAATTAGTGGCTTTTGAGTTTGGGTGTTTTAATTGATGTTCTTGTAGTTTTGGTTGCATTTTTATGTTTTTGGTGATGTTTTTGGTTTGTTTTGTGAGGTAATTTTAGAGGATTTGTATCTTCTACATAACCGCAACCCCACAACCTTCACCACTTTCTCACTGCCACCACTTGCGCCGAGACCATAGGTTCAAGAACATAAAACGAAATTAAATAAAGACTTGGTTTTCAACATCTTGGTTTCGTTCAAATATACACAAAATTAAACCTACCGCGGACCTTGCTTTTCAAGATCTTTGTTCTAAATCTACGAACTTACCATGTAATCGTGCTTATGTGTGTGTGTTTTTATTTTTGTGTGGGGTTAAAAAGACCAAGAAAACAAGAACAAGAAAGATGAGACTGTTGGCTTTGTATGGGAAAAAAAGTGTCTATGTATGTCACTATGTGTTATGTGTTATGTGTGGTGAAGTGTATTAGGGTTATGAGATGAGATAAATTAGGTATTGTTAAAATATATCCCAAACGGTCATACATTAGACTCGGGTATAGTTGTTACTTCTAAACTTGTATTGATTGTTTTATTCTTTTTTAAAGTTGTAAACACAATATATCTTTTGCTTTAGTGATTTATTATTTAATTCATTGTCAGTAATTTGTTGGTAAATGCATGCGAATTAAAAGTGTTTGGGATTGCGATCTTTTTTTAGATACAGTTGTATATGACAACTGACTTATGAAAAAAATAAGTTTATATTAGTGAGCTGTTATATTTTTATTAAACATAATTATATTTTGTACTTCAAGGCAATTGAATGCTTATTACCACGCGCCTCTATAACTAGTTTCTTATTGCGTAAGTTGCTCTAACTTAAAACTATCATCATTTGTAAAGTTATTTTCACCAAACACATATAATTGTAAAACATTACACGCTATGGATTTTTATTTTAGGGTACCCGCCGCCGCATTGCGCGGGTACCCTGCTAGTGTTATATGATATATTTTCGACAAAAAAAAAATTTCTTCGTTTTTTCACATTTTTTTTCATTGTAAAAAACTATCATATATGATACTAATATCATATATGATGTAACACAAGTATTATACATGATATAACTTATCATATATGATATAAACCAATATTATATATTATTTAATAATAATTTGTAATCTAACACTAATATCATATATGACAAAACACTATTATCAATATATGATGTTTCACGCAAATTTCAAATACAAATTTTTTTTTTCTTCAAAAGTATACCATATTGCATATCGGTAGAAAGCTAATTAAATACTCGTCGTGATGGTATATTTTTTTTAGTTTAGCACCTTGTAGAAACTAGAAGGGGGTTGAATAGTTTCTTAAAATTTACTTGTTAAAAGACGGTTTTCAAAAAATCCTTTTCAAAAACTTAGGCTTGAGTAATTATGTGAAATCTTCTTATACACAATATGGACAAGGGATAGTGCAACTAGACTAATAATCACAAGTATGTATAAGTAAAGAATGAGTGCAAATAGACTAATAATCACAAGTATGTATAAGTAAAGAATAATGAATGTAAAGAGATAAGGAAAAGAAAGATCAAACCAAACACCAATGATTTATTGTGGTTGGGCAACGAAGCTCACTCCTCGTCCCTACTCCACTCCTCGAGTACTACTTACTCGAGAGTTCACTAATCAACAAGATCCTTAAGGTGGAGAAACTGTACACAACGTTGCTTATCCAATTTCCGACTCTAGGCTAAAAGTCGAGCCCTAATCTTAGCTAGGACCAATCTACACCAATATACATTAATGACCAAGTATTAACCTTAATACATACACAACTTCCAAATAGACACAACTACTTGGATCTTCACAACAATGACACAATAATGAATAAATAAGATTTGATCTTTAATGGATCTTTGAGGTAGACACAACACTTCAAGGATGAAAGTGTTCTTCTCTTTGCACTTAGAGAGGGACATGTGAGGAGAAAGATTCACTTCTAGACAAGTAGTAATCAACCAAATGACCAAGGATTTGAGTGATTTAAGAAGTATGAAAGAATCTGGAAATATATATGCCAAAGAGGTGAAGAGAAAATATGAGAATGGTCCAGTATTTATAAGACAAGGCTCTAACGACTATATCTGTCCGTGGTCCCTTATAGCTACCCGCGGTTCCTTATCGATAAAGAACCGCATAGCCACTTAAGGAGCCGCTGGAGTAGACTCCGCTCCTTTTTGTATTTTAGTGTTATGATTCAAATCTGGTGATTAAAATACCTTAAAAGGATATTCCAAACCAAGATAAAATATGCCATTTTCCAATTTTCAAATAATTAATTTAATAAAACATTTTCTTTAAAAGAAAGTTTAATAAAAACTTGTCACACTTAATAAAAAGTGAGTTTTAAGAAAAGATTAAATCCTTGATCACTTAATTAGGATGAGTACTTGTTTCTACATACCTTAAGTGATAATGGCTGAAATGAAAAATACTTGAACTCAAGAATTCGTTTTTCGTTGTTTTCATAAATGCTTGTTTTTACATATTGTTGTAATCAGAACAAAGCGAGACCGAAAAATGAAAGTAACGTTTTTAGGAATCATTGCATTAACAATCTCCCCCTTTTTGATTCTGACAATACATAAATTCAATCACATAAATAACAGGATTTTCGAAGACGAGTTTGTAGAACAGAAGAACCGGACTTTGCAAATGCTCCCCGTTGGTACTTACTCCCCCTTGCTTGGGGCACCAAGGAATCGAGATATGGTGACAAGGTACATAAAAGGGTTCATAGAAGAGAAGAAGCACCCAACAAGATATAGGAAAGGTCACACAAATATCAAAAGAAAAGAGACCAAGATCCAAGATAAGTCATGTTAAAAGAAAAACATGAGAAAAGATACAAGGAAACATACAAAGATGTATGAAAAATAAAACAAGCCAAAAGAAAAGCATAAATCTAATCCTAGTTAAACTAGAACTCTAAGATTTGCTTGAACTAGATGTCTTGAAGATAAGCAACCAATGCTTAGATAAAAGACAAGGTAGTGGCGGAAAGAGGTGGTGGTGGCTTGGTAGTAATCTCATAGTCATAGTGAAGAGGAGGTTTGACTAAGAGACTCTTGATGTAATTCAACTCCTCATAGATATGAGCCATAGCAAGATGTTGATATTGACTACAATGACAATATGTTTCATGGTGCATGACATTATCATGTGAAGGAGGAAGAACACTAAAGGCTCGTGGTAGAAGATAAGAAGTTCCACAATCAACATTCTTAGAAGGAGAAGAGATGTGATTTTGGGTGTTCTTGGGTGAATTGGGATTGAAAGCAATTGGAGAAAATGGAGGAGAATCAATGCTTTCATTTGGAAAATAAGACATTTTGATTTGAGAAAGGATATAAAATGATTAGGGTTAAATAGAGAAAGCTCAAGATATTTTGAGGGTGGTCAAAGGATTGAAACAAAGATTCCAAAAAGTGTTGGAACAAATTTGGAGTTTAATAAATACCTGAAAAAGGAAGCACTGCATGCGGTTCCTTATCTCCACCGGTGGTTACATATTGATATGGAGTCGCGGTCTATTTAAAGAACCGCCTACAGTGGGTGGATTTTGTTGATGAAGGAGGATTTTCTAATTCAGCAAATCCTATTTTTCTAGTCTAACTAATCATAGAGATATGCTAAAAAGCAAAGATAGACAAATAAAACACACAAGAACTCACCAAACAATGTTTTGACCAAAATACATGGATTTTAAAGAAAATCGATGTTCGAGGTGTGTTGAACTAGACAATAAGTGTGACAACCCAAATCCGAGGTCATTTATTTAATATTATATAATATTATTTTTACGAATAATTTTGAAATTTTTGATGAGTTGAATGAAATGACGATTGATGGTTTTATTTTTATCTTTTTACTAATAGCGAGGATTATTAGTGACCACGATATCGACGGATGCCCGAAATTTTATGTTTTATCATTTGTTGTCTCGATGTTCATATTTTTGACGTTTTTATTTTAAGTTTGTATTAAGTCGAACCGGGATCATATTATCATCATATTTTGAGTGCGTTTTAACTTTTGAAAAGTATTTTTACGAAACCCGAGCCTCGTAAATATTTTCAAAATTGACAATTTACATTTTCCACCCTTACAACTATTTAATTGCATTTTGGACCAAAACTATCACAAATTGGCAAAACTAGTCCCTCCACCCCACTATAAATAGATTTTCCACTTAGGAAAAACACATAGAATGCATGTGTAAATTTTTTTTCTTTCTCTCTCTCTTGTTCTAGCCTAAACCGTCCACCCCCTCCCACACAAATCCTTTGATTTTTCAATTTTCACTTTGAATCTATAAAATCTAAGACAAGTCCAATCTCAAAAATTTGATTGTGCATCTAATGGTGTAAGTTTTAACATGCAAGAACTTTCATTTTTTTTGATGATGATCCATGAAGGTTTGATCCATTTTGTTGTTATATACTTGTTGTTAGTGTTGTTTTATTAATTTTTTAATTATTGCATGTATGGATTTTTGAGTGGGTTGATAGGTGTGAAAACACCCATCCTTTTACCACTTATTTCTTACTAAAACAAGACCAAAACGCTTAATATCATTTGTTTAGAATTATGCGTGGTTTTTGTGTTTATTGTGTTTTCAGAGTCAACCGGATGAATATTGAAGAAAACATGGGATTGCACGGGTTTTATCGAGGAAAAAGACTCAAGACGAAGTCTATTGTCCAAGAGATGCAAAAGATTTGAAGTCAATGGGCCTGTTTGAAGATTTATCGAAGAAAAGGACCAAAGATGCAAGATTTACATATGTCGAAGAAACTCAAGTCTATTAAACGAAGATATTAAAAGACGAGTTGAATTTAATCGTCGACAAATCCCGAATCAGAATCGAAAACGTCAACTTTTATGAAAAGACGAGAAGACAAGAAGAAAGGGAGAAAGCCCACTCACCAACCAACCACTAGGACTATATAAAGAATTACCCTTCACACTTTGTAGCCAGTTTTTTAGTTTTTAGTTTTTCATCTTTTCCTTTCTTTTGTTCGTAGGCATCACCAACACCATTAGGGTGTTTGGTGATTTTGATTCTTGTTTTTACCAATCTTGTAGTTTAATCTTTTTCCTTTGATTGTTTAAACCTTAATCATCAATATAATCTTTCCATTTCATCTTGTTCATCTTCTCTTTTTATTGAAAGTTTTAAAGTCCTTGTTTGATTGATTTTAATCTTCAAAAGTTAGTGGGTTTTGTGTTTTTATGATTTGGATTGATGTTTATGGTTAGTAGATGATTTGTCATTAGTTTTGTTTAAGATTTGATTAAAAACTTGGTTGATTTTTGATAAATTCGTGTTCCCCTGTTTTTGCGCTGTGTCTGTTCTTCATTCCCAGTTATTCCGAATAGCACGGATCAGTTTCCTTTATTCGGAATATACTTTTATTCCGAATAAGCCTTTTATTCCTCATAGCCATTTATTCCGAATAGAATCATTATTCCGAGTAGCAATATTATTCCGGATGGCCATATATTCCGCATAGCATTTTTATTCCGGGTAGCAACATTATTCCGGATAGCCATAATATTCCGGATAGCCCATTATTCCGAGTAGCCATTATATTCCGGATGGCAATTTATTCCGGATAGAACCTTTTATTCCGAGTAGCAAATTATTCCGAGTAGCCATCTTATTCCGGATAGCAAATATATTCCGCATGGTCATATATTCCGAATAGCACCACTTATTCCGCATAAGGACTTTTTTCCGAGTAGAGCATTTCTTCAGTGAGGTTATTTCACATCTTTATCATTTAATAGTTTATTTTAACTTCAAGTTTTAATTCATTGACTGTTTTTGGTTTAAATCTTTATTTACTTCATTCATTTATCTTTTTAATAGAATAGAAAACCAAACCCCCTATTTGTCACCAAGAACAATCATTCCACTTTTAGCTGTGATCAATTCGAGAAGATTCTGAGAATTAAATTCTGAACCCCAATGAAAACCTTGTATCAAATGGCGCCGCTGCCGGCTCTTCTCGTTAAGATCAACAGTTTTTGTGAGAACTTGGATTTTGGGATCCGTTCGCCGTGAACGTTACTTTTTCATAAAATTTTCAAAAAAAACCCTAAAAAATATAAAATTTTCAAAAATCCTAAAAAATAAAAAAAATAAAAACCAAAAATATTTCTGCTGTGTTTTTGCTTTGTTAGTTCTTTTGCAGGTGCATGCGTACACGATCGACGTCTTATCAAGAGCCCGAGCCTCTCGAAGACTTAGACATGGCCGGTGTACAAAACAACAACAATAACCCACCTCAAAACAATAACAACAATAACAATCCACCTCTCAACAACAATAATAACAACAACAATGAGCCTCTACCGGACAATCGCCCGATGATTGAACTTCTGCAAGCACATGTAGACGACAACAATGATCCAATTGTCATACCCGCGATTGCAGCCAACAACTTTGAGCTCAAATCCGGTTTTATCCAGATGGTCTCTACTCAACCATTCTTGGGGCGTACCATTGATGATCCACATGACAACATCAAGAGATTCCTGCAACTCACGAATACGGTCAAATTTAATGGTGTTCCACAAGAGGTAATCCGTTTGCAACTTTTTCCTTTCTCCTTAGAGGGACAAGCCCGACATTGGCTTGCAAAGGAACCGCCACAAAGTATTCTGACGTGTACGGATTTGGAGACCAAGTTTATAAAATACTTTTTCCCACCCTCTCGTACTACCGCTTTGCGGAATGAAATTATCAATTTTGAACAAAAGTACGATGAGTCTTTTAGTGAATCTTGGGACCGTTTTAAAGATCTTTTAAGAAAGTGCCCACAACATGGTTTTACCAAAGTGCACCAAATTAATACTTTTTATAATGGTTTAAGCATGAATGACCAAGATTCACTAAACAGTGCCTCGGGGGGGAATATTTTGGTTAAGACTTCTAATGCCGCTTGGGATATCAATGAGAATAAGTCTCGTGTGCAAACCAAGAGTGTGCGGACCAATGCCGCTAGTGCTAGTACTAGTGACAACGACAAGCGACTTGACAAAATCACTACGCTTCTTGAATCGCTTGCCGCCCAAACCGCTAGCAACACCAATAGCATCAACGCTAAAAACGCTCAAGTCAATGCTGTCAGCCAACCATGTGAAATATGCGGTGGTCCTCACTCTTACACCACTTGTACTGCCACCCAAGACTACCCTTCTGAGAATGTGAATGCAGCATACGGTACCTATCCTCCGGCCGCTTATCAAGCTCGTCCTCAAGAAGACCGCAACTTGCTTAGCTACCGCTCTAACAACTTTCTTTCCCCGCCCGGTTTCCCTCCTAACAACCCAAACCAACAACAAAACCTCAATCGCCCTCCTCAACAACAACAACAACCTCGTGCACCATCCCAACCACCTCACAAACAACCATATCCACCTCAAAGAAACAACCAAGTTTACCAACAACCTGCTTATCAACCACCCGCCTATCATGCTTCTCCTCCCAACCAACCCACCGCATTACATCAAGATGTTGAAACCTACATGAGGACCAATGATGTGATCGTGGAAAATCTCTAGCGGGAAGTGCTCAACTTGAAATCAGACATGGTGAAACAAGGAAACGATCTGAGAGCTGATATGAGAAACACTTTGGTAAGTCAAACGAATGACTTAAGAAACATGATGGTTGGTTTCTTCCAAGGTAATCAATCCTCTTCTTCGGGTACTCTTCCGAGTAACACCGTTGCGAATCCAAGAGGGGAGATGAAAGCAATCACCACTCGTAGTGGCAAAGGTACCAAGGAACCCGAGCTTCCTATACCTCCACCAGTGATTGTGACTAAGGAGAACGAGTCACCTGCTCCTATTCCTCATCCTTCTACTTCCCCAATTTCTCCACCTCTTACTTCTACCCCTCCTCCAACCAAGGATGTGAGTGATCCTATTCTCCCAAAGCCTTCCTCTTCTTCCGATATACCTTATCCCTCAGGGTTGAGGAAAGAGAAGCTAAAAAGCAAGGACGATATTCAGGTTTCGAACTTTCTCAAAATGTTTAAACAATTGAATTTTAACATCTCCTTCGCTGAGGCTCTCGCTCACATGCCTAAATATGCGAAAATGTTCAAAGATCTTCTTAGCCACAAGGAGAAGCTTCTTGATATTGCTAACACCCAACTTAATGAGAATTGCTCTGCAGTGCTCTTAAGGAAATTGCCAACCAAGCTTGGTGATCCGGGTCGTTTCTTAATCCCTTGCAACTTCCCGGGAGTAGAGAATTGCATGGCCCTAGACGATCTAGGTGCCAATATTAACTTAATGCCATTAAGTGTTTGGAAGCAATTATCTCTCCCTGAGCTAGTCCCCACCAAAATGACTTTGGAGTTAGCTAACCGTACGGTTGCTTATCCAGTGGGGATAGCCGAAGACGTCTTTGTAGGAGTCGACAAATTCACTTTTCCTGCCGATTTCGTCGTCGACGACTACTATATGGACCCTCGTGTGCCATTAATCGTTGGTTGTCCATTCTTGAGGACCGGTCGCACTCTCATCGATGTTGAAGCGGGTGAGCTTATCATGAGAGTGGGTGATGATAAAATCGTCTTCAACATGGGAAAGCTTTCTAAACACCCTTATTCATACGAGAGTGTTAATTGTATTGACGTTCTTGATGAGGCTTGTGAAGAACACTTCAAAGATGATTGTAAGAGTATTCCTACCTCTCTTCCCAATGTTGAGACCGTTTCCTCTATTGACTCATCACTATCTCTATTTGGAGAAAGTGATTTCCTTTGGAAAGATTTGGAAGCCACCATGAGAGAAGTGAACTTAGAGCATGACGATTCTCCCACCGATTGGGATGAAGATCTTCGCCTCATTGAGAACCTTCTTAAAGAAGACCTTATTTCTCCACCATCTCCCAAGGCTACTGCTATCGATGAACCGACTTTGAATACGCCTCCCATCGTAAATCCTCCAGATTTAAACCTTAAGGAGTTGCCGCCCCATCTCGAGTACGTGTTCCTTGAAGATAAGAAGAAGTCGCCCGTCATCATTGCTAAGGACTTGAAAGAAGAAGAGAAATCTCGCCTCATCGCCGTGCTTAAAGATCATAAGAAGGCCATTGCTTGGAAAATTTCCGATATCCGCGGAATTGATCCGAACTTTTGTACTCAAAAGATTCTCATGGAAGATGACTTTAAACCCGCAATCCAGAGCCAACGAAGGGTTAATCCTCGCATTCATGACGTCATCAAACAAGAGGTTCTTAAACTTCTAGATGCCGGCTTGATTTACCCTATTTCGGATTCGCCTTGGGTAAGTCTTGTCCATTGTGTGCCCAAGAAGGGCGGAATAATCGTTGTTTCCAATGAACACAACGAGTTGATTCCCACTCGTCTCGTTACTGGGTGGAGAGTTTGTATCGACTATCGCAAGCTCAATGATGCCACGAGAAAAGATCACTTTCCTCTTCCTTTCATGGATCAAATACTCAAGCGTCTAGCTGGTAATGACTATTACTGCTTCTTAGACGGTTTCTCCGGGTATTTTCAAATTCCCATCGATCCCAAAGACCAAGAAAAGACCACATTCACTTGTCCCTATGGAACATTTGCTTACAAACGTATGCCTTTTGGTTTATGCAATGCTCCTGGGACGTTCCAAAGGTGTATGATGGCTATCTTCCATGACATGGTTGAAGAAACTATGGAAGTATTCATGGATGATTTGTCGGTTTATGGCGATTCTTTCTATGCTTGCCTTGCCCATTTAGAACGTATGCTTAAGCGGTGTGAAGACACTCGCCTTGTTCTTAATTGGGAAAAATTCCATTTCATGGTAAAAGAGGGCATCGTGCAAGGACACAAGATCTCTAAAGCCGGTCTTGAAGTAGACCGTGCTAAAGTCGATGTTATTACTAAGTTGCCTCCACCTTCAACCGTGAAGGGTGTGAGAAGTTTCCTTGGTCATGCGGGCTTCTACCGTCGATTCATCAAAGATTTTTCTAAAATCGCTCGCCCGATGACCCACCTCTTGGAAAAAGATACTCCTTTTATCTTTTCCAACGAGTGTATTGAAGCCTTCAACCTTCTTAAGGATAAGCTAACTAAGGCACCTGTCCTGGTTACCCCTAATTGGGAGCTGCCTTTCGAGTTGATGTGCGATGCTAGTGACTTTGCTATTGGAGCGGTTTTGGGGCAAAGAGTGAACAAACACTTCCAACCGATCCATTACGCTAGCAAGACAATGACGGGGGCCCAATTGCATTACACGACAACCGAAAAAGAGCTTTTAGCTGTTGTCAATGCTTTTGAAAAGTTTCGCCCCTATCTTGTCCTTTCCACCACAATCGTTTATACCGATCATTCCGCGTTGAAGTACTTGTTAACTAAACAAGATTCCAAACCAAGACTTCTTCGCTGGGTTTTGCTACTCCAAGAATTTAAAATAGAAATTCGCGATAAGAAAGGAGCTGAAAACCTAGCCGCGGATCATCTCAGTAGACTTGAGGATCCTTATCCAGGGGATCATCCGAACAAAGAGATCAATGATTCTTTTCCCCTGGAGACCTTAATGTCTATTAACTGGAATTCTGATGAAACCCCGCGGTTTGCGGACATTACAAACTACTTGGCGGGTGGAATTCTCGTTGACGGGTTAACATCCCAGCAAAAGAAGATGTTCTTCAAAGACATTAAGACTTACTTTTGGGATGACCCGTATCTATTCAAACAATGTGCTGATTTAATTATTCGCCGATGTGTTGATGGACCGGCAGCTTTAGAAATCCTTGACGCTTGCCACAAAGGACCCACCGGTGGTCACTTTGGTCCCAACTACACCGCCAAAAAAGTGTTTGACTCGGGATTTTATTGGCCCACCATTTACCGTGATGCTCACGAGATGGTTAAACGATGTGATGCTTGCCAAAAACAAGGCAAGATCACACATAAAGACGAGATGCCTCAGAATTTCATTCAAGAATGTGAAATCTTTGATGTTTGGGGTATCGACTTTATGGGGCCATTCCCTTCATCTAAAGGAAACAAATACATCCTTGTAGCCGTTGACTACGTCTCCAAATGGGTTGAAGCCAAAGCTTTACCCACTAATGACGCAAGGGTGGTTTGTAACTTTTTGAAATCGCTATTCGCTAGATTCGATGTGCCTCGTGCCATTATTAGTGATCGCGGGACTCATTTTTGCAATGATCAATTTGCTAGAGTCATGGCTAAGTATGGTGTAAATCATCGTCTTTCCACCGCCTACCACCCACAAACTAATGGCCAGGCTGAAATCTCTAACCGAGGATTAAAGCGAATTCTTAAAAGAACCGTGGGAGAGCATCGTGCCTCATGGGCTGATAAACTTGATGATGCTTTGTGGGCTTTTCGTACCGCATACAAGACTCCGATTGGTTGTACACCATATCATCTCGTGTACGGGAAAGCATGCCACCTCCCCATTGAGTTGGAGCACAAGGCTTACTGGGCCTTGAAGTGGGCTAATTTTGATATCAACAAAGCCGGTGACCTACGCAAGATCCAACTCAATGAGCTGAATGAACTTCGTAATGAGGCTTATGAAAATTCTTTGATCTATAAGGAGAAGACTAAGCTCATTCACGACTCTAAGATTAAGAACCGAGAGTTCCAAGTTGGAGACAAAGTTTTACTTTTTAACTCTCGGTTGAAAATCTTTTCGGGCAATCTGAAATCTTGTTGGTCCGGCCCATTCACCATTGCCCAAATTTTTCCATATGGTACTCTCGAGCTCGTTCAACCTAATGGACCTAATTTTAAGGTGAATGGCCAACGAGTGAAGTTGTACTTTGGTGAGGACATCTCTCAGGAGATGATTCCATCCCTCACCACGTTCCCCATGAACTAATTTTGGGTCGAGTCAGGCTCGTGACTTGGTTATCAAAAACAAGCGCTCCTCGGGAGGCAGCCCGAGTATCTATCCTTTTCCGTTTTAACCTCCTAAGTGTAGGGGACCTCTATAGGTTGCTTGTGTTTGTGTGGTGATGTGATTACAGGGATGAATGCACTTTTGGAACCTTTGAAGAACCGTGCTCCCGTGTTATCCGAAATCCGGTTCTATCTCTCTAATATCGTGATTCAATTTTCTTCATACTCACATTTGAAATTGATCACGTTAGTCGTCTCTTCCTTAACTTGATTTAACCAACGTGCACAATGTCATAAGTGTAGGGGAGACTTTTCCCACATGCTTAAACATTGAGGACAATGTTTATCTTAAGTGTAGGGGGGACTTCTATCGAAGTTTTAAGTGGACTTTTCCATGAAAATGCCTTCATTTAACCAGAAAATCATCTTTTTCAACATTTTTCAAATTTTTTATTAACTTTGGCCATTTAGTCGTAATTTTTAAATTTTTATCGTTGCTTTCATATGTATATATCCCGCAATAAAGTCAAAAATATTAATAAAGTGGTGTAGCTAGTTTTGAAATCTTTGACATATTAGGCCCGTTGCGATTATTTTGACTCAACCCGAATAGACTTATCCAAGTTTATTCTAGCTAGTATCCTTAACCATGTAGACCTTAATTGGTTTATTAGGCTAAGCATCCACGAGTCTCATTACTTGAGATTTTAAATTGTGGAGAACGAGAAATGATAGAGTCAATTATAAGTCGGTATTCTTACACAAGCTCACTTGGTGTAATTATTTGCCTGTTCTCCCATCACTTGCTAATAATTTATCTGCAATAAGTAAGGTCGTACGATTTGAAAAGTTATTTAGCTTCTAGCCCAAGATCGTTTAAAAGTTGCTCGGTAATGATAAGAGTTCATAGTCAAGGCATAACTTATGAAGCGGGGCGCGAAGATTGGCGAGTCCGAAAATCAATATGAAGGATCAAGACTCACGACGAAAAGCAATCAACTCCCATAAAGATCATGGAGAAGTCTATCCGAAAAGACCCTAACAAGGTATGAGGATAAATAGATCCAAGTCCGAAAAGGAGGCGGATCGTTGTATCTCAAAATCCCAATTAGAGATTGAAGAAATAATCATGAAGTCGTGGTCAACAAAGTTGGAGTACCCCTCAAAAGTCTCCAAGTGAAGAAACTCTATTACGAAGAGAAGACCATTATCTCAAGAACGTCTCTCGAAGATATGAAGTATGAAGTACATGCCAAATATTGGCCCGAGAAAGGTCTCAAATCGTGAAGCGAGTTATGCCAAGATATGAACTTTTTGATATCCCGAGAAGCAGTTTTAAGAGATTTTGTCCTTTAGCTAACTATTGATCAAATCATCCTACTTTGCTTTCAGCCTAAATAAACTATCGAAATAAGTCCAAAAATGCATCTTCATGATCATTCTAAGACAAAAATAAAATATAAGAGATACATCTAGGAATAAGGGAGTTTAAGCATATAATTAAGCCATGTGTGTAAGTGTTTGATTTGCTAACTTATAATAACAATGATCTCGTTTTTAAGCTTAGTTTGGGGAACGTGAAACTTGAGGGTGATAAATCTTCGCAGCACCAAAGCCCTAATGTAAGTCTTTGATCTCTTTGCAAGTTATTTCCATATAGCTATTTTCAAGTGAAAATGGTTTTCTATCTTTTTGTTTGCTTTAAAGTTTTAATTTCTCTTAGTACTTTAATTTTTGTATAGTAGTATTTTAATAAGGCCAAGGTTGATTGATTATGAGAAGAGTGTAAATTTGCTTTATCACTAAGCATTGCATGAGGGCATGGCAATGGTTAAGTGTAGGGGATTTGATAGGTGTGAAAACACCCATCCTTTTACCACTTATTTCTTACTAAAACAAGACCAAAACGCGTATTTAATATCATTTGTTTGGAATTATGCGTGGTTTTTGTGTTTATTGTGTTTTCAGAGTCAACCGGATGAATATTGAAGACAACATGGGATTGCACGGGTTTTATCAAGGAAAAAGACTCAAGACGAAGTCTATTGTCCAAGAGATGCAAAAGATTTGAAGTCAATGGGCCTGTTTGAAGATTTATCGAAGAAAAGGACCAAAGATGGAAGATTTACATATGTCGAAGAAACTCAAGTCTATTAAACGAAGAAATTAAAAGACGAGTTTAATATAAACGTCGACAAATCCAGAATCAGAATCGAAAACGTCAACTTTTCTGAAAAGACGAGAAGACAAGAAGAAAGGGAGAAAGCCCACTCACCAACCAACTACTAGGACTATATAAAGAATTCCATTCACACTTTTTAGTCAGTTTTTTAGTTTTTAGTTTTTCATCTTTTCCTTTCTTTTGTTCGTAGGCATCACCAACCCCATTAGGGTGTTTGGTGATTTTGATTTTTGTTTTTACCAATCTTGTAGTTTAATCTTTTTCCTTTGATTGTTTAAACCTTAATCATCAATATAATCTTTCCATTTCATCTTGTTCATCTTCTTTTTTTATTCAAAGTTTTAAAGTCCTTGTTTGATTGATTTTGATCTTTAAAAGTTAGTGGGTTTTGTGTTTTTATGATTGGGATTTGATGTTTATGGTTAGTAGATGATTTGTCATTAGTTTTGTTTAAGATTTGGTTAAAAACTTGGTTGATTTTTGATAAATTCGTGTTCCCATGTTTTTTCGCTGTGTCTGTTCTTCATTCCCAGTTATTCCGAATAGCACGGATCAGTTTCCTTTATTCGGAATATACTTTTATTCCGAATAAGCCTTTTATTCCTCATAGCCATTTATTCCGAATAGAATCATTATTCCGAGTAGCAATATTATTCCGGATGGCCATATATTCCGCATAGCATTTTTATTCCGGGTAGCAACATTATTCCGGATAGCCATAATATTCCGGATAGCCCATTATTCCGAGTAGCCATTATATTCTGAATAGCCTTATATTCCGGATGGCAATTTATTCCGGATAGAACCTTTTATTCCGAGTAGAAAATTATTCCGAGTAGCCATCTTATTCCGGATAGTAAATATATTCCGCATGGTCATATATTCCGAATAGCACCACTTATTCCGCATAAGGACTTTATTCCGAGTAGAGCATTTCTTTAGTGAGGTTATTTCACAGCTTTATCATTTAATTGTTTATTTTAACTTCAAGTTTTATTTCATTGACTGTTTTTGGTTTAAATCTTTATTACTTCATTCATTTATCTTTTTAATAGAATAGAAAACCAAACCCCCTATTTGTCACCAAGAACAATCATTCCATTTTTAGTTGTGATCAATTCGAGAAGATTCTGAGAATTAAATTCTGAACCCCAATGAAAACCTTGTATCATGGGTAAATTTTTGTATGATCATTTAAATGTGTTATGGGTTAGTTATGTTGTTAGTAATGATATTAGGGTGATATTAGGCATATAAGAATGATTAAAATGTGGTGAAAAATTAATTTTGATGGATTTTTAAAAGTATATTTTTAAACAGATTATTAAACTTAATTTTTTGAAAATATGAGCTTGAATTTGAGATGAACTAACTAGATATTGTTGTAGAGAATTCTTTTAGCTTCGATTTGATATAAGATAGAGCTTCTAGCTCCAAACGAGCAAAAAGTTACGTTAGTTTGATTATTCGTGTACCGGGAGACGAGTATCGTCACAATAAATAATTGTTGTCGATATTTAGATCGAATCTCGGGGACTATAAAATGGATTTTAAAATGAGTCATGGACTGATATTGAATGATAAGTATGAGGATGTTGAGTTATTTTCAAAGAGTTGTTGACGTAAAACTGTCCGGTTTTTGTAGTTCAAAGATGTGTCGGGCAGGGAACTTTAAAAGTAAAATCTTTTGATGGGCTTTTAACAGGTCTTTCTATATATATATTAAGTGAGGTCTCTGATTAGTATCATAAATATTTGACGTGTTTAAGTGGGGTAAACGAGCTCGTACATTTGGTGTGTACCGGCAGATTTTTTATCGAAAGAATTAACTAATAGAACAAACATATAGAATGGAGTAAAAGGTCACTTGTATTATTTTCTTTTGGGGTTGTTGAGATTTCATGATTTTGAGTTTGATATTATTAAGTATTGATTTTATTCGAGTTTATTATTGATGAACGCGCCTTATTTGATAGGTTGCGGTTTTTGTGTTTATCGGGCATCAACTATCGTCGAAGATCGTCTTACTAGTGATATTACTCCAGGTGAGTCTATAGCCTCGCTTTTGTAATTGTTTTGAATGATTTTAAAACCCGCGAGGGGGATACATGCTATTTGAAAGTAAAAGGAACACAAGTCATGATTTATTGTTTGGACCCGAATGTTTCCTTTGTTGCCTTTGTTGTTTTGAATTGTATAAGTACCTACATTGCAAAAGTCCCTAAATTCATGAGCCGTTAACTATCTTCTGACTTGATGTTGTGAGTGGGAATCGCCGCTTATTCTAATAATAGTACTATTGGGCTGACGACTCTATCTGAGACCAGGGCTTTACGCTGAGTAACCCGCTGGGAAGGATAGTTTTACGAGAATGAGAATTGGTATTCTTGCAATGGATACCCTAGTAGAGGCACTGGAATTTCATCTAGTCATGCCGGCTTTAGGCGTGGGTGACTAAGTTAAGGGGTCGGTGTCATGAGCTTAATACAATTCTATAGCTATTGCTATATGCCAGATTACCAGAATAATAGATTGTATACGTAGGAATTCTATTAAATGATCTTGATTGATTTTTCTCTTGTGTTCAATTGTTGATTTGGAAAACCTATAGACTCGCTCAACCATTGTGTTGATGATTTTAAGCATGTATTTCAGGTATTGAAGATGATGAATTGCGGAGCTTGCTGGAGAAGGATTGCGGGATTACTTTTGTGGTGATTGGTCTAAAACAGATTTCTTTCCCTTTTGTTATAAAAATAATAATGGATGGTCAAGTACTTTGGTAAATTGTTGTTGATTTGATAAAGTCTTTGGGGGACCTGAATGTGACTCTGATATTTCTAAAATTGTTTTACTTGGGATCGAAAGTTTTAGACAATGGTTAAATTATGTTCTTTTATACTTCAAATTTATCATTTTGAGTTTGTTCAAAATGTCTTTTGTAACAATGTTTGTATTTAGCACCCAAATGTGTATTTCCGCTGCGCAATGTAATTTGGGGGTGTTAAAGATTGGTAATCAGAGCTTTTTAGTTATAGAGAATTAGGTCGATTTTTGAAAAATGTCCTAAACTATAACTTTGGTGTCGAAAATATTTCACAAAAGCACGCAAATTCTCCACAAGGCTCCGGTAAGATTATTTATTTTGTATTGTTTTATTGATTGATGTATCCCTTAAAATTGAATTGATTTTAGAGTATTTATTAAGTAAATACTATGATGATATATAACGATGTATTGATGATGTATTGATGTTGTTGAAAGTACGTTGAGTACTTGTTATCGTAATTTTCTTTATATAATGCATATGTATATAATTTTAAATAATGACCTTGTATACCGCCGAGGGTCTAGAACAATAGACAAGATGATGAACGATTTTACAACTGAATTCTTGCGACTTGTATCGGGTATGAGGAAGTTTGATTAGTTGATGTATGATAGATATGTGGTTGAATTGGTGTGATTAGAAGGTTGATGTGAAAGAAAAGTGATTTTAAAAGGTTGTATTTGGTATGTGGAGAATTGAGTTTGTTAGGACTTGGAAGATGGATGAGATTGCTAGTCTTGGGTCGATTGTGATGAATCTGTGTGCTTGAATTGAAAGGTTTAAAGAGAAGTAGGTAAGCTTTGAAAGGATGAGTGAGTGGGAGTCTCATGCGAGATCAATTCTGATTGGAGTTTGGAAGCTTAGGAATGTTGAAAGTCGTACTGAGACTTGTTTTGTGATTAATCTGCCGTGTAGCAGTGAGTATTTGGATTTTGAGAATGAGGTGCCATCAAGTTATGGATTTGACTTTGAAGTGTGAAATGGGAAATAGACAAGTGTGATGAAGCTGACAACAATGTTAAGGAGGATGAGGAGCTGCTGTCTAAGGAACTAATCTCGTAATGGATTTCTTTGTATCTTATTTTCTTTTATGATTGGACTTATTTAAACCCTTGTTTCGGAGCATTGTGATGGAACTTATTATCTTTTAAGTTTGTTCGGTAGACGATTGTAGTGACAGACAATGCCACTATTTTGTTGAATCCTCAACACAATCTAAATTACCCTCATGATCTATGATGTGCCTTTATTAACTCTTTTGAGTTTTGGTTGATGAACCATTGTAGTTTATGTTGTTCGTGCATGTAGTATCCATGAGATGTCCTGATAAAGAATTCCTTCTTTATTCTTGATATGTATGCTTATCATGTTTCTTTCTTCCGTGATGATGGAAGAAGGAGTAAGGGAATCATATTTCTGTCGTTAGTAGATCGCTATGTGACTAAGTTTCTTGAAATATGTTGCCAAAACTAACGACTGCTACTGTAAACACTATGATTGAACAAGTTATTGCTAGAGCATTTGGAGCCGGTGGTGCTGCAAGGAATTAATAGATGCTGGGATTAATGGTGTTGGAGATAACGATGATGCTGCTGAGAATAATGATGATGCTGCTAAGAATAATGATGATGTTGCTAAAAATAATGGCGATGATGCTAACAACGATGAGGATGCTGCTGATCCAGATGATAGTGTTGCTGCTGTTCTGCAAGTTCAAGAGAATGTACTTATGTTAGTTTTCAGAAGTGTGGTTCTGCGCTATTTAGTGGTATTAGTAGTGCATTAGAATTGCATAGTTGGATTGATAAGATAGAGAGTATTTTGAGATTATTGGGTGTTCAGAAATTAATAAGGTGAAATTTGCTATTGCTATATTTCAGGATGGTACACTAAGATGCTGGAATACCAAGTGACTACTTTAGGATTAGTTGTGACTAATAGTAAGGCATGGACCGTGATGAAAGGACTATTGACTGCTAGGATTTGTCCCAAGAAGGAACTAGGACAGTTGGAATCCGAATAGAGATAATTAGTGTTAAGGGACGATGATATTACTGCTTACTAGGAAATTTTATGAGCTATAATTGCTATGTCCTGATACTTTTGTGAATGACTGTACGGTAAGGAAGCCGTACATTAGGGGATTGTCTAGTGATATCAAGAGTGAGATTATTTCTTCATAACCTGAATCTTTCGATGAAGCTGTTCAGAGGACGTTTGATTTAATGGACGTGAAAGTGCAAGTTAGGAAAGATAGCATGGTTGAAACAATAAGAGAAAGTGGGAATCTGCTCAGTCCAACCAGAATCAAGGTCAGAATTGTAAGGATTACAGTACTAACAATAACCAAAGACAGAACCGAAATCAGTATTTAAACCCTGGAAGGAATGATGGAATTCGTGTTGCCACTATGTCTAGAAGTGACAAGATAAATCTCGAGTGTGTTTGCTGCACTATATACCATGTAGGTAATTTTCCCACAAATGCGACTAGAGTTAGGAAAACCTGGTCATAAAGCTGCGAAGTGCAGAACAAGAGGATTAGTCATTGTAATTAGTACCCCTGGAGTAGTGATATGTTTTAGCCGTGGTGAGAAAGAATACAAACAAAGGAATTGTCCAAGGAAAGGAAATTGACAAGATAGGAATGCTGCCGCTCCAGCTTACGTTTGAATGATGCTGACAAACCTTATGGTCTGGATGTTGTAAATGGTATATTCTTACTTGAGATTCTTTATGTCAGTATGTTGTTTGGTTTCAGATCGGGTAGAAACTGTAGAAATGTAAAGATTCAGTTGTTTTATCAACGGAGAGTCAATAAGATTAACAATCAACTATGGTATAGAGTTAACCGATAGAAAGGTTGCTAGCGCTAGTTTTACACTGAGAGTGTGTTCCTTGAATTTAGGAAAGTAGGTGTTTAGTATTGACTTGATGCTCAAAGACTTGGAATCTTTGGATGTGGATTATTGGTCTGAATTGGTTAGTGGTGCGAAGTGCTGATGCTTGATATTGGACTAATCTTCACTATTAATTGATAGCTGTTGGCTTAGACTTTGCTGCAGAGCTGAGTGTTGACTGTGAAAGGTGATGAGTGAACTATCCATTTGGGAAGTGTATCTTGTTTGGAAACAAGGAAGTATGTGAAAGAGGGATATGATGTATTCTTAGCTCATGTAATTAGTGTTAGGGCAGTTGAGGAGAAGTTTGGAGATCTGTTAATGACTCGAGAGTATTCTAGAGTTTTCCTGAAGTTTTGCAGAGTTGCTGCCGCCTCATGAAGTGGAGTTCGTGTCGATTGAGTGTTGTAAACAATAGGTGTAGTGCTTCTGCGTTACGTTGTGTAGTGTTGCTGCATTTTGTTGAGTAGTATTTGTATGCCTTATCATTTGGCACCGTCATAGTGGAATGAGTTATTAGGTCAACTGCGAGAAGTGATGGATAAGGGATGTATTAGATTAAGTTTCGTTATAGTGATGATCACCTGTGTTGTTTGTCAAGAAAAATGGATTGTTTCAGATGTGTATTGATTATCGAGAGCTTAACAATTGACAGCTAAGAATCGGTATCCATTACCGAGGATTGATGATTCGTGTGATCCTTGCAACTTGTCTGGATCTAGTGTGTACTCAAAGATCGCTTTGAGTCCTGGTTATCCTTAACTGAGAATTAGGAAGGAAGATACTCCTATAGTTGTTCTTTGTACTTGATGTGGGTACTTTAAGTTTCAAGTGGTGTTTTTAGAATTGACGAACGCGTATGCCGTATTCATGGACTGGGTGAATCTTGTGTGTAAGATGTGCTAGGATGAGTTAGTCATTATATCTATTGAAGATATTCTATTTTATTCCAAGGGGAATGGAGGAACATAAGTGGCATATGAGGATAATTTTTGGGATGGTTGGAAGAAGAGAAACTGTATGTAAAGTTTCAGATGTGTGAATGTTGGTTGAAATATTTGCGTTTTTAAGGTAGTAGATTGATAACAAAGGTATTCGTGAAAATCTTGCCAAGATTGAAACTATCAATGATTGGTCGGTACCAACGACGCCGACGGAAATCTGTAAATTCCTTGGTTTAAGCTGGGAATAATCGGAGGTTTATCGAAAGGTTTTCACTGATTGTTAAACCATTGATTAAGCTGACTAAGAGGAATTGGGTGTGTGAGACCCACTTATACATCTAAATTGTAAGTTTCGAGATCTGATCCCCATCAGATGAGGAAGTTGTATTCTGAACACTGAAGGGTAAGTTGTGTTCTGCACCGATGTTGTCATTATTGAAAGGACCTGAAGGATTTATAGTTTGTTGTGATGCGTCTCATAAGGGTTATGTAGTTGTGGTGTTTGCTTTAAGATTGTAGGAATATTACTTGTATGGAGACAAGTGTGTAGTGATAAAGGATCATAGAAGTTGCTCCATAATTAATTTCTTGGGATGATAAAGGAAATGAGTAGAGGATTACCAGTTATATATTTTGAGTACTTGAGTGTGTTGATGGATACGACTGTGAGTGATTATGACTACAGGATTCGCTACCATACGGGAAAGGCGAATGTGGTAGCTAATGCACTTATCAGGGATAAAAGGGAAAACCTTTTAAGATTTGAGTTTTGGTAATGACAAGAAGTGTGGGCTTGATAGCAAGGATATTGAAAAATTTAAGTTAGTGGTCTGATTTGAGAAGGAGGTCAAGATAAGTGATTTCAATATTTTAATCAAACTTATGGAAAGGATTTTGTTGTGAAGTCAAGTGAGACAGGGTATATTATGCACTCCTAACATACCTAAGTTGAGAGAGTAGGACTTGGTGATGAGGGAATCTCACAAGTCAAGTAATTGATACGTTTTGATTTGGGTAAAGGTGAAAGTTGAATTGAGTACTGTGTGTTATACAGAGACTGATGAATAGAGTGAAAGGACGATTCAAACATTGAACGGTATGCTTGTACATGTGTGATTGACATAGAAATTGTTGGAATTCTTATATGACGATGATTGTCATGCTAGTAATAAGGCTGTACTATTGATGGTACATAAAGAACTTCAATTTGTGAAGGTTAAAGATAGTGAGTTATGGACGTAAGATTAGGTTCCCGGTGTATTGCAAAAATGTAGGTGGAATTGAATGACTGAACTAGAAGTGATATTGGCAATATTGATAAGATTGTGTGGGTTAAAGGTCATTTATTAGTAACAAGGAATTGTCAGAAGGGTTATGTTGACAATTGAAGGAAATCGATGGAGTTTGAAATTGGGAAACGTGGATATGCGTAAGGTGTCGTTATGACGGGTCAAATTTGTTTTGAGAACAACAAGGAAAGAATTCAACTTGGAGATAAGTTGTTTTTCATAGAAAGAACTTTGAAGAGTTCTTATGAGGTTGAAACATAGTAAGGATGTTATATTGTGAAGATACAAGAATTCTAGGAATGGATTTGAATTCGTGAAGGAAGCATGAGGATTTCTTTAAGGAAAAAGAGTTTTTTTGTTCTGGAGGTATGGAATGTAAATATAAGAAGGGCCGAGCGCCGGGACGTCGCTCTCTTTTAGGAGGGTAGGATGTGACAACCCAAATCCGAGGTCATTTATTTAACATTATATAATATTATTTTTACGAATAATTTTGAAATTTTTGATGAATTGAATGAAATGACGATTGATGGTTTTATTTTTATCTTTTTACTAATAGCGATGATTATTAGTGAACACGATATCGACGGATGCCCGAAATTTTATGTTTAATCATTTGTTGTCTCGATGTTCATATTTTTGACGTTTTTATTTTAAGTTCGTATTAAGTCGAACCGGGATCATATTATCATCATATTTTGAGTGCGTTTTAACTTTTGAAAAGTATTATTACGAAACCCGAGCCTCATAAATATTTTCAAAATTGACAATTTACATTTTCCACCCTTACAACTATTTAATTGCATTTGGACCAAAACTATCACAAATTGGCAAAACTAGTCCCTCCACCCCACTATAAATAGATTTTCCACTTAGGAAAAACACATAGAATGCATGTGTAAATTTTTTTTCTTTCTCTCTCTCTTGTTCTAGCCTAAACCGTCCATCCCCTCCCACACAAATCTTTTGATTTTTTAATTTTCACTTTGAATCTATAAAATCTAAGACAAGTCCCATCTCTAAATTTGATTGTGCATCTAATGGGTGTAATTTTTAACAACATGCACGAACTTTCATTTTTTTGATGATGATCCATGAAGGTTTGATCTATTTTGTTGGTATATACTTGTTGTTAGTGTTGTTTTATTCGTATTTTAATTATTGCATGTATGGATTTTTGAGTGGGTAAATTTTTGTATGATCATTTAAATGTGTTATGGGTTAGTTATGTTGTTAGTAATGATATTAGGGTGATATTAGGCATATAAGAATGATTAAAATGTGGTGAAAAATTAATTTTGATGGATTTTTAAAAGTATATTTTTAAACAGATTATTAAACTTAATTTTCTGAAAATATGAGTTTGAGTTTGAGATGAACTAACTAGATATTCTTGTAGAGAATTCTTTTAGCTTCTATTTGATATAAGATAGAGCTTCTAGCTCCAAACGAGCGAAAAGTTACGTTAGTTTGATTATTCGTGTACCGGGAGACGAGTATCGTCACAATAAATAATTGTTGTCGATATTTAGATCGAATCTCGGGGACTATAAAATGGATTTTAAAATGAGTCATGGACTGATATTGAATGATAAGTATGAGGATGTTGAGTTATTTTCAAAGTTGAGTGTCGGTTTTGTAGTCGGAGAAAAATAAATGGTTTAAAAGACTATAAGAGTTGTTGACGTAAAACTGTCCGGTTTTTGTAGTTCAAAGATGTGTCGGGCAGGGAACTTTAAAAGTAAAATCTTTTGATGGGCTTTTAACAGGTCTTTCTATATATAGTAAGTAAGGTCTCTGATTAGTATCATAAATATTTGACGTGTTTAAGTGGGGTAAATGAGCTCGTACATTTGGTGTGTACCGGCAGGTTTTTTACCGAAAGAATTAACTAATAGAACAAACATATAGAATGGAGTAAAAGGTCACTTGTATTATTTTCTTTTGGGGTTGTTGAGATTTCATGATTTTGAGTTTGATATTATTAAGTATGGATTTTATTCGAGTTTATTATTGATAAACGCGCCTTATTTGATAGGTTGCGGTTTTTGTGTTTATCGGGCATCAACTATCGTCGAAGATCGTCTTACTACTGCTATTACTCCAGGTGAGTCTATAGCCTCGCTTTTGTAAATGTTTTTAATGATTTTAAAACCCGCGAGGGGGATACATGCTATTTGAAAGTAAAATGAACACAAGTCATGATTGATTGTTTGGACCCGAATGTTTCCTTTGTTGCCTTTGTTGTTTTGAATTGTATAAGTACCTACATTGCAAAAGTCCCTAAATTCATGAGCCGTTAACTATCTTCTGACTTGATGTTGTGAGTTGGGAATAGCCGCTTATTCTAATAATAGTACTATTAGGCTGACGACCCTATCTGAGACCAGGGCTTTACGTTGAGTAACCCGCTGGGAAGGATAATTTTACGAGAATGAGAATTGGTATTCTTGCAATGGATACCCTAGTAGGGGCACTGGAATTTCATCTAGTCATGCCGGCTTTAGGCGTGGGTGACTAAGTTAAGGGGTCGGTGTCATGAGCTTAATACAATTCTATAGCTATTGCTATATGCCAGATTACCAGAATAATAGATTGTATACGTAGCAATTCTTTTAAATGATCTTGATTGATTTTTCTCTTGTGTTCAATTGTTGATTTGGAAAACCTATAGACTCGCTCAACCGTTGTGTTGATGATTTTAAGCATGTATTTCAGGTACTGAAGATGATGAATTGCGGCGCTTGCTGGAGAAGGATTGCGGGATTGCTTTTGTGGTGATTGGTCTAAAACAGATTTCTTTCCCTTTTGTTATAAAAATAATAATGGATGGTCAAGTACTTTGGTAAATTGTTGTTGATTTGATAAAGTCTTTGGGGGACCTGAATGTGACTCTGATATTTCTAAAATTGTTTTACTTGGGATCGAAAGTTTTAGACAATGGTTAAATTATGTTCTTCTATACTTCAAATTTATCATTTTGAGTTTGTTCATAATGTCTTTTGTAACAATGTTTGTATTTAGCACCCAAATGTGTATATCCGCTGCGCAATGTAATTTGGGGGTGTTAAAATAAGTCATGACACAATGACCCTTCATAGTTCACATTTTTTCTTGCTATATTTGAGAGACACATACATATGAATTATGTAAGCTCAATATTAATAGCAAGAAGCTATGAAAAACGTTTTTAGATTGAATTAACAATGCAAAAACATTTCTCGACCATTTTCGAAAGAACTTTGAGAATTTTGAAAAGGAGAAGAGAGGTTTTCCAAAAAGAGTTTGCAATACTCAATGACTCAAAGAAAGAAAAGACTTAAAAGAGAAATAGACTCGATTAATAAAATGCGCAATTAAGCAATATGTTCCATTAAACCTAGACCTAGACGCAAGTAATTAAAAGGTTTCCTCTTAAGTGGCTTAGTGAAGATAAAGGCTAAGTTTTCTACCGAGGGTACGTTCTCAATTGAAATGTTCCCCTTTTGAACATTATCCCTATGGAAATAGTGGCGAATCTCTATGTCCTTAGTTCGCGAACGTTGCACGGGATTCTTGCTAAGGTCTATTGCACCCTTATTGTCGCACATGATGGGAACATCATCAAGATAAATCCCGTGATCAACAAGCGCCTGCTTTATCCATAGAGCTTGTTGACGAGCTTTACCGACACTCACATACTAAGTTTCTGTGGTGGATATTGCAAGAGCGGTTTGTTTCTTGGAGAACCAAGAATTTAAACAACAACCCATGAAGGTACAAACTCCACTAGTGCTTTTCTGGTCCGCATAGTCTCCCGCATGATCCGAGTCGGCGTAGACAATGGTTTCTACGCCGGTCCTTTTAGCATACCATAATCCTAAATGTATAGTGCCCTTAATGTATTGGAAGATACGCTTAAAATCTTCAAGGTGAGAGGTTTTGGGAGCCTCTTGGAAGCGAGCACAAAGGCAAACACTAAACATGATATCCGGTCGACTTGCCGTTAGGTACAACAAACTAACAATCATACCTCTATATTTTGTGTTGTCTACCGACTCGCAATCATCATCTACAATGAGTTTAGTATCTGAGGCCATAGGGGTCTTCAATTGTCTAGAGTCTTCTAATCCAAATTTCTTTAGCATTTCTTTAACATACTTGGATTGATTAAAGAAAATACCATCATCTATTTGTTTAATTTGGAGTCCTAAAAAGAAGTTAATTTCTCCCATCATACTCATTTCAAACTCGTCATGCATGATTTTGGCAAAGTAATCACACAATGATTGACAAGTTGACCCAAATATAATGTCATCAACATATATTTGTACGATAATGAGGTGAGAACTTTTCTTCTTTGTAAAGAGCGTATTGTCTACCATTCCTATGGTATACTCATGTTTAACAAGAAAGGCTTTATATCTATCATACCAATCTTCGGGTGTTTGTTTAAGACCATAAAGAGCCTTCTTAAGCTTGTAAACATGATCCAATTTCTCAAAATCAATGAAGCCGGGAGGTTGAGCCACATATACCTCCTCATTGATCAAACCGTTAAGAAATGCACTCTTTACATCCATTGGTTGAAGCTTAAAGTATAAGGCACAAGCGTAGGCTAAAAGGATTCTAATGGATTCTAATCTTGCTACGGGTACGTATGTCTCGTCATAATCAATACCTTCTTGTTGATTATAGCCTTGAGCTACAAGTCTACTATTGTTACGAGACACAAAACCATTCTCGTCTAACTTATTCCTATATACCCATTTTGGTTCCTATAATGGTAGAACTTCTAGGTAGAGGAACAAGTTCCCAAACGTCATTAGCAATGAATTGATCCAATTCTTCTTGCATAGTGATGACCCAACTCTCATCCATCAAAGCTTCTTTAACATTCTTTGGTTCAATCAAGGAGACGAAACAAAAGAAGTTACTTTGATTTTGGACTTGAGATCTTAGGGTCATTTGATTTAATTCGCATATGACGTTGTCAAGACCATGATCCTTTGACTCCTTAATGTTTACTCCATTTTCAACATTAAGGTCTTCAACTCCTATGTTTCTAACATCTTTGGCTTTAACTATGTCTATTTCATCCGAGTCATCATCTACCAAAATTGGTGTCTTAGATGAAGGAGGGGTTTCATCAAATGTCACGTTAAGTGATTCTTCAATTACACCCGTGGTTCTGTTGAGGACTATGTAGGCTTTGCTAGTTTAGGAATAACCTAAAAAGATACCTTCGTACGACTTTGGGTCGAACTTAGTAAGGTAATCTTTGGTGTTGAGAATGAAGCACTTGCTTCCAAACACCCTAAAGTATTCCAATGAGTGCTTCTTACATTTAAGAATCTCATAGGGGGTCGTTCCTAGGAAAGGTCGAATAAGAATTCGGTTAAGAATATAGGTCGATGTGTCCACGGCATTGCACCAAAATTTTTGAGGCAAAGATTGCTCGTTTAACATCGTCCTAATCATCTCTTGGATGGTCCTATTCTTCCTTTCAACTACCCCCATTTGATTGTGGAGTGCGAGGAGCCAAGAAGTTATGGGTAATACCATGAGCTTCACAAAAGGCACCAAATTACACTTCATTATCAAATTCCCTACCATGATCCGTCCTAATAGAGACAATTGAACATTCTAGCTGATTTTGGATTCTTCGACTAAAGATTTCGAAGTGATAGAAAGCTTCATTCTTAGACGCCAAAAATCTAGTCCAAGTGAATCTATAATAGCCGTCAACTATAACTACGGTATAAAGGTTACCTCCATAACTCCGTATGGCAAGGTCCTACGAGATCCATATGTAGGAGCTCTAAGCACCGAGAGGTCGAAACCAAATTCTTGGCTTTATGACTTGAGTGAACTTGCTTCCCTACTTTACAAGCATCACAAAAGTGACTATCAAACTTCATCTTGCGTAGATTTATTACCAACTCCTTAGCGACTAAGGATTGAATTAACGCATATTAGCGTGACCTAATCTCCTATGCCAAAGAGTAGAACTATCATCTAAAGTCGCTAGACATAAGTTGTCCTATGACTTCCTATTGACCTTCATGACATAAAGCCCATGCTTTCTAACACCTTTTCTAATGACCTTTCCATCTTTTACGATTTCACTATCATATTCTGAAAAGATGACCTTACACTTATTGTCACAAATTTGACCTATACTTAGAAGGTTGAAACTAAGTTATCTACGTGCTCTACATTTTCAATGGTCATGGAGTCAAGAGAAACCGTACCTTTGCCAATGATATTTCCACGTCGATTACTAGTGAATGTAACGTTACCTCCATCATATGCTTTTAGTGCGAGAACAAACTTTGATTACCCGTCATGTTTTTAGACCATCCACTATCCTTAATCCACTCGTCGGGATCTAAATTGATTCCCAATCATATCTAGGTAACAACACGCAAGATCAAACATTTGGTCCCTAATATCTCATGGGTCCAAAGTTGTTAGTTCCAAACATCCCTTGCATTTGTTTGGGATGCATGAATGGAGGAGACATTCCCCATAGGAAAGAATTTGTTGTTGATAATTGTTCCAATTCATATGGCCATTTTGTTTTCCATTGTTTCTCCTAGGTGTCTTTGATCTTGATCTAGAATTATTGTTATTTCTTCTAGGTGTTGTAGTTTTACTTCTAGGTCGTGACTTAGCTTGATCATCTCTTTTTGGTGTAGGTGTTCTACTTCTAGGTTTTGACTCATTGCGTACTCTTGGAGGAGTAGATGATTGTCTAGATAAATTTCTAGTTCCCATTAAAGGTTTACTTATTGGCTCGTAGAATTTACCAAGAGCATTTTTATCAAGAATAGGTACTTAGACCTTGTTAACAAGAAGATGTTTTGGCCCTTCACCTAAGATAGACTTTTCAGAAAGTTAAGGATTTTAAAAAAAACTTCTGTCCGCGGTTCGTTATCACTACCCGCGGTTTCATAGTTATAAGGAACCGCGCCATATACCGGCGTACAGCGTATAGAGGTTCGTTTTTCTGAAAACCTAACTTGTTTTGGTTCACTAGTTGATGCTTCATTAGTATTATATCCCAACCCAAGTCTTTCCTTAGAATGAATTTGTTTGTTTAACATATCATCAAGAGCTCTAGTACCTTTCATGAACTTTTCCAATTTAATAGAGGTACTCTTGAGATCTTCATTCTCTTGTCTAAGGTTTTCACATTTTAGACAACCTAAATCAACTTCTTTGTTTTTCTCAAGCTTAGCTAATTTCTCTCTTAGCTCACTAATCTCATTTTCAAGCTTAGTTCTAGTTGATTTTAGCACTTTGTTCTTTTCAATGAATTTAAGGCTAAGTTTATGTAACTTATTGTATTAGCCTTCTAATTCGTTATCATCTAGAGAAGAACTATCATTGCTATAATATTCGGTTTTGGAATGTACCTCTTTAGAAGTGTGAGCCATAAGACATTTCTCATCTTTGGGGTTGTCATCAACATCTTCACCGCTATCGCTCCATGAACCTCCAATGAATGCCGTGTGGTTCTTGTCGCGTGAAGATTTAGGACAATCACCGATGAAATGGTTAGGATCACCACATCTAAAGCATTTCCTATCACTTTTATCATTCTTGGTAAATCGGTTTTTGGAGAAGGGTTTCTTGTCATTGCTTGGTTGCCTCACGTATTGACCTCATCTCTTTAAGAGCTTCTTGAAGTCTCTAACCGCCATAGCATATTCCTCATCATCAATATCTGAGGAGCTTTCATGGTCACTTTGCGGTTTCTTGACCTTGAGTGCTAGAGACTTTCTTTCACTCTTGGTTTTCACCATTTCCGAGTCCTTCAAAATTATAGTGTTAAATCTAGCAAATGCACTATCAATAGTTTCATCTTCTAAGATGACAAATTGTTCATATTGTTGAACAAGAAGATCGATTTTACTTTCTTTGACTTGGCTATTACCTTGGTGGGTTACTAAAAGAGTGTTCTAAATATCTTTAGCGGTTTCACACATAAAAATCCTTTCTTACTCTTTCTTTGGTAAAGCATTATAAATCATCATTTTAGCCTCATTATTTTTAGCAAGTTTCCTTTTAGTGTCATCACTAGCTTTGTCAAAAGTGACTATCTCTTTGCTTTTAGAAACTTCATTATATTGATAAACAAAAAAATTACCATGGGTAATAACATGCCAAAGATCTAAATCTTTTGATTTTACATAAGTCTCAAATCTATTTTTCCAATAAATAAAACTATCGGTTTAAAAAGTGGTGGTCTTTACATATAATGCTCTTCTAGGTACTTGTTGGAATCCATAGATCAATTCAAGTTTTAAAATACAATATACTTTAAAAATGCTTGAGCAACCACGCTCTAATACCAATTGTAGAAACTAGAAAGGGGGGTTGAATAGTTTCTTAAAATTTACTTGTTAAAATACGGTTTTCAAAAAACCCTTTTCAAAAACTTAGGCTTGATTAATTATGTGAAATCTTCTTATACACAATATGGACAAGGGATAGTGAAACTAGACTAATAATCACAAGTATGTATAACTAAAGAATGATTACAACTAGATTAATAATCACAAGTATGTATAAGTAAAGAATAATGAATGTAAAGAGATAAGGAAAAGAAAGATCAAACCAAACACCAATAATTTATAGTGGTTTGGCAACGAAGCTCACTCCTCGTCCCTAATCCACTCCTCGAGTACTCCTTACTATAGAGTTCACTAATCAACAAGCTCCTTAAGGTGGAGAAACCGTACACAATGTTGCTTATCCTATTTCCGACTCTAAGCTAAAAGTCGAGCCCTAATCTTAGCTAGGACCAAACTACACCAATATACTTTCAGGACCAAGTATTAACCTTAATACATACACAACTTACAAATAGACACAACTACTTGGATCTTCACAACAATGACACAACAATGAATAAATACGATTTGATCTGTAATGGATCTTTTAGGTAGACACAACACTTCAAGGATGAAACTGTTATTCTCTTTGCACTTGGAGAGGAAGAGATGGGAGGAGAAAGATTCACTTCTAAACAAGTAGTAATCAACCAAATGACCAAGGATTTGAGTGATTTAAGAAGTATGAAAAAATCTGGAAATATATGTGCAAAAGAGGTGGAGAGAAAATCTGAGAATGGTCCATTATTTATAAACAAGGCTCCAACGGCTATATCTGTCCGCGGTTCCTTATATCTACCCACGGTTCCTTATCGATAAGGAACCGCATAGCCACTTAAAGAGCCGCCAGAGTAGACTTCGCTCCTTTTTGTCTTTTAGTGGTATGATTCAAATCTGGTGATTAAAATACCTTAAAGGATATTCCAAACCAAGATAGAATATGCCATTTTCAAATTTTCAAATAATTAATTTAATAAAACATTTTTTTAAAAAGAAAGTTTAATAAAAACTTGTCACACTTAATAAAAATGAGTTTTAAGAAAAGATTAAATCCTTGATCACATAATTAGAATGAGTATTTGTTTGTACATACCTTAAGTGATAATGGTTGAAATGAAAAATACTTGAACTCAAGAATTCGTTTTTCGTTGTTTTCGTAAATGCTTGTCTTTACATATTGTCTAATCAAAACAAAGCGAGACCGAAAGATGCAAATAACATTTTTAGGCATCATTGCATTAACACACCTAACATTTTAGGAGATATTTATAAAAATAAATGAAATAATTAAATATTTTTAATTTTATCCATTAAATAGGGTATAGATTGATGATGGGGATGCGTCGCTTGGCATCCAAGATAAATATGATATTCAAAATAACCCTTCTCAAAGAAATAATATAAAATGAATAAATTATTATTTTATAAACTCTTCTAAAATATATTTTCGTGATGTCTTTTGTCCTTGGGACTATGTTTATTTACAACTTCGTACAACTCAATTGTTTTATTAGAATATTAATTTGTACTCCTTAACTTATAGAATATATACTTACAATCAATCTCAACTTTTTTAACATTTATCAACAACCCAGCCCAACCTATCATAGAATATCATTTCTTTTATATTTAATTTAAATACTTGAATATTTATATAAAATTATATATTACTAGCCATAGTCAGCTTACAAAAAATATTTGGATGACATAAAAACGACACTAACAAAAAAACTTATCTTCTTTATCTATTTAATTACGAAATACAAACAATATTTTTAGGCTTAGCTAGTTTAAAACCTGTGTAATACACGGATAGTTGAAGATTTATTTTAAAAATGTATTTTTATGATTTTATGACCAATATCAACAAAAAGTTTAGCTTTATATTTTTTCTTTTCACCCATCCACGACATCATTTGTTTATTCAATTATTGTATATAAATAGTAAATGTTCTTGTTATTGTGTTCCCTGTAGACAAAATTACACACCTTGTATGAAGTTTTTTTTAATCACAAGCAGTTAAGAAAAATAAAAAACATCCTATCAAAATGCAAATTTAACCAATTAGTCAAACTTATGAGGGTTAATATTCAAAGATGTTAGTAAACTTTACAATAAATTTGTCCTAATGTTACTAAACTTTCATTTTGTGCTTTCAAGTTACCCATGTTTGTATGACCGGTTTTTATGTTACCCACTATTTTGCAACCTAAGGCAACAGGTTAAAATCCTACTTGGCAACATTAAATGACAAAAATACCCTCGTCTTCAACATAAAAAATACCCTAGTATTTCTAAGATCCAATTCAAGCGCCCTTTGAGCAGCAAACTTACCCAAATCCACATGCCCGTTATTATGGAGGAATAAAAGCAATTGAAGAGGGTACGTTAAATCAAAAGCATTATTTTTATCGGTCTAAGATACTTGACATTGCTTGTATAATGATTTTTGTTAACATTTGATATGCAAAAACTCGTAGCCCTACAGAGTACTCGTGAAAAGCAGAGAACAGAGAATGAAAGCCTGAAGCAGATGAAGGTAAAAACTCGATTAACAATGATTTGTTTTTTACTTTTCTCAAGAGAAATTTCTCTCTTGTAAAACATATCAATTATTTCATAGTTCATATAACAGTAACATAATCCCTATCACAGAAATCGTAAGTACATAAGTTTGATCAAAATAATATTGCAAAAAGATTTGGCAAAGTCTTCCTTACTGACTGTAATCACTTATATAATTCTACTTTTCTACCTCAGCTGGATATTCAACCAGGAAGACAAGTAGTGAGACCAAAGGCAATCAGATACGATGAAATCCAATGACTAAACAGACATTCTGAAGTGATGAATGATCGAAATGACAAATTTGTCCTCCTTGATCTTAACATTCCTGTTGGAGAAGATGCGATAATGAGATATTAAGAACATAGAATAAACTTGGTATATTCAAGGATAGAAAAATAAGTTCTGACTTTGAATTTGAGATAGAAGAAAGACCTTCCCGGCCTTTTTAAGTAATTTGGAAAGTTGTTATATTAATATACCTGAATGAAGGTAACTGAGGATAATACTACAGGAACTTATAAACCCTTTTTAGAATTAGTTGGACATTGTTTGATGAAGGTTTTGTACATTGTCTACCCTGTTCTGTTTCTAGGTATATATTATTTACAGATGTCAGATACTATGTAACTTTTACAATAGGTGAAAATTATTGATGTTTTATGGTCCAATTGAGGTAAAAATTACTATGTAACTTCTAAAAAATCTCAACCCGTCCCCCCACATCTTACCATCAAACTAGCCGAAAGAAGCGCATTCGCACAAACCCTATTCTTCACAGGACTTTCATTAAACAACTTTCGCGCATCCACATCACCCGACAATCTCGCGTAAAAATCAACCAAAGCACTACTCAAAAACACACTAGACCCCCAACCAGATTCACCACATAGGTATGAATCTGTTTCCCATAAACCCCATTAAAACCAGGAACCAAACAACAACTACTTAATGTGCTACACAAAGCATAACTATCTATCCAAACATTGGTTTTTAAACTGATACAAGCCTTTGTTTTTTATATGAAGGGTGGTGATAACAGAGAATAGATGTGGAAAAGAGAGATGATAGGTAGTTTGAAGATGAAATGAAGAAAGAAGATGAAATGAAAGAAAAATGTTAGTGGAATCCTATGTGGACTATTTTTTGGTGAAGTGGAAAAAGTATGAGTCCATGTGGCATAAGATACCGGTTGATAGCCGATCACCCCTCTACTTAGTAACTTTACCGTGACTTATATAAATGTTTAGTAACCTAATTAACCAACCTGTATACACGGGTAACCTAAAAGCACAAAATGAAAGTTAATAACTTAGGACAACTTTTTTGTAAAGTTTAGTAAGTTCTTTGTATATTAACCCAACTTATGAATCTCTCAACACATACACAACATATAGGCTATGTTTTGGTAACATCTTTTTAAGAGCATTTCTAGCAATTAGCATCAACATTTAACATAACTGGTATAAAAACTTATTTGGTTAAAATCATTAGCATCAATATTTATCATGAAAATGTTACTTTCTCAAGTGTTCTTTCAATTAGCATATTTAGATGAGCATAATTGATAAAGTGCATAAACTTAATAAATTATTTAAATACCCTCATTAATATAACACATTAAACCTAAAATAGTTTTTTTTTATATTTGTATGTCATTTATGTATTTTTACATATTCAAACTACAACTACTGCTAATCTGACAAACATTTTTTTTAAATTCACTGCTAATGTTAACTGCTAACTGATAAGTGTTCTTACTAATCGCTAATACTAACTGCTAGTGTTTGTTTCACCAAACACACCCATAAAGTTTCTCAAAATAATGGTAGGTACTTGCGCTTCTCCTACTTGATGATGTCCAAATTTAAACGATGTATATCTAAGCTCTTACGCCACTTCATGTCATAAAATTTTCAGGTCAAATAAATATAAACAACAGCTGTTGGAAGGATACCTGATGAAGAGTGACGATAAAACATAACAAAAAAGTGCCTCTCATTCCTTTCAGCGAAATAGTTTCATAGTCGGTGTTTGATAATGCGAAATACAAAACACATTTGTCACAACCTCATATGTGAATCCTATTTTTCAATAGAAAGTTTTGAGAGGCATAAATTACCATAAGTGTGAAAAGCTTATACATACACGAGTATTCATTTTTTCAAGAAGTAGTTTCGCATAGTTCTCCATCAATATTAAAAAATTCATATGTTTGGGATATAGGGGAAGAAAGAAAAATACCACATTTCTTAATAAACTATATAAAAAGTACTTACATTGTGTTCTCGTGATCATTCATTAAAAGAAAGAAAATAAAATGAAAGTAAAGTGAAAAAATGTTATATTTTCAAGTTTTTCATTAAGGAAAAAAGGAAATGAAAGTAAAATAAAGTAATATTTGAGTGAGTTTGAAAGGAAATGAATATAAAGTGTTTCATCCTAATATTAGGGTGAAACATTTTACTTCCATTTTTTTAATGAAATATCTCGAGAATAGAGTGTTATTCTCGCATCGAGAAAAAGCCAATGAACACACACAATCAGTTTCAAGAAAGTTTTTTTTATAATGACTCATTCATGGATCTTTGTACTTATCCGACAACAAAAGATTGATAAAAGAGAATGAAAACATTTTAGACAAGATTATTCAATATTCCATATTCTTTTGCAAGCGTTACCAAAGTTATTTCACCACAAAGAGAATGACAACATTTTAAGACAAAAATAATAATAAGAAGCTTGAAAATTAATATCATATGCATATTTTTTACAATCTACAACTTGTGAATGTTGTAGTTGTACCTCTACATCGTTTATAACTTACTAATCTCGTAAAATCACCCTACCTAGAAAATAATCTACATAAACTTTTTACCAACATACAAAAACGGGTAAAAACATCGTTAGGATTCAATAAATCTCATACTAGATCCCATCTGACAAAATTACAAATATAGTTTATAACGTAGATGAGTAACATTATTCAAAGTAGCAATGTCTCAATAACTGATACTTCACAGATGCTTGGTGTTATTATAGTAAACTATACTGATTAACAAGAGTTGCTTGTTGTTGGAAAATATTGTTGGTAAAATGACTTTTGACCAACTTTGGACACAATTATGTATATGTGTGTATCATATATACTAGTGATACTTTATAGGTTCGCGTTCTCCTTGAAGAGAGCTTTGCAATGAGTCTTTATGTGTCCAAAATGAAGGTGATGTGAATGAGATATCGTGTCTCAAAGTTAGGCATTTTGTACCATGCTTAAAGAGGAAAAATAGTTTTTTTTTCCCACATCGGTGGGAGGAGTAAACTAGAAGGGAGTTTATTGTGTATAAATAGAAGCCCATAGATTTTACACACATCAAATCAATAAGTATTATTATTGATTTCCAACATATGGAGTACGCATCTGTAAAGGTGAAATTCCAGGCAGTTTTGTTAAGTCCGACAGTACAACTTACTGTTTCGGTTGTTGTACCTTGGAAAACAGACGGTGAATCTGTTATAAGGGAAGAGTGTCAAACACGTGCCTCAGCTCTTTAGTGCTAAGCGTGTCTAACACGTATCTCGACTTGCTGGTGATTTAGTAAGTATTTTCTTTATTTTATTGTTTTATTTAATTATTGTTTATAATTATGTCTGTGTTTGTTTTTCTGTTATTTATATTCGTTTATTTAGTTTATGTTAATTTAATTAATTTTATTTATTTGATTTATAAATAAAAGTTATAGTTTCCCTATAGTCTTAAAACAGATTCTGTGTAATAGAACTAAACACTTTTTTGCTAAAATCATATTAATTTAATTAACTTATTTTTATACAAATTGTATTCTCTCGAAACCAAGATTGTGTTTCTTTAGGAAATCAGTTTTTAAGTAAACAGAATTTTAATTAACAGATCTGGTGTTACAGATCTATAAACGATTTTTTAAAATAGTTTATCGTATCAGTTTGTTTTGAAACCATGATGAGTTTGCGTTCAAACTGATCATTTAGTTTGTTGATTACATATGTTATAGTTTTAACCTAGATTTACTGAAGCCACAATTGAGTTTCTTTGAGTCAATTTTGGTACAAGTTTATTTAAACCATGCCGATTTTATTAGATACCAAATTGTTTTAATAGTTCTTAACTTGTGGTAACAAAATTTTTACCCTAGTGTATCTTGTAAATGTAATTGGTGCGCTATTTACAACATGATTGAAATCATGATGAATTTAGATTCGTTGAAACCAGGTGGAGTTTCTTTGATACAAATCTCGGAAAATATAAGTTGTTATTTTATGAGATTATTAGAATGTATTCTGTAAAACCCGTAAAAATAAGGTCATAATTTAATTCTATTTTCAATTATTTTGAAGTATTTAATAACGTTAAATATTATTATGTTTAACGGTTTAAGTTGAAACCGATATTAAATATTATATTTAATATTTTGACGAGTAACGAGGACAACTAGTGATCGCGATACCGACGGATGCCTAAAAAATTTTATATTTTATTATCGATCGTTTCGATATTTAATATTTTCGACGATATCGTTTTAATTACGTATCGAGTCGTTATATTATTATTTTTCGTGTGCGTTTATACTTTTAAGTATTTTTACGAAACCCGAGTCCCGTAAATATTTGTAAAATTTACTTTTAGTCATTTCCCGCTTTTTAACTAATATTTACATTTTGGACCAAAACTATCACAAATTGGCAAAAACTACCCTAACCTTACACTATATAAATGAATTCCACTAACTCATTTCCATTTTAAAATTCATTTCACCAAAAATTCATCTTCCTTCCCCTTTTTCTTTCCTTTTGCCATACACCACCATCAACAAAACTCTCTAAAATTTTGATCTTCTTCATTGAATCTTCCAAAATCAAGCAAAGTCCCATCCTAAATTTTCAAAGGGCTACAATTTGGTATAAAATTTTCATACATGCAACCATATAAATTTTTCAAGAAAAGTTAGTTATGTTTGATCCAAATTTGTTGTATGCATGTGTTAGTAGTGATAATCAAAAGATTTTCATGCTATGTTTTTGCTAAAAAGTTAATTTTTAATTTTTGGGTTTTTGATTTTGATGATGATACAAGTGTTAGGATTGGTTTATGATGGTATTAGGATGTTAGAATGATGATAAAAGTTGTTGGTTTTGATCAAAAACTTGATTTTGTATAGTTTTTAAATGGCCAATTTTAGGCAGTAGGTTTGAGGCCATTTTCGAGGGTCATAAGTCTGAATATAGGATGATATGATGGGATTATGTTGTAGAGAATTTCGTTAGCTTCGATTTGATATAAAGTAGGCCTTCCAACTCCAAACGAGGTGGAAGATACACTAGTTTGATTTTCGTGTACCGGGAGACGAGTGTTGACACAATCCGAAAATTGTTGTCGATATTTGGATCGAATCTCGGGGACTATAAAATGAGTTTCAAAATGATTCAAGGGCTGTTCTCAGGCCCCAAGTTTAGTATTTTGAGTCTATTTTTTGAATCAAGTGGCGGTTTTACAAATGGAGTTGTTTAGAATGGTCAAAATGGTTTCGTAAGTCAAGGTTGCTAAACTGTCCGGATTTTGTGATTCAAAGATGAGCCGGGCAGGGAACTTTAGAAGTAAAATATTTTGATGGGATCTTGGGAGGACTTTCTACATATAGTAAGTGAGTTCTCTGAGTAGTATCATAAAAATTTGATGTGTCTAAGTATGGGAAAGCGGCTTGGACATTTGGTATGTTCCGACAGATTTTTGTTAAAGGCATAGAACAATAAAATGAATATATAGGAGAGTGTAATAGTATCACTTGTATCGTTTTCTCTCGAGTTTGTCGTGATTTTATGAGTCGAGTTTTATATTCTTATGTATGGTTTATTTCTCGAGTCTATTATTAATGAACGCACCTCATTTGATAGGTTGCGGTTCTCGTGTTTGAAAGGCATCATCTATCGTCGGCGATCGTCTCATTACCACTATTGGCTAAGGTGAGTCTATAGCCTCGCCTTATACTAGTTATTAAATGATTTTAAACCCGCGAGGGGGAATACATGTTTTTATAAACTTAGAACACAAGATTTTTATGTTATGCTTTGTCCCTCTATGAATGGACCCGTGGTTGCCTTTAAATTGCATTAAGTGATTGCCTTAGTTAAAACCTCAAATATGGACCGTTAATTAACCTATGATGGGTTAACCGCTAGTACAATTAATAGATCTATGGGGGAAGTCGCCCCGGTTCAGTTTTTGTGGACTTGTCATAGAAGCTTAGGCCCGACCTCCACACTGTTTGAACATATTGTATTGAGAAGTCAGGTATACGGCAATGTACCAATAATCTGGAGGTAACCGACAATTAATAAATCTCTCGTCTTATTAGACTGATATGGGAGTGTCTAAGGGCTCGGTTCCATGAGCTTATTGCAATTTATGCTATATACAATTATCATTGTTGATACAAATTATTATTTGATGCTTATAAGCATGCCACAAACTTATAATCTTTGCTTGTGTTCAAATTGATTACATAAACCTATAGATTCACTCGGCATTTTTGCTGATGTTTTACTCACATGTATTTCAGGTAATCAGGAAGGGTGAAGCTTGGAAGCCACGGGAATGAATGTTGTGCACTACTTTGCAATATAAACTCTTTGAATATTTGTCGTTCCTTTTGTTCAAAACAATTTAAATCTTTCGTTTTGGTTGTACTTTGGTTACGATGTCTTGGGACTACGCTACTCTGACAAATGTTTTAGGAACGATAAATCTAAAACGTCTCTTTTCGAGTCGTTCTTTATAAATTATGTGTTGTTGTATCATTGTTTAGCACCCAAAGATGGATTCCGCTGCGTGTAAATTTGGGGGTGTTAAATATTCATTGATCTCATAAAATGCAAGTTATTATTTTATTAGATTTTTTAAACGTGTTCAATGAAATCAAGAAGAATTTCTTTGAAACAACATATTGACAATGGTACGAGTTATCATTAAATATCAGATATTAGATTACATACACTATTTTACTAAATAAGTGGAAGTGTTTGTTTAACTTGTGTAATTTATTTTAAATTGGGCCGAGTTTAATTATAAACCATATATACTCTTGAAACCTTGTTGAGTTTATATATACCTATAGAAAACTTGTTGAGTTTTTTTTTTATAAGAATGGATATACTGAAACCTTGTTGAGTTTCATTGTAGAAATTGATCATATGAAATTGATCTATTAAGATCTTCATGATGAAGATTGACAACATATGTGGTTTTATTAGAAAGATTATGTTATAGAAGACATTCTTTAATTGTTTAGTCGAAAGACTTTCTTTAAAGTGGTTTTATGTAACAGATCTTACAAAACATTAGTAGTTTGAAACAAAATTCGATTTAATTCGTTTTGGGTAAGAAACACTATGTGATTTAGAATGTTGTTAATAGTAACAAAAATTAGTTTCAAACTAATTATGAGACATCGGATTAACAAATATTTGGAATGTCACGAGTGACATCTAAAGGATCTTCTCCCTTACTTGTAAAATGTGAGACCGATACTCGAGTTATGTGTACGGTAGATGCTTTAAAGCATTCAGAAACCTTTTGTGACGTAACTATGTGTTAAATGGCTAGAATGACATGAAAACTGAGGTCATGAGTGAATCCAACCATAGATAATGGTGCATCAGCACTTCTGTGTCATGTCATGTATATGGTGATAAGAGTATGATTAACTCTTATATTGTAGTTGAGAATGGAGAGAACGAGTTTCGACAACTCTCCAACTGCTAATATCAACGAAAAAGATGTGATTTACATCTGGAAAAGAAAATAAGTTAACCAACGTTGTGCGTGTCGTAGATTCGTAGGAATCTTGAATTTGGATGGTTCTTAATGAAATTTGGCTTTCATTTGTGTTTAAATCAAATAAAAATCGATTTAATGAATAACATAAGTGCATACGGGTCATGCCTTTGAGATGGTTAAGTTTATTATGTTTTCTAATGGTCATTTTTAAATGTATCTTATGACTTACTTTGATATGTTTTAAATTTTCCTCAACATGTTTTCTAATTAAACCAAATTGGATACCCATTTTTGTATTGACACGGATTACAAAATCAAAACTTACGATGAAGCCAAATTGAAAAGTTTTTTTTTGTTCTTGATTGAACAAAAATAACCGAAAACCTTGATATGATTCACATGATTTTATGTGATTTGGATTTGATACCTACTAAGGTAAGAGAATATTTTGTACATCATTATATAGGCTGAATGTGGTACAAAATATTTCTATTTACACTTACTTGAGAGTAAGGATATAGACAAGATTGATCTATATACATAAGTTGAAAGCTAACTTATTATCGATAATAAGGTGATTCGAAGTCATTGGAGGTGAATATGTGTCTCCATTTCTAAATTTTTATGCTAAACTTAGAATAAGACACAAATTCATTTCTCTTGATATAGAAAAGAATCATGCCTTAGAAGAAATGGTTAATGCCATGTTCTTAAGTCCAGGTTTAAGCCATGGCATGTGGGGGAAAGTGATTATAACGATTACTTATCTTTTAGATAAGATCCCTTGTAAATAAAATAAGATACTTCTTACGAACTATGGGTGAGAAGAAAATTATCTTATAAGTACTTACAAATGTGGGGGATATCTAGCTAAGATATCCGTATGAAATTCATGGTTCGAAAGATTGGACCTAAACCCATGGATTGTATGTTCACAGGATTTGTTTTGAATAGTAGTGCTTATCGTTTCATTGTACATGAATCAAAAGTAGACATAGTAATGGAATTAAGGAATGATTCATTCTTCGGAAATATATTCCTTGTTTACGAAGGAAATTGAAAGATCATCTAGAATAGATGACGAGGTTGTCCAAGGTCAGAGACAACGAGATGATACTGATCTCTTAGAAAAGAGACAAGATTGACCCAAGAAGAGATTAAACTTATAAGAAACAAAATGGCATGAACCGAGAGATTGGTTAGATTCAGTTTTTGTTTATTTTATGGTAAAAAAATGAAAAAATGAGTCTACTTCTTACTGAGAAGCAGTAACTTCTTAGAAAGGGTATCAATAGAAAGAATCCATTAAAAGTGAAATAGATTCTATTTTACAAAAGTAAAATTAGAAGCTCGTAGATGTACCTTAAGTTGTAAACCACTAGACTATAAATGGATCTTCAAAAAGCAGATAAAAGTTGATGTCACCATTGACATGTGCAAAGCAAGATTAGTAATCAAAGAATTTAGACAACAAGAAGCTCCATCTTCCTTTGATGCTTACTCGCATGTTACACGAATAACCCTCAATTATGATGGTACTTTATTTCTGCATTAAGAAATTTTAGAAGTTTCTTATGTGGATGTGAAAACGATATTTCTAAACAGGGATTTAGAAAAGGAACTATACATGAACCAGCCTGAGGGTTTCATGGTTCCTATGCTAGAGAGATAAGTTTGTAGGCTAATTAAGTCATTATATGGTTTAAGGCAAGCTATCAAACAATGACATCAAACTTTTTGACCATATCATGTGAGAATGGGGATTCAGTAATGTATGTATGTGTGTTCAATAGAAATATGTACTCTTGTGTTTATACAGAGATGGTATACTTATCACTAGAAGTGATAACGAGATGAATAAATCCACTAATGATATGTTTGAGTCAAGATTTGACATGAACTTCATTAGTTATTCGGTTTGTTTTGAACCCCTATGGATTTGTTTTGAAGTTAAACATTAAGATAACAATGTTATTGAGAGGTTCAATGTGTGAGATTATGGCCTAGCTAGAGTCCAATGACATATTTTTAAATCTATTTAAAATAGAGGTAAAGGTGTTGCCCATTTTGAATACTCAAAAAAATATTGAGAATCTTATGTGTCTAATAAAGTGTGTATGATCTAATTTTGAACTTATAATCAGGCAAGCAGATATATTAGTAATTCAAGTGGGGACCATTTGAATAAGTATTACTTGAGTACTATGATACTAATAATATTACATTATGGAAGATATCCTACTACTATCAAGTGATAGAGTAATTCAAATATAGATTCTTACATATAAGAATCTAGATTCACTAGAGCGGATGCATTTATCCTAAGTGGAAAGCTATGTCTTAGAAATCTTGAAAGTATTCCAAAGAGACAATTATAGCTAAATATATGATGAAATATAAATCTATTATTTGAGATAAATTTATAGAATATGCAGGAAAGTTTACGCTAATTCATAAAGGACATACCAAGATGGAGTATACCAATAACGGCAATGTTTATAAAGTGTGATAGTCAATAGAATTTGACAGAGCTCATATCACATGTAAAATGGTAAGTCGAGACATGTCCATCATAGATTGTGATTGTTGCGACAACTACTCTCTACTACAATTATCACCATTGACTACGTAACGTCAAAGGATAACATCGCGGATCCGCTTACGAAAGGCTTAAGCAGAGAGTTAGTTAGTGAGTCGTCTAAAGGAATGGGACTAAAGACCTTGAAGGAATGAGTTTCTATGAAGGAAAACCTAACCCACTTTACTGGAGATCCCAAGATATGGGTTCAATAAGACAACCTAATCATAGAAATGTGGGGGAAGTCACGTCAATGTGGGGGAGTTACTTAATACAGTAACTTTCCTACTCCATTCCTAGAATAATGTGACTTATTGAGAGGTTAACCGTATGGCTTAAATGATTCAGGATGAAATCATAAAGCATGATGATTCAAGATGAAATCATAAAACATATGTTTTTATTGATTCAAGATGAAATCACCTATGTGAGAGAGAAGTAGGGTCGCTTCGAAGGAAATTGTGGGGGTGTAATTTCTAAGAGCTTTGCAAAACCAGGCTAGTGTTCATGACCATAACGAACACGACTATGAGGACTTGACGATGTCAGGGAGAGTCTTGTGTGAGTGTATATTGTCGTCTACGTAAACAAAGACTAAGTTCAAAGACATCGCGTCTACTTAGATCTAGGAGACTAAGAGCATCTCACAAGGGAAGGTTCAAAGGGTCACACCTACCTATCCTATGCAATATTCAACTGTTGGAATTTTATTGAAACTTTTGTGTATTACAACTGATCTCTATTCATGTGGGGGATTGTTGGAAAATATTGTTGGCAAAATATAGTTTGACCAACTTTGGACACTATTATGTATATGTGTGTATCATATATACTAGTGATACTTTATAGGTTCGCGTTCTCCTTGAAGAGAGATTTGCAATAAGCCTTTATGTGTCCAAAATGAAGGTGATGTGAATGAGATATCGTGTCTCAAAGTTAGGCATTTGGTACCATTCTTAAAGAGGAAAAATAGTTTATTTTTTGTCCCACATCGGTGGGATGAGTAAACTAGAAGGGAGTCTATTGTGTATAAATAGAGGCCTAATTCCATAGATTTTACACACATCAAATCAATAAGTATTATTATTAATTTCCAACATATGGGGTACGCATCTGTAAAGGTGAAATTCCAGGCGGTTTTGTTAAGTTTGACAGTACAACTTACTGTTTAGACTGTTGTACCCTGGGAAACAGACGGCGATTCTGTTATAAGGGAAGCGTGTCAAACATGTGCCTCATCTCTTTAGTGCTAAGTGTGTCTAACACGTATCTCGACTTGCTGGTGATTTAGTAAGTCTTTCCTTTTTTTATTGTTTTATTTAATTATCGTTTATAATTATGCCTGTGTTTGTTTTTCTGTTATTTATATTATGTTATTTAGTTTATGTTAATTTAATTAATTTTATTTATTTGATTTATAAATAAAAGTGTTATAGTTTCCCTACACTTGTAGCATAAAGCAAAACGACATTAAGTAGTTTAAAAAAGCAATCCTAAACAACTATAATGGAGCAATATCATTTAGCAAATCTTAAGCGGCCTAGTTCTTTCTTATCTTCTATCAAAGTTCGAGCAAATGTTGCAACATCTTTGTTGAATTGTATAATCTTGCATAAGATACACAAACATTCCCTCACAAAGTTTACACACACATATCATACACCTTTCCCTTCCCGTCCCGTTTTCGTTGCTCCGTTCTTTATTAATGGTGGTTTGGCCTTTTGCCCCTTACCCCGTTCGTCATTAGTTGATCAGTTGCCCTTTGTTGTTTAATTAACCTTTGGTAAATTAATAATTTGTTTATTTTTCCATTTGATTAATTTTAATTGCCCTTTGGTGAGTAACCCTTTGATTAATTATGATTGTCTGGTTACATATTCGTGTAACGATGTTGCCCGTTGATTCTCTTCCCTTTAATTCCATATATATTGCAACACCACCAACACAAAAAGGTATGGGTTTGCATTATTTATGGGTTTTTCTACAGCTTCCTGTTGATTATTCATCTTCTGGATGGGTTTTGTGGTGATCCACCCACATGCCATGTCTGTACCGTCGGTCACCCTTGGTTGCCGCCTTCGTGGTGTGCCTCGTTGCTGGTTGGTAGGTGATGTTGGTTACCTCAGAGGGTGGTTTTCTGGGCTGCCTTGATTAGTTGAGATTGTGATCGTTGATTGTTGATTAAGGGTTTATGGTAAATGGGTGATTATCGATTTGTTATCATAATGTCCTACTTATTTGGGTTTTCTATAAAACCTAATTTTCTGGGTTGGTTTTGTGAGTACAATAGTAGGTATGGTTTTTTTGGGTGCTCTTATTGTTTAAGTTAGGTAAGTGTCATAATCTATGTGATACAATGTTGTGAGTAGTTGTGTAAAACCCGCATTAAAATATCATAAACAGTGAATACACGAATATACGATAAAAATAAAACTTTCCATTTATAATATATTACACGTGTCACGACATTAAATAACATGTATTTATTTATATTATAAATGTGACGTGTACACGATATATTAATTCACGAGAATTAAAACACGAACACACACGAATAATTTTAACTAAATATGAAAGACTACGGTTTTGCTTGGTGGACTCCTTGTGGCCGCGACATAGACAAAAGAAAAGAGAAAGATGGGCCTTTTGGCCCATGACCCATTACCAATCCATGTTTAAGAAAAACACCAGGAGAGTTTTATCATATTTTAGGTTTATAAAAAAAAATCAAGAAACCCTTGCCTCCCTTCCTTCTCGCCGCCGGCTACCATCAACACCAAAGGGTGTTCGGGACGATTTTGATCTTTGATTTTTGTGCGTACGTGTTCGTGATCATAAACCTTTTTCTTTCACGCAGTCGGTAAACATTAAACCCTTTTCTTTTTAATTCTTTTTAGAATTCATGTAGTTCATCTTAAAAACAATCAAGGAAAACATGTGATGATTAATTAAAACCAAGAATTAAAGGGTGTTTGGTGTTGCTTTGTTCGGTCGAGACCCAAACCGAGAGCCCCAAGGCTCTCAGTGGTGTTTGTTTTGCCCAGCCGAGACCTTAAGGTCTCGATGTGGGGTTGTTTTAGCTCAGACGCAGGCAAGGGGAACCCCGACCGCGAGTCGGGGTGTGTGTTGATTTGATTCATGTCAACCGTGACCAATAGGGTCTCGGTGGGACTAATAACAAGGAAAGTGGGAACCGGCTTCAGCCGGGGTCTAACCGGGCTCGGCAGCGGCTAGCCGTGGCTCGGGAGTGGGAACAAGTGGCTAGCTAGTGGCAACTAGTTAACCGGTCTAGCCACTAGTGAGGCTACGTTGGGTTGTAACCGCCGGCTGACACCACCAGCCGCCGGCTGAGTGGTGTCGGTTGGGTCGTTTTCGGGCTCGGGTAAATTTAGAACATGGGATCGAGCTCCGGACTTAATAAAATCAGTTTATATTAATTATTTACAAGAATTAGGTTATAATTATTTAATTTAAATAATTCGTGTTTTAAACCTAAGTAATTAGTTTAATTAAACATGTATTTAATTAAATTCTTATAGTGTATAGTTTAATTAATTAACCAAGTTATTTAACTAATAAGCTATAACCTTTAAACCATGACTTGTATTTCACTAATAAGTTAACTTATATTTTTCCTAGCTTAATATCCAAATTATTTCTAATTATGGAAACTTACTATTTTTGGAAACTTTCTATTTTTAGAAACTTACTATTTTAGGAAACATGCTATTTTTAGAAATTTATGTAGCATTACAATACAAGTATTATAATACCTTATTACATGAATAATAAACAATATAATACAAGAATAACTACAGTTAACACTTAAAATAGTTAAAACATGACAGAAAATGAATAATAAGCTAAGAACACACAGAACCAGTAAAATACATGTATCTAAGACAACTCATATACGTCCCTATTCTTATGTAGTATTATCCGTCAAGGCGGAGTAGTTTCTTCATCATTTCCGTTAACTTTTACTGGACAAGAGGTACGGATTCCCGTCCTTCAGTAAGGACAATCTCTTCCTTTATTAGGATCTCCCGTATGCAGCCAACTGTTTTCCCAGTAGTTACAGATTTAAATGCTTATGTTTTATTAGTTACCTTAGCCATATACATGTATGACCAGTTTCACCTAGTTATGGAGGTACCATAACCATAACACAAGAGACACTAGTGTTATGACTTCACCACGGCGGAGTGATAGCTCGTGGAATCCCTTTATAGTTATTTGGCCATTATTATTTATTTATGTTATCATGTGGGGCGTATGGGTGCATCCTATACAGTTTCAGTCAGGATTTCATGGTGAATGTGGTGTGTTCCTTGCATCCCACAAGGATATGATCCCTCTTACCCATACCATATTAATTAGAGCCATCCCCTATAATAGCAAGACGAGGTCACCCCTCTATGTATTCATGCACGTTGTTGACCTCATGACTTATATTGGCTTTTGGTATATTAAACTAATACAGATTTCACAAGTAAACATAAGCTATAATTTCAGAACTAAAACCAGTTAACATGTTATACACCTAGGTTTTCCCAGGACTTATTCATTTCCGCTGCTATTTATACTTTATGTTCATTATTTGCTTTCATATTCTATGTATTTCCATGTTTTATTATATATCCATGCACTGAGCGTTATTGTAAAACCCGCATGCTTTTACCATGAATAGTACCCTTATGATCGTACGTACATGATTAGAACTTTCCTTTTTATAGCATGTTTACGTTCCATGAACAAGAATTACAAGTATTACGTACGTGTTATAACACGATAAGTATTTATTACGTATTAAGACACAATAATTATTTCAGTAATAATTATAATCACGAACATACGAACATAAAATCATGAACGTAAATAATCACGAGCTTAGTATTAGGTATGTACGTATATTTATTACCATCATGAATAAATATAATAAGACACGAACGTTAACTATTAAATTACGTAAAACACGAATACGAGAACACACTTATTATTTAGACACGGAAAATGTTCGGGTTACCCCTTGTGGGCCCCCTTACCCGCGGACACAACAAGACAAAGGGGCCAAGCCCATTTTTTTTACTAAACATGAAAGTAAGGGAGGATTATTTTTCATAATATCAAAATATTGAAAACAAGAAAAACCCTAAAAAACTTTTTTTCTTTCCTCTCCTTGGCCGCCGGGTTCCACACACACCAAAGGGGTGTTTAGTTGATTTTTGGTGTTCGTTTATTGCAAGGATTGTTGTATGTTCATCCTCCTTTGATTCACGTGATCGGTATAACCTTAAACCTTTTTCTTTTTATGTTTTATTTAAATCAAGAACACATGAATCTTGTATGTTTTAAAAACAAGTTATAAAACATGTAATTAAACATGGGGGTAAATAAATTGATGGTTAAGGGGTGTTTGTTTTCTGTCCGACGCATAAACCGAGCCCTAAGGGGGTCTCGGTTTGTCTTGATTCGCACCAACCGAGACCTCAAGGTCTCGGTGTGGTGGTCTCGTGTCACGGCAGCAGGAACCAGGGGAAAACCCCAACCTCGGTCGGGGTATGTTTGTCTCGGGTGGGTCTCGGCTAAAACATAAAACCACCACCGGCTTATGCCGGTGGCTATATAAGGCAAGTAGGGGAAACCCTAGCTGCGGCAGCAAGGGTAACCACCGGCTAGCCGGTGGGAACTTTTGGCTAGCCGGTAGCTAGGTTTTGACTAAGGGTGCGTTTGGATGCCGGTTCACGGGTTTAAAACGGTCCGGTTCACACATGTTAGATTTAAAACACGGTTCGATTCATGGGTTACTTTTTACAAGATTAATTACATGTACAAGTTTATTTTTTTACAAGACTTAAATTAAATAAATTACAACATGAACATGATTAATTTAATTTACATGACTTAGGTTATTAATTTTACTATTAATACATGAATTTTAACCTAAGTAATTTCCATTTAATTAGACTATATAATTAATTAATTATTAAAATCATGACTTATAATTAATTAATTTACATGATTTAGGTTATATTATTAATAGATAATAGTACATGTTTAACCTAAGTATTTTTACCTTTATTTAATTAAATCAAGTTATATTTAATTAAATAATTTAACCTATAGTTTATTTAGTTCACATGAAATAATTAATAAACTATACTATTTAATTACATGACTTAGAATATTAATCAGTAAGCACTTAAGCTTAGATAATTAGCTTAATAATCTAGCTTATATCTAATTATTGAAACTTTCTATTTTTAGAAACTTATTTAGCTAAGGCAGCTAATCTATTTATGGAAACTTTCTATTTTTAGAAACTTATCTATTTTAAGCAGTAAATCTTTTTTTTGGAAACTTTCTATTTTAAGAACCTTGCTATTTTTAGAAAGTTATTTATTATTACACAACAAGTATAATAATACATGAAATACAAGTAATACTTAAACAGAATAGACATAATACATGACAAACACCGTATAAAGCTTTAATCAGTAAAACATGACTTGAACATATGAAACAAGCTAAGACATGATATAAAACCAGTTACGTACTCATTAATCAGATACTTATACACGTATATATTTATGTAGCATTAGTGATACCGAAGTAGGACTCTCTTCCGTTCGTCTTCTTCGCTCACTGGACACAAGGTACGGATTCTCCGTCCTTTTAGTATGGACATTCTTCCTTATTAGGATTTCCCGTATGCAACCAACTGTTTTCCCCAGTATATGTTTTATATGTTTTTGAATTGCTTATGTTTAAATTAGAATACCTAAAGCCATATACATGCATGACCAGTTTCACCTAGTTATGGAGGTACCATAACCATAAAACTGGAGGCACCAGTGTTATGACTTCACCACGGCGGAGTGATAGCTCGTGGCGTCCCTTTCAGCTTTTGGCCATATTATTATTATCAGGTGCGACGTATGGGTGCATCCTAGTTTACATGTTTTCAGCAGATTATTCAGGTGAATGTGGTGTGTGCCTTGCATCCTTCACAAGGAGCTAATCCCTCCTACCCAAACCAGTATATTAAATTAGAGGCAGCTCCTCTAATTTGCATGACGAGGTCACCCCTCCAAGTATTCATGCACGTTGATATTTCTTGACCTATTTTGGCTAATAGTTAACATGTTAAACAGATTATTAGAGAAACATAAGGCTTTCAAACTATAAAACTAGTTTTATGAACATGTTCTAGGTTTTCCAGGACTTATACATTTCCGCTGCCATTAAGTCTTTATTATGTTTCAGTCATTCATGCTATGTTTGTATATCCGTGCACTGAGCGTTATGCCCAGCCGTTACTTTCCTTTCCATGTCCCAAAACGGCAGGTACCCAAGGTCAGACTCGAGCATTTGGAGGACATGCATAGGATGGAAGCTGTCATAGACTTCTTCTCCTTTTTGCCTTCATATACTTATGCTTGTTTAATCTTTCATTCATTTCTTTTACTTTATTATGTTTTGGGCTTATGTTTGGGAACCGATGTTTGAATCCGGTTTTCCCTATGGTCATGTATGTTTTACTACATATTTCCTTGCATGCTTTGATGACACGCCATAATTACGTGTAACGGTCCACTTATCAAAGTGGGGTATTAAAATTATTGTATCAGAGTCAAGGCTTCGACCTGTAGGCTCTAAAACTTGACCTGTGACTAGTGGGTAGTCACCAGGAGCTTCCTAAGCCAACACTTTTTCTTCCACGTATTGATGTGTTCAGCGCATTGTTGTTTTAACCATGATGTTTTCAGCACCTTGATGTTTTAACCTTGATGTTTTCATCGATATTGTTTTACTAATATGGATGGACAACCATTTATATTTAGTTATGTGTCATTGTTTCATGCATGATGTTCCTCGTGAATTGTGGCTATGTGGACTGAACCCCAGTAGTTCATAATTAGCCACATAAATTTTTCTGATAAGTTTTGACAGATGATTTTTAATTATTTATGTTTCATGTATCATTGTTGTAGGAATTTTGACTAAGTAATGGTTGGTACAGGACTGACCCTATTTAGTCGCATGTGCTTTTATCGAAACTTTTACCTTTGGGACCGACCCATAGGCGTCCCCTCGCCATGTCTTTTGTTTTGGGACCAACCCATAGGCGTCCCCTCGCGCATATAAAGGTTTTTATAAACTGCATCATGTATTCATGCACTGTTTTCATGCATAAAAATTTTCTCATGATTTATAAGCATAAATTTTTTCCATGTTCCCTCATAAGTTAATATGTTTTATGTCAAGTATGTTTTCATACTGTCATGGTTAACTTCAGTTTCATGCTGATTATGTTATATAACTTCAGTTTCATCCTTCATGTTAAGTTTTTTCATGTTTCTTCATGATGATTTCGTCTTCATGATTGATTAGTCTTACGTCTCTTTTGTTGTTTATGCTTTCAGGCAAGGCACTGTTGGAGTTCACTTAAATACCACTTTCATGATAGTCATGGTTGATTTTCATTAATCATGCCTTCAGAAAATCATTGTTGAAATTCGTTTAACCACACGTTAGTGTTTCTCTATGCAACCAGAATGAGGTAGATACTGGCATTGCCAGGTTATCATGATGGTCTTTCTAACCATTTAACCGATTATATTTCCTTTAAAATCATGACAAATGATCGACCCCATACTGATCATTTCATGTGCATTCCGTGTGTACTCCATGTACCGTATTCCATGTGTATTACACGTACCTTAATCCATGTATATTTCACTTGCAATACTTCACGAGTATTCGCTAGTCGATTCTGAATCATCTCAGGCGTATGTTCACTTTCTGATATTCTACAAGATTGCTGATGTCGCTCATAACTTATAGATGTTACTAAAGGTTGATGTTGCTGATGTTTGGAGACGCTACGAGATGCGGATGTTGTTCACAACCTGGAGATCCTACAAGACGAAGACAAAGGCGTCATAGCAAAGCAATTAGATGAGAAGATGCTTCACCATCAGACGATTTCCATCAATCATTGTCCCTAATACTAAGTTACATGTCACACGTCATCCAGTTGTCGTTTCAGTCATATGAGTGAAGACCGGTACCAGCCGGCCACTCAGCTGAATAGTTACATGAATCAGAGTCATGAGAATGACCGTCATGGAACTGACAGACAAGACGATAGTAACCATTCTATGACAGCAACTATCCAAGCAATCGCAATCGAAGCTCCGGCCACGGACGTGATCAGAAATACAAAGGATCAGTAGTCCAACAGATCAGCCAATCTTGGCATAATAACCTAATAGTTGTAGTTCTATTTGTTTCGCATCTCGAGACACATGTCAAGACATCAGTCAAGACACATGTCTCACGTATACTTTCTGAAGACACCAGTCAAGACACATGTCATGCTTATATTTCCCAAGACACGAGTCAAGACACATGAATCACGTCCAATTCTGGAACATCCCTAAGAATTTCAGGATAACCTCCAAGGGGTATATCCATTCTGTCGTACCATGTATTAATCAGGCCACAGGAATTTCTTTACCATTACCGACGCATCAGTGATATCTGTCGCGTTGCTCGATGACACTTTCGTTCTTGCAACCATATTTCATATATATTCATGACCATAAAGGATGCCATTCGTATTCCCCACGTATACGAGGGGTTTCCTTCAGTCTAATGATGAGATCCAAGCTTCTAACACATTACCTCGGACAAACACGAGTTGAATTTAATCCTAATTATGGACTACAAGCAGCACACCCAGCTACGATTCATGATTTTGTACAATAATGTTCAGGCTCCTGAATACATTCAGCATGGTTTTCCATCAGGAAAATCTGTATAAATTATCTATGCTTTCCAAGCACGTGCCTTGTTAGCCATGACTGCTAAATTTTCTAGCTGTCAGTTAAGACATGACCACTGAAGTTCCTTTTTCGCATAACCAAACGATTATTCCAAAATCTTCCCATACATTCCAGAAGAACTATCAAGGAGAAGGACGGTAACATGAGATTATGTGTCGATTACCGTCGATTTAAAACAAATCACCATTCATAACTGTTATTCTCCTCCACGTATTGACAACATGTCCAATCGACTTTTGGGTGTTAATCACCTTTCCAAGATCGAATTCATGATCATGCTGCCAACAGTGACGAGCGAAAGCGCAGGACATTTCCATGACTGCTATTCGTACATGACTCGGTCATGCTAGATTTATGATTTTGTATTAGTCTCATAAGTGCTCGAGCAGCATTATGGACTTAATAAATTCAGTTTCCAGGAACTCATAAACAAATTCATCAATGTTTTTCTTCAAGAACAACCTTATTTTCTCTAAGTCTGGAGAAGAGCAGGAAGACCATATTTTCACTATGTTGCAAATTCTACGACAGGAGAAATTTCACCCTGGAAATTTTCCAATATCAATTATGTTGATTACAGTGACATGCTGAATCATATGGATTCCCATGATTAATCTTAACATGACTCAGCTTATACGTAAAGGTGAGAACCCTACACTACATTAGGTGTTCCAGAAAATCCAACGCTAAGAAAAGTCTAATTTCGGAGACTCAGAGTTTCGCAAATTTCTATGTGTCAAGTTTCTACGAAGCAAGATATAGTTACGTTCATATCTAAATACCTGACATACCAACAGGCTAAGATAGAACACCAACTGACTGGGATGTTTATCCACCATCAAAATTGTGATCAGAAACGAGACAAGATCTCCATGGATTTTGGTTACCAGATTAACGTAAACTCAGAAGAAGCATGATGCTATCTGTGTTATTGCCAACGGTTTGATTAAGTCTGCAGAATCCTTACATCCGCAAGGATTTCAGAACCAATAGATTGATCGGACATGTTCCAGTCAAGGCGCATCCGATCACTTGGTAATCCCTCAGCTATCAAGTCAGACAAAGGTTCGCAATTGTGCTCCTTATTTACGTCCACGTCCTTGTTCTAATTTCACGACTTGCTTTCACGCTCACGTTCATGACACTATTCACATTCATGATCGTATCTTGGCTTACGATTTTACGTTCATCTTCGTTCTGGGAAGTTTTTGCAATAACTTGAGAGACCATACTCAAGTCTGGTATAACTCTCTGTCCTCAAAAAGACGTTTCACGTCACATTCCATGTCTCACCTAATAGCATTTGGCGATACAGCCGCCGTATTCCATGTTCACGATATGTTTTACATGTCATGTTCATTCCACGTCCCTTATATCACGTTCAGGATATGTTACACGTATCATGGATCACGATATGTTGCTCATACTACACTCACCATATCTCCACGTATCACGTTCAAAATTTTTCACGTACTACGTTTCTATATGTCTCGCGCATCATTGCTAACTATCAGTTAAGTTAGAGTGTTTTGCATGATAACGTTTTAGTTACCCTTGCACGTTAATTCTTTTTCCCTCGATCAAATTCAGGGGATCCATATTACGTTGATAACCAGGAACTTTTACGTATTGTCAAATCAAGGTCACAAGACCAGGATTATCATATGTGTCAAGATCTCATAGAGGAACCATTCCGGGAAGGAGGCCACTTGGAAACAGACAAGTTCATCCGGACTTCTTATTCGTTTTATCTTATCGATAAGATATGTCCTTTCAATCACGTCACGTTCCATATCCTTTCAAGACATGTCACGTTCCACGTTCCTTTCTACCATGTCATCTTCGTGTCCTTTTATTTTCCTACCCTTTTAGTTTGATTCGGGTATGTTTCTTTCCAGTTACTTTATCTATAATTCGGGGATGAATTATTCTTTTTAGGGGGGGGAGAGTTGTAAAACCCGCATGCTTTTACCATGAATAGTACCCTTATGATCGTACGTACATGATTAGAACTTTCCTTTTGTAGCATGTTTACGTTTCACGAACAAGAATTACAAGTATTACGTACGTGTTATAACACGATAAGTATTAATTACGTATTAAGACACGATAATTATTTCAATAATAATTATAATCACGAACATACGAACATGAAATCATGAACGTAAATAATCACGAGCTTAGTATTACGTATGTACGTATATTTATTACGATCATGAATAAATATAATAAGACACAAACGTTAACTATTAAATCACGTAAAACACGAACACGAGAACATAATTATTATTTAGACACGGAAAATTTCCGGGTTACCCCTTGTGGGCCCCCTTACCCGGAGACACAACAAGACAAAGGGGCCAAGCCCATTGTTTTTACTAAACATGAAAGTAAGGGAGGATTATTTTTCATAATATCAAAATATTGAAAACAAGAAAAACCCTAAAAATCTTTTTTTCTTTCCTCTCCTTGGCCGCCGGGTTCCACACACACCAAAGGGATGTTTAGTTGATTTTTGGTGTTCGTTTATTGCAAGGATTGTTGTATGTTCATCCTCCTTTGATTCACGTGATCGGCATAACATTAAACCTTTTTTCTTTTTTATGTTTTATTTAAATCAAGAACACATGAATCATGTATGTTTTAAAAACAAGTTATAAAACATGTAATTAAACATGGGCGTAAATAAATTAATGGTTAAGGGGTGTTTGTTTTATGGCCGACGCATAAACCGAGCCCCAAGGGGGTCTCGGTTTGTCTTGATTCGCACCAACCGAGACCTCAAGGTCTCGGTGTGGTGGTCTCGTGTCACGGCAGCAGGAACTAGGGGAAAACCCCGACCTCGGTCGGGGTATGTTTGTCTCAGGTGGGTCTCGGCTAAAACATAAAACCACCACCGACTTATGCTGGTGGCTATATAAGGCAAGCAGGGGGAACCCTAGCCGCGTCAGCAAGGGTAACCACCGGCTAGCCGGTGGGAACTTTTGGCTAGCCGGCGGCTAGGTTTTGACCAAGGGTGCGTTTGGATGCCGGTTCACGGGTTTAAATCGGTCCGGTTCACACATGTTAGATTTAAAACACGGTTCGATTCATGGGTTACTTTTTACAAGATTAATTACATGTACAAGTTTATTTTTTTACAAGACTTAAATTAAATTAATTACAACATGAACATGATTAATTTAATTTACATGACTTAGGTTATTAATTTTCTTATTAATACATGAATTTCAACCTAAGTAATTTCCATTTAATTAGACTATATAATTAATTAATTATTAAAATCATGACTTATAATTAATTAATTTATATGACTTAGGTTATATTATTAATAGATAATAGTACATGTTTAACCTAAGTATTTTTACCTTTATTTAATTGAATCAAGTTATATTGAATTAAATACTTTAACAAATAGTTTATTTAATTCACATGAAATAATTAATAAACTATACTATTTAATTACATGACTTAGAATATTAATCAGTAAGCACTTAAGCTTAGATAATTAGTTTAATAATCCAGCTTATATCTAATTAAGGAAACTTTCTATTTTTAGAATCTTATTTAATTAAGGCAGCTAATCTATTTATGGAAACTTTCTATTTTTAGAAACTTATCTATTTTAAGCAGTAAATCTTTTTTTTGGAAACTTTCTATTTTAAGAAACCTGCTATTTTTAGAAAGTTACTTATTATTACACAACAAGTATACTAATACATGAAATACAAGTAATACTTAGATATAATAGACAGAATACATGACAAACACCGTATAAAGCTTTAATCAGTAAAACATGACTTGAACATATAAAACAAGCTAAGACATGATATAAAACCAGTTACGTACTCAGTAATCAGATACTTATACACGTATGTATTTATGTAGCATTAGTGATACCGAAGTAGGACTCTCTTCCGTTCGTCTTCTTCGTTCACTGGACACAAGGTACGGATTCTTCGTCCTTTCAGTATGGAAATTCTTCCTTATTAGGATTTCCCGTATGCAGCCAACTGTTTTCCCCAGTATATGTTTTATATGTTTTTGAATTGCTTATGTTTAAATTAGAATACCTAAAGCCATATACATGCATGACCAATTTCACCTAGTTATGGAGGTACCATAACCATAACACTGGAGGCAGTAGTGTTATGACTTCACCACGGCGGAGTGATAGCTCGTGGCGTCCCTTTCAGCTTTTGGCCATATTATTATTATCAGGTAGGGCGTATGGGTGCATCCTAGTTTACATGTTTTCAGCAGATTATTCAGGTGAATGTGGTGTGTGCCTTGCATCCTTCACAAGGAGCTGATCCCTCCTACCCAAATCAGTATATTAATTTAGAGGCAGCCCCTCTAATTTGCATGACAAGGTCACCCCTCCAAGTATTCATGCACGTTGATATTTCATGACCTATTTTGGCTAATGGTTAACATGTTAAACAGTTTTCATAAGATAAACATAAGGCTTTCAAACTATAAAATCAGTTTTATGAACATGTTCCAGGTTTTCCAGGACTTATACATTTCTGCTACCATTAAGTCTTTATTATGTTTTAGTCATTCATGCTATGTTTGTATATCCGTGCACTGAGCGTTATGCTCAGCCGTTACTTTCCTTTCCATGTCCCAAAACGGCAGGTACCCAAGGACAGACTCGAGCATTTGGAGGACATGCATAGGATGGAAGCTGCCATAGACTTCTTCTCCTTTTTGCCTTCATATACTTATGCTTGTTTAGTCTTTCATTCATTTCTTTTACTTTATTATGTTTTGGGCTTATGTTTGGGAAGCGATGTTTGATTCCGGTTTTCCCTATGGTCATGTATGTTTTACTACATATTTCCTTACATGCTTTGATGACACGCCATAATTACGCGTAACGGTCCACTTAACAAAGTGGGGTGTTACAGTTATGCTCAGCCGTCTTCCTTTTCATGTTCCCAAACGGCAGGTACCTAAGGTCGCAAGTAGGATCTCAAGAGTATGTGCATTCGGATGGAATCTATCCAGCCTTCTTATCTTTTGTATTTTATTCCTACTTTCTTATACTTTATTTCATTTGGACGTTGTTTAGTCCTTTCATTTACAGTACTTATATTTGCTTATGTGTGAGTTACTTGGACTACCGATGTTTGATTCCGGTATTTCCTTTTATGGTCATGAATGTTTAAACATTTACCTTGCATGCTTTGATTACACACCATAATTTACTGTAGCATTCCATCTTAACAAATAGGGTGTTACAATTATGGTATCAGAGCCAAGGTTTCGACCTGTAGCTCTATAAAACATGACCTGTGACTTACGGGTAGTCACAAGTGTCTTCCTAGAACTGACAGTTGGTTTTCATGCATTCATTCATTTTCATTTTTATTTCATGCATTCGTATCATTGTCGCAGGTTTATGACTAAGTAATGGTTGGTACAGGACTGGCCCTATTTAGTCGCATGTGTTTTTATCGAAACTTTTAACTTTGGGACCGATCCATAGGCGTCCCCCTCTATGTCTTTTGTTTTGGGTGAACTGACCATAGGCGTTCACTCTCGCTCATATAAAAGTTTTGTAAACTGCATGAAACAATTTAAAATGCATGATGGACACACGCAATGCCCAAGAATTGGCTGCAGTTGTCAATGCAGCTCTGCAAGCCCTTCTTCCCCAACTTTGCAATGAAATCAGGGATGAAGTTCATGCTGAATTCCAGGCTCATGGCAATCAGTTTGGCCCTCATCCGCAGAACAACAACAACAATCCTCCACCTCCACCGCCTGTTACCCTCATGACTTGGTTGGAGCGTGTTAGAAATACGTTTTACGTATATTAGAAGTATCGGTCACTCCATAATATTATTTATGTTGTAATAGCTAGTAGTTAACAAATAGTTAATAGTTGCTTATTAAGTTAAGTAAGAACCGGTCCATGGGCTTGTCATGGACCGGCCCAAGCCCATGTAGCTTGGAAGTATAAATACCCCTTTCCACCATGGAAAGGGGTTGGTTGTTGTCATTTTGCTAGTTCCATTTATTGAAATAACACATAGTTTTCTCTCACTTTCTCTCTCTTGTTTCTCTCTCTAGAAAACAACAAACCCCTTCATAGATTCATAGGTTATCAATATTCTACATTTGGTATCAAGAGCTATGGGGTGATTTAAGGTAGTGATTTGTGTGGTTTTTTAGTTTTTGATTGTATTAGTGTTCTTTAAGAAGATTCATCTTGATTCTTGGTGTTTTTGGTGTTTTTGTGATTGGGATTAGTGGATAAGTATTAGTTTTTACTTATTATTGTAGAAATCACAAAACTTTTTGGGTTATTTGGTCAAAATCTGGGTTTAATCTTCATTTTAATAGTCGACTGTTCATCGGAACAAGGTTTCTGATTAACCCAGCAAAAGTTCCGAACCAACAAGTTCCGGATCACCAAAAAGTTCCGAACCAGGAAGTTCCGAACGAAAAAGTTCCGGATCAAGAAAGTTCCGAACCAAGGAAAGTTCCGAACCAAGGAAAGTTCCGAACCAAGGAAAGTTCCGAACCAAGGAAAGTTCCGAACCAAGAACTTCCGAACCAAGAAGTTCCGAACCAAGAAGTTCCGGATCAAGCCAAAAAAGTTCCGAACCAAGAAGTTCCGGATCAAGCCAAAAAGTTCTGAACCAAGAAGTTCCGGATCAAGCCAAAAAGTTCTGAACCAAGAAGTTCCGGATCAAGCCAAAAGTTCCGAACCAAGAAGTTCCGAATCAAGCCAAAAGTTCCGAACCAAGAAGTTCCGAATCAACACTTCCGAATCAACAAAAGTTCCGAATCAAGGGTTATTTTGCTTGTTTTTTCGACGATTTTTAGAGGATTTAATCTTGGTTTCTTACAACAAAAACTCAACACAATTCACAAGCTTTACTTCACTGCTCGATCAACCGATAATCTTTGTCTCTTTGAAGTTAACAAAATGAATCCGAATTCAGTAATGCCTCAGATGACATCACTTACGGATATTTCCGTCATTACGGGAACAGATAATCGCCCGCCAATGCTCATCAAAGAAGTTTTTGAAGCATGGCAAGGCCGGATGATGTCTTATCTTAAGGGAAAACCGGTTTATGGGAGGCTTATGGTTAAGTCAATCTTAAATGGTCCACTTGACTATGGTACCATCGTGGCTAACAATGTGTCTCGACCAAGAGAATTTGAAGAACTTACACCAGCTCAACAACTTGTTGCCGATGCAGACGAGAAAGCTCTTCAAACAATTCTCCAAGCTCTTCCCCATGACATCTATAGGATGGTAAGTCAGTATACGGTGGCAAAGGATTTATGGGAACGTCTTAAGGTGTTGCTACAAGGTACGTCTCTCACCAAACAGGAAAGGGAATGTCAATTGTATGACCTGTTTGACAGATTCACTTACAACCCAGGGGAAACGCTTCACGATTATTACTTCAGATTCACCACACTCATGAATGATCTGAATGTATACAATCTGGTGATTGCTCCATTCCAGGTTAACACCAAATTCTTGAATACTTTACCTCAAGCTGAATGGGGTGAGTATATTACCGATGTTAAGTTAACCAGGGATCTGCATAAGTGCAATTTGGATCAACTATATGCTTTTCTTCAGCAGCATGAGAAACATGTGATCATGCACCGTTCTCCACGAGGTATGTACCCTGATTCATTAGCTTTGATGGCGAATCAACCAAGCTTGTCTCACAACAACACTCCTTATATTTTGGGACATCAAGCCTATCATCCATCACCTTACATGACACCAACCTTTCCCCAATACTCGATTCTACCACAACCACCCACCTCACATCAGCAACAATATCGGTTTAGTGCACCTTCATCACAATATGCTACACAACCTCACCCAGCGAGTATTGCACCTTATGCTCAATCTTCATATTCTTCTTATCAAGAGAATGCAGCATATCCAACAAGCTACCCTGATCAAATGAGTATTCCTTCTAGTGATTATGCAACTCATCAAGACCAAGCTATGTACTGTGATGATGAGGAAGTCCCCGTTCCTGTATTCAAACAAGGTGCTGATCCAGTTGAAGTGTTAACCACTATGTCTGCTTATCTCACAAGGACTTTAAGCAAACGAGGATTTAGGGGATCAGCTCCTACCAACAATCAGTTGAGGAATTCATCCAATTCTCGCCAACAAGCTACTATTGAGAATGGCAGGGTAATGGTTCAGCCTATTCAACCATATCAGGGGAGACCTACCACATCAACTACCAATGCTCGCACAGTCAATCAGGCTCCAATGGTCAATCCTGCTCCACGGGCTAATTCCATGGGCAAATTGCGAATGATTACATGCTACAACTGCAAGGAAGAGGGTCACATGTCCAGGGATTGTAAGAAACCTAAGAGGAGAAGGGATGGACAATGGTTTGCAGAAAAGATCTATCTGGTGAATGCTCAGGCACAAGGAAGGGAACTTGATGAAGAGGAGCTTGCATTTCTTGCTGATCTAGGGATTGCTGAACAAGACAAAGCCATCACACAGAATGCAGCATACCAAGCAGATGATCTCGATGTGTATGACTCAGACTGTGATGACTTTCAATCTGCCAAGGCTGCTCTCATGGCAACTATCTCCATCTTAGGGCCAGAAAAGAGATCTAAGGTACTTATTAATACCACTGATAATACCACTGATGCTAGTATTCAACCACATCAAGTTGTGCAAGAGAGTGCTGATTCGAATGAATCTTTGGTGGTGAGTCTTTCAAATGAGGAGACAAACAATGATAGCAATATCAATGTGAGTCCCCAGACTTTGAGTGAATCACAACCGGGACCCATTTCGCATACGCCTACTCCTGCTCAACAAGATTTGGTCATGGTTCCTGCTACATTACTTAGCCAAATGAATGCTGCACTCTTAGAAACCTTAGCTAAGAATAAGAATTTGTCTGATGAGCTTGCCTTAAGCAATGAGAAAGTTCAAACCTTGGAATTAGTGCCTTCGTCTAGTGTTCTAACCAATCCCGAATATGATCATTTTAGAAACAAACAAATGGGTCACTTGCAAGAAATTAAAAACTTAAGAGCTAATCTGTGACAACCGTGGTTTTGAGGTTCGTCACTTGGTCTTACTTTTAGGTTATTTTATGTGTGACTACTTAATTTTTGTGCTTACGTGTTTATGTTGTGTGAATGAGGTTGGTGTGGTTATTGTTTATGAGTATAGAGTACTCATAAGTAAATCAAGGTACGGTTAATTCATGTTCATGAGATCACAATTGGTGACTATGAAATGAAATGGTGGTATTTTGGTGGTTACGTATACGTATAAGTAATATAGTAATAGTGTATTTTTTTAGGATTTACGGTTTAGCATTTAGAGGTCTCAGATAAGGTAATTAGCCATATGGATATTTTTCGGGATGGTTTTAAGTCATTTAGGACATAGTTATAAAGTTTATTTAAAAATTTGAGATTTTTTTAAAAGTGTATATTTTACGTCTTTTACGGTAAAACGCGTAAATTTGACTAGTTTTACGGTTTTGAGGTTTTGGGAGTTTTAGGAGTTGAAATAAATTAAGGTAAATTAAGGTAATATTAATAAGATATTAATTAACAATAAAAAGAAAAAAAAATAAAGAAAAAAACGAAATTTAGGTGTTTGGGTCGGTTTAGAAGAAAAAAAAAAGGAAAAAGGAATTTAAGGTAAGTAGTGTTTGGGTTGGGCTAGGACTTTTGGTTATATAAGGAACCCTTACACCAAAACAAATCATATTTTTTTTTCTCCTGGAACATTCAGTCGACGGCATAAGAGAGTTTTTAGGGTTTTCTGTATTTTTTTTTCATTCTCCATTTAATTAAAGGTAAACCTTCTTAAACCTTTTTGATTTAATTGTTTTTATGATTAAATTAATCATTCTTATGATGGATTAGGGTTAGGGTTTATATAAAATCTGTAATTAATGATGTTATAATCATATTATGATGATCATATAATCTAGGGCTTGTATTAGATGGGGTTATGGGTAATTAATTAGTTCAATTTGTTTAAAACCCGTTTTTAAAAACTGGGCAGATTTTGAGTCAGTTGTTTTGATCATATTGGGAGTTCTATAAACTCTTATTAAACGATCCAAGTACCACTGGAAAGATAATTGAAGTGGCTTTCCAATGCAAGAAACGAGAACTAAATTGAAGGTCGGGAAGTGGGTCAAAAACAGGTTACAACAGTCGGAGGTCAAAACAGTTTTGAATTCAGCCTGTTTTCTTTTTAAGTTTTGGGTTGTTTGGGGCACTTAGGGTTCCATTGGGATCTTCTCACGAACGTGAGAGATGGTTTATATATTGTAGTTAATATCTGCACTTGGGCTAAGGTGGTGGTTTAGGATAAGACCCCTTAATGGTAACAAACTTTTAGTACGTTTAAAATCAGGAAATCTGGAATGACAAAAGTAGATATATATATATCGGGGCCTTAACAGTAGCTTTAAGGTTAGGGCAAGTGGGAGGTGTTAGCCAACATATATAAGGGTATGAATATTCCTTTTACAGAAACCATGGGTAGGTTTAAGTGGGCGTTTGACCTAAAGTTTTGAGACCTAAAACTGGGACTGTTTTGGGTAAAATACGAACGGGTTAGTTATTAAACTTAACCAAGTTAAGGACTTGTTAAGGAAGGGTATTGGGGTAATTAGAGCTTATTAATGAGGTATATATGTGAGAATATGCTAGATGTCCATCATAGGTTAATGAGCCATCTTATTGATTGGTTCGTTTATTGATTTCGTGTTTTTGGTTTGTTAGCTTGTTGCTAGTGCAAGGACGTGTGAAGGAGCTATCAGGTGAGTGTTCATAGTCCCATGTTTATTTTTGTTTTTGACTTCCAGATGGGATGGAAGAGACACTGTGTTGAGTTGTTTCTAAATTGTTGCTGTGAATGTTTTATGGTTGTGATGGACTTGTGTGTACACTTATGTGATTAACTGCTATGCGATTTTTGATTTGTTATTGTGGTTTGACAAGGTAGTGGCCTTGTGGTTTGCCAAGGTAGTGGCCTTGGGATAGGTACATAGGGTGATCATCTAAGGTACCATGATGTTGTTTGGCAAGGTAGGAGCCTTGGATTGTTTTGGTATGATTGGTCTTGATTGATAGTTGTTAATACATAATTGTAACACATTGTCCATATGTTCTTTTGTTGATGATTGTTATTCACAGCTTGTAACTGATTTTTAGCGTTGGAGTCTAAACCTATGACTCTCACCAACTTTATGTTGACGTGTTTTAGTGTCTCTTTCAGGTGATACTATGGTTAAGCATGAGAAAATAAGTGGCTAGGATGGGAGAAGCATAGGATTGCATATAGAAGGAGAATCCCCGTTTCCTTCTTAGTTTTATTTGATTGTTCTTTTAATAAGTGATACTGTGGCACACATTTATTTGTTGGTATGTTATTTGTTGTCTTGGGTAAGAAGTAGGACTGTTACTTACTTACCTAGACCCCTTGCATTTTGTTGAGATATTGTCATGACCTTCGTGTCACCATTTTTATGACATTTCTTATTTCTTATAGTTGTCTCTATAGACACGCCATGTTGTGATGATATCCATACGTCGCGCCCCATGTTCCGCCATGGTGGGGTGTGACAGAATGGTAATCAGAGACAATGGTTATAGAGAATTAGGTTGCCTAGTCGCGTAGCCTAGTCTATAGCTTAAGGGTCCCTGCATATAGGCGTCATAGGAGTATGTGTGCATTTTATAATAATTGATGTGTTTGGATGTTATTTTGTGATGTTGTTAAGTTAGGAACTAATATGGTTCATACTTGACCACATAATATTTTCCTTTCGGGTTTTGACTAGTGCGGGTTTAACTACCATCGTCCACGCTAGTCATCTTTGTAATTGCTAGAAAATGAATAATTATTTGTTTTAAATTTTCCGACTCTTATGGACGGCATGCCTTAAAATTATTTATGTTTTCGTTTGGATTATGTCTACGCTAGTTTAGCTAGACCATGGATTTGTGATTTTTCAAGTTTTGACTATGTTTTTTTAATAAAAGGAGTTTTGGATTTTATTTTGTGTGTTTATGTGCTTGTGAGTTGATGGATTATGTGTTATGTGTAGTATTAATTTCTTATAAGTGTCATCATAGGAGGGAGTACATTGGTGAAAGGGAACATGTATAATTATGGAGGCCTACATAATTATATATGTGCCACAACACCACTAGACTTTCAAGTATGATTGCATGAAAGAGAATTGATACATGCTTGTATAGAATATGTTGGTAGTATGTATGATTATGATTAGGCGTATGTATAGTGGTAAGTATACTATATGGAGTATTCTGGTAGTTGTTAACGGGTGTCATGTTTTTACTATCAGCATGGTGAACACGCGAAATGGTGCTAGTGGAAGTGGTGATGGAAATCCTGACTTGGCTACTTTGATTGCTGCTCAAATGGCCAACATAATACCAACCATTGTTCAGCAGGTGACTAACAACCTGAACAACAATAATAACAACAATGGTCAAGGAGGAGGTGGAAACAATGGTTGTAGCTATAAGGCATTCACTTCTTGTGGTGCAAGAGAGTATGATGGGAAGGGCGGCGCGGTAGTACTTACCCAATGGATTGAGAAGATGGAGAATGTAATTCAGATGAGTGGATGCTTACCAAATCAAATGGTCATGTACGTAACTGGTTCACTGGTAGGGAAGGCTTTAACTTGGTGGAACACTCAAGTTCAAGCAAGGGGAAGAGTTGCTGCAAATGCTATGACTTGGGCCGATTTTAAAGCTCTTATGACTACGGAGTTTTGTCCAAGCAATGAGATGGAGAAGCTGGAAAATGATTTTTGGGGACATGCTATGGTTGGAGCGGCTCATGCAGATTATACAGATCGCTTCCATGAATTGGCAAAGTTGGTTCCCCATTTGGTTACCCCTGAGGCGAACAAGATTAAGCGGTACATTGCTGGATTACCTCCTCAGATCAGGGGAATGATTAAGGCTACTCAGCCTAACACAATACAACAGGCCATACTAACGGCAGGAATACTTACTGAGGAGGCGGTATCTAGTGGAATCTTGGTCAAGGCGGGAGATAAAAGAAAGGAGCCAGAAGCCGCGAAGTCGCCTGACACCAACTGGAAGAATGCTAAGAAGGCGAATGATGGAAGCAATTTTGCCATGAGGGTACCTCAAGGTTCTGGACATCTGAACAACAACAATGCTGCCTGCCGAACCTGCTCTAGGTTCCATCCAAGAGGTACACCATGCCAGACATGCTACAATTGCCAGAAACCGGGACACTTTGCCAGAAAATGTGACGCACCTAACAGAAACGCAACACCAATCCAGTCTGTAAGGACGAATGTCAGCGGGGGAAATTGTTTTGAGTGTGGACAACCCGGGCATTTCCAGAGGGAGTGTCCTAGATTGGTTGGAGCAACCAACCAGGGCAGAGGCCAGTTAGCTTTGGAGGGAAGTCGAGGAAACCAAGGCGGTGGAAACCGGAACAATGCTAACCGCAACAATGGGAACAATGGGAATCGGAACTGGAACAGGAACAAGGGAAATCAGAATAGGGGAAATCAGAATGGAGGCAGGGTTTACCTTGCAAATGCAGTAGAAGCGGTTCAGGACCCGAATGTAGTCACGGGTACGTTTTCTGTTAACAATCACCTCGCTACGATTCTTTTTGACTCTGGGGCAGATTTTAGTTTTGTGTCGTCTCAATTCGTGCCTTTGTTAGATATGAACCCTAGTGTAGCGAAACCAGTATATGTGATTGAAATAGCTAGTGGTAAGCAAGAAGAAGTAGATGAGATATTTTTGAACTGCAAATTAGAGTTGGGAGAATTTAAGTTCACCATAGATTTAATCCCTCTAGGACATGGGAGCTTCGATGTAATCATTGGGATGGATTGGTTATCGAAGCATAGGGCTGAGCTAATGTGTCATGAAAAGATTGTTAAGATACCCATAGGTGATATGAAGGTGTTATACGTGTACGGAGAAAGGAATGAGAAGAAGACCAGGTCCCTTATGAATGCCAAGGATGATGAGCCACAAATCAATAAGATTCGAGTAGTAAGAGAGTTCGTCGATGTATTCCCGGATGACTTGATGGGGTTACCACCGGTGAGACAAGTAGAGTTTAAGATTGACTTAGTACCCGGGGCAACACCCGTAGCGAAGTCACCATATCGTCTAGCACCGTCAGAGATGCAAGAATTAGCCGAGCAACTTAAGGAATTACAGGATAAGGGTTTCATTCGACCAAGTTCTTCTCCATGGGGAGCGCCGGTGCTATTTGTCAAGAAGAAGGATGGATCTTTCCGAATGTGTATTGATTATCGGGAGTTGAACAAGCTGACCATTAAGAACCGTTATCCTCACCCAAGGATTGACGATTTATTTGATCAGCTGCAAGGAGCAAGGACTTCTCAAAAATTGACCTTAGGTCCGGTTATCACCAACTAAGGGTCTGTGAGGAGGACATACAAAAGACCGCGTTCAGAACAAGGTACGGACATTTTGAATTCACCGTTATGCCATTTGGATTGACGAACGCGCCAGCAGTGTTCATGGATCTAATGAACCGAGTGTGCAAGCCATATCTAGATAAATTTGTCATAGTCTTCATTGATGACATACTTATCTACTCTAAGACGGAGGAGGAGCATAACCAACATTTGAGATCGGTATTGGAGCTGCTCAGGAAGGAGAAACTTTATGGGAAGTTCTCCAAGTGTGAATTTTTGCTGCAAGAGGTACAATTTCTGGGGCATGTAATCGATAATGATGGCATACATGTAGACCCAAAGAAGATTGAGGCAGTAAAGGATTGGAAGGCACCTACTACACCGTCAGAAATAAGGTCATTCTTAGGCTTGGCAGGATATTACAGGAGATTTATAGAGAATTTCTCTAGAGTATCAAAGCCTTTGACACTGTTGACCCAAAAGAATCAGAAGTATGAATGGGGCGAAGAGCAAGAACATGCGTTTCAGACAATAAAGGATAGGTTGTGTAATGCACCTATCTTGTCTTTACCAGAAGGGGTGGAAGATTTTGTGGTTTACTGTGATGCGTCCAACCAGGGTTTGGGATGTGTTCTTATGCAGCGAGACAAGGTCATAGCTTATGCATCACGACAATTGAAAAACCATGAGAAGAATTACACCACACATGACTTGGAACTAGGAGCTGTAGTCTTTGCTCTCAAGATATGGAGACATTACTTGTATGGGACGAAAAGTGTGATCTTTACGGACCACAAAAGTTTGCAGCACATCTTTGATCAGAAAGATTTGAACATGAGGCAGAGACGATGGTTGGAGTTATTTTGTGATTATGACTGTGAGATTAAGTATCACCCTGGGAAGGCCAATGTGGTGGCAGATGCGCTAAGTAGGAAGGAGAGGCTAAAACCAAAGAGAGTAAGGGCAATGAGCATAACAATTCAGACAACTCTTAAGGATAGAATTCGGGCAGCACAAATAGAGGCCGTAAAGGAAGAAAGGCTGGTTGAAGAAAATCTACATACTATGGATCAGTACATGGAAGAAAGAGGAGATGGTTGCAAGTATTACTTGGATAGAATCTGGGTTCCGTTGTTTGGCGATACAAGGAAGGTGATATTGGATGAAGCTCATACGTCGAGGTATTCGATACACCCAGGAGCTGATAAGATGTATCGAGACATGAGAGATATGTATTGGTGGCCAGGAATGAAGAAGGATGTAGCTTTGTACGTTAGTGAATGTTTGACTTGCTCCAAGGTGAAGGCTGAACATCAAAGACCGTCAGGATTACTGCAACAACCAGAGGTTCCTAAATGGAAGTGGGAGAATATTGCCATGGACTTCATTACAAAACTGCGAAGGTCTAACAGTGGAAATGATATGATTTGGGTAATAGTGGACAGACTGACTAAGTCTGCCCATTTTGTGGCAATGAAGGAGGATGATAAGATGGAAAGGTTTGCCAAGAAATACTTGGAACATGTGGTGGCAAAACATGGAGTACCGGTGTCGATCATATCAGATAGAGATAGCAGGTTTACGTCTAGATTTTGGGGACTATTGCAGAAGGCTTTGGGTACGAGGCTAGATATGAGCACAGCTTATCATCCGCAGACGGATGGACAGAGTGAGAGGACTATACAAACACTGGAGGACATGTTAAGAGCATGTGTGATAGATTTTGGAGGAAGTTGGGAGAATCATCTAGCGTTGGCAGAATTCTCGTACAATAATAGCTACCATGCTAGTATAGAGTGTGCACCGTTTGAGGCACTCTATGGTAGGAAGTGTAGGTCACCGCTGTTATGGGCTGAAGTAGGAAGTAGCCAACTAATTGGACCGGAGATGGTACAGGAGACTACGGACGCAATTACCGTGCTTAAGGAAAAATTAAAGGCGGCTAGAGATCGACAAAAGAGCTATGCGGACAAGAGGCGTAAGCCGTTGGAATTTGGGGTTGGGGACAAGGTGATGCTAAAGGTTTCACCATGGAAATGGGTGATGCGGTTCGGGAAGAAAGGGAAGTTAGCACCTAGATTTGTGGGGCCATTTGAAATCCTTGAAAGGATTGGGCTAGTGGCATACAGGTTGAGATTACCGGAAGAGTTAAGTAGTGTACATGACGTGTTTCATGTCTCAAACTTGAGGAAATGCTTAGCAAGAACTGACTTGCAAGTGTCGGTGGACGATATTAGTATAGATGCGAGCCTTCGTTTTATTGAAGAGCCGATAGATATTATGGACCGTGAAGTTAAAACCTTGAAAAGAAGTAAGATACCGTTAGTTAAGGTTAGGTGGAATTCTAAACGTGGACCGGAGTTCACGTGGGAACGGGAAGAGTTTATGAGGAGTAAGTATCCTCAGCTGTTCGTTAATGACGATCCTAAGGAGTAAATCTCGGGACGAGATTTCTATTAGGAGGGAGTGATGTGACAACCGTGGTTTTGAGGTTCGTCACTTGGTCTTACTTTTAGGTTATTTTATGTGTGACTACTTGATTTTTGTGTTTACGTGTTTATGTTGTGTGAATGAGGTTGGTGTGGTTATTGTTTATGAGTATAGAGTACTCATAAGTAAATCAAGGTACGGTTAATTCATGTTCATGAGATCACAATTGGTGACTATGAAATGAAATGGTGGTATTTTGGTGGTTACGTATACGTATAAGTAATATAGTAATAGTGTATTTTTTAGGATTTACGGTTTAGCATTTAGAGGTCTCAGATAAGGTAATTAGCCATATGGATATTTTTCGGGATGGTTTTAAGTCATTTAGGACATAGTTATAAAGTTTATTTAAAAATTTGAGATTTTTTTAAAAGTGTATATTTTACGTCTTTTACGGTAAAACGCGTAAATTTGACTAGTTTTACGGTTTTGAGGTTTTGGGAGTTTTAGGAGCTGAAATAAATTAAGGTAAATTAAGGTAATATTAATAAGATATTAATTAACAATAAAAAGAAAAAAAAATAAAGAAAAAAACGAAATTTAGGTGTTTGGGTCGGTTTAGAAGAAAAAAAAAGGAAAAAGGAATTTAAGGTAAGTAGTGTTTGGGTTGGGCTAGGACTTTTGGTTATATAAGGAACCCTTACACCAAAACAAATCATATTTTTTTTCTCCTGGAACATTCAGTCGACAGCATAAGAGAGTTTTTAGGGTTTTCTGTATTTTTTTTTTCATTCTCCATTTAATTAAAGGTAAACCTTCTTAAACCTTTTTGATTTAATTGTTTTTATGATTAAATTAATCATTCTTATGATGGATTAGGGTTAGGGTTTATATAAAATTAGTAATTAATGATGTTATAATCATATTATGATGATCATATAATCTAGGGCTTGTATTAGATGGGGTTATGGGTAATTAATTAGTTCAATTTGTTTAAAACCCGTTTTTAAAAACTGGGCAGATTTTGAGTCAGTTGTTTTGATCATATCGGGAGTTCTATAAACTCTTATTAAACGATCCAAGTACCCCTGGAAAGATAATTGAAGTGGCTTTCCAATGCAAGAAACGAGAACTAAATTGAAGGTCGGGAAGTGGGTCAAAAACAGGTTACAACAGTCGGAGGTCAAAACAGTTTTGAATTCAGCCTGTTTTCTTTTTAAGTTTTGGGTTGTTTGGGGCACTTAGGGTTGCATTGGGATCTTCTCACGAACGTGAGAGATTGTTTATATATTGTAGTTAATATCTGCACTTGGGCTAAGGTGGTGGTTTAGGGTAAGACCCCTTAATGGTAACAAACTTTTAGTACGTTTAAAATCAGGAAATCTGGAATGACAAAAGTAGATATATATATATCGGGGCCTTAACAGTATCTTTAAGGTTAGGGAAAGTGGGAGGTGTTAGCCAACATATATAAGGGTATGAATATTCCTTTTACAGAAACCATGGGTAGGTTTAAGTGGGCGTTTGACCTAAAGTTTTGAGACCTAAAACTGGGACTGTTTTGGGTAAAATACGAACGGGTTAGTTATTAAACTTAACCAAGTTAAGGACTTGTTAAGGAAGGGTATTGGGGTAATTAGAGCTTATTAATGAGGTATATATGTGAGAATATGCTAGATGTCCATCATAGGTTAATGAGCCATCTTAGTGATTGGTTCGTTTATTGATTTCGTGTTTTTGGTTTGTTAGCTTGTTGCTAGTGCAAGGACGTGTGAAGGAGCTATCAGGTGAGTGTTCATAGTCCCATGTTTATTTTTGTTTTTGACTTCCAGATGGGATGGAAGAGACACTGTGTTGAGTTGTTTCTAAATTGTTGCTGTGAATGTTTTATGGTTGTGATGGACTTGTGTGTACACTTATGTGATTAACTGCTACGCGATTTTTGATTTGTTATTGTGGTTTGACAAGGTAGTGGCCTTGTGGTTTGCCAAGGTAGTGGCCTTGGGATAGGTACATAGGGTGATCATCTAAGGTACCATGATGTTGTTTGGCAAGGTAGGAGCCTTGGATTGTTTTGGTATGATTGGTCTTGATTGATAGTTGTTAATACATAATTGTAACACATTGTCCATATGTTCTTTTGTTGATGATTGTTATTCACAGCTTGTAACTGATTTTTAGCGTTGGAGTCTAAACCTATGACTCTCACCAACTTTATGTTGACGTGTTTTAGTGTCTCTTTCAGGTGATACTATGGTTAAGCATGAGAAAATAAGTGGCTAGGATGGGAGAAGCATAGGATTGCATATAGAAGGAGAATCCCCGTTTCCTTCTTAGTTTTATTTGATTGTTCTTTTAATAAGTGATACTGTGGCACACATTTGTTTGTTGGTATGTTATTTGTTGTCTTGGGTAAGAAGTAGGACTGTTACTTACTTACCTAGACCCCTTGCATTTTGTTGAGATATTGTCATGACCTTCGTGTCACCATTTTTATGACATTTCTTATTTCATATAGTTGTCTCTATAGACACGCCATGTTGTGATGATATCCATACGTCGCGCCCCATGTTCCGCCATGGTGGGGTGTGACATAATCTGACTAATGAACTCAAAGAAAAGGAGTTAGTGGTCACTAATTTTCAAAAACTTCAAACGGATTTTGAATCACTCGAGTCTAAGAAGAATGAAATGGAGATTAATGCTACTAATAAGATTAGAAGTCTAGATTACTTGCTGTTAAGACAATACGCTGCTTCTCAACTAGTGCACTTATTTGATGCTTCGTTTAGAGAATTTAACTTATCTCGTCAAAAAGGCCTTCCCCCTAATCCACGATATGCAAAACAAGCTTTAAGACATAGTCCTAGACTTTATAATGCAACTCAATTAGGATTGGCCTTAGACCCGATTGTTTTTCCTGATGATCGAACAAGTAAGGATCTAGTTGATGAGGATCGGTCATACAATTCTGCAAAATATCCCGAGTGTGATTATTTTAAATTGAATAAGGAGCTTGCAAAAACGGATTTTAGAATTCGCTTCCATATGGACAAAGATCTCATAACAGCACCGACCTACATATTAGATGAAGAAAACCCTAGTACATTTCCTACACTTGTCAATATGGAAGGTCCTAAGGAAATTCCAAAGGATCTTCCACCTGTTAGCACTGTATGGTTAAACTTGCAAGAGATTAATCAATACTTTACTAATTTTGACAAGGTCATTTTGGAATGTACGACTTCAAATGGCTTAAATGCCGGAGAATGGGCTTTCGAACATATGAACGAGGTGTTTAAAAATGAGATCAATCCGTTTGTCGAAAGTCTAAAAGGAAGTTTTGCATCTCTTAAGGAAAATCTTGTGTTTGAAATTGGTGAAGTTCAAAAAGTGTTTTATGAAATGGACACCGCTTACGAACTACAACTATTTGAAAAAGAAAAGATTTTAACCGAATATGACCGATTCTTGTCTGCAGTAATCTCGTGTGATGTGCTTACTACTGTAAATGTTAATTATTCGAATGAGCTTACATCCGCTATGATTAATTATGATGCTGTGCATATATGTGATGATGTTTGTGATCTCTCTGTAAATGTTGCTGATACTGTAAATGAGGTAGATAATCATTCTTGTCACGAATCTAACGCTGAGTTTTTAAAGCTACAAGATTCTTACAATTTACTTTCAAAACGCTTTAATCAACTAGAACAACATTGTATATCTTTAGAATTAAAACAACAAACTCAAAATGAGGATCTTTTGATATCAAATGGTTGTGAAAATGGTGTTGAGACGAGTGACAAGATGATTGCAATTGTTAAGACATTAGAGGAAGAAATCATGAGATTGAAGAGAGATGTGTCATCAAATGAAACATTAAAATTGGAACTAGAGGTTGCAGAGTCTAAAAACCAAGTCTTAGAAATTAGACTTTCGTCTGTTCTAGGGGAGATGGATCGGACAAGACAGGGATTATCCGCTCTTTATGGTTCACTAGAAGAACGCTTCGCTTTTAATGCGGCACAGCAACAATCTTATGTTGAACAACTGAACCAAAAGTGCGAGGAAATCTCTGATTTAAACATCCTGCTCATTGACAAAAATATGGTTTTGGTTGAGTTAAAGGAGACACTTCTTCTCACCCTACAAGAAGTTGTTGATAACTTAGCTACCGACTCTGCACCGTCCACTAGTGCTCCAACAACCAAGTCAGTAGTGCTTTATAAGAACCCGCTTCATAAGAGAAACCTAGTTACCTATGATGATTATATGAGGAATGCCATTAAGCATGTCGATCTTCTTAGGGATATTTTAGACAATCTTTATGCCTTAGATCCCTCAAATAGCGACTATTATTCGGCTCATGAATATATTAAGCGAGTTCAATATTGCTTAGCATATTTGCAATACATAGGTACACCAGGTTCTGCACTACTTAATAATAGGCCCATTGCTGTAACTCCATTTAATAAGACTCCAGGAGCAAAACCGTCATTGGCACAATCAAGTAAGGCACCTTTAAAATCTGTTGCTAATATTCCCACTTTGCCTTCTACAGGATTAAAAGAGACTACTAAGGCTAAAGGATCGCCACTCAAGAAAGATAAGATCAAGCCCTCCACTAGTAGTGCCAAAAAGAAGAAAGTAGAAGTTCACAATAGGAATGCTAGTTCAGTTTTAAATAAAAAGAATCATGTTAAGACTAAAAGCTCTGCGCCTGTGCAGAAGCCAAAACCATTCGTGAATTCTGATTTGAATTGTTGGAATTGTAATGAATGTATGTTTTCCCAACATCATGATTTGTGTCTGATTGATCATGTGAATGAAATGAATGCTATTAAGAATGGTCTTGAATGGAAGCCAACGGGTAGAACTCGTGCCCAAGTTGGCTGGCAATGGCGTCCCACTGGTAGGACCTTTACATTAGATGGAAAAATGTGCCCTTTAACTAGGAATGCATCCATTGAGGTTAGGTCTGAGCGTCCTTTAGTTAGGAACACTCGCACTCAAGTATGGAAATAGCGCCCTTTAATTAGGTCAGCCCCCACTATAGTGCCTATCAGTGAAGAAATACCTCAAGATTTAAGCCAACTAGAATCTACACCACCTATTAAGAAAAAGAAGGCTAGGAAATCTAAGAAACCTAGAGTTAGCAAATCTAAGATTATTAAATCTGTACCTGCTAATAACAAGGAACACTCAGATTCCGATACCTCTACATTGTCTTCGTGTGGTGATATTTTCAGGTGGTCCAAATCATCCTGTGGTATTTGGACTCCGGTTGTTCAAAACATATGACCGAAAATCGCTCGATGCTTCGAAATTTCGTCAGCAAGTTTCTTGGTACGGTTAAATTCGGGAATGATCATATAGCAAAGATAATGGGGTATGGTGAATATGAGATTGGAAACGTGACGATTTCAAGGGTATACTATGTAGAAGGTCTTGGTCATAATTTATTTTCAGTAGGACAGTTTTGTGATTCTAACCTTGAGGTTGCTTTTCGACAACACACTTGTTTCATCCGCAACTTGGAAGGAAAAGATTTGTTGAAGGGATCTCGTGGTGAAAATCTATATACCTTGTCCTTACAAGACATGATGGCCGCCTCTCCAGTATGTCTTCTCTCTAAAGCATCTAAGACCAAGTCATGGTTATGGCATCGCAGATTATCTCATCTTAACTTTGATGCTATTAATCATCTGGCTAAAAACGATTTAGTTCGTGGTCTTCCAAAGCTTAAATTTCACAAGGACCATTTATGTTCCGCGTGTTCAAGGGGGAAAAGTACCAAGAAATCTTACAAGCCCAAAGTTGAAGACACCAATCAAGAAAAACTTCATCTTTTGCATATGGATCTTTGTGGGCCAATGAGAACTGAAAGTGTGAGCGGTAAGAAATTCATTCTGGTAATAGTGGATGATTTCTCCAGGTTTACATGGGTTAGATTTCTACGTACAAAGGATGAAGCACCGAAGGCTATCATCACTTTTCTGAAATTCATTCAAGTATGTTTGAATACTACTGTCCGCCGTATTCGTACAGACAATGGAACAGAGTTCGTCAACCAGACTCTTCGTGATTATTATGAAGGAGTTGGTATTTCACATGAAACATCCGCTGCACGCACTCCACAACAAAACGGTGTCGTTGAAAGACGGAATCGTACGCTTATGAAAGCTGCTAGGACTATGCTTATTTACGCGAACGCTCCATTGTTCTTGTGGGCAGAGGCTATATCTACTACATGTTTCACCCAAAACCGTTCTATCATTCGGAAACGCCATGGAAAAACACCTTATGAGCTTCGACATGACCGTAAACCCGATATTTCATTTTTTCATGTGTTTGGTGCTCTTTGTTATCCAAACATCAATAGTGAGAACTTGGGTAAGCTTCAACCGAAAGCCGATATAGGTATTTTCATTGGTTACTCACCGTCCAAGAAAGCATACCGAATCTATAACCGTCGTCTTGGCAAGATTGTAGAAACTATGGACGCCGATTTCGATGAGCTGACAGCGATGGCTTCTGAGCAACACAGCTCTGAACCCGCGCTTCATGAGATGGGAACCGGTGCTATTAGTTCCGGATTAGTTCCCAATAATCCTACTTCTACATCATTTTTACCACCATCAAGGCCCGAGTGGGATAAACTGTTTCAACCGTTGTTTGATGAATTCTTCGATCCCCCTACTGATGAAGTTCCAGCACCTGTAGTAATTGCTCCAATCCCTGAAGTGGTTGCTCAAGCTAATGAACCTTTATCTAATGCATCTTCAATTCACATTGAACCGGATGCACCTTCACCAAGTGATTCTCAAACTACACCTGAATCATCACCCCTACTTGTGCCTAATGATGTGGAAGAGGATTCTATTGATCACGACTTGGAATATGCTCACCTGCAAGAGCTTCCTTTCTTTGGTGTAGCGATACCTGAAAACCCTTCAGCCGCGTCTACCTCAGAAGAAGCTCCTTCTATTGTTCACTCCAGACCACCTAGGATTGAAAACCATAGCACTAAATGGACAAAAGATCACCCAATTAGGAATGTTATTGGAGATCTAGATTGACCAGTCTCTACACGCCATCAATTACAAGAGAGTGCACTCTATTGCTACTTTGATGCATTTCTCTCTGAAGTTGAACCTAAAAATTGGCAGCAGGCTATGACCCAATCATCTTGGATTGAAGCTATGCAGGAGGAACTAAATGAATTCCAACGACTTGAAGTATGGGAATTGGTTCCTCTCCCTGACAAGGTCAACATCCTTACTTTGTTATGGGTTTATAAGGTTAAACTTGAGGAGATGGGTGCGGTATTGAAGAATAAGGCTAGATTGGTTGCTAGAGGATATAAACAAGCCTTGGGTATAGACTTTGAAGAATCTTTTGCTCCTGTGGCAAGATTGGAGGCCATTAGACTATTCCTTGCGTATGCTGCTCATATGAATATGATCGTCTATCAAATGGATGTGAAGATGGCATTTTTGAATGGTGAACTAAGGGAAGAAGTCTATGTTAGTCAGCCAGATGGGTTCGTTAGCACGGAGTTTCCTAATCATGTGTACAAGCTTAAGAAGGCTCTCTATGGGTTGAAACAAGCTCCACGCGCGTGGTACGATTTCCTCTCAACATATCTCATTTCGGAAGGCTTCTCCAAAGGCAAGGTGGACCCCACTCTATTCACTCTCAAGGAAGGCAACGACATGATTCTGGTACAAATTTATGTTGAAGATATAATATTTGCTGCCACTAACATAGAATTGTCAAATCGCTTTGAGACGATAATGTCCACACGCTTTCAGATGTCGATGATGGGAAAATTTTCATTTTTCTTAGGATTACAGATTTCTCAAAATCCCAGAGGCATCTTTATTAATCAATCCAAATATGCTCTAGAATCTCTTAAGAAATATAACTTTGAAAATTGTGACCCCGTGGACACTCCAATGGTGGAGAAATCCAAGTTAGATGAAGATAGGAATGGGACTATTGTCGATCCAAAACTTTACCGTGGGATGATCGGCACCCTTCTATATCTGACTGCTAGCAGGCCTGATTTGCAATTTGCTGTATGCATGTGTGCCCGGTATCAGGCTCGGCCTACCGAAAAGCACCTACATGTTATGAAAAGGATCTTTCGGTATCTAAAAGGAACACTTCATCGTGGTCAATGGTATCCGAAAGATTCCTCTATTGCTTTAATATCATACGCAGATGCCGATCATGCTGGATGTCAAGACACGAGGCGTAGCACTTCTGGATCTGTGCAACTCCTTGGAGATAGATTGATCAGTTGGTCTTCAAAAAGGCAGAAAAGCGCTGCAATATCAAGCACGGAGGCTGAATACATCGCCATGTCCGGTTGTTGTGCTCAAGTCCTTTGGATGAGATCACAATTAACTGACTACGGTTTGGGATTCAACAAAATCCCGATGTATTGTGACAACAAGAGCGCCATTTCCCTTTGCTGCAACTATGTTCAACACTCCCGGGCCAAGCACATAGACATTCGCTACCATTTCATTAAAGAGCAGGTGGAGAACGGAGTGATCGAGCTGTATTTTGTCACTACTGAGTACCAGCTGGCGGATATGTTCACCAACGCATTAGATCGAGGACGAATTGAGTTTTTGATCGACAAGCTTGGCATGAAATCATTCACTCCAGCGACTCTCAAAGAGTTGGCAGAAGAATCAGCTGAATAGTCGTGGTAAACTATTCAGAGTATCCTTTGTTCGTGATCATGTATATTATAGTAAATATATAAACCACAAAAGAAAAATACAAAAATATAAACCAACAAAACCATAAAAAAATATAAAACCAACAAAAACCATAAAAAATATAAAACCTAGAAAAACCATAAAAAATATAAAATCCAGAAAATCCAAAAATATTTTTTGTTTTTAAATCGGGCATGTCTTTTAGTACGGTAATATTTACGGCCTTAGAAATGTCGATCAATATTGACACGGTGCCATAAATAGAGTCCGTATAAAAGTTGTACATTTTTAAAACATGCCCATAATGGCTTGTAGTTATTTCTGACGGCAACCCGGTTTTCATATTAAAGTCACGTATTTCCTTGGAAAACGTTGGCTCAGAACGGGAATTAATTTTCTCGGGCGTGATTTACAAGCCAAATCATGCAAAGGGATCAAGTTTACTTTATAACTTGGTCTATCACGAATTTGTGTACGTCTCAGTGCATTAATTTGTTAAAATAAGAGAAATCTTATTGACACCACGAATCAAACTTTTTCAAGATATAAATTGGAAATGCTTTCATCAATATTTGACTCTTTAAACAATGACTACAGCTCTTTAAATAGAAAACGGGTCATCGTTTAAGGGGGAGAAAATATTAAATCATCTTCGTCATTAAATTGATTTTCAAAAGAGATTGTGGAAAATCAAGGGCTAAATGGTAATTGAGTGGTTTTGCTTTAGAATACGACTTGTGTTCGTTCAATATGATAGGAATGGCTTTAAGATCTTGGAATTTTGCTAATAGATCGATACTTAAGTTGTGTGAGATTGTCGAGTTTAGTTTAACTAAACATATTTAAGTCGACTAAACTTATCAATGGAAAAGTAAAATGAAATGAAAAAGTTAGAAACAAAAAGGAAAAGAATAGAAGAATATAGGGTCAAAAGTGACAATGGGTATAAGTTGCAAAAAATTTGACCTAAGTCAAATATAAACCCCCCCCCCCCCCCCCCCCCCCCCCGCCCCCCTTTTCCTTTTCACTGTTTATCTCTTTTTCATTTATCCTGCCGCCATTGTTAAAACACACTCACAAACTCAAAAACAACTCGTTTAATCCATCCAATCCGATTCATTCTATTTTAAAAGGTAATTATCATCTATATTTAACTTATATCTCACCTTATTCATCCTTTAATTTTGTTAAGTTACTCGTTTAAATCAGTTTAAATCAAATTAGGGTTTATGATTTATTTAGGGTTAATTAAACTAAGGATTATTGGTGGGTTTTGTGCGGATTAGCATTAAATGATGATTAATTGCCTTAGTTTGCCTTAGAAACTCACAAACGCGCTTAGAATTAAACTCATAGGCTGTGTTTTGATGTTCCGGATGAACTAGGATATAAACTTCTGAATGAAGGACATTTTGAACAAAACTTCCGAATGAAGGATTTTTATGAAAAACTTCCGAATGAGGAAGTTCCGAATGAAGGACTTCCGAATGAGGAAGTTCCGAATGAAGGACTTCCGAATGAAGGAAGTTCCGAATGAAGAACTTCCGAATGAAGAACTTCCGAATGAAGAAGTTCCGAATGAAGAACTTCCGAATGAAGAAGTTCCGAATGAAGAACTTCCGAATGAAGAAGTTCCGAATGAAGGAAGTTCCGAATGAAGGAAGTTCCGAATGAAGAACTTCCGAATGAAGAAGTTCCGAATGAAGGACTTCCGAATGAAGATGTTCCGAATGAAGAACTTCCGAATGAAGGAAGTTCCGAATGAAGAACTTCCGGATGAAGGAAGTTCCGAATGAAGGAATGTTCCGAATGAAGAAGTTCCGAATGAAGAACTTCCGAATGAAGAAGTTCCGAATGAAGAACTTCCGGATGAAGGAAGTTCCGAATGAAGAACTTCCGGATGAAGGAAGTTCCGAATGAAGGAATGTTCCGAATGAAGAAGTTCCGAATGAAGGAATGTTCCGAATGAAGAAGTTCCGAATGAAGGAAAGTTCCGGATGAAGAGTTGTTTGATTATATATTGTTTGCCTTTATATGTACTTGTTGTATTATGTTATGAAATGTGTTATGCTTAGAAGTAAGAATGATATATATCTATATGTTTTTGTGCATCAACCTTTCATGTCTTATCTTAAGCAGATACAATGACTAATCCAACAGTACAAGCAATCCAAGACTTTAGAGAAGCCGCTATTGCTAAAGCACGAACCCTTAAGTTCTTACCCAACAACTACCGGCTGAAGCAAGTCTCAAAATCCACTCACCATGGATTTAAAGTAGCCATCGCAATCCTTGATCAATCCCATTTTAAGAATGCTTTAAGAAGTAGTGCCTCGGTGCCTTATGATTATATGTATGAATTTTGGGCTACCAAGGAAATCACTTCAAACAAGATCACCTTCACCATCGACAACAAGCAGCAGACGCTCACAGTTTCAGACTTCCGTAAGATTTTTGGTATACGGGATACACCCAAAGGCATGTCATTCTCGAGGGATCCTACTAAAGATGAACTCATGGAGTTATTTGACGCTCTTAGATGTCCGGAAATACGAGTTGCGTCTGAGTTTACCACTGCTAAAGTAGGACAACCTTGGAGAGCATTGTTGGGTATTCTCAGTAGTACACCCAAAACAAGTGGCCATGATGCTTTGCGCAGTCCTATAATAAACCTCTTCTATGGCATGTACAAAGCTGCAAATGTAGATTATGCATTGTTGATATGGGAAGAATTCACCTTTCAACTCTTCCATAACAAGAAGCTGAAGACAAATTTCTTTCCTTATCCAAGGTTTATCAAGCTTATCATTAATTATTTTATGAAAAATGATGCTACTATTGATAGGCATGCAGCAAGTCGTTATCACACTGAAGAAGCTGATGATACTGTGGATCTGAGGCATGAAGGACCGTCTGGTGGTGTGATTCCTGGTCCTATTCCCGATTATCTTCTGACGGAGAAAATCAAAGGTTCTGCTGATTACAAGCTACTGCAGCTAGAAATCAAGAAGCTGAAAGCAAACCTTCAGACTGGAGAAGACTCGTCTACAACGGTCAAGAGTAAAGGTAAACGCAAACAACCAGCTGCGTTACCTGAACCCGAAACCAAGAAGAAGAAGACTGAGGGCAAGAAGGGAAAGGGTAAGGCTGATGAGACGGTTTTACGTGACGAAGAAGATGTTGTTGATCCTGCTCTTGACAAGACAGAGAAACAAATGATGAAGATAGCAATTCAAAGGAGTAGGAAAGATACTGGCGGTAGTGGTTCAGGTGCAAGGGTAAATGTTGAAGAAGAGTACCAGGAACCAGATGATATTTATGAGTTTGGGTCACCTGAACATTATTCCACTTCGAAGGAGCCATCAATCCCTATTTCAGCAAGTGTGGAAAAGGAGTCTGTTGCTCCTACGATCATGGTGTCTACTCAACCTTTAGCAACTCAACCTCCACCAATCCAACCCTTACCAACCAGACCGACGTCAACACCATTTCTTCCACCACCTATAACTCCCATCCTTAGTACCGCAGTAACAACCGAGCCTCTTCAATCAACCCAGAGCAGTTCTGCAACATCTACAATGGCTGCATTGGTGATGGTCGAAATGTTGGATAAACATGTGGATAATCACAAACGAGAAATGGATGAACTTCGCCAAGAGTTACAAAGACGAGCTCAAAGTGAAGAAGCATCTAGGAAAGCTCAAGATGAGATGATTGCTAAGTTCGCTGCAGACATGGAGTTGACTCGAAAAGCACATGCAGAAGAACTAGCTCGGGTTAAGCAGGCTGAGGCTGATAAGCATGCTGCACGTATCACCAGACTTCAAGCGATGAGGGATAAATACAAGGAGCAAAAAGAAGCACTTGAAGCTTCTGTTGAAGAGAGAGTGCAAGAATCCGTCGAATCCATTATGCCTAAACTGTGTGATGAATTGAAGACACTAGCAGCTGATAACTTGATGATCAAGTCATCCAATCCTTCAGAATCCGCCTACAAAATTGCTTATGAGTTAACGGATTTTAAAGTAAAGAAGATCCTTAAGGCTCGTATAGTGGAACTTGGATCGTTTGATAAGTCTAGGATTCAACGGGCTCTATACAAATCCCTGAATGACGCTATCATGGAGGATGATAGGTTATTCAAAACGTTTGGAAGTGTGGTACCTTATCACATTCTACCTGAGGAAGAAAGGGAAGAAAGTGAGCAGGAAGAGGGTACTGGTGAAGAGGAAGAGGAAGAAGAAGGAGAAGAAGAGGAAAAGGATGACGATGATGGTGATGATGAGGATAAGGATGAGGATGATGATGACGATGATGATGATGATGATGATGGCGACGATAGTGGTGATGGGAATGAGGAGAGTGCTAGGGGGAGTAACGGGGATAACAATGAGGATGATGATGGGGGTGAACAGCCTAAAGAGGGAGACAAGGTTACCAGCTCCAAGAAACCTGCTAAGTCTGGAACCAAGTCTAAGAAAGATGCAGCGCAGAAGGACAAATCAACATCATCGGAATCAAGACGATCTAAATGGCGCCACGATGTGAATGCCACTACAGCGTCATCGGTTCCCGGTACCTCTATCGCTGTATCTTTACCTATTACCACTAACCCCATTAGTTCTGTTGTTGTTGCTCCTGTGATTGCAGAATCAGTAACGGAACCCGAAGCTGCACAACACTCACCAGTTCACGACACTGCCGAAATGCCTGAATCAGAACCAGCAGATGTTCGAGCTTCTACTCCTCTACAACAAGCACAACAATCTACGGTTCCTGAACCAAGCACACGAGACTGGGCAGACACGTTGGAGATAGACGAGACTGCACCACCACAGGCTTGGATCACGGCAGCAGCACAATATAATCCGATCACAGACGCTGACAAAGATGTGTTGTATCTCCGTATCCGCAGTCCGATTGACTTATGTGCATTTCTTGCTCATGAGTATAAGACTTCGGTTACTCCATCCTTGGTGAAGAAAGCGCTGAAGGATAAGAGACTTCGTGCCAAAACCCGGTTAACCCGAATGGAGTTCGAGTATTATGCCGATGAGATCCTGAAGGCTCTGAATACCGTTCAACGGCCAGGCCTTCATGAATCAGAAAGAGCTCCACCTCCAATGGATCCTTCTCAAGATAATCAGATTACTCTTGACTTCTTCGTCACCAATGATATTGTGTATCTTCTGAAGGGGTCATCAAAGTACGCAACCTCCCTGACCTTGCTGAAAGCTGCCAACTGGGGGACAATACCCTTTATCGAGGAAAAGGTAAACCGACTCTGGGTCCCAAAGGTAAATCGTAATTATGATATGTATGCTGTCATAGGTGCATCTCATTGGGACGAACGAGTTCGAAGGGCGTACAGGGGTTGCTGCCTAGTCAATTCTGGAAGTATCGTTAGATCCGATATCCGCATCTCCAGCATTTTAGGGTTGAAAACTGAAGCCAAGAACGGCTATTATCATGTGACGGAGATTCGTTTGAAAAGGGAGGATGACAGGGAATACAAAATCCAGCAGGGAGATTTTTCCATCATTCGCCTTGAGGATATCGAAGATATGCTGCTTCTGATGACCCGAGATCAACTCACACATATTCCTCGTGAAGACCTCATTGCTTTGAATACAGCACTTCGTATGTTCACACGAAGCGTTGTCATCAAGACACGAGTTGAAGATCTTCAGTTGGGAGTCGAAAGCTATCAAAGGAAGCTTAACCTAACCCGTCCAGTGAATCAAGTGCTACCTCAACATGTAGAAAGATGTCCCTATACCGGCATTTCTGTCCCGAATTACGACATTTTCTACTTGAACAGTCGAGGTTTAATGAAGTTTATGAGGGTGGGTGAGCTCCATAAGTACAGTGATGGGACTCTTCTACAAGTCAGAGGAAAGTTGGAGCATCTGAACTCGGGTGGGACTTTGCCAGAAATGACGGAGGATTGGCATCCGGGTTACCGGCAGATGGCGAAGTACGTGATCAAGAAGATAGATCAAAAGCTCCGTGAACGTAGATTGATGAGGAGCTTGGAAAGGTTCGTTGGTGGAAGACCATATTTAGTGCACCACAAGCTACTGCAACGATCCATCTAATGGGTCGTACATTTCAGGTCCACTTTATATTGGTTTTCAAATGTGAATATGTATATTTTTGAATATTGTGCTTATATGGCTTGATGTAGTGTTAAGGTATGGTAATTTTTCAAGAATTTCTCACGAGATTCTAAATCTTTCAAAATATATCATACTAAAGCACTACAACTATCCCTTATTAAATTAAGGGGGAGCAATAACTTGTTCTATGGCCAAACATCGATTTCATTTTTACCCAAAGACCGGTTAATCCATTCAATATCCCAAATATTAATGGTTAACATTTTGGATAAGGGGAGAAAATGGGATTAAGGAGACTTAAGTGATACTTGGCTAAAAGATGAAAAAGACTTAACGATAATCCAACTTAATATGTGTAAAGCACGTGTTAAGGGGGAGCGTTTTTGATGAACAAAACACCTAAGGTACAAAACTTTTGATTTTAATATCACAAGTACCTTATGTGATTTTCAATGATTTTTCATGGTGGCAATTCCTTCCCAAAACACGCTTAATTCACGACGAATGTGGTGACAAAAGGGTGGTAGGAATAGGGTTAGTCCAATGATTCATCAGAGCCGATGGAATCTTCCCAAGGACAATTCCCTAGATAGAATTAGAAGTCCTAGGAAAGATGGAGAAAGAATGTGAACGTAGCTGAATGCCGACCAAGTACTTAAGCTAGCACTGGAACAATCACAACAAGGTGCTAGTGATGACGTATTGGTAAGCATTGAAGGGGTTGAAGAATGAAAAAGAATTGTAAAGATAAAGGGTGTAAATAAAGAAGCCCTCCTTACAACTTTAGGCAGAAACCGGGTCAATACATATGCTATTGAGGTCATTTTTGCTAATGATTCTCGGTATTGAAGAAAGACATCATGGACCCAGTGATGCAATGCACAACCCTTCCCAACTAACTCAAATATCTCTCAAAAGGTATTTGTTTTAATCACACGGAGATCAACACGTTATCTATTGGTTTATTCACTCCGAATATACTGGTATTGAAAAGGTGGCACTCCTCTCCAGCCATCGCTCACTAAATCAAAACGCACAATCGAGTCTAGAGCCAAGAGATCATCAAAAGTCTCATTAGGACACTTTCCATTTATTCCTTGCTTTCTCACACACTGTGAAAAGTAAGAGATTTTCATGAGTCCTACGCAGTATTCCTGTAATATTGCCAGAACGTCTGAGTGATACGCAAGTATTACAATGAAGATGGAAATCCTGCTTGAGCCAACATCCAACAAGCTCATGGTAGGTTACACGTGCGGTTCTTTTAGAACCAATCTTGTGAAAAACTGGAAAGAAACAGTGGTTTAACTCTTAATTGAACTTAAACTCGTTCCAGGCCTCTTCGCATTATCATATGATCTTGCCAGAACACTCAGAGTGACTCTTTATTGATCACAGTGACGAGTGGAAATCCTTCTAGTGTTAACATCAAACAGCACTTGGTAGGTGACGTGCAAGATTCTTTATGAATTGAGCTCGTGACAACTGGAAAGCAACGATGGTGAAAATCTTAATTGAAATTCACTTGTTCTAGGTTTCATGAATTGACGGCTTCAAATCACAAGGATAATTTATCCAAGTGATTCACTCTTTATGTTCGCAGTCAGCTTTGGACGGTCGAATAAAGAGAACGGGTTTACCCGCGAAATCCTGTCAGGAAGTTACTTAATTGAAACTATCCATCACGGGTACGATATCTAATATCGTCCAACGGTCTTCACCGACCAGAGGTAAAATGCTACCGAATTAGAATAAAATGTTCAAAGCCATTTTATTCGTGTCGTTGTTGTGTACCTGTTAAAGACGGTGGCGTTGCTGTGTACCTGTTGAAGACGGTGGCGTTGTTGTGTACCAGTGAAGACGGTGGTGTTGCGGTGTACCTGTAGAAGTCGTTCCCTCATGCTTATGTTTTTCTGCATCAAAGTTTAGCAAAAATTCAAGAAAGTACAAGATAAAGTCTTCCGCTGTACCAAACTCTGAAACTTTCGAGAATTCAACAAAAAGACATAAGTGTGTGGAACATGAAGTCACGAGGAGGCAAGTTTCACAAGAAGGCAAAGATCGCACGTGAAAGGCCAAAAGAACAATGCTCTCAAGCCAAAGCCAAAAAGATCAAACCAACATATTCACAACAAAAGAAAGAAAAGAAGAAAAGACTACGAGCTAAAAGAACGAAGACTTAGTATAGTATGCTAGGTTTAGAACTTTGTAACGTGGAGTGACCTCCCTTAGGGGGAGATTGTTAGAAATACGTTTTTACGTATATTAGAAGTATCGGTCACTCCACAATATTATTTATGTTGTAATAGCTCGTAGTTAACAAATAGTTAATAGTTGCTTATTAAGTTAAGTAAGAACCGGTCCATGGGCTTGTCATGGACCGGCCCAAGCCCATGTAGCTTGGAAGTATAAATACCCCTTTCCACCATGGAAAGGGGTTGGTTGTTGTCATTTTGCTAGTTCCATTTATTGAAATAACACATAGTTTTCTCTCACTTTCTCTCTCTTGTTTATCTCTCCAGAAAACAACAAACCCCTTCATAGATTCATAGGTTATCAATATTCTACAGAGCGATTCAACAAATAGAGACCCCATTCATTTGAGCAGACTGACAACCCTTCTAAGGATGAAGCTTGGATATCTCACATAGAGAAGATATTTGATGCGATGGGTTGTGACGGTGTCTTCAAGGCATGGATGGCTTGCTACAAGTTTGAAGGTGATGTACTACAGTGGTGGAAATCAGTCAAGAAGGCCAACGGTGGTGACGATTGGGTGGCACTGTTGACATGGACGTAGTTTAAGGAGCTCTTCCTTAATCAGTACTTTCCACATGCTGAATAGGAGAAGCTTAAGAGGAATTATCATAATATCTGACAGGTTGATGGGGAGAACATCAATGAGTTCATGCAGAGGTTTCTTCGTTTGGCTGGATTCATGGGTGCAGCAGCTGGTACGGCTGAGGAGCAAGCTGAGAAGTGGTATAGGTGGCCGATGCGGCCCGTAAACTTGAGATGCTTAAGAAACGAGAGGAGTTTGGTGATGACCGACCAGTGAAGAGGTATCTTCAATCACCAAATGTAATCATTCATTTCTTTTAGTATTTTCATTTGATATCATCCTCTGTTCAACTTATCATTTCAGACAGAAGGTTGAGGATCGAAAACCTTCGACCACTAAGCAACAGTCATCCAAGGGAATCAGTCAGTCCTATGACAGTTCTGCTTCAGATAGACGTGGCGGTAATGACAATTACCGTAATAATTCTAACAACAGCAGGTCCCTACATTTACCTTATTTTATGATTAAAATGCGTTACGTTTCATTTATTCGGACACTCCAGCACTCAGGAGCAATGGCAACGACAGGGACCAGGACCGCAGAAGTTCGTAGCCTAACGGTTCTGCTTCATCTGGTAACTATTTAAACCTTCTATGTAATCATACTTATGTTCCATGATCATGTCTCATGCATGTAATCCTAAAACAGGCTCACAGCTAGTAAGGACGCCTGTTGGAGGACTCACGCATCCTATCTGCCCTACTTATTCACGGAAACATTCTGGTGTTTGTCGCCGAGGTACTGGTGGTTGTTTTAAATGTGGCCAGCCATGCCATCAGCAGAAGGACTGTCGCCAAGGTGAGATAGAAGGCACCTCTGGACATGCTGACTCCAAGAAACCTCCTACTTCTGGTCGCGTATTCACTACTACTAAGGAACAGGTAAACAATACTTCAGGTACCATAACTGGAAATCTCTTTATGAATGGTCAGGTAGCATGCATTTTGTTTGATACTGGAGCGACTCATTCAGTCATCTCCACTGCTTTTGCTACACGTGTTAGGATTTCCCCTATGCCATTAGATAATGCCTTAAGAATTTCCACGCCACTTAGGGACTCTGTACAAATCACCCAGGTGTATAGAGATCTTCCCCTAGAATTTAATGACAGAATCCACAGAGTTGACGCACTTCCTTTGGACATGTGCGATTTTGACATGATATTTGGCATGGACTGGTTATCCAAACACCAGGATACGATAGACTGCCACACATATCAGGTTATATTCGGTGATTTCAAATCTCCAGAGTACATACACCATTGTTTTTTGCCAGGGAGGTCTATACAAATTATTTCATCCATGCAGGCGCGTGCATTACTATCACACGACTGTCAGGGCTTCATAGCCAACATTCATGACTTGCTGCTGAATCTCCATTAATTCAAGACCAGCCTATTGTGTCAGAATTTCCAGATGTATTTCCTGATGAACTTCCGGGCATACCACGTGTTCGTAAAGTAGAGTTTGGAATTGAGCTCATCCCATGAGCTAAACCTATATCCAAGGCTCCTTACTGCATCGCTCCCATTGAGATTAAGGAGTTAAAGGATCAGCTACAGGAACTTCTGGAGCGAGGTTTCATCCGTCCTAGTGCATCGCTATGGGGTGCACCGGTACTATTCGTGAAGAAGAAAGACGACAACATGTGTTTGTGTATAGACTATCGTGAGCTGAACAAGATCACGACCAGGAATTGTGATACTTTGCCGTATATTGATGACCTGTTCAATCAACTTCAGGGCGCCAAGTATTTCTTAAAGATCAATCTCAGGTCCGGATACCATCAGTTACGGGTTAAAGAGCAGGATATCTCTAAGACTGCTTTCCGTACACGTTATGGACACTACGAATTCATAGTCATGTCATTTGGACTCACAAATGCTCCAACAGTCTTCTTGGATTTGATGAACCGTGTCTTCCATGATTTCTAGACAAGTTCGTCATCCTTTTTATTGATGACATCTTGATTTTCTCCAAATCCAAGGAGGAACATGAGGAACACCTTCGTACAGTCTTGCAGATTCTTCGTCAGAAGCTGCTGTATGCCAAATTCTCCAAGTGAATTTTGGTTAAGCAAGGTGGCATTTTTAGGCCATATTATATCTGTAGAGGGGATCACCATGGATCCTTCAAATGTTGAACCTATCACTAAATGGCCAACGCTTACATCTGCAACCGAGGTCAGAAGTTTTCTGGGTCTACCTAGCTACTACCGTAGGTTTGTAGAGAACTTTTCACGACTGGCCTTACCTTTCACTAAGCTGATGAGAAAAGGAGATAAATTCGTCTGGACTGAAGAACGAGAGAAGAGCTTTGAAGACCTTAAGCAGAAGTTAGTGACTGTACCTATTCTTACTCTCCCATCTGGTACAGGTGGATTCCAGATCTATAGTGACGTTTCAGGAAAGGGTCTAGGCTTTGTTATCATGCAACATGGAAAGGTTATTGCATACGCATCACGGCAGCTTAAACCTTATGAAGAAAACAATCCTACACATGATTTGGAACTTGCAGCAGTTGTGTTCGCATTAAAGATCTGGAGGCATTATTTGTATGGTGAATCATGTGACATCTTCATATATCACAAGAGTCTTAAGTACATCTTCACTCAGAAAGAGTTAAACATGAGACGTAGAAGATGGTTAGAGCTACTGAGCGATTATGACACCAACATTCAGTACCATACTGGTAAGGAGAATGTGGTGGCAAATGCTCTAATCAGAAGGTCTGGTATGATTGCTGGCATCCTGGTTGCAAAGGAGATCATATGTGACCTGGAAATGACAGACATCGAGTTTTGTGTACAAGGAAGACATGGTTACTGGGCGAATCTTAGAGTTGAGCTAGACTTACATTCTATGATCAAAGGAGCTCAGAAAGATGATGGTGAGATTTGGGCCATCATTCAGCACCTTGAGCAGTAGACGGAGTTTCTTGTTGATGATAACGGTATCTTATGGCAGGGCACTAGACTAGTTGTTCCTGAGGACTCTACACTCAGGGAAGCTGTGCCGACTGAAGCTCATAGCTCTCCTTTTTCCATACATCCTGGTTCCACCAAGATGTACCATGAAATCAAGCAGCATTGGTGGAGTGGTATGAAGCAGTATGTTTGTACCTTCGTTTCTAAGTGTATGATCTGCTAGCAGGTTAAGATCGAACACCAGAGAGCCAATGGGTTACTACAACCATTGGATATTCCATAATGGAAGTGGGACAAAATCTCCATGGATTTTGTTACTGGTCTTTCGGTTACTTAGAAGAAACACGACGCCATCTGGGTTATTGTTGATAGATTGACCAAATCTACTCACTTTCTACCAATCCACAAGGAGCATCCGGTCAACAAATTGGCAGACACTTTTCAGAAGGAGATCATGCGACTGCATGGTACTCTATAAGAAATCATCTCTGTTAGCCTCAAAATATTGAGTCAAACAAGAATTTTCGGTCATAGGTTTCTATTGTAATATTTATTAGAACGTTGTAATAGTTAGGTAAATAGTCATGGTTCACGGGCTTGGATTTAAGCCACTTAAAGCCCAAAAGACAAGCCCGGTCCAAACAATATAGCCCATTATGGTTACATGTAAGCCCGGTTATATAAAGCCCTTCCTAGCATGTTAGGAAGGGTGGATGATCATTTGTAAACTCTAATTTTCTCTAATCTAATATTCACCAAGTTAATCATCTCTTCTCTCTACTTTCTCTCACTACTTTCTCTCTCTAGAAATCCATTTCTTTTCATCTATTTTCTATCATTAATCATCATAATAATATGGGACAACATTTGGTATCAATCGCCACGGGGTAGATTGTGTTTGGTTGTTTGGTTTTAGTTTGATTCGGTTGATTTTTCCATATAAATCATCCCGAATTAAATTTCTTTTTAATATTTTGGGCTATAAATCTTGATATAATTCATTTATATCGATTTGTTAGGAACTTGGTTTGGTTTTTGTGGTAAAAATCGCAAGATTTTGAGGTGTTTGGATTCATTTTGGAGTTACGGTTCGCTACTGCCTTCACATCATTCAGAATTAGGCTTTTCAGAAAAGGGTTAATTATTCCGAAAAAGTATCTTTCTCTGAAAAAGTGAGTATTCCGAAGAAGTGATTTATCTGAAAAAGTGTTTATTCCGAAAAAGTGGGTTTTCCGAAATTTTCTTTGAAATAATCAATATTCTGAAGAAGCACATATTCCGAAAAGTTGTTTTTTCTGAAAACATTCATATTCCGAAGAAGCGCGTTTTTCTGAAAACTTCAATATTCTGAAAAAGCATCTATTCCGAAAAAGTGATAATTCTGAAAAAGTGATTATTCCGAAGAAGCTTGTTTTTCTGAAAATATCATTATTCCGAAGAAAGACATTTCTCTGAAAACATCATTTTTCCGAAGATTTTTTCTCTGAAAAAGTGATTATTCCGAAGATTATTCCGAAGAAGTGATTATTCCGAAGATTATTCCGAAGAAGTGAATATTCCGAAGTTTATTCCGAAGATCCTCAAATCTCTGAAAACATCCATTATTCTGAAAATGTCAGTTATTCTGAAAATGTCTTATGATATTTTTGACTGAAGCATTTTTAGACTTAGCCACTATCTAGACTAGGTTCGGAACATCGTTCCCAAAAAAAAATTAAAAAAAAAGAATTTTTTGTCGGGAAAACCATTTAAAAATTTAGTTTTTCCTAGAACATTTTTAGGCCATTTATGCTTCGATTTCAAATTTTGCCGATGCAAAAAATTTTTCGACCAAAAATTCAAATTTTCAGACCAAAATTCAAATTTTTAAGCCATTTTTATGTTTTATTTTTGTCAAAATTTTTCACTTTTCAAAATTTTTCCCTATTAGTTTTTGGCTATTTCGGACTTGATTTCAAAATTTGGTAAGACAAAATTTTCAGTTTACCGTTTTGTCGGACTGAGGAATTTATTGTCGAGAAAAAATCAGAATTTTCGAAATTGCAACCACAAACCAATCACACCATATCTACTTAAGATCCAAAGTCACTTCATCAACAGAGAGAGACGATCATCATGCCAACGAGTAATGCGGTTACTGAAAGGTCAGACGTGAAAGACCTTGAAATGGAACGACTACAACAACAGATATGTTTCTTGAGAAAAAAAATGCCATGGACGGTTTTAGAGTACTTCAAGATTCTTTTCAGCATCTTTCAAAAGTCTTGTTCGACTTACGTGAATCCACTGGCACATTCAGCAAAACATTCACTCATGTCATGGATAAACTTCAAACACAACTTGTCAACGAAAGAATCATTGCTAGTGAATGCAAGATCACTTTCACTGATCTCAAGACATCACTTGAAACGATGTTAACTTCTGACTTCATCAAGTCTTCGCTTACCAACGAGTTCTTCAAGAGATATCATGGAATGGATGCTTTATCATACAAAGATCGGATAACCCGCAACATCGACTTCATTGTAACCTATGTGAATCACACAATACAGATGCAACAAACGATTGATGACAGACTTCATACCAGTTGTAGTATCGCATCAGATATTGAGAATACAAGCTGCAGATATGAGACTCCAACGCGTAGTTCAGGGAATGATGACAACAACTCTAGGAAAGACAACAGCAGCTTTGGCAAACAACACATCCACTCTGAGAATGTCATCAGCAATACACCTTCCTATGATAATGGTCCTGTTTACGATTCTGAGCCATTGGAAGAGGTACATAATGCTGAATTTAATGTGTTTGCCAATGCCAATACGCATGAGCATAGTGATCAAACAACAAACCTTATTGACACATGTATGACGGAAAAGGTTGATAGTAGTACCACACCCAATTTATCAGACATGTGCAATAATGAGTTTGAGGATGATCAACATGCAAATGAGTATGATGATGAGGAGCGTGTCGCGCTTGCTAATTTAATTGCTAGCTTACAAAAAGATGTCAATGAAACTAGAAAGAGTCAAAAGCAATTAAAGAAGGCAAACGCAGCATTCACTCAAAACTTTGAAGAATGCAAAGCCGCTCTAATTAAATCTAATGAGACCCTTGAAAGTAATAGGGCTGAGCTTCTTCAAAAGACCAAAGAGCTTGAGGGGTACAAGGGTAATGCGTTAAAAATTCAAAAGGACGATTTTGAAAACAAATATAATACAACTCTTGAGTTATTAGCCAAAGAGAAGTGTCAATATAATGTTTTCTTAATGGATGAACGTCCAAAACGTACCTTGCCAATACCAAAGTTAATGAACTTGAACAAAAGCTCTCTATGACCACTACCGATTCTGCTAAAATTCTTGAGGTTAAGAAACAAGAGGTAGATGCGTTAAAAAAAGACTTCAAAAGTAGATATGATAAAGAAACTGAAAAAGTAACGAAACTCGAAGAACAAGTCGAATTTTTGAAGAAAGTTGTTTATAAAACGCATGATTCTTTTCAATCCGTAAGAATGTTAGCACCTCCGTCGATGTTTAAGGGTCAAGCTAGCTTTGCAAGTCCTGAGTACCTTTCCAAAGCTCAAGCTGCGAACCCGTGTCTTTATATTGATGAGACTGAAAGGACCGATCTTGATTGCATGCCTGTTAGTGCCAATAGTGAAGAGACTTTCCTTTGGGATGATGATAGTCGATCACTTGTCAATGAGGAGTTTGTAAAACCATATAATTATGCTTATGAGAATACTCTTTATGGTCTTTTCAACAAACAAACTCAGAAAACTCGTGAGGAAGTGTTTCTAGAATGCAAACAAAAGAGAATTTAATGGAAGAAAGCATTTGCCCCTAAGAAATCTAATATTTACAAATACATAAACTACCTCCCTCTAGATGAATCCAAAAGCAAGAGTAGGAAAACGTTAGGTATTCTTAAACACCACATAGATAATGTTAAATCTATTGTTGAAAGAGATTGGGCAAAACGTGAAAATGCTGAGTGGCAACGCCCGATTCCTCAAGATATTACCTTGCTTGTGAAAGAACTCTTAATTCCAAATACGGCGTTGATTAAAGAAACTGTTCTTCTGTTTGAGGAGTTCATTCGGACTGAAATGTATGATGATATAAAATATGTTGAATCTCTTGAGAAACACATTGATGATCTTCAAATGGAGAAGTCTGATTTTTCAGATGAATACGATGTACTATTGCAAGAATGCGTTTCTAAAGATGTTATGTGTACTTATTTTACATCTTGTGCTGATATTTATGAATATTCTGATGTTGCATGCAAATATCTTGATAGGATCAAAGAATGTGAGCGTCTTGAAATTGAGCTTTCGAAACGTAAAGAAAATGTTGATAAAAAGGCGTTTGAGTTACTTCAACACAAAACTGATTTCCTTCAAAAACATTGTCATTCTCTTGAACTTGCTTTGCAAAAAGACGTTGGTAGTTTCCACATGATAATAACTTGCAAGAAAAACTTTCCAAAATGTTTCGAGAAATAAATCAACAGAATTTGGAAATTAAAGGGTTGAAAGCTCAGTTACAAGACAAGGAAAGAGCGATAGCAGAGTTGCAGAAACTCGTTGCTAAGATGGGTGGGAAAGTTGTGGAACCTAAAGTTGTGAAACCTGTTGTTCGACAACCCAATGCCTACAAGGATCCAAAGCCGTCTATCTTAGGAAAACCGACTCCGTTCTCCAATTCTTCTCATATGAAATCTAGGTTACCCCCTAAGACTAATGTGCAACCAAGTGTTCCAAAACCATCCATATCACCCAATGTTCCTCCATTTAGAAAGCACACTATTGCTAAACCCAACCATGTGAATGCACCTAGCACTTCTAGGACTCCTCCAAAACGTGTGACATTCACGTCCACAAAGGAATCTGTAGGTTCAAATGACCTCGTTCATACCCACAACCTAGAGGATGCGAAAGAAAAAGGGAAGATTCAGAAAGACAAACCAGTGTATGAAAAACCTAGTTCAACAAATCCCGCTAGAGTTCCACACACTCCTAATGGTAGTCAACCAAAACCTAGGATCCCTCTTCAGCAATCTAGGAATTGGAAACCATCCATGAATAGTCATGTTTCAAACACTACGCTTGAAAGATTTGGAAAACAAAGGAATACAAGTACTTTCGTGAATCCCAAATTCCATGTATGTCCCACTTGAAAAAAGGGCATTCACAATGGAAATCATGACCATATTATTGTGCAATACCTTTATAAGGTCAAATCTCGTTCCTTTGAACGGAGATCGAATACAGAATCCCATAAGACAACAAGGAGATACAAACCCGTCGTAAATAAAAGCAATAACAACAAATCCGAAACATGGATTAAAAAAAGGATATAGTTTCTCTCCAAAGAAGTCTTCCGTTGTGCAAGAGAAAGCTACTCCTAAATCTAGACTTTAGTGGAAACCAACGGGTCGGATCTTCACGGAAGTTGGTCTTAAGTGGATTCCAATAGAGAAGAGTGATGACACCTGCACCAGCACTAATGCTACTGTTCTACACGCTGAAAAGGAATTTGTTACTCCTAATTCTAGTATTGGTGCAAACTCTTCTTCTGTGATTGCAGGTACAACAACGGATTCTGAACCCACTTCTCCTTCTTCAAAGGGTTCCAATTCTGTATATTCGATATCACCTTCTTTTGTTGTACAAAAATCTATTTTGGATTATTTTCGAAAAACTTGAGAAAATACAAAAATAAAATAAAACGTAAATATCATTAGTAAAACAAAATAAAAAAAATGGAAAAAACTTTCAAAATAACAAAAATATTCTTCTCGACATGTCTTTCAGTATCGATAATATAGACGTACCTAGAAATGTCGCTCAATAACGACACGGGGATGTACATAAAGCTCGAATGAAAGTTGTAAATATTTTTCAAAACATGTCATTTCATTGACTTACAATTACATTCAGATTGTGACTCGTGCTTCAAAGAAAGGAAAGTTGATCACAGATGATAACTTATCCTTCACAACGGGAAAATAAATTTTCTCGGTCATGAGCTCTCATTAAAAACATTCCAAGTTTTTAAGCTCATGTAAACGACTTACAGTTAAATGTCAGATTGTAACTCGAACTTCAAATAAAGGAAAGTCTATCTTTAAAGATAACTTATCTTAAAAAACGGGTAGAGAAATCTATCTCGGGTTGAGCTTGTCACAAAACATTCAATGTTTTGAGCTCCACACTATGGCTTGTAATCACTTTCAGATTGCAACCCGGATCTAAATTCACGGGGGAGTGTATGCTTTTGTACTCTTACCCTTAGCAAAAGAAGTTAAATCTTCTTACACTTGAGTGGATTCGTCAAGACATTCAAAGTCTATGAACTCAAGTTTATGCTTTCGAAAAACCTTTTCGACAAAAAGAATTGATTTTTCAAAAAGCGTTGAACACAATTTTTTCAAGAATTTCTCAATAATATTCAAAATCTTTCAAAAATTGTGTGTTCAACAACTCCTATCCTCAAAAGTTTAATGTGGATCAAATCCTCGTAATGACAATTCCATTGGATCGATTTTTGAGGGGGAGCTTTCCAAAATTCATGCTAAGTTTGACACATTTTTCTCCCGAAGATTTTCAAGACTATTTTTCAAAATATATTTTAATCAAATTTGGTATCTCTAATATCAAAAGATTTTATATATTAGATATAGGGGAGAAAATGTGATTAAAATGTGATCTAAAGACTCAAGCACTCATGGTTTCGATCAAATACCCACAACATCTTTAATTCACGACGTTATTGGTGTCAAAAGGGTGGTTAGGTTTAAGTCCTATGATCCAACTAGAACCGGAGGGATCTTCCCAAGGATAATCCAATAGATTATTAGAAGTCCTTAGGAAAGATGGAGTAGAATGTGAACGAAGCTGAATGCCGACTAAGTACTGATGATAGCACTGGAACAATCACAACAAGGTGCTATTAATGATGTCTTGGTAAGCATTGAAGGGGTTGAAGAATGAAAAAGAAATGTAAGGATAAAGGGTCTAAAGAAAGAAGCCCTCCATACAACTTAGGCAGAAACCGAGTCAACACATCATGAAGACAACTCATCATGGACCCAGTGATGTGAAACACAACCCTTTCCTAGCTACTCAGGATTATCTCAAAAGAAGTTTGTTTTATTGTCACGGAGATCAACACGACTTCTATTGACTTTCTCACTCCGAGATAGTTAATATTGAATAGATGGCATCTGCTCCGGCCTCCGACCACTAAAAGTGCACAAATCGAGTCTAGAGCCAAGAGATCAATCAAATCTCGTTAGGACACACGGATGAAGATCAAGAGAGTCCTACGCTATATCCTTACGATATTGCTAGAACACTCACAGTGATACTACTTAGTATTCACAATGATGAGTGGAAATCCTTCCAGTGTTAACATCAAACAGCACTGCGGTAGGTCATATGCAAGATTCTTTATGAATTGAACATATGTAAAACTGAAAAGCAACAATGGTTTGATTCTGAATTGATTCAAACTCGTTTCAGGTTTCTACGCAATATCCTTATGGTCTTGCCAGAACATTCAGAGTGATATTCATTAATATTTACAGTGACGAATGGAAATCCTTCTAGCGTCAACATCAAACAACTCTACGGTAGGTAACTTGTGAGATTCTTATGAATCAAACTTGTGTCAACTGGAAAGCAACAATGGTAAGATTCTTAATGAATCAAACTTGTTCCAGGAATTTGAATTGACAACTTTAATCAAGCGGATATTTATCCAATTGATTCACTCTTTATGTTCGTAGTCTTGCTTTGAGACGGTCGAGTAAAGAGAACGGCTAGTATAGCCGCGAAACCCTGTCAAGGAGATTCTTAATTGAATCTACCTAATCACAGGTACGATATTTAATATCGTATAACGGTCTTCACCGACCGGAGGTAAAACACTACCGATTTAGGACGAATGTCAAAGCCATTCAGTCCGTGTCTTTGTTTTGTCTCGAGAAGGTGGCCTCACGGTGTACTCAGCAAAGTCAAAGGTTCAAAAACCACATATTCATGCCCAAAGACTTATTCAACAATTAATAGTGTGAGCATGTGGATAAAGACACAAGATCGCAAGATGGCAAAGACAAGTCAAGAATGATTTGAAGATCTCAAGATAAAAGACTAAGTCGAAAGACAATGACAAAGGCTCAAAGATCACAGCATGAAGGAACAAAACTACTGTTACACGTTCAAGACTTATTTATGACGAAATTCATGAATCTCCATTGGACTCCAAATAACGAAGAGGAATAACCTCACATTGGGGGAGATTGTTAGCCTCAAAATATTGAGTCAAACAAGAATGTTCGATCATAGGTTACTATTGTAATATTTATTAGAACGTTGTAATAGTTAGGTAAATAGTCGTGGTTCACGGGCTTGGATTTAAGCTACTTAAAGCCCAAAAGACAAGCCCGGTGATAGGTGTGAAAACACCCATCCTTTTACCACTTATTTCTTACTAAAACAAGACCAAAAAGCGTGTTTAATATCATTTGTTTGGAATTATGCGTGGTTTTTGTGTTTATTGTGTTTTCAGAGTCAACCGGATGATTATTGAAGAAAACATGGGATTGCACGGGTTTTATCAAGGAAAAAGACTAAAGACGAAGTCTATTGTCCAAGAGATGCAAAAGATTTGAAGTCAATGGGCCTATTTGAAGATTTATCAAAGAAAAGGACCAAAGATGGAAGATTTACATATGTCGAAGAAACTTAAGTCTATAAAACGAAGAAATTAAAAGACGAGTTGAATTTAATCGACGACAAATCCCGAATCAGAATCGAAAACGTCAACTTTTCTGAAAAGACGAGAAGACAAGAAGAAAGGGAGAAAGCCCACTCACCAACCAACCACTCAACCTATATAAAGGGATCACCCTAACAAAATTTGGCATCTAGTTTTTCTTTCAGTTACATTTTTCCTAGTTCGTAGGAAACTATCTCCCTTAAGGAGTGGTTTTCATCTCTTTGATTTCTTTCTTTAATCTTGTAAGTTTGATCCTTTCCTTTTGTTTACTGAATCTTAATCATCAATACAAGTCTTCCTTTAATCTTTTCATTCATCTTGTTCTTCATCATCTTTTTATTTAAAGTTCTTAAGTTCTTATTTAGTAGAGTTTTGATTCATAGAAGTTGTTGAATTTGTGTTTTTATTGTTGGAATTTGTTACTTATGGTATTTAAATGATTACGGGTTAATTTGGTAAAACCTTTTTGCTTATTTAGCTTGATTTTGGATTAAATTCGTTTCCCCTGTTTTCTACTGTTTCGGCTACTGTTCTTCATTCCCAGCAACATTCCAAATTGCCATTTCTTTTTTCTCTTATTCGGAATATAATTTATTCCGAGTAGTCTTCTTAGATTTTTCCTTTATTCGGAATTTTCTAGTTATTCCGCATAGTCTCTTTCTTTTTCCCTTATTCGAAAGATTTCTATATTCCGAATAGCCGGCTTATCCTGTCTCTTATTCGGAATAATATATATTCCGAGTAACCTTCCTTAATTCATTCCTTATTCGGAATATTTCAATTATTCCGCGTAGCTTCAAATTATTCCGAGTGACTTTTTATTCCGAATTGAACTTATATTCCGCATGGTTAACACATTCCGCATAGAGCAGTTATTCCGAGTAGAAGGCTTTATTCCGAATAGCATTGTTTTTCCGCATAAGCCCCATTTTCCGAATAACAATTATTCCGCATGGTTCATTATCCCAGATAGCACTACTTATTCCGGGTAGGAATATTATTACGAATAGAGTTAGTTTCCCGTAAGTTTATTTTGCTGCTTTTTCATTTAATTGTTTAATTTAAATTCAAGTTTTATTTAAGTAATTGTTTTTGTTTAAATCTTAATTTACTTCATGTATTCACCCTTTTAGTAGAATAGAAAACCAATCCCACTTTTTGTCACCAAGAACAATCATTCCACTTTAGGCTGTGATCAATTCGAGGAGATACCGAGAACTTAACTTGAACCCAATGCAAAATCCTTGTATCAAATGGCGCCGCTGCCGGCTCTTCTCGTTAAGATCAACATTTTTTTGTGAGAACTTTGATTTTGGGATCCGTTCACCGTGAACGTTACTTTTTCATAAAAATTCTCAAAAACCCTAAAAAATATAAAATTTTCAAAAATCCTAAAAAAAAAAAACATAAAAACCAAAAATATTTTTGCTTTGTTTTTGCTTTGTTAGTTCTTTTGCAGGTGCATGCGTACACGATCAACGTCTTATCAAGAGCCCGAGCCTCTCGAAGACTTAGACATGGCCGGTGTACAAAACAACAACAACCACCCACCTCAAAACAATAATAATAACAATAACAATCCACCTTTCAACAACAATAATAACAACAACAATGAGCCTCTACCGGATAATCGGCCGATGATTGAACTTCTGCAAGCTCATGTAGATGGCAACACTGATCCAATTGTTATACCCGTGATTGCAGCCAACAATTTTGAGCTCAAAACCGGCTTTATCCAGATAGTCTCTGCTCAACCATTCTTGGGGCGTACCATTGATGATCCACATGACCACATCAAGAGATTCTTGCAACTCACCAATACGGTCAAATTCAATGGTGTTCCACAAGAGGTAATCCGTTTACAACTTTTTCCCTTTTCTTTAGAGGGACAAGCCTGGCATTGGCTTGCTAAGGAACCGCCACAGAGTATTCTTTCGTGGACGGATTTGGAGACCAAGTTTATCAACTACTTTTTCCCACCCTCTCGTACTACCGCTTTGCGGAATGAAATCATAAATTTTGAACAAAAGTACGATGAGTCGTTTAGTGAATCTTGGGACCGTTTCAAAGACCTTTTGAGAAAATGCCCACAACATGGTTTTACCAAAGTGCATAAAATTAATACTTTTTATAATGGTTTAAACATGAATGACCAAGATTCACTAAACAGTGCCTCGGGGGGTAATCTTTTGGCTAAGACTTCCAATGCTGCTTGGGATATCATTGAGAATAAGTCTCGTGTGCAAACCAAGAGTGTTCGGACCAATGTCGCGAGTGCTAGTACTAGTGACAGCGACAAGCGACTTGACAAAATCACTGCGCTTCTTGAATCGCTTGCTACCCAAACCGCCAGCAACACCAACAGCATCAACGCTAGAAACGCTAAAGACGCTCAAGTCAATGCTGTTAGCCAACCATGCGAGATATGCGGGGGTCCTCACTCTTACATCACTTGTACCGCCACCCAAGACTACCCTTCTGAGAATGTGAATGCAGCATACGGCACCTATCCTCAACCTGCTTATCAAGCTCGTCCTCAAGGTGACCGCAACTTGTTTAGCTATCGCTCCAACAACTATCTCTCACCACCCGGTTTTCCTCCTAACAACCCAAACCAACAACAAAACCTCAATCGCTCTCCTCAACAACAACAACAACCTCATACACCATACATACCACCTCACAAACAGCAACAACCACCTCAACAAAACAACCAAATATACCAGCCACCTGCTTATCAACCACCCGCATACAATGCTCATCCCAACCAACCCACCGCTTTACACCAAGAAGTTGAAACCTATATGAGGACTAACGATGTGATCGTGGGAAATCTTCAGCGAGAAGTGCTCAACTTGAAAGCAGATCTGGTGAAACAAGTGAACGATCTGAGAGCTGACATGAGAAACACGTTGGATAGTCAAACGAATGACTTAAAGAACATGATGGCTAGTTTCTTCCAAGGTAATCAACCCTCTTCTTCGGGTACTCTTCTAAGTAACACCGTTGCGAATCCAAGAGGGGAGATGAAAGCAATCACCACTCGCAGTGGCAAAGGTACCAAGGAACCCGAGTTTCCTATACCTCCACCGGTGATTGTGACTAAGGAGAACGAGTCACCTGCTCCTATTCCTCATCCTTCTACTTCCCCAATTTCTCCACCTCTTACTTCTACCCCTCCTCCACCCAAGGATGTGAGTGATCCTTCGATCCCAAAGCCTTCCCCTTCTTCTAATATACCTTATCCATCTAGGTTGAGGAAAGAGAAGCTCAAAAGCAAGGATGATATTCAAGTTTCGAACTTTCTTAAAATGTTTAAACAACTGAATTTCAATATCTCCTTCGCTGAGGATCTCTCTAACATGCCTAAGTACGCAAAAATGTTCAAAGATCTTCTTAGTGACAAGGAGAAGCTTCTTGATATTGCCAACACCCAACTTAATGAGAATTGCTCTACAGTGCTCTTAAGGAAATTGCCAACCAAGCTTGGTGATCCGGGTCGTTTCTTAATCCCTTGCAATTTCCCGGGAGTAGAGAATTGCATGGCCCTAGCCGATCTAGGTGCCAGTATTAATCTAATGCCTCTAAGAATTTGGAAGCAATTATCTCTCCCTGAGCTAGTCCCGACCAAAATGAATTTGGAATTAGCTAACCGTACGGTTGCTTATCCAGTGGGGATAGTCGAAGACGTCTTTGTAGGAGTCGACAAATTCACTTTTCCTGCCAATTTCGTCGTCGTCGACTACGAGATGGACCCTCGTGTTCCCTTGATCGTGGGTCGTCCATTCCTGAGGACCGGTCGCACTCTCATCGATGTTGAAGCCGGTGAGCTTATCATGAGAGTGGGTGACGATAAAATCGTCTTCAACATGGGAAAGTTGTCTAAACAACCTTATTCATACGAGAGTGTTAATTGTATTGACGTTCTGGATGAGGCTTGTGAAGAACACTTTATTGATGCTTGTAAAAATATTCCTACCTCTCTTCCCAATGTTGAGACCGTTTCCTCTATTGATTCATCACTGTCTCTATTTTGAGAAAGTGATTTGTTTTGGCAAGATCTTGAAGCCACCATAGGAGATGTGAACTTAGCAAATAACGATTCTACCACCAATTGGGATGAAGACATGCATTTCTTTGAAAACCTTCTCAACGAAGACAATCTTTCTCCACCATCTCATAAGGTTATCGCTATCGATACTCCGACTTTGAAAACGCCTCCCATCGAAAATCCTCCGAATTTAGAACTTAAGGAGTTGCCGCCCCATCTCGAGTACGTGTTCCTTGAAGAAGAGAAGAAGTCGCCCGTCATTATCGCGAAGGACTTGAAAGATGAAGAGAAAACTCGCCTCATCGCCGTGCTTAAAGATCATAAGAAGGCAATTGCTTGGAAAATTTCTGATATTCGCAGAATTGATCCTCACTTCTGCACACACAAAATTCTCATGGAGGACGACTTTAAGCCCATAATTCAAAGCCAACGAAGGGTGAATCCAAAAATCCATGAAGTCATCAAAACAGAGGTTATCAAACTTCTTGATGCGGGTATGATTTACCCTATTTCGGATTCACCATGGGTTAGTCCAGTCCATTGTGTGCCTAAGAAAGGCGGCATCACCGTTGTGCCCAATGCAAACAACGAGTTGATTCCAACCTGTCTCGTTACTGGGTGGAGAGTTTGTATAGACTATCGCAAAATCAATGATGCCACGAGAAAGGATCACTTCCCTCTACCTTTTATGGACCAAATGCTTGAACGTTTAGCGGGTAATGAATATTATTGCTTTCTTGATGGTTTCTCGGGTTATTTCCAAATACCCATCGATCCCCAAGATCAAGAGAAGACAACATTTACTTGTCCCTATGGCACATTTGCTTACAAAAGAATGCCTTTTGGCTTATGCAATGCCCCCGGGACTTTCCAAAGGTGCATGTTAGCTATCTTCTATGACATGGTTGAACAAACCATGGAAGTCTTCATGGATGATTTCTCCGTCTTCGAGGATTCCTTCTCTTCTTGCCTTGCCAATTTGGAACGTATGCTTAAGCGGTGCGAAGACACTCGCCTTGTTCTGAATTGGGAAAAATGCCATTTCATGGTAAAAGAGGGCATCGTGCTAGGACACAAGATCTCCAAATCCGGTCTTGAAGTAGACCGTGCTAAAGTCGATGTTATCGCTAAGTTGCCTCCACCTTCAACCGTGAAGGGTGTGAGAAGTTTTCTGGGTCATGCGGGCTTCTACCGTCGATTCCTCAAAGATTTTTCTCAAATCGCTCGCCCGATGAGCCACCTCTTGGAAAAAGATACTCCTTTTATCTTTTCTAAAGAGTGCCTTGAAGCCTTCAACTCGCTTAAGGATAAGCTTACTAAGGCACCCGTCTTGGTTACCCCTAATTGGGAGCTGCCTTTCGAGCTGATGTGCGATGCTAGTGACTTTGCTATTGGTGCGGTTTTGGGACAAAGAGTGAACAAACACTTCCAACCAATCCATTACGCTAGCAAGACAATGACTGGGGCTCAATTGCATTACACGACAACCGAAAAAGAGCTTTTAGCTGTTGTCTATGCCTTTGAAAAGTTCCGCCCCTATCTTGTCCTTTCCACCACAATCGTTTACACCGATCATTCCGCGTTGAAGTACTTGTTGACAAAGCAAGATTCCAAACCAAGACTTCTTCGCTGGGTTTTGCTACTCCAAGAATTTAAAATCGAAATTCGCGATAAAAAAGGAGCTGAAAACCTGGCCGCGGATCATCTCAGTAGACTTGAGGATCCTTACCAAGGGGATCATCCGAACAAAGAAATTAATGATTCTTTTCCCTTGGAGACCTTAATGTCTATCAACTCGACTGCTGATGAAACCCCGTGATTTGCAGACATTGCAAACTACTTAGCGGGTGGAATTCTCGTTGACGGGCTAACATCTGAGCAAAAGAAAAAGTTCTTCAAAGGCATTAAGACTTACTTTTGGGATGACCCGTATCTATTCAAACAATATGCTGATTTGATTATTCGCCGATGTGTTGATGGACCGGCAGCTTTGGAAATCCTTGACGCTTGCCACAAAGGACCCATCGGTGGTCACTTTGGTCCCAACTACACCGCCAAAAAAGTGTTTGACTCGGGATTTTATTGGCCCACCATCTACCGTGATGCTCACGAGATGGTTAAACGATGTGATGCTTGCCAAAAACAAGGCAAGATCACACATAAAGACGAGATGCCTCAGAATTTCATACAAGAATGTGAAATCTTTGATGTTTGGGGTATCGACTTTATGGGGCCATTCCCTTCTTCTAAAGGAAACAAATACATCCTTGTAGCCGTTGACTACGTCTCCAAATGGGTTGAAGCCAAAGCTTTACCCACTAATGACGCAAGGGTGGTTTGTAACTTTTTGAAATCGCTGTTCGCTAGATTCGGTGTGCCTCGTGCCATTATTAGTGACCGCGGGACTCATTTTTGCAACGACCAATTTGCAAGAGTCATGGCAAAGTATGGTGTAAACCATCGTCTTTCCACCGCCTACCACCCACAAACTAATGGCCAGGCTGAAATATCCAACCGAGGACTAAAGCGAATTCTGGAAAGAACCGTGGGAGAGCATCGTGCCTCATGGGCTGATAAACTTGATGATGCTTTGTGGGCTTTTTGTACCGCTTACAAGACTCCGATTGGTTGTACACCATATCGTCTCGTGTACGGGAAAGCGTGCCACCTCCCCATTGAGTTGGAGCACAAGGCTTACTGGGCCTTGAAGTGGGCCAATTTTGATATCAACAAAGCCGGTGACCTACGCAAGATCCAACTCAATGAGCTGAATGAACTCCGTAATGAGGCTTATGAAAATTCGTTGATCTATAAGGAGAAGACTAAGCTCATTCACGACTCTAAGATTAAGAACCGATAGTTCCAAGTTGGAGACAAAGTGTTACTTTTTAACTCTCGGTTGAAAATCTTTTCGGGCAAGCTGAAATCTCGTTGGTCCGGCCCATTCACCATTGCCCAAATTTTTCCATATGGTACTCTCGAGCTCGCTCAACCTAATGGACCTAATTTTAAGGTGAATGGCCAACGAGTGAAGTTATACTTTGGTGAGGACATCTCTCAGGAGATGATTCCATCCCTCACCACGTTCCCCATGAACTAATTTTGGGTCGAGTCAGGCTCGTGACTCTGTTATCAAAAACAAGCGCTCCTCGGGAGGCAGCCCGAGTATCTATCCTTTTCCGTTTAACCTCCTAAGTATAGGGGGACCTACATAGGTGTTTGTCTTTGTGTGGTGATGTGATTACAGGGATGAATTCACTTTTGGAATCTTTGAAGAACCGTGCTCTCGTGTTATACGAAATCCGGTTCTATCTCTCAACTATCGTGATTCAATTTTCTTCATGCTCACATTTGAAATTGATCACTTTAGTCGTCTCTTCCTTAACTTGAGTTAACCAACGTGCACAATGTCATAAGTGTAGGGGATACTTTTCCCACATGCTTAAACATTGAGGACAATGTTTATCTTAAGTGTAGGGGGACTTCTATCGAAGTTTTAAGTGGAATTTTCCATGAAAATGCCTTCATTTAACCTGAAAATCATCTTTTTTAACATTTTTCAAATTTTTAATTAACTTTGGACATTTAGTCGTAAATTTTAAATCTTTATCGTTGCTTTCATATGTACATATCCCGCAATAAAGTCGAAAATATTAATAAAGTGGGGTAGCTAGTTTTGAAATCTTTGACATATTAGGCCCGTTGCGATTATTTTGACTCAACCCGAATAGACTTATCCAAGTTTATTCTAGCTAGTATCCTTAACCATGAAGACCTTAATTGGTTTATTAGGCTAAGTGTCCACGAGTCTCATTACTTGAGATTTTAAATTGTGGAGAACGAGAAATGATAGAGTCAATTATAAGTCGGTATTCTTGCACAAGCTCACTTGGTGTAATTATTTGCCTATTCTCCCATCACTTGCTAATAATTATCTGCAATAAGTAAGGTCGTACGATTTGAAAAGTTACTTAGCTTCTAGCCCAAGATCGTTTAAAAGTTGCTCGGTAATGATAAGAGTTCATAGCCAAGGCATAACTTATGAAGCGGGGCGCGAAGATTGGCGAGTCCGAAAAGGCCCTAACAAGGCATGAGGATTCAATCTTATTGCTAAAGATCCAAGGTGATGTGAAAAGCATTATTCCCAAAGTCAATATGAAGGATCAAGACTCACGACGAAAAGCAATCAACTCCCATAAAGATCATGGAGAAGTCTATCTGAAAAGACCCTACAAGGTATGAGGATAAATAGATCCAAGTCTGAAAAGGAGGCGGATCGTTGTATCTCAAAATCCCAATTAGAGATTGAAGAAATAATCATGAATTCGTGGTCAACAAAGTTGGAGTACCCCTCAAAAGTCTCCAAGTGAAAAACTCTATTAACGATGAGAAGACCATTATCTCAAGCACGTCTCTCAAGATATGAAGTATGAAGTACATGCCAAATATCGGCCCGAGAAAGGTCTCAAATCGTGAACCAAGTTATGCCAAGATATGAACTTTTTGATATCCCGAGAAGCAGTTTTAAGAGATTTTGTCCTTTAGCTAACTATTGATCAAATCGTCCTACTTTGCTTTCAGCCTAAATAAACTATCGAAATAAAGTCAAAAAATGCATCTTCATGATCATTCTAAGACAAAAATAAAATATAAGAGATACACCTAGGAATAAGGGAGTTTAAGCATTTAATTAAGCCATGTGTGTAAGTGTTTGATTTGCTAGCTTATAATAACAATGATCTCGTTTTTAAGCTTAGTTTGGGGAACGTGAAACTTGAGGGTGATAAATCTTCGCAGCACCGAAGCCCTAATGTAAGTCCTTGATCTCTTTGCAAGTTATTTCCATCCTTTTGTTTACTTTAAAGTTTTAATTTCTCTTAGTACTTTCATTTTTGTTTAGTAGTATGTTAATAAGGCCAAGGTTGATTGATTATGAGAAAACTGTAAATTTGCTTTATCACTAAGCGTTGCATGAGGGCATGGCAATGGTTAAGTGTAGGGGATTTGATAGGTGTGAAAACACCCATCCTTTTACCACTTATTTCTTACTAAAACAAGACCAAAAAGCGTGTTTAATATCATTTGTTTGGAATTATGCGTGGTTTTTGTGTTTATTGTGTTTTCAGAGTCAACCGGATGATTATTGAAGAAAACATGGGATTGCACGGGTTTTATCAAGGAAAAAGACTAAAGACGAAGTCTATTGTCCAAGAGATGCAAAAGATTTGAAGTCAATGGGCCTATTTGAAGATTTATCGAAGAAAAGGACCAAAGATGGAAGATTTACATATGTCGAAGAAACTCAAGTCTATAAAACAAAGAAATTAAAAGACGAGTTGAATTTAATCGACGACAAATCCCGAATCAGAATCGAAAACATCAACTTTTCTGAAAAGATGAGAAGACAAGAAGAAAGGGAGAAAGCCCACTCACCAACCAACCACTCAGCCTATATAAAGGGATCACCCTCACAAAATTTGGCATCTAGTTTTTCTTTCAGTTACATTTTTTCTAGTTCGTAGGAAACCATCTCCCTTAAGGAGTAGTTTTCATCTCTTTGATGTCTTTCTTTAATCTTGTAAGTTTGATCCTTTCCTTTTGTTTACTGAATCTTAATCATCAATACAAGTCTTCCTTTAATCTTTTCATTCATCTTGTTCTTCATCATCTTTTTATTTAAAGTTATTAAGTTCTTATTTAGTAGAGTTTTGATTCATAGAAGTTGTTGAATTTGTGTTTTTATTGTTGGGATTTGTTACTTATGGTATTTAAATGATTACGGGTTAATTTGGTAAAACCTTTTTGCTTATTTAGCTTGATTTTGGATTAAATTCGTTACCCCTGTTTTCTACTGTTTCGGCTACTGTTCTTCATTCCCAGCAACATTCCGAATTGCCATTTCTTTTTTCTCTTATTCGGAATATAATTTATTCCGAGTAGTCTTCTTAGATTTTTCCTTTATTTATTCGGAATTTTCCAGTTATTCCGCATAGTCTCTTTCTTTTTCCCTTATTCGGAAGATTTCTATATTCCGAATAGCCGGCTTATCCTGTCTCTTATTCGGAATAATATATATTCAGAGTAACCTTCCTTAATTCATTCCTTATTCGGAATATTTCAATTATTCCGCGTAGCTTCAAATTATTCCGAGTGACTTTTTATTCCGAATTGAACTTATATTCCGCATGGTTAACACATTCCGCATAGAGCAGTTATTCCGAGTAGAAGGCTTTATTCCGAATAGCATTGTTTTTCCGCATAGGCCCCATTTTCCGAATAACAATTATTCCGCATGGTTGATTATCCCAGATAGCACTACTTATTCCGGGTAGGACTATTATTTCGAATAGAGTTAGTTTCCCGTAAGTTTATTTTGCTGCTTTTTCATTTAATTGTTTAATTTAAATTCAAGTTTTATTTAAGTAATTGTTTTTGTTTAAATCTTAATTTACTTCATGTATTCACCCTTTTAGTAGAATAGAAAACCAATCCTACTTTTTGTCACCAAGAACAATCATTCCACTTTAGGCTGTGATCAATTCGAGGAGATACCGAGAACTTAACTTGAACCCAATGCAAAATCCTTGTATCACCCGGTCCAAACAATATAGCCCATTATGGTTACATGTAAGCCCGGCTATATAAAGCCCTTCCTAGCATGTTAGGAAGGATGGATGATCATTTGTAAACTCTAATTTTCTCTAATCTAATATTCACCAAGTTAATCATCTCTTCTCTCTACTTTCTCTCACTACTTTATCTCTCTAGGAATCCATTTTTTTCATATATTTTCTATCATTAATCATCATAATAATATGGGACAACAATCTCTGACAGAGATCCTCGTTTCACATCATGTTTCTGGCAGAGTCTGTAGAAACCTTGGGGCACCAGACTTAAGCTTAGCACTGCCTTTCATCCTCAGACCGACGAACAGTCAGAACGTACCATTCAGACATTAGAGGATATGCTGCTAGCGTGTGCTCTAGTGGAGTTTTCATACATACACAGTTGGCACGCTAGCATAAAGTATGCACCGTTTGAGATGTTGTATGGCAGGAAGTGTCGCGCCCCAATCTGCTGGGATCAGGTGGGCGAACGACTGATTGAGGGGCCAGAGATGATTGAGGTGACGAATAAGAAGGTCTCTGTCGCCAAGGCGAAACTGCAAGAAGCTCGCGCTCGTCAAAAGAGCTATGCTGATAAGCACCGTAGGGATATATTCTTCAACGTGGGTGATCATGTCTTCCTCAAGGTATCACCGGCACGTGGAGTCAGGCGTTTCAGACTCAAAGGAAAGCTCAGTCCTCGCTTTATCGGTATGTTCCACATCATAGAACGCGTCAGTGAAGTGTCATATCGTTTGGCGTTACCGCCTCAGCTATCACACGTTCACAACATGTTCCATGTGTCCTTACTCAGAGGATATAACTATCATCCCCTTCATGTTGTTCGGTATCCGTTGGATAAAATTAGAGAGGATCTTTCATATGTCGAAGAACCTGAAAGAGTCCTTGAACGACAAGATCGTGTCATGCGGAGAAAGACGATCCCATTCGTCAAAATCCTCTGGAGGGATCATCCTAAGAGGGAAGCCACTTGGGAGACAGAGGAGTCTATATGGACTTTTTACCCTTATTTCTAGTTTTGATTCGGGTATGTTTTCTTTCAGTTTACGTTTTCTCTAATTCGAGGACGAATTATTCTTTTAGAGGGGAAGAGTTGTAAAATCCGCATTATAATACCATGAACAGTAAATATGAACAGTGAATACATGAAAATACGATAATAATAAAACTTTCCATTTAAAATATATTACACGTGTCACGACATTAAATAACATGTATTTATGTATATTATAAATGTGATGTGTTCACGATATATTAATTCACGATAATTAAAACACGAACACACACGAATAATTTAACTAACTATGAAAGACTATGGTTTTGCTTGGTGGACTTCTTGTGGCCGCGACATAGACAAAAGGAAAGGGAAAGATGGGTCTTCTGGCCCATGACCCATTACCAATCCATGTTTAAGAAAAACACCAGGAGAGTTTTATCATATTTTAAGTTTACAAAAAAATCAAGAAACCCTTGCCTCCCTTCCTTCTCGCCGCCGGCTACCATCAACATCAAGGGGTGTTCGGGACGATTTTGATCTTTGAATTTTGTGCGTACGTGTTCGTGATCATAAACCTTTTTCTTCCACGCATTCGGTAAACATTAAACCCTTTTCTTTTAAATTATTTTTATGAATTCATGTAGTTAATCTTAAAAACAATCAAGGAAAAAATGTGAGGATTAATTAAAAACAAGAATTAATGGGTGTTTGGTGTTGCTTTGTTCGGCCGAGACACAAACCAAGAGCCCAAGGCTCTCGGTGGTGTTTGTTTTGCCCAGCCGAGACCTTAAGGTCTCGGTGTGGGGTTGTTTAGGCTCGGACACAGGCAAGGGGAACCCTGACCGCGAGTCGGGGTGTGTGTTGATTCGATTCGTGTCAACCGGGACCAATAGGGTCTTGGTGGGACTAATAACAAGGACAACAAGAACCGGCTTCAACCAGGGTCGAACCAGGCTCGGCAGCGGCTAGTCGTGGCTCGACAGTGGGAACAAGTGGCTAGCCAGTGGCAACCGGTTAACCTGTCTAGCCACTGGTGGGGGTGCATTGGGTTGTAACTGCCGGCTGACACCACCAGCCACCGGCTGAGTGGTGTCGGTTGGGTCGTTTTCGGGATCGGGTAAATTTAGAACATGGGAGCGAGCTCGGGACTTTATAAAATTAGTTTATATTTATTATTTACAAGACTTAGGTTATAATTATTTATTTAAATAATTCATGTTTTAAACCTAAGTAAATAATTTAGTTAAACATGTATTTAATTAAATTCTTATAGTGTATAGTTTAATTAATTAACCAAGTTATTTAATTAATAAGCTATAACCTTTAAACCATGACTTGTATTTCACTAATAATTTAACTTATATTTTTCCTAGCTTAATAATCTAGATTATTTATAATTATCGAAAGTTACTATTTTTGGAAACTTTCTATTTTTAGAAAATTACTATTTTAGGAAACCTGCTATTTTTTGAACAGAATACAAGAATAACTACAGTTAACACTTAAAACAGATAAAACACGACAAAACATGAATAATAAGCTAAGAACACATAGAACCAGTAAAATACATGTATCTCAGACAACTCATATACGTCCCTATTCTTATGTAGTATTATACGTCAAGGCGGAGTAGTTTCTTCATCATTTCCGTTAGCTTTTACTGAACAAGAGGTACGGATTCTTGTCCTTCAGTAAGGACAATCTCTTCCTTTATTAGGATCTCCCGTATGCAACCAACTGTTTTACCAGTAGTTACAGATTTAAATGCTTATGTTTTATTAGTTACCTTAGCCTTATACATGCATGACTAGTTTCACCTAGTTATGGAGGTACCATAACCATAACACTAGAGGCACTAGTGTTATGACTTCACCACGGAGGAGTGATAGCTCGTGGCGTCCCTTTTCAGTTATTTGGCCATTATTATTTATTTATGTTATCATGTGGGGCGTATGGGTGCATCATAGTTACAGTTTCAGTCAGGATTTCATGGTGAATGTGGTGTGTGCCTTGCATCCTTCACAAGGAACTGATCCCTCCTACCCAGACCATATTAATTAGAGGCATCCCCTCTAATAGCATGGCGAGGTCACCCCTCTATGTATTCATGCACGTTGTTGACCGCATGACTTATATTGGCTTTTGGTATATTAAACTAATACAGATTTCACAAGTAAACATAAGCTATATTTTCAGAAATAAAACCAGTTAACATGTTATACGGCTAGGTTTTCCCAGGACTTATTCATTTCTGCTTCTATTCATGCATTATTTTCATTATTGCTTTCATATTCTATGTCTTTCCATGTTTTATTGTATATCCGTGCACTAAGCGTTATGCTCAGCCGTCTTCCTTTTCATGTTCCCAAACGGCAGGTACCCAAGGTCGCAAGTAGGATCTCAAGAGTATTTGCATTCGGATGGAAGCTATCTAGCCTTCTTATCTTATGCATTTTTTTCCTACTTTCTCATACTTTATTTCATTTGGACATTGTTTAGTCCTTTCATTTACAGTACTTATATTTCCTTGTATGTGAGTTACTTGGACTATCGATGTTTGATTCTAGTATTTCCTTTTATGGTCATGAATGTTTAAACATTTACCTTGCATGTTTTGATGACACGCCATAATTTACTGTAGCATTCCATATTAACAAATGCGGTGTTACAAGTTGTATGGTTATGTAATATAGTTGTTTGTGTTGAGGTTTGAAGGGCGCGGGTAAAGATAACACAACCCGGATCTTGGCGTGGCGACCTTTCAAGGTTGCAGCCATGTCGGGTTATTAGTGTTTTTCCAAATGGCGCCTTATCTCAGCCTATGCTATACCTCGGAATAATACGAAGGGGCAACATTTACTAGGTTTGCAGCCATGACGGTTGTGGCCGACCGATTTTTTTGGCTCTCACCCATGCTTTGTTTTTCAACGTGTTTCTAAATAAATCTAATAAGAAAGGAGCATCGCGAAACCCGATGCACCATTAATATACTATTTACCTTTCACAATACCGATTTTGTATGTGTGACGCGAAAGTAGCGGTCTTAGCCATTGATTCAGTGCGTGTGGGGAGAAAAAAGTGTAATGTGAATTATATATTTACATTCGTGCGTCAGATTGTGACATACTATGTGCTGCGATATAAGCATGCATCCTTGGGATATGCGATTACTTGGGTTATGATGAGTTTTAACGGTGCGGTTAAATCTGAGATTACGCGCATCTTGGGGGGGAAACCTGTCAAGGTTGTAGCCATGGCGTGCCAATCTGGTTTTCCCTGAATAGTGCCTTATCTGAGCCTATAATGGAAAGAGCTGGTTGATATATTATTGTTATTGCATGCTGGTCAGCGGGTTTCGATACGCCAGTCTTTTTTCGTTGCCACTATTTATGGTACCGACATGTGGTAAGTAAGTTGCAATTTTTGTGTGTTTGTTATTGTTTTAGAGTTTCCTACTTTCGAGAAGCAAAATAAAGGATTTGGTTAATAGTGGTTGGATTTCCTTATTTTCAGTTAGAGGGGTTGAGGTTGCTTATATAAGTGTTTACATTTATTAGTAGCTTCAACTGTGTGGCAAACAATTGGTAAATCATTCTTGATCATCTGATACTCAACATTTTACGCGCAGGACAATGTTCTTACAGGTGGTCATGGGTTGATGGTCGAATGTGACTATCTGTTTGTATGATCAGCCTGTGTGGACGTGCGAGCCATGCATGCGACATTTAAAAGGCTATGATGAATCTGGATCCATCCTAAAAACATAGCTCATTCACAATTTGGAGCGGTAAACCATCACGTTTGCAGACATGACAGGTGAAACCTTTGTCTTTCAGTGTACTACATTCTGAGCCTATGTCTTACACCGAAACATGCCTTATCACGATTCAAATCTGTTGGCTGATTGTGGGTTGTGGTTGTGACTATCGTTGGAGTTTGGTTGTTGAATGTTTTTTGTTGGACGCTGACTTTGTTGTGGGGTCACACATGTTGGGACCGTGTGTGACCATTTTTGTTGTCATTCATATTGTTCATACTATAATTTAGGATACGGTTTCATTCTGGTAAAGTCCATTTCCTATATTTTATTGTTTTCTTTCTTTAATTCTTTGTAACACTTTTTCTGTTACGTCGTTATCTTTGAATGTGTTTCGATATGTTGTTTCAAAATGCAATGGATGAACTTTAATGCCTTATATAAATAACTAAATTGCAAATACAAATGCGGTGATTGTTTACTTATATAAAGAATGGGAACTGTGAATACCAATGCGGCGATAAGAAAACATTTCCCCCATCGGCTGTGTGTGTTGTGTATAACAGAAACCAACCGTTGATATCTTCAACCATGTAGCATTTGTTACTTCTTTACCGTTGATCTATCTGCTATCCCACTACTTGGTGGTGTATATACCATAAATAATTTCGATCTCAATCTTCGGTTCTATCTAACCCTCATAATGAGAAACCGTTTACGAGGTTGTGATGAATATCCGTATGATCGATTAAAGGTGAGGTTGTTCGACTCTTGGCAGGGCAAACTTCTTTATTTTCATCCATGTCGGATGTATCATTTTTTTCGCTTTTCTACCTATCTTAGCCTTATTTTAACATTCACATTCAAGCTTTCTGATATTGCGTTTGGATCATGATGGGGAAGCTATGAATTTGAACACGTTTGATTAGAGCCGTGAACCTGCGCATTTTTCCGGGTCACCCTATTAAGTTTGCAAGCATGGTCGGCATTTCCCCTTTTCTCGGTATCAATGTGAGCCGTCTATGCTAACTGTTTTCTAGCCCGATAATGAGTGGGCCCAAGCTTTTCAAGCAATCTTAATATCATCCTAAGAATTAAAGGTTAAACCAGGTATGTTATTCTTTAAATTCAGTTATTTTTCCTAGGTATATTTTTGTTAGTGATTTAAGTCGATTTAAGGAGTGTTTGGGTCTGGTATGTGTATCTGCTATGAATCACCACTACAGCAACCCTACAGCCCCAATAAATGTAACACCAAAGTTTCTGACTTTTTTTACGCACGAGATCGAGGTAAACACCTTTATGAAGTTAGTTGTTTAATAAATTTTCAACGACGAGGGCTCAATGTGGCGTGATCTTTAATAAATTTGCAGCTCGTTCCTCCTATTACAGAGGCAACATCAGGATCATCGCCACATATTATCTTAGACGAAATGCCACGTGTAAGTAAATATGTACATTGTAAGCTTCAATTTCGTCCCCTATAGCCTCTATCCTTTCTTATGTCGGGGTTCACATGTCAATTTTTGTCGAGGCTGTGGAACACTCCTGCTGTAATAGGGGTGTTTGGATGTTGTTAAACTAGGAACCAAACACCCTTCTGCATTTAAAACAGCAACCAAACGCCCCTTTACATTTTATATCTGATTTCCTTGCCTACTTTCAGTGTTTGGGTTAAGATTTACAAAAACTATTTTGTTGATACGTTCCGAACATGGTAATAAATTTATAAAAATATCCTTCAATACCTGATAATCATTTTTATTTACTTATCTAATGATATTTTAGAATGGTAATTTTTTAGATCTTTTAATTTATGATTTTGGTCATTTTTTGACTCGTTATATTCTTTAACGTTGGTGTTGCGTCGAATACTGATATGAATTTGTATTGCCAGTAAAATGAACAAACCGGTAGAGTGGATATTCCCGCAGCAGCACTTGCTTCATGTGTCGAGGCAATCCTCTCAAGGTGCTCACATACGTGCCAAGCTCAATAACTGTTTCTAAAACTGAAGTTTCCCAGTCCAACTAAAAGTTTGTTGATAGGATGAGGACAACCAATGTATGTATATCTTTGCATCTTCTCAAGGTTTGAACTTGTAAATTTCATTAATTAAATAATAATATGAAGGATGTGTCGATGTCAATGTGATTATACTTATCCATATTAGTATATTATGTTACGAAAGTATCAAAAAATGACACTTAAGTTGCCACTTTCGTTTCCCCTGCTCTTGGTCATTGACTTTGTGAACAAAAGATGCACAACATGCCTCCATTGATCATTCCCTAACCAACGTTATTTAACGCCTAAGTCATAGTCTTATTCATCTCAAATTTCACATAGCATTGCCTCGATAAAAAAACATGTTCCGTAATGCCATCTTGGTCAATTTTGGAAGTACATGCATGTGACTGTAGTATGCGAAGCTCATGATCAAAACCCAAATGAAGAAAGATATGTGCAGCTGCCAATCCTACTTTATGCTGAAAGCTAATAAATGCATACATATGTGAAAGAAACTGTGAAACTTATGTGCCTTAATATATGTATGCATCTGCATTAGGTGGGGGTAGGGGCGGGTGAACATTCTCTATATCAATGGCATTACAACGTGAAGATCATCATAGAAAATAATCAATCCATTCCATAGTATTTTCTTGCATGTTTTCTCAAGATATCTTATAGATGTTGCTAGATAGAGCAATATACAACATGAACCAATCCTCTAAATCACTTGAATATATGAGCAATGGTATCTCCAATATTTAAAAAAGCACCCATTCCCTCTTCTCTCTCAATTCACTTCCACATTAGCTCCACGTAATCATCTTCCTCCTTTATGTTCCTTCATTCCCCGCACCTAAAACCTCTGCAGCACTTTCTCTATTCACCATCCAACTTTCCCTATTTTTCAATTGGATAAAGAAAAATAATCGATACCCCGGATTCTATGCCTATAAACCCTTCGTGAGAGGGAAGGGCGGTGTCCCCTTGGTTTAGCTGCTGAGGTGGCACCCTTACAGAGAATTTTCCGCTACCACAATGTCATCGTTCATTGTTTATATCAAGTGCAAGGATACCAGACATGTACAAAGAAACATATCTAATGCTCCACAGTTTTTAATGTATTAGAAACTATCTTTGTATATCACAAAGAGTGCTATTGAGAAGAAAGTATATAATGTTGGGTCCAATAGCTATGGACCTTTCAGCCTGTTAAGGATGGTAAACAACTTCTGTAAGCACAAGTATTCATAGAGAGACTCTAATGGAAAACAAAGTATTTGTGCGGAATACAAACACTAAGAACAAGAAGAACACTTTGCTAAATGAATTAAATGACCCTTTCTAAGGATATCTATATTACTGGTATGAAATGAAATGGTGAAAGGTGTGTCTAACCCTTCTGCCAATGGGTTCTTTTTATACTACAAGGAAACCCTAAACTACATTTACTCAAAACGTGTAACAGATGATATGCATATCTTTTCATAAGATATCTCATGCATATCCTAACAAACTACTACTAATAATACTGTTTGAGTTTCTAACAGACCAGGAGCACGTATTGCTCCTTGTTGATACAAAAGTTGGATGGACCGAGCTTGACCCGAATTAGGCTTAATTCGGGGTCTTGTGGACTCTGGCTCTTGCACCAAGTGAAACTTGCTTTGAGGACCCTACGCACTAAACAGACACCGTTAGGCTTGTGGTGGGTTTATGACCCACGATTAGACTCTGGCGTGAGAGAAAGTAATCGATTTGAGTGTATTAGGGTTTAGGGTATTGTGTGTATCGTACCTTTGTAGAACCATGGGCGTTCCTTTTATACTTGAGAGAGCCCGGGTTGGGCTCCCTGGCGGCCTATGGAAGAGATAATGATTCAAAATACATTGATCCTTATCACATAAATGAATTAAATGTATATCCTCTTTCCATAGGCGAATATAACCATAAGATAGGTTATATTCTGTCTAATCCTGTCGCAGTGCGATGAAGACACGGTTAAGAAAATGAACCGTATGTGTGACATCGACTTACCGGGCCTCCTTGGTCGTGCACACATTGCATAAGTATTAATCCATTCTTGATGGATACGAGTAGTACCCGTGAGTCGGACTATCCAGCCCGACTAGGGACTATACGTCATCATGTCCCCCCAGTCTAGTGGCCGTAGGTTCAAATCGCGGCTACTAGACTAGTTAACCTCTAAGGACCCCTCGCAGACATCTCGTATAAAAAGAAATTCATGTACAACATAAATGAAATGAGTTTGAACTTTCCCATGAATATGCATCCACGTCAAACTCCACTAGTACCACCTTTCTTTGGGAACCGGGAAAGGCATTAACCACGTAAGAGGGGTCAACTAACAAACATCGTAGGATGAACCAAATTGTTGGACACATGTTGCAAGATCCCGTTTGTCTAAAGTGTATATAAATGTAGTGTGACAAACCTTCAACCTTCTTCATTATCATTTCAAAAACCCTTCCACCATTGTTGAAAACAGCGTCCACTCCATACCCAACTGAAGTACTGGCAAGAGGAAAAAATGGTGGCACATCTATTTGATGTGACGTCCCACATATCAGAACAAGAACTTTCCAGTTTGGCCACCAAGTATCATATATCTCCAGATCTCCACCCGAATTTTCTAGATCCACAAGCACACTTAGGAAGCTTCCCTGCTGGAAAATTTGGTGTATATACCAGGTTTTTCGAATTTTCCGACAACCGCATACCCCTAAGCCATTTTTTGACTGACTTGCTAAGCTACTACAGCATACACCTCTCACAGCTACACTGTATTGGCGCCGCGAAGATCTCAAATTTTGAGATAAACTACTTTCTGAAGAACATGGACCCAACCATAAATCTGTTCCGCGCCTTCTATCGACCCTCCTAGATAAACGGGTGGATATCCTTCGCGAAACGTCCCAACCTATTACAATGTTATAAGGTGAAGATAGATTCTCTGAAAAATGGAATGACAAATATTTCTGGGTAGACAAGGTTGTATTCACATTCGACTACGATTTCATTACTTCCGAAACTATGATGAAAGATGACCTCCCTATCTCTGGCACGTATAACAAAGCAGATGCACAGATAATTAATGCCGACCAAATACCAATGAAAGAATACCCAAAGGCGCTACTTTATGCATTAGGGCTGAGTCATACTTCAACTCTACCTGTAAATCACCTTCCTTAATACTTTGATGACTTTGATCATGGTAAGAAATCATGTTTTATAAAGACTTAAAATTCAAATGTTTTATGCGTATGTACTCATATACTCTTCATACTTTTGTAGAGCTAACTTATGCACAGCTCGTAAAGTGCGAGCATCCGTACGTCGTGACCATGCGTGCTCGACCCTTCACACCATTCGAGCTATCGAATGGATGGGGAATTGCTCAACGTACCGTAGCACTTGAGTTTCCCTCTCGAACAACTAGTGGATGTATAGAGAGGACAGTCATACTAAATGCCACTCCCATTCGGAGTGTGCCATGTATAATAGAGTCCTCGTTAGAAGAAGTGGATCTGTGAAGTAAGGAAGATTATGTTCTTGAGGAGAACTCACGCGCTGGCCCCTCATAAGAGATCATACCTGTTCCTAGATACAAAAGATTACCGTTCTCCCCAACAGATCAAATCTCAAAGAGGAGCAGGACGCGACAGACCAGACCATGCGCTGCTATTACTGCGTCGGGCTCGCTTTCAGGGCACGCGAAAATACACATGTTCCAAGGTATATCGCAATTCCACCCCTTACGTTCTTGTATCGTCTTGATAACATTTGCATGATATCAAATTTGCAGCCCATGCATTGCAGCTACCCAAGCTGCCACTAGCATCTCGAAGTCTGAAAAAATCCTTCCTTCATGGAAGTGCACACGCTAATGCGCCCTGGATAGCGCGACTATATATGAGTACTTCCACCAACATCTAACTCCTCCCGGTCGTGCCCAACATTTGCACGAGATGCACGATGAAATGCTCATGAGAGAGTTAGACACAGTCATGTCGTAGGAAGTAACATTAGCCTCTCATCTGAAAAAGAAGGTGCCATATCTGTCTGAGTGTCTGGCACAAGTGAACATGAAAATCAACCAAGCGACAGAACAAAAAGACCACGAGCTTGTATGCGATGATGTTAAACTCGCACGTCTGCGCGTTGTGTCCAGTATAAATGCCAGATCCATCAAATATTTAGAGGATGAGAAGGCATCATTATCTGAATCTATAAGTCGAGAGCGCCACCTTTGCGCGAGGCAAGAGGAGGAAAACCGTTGGGCCATGTCCAAGCTAGAGGAGGGTATGAGAGCCCATACTTCAAATTATGATAATTTTGTTGCCAACTGTCACAAAGATATAGCTAAGAAGGCAGAAATTCTGAAGTACATGAGTACCGATTTGATGAGGAGCTATATCCGCACCTAACAGCAGTGCGCGCTAAAAACCAATGGTTAATTAAGCACGGTATTCCGCTAGCTGCCAAAGGTGTCGTGGAGCTACCGAACCTGAATAAAGCGGTCAGAGAGATTTTTGATGCTGCCCAGCTATTAGGACAAAGCCTCGTCATGGAGCGCGTCTTCAAAGATAATTTATTGATAGGACCTTTGGAGGGTAGTGAAATCTACTCTAGGTACGCACAAGAGATCTTTGACGCCGTGTTCCATAGATTAAAAAACCTCCCCCTGCCCATCATAGATGTTATTGAAAAGGATCAAGATCAACCGATAAGCGTGATCATGGCAGGCCTTACTCCAACGAGTCATTGTGTAGAAAAAGCGGAGGAAGATCCCTATGGCATGGCCGAGCCATATATCTCCCAATTACAAGTTCCTGTCTATGTTTCTGGTGTACCAAAGATGGTTTCGCTTGAGGGTAAGTTGAAACATCATGCTAAGCGTATGGAAAATAAGATAAGTCTTCCACTGCAAACGTTGTCATTGGCTTAGGTTTTGCGCACCCTCATCGATCCGATGGTGTACCGGTTAGTCTTCCTTCCATTAATGTATATCAAATACGCGTATTGCAGTATATGAAGGAAGCATGGGCACAACATCGTGCGTCACTGAACCCATCGCATCGCAGGTTAAAGAGGTCGCTGTCAGCGAACGATCTTCTATAGAAGGCATTTTTCCTTACTATATGCTTTGTTGTAACCATGTACATTAATTTGTAAATTAAGAACTTGTATAATGTTTATAGCGACCTGCGCGTTTGTAAGCAAGTAGCGTCCTACGTTATGTTTATGTTTATTTGTATATGTATATGTCCAGGTTTCTGCACCCACGCTTGAGATTGTGAGTGCGGGCGCTTGTTTATGAGTACATTCGTTGAAGTGTGACTCTGAACTTATGGGTGAGTTGAAAGTTCATTACGTGTGAACGTGCCACTACTACCATAAGCTATGTCATAGATAATGTCATGTTTGTTAGGCGTGCACACTGTGTCTTGTGCATATCCATCATAAAGTATGAGGAATGCTACACTTACTAAAACATCTTGTGGTAAGCTGTCTAACAAAGGATACCCGATCCAGCGCCACTGGGGGTGCATCCCTCTTACGTGACAAGTTTAATGTAATAACTCGAACTTGACGTCATTATCATATCCTAACTATGTAACATATTTTTAATTTCTAAGTAATGATGAGTATTATTATATTTGAAGGTTTTAGTTTAAACCAGTAATGTGTGACTATATTAATTGTTGTGACGATTGAAGAGTACTAATAGTGACCGCGATGCCAATGGATGCCCAAATATTATATTTTAGTATCGATTATTTCGATATTTGATATTTCTGAAATTTTTATTTCATTACGTATTAAGTCGAGTCGAACTTTATTATTTCGTTTTGTGTGCATTTAATTATTAAAGCGACCGATTTAACAAACGAGATTTATATTTTTTATAAACCCGGGACGAAACCCGACTCTCGTAAATATTTATAAAATTGACTGGAAGTCATTTCCCGCTTTTTAACTAATATTTATATTTTAGTCCAAAAGAATGCCAATATTGCACTTTCTACCCTTCCTCCACTATATAAAAACCTCAACTAACACACATACACTCATTTTCTCACCTACAAAAAATGTGTTTTCTCCTCCCTCTCCCTCTTTATTTCTGCCACCTATCACCACCACAAAACACCATGGATTTTGATTTCAAGCTTGAATCCATAAAATCTAACAAAAGACCCACTTTGGAAATCTTCTTGTGATCATTTTGATCTAATAAAATCTCACATGCAAGAACTTTATTTTTTCCAAAAGATTTTGAAGATGAACATGAGGTTTGATCCATTTGGATTGTTGTAAGATTCTTGTTTATGTTATTATTATTATAACAGTTCTTTATTTTTGAGTGCATGCATTTGTTTTTAATTTTTATTTGATGCATGTGATTATGCAAGTGAATCTAAAGATTAAGATTTGTTGTAGATGATTTATATAGGTTATTTGAAGTGTAGATGATGTTAAAAATGGGTCAAAACGGTTGTAGATATGATTTTTAAATGGGTGTTTTACATCAGTAGGTTTAAGGCCGTTTTTCATACAGTAAATTTTGGATAAAGTTTGATATTATTAGATATTGTTGTAGTAGTCGTCGAGACGCTCGTTTCGATATAATATAGAGCTTTTAACTCCAAACGAGTCAAAAGTTATGCTAGTTTGAATATCCGTGTATCGGGAGACGAGTATTGACACAATACAAAATTGTTGTCGATATTTGGATCGAATCTCGGGGACTATAAGTTGAGTTTTAAAACTGATCATATGCTGTTGTTCGGTTCTAAACTTATCATTTTGAATCTATTTTCAAAGTCAAATGTCGTTTTTATAAATGGTTTTGGTTAAGGAAGTCAAAATGGTTTTACGATACAAGTGTACAAAACTGTCCGGTTTTTAATGTCTAAAGATGTATCGAGCAGGTGGTTCTAAAATGTGAATTATTTTATGAAATTTAAACTGAGTCTTCTACAGATTATAAATGAGTTTGTCACCAAGTTTCTTCGAAAACGGAGTTGATTAGGTATGGTAAAATAGCGTGTACTTTTGGTAAGTACCGGCTGAGTATTTTTGGGAGGTACTTAACCTCGCGTCATAGTTTGAGACGAGAGGCTAATCTATTAGCTTCTCAAAGTTATAAAAGAATATATGTAATGTGTGAGAGTGTATATTCTGAGATTGGAGACCCATTTAGGGTACGTGAACCGTATTGATTTGGCATCTTAAGATGGATCAATATCGAAGGTGCTAGTCTTGGAAAGCTAGTACATGTTGTGGGATTTAGAAGGAATTCACTTGCATTGATTGGTCATGTCTATGTACATACTATTTTGAGTCACTGATTTTATTATACTAAGTATGATTTGAAATACTTAAGTATGTGGCTAAGCGCGCACCTTATTTATTTGTTAGGTGACGGCTTTTGATGTGTATATATTTGGGACGCATCTTCACTTCGGCAATCACTACTACTACTACCTTCGTATCCCATCTAAGGTAAGTCTATAGCCTCGCTTTTACACTATTTTGTAAATGGTTTTTAAACCCGCGAGGGGGAATACATGTTTTTCATAAACTTGGAACACAAGTCTTTTATGGTATGCTTGTCCCTCTATGAATGGACCCGTGGTTGCCTTTAAATTGCATTAAGTGATTGCCTTTGTTAAAGCCTCAATTATGGACCGTTAACTAGCTTATGATGGGCTAGCCGCTAGTACAATTAATAGATCTATGGGGGAAGCCGCCCCGGTTCAGTTTGTGTGGACTTGTCACAGAAGCTTAGGCCCGACCTCCACAATGTTTGAGCATATTGTATTGAGAAGTCAGGTATACGGCAATGTACCAATAATCTGGAGGTAACGACAATTAATAAATCTCTTGTCTTATTAGACATAACGGAGTGTCTAAGGTCTCGGTTCCATGAGCTTAATGCAATTTATGCTATATATAATTATTATTATTGATGCAAATTATTATTCGATGCTTAATATGCATGCCACAAACTTATAATATTTGCTTGTGTTCAAATGATTTGTAAAACCTATAGACTTGCTCAACCTTTGTGTTGATGATTTTACACATGTATTTTAGGTAATCAAGATGGATAGCAGCGGAGCATGCGAGATGGAAGTTGGTGCTTAATTGTCTAAATCTTTGTTTACTTTCCATCCTTTGAAATGAATAAACTGCTTTTAAGCATTTAATGTATTGTGATTGGTAACGATTTTTGGGACCAACGCTACTCTGATTTTATATATATTGGGATGGGAAACTTTTTGGACAAGATTTTATATTAACTTGACGTCTCTTTTGAGGTCGTTGTCTATGATTGTGTGAGATGTGCTATTAGTAGCGCCCCAATGTGGTATTCCGCTGCATGGTAATTTGGGGGTGTTACAAATTGGTAACCAGAGCCACAAGTTATAGAGAACTAGGTCGATTTTGAAAATGTCCTAATTCATAACTTTTGGTGTATTTTAAAAAGGTTTTAATCACGCAACTACTCCGCATGGCTCTAGTAAGGCTATTCTTGTATTACTGTATGATTGATTGTCATTATGTGAACCTATGTGTATGCAGCAATGGTAGTATGTATATGTATGAATATACTATGGTATTTAAAGGCATTGCATGCGAAGCAATGTTCCTTGAATGATCGTCGTACATTCTATAATACGGTTTCGTATCGGATTTGGCCTCACCGCCAATCATCGATCTCGATAATTATGTATTATCTGAATACGAGCGTGAAACTCGTTTGATACTTTGAGTATGTATATATGGTTTCATAACCTATCGCATATCTACTTATTTAAGTTCGATTCTTATCAGTGTATCGTGATGTGCCATTTTTGGACATCTTCTTTCGAAACGTAATTGATAAATGCGATGTTCGTGTTTTTGATACTCCTTATGATTTTGAAGAATCATTTATCCGAGACGATATCTCCTACGTAATGAGACGTGTGATAAAATTTTATATGACCACGTTTTATTGGCGAAAAGGAGGATGCCAATGTTGGACTTAAGATATATATATCCTAATCAAATATATATAGTTTGGGTACAACAATGATATGCTCGTAGTAGTCATTCGGTTGAGTGACTTAAAAATTTGTATCTAAATGGAATGGGACATTTAGATATAGAGATTTTAACTCGCCCAACTAAGAGTCGTTTAAGGTTGTCTTATTTAAATGGATTAGGACTTTTGAATAAGAAAATTTTAAACCACTGGACCTTAGATTGTCGTGTTTTCCTTATTCAGATGGAACGGGACGTTTGAATACGGAAATCATGATGTAAGTTTATTGACCCCTTGTATTTACTATGGTATTTTGATACGATATCGTGTTGAGAGGTAGTAATACTTGAGTAGGTTGACTTATAATCGTTTTGTTGAATTGGATTGGGACGCCTTTTCATTTGAACAAGAAAGTTATAAGTTCCCAAACCGTAAGTTTATAAAATCTTGTATACATGAAAGGGGACGCCTTTTGATGTAGAAACGGAGTTATAAATGAGTGGACACAAGTATGTCTGGCTCGATTTGTGGATGTTTGGTGTGAGTACGTCTTCCTTCGAATCGTATTTTGTTGGTAAGAATCGTTCGGTGCTGTCGTCATTATGATGATCGTTGGTTATCATCTATGTACGAGTAACCTGTTGGATTTCTCTCGAGTTATGATTTATTCCGATGGACCATTTCTAATGTGTCTCGATGATCGCGAGCTTTATAAGCAGATTATTAAGAACCATTGACCGTTCCAAGAATAGGCGACTTGTTTAAGCGTCACCAGGATTTATGTGTGTATTTTTGGATTAATTAAGGATCAAGTTATCAACGACAAATTATCATGGATATGAAGATTTTGTAATTCTAATTGCTACTATTGAAGGGTCACCGAAGACTTTTATTGATGATGAAACTCTTGGAGGCCAGCATGACAAATTAAACGAGGAATATGATGCATCACCATAAGCACTAAAGCAGAAGTAGTGGGACGCTTTTGTATATTGAACACTAGAGCAGGAGTTAATGGTACGCCGATATGTGGTGAATCTTCGCCAATGGACCGAATTTATTAATGATTGGAATTAATAAATTCGTTATCACTCGAGGACTATATTGTAACCGACACCGCAAGTGGAAAGATTTTGGAGATCATGTCGTATTATCAAGGCTTCGTTCAAGGTTTTCTCGATGACCAACGATGGAGATCTATATTGGATGTTTATGTTCGACCTTTTATTTTAATGTACTTATATGGTGTGTGATCTACTCTAATGATCGTAATTGAGACGGCATCATCCGATGACATCCGATCATGGAGAACACATATTATGTAAGATCTCTTTGATTTTCAACGGCGATGTTTATTGAGACTCTAATGTGCGTGAGCGGAAGTGAGACGTGTAGGTCCTGGTAATCCTTGGATTATCCTTGTGTTGTGATTATCTAAAGAGATAAAAAGATAGATGAAGATGTAGAGAGAGAAACTAGAGAAAGGTTGGAGAGAATAAGAAGTATTAGATTGAAGTGTGTGTAAAGTGAATGACCAACCCCTCCTAACATGCTAGGAGGGGGTTTATATAGCCCACCCTACATGTGGGCTATATGGACTATATTGGATCACGAGCCCAATATCATTGAAGTGACCGATCCTTTCTAAATACGTAAAAATGTATTTCCAACAATCTCCCCCTAATGGAGGTCACTCCAAGTTACAATGTCCTAAATAGTCTATTGCTCGTGATCTATGCTAATAATGATGTGACCGAGACTTTCCTTGGAAAAACGTATTTCCAACAATCTCCCCCAAAGGGAGGTCACACCATTTTACAAAATCTTAAACCTAGCATACTATGCTTGAGTCTTCGATCTTGTTCTTGTGAATATGCTTGATGTGATCTTTGACTTTAGCCTAGAGCATGTTTCCTTGCCTTGACCTTGTGCATTCATCACTTGTGATATTCGCCTCTTCGTGACTTCATGTTCCACATACCTATTCCTTCGTAATTCTTGAAAGCTTCAGAGTTCGATACAGCGGAAGACTTAACTTTTAGGCTTTCTTGAATTAGATGAGGTATTAAGTGCATAAAGTATAAGCATGCGGGGACGACTTCTTCTTGGATCCCGCAACGCCACCGTCTTCAAATGCCGCAACATAAGTAGACACGAACGAAATGGCTTTGAACATTTCATTCTAATTCGGTAGCATTTTACCTCCGGTCGGTGAAGACCGTTGGACGATATTAGATATCGTACCCGTGACGGATAGTTTCAATTAAGTAACTTCCTGACAGGATTTCGCGGGTAAACCCGTTCTCTTTATTCGACCATCCAAAGCTGACTGCGAACATAAAGAGTGAATCATTTGGATAATATCCGCATGATTTAAAGCCGTCAATTCATGTTCCTAGAACAAGTGAAATTCAATTAAGAACCGCACCATCATTGCTTTCCAGTTGTCACGAGCTTGATTCGTATAGAATCTTGCAAGTTACCTACCAAGTGATGTTTGAGGTTAACACTAGAAGGATTTCCACTCATCACCGTGAACACTAAGGTATCACTCTGAGTGTTCTGGCAAGATCACAAAGATATTGCGTAGAGGCCTGGAACGTGTTTAAATTCAGTTAAGAATTAAACCACTGTTGCTTTCCAGTTATCACAAGTTTGACTCATAAAGAATCACACAAGTCACCTACCATGAGCTTTTTGATATTCGCTCAAGAAGGATTTCCATCTTCATTGTAAATACTCTCGTATTACTCGGATGTTCAGGCAAGATCATGAAGATTTTGCGTAGGACTCTTAAAATCTTTCTTACTTTTCACAGTGTGTGAAGAAGCAAGGAAATATGAAAGTGTGTCCTAATGAGATATTTGATGATCTCAAATGGCTCTAGACTCAATCGTGCATTTTTGATTTTTAGTGATTGGAGGCTGGAGAGGAGTGCCACCTTTTCAATACCAATTTATTCGGAGTGAATAAATCAATAGATAATGTGTTGTCTCCGTGTGATTAAAACAAATACCTTTTGAGAGATATCTGAGTTAGCTGGGATGGGTTGTGCATTGCATCACTGGGTCCATGATGTATGTCTTCAATATCGAGAATCATTAAAATGATCTCAATAGCATATGTGGTGACCCGGTTTCTGCCTAAAGTTGTAAGGAGGGCTTCTTTCTTTACACCCTTTATCTTTACAATTCTTTTTCATTCTTCAACCCCTTCAATGCTTACCAATACGTCATAACTAGCACCTTGTTGTGATTGTTCCAGTGCTAACTTAAGTACTTGGTCGGCATTCAGCTACGTTCACAATCTTTCCCCAACTTTCCTAAGGACTACTATTTCTATCTATGGAATGTCCTTGGGAAGATTCCTCCGGTTCTGGAAGAATCATAGGACTTAACCTATCCTACCATCCTTATGTCACCACAATCTTCATCGTCGTGAAATAAATGGGTTTTGGGTAAGTATGTATCACCATGAAAATCCATTTTTGATATGCAAATCCATTTTGCTCCCCCTTAACATATGCCACGATATTCGAAAACATTTCGCATATGTCGGGATGAGCCAGCACGTTAAGTCAAACCATTTTTGATCATTTCCCATATTAAATCACATTTTCTCCCCCATATTAAAAATATTAACCCAATCGATATTTTTAATATCAATTGATTTAATAGCATTTTAAGAAAATCTGGGAAGAAAAATGCAAATCCAATTATCTTCATGAATTACACAAGTGTAAGGTACTTATCACATGCAAAGATCATATATGATAATGTATTCACAAGATTATCAATTTACGAGGTAGGACCTGAACGATGGAGAACATCATATGAAAGATTCACATGGTTCTTGTTCACGAATGTTGGTCACCTCGTCACGTCTGAAGTTATCTCTTGACTCCATGTGTATGATTGATATCGTTGTCTTGACACCAATATGTGAACTTGGCATTCTCGGCATCAAGGATTCTGAATGCTGGACAATTGCTCCCCCTCAATTGTTGACCCGTGTTCTATTGAAAGAGCTGTAGTCACCGTTTGAGTAGTCGCATCGTCGAGTATGTAGATATCAATTGTAAATTGCTACGGTTGGTGGAGATAATAACTTCATAAAAACAAGATTTCTCTTGTTTTAACAAATAAATGCACTGACACGTACATATATCCGTGTTAGATTGTGTTACAAAGTAAACACAATCCCTTACATGGTTATAAAGTAAACCATGCCCGAGAAAAATTAATTCCCGTTGTTGAGTCAAAGCTTTCCGGTGAAATGCTTGACTTGAATAAGAAAATCGGGTTACTATCTGAAATAATAGCAAACCATTTTGAGCATGTTTTAAAACATTTGAACTTCTGCTCAAACTTTATTTACAACCCCGTGTCATTATTGAATGACATTTCTAGTATCGTAAATATTATCGATTCCAGAAGACATGCTCTTTTTATCAAAACATTTTTGAACACACAATTTTGAAAGATTTAGAAAAAACCTTTTGAGAAATTCTCGAAAAATTGTGTTCAAAGTTTTGAAAACCAATTACTTGAGCTTAAGATGTTGAATATCTTATAAAACGAGCTCAAGTCCGAGAAGTTGTAAACTTCCCGTTGTTAAGGATAAGTTTATCATCGGCGATAAACTTTCTTTTTAACTGAAGAACGAGTCCTAAGCTGACATTTACTTAGAAGTCGTGTTCATGAGCTTGAAAACTTTGAATGTTTTAACGGAAAGCTCATGACCGAGAAAGATGAATTTCTCGTTATGAGGAAAAGTTCTCTTATTTAAAAGATACACTTTCCTTTCTGAGCTTAAAACTTGGAATGTTTTAATACAAGCTCATGACCGAGAAAATTTAATTTCCCGTTACGAGGATAAGATATCTTTAAAGATAAGCTTTCCTAAAATTAAAGTCCGAGTTACAGTCTGATATTTAACTATAAGTCATAGTGCATGCGCTTAAAAACTTGGAATGTTTTTGATATAAGCTCATGCCCGAGAAAAATTAATTTCTCGTTGGTAGGATAAGTTTACCATCGGCGATAAACTTTCCTTTCTTTGAAGATCGAGTTATAGTCTGTGATGTGACTATAAGTCCTTTACACGAGCTTAAAACCCTTGAATAGTTTTAAATGTAAACTCGTGTCCGAGAAAATTTAATTTCTCGTTTTTGAGGATAAGTCATCATCGGGATGAACTTTCCTGTCTTTTGAGAGCGAGTTACAGTCTGTAATGTGACTGTAAGTCCTTGTGCATGAGCTTAAAAACTTCGAATGTTTTTAATATTAGCTCATGCCCGAGAAAAATTAATTTCTCGTTGTAAGGATAAGTTTATCATCGGTGATAAACTTTCCTTTCTTTGAAGCACGGGTTACAATCTGTGATCCGACTGTAAGCCTTGATGCACTGTAAGCTTAACTGGAAATCCCCTGAGACACTTGTTTCTTAGATATCAGCTTCTTTAGCAACCAAACTCTGAGAGTGTCCTTAATTGAGTGGTATACAATGATTGGACCGCTTCGTTCTTTTGGAACATCCTCTTTGGTACCTGCATTTTCATTAAGAATTTGCATGCTTGGATATGGGTTAGCGATATCTATCTTAGAAGCAAGTGGGGGTTCACAGTTGGCCTTACTTGTGCCAGAGGTGACCTGAGGAGATGAATCACTTGTCTTAGTTGGCAAACGTTTCCTTTTATAGAAAACATTAAGTTCAGGATTAAGTGACGTATCATCCTTTTCAATTTCCTCCCTAGTAGTCTTAGTAGAATCTGAGATTATCCTAGTTAAAGGGCACTCGTTTGCTACAAGAGTGAAAGTTCTACCAGTTGGGCGCCACATTTTACCAATGGGTTTGATTTTAGCTACCCACTGAGATTTAAGTCTAGCACGGGAGTTCACCTCATTAAGTAATTTCTTGACACAAGAATCATGATTGGCTTTAAAGACACATCTCCTTCATGTTTTACAAGTAGCATATTTAATGTCCGAGTAAGATCTAGAATTCCTAGATGATTGGTTGATGCTCCTAGGATGTGACATGCTTCGGTTAGTAGTGTTGGGTAAGCTAGAAGGCATCTGACTAGGTTTGAAATTCCTATCTCTTACTTGTGTCTTTTGCTTAGCTTCCCTTAGACCAAATGTATGGCGAACCTCATTTGAACTAGTTCGAGACGTATTCTTTGGACTATGTCTAAGGAGACTAGATGCAATCATGTGATTAGGTCTTGCAAAAGCTGTTTTAGTCACATTGGGCCTAGATGGTGGAGTGACTGGTCTAGAAAGATGAACCATATCAACTTGGGAGGCAAACCGCGGTCTCGAGGATTTTGGTCGCTCGGATCTAAATGCAGTCGGTTGCCTAAAAGACTGAATTTGAGGCGGTTTCCCCAAGATTGATGGTTTTTCAAGCTTAGTGTCCACACTAGTTCCTTTAGTTTTTCTTAATTCGTTTTTCAACGCAGCTATAGCAAAAACCTTTTCTTGTACTTGAGCCTTTAAAGTCTCATTCTCTTTGAGCAATTCATCTTGGGATGCCAACTTAAATTCAAGCGACTTAATTTGTCTCACAAAATTATCTTTTTCAACTTTAGAATCTTGAATTTTTTGATTTAATTTTCTTTCAAGAACAACGTTTGAATTTTCAAGTTTTTCAAAATACTTTTCAAATTTATCCGTTTTCTTCGAAAATTCAATTTTGGCATCCTCAAGAGCTTTAGATTGCTGAGCTAAAATCGTTTCAAGCTCTTTAATCTTGGAATCAGAATCAGTTATAGAAGCAGTCATAAAGCATTTATTATGATGAACTATAGCATTCTGAACAATTTCTCCCCTATTTTGACTCACATCGGATGAATCTGAAGTGGTAAAACTATCACCCTTTTTCATCCTATGTTTGTCATAATTAGGTTCGGAATGCGCAACATGCGGTGGTTCATCGGCATAGACATCATATACCACATTCCTTTGTACCGTGTTTGTAGACTCTTTGTCAGATACGGGTATGGTGTCATCAATCCCTGACATGCTGCTTGTATCATGCTTTCCTCCCGAATCCTTTCTCTTGCAATCTTTAGGCTCCAAGTTTTCAACCGTATGATCATTCTCCTCTTGCATCTGCATCGTAGATTCTTGCACTCCATTATCATACTCTTGTTGAAGTCGAGATCTTTCATAAATCGAAGACGAGACTGATATCATTAATTTCAACAATGTACCACGAAACTCTTTAATTTCCGTTTGTGTGTACTGAAGAAATGAATGACATATCCCTGAATTGTCAGACTTAAAAATGTTGAATTTGAAGAAGTGCGTAAGTTGTGTCACTAGAGCTTGATATGCAGATGCTGATGTAGAGTGATTAAAGTCTTCTTTGTGAAGTTGCTCAGCTAGTTGGTTCAAGTTGAGGAATATGGAATCGATGAATATATAACGATCTTGACGAAGAGTGTCAGAAATTCGCTTCCTCCTTGAAACCAAGAAATGGTCACTTGATGAGACTGGAGTAGTCGAAAGAACCTTATACCACTTTCTCTATCTTTGTTTTGCATGAGATGCAAGTCTCCCTCTCGAGATGTCGAATTCAACGAATCCATTAAAATCGATGATAAATGAAAGTAAGGATTACTTGTCGATCGATCAATGAAAGAAAGTAATTGTGTTTGTTGTTGTGAGTAGAAGTCGAGAAATAATGTTAAAAATCCCCTAATAATTGTTCTCGATAAACCAAAAATTCCAAGACAAAATTACACACGGTTAAAAATTTTCAAAAACACATTTTTGAAAAATCTTGAAATACTTGTCACTGTATCGGAATCCTCAAATTTAATCTGTCGGAATACCCATCGGAATAACCATCGCAATACCCATCGCAATATTATCCATCGGAATGTTTGATCGGAATGTCACATTATCTTAATGTCCAGATCGGAATATCACTATCGGAATGTCCAGATCCGAATGTCCAGATCGGAATATCACTATCGGAATGTCCAGATCGGAAAGTCCAGATCGGAATGTAGCTAAAATAAAATGGGCAGAGTGACGACACAAGAATCCTTAAAACCGTCGGAATCCCAGATCGCAATGTTAGATCGGAATGTCACCTAATAAAATCTCACATGCAAGAACTTTATTTTTTCCAAAAGATTTTGAAGATGAACATGAGGTTTGATCCATTTGGATTGTTGTAAGATTCTTGTTTATGTTATTATTATTATAACAATTCTTTATTTTTGAGTGCATGCATTTGTTTTTAATTTTTATTTGATGCATGTGAGCATGCAAGTGAATCTAAGGATTAAGAGTTGTTGTAGATTATTTATATAGGTTATTTGAAGTGTAGATGATGTTAAAAATGGGTCAAAACGGTTGTAGATGTGATTTTTAAATGGGTGTTTTACATCAGTAGGTTTAAGGCCGTTTTTCATACAGTAAATGTTGGATAAAGTTTGATATTATTAGGTATTGTTGTAGTAGTCGTCGAGACGCTCGTTTCGATATAATATAGAGCTTTTAACTCCAAACGAGTCAAAAGTTATGCTAGTTTGAATATTCGTGTACCGGGAGACGAGTATTGACACAATACGAAATTGTTGTCGATATTTGGATCGAATCTCGGGGACTATAGGTTGAGTTTTAAAACTGATCATATGCTATTGTTGGGTTCTAAACTTATCATTTTGAATCTATTTTCAAAGTCAAGTGTCGTTTTTATAAATGGTTTTGGTTAAGGAAGTCAAAATGGTTTTACGATACAAGTGTGCAAAACTGTCCGGTTTTTAATGTCTAAAGATGTATCGAGCAGGTGGTTCTAAAATGTGAATCATTTTATGAAATTTAAACTGTGTCTTCTATAGATTATAAATGAGTTTGTCACCAAGTTTCTTCAAAAACGGAGTTGATTAGGTATGGTAAAACAGCGTGTACTTTTGGTAAGTACCGGCTGAGTATTTTTGGGAGGTACTTAACCTCGCGTCATAGTTTGAGACGAGAGGCTAATCTATTAGCTTCTCAAAGTTATAAAAGAATATATGTAATGTGTGAGAGTGTATATTCTGAGATTGGAGACCCATTTAGGGTACGTGAACCGTATTGATTTGGCATCTTAAGATGGGTCAATATCGAAGGTGCTAGTCTTGGAAAGCTAGTACATGTTGTGGGGTTTAGAAGGAATTCACTTGCATTGATTGGTCATGTCTATGTACATACTATTTTGAGTCATTGATTTTATTATACTAAGTATGATTTGAAATACTTAAGTATGTGGCTAAGTGCGCACCTTATTTATTTGTTAGGTGACGGCTTTTGATGTGTATATATTTGGGAGGCATCTTCACTTCGACAATCACTACTACTACTAGCTTCGTATCCCATCTAAGGTAAGTCTATAGCCTCGCTTTTACACTATTTTGTAAATGGTTTTTAAACCCGCGAGGGGGAATACATGTTTTTCATAAACTTGGAACACAAGTCTTTTATGGTATGCTTGTCCCTCTATGAATGGACCCGTGGTTGCTTTTGAATTGCATTAAGTGATTGCTTTGTTAAAGCCTCAATTATGGACCGTTAACTAGCTTATGATGGGCTAGCCGCTAGTACAATTAATAGATCTATGGGGGAAGCCACCCCGGTTCAGTTTGTGTGGACTTGTCACAGAAGCTTAGGCCCGACCTCCACACTGTTTGAGCATATTGTATTGAGAAGTCAGGTATACGGCAATGTACCAATAATCTGGAGGTAACGACAATTAATAAATCTCTTGTCTTATTAGACCTAACGGAGTGTCTAAGAGCTCGGTTCCATGAGCTTAATGCAATTTATGCTATATACAATTATTATTGTTGATGCAAATTATTATTCGATGCTTAATATGCATGCCACAAACTTATAATCTTTGCTTGTGTTCAAATGATTTGTAAAACCTATAGACTTGCTCAACCTTTGTGTTGATGATTTTGCACATGTATTTCAGGTAATCAAGATGGATAGCAGCGGAGCATGCGAGGAGGAAGTTGGTGCTTACTTGTCTAAATCTTTGTTTACTTTTCTATCCTTTGAAATGAATAAACTGCTTTTAAGCATTTAATGTATTGTGATTGGTAACGATTTTTGGGACCAACGCTACTCTGATTTTATATATATTGAGATGGGAAACTTTTTGGACAAAATTTTATATTAACTTGACGTCTCTTTTGAGGTCGTTGTCTATGATTGTGTGAGATGTGCTATTAGTAGCTCCCCAATGTGGTATTCCGCTGCGTGGTAATTTGGGGGTGTTACATTTAATTAGTAGGGTAAACTTACTCCTCTTATTTCACCTGGAAACGTTTCATTGTACATGTACACCGGAGGTCCAAATTTATATATTTCAGAAAAGAAAAATACTCTTATGCCTAAAAGATAAAAAAGAAATAATTTGGACTGCGGAACTAGCTAGGAACCGCAGTGTTTTATTCACACTTTTGCAAATGCTAAAACAAAGAACATAAAAGGGGAAATCCTAAAACAATTGAAAAAAAAGAAAAAAAATACATGGATCTTTATTGGGGGCTCTCAATAGCCCAGGGAATGATCCATGATAATGGTGCGACATCTCAGGGAGAATATCGTCCAAAATTCTGGCTGTCTCTTGAGTCACTTCTTACGGGCCTAGATACCGATTACGCATAGCCATCCGTGTTCATCCTGGCCCACGAGATTCCTTTGTTTGCTTCACCGTGCCGTTGCATGCTTCGTGTTGCCGGTAGTCTGCTCGCATGATCCCGTTGTCGCATAGTGCAAGCAATTATCCTGGCTGAAGGGGCGATTGCGCCTCTGCGTTGTTGTTGGCGGTCACCTTAGGATGGGAGTATTGCTGCTACCCTTCGTGCCATGTTCCCTATCGATGTGGTCAGAGAACCAATAGTATGCCCTAGTCTTAAGAGGATTCCATCTCCCTTTGCGCTTTTTGTTGAGGGTGACTGAGTGATCATGTTAGGATTTTTCCTATGACCTTGGTCTGCCTGACATCAGAGGCATCGCGCCAACCTTTTATGAACATCCTTATGCATAAATGGTTAAAATACCCTGAGCGAGTAATCTCATCAACCACAGCTATCGGGACACACGGGCATACCCTTTTATGTGCGGCTTCCATGACCGCCCGTGCTCGCTTTGGCGCTAGACATTGTAGTGTTCGCCCATTACTTGATTTTCTATACAGTGTTCCCTTGATGACTTTAAAGTGCCTAGCTCTCATCTGTACATGCCTAACTTTCCTTCTATTGCTCGGTAACGTATTATGTGTCAGGGAATCTTTAATGGGTGTCATCCATGTTTGTGTCTCATGATTCGCGTTTATGTTTTTGTGTAAAATAAAATCAACTAGCACGTGACTAGAAGGTTTATCCATGTTCATAATTGATAGTTGATCCATGTCAACTGAGATTTCGACATTTTCTTCCGAAACTTTTCGTATAGCAAACTCCGCGAACTGTCTGGTTATGTCCCTAACTTTTTCTGTGTATTGAATTAGCGTATGTCCTCGTGGCTCGTATGACCCTGCGACCCTGCTTGCCACTAAAGGGTTTTATGCGTAGGCCACTAGGATTTTCATGCCCATTCTGAGTGCCAATCTTAGACCTGCTATGAGGGCTTCATAATCTTCTTCCATACTAGTTGTGGGAAAGTCCAACAGCAGTGCGTATATAATTTTTATGTCGCCCTGATTTGTGAGGATGAACCCTGCATCTGGTCCTCCCTTTCCTGCGAAACCTATCGAAAAGAAGAACCAGGGGAGCCCCGACGGTAAGCCCTCGCGCATAAATATGCTTTCGGCATGGGAATCTTCCGGGATACATCTCCTTCTCTTCATCCGTGAGCTGGATTCTGTGTTGCGCATACTCCTGTCTGCATCCTTCCTTTTTGCGTTGTGGCTAGAAGTGCTACTACACCTTCGAGCGTATCTATGTTGCGAATGGTGATTACTCCGTCTTGCACTAAGAATTTGAACATACCATGTACTGTGGAAGGTACCGCGCGTAGCGTTTTTAGTGCTGGCTGTCCAATTATCCCGTTGTACGATGATTGAGACCGCACAACCATGAAATCCATCCACACAGTTGTCGAGTGACCTGTGTTTCCAATAGTTACCTGTGTGCAGAGGTGTCCCAGTGGTAAGGTTTTATCACCGTTAAACCCTGTGAGGACTTGTGCGGTGTCTTTTAGCTCCTTCTTTATTTCCCATGGTAGTCGTGTGAAACAATGTTCGTTCAATATGTTCGTTCCTGACCCTCCATCTATGCACATGCCTTCTATAGCATGGTCCCGAGGGCTACGTCAATAGTCAATAACTCGAATCTATAGTCCATGTCTGAAAGAATAGGGAACGTTATCTCTTTGTCACGAGAAAATTCCGCGATCGTTCTCCTTTGCATAAAATACCTTTCCGTTTCCACCATGTAAATGGTTATGGGCTTATCCTTCTGTTTTTGCGCTTCACTTTTCTTTGTGTCCGTGCTCTTCCTCCATTCTCTTATCAGGTTGTTTAACTTCCCTGCATTGACCAGACTCTCAATGTCCCAGCGTGATAGTAAGTAATCGATTTGAGTGTATCGTCCAGCGTGATAGTAAGTAATCGATTTGAGTGTATTAGGGTTTAGGGTATTGTGTGTATCGTCCCTTTGTGGAACCATAGGGGTTCCTTTTTATACTCGAGAGCGCCTAGGACGGGCTCCCTGTTCTTGCAGCCTAAGGAAGAGATAATAATTCAAAATAGATTGATCCTTATCACATAAATAAGGTAAGTGTATATCCTCTTTCCTTAGGTGAATATAACTATAAGATAAATTATATTCTATTTGATTCTGTCGCAATGCGACGAGGACACGGTTAAGTAAATGAACCGTATGTGCGAGAACGACTTACCAGGCCTCCTGGGCCGTGCACACATTGCAAAAGTATTAATCCATTCTTGATGGATACGGGTAGTACACGTGAGTCGGACTATCAAGCCCGACTAGGGACTATACTTCATCACTCCTTACTACTACTAGGACCAGGAGGAACTACATACCTCCTAGTCAACCTATTACAAAACACCTATTACATAGGTCCTAACAATCCTCCCCTAAACTTTAATTTGACTGGTTGAGTTCAAGTTTCTTGGTAGATCTTTCAGGAACAAATTGAGGATTGAAGCAAAACACCCTTAGTAGCAACAAAACCATCATGGAAAAGCACAAGAGATAACATAAACCCTGCTACTAGGAAGAGCTGCTACTATCATCTTGTGAAGCTTCTTGAAAGCTTAGAAAACATCTGCACTTGTTGAATCGTCTCAACTACCGAGTTTTGTATATTTCTGGGTGATTCACTTATTTCATGTAAGAGTAAGAAACAAGATGTACTTTCTAAATGTTGGGCCAATGAAAGTTTTAACTATGGCCCATTCTAGATTTGTTTAAATTAGACTAAGTGTTACTGATCGCTGAGAGGACCAGTGACAGAGACCAGACCAGTGGAAGGCAAAGCCTCAGCTGGCACACCAGGAACATTCAAGTCAAAGACAACGTCAGAGAAGTCGAAGACAATCTGAAGTCATACTCACCAGCGATTATGGATAGCTGGGATGTAGAAGGAATGTGCTGGTGTTCAAGGATCTCTGAGTTGACAATACTCAGAGATCACTTAAGAACCCTAGAAGTCTGATACAAGCAAAGCTTGTCCAATCCTTTATAGTTTAGGCGGGAGAATCTACAGAGTGTTTTGAGCGAGACAAAACAAGAGATTCAAGATAAATCCTAGTATGACCTAGTGGGACAAAAGGTGAACAGTTGGCAGAACTGTTCACCTAAAGTTGTTTAAAGGTATGTCTCGATTTGGACATGCATTTAATACGTTGTACTCTTCCATTCAGAAGATGACACGTATCAACTACTCCCACTAAGGAAGCAACCTCTTACCACTATAAATAGGAGTGAGAAAGAAGAATTAAGGCAACCCTTGTGCTTGGATAAATTATCTAAGTTATTTATCACTTTGGAACCACTAAGCCCTCAGCTGTCTACCAGCGTCTCATTGGTTCCCTTGTAAACTTGAGTCTCGAATCTGGTTTACTTGTTCTAGGGTTCATTTCTTGTTGTCATTCAACGGGTGTATTCATAGCACTTTGTAATACTTTGTTTATAACAGTTAATAAAGCATTACCCATTTGAAAAGGATTTCGTTGTGTTTTTTTGGTTATACGAGTTATAGTTTCAACAATTGTCATATTAAGGGACTTTCACTAAATCTTCTGCTAAAGCCGAGTACCGGGCAATGGCTGTGACTACTAGTGAGATTGTATGGTTACGTTGGTTGCTTGAAGATATGGGTGTTCGTATTAGCCACTCTACTCCGTTACATTGTGATAATCGTAGTACTATCCAAATCACGCGTAACTCCGTGTTTCATGAACGCACCAAGCATATTGAGATAGATTGTCATTTCAATCGTCATCATCTTCAAGCTGGGACTATCTCTTTACTATTTGTTCCGTCTGCTTTACAGGTTGCAGATGTATTTACCAAGCCACATTCTGGACTTCGTTTTCTAACTGACAAACTCTCATTGTTCCTGCAGCATTGTGAGTTTGAGGGAATGTGTTAACATGTAGCCCATATAGGCCCGCGACCTATTAGCCTGTAGGATTTTACTTGGTTCATTGTCTATATATATACCTATGTATCCCTGTCATATTATTATCAATGAATAAGAGTCTTACATCAGTCTTGGTTTCTTCAGGGTACAACCTGGATTTAATGTCTTGATAGTATTAGAAAATTGCTTCAGACTCTCCATTACACTCGTCTTGGGAGGTCTTGTTGATTAGCACTTCATCCACATGATCGCTATGTTGTGCATTTACCTTGATGAATAACCTAGAATGATAGAGTAGAATCCCTACCGAGTAAGGAATGCATGATATGTAGCCATACATACGACTTTAAGCCGAAACTTACACCCAAACATTAGTGAATCGTGTTACATTAATATGTTGTAACCTAAGTATTTATAGTAGAATAAATAATAGAGTTAATTGCTTAAATGGTCCACCTGGTTTGTCAGATTTATTAGTCCCTAGACTTTTTTGTACCGAGTTTGGTCCTTGTGGATCTTATCTTATACAATGGGGTAAATTTAGCTCCTCGATGGTCGTATATATATGGATCTAATAGGAAGTAAAATTAAAATAAGAAGAATAAGAAGGGATTTTCAACAACATATTTTAGATAAGGGTGAGAAATTTATGGGAAGATACATCTAATTTTGTAGGTGCATGTGAAATGTTTGGTTGTGGTTTCTTCTGTCCTTCTCATTTTAGTTAATCATCTTATTAGATCCTAACTCTACATAATATTGTTTATGTCAGGTTGTTTAGGTAGAGAAAAGTTTGGTGAATGTGATTGGTTGATGTAGATTGATCCCAACTATATTTAGGTAAATTGTTACAAAGGGCCAAGATTTTGTTTACTAGTATTGGGTTGGGCCAACATAAACGTTGGGAATTCAATTCAAGATCATATATGTTAGCAGTAAAAACAAAAAGTAACTAACACATAATATGTGGAACAAATCAATGTTAGCTATAATCAAAAGAAGAATTAAAAGATATTTAACATAAAATATGGTGACCAAAACTTTGAATAACTTCGGATATTTAGTTTTATAGTTGCCACTAAATTATATTTGTTTACATCTATTAGGGCTTTTGTTATGGATAAGTTTACACATTATTACGGGAGGAAAGTTATACAAATACAAGTAGATTATGTTGTAAATATAATTGAATTATGGGTTATGTTTGAAGGTATGGAATATACAAATGCAAGTTGATTATGTTTGGAGGTATGGAGTATACACCCATTGGTCTCTAAACACCCTGACTCTGATTGTAGTTAACATATGTTCAACGGTGCTTAGTTTTACACTAACGGTACTTGGTTTTACACTAGCGATACTTGAAGTACCGCTAGTTATGTGCCAAACGGTACTAGAATGTTAGTACCGGCGCTGGTGATGAACATGTATACTTGTAACGGTCTTTGACCCATTCAAGTGGAAATTTAACTTCAATTATGACCACGTTTAATTGGTCATGTAACCACTATGTACTTGTATTATGGAGATTATTAAGAGGATTAATTAGCCGTTAATTCATCTTAATACCATTGACTAGATATTGAGTTGATCACTTATAAAAAGAAGCGTATGATTAACTGTGAGGGGGTGTAGCATGTATTTTATTTAAAAAATTATAAAATTCAAAATATTGTGTATTTCGAATTTTGTTTGTTTTAAGTTTTTTTGTAGGTATTATATAAATAAAGACAAGGTCAGGAATAATGTGTTCCTCATCATGTATCATATGCACGAGACTCAGGCCTTCTCTTATTTCCCTATTGTTTTAGTAAGTTTCCTCACATTTAAGACAATGCAAAACTTAGTGTGAGAGGTTAATAGGGACAACGAGACCAATGCTTTAATTTTCATATTTTTGGCCTAATTTTAAAATATTTGGGCTAATTTTAAAATTTTGTATACTTGTTTGCCTTTGTAATCTGGTTATGTTCATACTTTCAAAGTAATATATCAAAATAACTAGATTAATTCACCGATAAATTTCGAAAAATTTGAGATACATTCCTGTGACAACATGTGTCAAAGTGTTATGGTTGGTTGCTAGTTACATGGAAAGATGGTTGTTATGTGGGAAATCTTATGAATTTAGAAGAAAGTTTCAAGTTCAATGTTTTTCATTAGACAGGAATTCTCCAAGTATGATGATCGATGGCTGGAGAATATAGTCGAACAAGAAAAAAAAAGAAAATAAAAGCCAACGAGCTATAATAATATGAAGATGAAGGAACAAGAAGAAATAAAAGGTATCGATTAGCCAATGTGCTAATTCGGGGTACATTATGCTCCAAATTTATATGGATAGTGGTATGTAGTAGCGAGCATCATTTGGTTATACACTTCTCGAATACTGTGGTTATTGTCTTTATGTCTCAATTTTTCACGTAAATCTTAATGCGATGAGTCGTATCTCGTACTTGTACTTGGTAGACTTGCATCATATTTTTATAATAACTCTCATGTACCATGCGAATTTATTTTATTTAAAGCCTAGATTTAATTGAGGGCAAGCTAAGTTTAAGTGTGAGGGGATTTTATAACGCTCAAACTGTATATGTTATTAGTCGTGTTATCCGTACTTTTGTACATGTTATTTGGTTATATTTCTATACTTTTGTTGCATTACTGTGCCAACGTGTGTTTGCAAGTCTATATGTATCTAAATACAGGAAAATGAATAAAAAGACAAAGAAATCAAAGAATAAGTAAAGATTGGTACAAGTACGAAGAATCCTGACGAAATTCAAGACCCGTGGAAGCATTACAAGACTTTGAAGACCAATTCTCGGTGCTAGAACAAGTTTTCAAGAAGATATAAGTAACCTAATTTAACCCGAGCAAGGGAAATGCAATAGGAAAGAAGATACAAGTTTTATTGCAAGTTGCACATGTAGTACCTCGAGCGGCCTATCATCGAGCTCCAACAACCTATAGGCTCCTCACGCGTAAACAGCCTATCATCAAATTGATCAATTTATAGGCACAAATTTTTCTTGATCCCTACTCACTTATTGAAGCATCTAAAGAAGTCACAAGAGCATTCTATAGAAAATTATAGAACATTACTTCACCTCTGGCTCAAGCAAAGTATTCACTCATAAGTCTTGATTTCAATTATAAATAAGACCATTGGGGCATGGTTTTCACACACACTTCTCACAAGCCTTCCTCATATCTTAAATAACTGTCTCTAAAGCATAAACCTTGGTGTAAAAACTAAAATTTGGGTTTGACCAAGAGGTGGGTTAAAATCATACTCTAGAGGGACGAAAAAGTTAAGATGAGGCCATAACTACATTATCTAGTGTAATAACTCAAAAGGTAATCATCGAATGATAGTTTCCGTAAGGTTAACCCATAGCCTTTATGAGGCCATGACTAAATTATTTAGTGTAATCGTAGGCACGCCATGTTTTTCCTCGTCTAGTACCACGAGCAAAAGGTCTGACGAAACATACTCGTTGTAAGTCGTTCAATACTTAATATGCTATTATATACTCTCAGGTCTGAGCTTACAATTATTTTATTGCCTTGTCTTGATCATGACTTATGACTATATGTGATGGAATGATAAAGCTCAAGTGACCATAGTAAATTGGATGGTACTTGACTTACTTTAGTGGGTATTTATTTTCTTTTTGAAAATCAAATGACAATTTTGTATAAAAAGAAGCATGCAAACATCCTTTTACTGCTTGGTTTTAAAAATAATATTTTGATAAAGAGCCTAAGATCCAACTTAAACTTACTTCTGTTAATGTAGTCGATCTAATAAAAATGATAGGAATTAAAAGGTAATCGTTGTTAATTATACTTTTTTATCACATAAAAACGTTTCCCTCGCTACCTGAATCCACCGATGATCAAAAGTGAGGTTAGCCATTGTTTTAAAATGGTTGTATGAGTCTTTTAACATGCCATATGTTTCTTTCATCGGGTTTCCCTCCCACCCTTTTCAAGGAGCATTGGAAAGTACACATGGAACCTTGCTACGGTCACATTTGATTCTAAAGTTATCTTGAAAGATGCACAAAAGAAGCCGAGAAGCGATTCAACGCGAAGCTTATTAAACATTATTCTTTAGAAAAGTAGAGCGACCCATCTATTTTTTTTAGTTTGTCTAACTAAAACATTTTTAGCAATCAAATAAAGCTTATTTTTTTATTGTTTTATAAGTTAAGTAAATATCAAGTCAAAAGACAAGAAAATATACTTAACCTAGTTAGTCAATTTATTAATTAGAAAATATATATTTAGCTATAAACACTTTACGAATTAAATAAAACAAAATAAAACACAAGTGCATGACTAACTAAGTCTAATATTTACTCTACACATATAAGTCATTTATTCCAAATAAACAACAAAACCAACACTAAAAATGAGCATATCTTGTATATCAATTTTAAGATATTAGTTGTTTCTGTTTTGTAACCCAAGAACCAACAGGAAGAAGTCTTACCCAACTTTTGGCTAAATCTAAAAAGTTGTTCAAAAACATGTTTTTAGTGAACTATGAAGAATCAGGGGTTGAAACGTTGTAGATTATTTTATAAGAAGTTATTTAGTAATCAAATGTCTCAAATTCAACCCTAAAACACTCTTATAAAGACAATCTTATACATACATATACCAATCTAATTGGTACTAATCTAGTTCAAATAGAAATTACCAACATGTTATTCATTAAATACATGATTCAAATTAATGAGCAAACATGAATTAGTAAATTAAGCAATTTAAGTATGCACAACATTTTGTAAAACTCGTAAATTCAACATGTAGTTGCAATTAACGTTTTTCTATCATCTATAAAACATGCAAACTTATTTTTTTTCAGATTATAATGGATATAATCATCTCTATATTAAGCAATATAATAACACTAATTAAATCATACTCAAACACCAAGAAAAAAATAATTTTAACATCATTTTTTTTAGCATTTTACGTAATTACAAAGCATATGAATTAGGCTCGTGATGCCACTGTTGAAGTTTAACTATATATTACATATAAACTAAGACATAAAGAGTAATGCATCAGAAAGTATAAGGATCACATATGATAAGTAATTAACATAACAAGAACTATAATACATACCTTTCTTGATCAACAATTATGGAAACTATGAAAACCAAATCAAGAACCCCCTAATATGTATACACCACACGAATAAAAAATGTTCCAAAATCTAAAGATCAATAGTATGATCTCTCTAAGTGTGTCCACACAACATTTCAAGCAACTATGATTGCTAGGTCATACCACCTTTAGAATACTTAAAAAACAAAACCATCATGATTTTTCTACTTGAAACTCGCGGCTACAAAGAGGGAGAAATAACATTTTGTTTCTAGGTTTTTCGATTGCGAGAAATGAGGTATAAAACCCTAGGTATTTATAGGAGCGAAATGATGATAAAACATACACATTATTTCCTAGACAAGAAAATATTTTTCCTGTCTTCTCTTGTCCCTTCCTTAAACCGTCCACCAAGGGAGTCATTATCCCCTTGGTTAGTAATATACACTAATTACCTTGAACTCTTAAGCCTTTGTAGTTAGTCCCTTGTTAAACCTTTTAACTTTTAACTAACTACTGTTTAGTATCCGTTAACGGTAAATTAAATATACACAATAAATATATACATATACTGTTGTATATCTTAATAAAGGGTAGTCTAAATGTTTAAGTGTGTGGCCCCTTATGTCCACGTACTTCTAGCCGTATAAACTATCATATATGACTTACACACATTCCAATAATCATTAGTACTCTTATTTCACTTCTTAAGATATTTGATTATGACTTCCTTGAACTTTATTTTTGAATTTATGTTTATGTTCAATATGAGTGTCCAGTTCCATTATACACTTGGTATGATGATATTTGTGATATGATGATTTGGTTGTGATTGTGATATGTATCTCAATTTCAAGCTTTTTCTAAGAACCATTTATGCTTATGTTTCATGTGACAATTGGTTTATCAAACTCAGTTTGATGCTAATCATTTCATAGGTAAAAAGGAGAATTTTTTAGCAATGAATCATAGTGGATTTGTCTTTGATTGACTATCCTTTGTATTAACCATTTAATAAGGTGTTTGATTTATTAAGAAACATAATCGTGAGTGTTAACAAGTTTGTGAAATGAACCACGAAGCAAATGAGTTGAAATTAGATTAGTCTTGAATTGAGTGATTCAACATAATGCTTGTTTTCTTGATTTGAAGTCTTAAAGACTAAAGATTAGATCACCATCTAATTATCATAATCATACTTACATATTTATCATAATCATACCAAATCAGATTTCCAAACTAATGTCACCAATTGCTGTTCTTAATCATACAAATCATCTTAGTATTTTCTTTGAGTTATTGACTTAAGCTAAGGATTGATATAAGTAATTAAAGCGTTGATAGAATCACACAAATCCATGTAAACGATCTCGAATTATCACATAAATCTAGCTAGAAACAAAAGGGTCATACTTGCCTGTTTGTTCTTAGTTTCATAGGATAAATCGTGTTATAAATTTAAAATTTGCTACTACCAAAATGCATTAATATATGTGGTAAGAACTAAATAACCATCACCTCAGACTCTTATTTAGTTACAAATTTGTATTTATACCGTAACTGAAGTTTAATGTTTAAATTATTGTTCAGAGTTACAAATGATTGATATTTTTAAAGAATAATGATTCTTTTGTTTATAAAAGAACTTTTAGGGCTGGACGGAGTTATATAGAACTCACGAGTGAGTTTTACATCTTATGAGTGACTTCTCACTCTACACATGAAACTCACTGGTGAATTGCAAAATGAATGGTAACTGACTCACCAATAGAGAGAGTTAAACATTTATAATTTTTTATTTGATTTGTGAGTGTGTGTTAGGTAATTAGTGAGGTATATTTTGTATAAATTAGATATTTTAATAAACGGTGAGTTAGTAATGACTACTATAATTGAATGGTAAGTGTGACTGTGTGAGTGAGTTGAAATGAGATGAGAGAGAAAAATAAAGTGATGTTTAGGTGGACGGCGAGTTTAGTATAACACTGCATCCAACCATGTAACAGTAGTTACTGTATTAGCTTAAAATTTTAAAAGCTCTAGAATAAAGTTTAATCTCAAAAAAAGATTAGATAAAAGACTAATAACATTAAATATCATCAGTGTTGCAAAACAAGGTCCACAAGGCCAATTAATCGTCGTTTAATCGCTACAAGGCCATCAACCTTGTCGTTTACGTAAAAGGTGATTAACGGCAATCAACGGTGGTCAACAACGGTCAAGGGAGGTCAAACTTGTCAGAAACGTGCAAATCTTGATGAAAGTACCGAAAATTCACTGTAAAACTTGTGTTTATCACTAATAACAACTATTTATATGTATGGTAAGTTGGATTTTAAGAATAATATTGCCAAAAATACCTAAAACTCATTAGAAATATCCAAAACTTTTTGAAAATACTCAAAATTTACTAAAAATGCGAATCCGATTAATCACCGATTAATCTCGCCTAAAACGATTACAAGTTAAGGTGGTCGACCGACCGACCGACTAGCGATTCACGATTTTCACACCCTTGAATATCACTGTTCTAAAACACGTGTTTTTGCACCGCCAAGGTATGAGGGGTGACATCCACGTCACAAAATAGACCTTAATGTTAGCTTTGGGCGTGGCGTGACACAAATCATGAAAAAACGGGCAAAGGCACAAGGCGTGACAAGCTTTTTTGAAGGTTTTAACGATTTCCTAGTATTCAGATTTTGACATAATTTACAAAAGTTTCAATTTGGACTTGAATTTACTAATGTTTATAACTAAAGTATATGATTATAAAATATAATATAAATTTATAAATATATATTGTCATTTTATGTCACATTTGAAAACATCATGCGGTTACATAACACAATAACAAATTTTGAATCTGTTAACAAATTTCATTCACATTTTCCACTGTAATGGTGAATAACAACTTCTCCTGGTCACCGGATTTCGTCTTCGCGAATCCGTTTGGAAATGCAACCACCAACTATGTTAACAAGAACAAGTTGAAGGTTTTAAGTTATTTTTATCGAATAGTACTTCTTTTTGCTTTTTTTTTAGGGGTTACCTTTATTTTCTGATGTTAACTGTATAAAATGTGGTGTTTCAGCAACAACAATCAGTTGTTAGCATGGGATACAAAACTGTCATTGACTGTGCTCTAATGGCAACTAATAGGAGAAAGGTACCATCTTTTTTATTTTATTTTTGTCAAGTGTTTATTAAGTAGTTTTAAAGAGCGCGTCATCGCAGCGCTAAGGCGTCGCAAAGACGCGAGACTTTCACGTTACGAAATGGGTTAAAACGCCGGCGTAAGGCGGCATGAGATGAGGCGTGACGAGTTTTTTTTTTACAAAAATGAATTATGACAATTTCTTAACATCTTTTATCATATAATAAAAGTTTTAATATAAATATATAAATATTTTAATATAAATAAACAAACATTTTTATATTTTGTGACGGCAAGTCATGCCTTAAAAACGCAAAAACTTTTTTTTTTACCGCTATAGCTTGAGCCTTGCCATGCCGACACGCCTCGCCTCGAACAATCTGTACTTGAGTTACAGTAAACATTCAGAAGGTCTAAACAGTAAACATACATGAACAACTAAACAGAGACTATATCTAACTGATACATCAGCAATGCATACAAATATTCCACTGATTACGTACTTGAGTTACAGCTTGTGATTTCTTCACTTTGACAATTAATATATATATATATATATATATATATATATATATATATATATATATATATATATATATATATATATATATATATATATATATATATATATATATATATATATATATATATATATATATATATATATATATATATATATATATATATATATATATATATATATATATATATATATATATATATATATATATATTAAGATAGAAATGATAGTGGTGTATTAATTTCCGGTATTCGAGTTTCTGTTGCTGTTATTCGTAAGTTTTTATATGGGCTGCTGCATGTTTTTAAGTGTGTACGATACCTGTTTCCATGGACCATGAGTCGGGCCAAAATTGCAAAGTGCTTTGTTATATGCGGTATTTGGCATTGTTTGGTCAAAATGTTTCGTATCAACTTGTTGGTGGTTTATTGACTTTTGTTTCATACTCCACTGGTTTACTCAGTCCTCGTGTATAGGTGGTTAGAGCCTTTTGGCTGTAATGTAGTAGCCTTGCTGTTGTTTTTGGTATATTTTTTAGTTACAAACTGAGAATGGATATTGCTTCTTATATTGGAAACTTATGCTCTTAAAGGAGGAAACACTTTAAAAGTACATACAAATGATAATGAAACTGATACTGTAATGCTTTTTTGCAGACAAATGCTGCAATTTTAAGGCGCCAATGCCTGGAATTAGACAAAGTTGGAGAAACAAAAGAAGGTCCAAATTTGCATTTCTTTCTTCATTTTACCAAAATTAGAGCTTTAATTTAATATTCTCAACCTCAATTGGATTAAGAAATCAATATAACAGATAATAGTATTCAACGAATAAGATGCGTGTATAATTGTATTCAATGTATGTATGGCACTGAAATTCGTCACCCATAATGTTTACTAATATCAGAGCTTTGTTCTTACCAAGAAATTACATACATAATAGCACCAAACAGTCGCACATCATGTAAATACCCCCTTGATAGAAGAACACCTAAAGCATATTTATGTTTGTGGGCCAATGATTTGAATAGATTCAGGAATGCAAAAGAAAGAAGGGACTAATGCTGCTAAGTATGACTATGGAGGCTGGGATGAGGATTTTAGGATTGGAGATTGGGCGGGTGATTTTGATGATACATATTACAACAGGCTGTGTTCAAGGGTGGTGGAAAGGTTAGAGCCCATGGTAGCTTCACCTGAAACCCCCCCGTATATCAATGTTCCAGCTCAGACGGTTCTATTCTTTGCCAAACTTTATGTTGGAAAACATAAGAAACAAACCAAACAAATGGCATTTGATCAATTAGTAGGCTTGGAGGCCCCTAGAGCTCAATTGAAAGAGGTAGTCTGTCTTTCATATAATTATGATTTATGATTGATTTATCTTTCTAGTTCATCTGATATTTATGACTGTATTTTGGGTAGATTTTCAAGTGCTTACAAGAAAGCTATGAGTCACATGTTCTAACACCAACTGGTGTGTTATTATTGGGTCCTTCTGGGACTGGAAAAACCACTTTGGCTCAGGCTTTAGCCAAAGAGGCCGAAGCATCATTTCTTCCAGTAGCCGGACATGATTTAATAAGGGATGTAAAGGGAATTGGGACGCTAAATAGCATTTTCAATGAGGCCAGAGACAGTGCACCTTCCATCATCTTCATCGATGGTGTGGAAGCGGTCAAAGCAGTAAAGCAGGTAAAACAATATACTTATAGAAAACTGAGGTGAAGCAAGATCAAATAAAATTGTTTTATCATTTTGTTTTTTTATAGCTTATGGAGCAGATGGATAAGTGTGTATCAGATGGAGCAGTCGTGCTCGTTGTAGCTACAGCTGAGAAACTTCATCTTGTGGATGCCAAGTTGATGGATTACAACATGCCTACAATGATTGAACTTAAGAAGCCTGATCTGCAGACCAGACAAGATATGGCAAATGTGATAATTCAAAAACTAGAAACTGAAGTCCCTGAAGCAGAAAAAGAAACACTTGTCAAATATATAGCCTCTGAGATGGATGGATTTGTGTGGAAGCATATATCATTGGTATGCTCTGAGTCGAAGATGCGAGCAATGAGTAGAGGTTCGGTCTTAAACAGAAAAATAGTTGTTTTTAACTAAATTTAGTAATATTTTGTAATAATTTGTCTTTGTAAACATCGTATAGGTGCTGGTGTCTCCATGACTTTGGAGGACGCGCGTGAATACATAGAAGATTTCAAGCGAAAAAGAAGTCTGAGAGAGGAGAAGGCGAGAGAAGCAAAAGAGGAAGATGACAAAATTAAAAGAGCTAAAGGAATCAAACAAATTGCCTTTGACCAATTAGCAGGCTTGGAGGCTCCTAGAGCTCAAATGAAACAGGTAGTCTGTCTTTCGTATACATTATGATTGATATATCATCATCGTGTTTTTCATCTGATATTTATGACTATGTAATTTGGGTAGATTTTCAAGCGCTTACAAGAAAGCCATGTGTCACATGTGCCGACACCAACTGGTGTGTTATTATTGGGTCCTTCTGGGACTGGTAAAACCACTTTGGCGCAGGCTTTAGCCCTAGAGGCCGAAGCATCCTTTCTTCCAGTAGCCGGACATGATTTATTAAGGGATGAAAAGGGAATTGGGAAGCTAAATAGCATTTTTGATGAGCCGAGAGACAGTGCACCTTCCATCATCTTCATCGATGGTGTGGAAGAGGTCAAAGCAGTAAAGCAGGTAAAACAATATACTTGAACAAAACTGAGGCGAAGCAAGATCAAATAAAATTGTTTTATCATTTTGTTTTTTTATAGCTTATGGAGCAGATGGATAAGTGTGTATCAGATGGAGCAGTCGTGCTCGTTGTAGCTACAGCTGAGAAACTTCATCTTGTGGATGCCAAGTTGATGGATTAGAACATGCCTAAAATGATTGAACTTAAGAAGCCTTATCTGCAGACCAGACAAGATATGGCAAATGTGATAATTCAAAAACTAGAAACTGAAGTCCCTGAAGCAGAAAAAGAAACACTTGTCAAATATATAGCCTCTGAGATGGATGGATTTGTGTGGAAGCATATATCATTGGTATGCTCTGAGTCGAAGATGCGAGCAATGAGTAGAGGTTCGGTCTTAAACAGAAAAAGAGCTGTTTTCAACTAAATGCAGTAATATTTTGCACGCACTAATTTGTCTTTTTAAACATCGTATAGGTGCTGGTGTCCCCATGACTTTGGAGGACGTGCGTGAATGCATAGAAGATTTCAAGCAAAACAGAAGTCTGAGAGAGGAGAAGGCGAGAAAAGCAAAAGAGGAAGATGACAAAACTGAAAGAGCTAAAGCATTGGAGTTTGTCCGGGAGTATTTGGATGGCACAGTGCTCCAAACTGCTCAAAAGAATCAGAATTAGTGACATTGCCATCTTTTTAAGACAAACTTGTGTTAATGAAAAGAAGTATACCTGCAGTTTGTTAGTAATATGGATTTAGAAACATCAGAAGGTACCTGTTATGAGATTACTAGTTGGTATCTTGACATTTATCCAAATAATGTTTTGCACTACAACTTACAAAGATTATACATTGACTATAATGAATAGTTAGTCAACTAATGCTGTTGTGCTGTGGAAATATCTATTGTTGATTAACCGACTGATGTTGCCACCTGGAAGTTGTTAGTATCTAGTTTATACAGGATATATGATTCGATATTGTGCAGCAAAGAAGGTTTAGACATGGATGCTGCCATAGTGCCATAGATGATAGTAAATGCGTAGGTCACATGAATTAGTATGTAATCACTCATTAGTGTATGTAGCCAATGAAATATTTCCTAGATATATTCCATTGTTAGTTTAAGGCCTTTTGTCTAAACCACATGAGCTTTTACCTTAGTACCCAACTCCTAATTCTACTACTGCAATTGTTCTTGCATTCCAGCATTTAGATGTTGTAGTTGGGTTTAACCATATGTGTTATCAAAAAATACTTGACGTTACCTGCGGTGTGATATATCTGAACTATTATTGTTTGTTCCTCTTTTCTCATAGCTGGCTACTCATCTGGCCTCCTGATAATTTGGATTTTTATTGTTTGTTTGCTTGTGGATTATCGAATTGGTTATTGGTGTATCCTCTTTTATAGCCCAAGCAATTAATTAAGATGTAAAGTTAACAACTTGTAATCCTGCAAGACAAATTACAATGTGACTGCACAAGCAATTTTAGGATCCGAGATCCATTCCAGCCAACTAGGATGTAAACTCTTATTACTATTCAATATCCAAGAATGCTAAAATAATGATTTCGAGTGTCCTTCTTCGTAGGTTTTTAAATCAAAGCAGATTATGTTTCCATATCGAAAATTATCCACAAAGATGTTTGTAACACAACATCCAAACATATTTTAGTATGCTTGGTGAGAGTTAAACACGCTCCACTTGATTAAACCAATTGGACTAATTTTTAGAACACAAAGGTATCAAACTTAAAAGTTAATTTCAACAAAAATATCACATTTTTTCTAATTTTACTATACATGTTTGCTCGTAAAACTAACAACATTAAAATGTAAAAGTTAAAGGAGAGAAAAAAACCGAAACCACACTGAAAAGGAAAAAAAAACCAAATTAAGAATATAGTCTGATTTTATATTTCAAAAGCCGAGAACTTTTGGTTTGGTTTTGGTTTACATCTAAAAACCGAATCGTAAAAAACAAAAATAAGAGTAAATTGCAAAAATGGTCCTTCTGATTTAGTCAAATTGCAGATTTATTCCGTTGTAATTTTAAAATTGCAAAAACGTCATTTTAAAGGTTTAGTTTCACTTTTAGTCCTTGCTCAACTTAAAATGACCAAAATACCCTTATACAATTTGGCCAAACTACAAAAGAGGCTCTCTATTATTATTATTATTATTATTATTATTATTATTATTATTATTTTTTTTTTATTTTTTTTTTTTGTTTTTTTTTTTTTTTATAAACTTCACTTCATTAGAATAAAAATATCTTACAAAAAGTTAGTGGGGAGCCGAGATACTATCTGAGCCCCCACTCCTTTAGCAATAGCGAAACTTATCCTATTAAATATATGAACAACAGCACGTGCTCTAATGTCCTGAACCATGGAGAACTTTCGGATCCGCTTCAGCAAGGTAACCGCATCCTCCTCTAATTCCCCAAAGAAAGAGAAAGAAAATGGGAGAAACCCATAACCAATAGCCGCACACTTAGCCATATTATTATTATTATTATTATTATTATTTTATAAACTTCAATTCATTAAAATAATAGTATTTTTACCAGAAATTACTGGGAAGCCGAACTAATATTTTGGCTCCCACTCCTTTTTATTATTATTATTATTTTTTTTTTTTTTTTATTTATTTTTTTTTTTTTTATTATAATAAGCACTTTATTAGAATAATAGGATTTACAAGAAATTAGTGGGAAGCCGAGATACTATCTGGGCTCCCACTCCTTTAGATATAGCAAAACCTATCCTATTAAAAATGTGAGCAGCAGCGCGTGCCCCAATATCTTGAGTCATGGAGAATCTTCGGATCCGTTTTAGTAAGTTTATTGCATCTGTCTCAAGTTCCCCAAAAGATGAGAAAGAGAAAGGTAGAAAACTGTACCCAATATCTGAACATTTACCTTCATACTTGACGCGCTTACGTTGTGCAGCCTCAACCACCGCACGTCCCGGTGCAAAATCCATCATTCCAGTTTGCGTCAAGGGAGATGAACCTGTCAGATCCACACATACATCAAGCCCTCCATTCCATGAGTAGAACAACACATCAGCTGGACGTAAGTGTTTGTCCCGCCCTCCACCAAGCCCAATATCAACTTCTTTACCAATGGAAATACCTGACCGAAAACAGATGTCGACAAGGGTATCGCGCACAATATTATGTCGGTGTTTGATACCAACAATACCAGCACACGATACAGCATGATCCCCATAAATATCCCCCGCAAAGACCCTCGAGCAAGCTGAGCATGGCTTCGAGATAGAGAATAACGGAACACCCAACCGATAACATAATACACACTTGTAAGTCCTATTGTTCATAGTTTGTCCCAACCCAGAGATCGGAACCACCCTAAGCCAGTCAGAAGTATGGTCCTGCATTTGGGACTTCCATAAAGCCATTTGTCGAGTAGATAGGGAAAAATTAGATTCAGCCGTTTGAGCAACACGTGTGAAATATATGTCTGCCAGTTTCTTCATGAGTTTGGGGGCAGCGACCTCACTTGGATTACTCAAAAGATCAATCTCCATTTTCGCATTAAAAGTACATACGGCATCATCAAAAGCCGGCCCAGAAGTAATAATATTAGAGTGTCGAAGCAACTTAGTTTGCAAACCAGCAGATTGAAGTCTAGACGCAAGAAATGCATAGTTTAAAACATCACCTGCGGAGTAGACACCAAGTCCTCCAAATGAAAAAGGTAGGGTAGAGAGCCTCCATTGCCAATCACCAAATCCAGGACCAGAAGCCGTAACAATACGCTCAACAGATGAGCGAAGAGCCACATCAAAGGCACTCTGAGCCTGCTCGAAAATCCGAGGAGAACATGTACGCATAGAAAAATATAATTTGGATACTCCTGCACAAGCACGTAGAAGCAACAACTCACATTTAGGGTCATTAATCTTAGCAATATCGTCCATAAGCTCAATGGATTTGGCTACCCTCCTCATCACAAGCTTGCTACTAAAATCAAAATCTGCACTGACGGGCCCACCTAGTAGTTTAACACCATCCATGGGTCGAGCAATGTTAGGCGGAAAAACACCAACAAACCTGCTTCTTGGGTCCTCCTTTGGCCAAAAAATTTCTGTTTTATTAACATTTAGATGCAAGCCACGACGAGGTCCATCCTCCATAATTACCTTTAAAACCTCCCCCACAATCAAAGTATCTCCAATAATAGTACCGTCATCCAAATACCAAGCTTGAAGGGAAATGTTAAAGGAATCTCTAATCTTACATACCAAAGGATGCAACACTAGGGAAAAAAGAAGAGGTCCAAGAGGATCACCTTGTTGCACACCCTGGTAAGACCTTAGGATGTGTTCCCCATAATATAATCTAGTCGGGTTTGAGTAGCAAAATTCCACCCAACGTGAAATAGCAGGGCAATGAATGCGGACTTCTTGTAGCATAACCTCACGATCCACCAAATTAAATGCATTTTGGAAATCAACCAACAACATCGAAAGGCCCACATCATCTCCTTGATCCTCAATCAATCTATTTACTGCATGAAGTATAGCCTCTCCTCCTCCTGATACCCCAACCCCAAACTGTTGGTCATTAAAATAACCATCCAAGGAATGACCAACTATAGTAGCACTAACCTTGGAAACTAAACGCCTCCAAATAGTACCAACAGCAATAGGTCGGATACCACCCCCGGGTTTGACCAGCGGTGTGAGAGGAGCACTAGCAATATATTCACCCAATATCCCGGGGCATTTCCCATCAAGGAATAGATTCACAACTTGGGTGATAGAAGAGACTAACTCATCAGAAATAGCCACAGCAGAACCACTTAGACAATCCATGAGGTGTTGGGCACGCAAACCATCGCGCCCACAAGACGTGCCACGAGGAAAACTTTTAATCATGTCAAGAACTACAGCAGAAGATGCAATGAGTTGATGGTGAGCAATAGGTGTATTTGGCAATGATGGGGCGGGTTATTATTATTATTATTATTATTATTATTATTATTATTATTATTATTATTATTATTATTATTTTATAAACCATCACTTTTATTAGAAATAAAAAGGGATTTACAACAAATTGGATGGGAGTCGAGATACTATCTGCGCTCCCACCCCTTTAGCAATAGCAAAACCTATTCTATGGAAAATATGTACAGCAGCACGCGCTCCAATGTCTTGAGCCTTAGAAAATCTCTGGATCCGCTTCAGCAACGCAACTGCATCTTCCTGTAACTCACCAAGAGAAGAAAAAGAGAAAGGAAGAAACCCATATCCGAGCGCTGCACACTTAGCCAAATACTTGCATCGTTTACGTTGTGCAGCATCTGTAAAACCCGCATGCTTTTATCATGAATAACGCAATAATTATTTGACAATAATTAATCACGAACATGCGATCATGTAATCATGAACGTAATTAAATCACGAACTATTATTAATTACGTATATATATTTATTACGAGCGTAAATAAATATATTAGGTCACGGTAATTATTTAACGAGAACACACAAAACGCGAACACAAATAAACACGAACGAATAATTGATAACTAAGATTTTACTCAAAATTATCGTTGTACCAATCTCTTCGAATTGAAAACTGGTTTAATGTGCGACTTAGTCGTTCTTTGGTGGAACAAAAATGTGTGTCGCTGTAGTAAAGGGAAATGTGCAAAAACAATTAAAGTAAAAGGGCAATTAAAGTAAATCTAAATCTAATTTAAATGTAAATGGTGCAAGTATTTAAAAGCGAGGCTAAAATTAGAAGGTACTAAAAGTAAATAACGCAAACTTAAATCTAACTAAGGCAAACTTAAAACGCAACTAAAACTAAAACTTAAACTAAGGCAAGGCTAAAATAAATCTAAGGCAATAAACTTAAAGTGCGAGTAAGGAAAAAGGCGGGAAAAATAAAGCTCGAAATTAAGAAAATTAAAAACTGAAAATTAAAAACTGTAAATAAAGAAACTAAAAATAACTCCTATTCAGAATAAAACTCTATCCGGAATAAACCCCTATCCGGAATACTGTCACTATGCGGAATAGAAGCTTACTCGGAATAACAGTCCTATTCGAAATAACTAGCTCTATTCTGAATAATCCTTACCCGGAATAAATTAACCTTACGCAGAATAACCAGCCTTATGCGGAATAACACTCCCTATTCGGAATATTACACTTATGCGGAATATTAGCTTAATTCGGAATAAAGTTGCTATACGGGAAATTACACCTATGCGGAATAAAGTTCCCTGCTCGGAATATCCAGCCCTATTCGGAATACCTGGCTATTCGGAATAGCCAACCTTACTCGGAATAAAACCACTCTTCGGAATATTCAACATTCCGAATAGTCATCCAATGAAAAGCTTTACTCGGAATATTGCTGGGCTTGGCCGGTTCCTGGAAAAGATCAGTAACAAGAATACCGAAGAACTAGGAAAATAAAGATAGCACGGATTTAAACAAAACTAAAGCAAATCAACCACAAGATTAAATCAAACAAACAAATTAACATCTATTAATCATAAACAATCAATCCAAAACAATCAAACTCTCAAAACTAATCAAAATAATCAAAACCACTTGATCAAAATAAGAAAGAATAAGAACATGAACATGAACATAAACAATAAGAATCAAAGATTAAGAAAGGTAGAATGAGATTAACAAGATAAAGATAAAGATTAACAAGAATTAAAAAGAAAAACTTACTTGAAATTAAATGGTAATTAAGGTGCAAGACAAGTATTTAAATTTGACAAGTATTTAAATGACAAGGTAATTAAAAGTGGAAGAACTAAATGTCACGATTAGCCCACCAAATGAAAGTAATTAAGATCTAATCTATATATAGGGGAGGATTAGGAAGCTTCCTCCCCTCCTTCATTTTTCCTTAATTGCGTCATTAGGTCCTTAAGCCTTTAATCTTCATTAATTGCACCATTAGTCCTTTTTCCTTCTAATCTTCTTTAAACTTAGACTCTAATGACTTGTGGCTCGGGATTTCTTTTGAACTCATCTTTTAATTCTTCAATAAAATAGACTTGAGTTCCTCGGCTTTCAGTAAACTTCCGTCTTTTAACTTTTTCTTCGATAAATCTTCAGAATTGGTCTTGGACTTCCGTTCTTTTTGCACTCTTGACTTCTTGACTTCGTCTTTTCATCTTTTTCTTCAATAAAAGCCCGTAAATGCCCGTGTTTTCTCCACTTTTCACAATTTCGTCCTAAATCACAACAAAAACACAAACCACGCATAATTCCGACATAAAAGACATAAAATTCATGTTTTGGCTCGGTTATTATTGTAATTAAGTGGTAAAAAGGATGGGTGTTTACACACCTATCAAATCCCCTACACTTAACCATTGCAATGTCCCCATGCAATGCATAAGTTACAAAGCACGTTTACACTTTTCATCATAATTAATCCACATTGGCCTTTATTAAAGAGATAGAAAATAAAAAAAAACATACAAAGTAAAGAAATCAAAAACATACCTTGGGTTTTGGAAATGTCATGAATAATCATCATTCTCAAGTTTTCACTTTCTCCAAACCAAGCTTAAAAACGAGATCATAGTTATTATAAGTTAGTAGACTAACACGAACTCATGTGGGCCAATTACTCACTTAGACTCCCTTATTCCTATGGGTATCTCTTATATTTTATTTTTGTCTTGAATGATCACGAGGATACATTGTTTGACTTATTTCGATAATTATTTAGGCCAAAAATAAAGTGAACGATTTAATCAATAGTTAGCTAAAGGGCAAAATCTTTTAAAACTGCTTCTCGGGACCTCATAAAGTTCATATCTTGGCATAACTCGCTTCGCGATTTGAGACCTTTCTCGGACCGATATTTGGCAGCGACTTCATACTTCCAACCTTGAGAGACGTTCATGAAATTATGGTCTTCTCTTCATATAGGAATTTCTTCACTTGAAGTTTTGAGAGATTCATACTTGGACCACGACTTCTTCATTTTTCTCCAATCTTTATTTTGGACTTTGATATACAACGATCCGCCTCCTTTTATGACTTGGATCTATTTATCCTCATACCTTGCTAGGGTCTTTTCGGATACACTTCTCCATGACTTTTGGGGAGTTTTTGCTTTTCGTCATGTGTCTCGATCCTTCATATTGATTTTCGATAAATGATTCTTCACATCACTTTGGATCTTTAGCAACAAAATATAGCCCTCATGCCTTGTTAGGGCCTTTTTGGACTCGCCAATCTTCGCATCCCGCTTCAATAAGTTATGCCTTGGCTATGAACTCTAATCCATACCGAGCAACTTTTAAACGATCTTGGGCTAGAAGCTAAGTAACTTTTCAAATCGTACAACCTTATTTAATGCAGATAAATTTATTAGCAAGCGATGGGAGAATAGGCTCATAATTAACTCACATAATTTCACGAAAGAATACCAAACTTATAATTGGCTCTATCATCTCTCGTTCTCCATAGTTTAAAATCTCAAGTAATGAGACTCGTGGATGCTTAGCCTATTAAATCAAAGTTTTGGGTTTTCGAGTCGCCTATAGGATCTTGCAAACTCTTAGACTTTTTCAAGTTTAGAAATCGCATTTTAAAGTTCCCATGATAAACGACTCTCTAGGATCAATTATAGGAACTTGCGAAAAGTTCTTGTTCTTAACCCGTGAGAGTTAAGACTTTCGCGTTTTATAGCTCCCTATATAAAAGCCTAGCAAAACTCGACTTAAACACGTTAAGGATACTAGCTAGAGTAAACTTAGATAAGTAAACTCGGGTTGAGTCAAAAGATTCACAACGTTTGAAAATTAAAACCACTTTATTAAACTTTAATTCTAATAAGGAAAGAAAATAACTATACAAAAGGAAAAACTAATAGGCCAAAATAGATCAAAAATTTTGAAAAATGTCGAAAAATTGATTTTCCAGTTAAAATGAAGACAAATACAAGGAAAAGACCACTTAACTTCGATAGAAGTCCCCCTACACTTAAGATAAACATTGTCCTTAATGTTTAAGCATGTGGGAGTAAACTCCCCTACACTTAGGGCATTGTGCACTTTGTTTAAATCTCGCTAAGGAAGAGACAACTAAAGAGATTCCTATTTTAATATTGAGAAAATATAAAATAGTGAATCGAAAAGAGTTTAGGATAGAACCGGGAAGAAGGGAACACGGAATCACGGGTCGTCAAGAATCATCAAGAGTGGATCATTGAGCGCTCGAATCCCTGATTAAGAAGAGAGAAGAGGAAATAGCAAACCAACGGGTCTCCCCTACACTTAGGATAAAGAAAGCTAAAAGATAGATACATGGGTTGCCTCCCAAGAAGCGCTTGATTTTTGATTACCGAGTCGTGAGCCTGACTCGACCTTGATCATCATAGGAAGAAGCATGAAATATATCCACCAGGATCATAGACATAATTTTCGTCCGTCAAATAGCAGAGGCTTAAGGCGAACAAGGCAAGCCAAAGAAGAGTAGGCAAGGTTCCCTTAAGCAGCGATGGAGCACGGTGAAAGCAAGGGTGAAGTGGTGCAAGCATGTCTTTAAAATTTCCAAAGATGTTTCCTTTTATTTCATCAGGTGGATACTGAGATGGCTGCAGAATATCGATACCGGGGTCGAACACCTTTTCCTTTAAGGGAAAATAGCACTCAGGCTCAGCAGAATGGGAAGAAGATCCGCGAAGAAGCACAACCTCATCCTCAGAAGGGGGACAAAGAGGTGTTAACTCATACGTGCTGCGGATATCGGTGTCGACCGGTTTCTTCTCCTTTGAAAGAATTTGCTTTAAATCCAAAGTAGGATCAAGACGATAATCTTCAAAATCATAAGGAGGAGCATCACTCTCATGAGGGAAGTAAGTGTTAAGAAACGTAGAGAAGTCTTCCTCAAATGAGTAATCGTCCAAAGTAGGATCGATTGATGGCGGAGGATCTTCATCATGAAAAGAATCGCTCGAAAGAGTATCGGCCTCATCGAAATCATCATATGTTGGCAGCTCGGGATACTCAGAAGTAAGGTCATCATAATCATCCGAATCTGAGCTAGAATCATCATCATAAGCATCAAAGACCGGTGGAGAATCATAAATGGGAGAAGGTTCCAAATTGGGGCGAGAATCATCCACATCATCATGAAAAAGTGGATTATCGATGCAAGAATCGAATAGAGTATTGTTGTAGACAACGAAGTCATCATGCACATTAATCATATTCACTGATTCTCGGCCTCCAAAGGATTTACTTGTAAGCTTCCCCATTTTAAAAACTTTTGCATCATCCCCGACTCGTAAGATTAAGTCACCTTCGGCCACATCCACTAAAGCACGTCCGGTTCTCAAGAATGGCCGACCAAGTATTAAAGGAATACGAGGGTCCATTTCATAATCAACAACGACAAAGTCAACCGGAAAAGTAAATGTGCCAACTTTGATGAACACGTCTTCGGCTATACCAACGGGGTAAGCGAGAGTGCGATTTGCAAGTTCAAGAGTCATCTTTATTGGAGTAAGGTCGGGTAATGATAGTGTTTTCCAAACACTCAAAGGCATAAGATTAATACTAGCCCCGAGATCAGCAAGGGCAGTAAATTATTCAGTTTTGTTGAACACGCAAGGCAACACAAAACGACCGGGATCTCCAATCTTTTCCAGAAGTTCTTTAAGAATAACTGCAGAGCAGTTTTCATTTAAGCGTGTGTTGGCGAGTTCAATCATCTTCTCCTTCTTGTTAAGCAATTCCTTAAATGCTTTGACAAATTTGGGCATGTGGACAAGTGCCTCAAGAAAGCTAATGTTGAAGTTCATTTGAGAAATCATCTTGATATAGCTCGTCACTTGAGAGTCCTCCTTGGTTAGCATTTTGTTCTTGCCCAAGCGAGAAGGATAAGGGATATTAGGTTTGGGTGGTGAGGGTGCAGGCGTAGCGGGTAAAGGTTGAGATGTTGAAGGTTCCTTCGTAGGTACATCGTCATGACGAGGCGGAGACAGCAATGGTGCACTAATACTAGGTGTAGGAGGAGTAGGGATAAATGGTGGTGGAGGAGGTGTAAATGATGGGGGCGGGATAGGTGGATCGACAATGGTAATTCCACTACGAGTAGTAATAGCACTCACATTAGCTCGCGGATTGGTGACGGTGTTTGAAGGTAGAGAACTTGAAGTAGAAGGTTGAGCTGCGGGCAAGAAACTAGCAAGCATATTCTTCAAATCATTGGTTTGATTGCTGAAGGAAGATTGGATATTATCTCGAAGCTCGGATCTAATCTCATTTCCTTGCTTGGTGATATCTCCTTTTAGATTGATTATTTGGCTCTGCAGATTCTTGATTTGCTCACCTTGGGTTCTCATGATGGCTTCAACATCCGGGTTAACGGGTGGGGCTTGTTGAGTGGGTGGGTGATAAGGATTAGAAGATCTATGTGGGATTTGGTTGCTTCTATTGTAGTTGTTGGCGGGGTTTTGGTTTTGAGGAGAAAAACCGGGTGAAAGGTAGTTGTTGGAACGGTAACTCAGCAGATTTCTATCCCCTTGAGGTCGAGCTTGGTAATTTTCCGGTGAATAATTACCATAAGCTGCATACACATTTTCCGTATTTCCTTGAGTCGAAGGACAATCGGTGTATGAGTGAGGACCGCCGCATGTTTCACAAGGATTAGCAACCGCTTTAACTTGTTGTTGTTGTTGTTGGTTTGAAGCGAGAAGCGTGATACTTTTGCTCATTTCAGTCATCATGCGGGTGAGTTCGGTCATATCAGGGTTTGCTGAGGTGGAAGAAACATTGACTCTTAGGTTGTTCCTTGAAGAAGCAGAGGAATCCTAGTTTTTGTGGTGAGTAGTCATGTTCTCAATTAGCTCTCTACACTCCTCGGGTCTCCTATTCATGAATGTGCCACCGGCAGCTGCATTAATCGTATCACGATCTCAAAAAGTCAATCCGTTGTAGAAAGTATCAATTAAGGTCACAGGGAGCATGTTGTGGTTTGGACATCTATCGATCAAGACATTATATCTTTCCCAAGCATCAAAAAGAGATTCATCGGGATCTTACATGAAACCGTTGATTTAATTGCGAAGGCTTGTGACCATGGATGGTGGAAAGTAGCGCGATAAAAAGCGTTGAGTCATGTCATCCCAAGTGTGAATAGAATTCTTCGGGAGACGATCAAACCATTTCTCGGCATGATGTGATAAAGTATGTGGAAAGAGTTGTAGGCGAAGAACATCCATTGTGGCACTAGGCAACTTCATGCTTTGGGTGATTGTAATGAACTTGTTGAGGTGTTTGTTGGCATCATCATCAGGCAATCCACGGAATGGGTTAGTTTTCACTTGCTGAATCATGTGGTGCTTTAACGAAAACTCACGAGCGTTGATTTGCATCGGCGCAATCGGTCCTCCTCGTCCAAACATGGTAGGTTGACAAAGCTCCTCCATTGTCCGAAGATCGGGCTGTGGAAGAACATTGTTGTTATTGTTGAGGTGAGGTGGATGATTATTGTTGTTAACACCAGACATACTTAAATCTTCTTGAGTCTCGGGCTCTTGATAATTAGAAGATCTAGTACGCGTACACCTGAAAATGCAAAAGAAAAAGAAACCAAACACAAAGACAATATATATACACAATAAAGATAAAATCTTTTTGGATTTTTTTGAAATTTTTAATTTTTATGTATTTTTATCAATTTTTAATTTTTATGGTTTTTGAATTTTTTATGGCAAGAAAAATAACGCTCACAAGTGAACGGATCCCAAAAAGCAACGCGTCTCTCACAGCAAACCGTTAATCTTTACGAAAAGAGCCGGCAGCGGCGCCATTTGATAACTAAGATTTTACTCAGGTTAAAAATTATCGTTGTACCAATCTCTTCGAATTGAAAACTGGTTTAATGTGCGACTTAGTCGTTCTTTGGTGGAACAAAAATGTGTGTCGTTGTAGTAAAGGGAAATGTGCAAAAACAATTAAAGTAAAAGGGCAATTAAAGTAAATCTAAATCTAATTTAAATGTAAATGGTGCAAGTATTTAAAAGCGAGGCTAAAATTAGAAGGTACTAAAAGTAAATAACGCAAACTTAAATCTAACTAAGGCAAACTTAAAACGCAACTAAAACTAAAACTTAAACTAAGGCAAGGCTAAAATAAATCTAAGGCAATAAACTTAAAGTGCGAGTAAGGAAAAAGGCGGGAAAAATAAAGCTCGAAATTAAGAAAATTAAAAACTGAAAATTAAAAACTGAAAATAAAGAAACTGAAAATAACTCCTATTCGGAATAAAACTCTATCTGGAATAAACCCCCTATCCGGAATACTGTCACTATGCAGAATAGAAGCTTACTCGGAATAACAGTCCTATTCGGAATAACTAGCTCTATTCTGAATACTCCTTACCCGGAATAAATTAACCTTATGCGGAATAACCAGCCTTATGCGGAATAACACTCCCTATTCGGAATATTACACTTATGCGGAATATTAGCTTAATTCGGAATAAAGTTGCTATACGGGAAATTACACCTATGCGGAATAAAGTTCCCTGCTCGGAATATCCAGCCCTATTCGGAATACCTGGCTATTCGGAATAGCCAACCTTACTCGGAATAAAACCACTATTCGGAATATTCAACATTCCGAATAGTCATCCAATGAAAAGCTTTATTCGGAATATTGCTGGGCTTGGCCGGTTCCTGGAAAAGATCAGTAACAAGAATACCGAAGAACTAGGAAAATAAAGATAGCACGGATTTAAACAAAACTAAAGCAAATCAACCACAAGATTAAATCAAACAAACAAATTAACATCTATTAATCATAAACAATCAATCCAAAACAATCAAACTCTCAAAACTAATCAAAATAATCAAAACCACTTGATCAAAATAAGAAAGAATAAGAACATGAACATGAACATAAACAATAAGAATCAAAGATTAAGAAAGGTAGAATGAGATTAACAAGATAAAGATAAAGATTAACAAGAATTAAAAAGAAAAACTTACTTGAAATTAAATGGTAATTAAGGTGCAAGACAAGTATTTAAATTTGACAAGTATTTAAATGACAAGGTAATTAAAAGTGGAAGAACTAATTGTCACGTTTAGCCCACCAAATGAAAGTAATTAAGATCTAATCTATATATAGGGGAGGATTAGGAAGCTTCCTCCCCTCCTTCATTTTTCCTTAATTGCGTCATTAGGTCCTTAAACCTTTAATCTTCATTAATTGCACCATTAGTCCTTTTTCCTTCTAATCTTCTTTAAACTTGGACTCTAATGACTTGTGGCTCGGGATTTCTTTTGAACTCGTCTTTTAATTCTTCAATAAAATAGACTTGAGTTCCTCGGCTTTCAGTAAACTTCCGTCTTTTAATTTTTTCTTCGATAAATCTTCAGAATTGGTCTTAGACTTCCGTTCTTTTTGCACTCTTGACTTCGTCTTTTCATCTTTTTCTTCAATAAAAGCCCGTAAATGCCCGTGTTTTCTCCACTTTTCACAATTTCGTCCTAAATCACAACAAAAACACAAACCACGCATAATTCCGACATAAAAGACATAAAATTCACGTTTTGGCTCGGTTATTATTGTAATTAAGTGGTAAAAAGGATGGGTGTTTACACACCTATCAATAATTAAACAACGAGAAACGGAAAACGCTACGGGTACCCCATGTGGGGCCCCTACCCGCGGCAACAATAAGGAGATGGGCCAAGCCCATCTCAAAATTACTAAGAGGGGTTATGGTAAAAGTTTACTAGTCACTTTTCACTTACAGAAGATTAAACAAAAACCTAAAAAAAAGTTATCTCCTTCTCCTCTTTTCTTTTTTTGGCCGCCGCATACAAACACACCAAGGAGGGTGTTTGTTTGATTTTTGATCTTGGTTTTGGTGCAAGTGTTCGTGTTTGTTCATCCTCGTTTAGATCCACGCATTCGGTATATTCTTTTATCCTTTTCTTTTTGATTTGATCTAATAATTAATTAAGAACATGATGTTTTTAAAACCTAATTAAAAACATAGATCAAACATGAAAATGTTATTGGGTAAATCAAAAGGGATGTTTTATGGGTGTTTGTTTGGCCGGCGCCTAAACCGAACCCCAAGGGGGTCTCGGTTTGGCTACTAAACCACCACCGAGACCATATGGTCCTGGTTGAGTGGTGTGGGTCCCACGACAGCAGCAAAACAAGGGGAACCCCGAAGTGGTTCGGGGTATGGTGTCGATTTCATGTCCGGTTCATGGTTTCTAGTCAAGATCCGGTTCACGGTTTATGTTAAGATTATTTTTTTTATAATCATATGTTAAAATTAAATTAATAAATATGACATGATTAATTTAATAAACATGACTTAGGTTATATTAATTATTAAAATCATGAAATTATTAACCTAAGTATTTTATATCTTCTAGACTTATAATTAATTAATTATTTAAAAACCATGGTTATAATTACTTAATTAACATGACTTAGGTTATATTATTAATAAATAATAATACATGTTTTAACCTAAGTATTTAACCTTATTTAATTAAAACATGAAATATTTTAATTAAATACTTTTAACCTATAGTTTATTTAAATTACATGAAATAATTAATAAACTATACATTATAATCAGAAAAACACTTAGGCTTATATACTTAGCTTATTTAACCAGCTTATATCTAATTATGGAAACTTTCTATTTTTAGAAACTTATTTAATTGAGGCAGCTAATCTATTTATGGAAACTTTCTATTTTTAGAAACTTATTTAATTCAGGCAGCTAATCTATTTATAGAAACTTATCTATTTTAAGCAGTAATTTTATTTTTGGAAACTTTCTATTTTTGGAAACTTTCTATTTTTGGAAACTTTCTATTTTTGGAAACTTTTTATTTTTTGTAACTTTCTATTTTTAGAAACTTTCTATTTTTGGAAACTTTCTATTTTAGGAAACCAGCTATTTTTGGAAAGTTACTTATTGTTACACAGTAAGTATAATAATAATACATGAAATACCAGAAATACTTAACCAGTATAGACAGAATATAAGATAAACACAGTTCAAGGCTTTAAACGATAAAACATGATATGAACATATAAAATAAGCTAAGACATGACATAGAACCAGTTACGTATTTAGTAAGCAGATACTTATTCATGTATGTATTTATGTAGCATTAGTGATACCGAAGTAGGATTCTCCTCAGTTCATCTTCTTCGTTCACTCGACATAAGGTACGGATTCCCGTCCTTTCAGTATGGACATTCTTTCCTTATTAGGATTTCCCCGTATGCAGCCAAATGTTTTCCCGTAGTATAAGTTTATATGTTTGACTTGCTTATGTTTAATTTAGAATACATATATCCATATACATGCATGACCAGTTTCACCTAGTTATGGAGGTACCATAACCATAACATTAGAGGCACTGATGTTATGACTTCACCACGGCGGAGTGATTACTCGTGGCGTCCCTTCAACTTTTGGCCATATTATTATATTTATCATGTGGGGCGTATGGGTGCATCCTAGTTACATGTTTTCAGCAGATTACTCAGTGTGAATGTGGTGTGTGCCTTGCATCCTTCACAAGGAGCTGATCCCTCCTACCCAAACCAGTATATTAAATTAGAGGCAGCCCCTCTAATTTGCATGATGAGGTCACCCCTCCAAGTATTCATGCACGGTGAATTTTCATGACCTATATTGGCTATTGGTAGAACATGTTAAACAGTTTTTATAAGATAAACATAAGGCTTTTCAAACTATAAAACCAGTTTTACCAAGACTTAACCAGGTTACTCGGGACTTAGTTTCTTCCGCTGTTATATGTTATATGCTTATCCTATTCATGATTTATTGTACATCCGTGCACTGAGCGTATTGCTCAGCCGTTTTCCTTTTCTATGTTCCCAAAACGGCATGTACTCAGGGACGCTCGTAGACTTTAAGCGTACGTGCATACGGACTGGAAGCTTTCTAGCCTTTCTTTACTTTATGCATTATCTTTCCTTTGATACACTTGCTGTGGACATTGTTTAGTCCTTTCCTTTTTAGTACTTATGTTTGTGTATGATGAGCTTTACTTTTGGACTACCGATGTTTGATTCCGGTATTTTCCTTTTATGGTCATGTGATGTTTAGACATTTTTCCTTGTATGCATTGATGACACGCCAAAATTACGCGTGACATTCCATTATCAAAATAGGGTGTTACAATTATGGTATCAGAGCCAAGGCTTCGACCTGTAGGCTCTCAAAATATGACCTGTGATTAGTGGGTAGTCACTACGGTCTTCCTAGAACTGACAGTCGTTTTCATGCATTCATCATTTTTATGCATACATATACATGTTATTGTCGCAGGTTTATGACTAAGTAATGGTTGGTACAGGACTGGCCCTATTTAGTCGCATGTGTTTTATCGAAACTTTTAAATTTGGGACCGACCCATAGGCGTCCCCTCGCCATGTCTTTTATTTTGGGTGAACTGACCATAGGCGTTCACTCTCGAGCATACAAAAGTTTTCATAAAACTGCATCATGCATTCATACACAAAATTTTCTTGCATAAAATTTTCTCTTGAAATTTTGGTATAAATTTTTTTCATGTATATATATATATTTTATGTTTTGATCTGTTTAATCATATGTTTTATGTTATACTGTCAGATGGCAAACACAGACAATCTCTGGGAGATGTTTGCAGCTGCTGATGCAGAAATGCAAGACGTCCTTCATCAGAACGACGGCTATCCTCCCCCGCCTAACATTTTTCCCATGGAAGGAAGAAATCGGCTCATGAGGGAATACTATACCATTAGACAGCGACCTGACAAAGACATCAATGACTTCATGCAGCGTTTTCTTCGTTATACCAGTGTCCTGAGAGCATCTGCGGGCACCACTAAAGAGCAGGCATTACATTTTCGTTGGGCTCTTAATCCTAGGATCGCCAATAACTTATCAGGTGCTCCGTTGGGTACGGTAGCATAAGTGGCTGATGCAGCACGTAAGCTAGAGATGTTGCAGGAGAGAGATGAGTTCGGGGAAGCTGAGAGACCCGACAAGAGGTAAACATTCGTATTCAAGAGGTGATCTATCCGTATTCTTTCCATATATGTCAAATATTCATCTCTTTAAATGTATCTTCCAGGCAGAAAACTGGGGACTGGTCTTAGCCGGCTACTCAGCAGCAGCCTCATCAGCCCAAGGGAAACGGTCAGACTAACGACCGTTCTACTACGGATATGCGTGGCGGTAATGATAATTACCGTAACAACGCTGGACACTCCAACAGCAGCAGGTCCTAATACTTACGAATTTTCTTATGATTTCATGTTATAACTCATATTCTGACACTTTAGCAAAAACTTCTACCAGGAACCATGGAAACGGTAGGGACTAGAACCAGAGAGGTTCACAGCCTAGCCGTCCAGCTATCACTGGTATTCAATCTTACGATTATCCGCATTGTCCTTTCTACCCTATTATCATGTCTTATGTAAAATGTTTTATCAGGTTCCCAGCCAGCCAGAGCACCTGCCGGAGGATTTACTCATCCTCTTTGCTCTACTTGCCACCGTAGGCACCCAGGGCCATGTCGCCGTAACACTGACGCGTGCTTCAAGTTGGTCTTCCTGACCATATCATAAAGGATTGCCGTAAGGGCGAGATGGAGGGTACATCGGGACATGCTGATTCCAAGCCGCCTCCTACCACCAGGCGTGTCTACACGACATCTCGAGACCAGACCAACAAGTCTACAGGTACCATCACTGGAATCTTGTATATGTATGGTCAAGCTGTGTGTGTTCTTTTCGATACGGGTGCTACTCACTCGGTTAATTATACTGCTTATGCTAAGAACATTAGGATGCTCCCCATGCCACTAGAGAATAGGCTTACTATTTCCACGCCTTTGAGGGACTCTGTATTAATCACCCATGTATACAAGAGTCTTCCCCTAGAATTTGATGATAAGGTTCGACCTGTTGACGCACTTCTGCTGGACATGAATGACTTCGACATGATTTTGGGCATGGATTGTCTATCCAAGCATCATGCTACCATAGACTGCCATTCATATCGAGTTATCTTCGGTGACGTTAATGCACCAGAGTACATTCATAACGGGTGCATACCAGGACGGTCTGTACAAATCATATCTACCCTGCAAGCGCGTGCATTACTGTCACATGGCTGCGAGGGTTATCTAGCTACGGTTCACGACATGGATGCTGAATCTCCATCAATTCAGGATCAACCTATAGTGTCGGAATTCCAAGATGTTTTTACAGTAAAACTTCCGGGCATACTGTGACAACCGTGGTTTTGGGTTGGTCACTTGGTCTTACTTTTAGGTTATTTTATGTGTGCTTACTTGAATTGTGTGTTTATTTTGTGTGAACGAGGTTGGTGTGGTTATCGTTTATGAGTATAGAGTACTCATAAGTAAATCGAGGAACGGTTATTTCATGTTCATGAGCTCACAAGTGGTGACTATGAAATGAAAATGGTGATATTGTGGTGTTTACGTATACGTATAAGTATTATAGTAATAGTAGTTTTTTAGGATTTACGGTTTAGCCTTTAGAGGTCTCGGGTGAGGTAATTATCCATATGAATATTTTTCGGGATGGTTTTAAGTCATTTAGGACTTAGTTATAAATTAGTTTATTTCAAAATTTGAGATTTTTTTTAAAAGTGTATATTTTACGTCTTTTACGGTAAAACGCGTAAATTTGACTAGTTTTACGGTTTTGAGGTTTTGGGAGCTTTAGGAGCTTAAATAAATTAAGGTAAATTAAGGTAATATTAATAATACATATATTAATAATAAAAAGAAATAAAAAACGAATTTTGATGGGTATAGGTCGGTTATGTGAAAAAAAAAAAAAAAGGGGAAAAAGGGAAAAAGGGAACCAGGCTTTTGTATATGGGCCAAGGACATGTTAGGAAAGTATATAAAGTATTTTTATTAATCAAAACACTCATAAAATCCCTGGAGATCAAGGTTTGGTCGGCATAAATGGTGGTTTTAGGGTTCTTCATTAATTTTTCTTCTTTCAAAAATTCTAAGGTAAAATCTTTAATACTCTTTTTAATTAAATTGTTTTTATGTTTTCTTTAATAATCTTATGATGGATTTAGGTTAGGGTTTAATATAAAAACAGTAAATTAATGTTGTAATAATCATAATATAATGATTACATGGTTTAGGGCTTGTAATTAGAGGGATTAGGGTTAATTAATGATGTTGATTTTGTTAAACCCGTTTTTATAAATGGGCAGAATTTTGAGTCAATTGTTTTGATCATATCGGGAGTTCTACAAACTCTTATTTTGCGATCCACATACCCCTGGAAAGATATTTTAAGTGGATTTTCAATGAAAGAAACGAGAACTAAATTGGAGGTCGGGAAGTGGGTCAAAAATAGGTTACAACAGTCGGAGGTCAAAACAGTTTTAAATTCAGCCTGTTTTCTTTTTAAGTTTTGGGTTGTTTGGGGTACTTAGGGTTGCATTGGGATCTTCTCACGAACATGAGAGATGGTTTATATATTTTAATAAGGATCTGCACTTGGGCTAAGATTGTGGTTTAGGGTAAGACCCTCGAATGGTAATGAACTTTTCATACGTTTAAAATCAGGAAAACTGGAATGACAAAAGTATATATATATATATCAGGGCCTTAACAGTAGCTTTAAGGTTAGGTCAATTGGGAGGTGTTAGCCAACATAAGTAAGGGTATGAATATTCCTTTTACAGAAACCATGGGTATGTTTAAGTGGACGTTTGACTTAAAGGTTTGAGACCTAAAACTGGGACTGTTTTGTGTAAAATTGTGAACGGGATAGCTATTAAACTTAACCAAGTTAAGGACTTGTTAGAGAAGGGTAATGGGGTGTTTAGAGTTATAAATGGGGTATTTATATGAGAGGGGGTTAGATGTCCATCATAGGTTGATGAACCATTTTAGAGGTTGGTTCATGTATTGATTTATGTGTTTTTGGATTATTAGCTTGGGGCTAGAGCAAGGACTTTGGAGAAGCAATCAGGTGAGTTCATAGTCCCATTTTACTACGTTTTTAAATGTTTTTTTTCCAGTATGGGATGGAGATGACACTTGAAATGTTCTTTAACATGATTTAGTACTATGTTATAAAATGTGTGGACATAAATGTGTTATTGTGTGACTTGCGTGCTTATGTGTTCTCATATGTGCTTTGGTACGTGTTCTGCTATGTGAATCTTGTTTGGATTGTGATTGGATTTGGTACATAGATGTATGGGCGTCTATGGGACCAGTTGTGATGTGTGTGGAGCGTGGGGCACGATCCGTCCTGAGTACTTGTGCATCGTCTCTTCGGAGGCAAGATATCTCGATGGGGATATAGTTCATCTTCCACAGGTGGTGTGGGAAAGATCCGGATAGTGTGGTGTGTGTTCTTGTGCGTGTGACGGGATACTTCTTGATTGTTATAATGTGCTTTGTGAATTGTAGATGTGATTGGTACTTGGCTTGAGTTTTGTTGTGGATGCATGTAGCATGATTATCACATTATGGTCCATTACTATAAATTGTTTTTCTTCAACTTATTTACAGCGGATGTCGAGGTTTCTTATGATGTTCTAGATAACTTAAACCTATGTTCTCACCAACTTTATGTTGACAGATTTTAGTGTCATTTTCAGGTGAGGTAGTTGTGCAAGATGATGTTAGAAGTGGCTAGAGTATAGAGGCTGCTAGGATTGCATTCGGAGGAATCCCTTTCCTCTTAGATTTTATTTTGTGTTTTGATTAAGTGAACTTTGTGGTACCTATATGTTTGATGTTTGTTTATTTGTATGTCTTTGGTAAGAGGTAGGCCTGTTACCTACTTACCTAGACGCCTGCATTGTTGAGATATTGTCACGACATTTGTGTCGCCATCTATGATATTTCAATTTCATTTAGTTCTCTCTATAGACACGCTGTTGTTGTGATGATATCCATACGTCGCGCCCCATATTCCGCCATGGTGGGGTGTGACAGAATGGTATCAGAGACAATGGTTATAGAGAATTAGGTTGCCTAGTCGTGTAGCCTAGTCTATAGCTTAAGGGTCCCTGCATATAGGCGTCATAGGAGTATGTGTGCATTTTATAGTAATTGATGTGTTAGAATATTATTTTTGTAGTATTTGTTAGGTTATGAACTACTATGGTTCATACTTAACTACATGTTATTTTCTTTACGAGTTTTGATTAGTGCGGGTGGAACCATGGTCGTATACGCTAGTCATTGTTGGATTTCGCTTAATTATGTTTTCATGTTCTTTATACATTTTGAATTTTGTCTACGCTGGTTCAGCTAGACTACGAGTTTATGTGTTTCGTGCATTGGCTATGTTATTTTAATACATGGTATTTTAATACATGGGGTTTTGGATCTTATCTTGTGTGGTTATGTGCTTGTGAGTTGTTGGACTATGTGTTATGTGTAGTATTAATTTCTTATAAGTGTCATCATAGGAGGGAGTACATTGGTGAAAGGGAACATGTATAATTATGGAGGCCTACATAATTATATATGTGCCACAACACCACTGGACTTTCAAGTATGATTGCATGAAAGAGAGTTAATACATGCTTGTATAGTATATGTTGGATGGATTTGAGTGTATGTACGCTTATGCCTATGTATGTAAAATTATTTTCTACTTACCGGTTGTATTCTTGGGATGGTTGCTAGCCTCGTTTCTTTTTGAGATGTTCAACTTCTGTAGTAGCGCATTACTCGGGTCCTCATTTCACGTGTTTGTTTGTACGGTACTTTTGGCGTGAAGGATTTTGAGATGGTGGAGATTTCTTTTTGGGGTAACGATGCCTTTTGTTTCGAGTTATACATGGTAAAAAAATAGAACTTGCAAATTGAAAAAAAAAGTTGTTGGTAGTCGATGAAATAAGGAAGTGTCGGAAACATGTTTCAAATAAGGTGGAATATAAATTCTTTAACATATAAGCATGACTCGGTTATTTTAAAATATTTTGGTTTGGATCACCTAGAGTTATTGTTCTTAAGTTAAAAATTTTTGTTCTTATTTAGTGAAATATGTTAAAATCATGTAATTAATAGAGTTTTAATTTTCTGGAATTAAAATAAATTAGGTTCTAGTTTTGGTAATTAATGGGGGTTTTAGGGTTTAAAAATCGTTTTTTTTAATTTGGTATAAATCGGAGTAGGCAGAAACTGTCGCTAAACTGTCAAAATATGTCGCTAACTGTCAGAAACTGTCGCTAATGCCTAGGCAGATTTTGAGAAAAATCGTTTTGGTCATAACTTATTCGTTTTTAAAGGTTTTTGGGTGATTGAAAAGCCTAAAATTATGTACTCGGAACATACTTTTCAAATATTCAGAAAGTTTCGTAGTTGGAAGTCAGTAGCTTGGTCGAATTAATTGTACAAGTGTTGAGTTTAAGGTTAATTTTCGGACAATATGGTTTAAACTCGTGTTTTGGGTATTTTGTGGTAATGAACACTTGGAGGGTTAACATAGAGATGAGTTGGGAAGGAATTTGAGAGTTCTTTAGACCTTATTATACGTGGTTATATTTTGATCAGTTTTGATTTATGGTACTTATGAGTAAGACTGAAATCGGGGTGACAGTGTTAAACCCGTTGAGTTATGTGACGGCTCCTAACTTGGTTTCAAGACAGTTCTTGTCTGATGAGTTGCGAGATTTAGTTAGGTTGGTTACATAACTTTATGGTTTTGATAAGTTTCCTCGCGGACGGTTAAGGCTCATGTGTTGTTGGTTGAGATTATTTTCGTGTAAACTGAGTTCACGTTTGAACGTGAAGGTTTTATCAGGGATATGCATCCTCGTTTGTTTGCTGAGAATAAGTTTGAGTTTGGGAGTGAATCTCGGGACGAGATTTCTATTAGGAGGGAGTGATGTGACAACCGTGGTTTTGGGTTGGTCACTTGGTCTTACTTTTAGGTTATTTTATGTGTGCTTACTTGAATTGTGTGTTTATTTTGTGTGAACGAGGTTGGTGTGGTTATCGTTTATGAGTATAGAGTACTCATAAGTAAATCGAGGAAAGGTTATTTCATGTTCATGAGCTCACAAGTGGTGACTATGAAATGAAAATGGTGATATTGTGGTGTTTACGTATACGTATAAGTATTATAGTAATAGTAGTTTTTTAGGATTTACGGTTTAGCCTTTAGAGGTCTCGGGTGAGGTAATTATCCATATGAATATTTTTCGGGATGGTTTTAAGTCATTTAGGACTTAGTTATAAAGTTTATTTCAAAATTTGAGATTTTTTTTAAAAGTGTATATTTTACGTCTTTTACGGTAAAACACGTAAATTTGACTAGTTTTACGGTTTTGAGGTTTTGGGAGCTTTAGGAGCTGAAATAAATTAAGGTAAATTAAGGTAATATTAATAATACATATATTAATAATAAAAAGAAATAAAAAACGAATTTTGATGGGTATAGGTCGGTTATGTGAAAAAAAAGAAAAGAAAAGGGGAAAAAAGGGAAAAAGGGAACCGGGCTTTTGTATATGGGCCAAGGACATGTTAGGAAAGTATATAAAGTATTTTTATTAATCAAAACACTCATAAAATCCCTGGAGATCAAGGTTTGGTCGGCATAAATGGTGGTTTTAGGGTTCTTCATTAATTTTTCTTCTTTCAAAAATTCTAAGGTAAAATCTTTAATACTCTTTTTAATTAAATTGTTTTTATGTTTTCTTTAATAATCTTATGATGGATTTAGGTTAGGGTTTAATATAAAAACAGTAAATTAATGTTGTAATAATCATAATATAATGATTACATGGTTTAGGGCTTGTAATTAGAGGGATTAGGGTTAATTAATGATGTTGATTTTGTTAAACCCGTTTTTATAAACTGGGCAGAATTTTGAGTCAATTGTTTTGATCATATCGGGAGTTCTACAAACTCTTATTTTGCGATCCACATACCCCTGGAAAGATATTTTAAGTGGCTTTTCAATGCAAGAAACGAGAACTAAATTGGAGGTCGGGAAGTGGGTCAAAAGTAGGTTACAACAGTCGGAGGTCAAAACAGTTTTAAATTCAGCCTGTTTTCTTTTTAAGTTTTGGGTTGTTTGGGGTACTTAGGGTTGCATTGGGATCTTCTCACGAACATGAGAGATGGTTTATATATTTTAATAAGGATCTGCACTTGGGCTAAGATTGTGGTTTAGGGTAAGACCCTCGAATGGTAATGAACTTTTCATACGTTTAAAATCAGGAAAACTGGAATGACAAAAGTATATACATATATATCAGGGCCTTAACAGTAGCTTTAAGGTTAGGTCAAGTGGGAGGTGTTAGCCAACATATGTAAGGGTATGAATATTCCTTTTACAGAAACCATGGGTATGTTTAAGTGGATGTTTGACTTAAAGTTTTGAGACCTAAAACTGGGACTGTTTTGTGTAAAATTGTGAACGGGATAGCTATTAAACTTAACCAAGTTAAGGACTTGTTAGAGAAGGGTAATGGGGTGTTTAGAGTTATAAATGGGGTATTTATATGAGAGGGGGTTAGATGTCCATCATAGGTTGATGAACCATTTTAGAGGTTGGTTCATGTATTGATTTATGTGTTTTTGGATTATTAGCTTGGGGCTAGAGCAAGGACTTTGGAGAAGCAATCAGGTGAGTTCATAGTCCCATTTTACTACGTTTTTAAATGTTTTTTTTCCAGTATGGGATGGAGATGACACTTGAAATGTTCTTTAACATGATTTAGTACTATGTTATAAAATGTGTGGACATAAATGTGTTATTGTGTGACTTGCGTGCTTATGTGTTCTCATATGTGCTTTGGTACGTGTTCTGCTATGTGAATCTTGTTTGGATTGTGATTGGATTTGGTACATAGATGTATGGGCGTCTATGGGACCAGTTGTGATGTGTATGGAGCGTGGGGCACGATCCGTCCTGAGTACTTGTGCATCGTCTCTTCGGAGGCAAGATATCTCGACGGGGATATAGTTCATCTTCCACAGGTGGTGTGGGAAAGATCCGGATAGTGTGGTGTGTGTTCTTGTGCGTGTGACGGGATACTTCTTGATTGTTATAATGTGCTTTGTGAATTGTAGATGTGATTGGTACTTGGCTTGAGTTTTGTTGTGGATGCATGTAGCATGATTATCACATTATGGTCCATTACTATAAATTGTTTTTCTTCAACTTATTTACAGCGGATGTCGAGGTTTCTTATGATGTTCTAGATAACTTAAACCTATGTTCTCACCAACTTTATGTTGACAAATTTTAGTGTCATTTTCAGGTGAGGTAGTTGTGCAAGATGATGTTAGAAGTGGCTAGAGTATAGAGGCTGCTAGGATTGCATTCGGAGGAATCCCTTTCCTCTTAGATTTTATTTTGTGTTTTGATTAAGTGAACTTTGTGGTACCTATATGTTTGATGTTTGTTTATTTGTATGTCTTTGGTAAGAGGTAGGCCTGTTACCTACTTACCTAGACGCCTGCATTGTTGAGATATTGTCACGACATTTGTGTCGCCATCTATGATATTTCAATTTCATTTAGTTCTCTCTATAGACACGCTGTTGTTGTGATGATATCCATACGTCGCGCCCCATATTCCGCCATGGTGGGGTGTGACACATACCACCTGCACGAGAAGTTGAATTCAGTATCGAGCTTATTCCAAGAGCTGAACCAATCTCCAAGGCTCCTTATTGCATGGCTCCCATAGAGCTGAAGGAGCTGAAGGACCAACTGCAAGAACTTCTTGAACGAGGTTTCATTCGACCGAGCGCATCTCCATGGGGCGCACAGGTATTATATGTTAAGAAGAAGGATGGTAATATGCGTCTTTGCATAGACTATCACGAGCTCAACAAGATTACTATCCGAAATAGGTATCCACTGCCATGTATAGACGATCTGTTTGACCAACTCCAAGGGGCCAAACACTTTTCCAAGATTGATCTTAGGTCAGGCTACCATCAGCTACGGGTCAAGGAGCAGGATATCGCCAAGACTGCTTTTCGTACCCGCTATGGCCACTACGAGTTTGTAGTATGCCATTCAGCCTGACAAATGCTCCAGCAGTGTTCATGGACTTGATGAACAGAATCTTCCATGAATTTCTGAACAAGTTCGTCATTGTCTTCATCGATGACATCCAGATTTTCTCAAAGTCCAAGGAGGAACACGAAGACCATCTTCGTACAGTACTACAGATTCTTCGCCAGAAGCAGCTGTATGTTAAATTCTCCAAGTGTGAGTTCTGGTTAGACAAGGTGGCATTCTTAGGTCACATTGTAACAGCAGAAGGAATCACTATGGATCCAGCGAAGGTTGAGGCCATTACTAAGTGGTCAAGGCCGACATCAGAGACGGAAGTCCGCAGTTTCTTAGGCTTAGCTGGCTATTACCGTAGGTTCGTGGAGAACTTTTCCCGCTTAGCACTACCATTGACCAAACTGATGCAGAAAGGGGAGAAATTCGTCTGGACTGAAGAACGAGAGAAGAGCTTTGAAGACTTGAAGCAGAAGCTAGTATCTGCACCTATTCTTACTCTCCCATCTGGTACGGGTGGATTTCAAATCTACAGTGATGCATCGGGGAAGGGACTTGGCTGTGTTCTCATGCAACATGGGAAAGTGATCGCGTACGCTTCACGGCAGCTTAAGCCTTATGAAGAAAATTACCCCACGCATGACTTGGAACTTGTTGCGGTCGTGTTTGCATTGAAGATATGGAGGCACTACTTATATGGAGAATCATGTGACATTTTCACGGACCACAAGAGCTTGAAGTATATCTTCACTCAACGTGAATTGAACATGAGGCAGAGGAGATGGTTAGAGCTATTGAAGGATTATGACATTAATCTACAGTATCATCCCGGAAAGGCAAATGTAGTAGCAAAGGCTCTTAGCAGGAAGTCAGGAATGATCAACGGCATTAAAATCGAAGAGGAAATCATAAGAGACTTGGAGCGACTAGACATCGAGATCATGGTGCGTGGTCAGCACGGTTACTGGGCTAATCTTAGAGTAGAACCCGAGTTACTCTCTAAGATCAAGGAAGCTCAGAAAGATGATGGAGAAATCTGGGCGATAGTACAAAATTTGGAGAAACAGACAGAATTTAGAGTAGATGCAGATGGTATCGTATGGCAGGGCACGAGACTTTGTGTTCCTGATGACCAAGAACTCCGGGAAGCCTTGTTAGCTGAAGCTCATAGCTCCCCATTCTCTATACTTCCTGGTTCGACTAAGATGTACCATGACATCAAGCAGTACTTTTGGTGGAGTGGTATGAAACAGGATGTGGCCACTTACATCTCCAAATGTCTTACCTGCCAGCAGGTTAAGATCGAGCATCAGCGATCTGGCGGTCTCCTTCAACCGTTAGATATTCCAGAGTGGAAGTGCGACAAAATCACCATGGATTTTGTTACTGGTCTTCCGCCTACCAAGAGGAAGCACGATGCAATTTGGGTTATCGTAGATCGACTTACCAAATCAGCTCATTTCTTACCGATCCGCAAGGAAGATCCGGTAAGTAAACTCGCCGATACGTATAGAAGAGAGATCATGAGACTCCACGGTGCTCCATCTAGCATCGTCTCAGACAGAGATCCTCGATTCACTTCGCGCTTTTGGAAGAGTCTCAAGAAAGCTTAGGTACACAACTTAAGCTTAGCACGACTATTCATCCTCAAACGGACGGACAGTCAGAACGAACGATTCAGGTTGGAAGACATGTTGAGGTCATGTGCGTTGGAATGGACGGGTGATTGGGACGATTACATCTGTTTGGTGGAGTTTGCATACAACAACAGTTGGCACGCAAGTATCAAGTGTGCTCCTTTCGAGATGTTGTATGTCAGGAAGTGTAGCGCCCCAATCTGCTGGGATCAGGTTGGCGAGCGAACACTTGAAGGACCAGAAATCATAGAATTGACCAATGAAAATATCGCAGTAGCTAAGCAGAAACTTCAGGAAGCACGGTCACGTCAGAAAAGTTACGCCGATAAGCATCGTAGGGACATACATTTTAACGTAGGAGATCACGTCTTCCTTAAGGTTTCGTCGGCACGTGGTGTTAGACGCTTCGGGATTAAAAGGAATCTTAGTCCTCTTTTCATCGGACCGTTTGATATCATTGAACGAGTCGGTGAAGTATCTTACCGGTTGGCGTTACCTCCGCAGCTTTCGCATGTGCACAATGTGTTTCATGTGTCCTTACTCAGAGGGTACCAGTATCATCCCCTTCACATGGTTCAGTATCCACTGGAACAGATACATGAAGATCTCACTTTTATAGAAGAACCCGAACGAGTTCTTGACAGACAAGAACGAGTCATGAGAAGGAAGACGATTCCATTCGTCAAAATCCTATGGAGGGATCATACCGAGCGGGAAGCCACTTGGGAAACAGAGGAGTCTATCCGGGCTTCTTTCCCTCATTTCATATTTTGAATTCGGGTATGTTCTTCTTTTTCAGTTTACTTTATCTATAATTCGGGTACGAATTATTCTTTTTAGGGGGGAAGAGTTGTAAAACCCGCATGCTTTTATCATGAATAGTACCCTTAAGATCGTACGTACTAGATTAAAACTTTCCTATTATAGCATGATTATGATTACGTGTTAGGATTTTACGTATTACGTACGTGTTAGAACACGATAAGTATTTACTACGCACGAACACGCAATAATTATTTGACAATAATTAATCACGAACATGCGATCATGAAATCATGAACGTAATTAAATCACGAACTATTATTAATTACGTATATATATTTATTACGAGCGTAAATAAATATATTAGGTCACGGTAATTATTTAACGAGAATACACAAAACGCGAACACAAATAAACACGAACGAATAATTAAACAACGAGACACGGAAAACGGTACGGGTACCCCATGTGAGGCCCCTACTTGCGGCAACAATAAGGAGATGGGCCAAGCCCAGCTCAAAATTTACTAAGAGGGGTTATGGTAAAAGTTTACTAGTCACTTTTCACTTTACAGAAGATTAAACAAAAACCTAAAAAAAAAGTTTTCTCCTTCTCCTCTTTTCTTTTTTTGGCCGCCGCATACAAACATACCAAGGAGGGTGTTTGTTTGATTTTTGATCTTGGTTTTGGTGCAAGTGTTCGTGTTTGTTCATCCTCATTTAGATCCACGCATTCGGTATATTCTTTTGATCCTTTTCTTTTTGATTTGATCTAATAATTAATTAAGAACATGATGTTTTTAAAACCTAATTAAAAACATAGATCAAACATGAAAATGGTTATTGGGTAAATCAAAAGGGATGTTTTATGGGTGTTTGTTTTGCCGACGCCTAAACCGAACCCCAAGGGGTCTCGATTTGGCTACTAAACCACCACCGAGACCATATGGTCCCGGTTGAGTGGTGTGGGTCCCACGACAGTAGCAAAACAAGGGGAATCCCGAAGTGGTTCGGGGTATGGTGTCGATTTCATGTCCGGTTCATGGTTTCTAGTCAAGATCCGGTTCACGGTTTATGTTAAGATTATTTTTTTTATAATCATATGTTAAAATTAAACTAATAAATATGACATGATTAATTTAATAAACATGACTTAGGTTATATTAATTATTAAGATCATGAAATTATTAACCTAAGTATTTTATATTTTCTAGACTTATAATTAATTGATTATTTAAAAACCATGGTTATAATTACTTAATTAACATGACTTAGGTTATATTATTAATAAATAATAATACATGTTTTAACCTAAGTATTTAACCTTATTTAATTAAAACATGATATATTTTAATTAAATACTTTTAACCTATAGTTTATTTAAATTACATGAAATAATTAATAAACTATACATTATAATCAGAAAAACACTTAGGCTTATATACTTAGCTTATTTAACCAGCTTATATCTAATTATGGAAACTTTCTATTTTTAGAAACTTATTTAATTAAGGAAGCTAATCTATTTATGGAAACTTTCTATTTTTAGAAACTTATTTAATTCAGGCAGCTAATCTATTTATAGAAACTTATCTATTTTAAGCAGTAATTCTATTTTTGGAAACTTTCTATTTTTGGAATTTTTCTATTTTTGGAAACTTTCTATTTTTGGAAACCTTCTATTTTTGGTAACTTTCTAATTTTGGAAACTTTCTATTTTTGGAAACTTTCTATTTTAGGAAACCTGCTATTTTTGGAAAGTTACTTATTATTACACAGTAAGTATAATAATACATGAAATACCAGAAATACTTAACCAGTATAGACAGAATATAAGATAAACACAGTTCAAGGCTTTAAACGATAAAACATGATATGAACATATAAAATAAGCTAAGAAATGACATAGAACCAGTTACGTATTTAGTAAGCAGATACTTATTCATGTATGTATTTATGTAGCATTAGTGACACCGAAGTAGGATTCTCCTCAGTTCATCTTCTTCGTTCACTGGACATAAGGTACGGATTCCCGTCCTTTCAGTATGGACGTTCTTTCCTTATTAGGATTTCCCCGTATGCAGCCAAATGTTTTCCCGTAGTATAAGTTTATATGTTTGACTTGCTTATGTTTAATTTAGAATACCTATAGCCATATACATGCATGACCAGTTTCACCTAGTTATGGATGTACCATAACCATAACATTAGAGGCACTGATGTTATGACTTCACCACGGCGGAGTGATTGCTCGTGGCGTCCCTTCAGCTTTTGGCCATATTATTATATTTATCATGTGGGGCGTATGGGTGCATCCTAGTTACATGTTTTCAGCAGATTACTCAGTGTGAATGTGGTGTGTGCCTTGCATCCTTCACAAGGAGCTGATCCCTCCTACCCAAACCAGTGTATTAAATTAGAGGCAGCCCCTCTAATTTGCATGATGAGGTCACCCCTCCAAGTATTCATGCACGATGGATTTTCATGACCTATATTGGCTAATGGTAGAACATGTTAAACGGTTTTTATAAGATAAACATAAGGCTTTTCAAACTATAAAACTAGTTTTACCAAGACTTAACCAGGTTACTCGGGACTTAGTTTCTTCCGCTGTTATATGTTATATGCTTATCTTATTCATGCTTTATTGTACATCCGTGCACTGAGCGTATTGCTCAGCCGTTTTCCTTTTCTATGTTCCCAAAACGGCAGGTACTCAGGGACGCTCGTAGACTTTAAGCGTACGTGCATATGGACTGGAAGCTTTCTAGCCTTTCTTTACTTTATGCATTATCTTTCCTTTGATACACTTGCTATGGACATTGTTTAGTCCTTTCCTTTTTAGTACTTATGTTTATGTGTGATGAGCTTTACTTTTGGACTACCGATGTTTGATTCCGGTATTTTCCTTTTATGGTCATGTAATGTTTAGACATTTTTCCATGTATGCTTTGATGACACGCCATAATTACGCGTGACATTCCATTATCAAAATGGGGTGTTACAGCATCAATCACAGCTCGCCCGGGAACAAAGTCATTCATCCCCGTACGAGTCAAAGGAGAAGAACCAGTCAGATCAACGCACACATCTTTACCTCCCTCCCATGAATAAAACAAAATATCTATCAAACGTAAGGCATTATCAGGTCCTCAATCTAATCCAATATTAACTTCCTTTCTGACAGATATCCCTGAACGGTAACATATATCAGCTAGAGTATTAGGAACCAAATTGTTGTGACATCCCCAAATCAGGTTTGCAACGGAATAGTAATTGGGTGTCAGTAGGTGGATCACAGAATAAATGGCATACAAAGAATTGATCATAATTACATGATTTGAAATACAATTGATACAAATATGGTTTTAGTACAATCAGTTGAAATGTTAAATATCAGTTGTTACAAATATCCCAGTGAAAACAAATCCCCCAGTTATTATGATGCTCTTAAATGATGCTCAGTCCATGCTCAAATAATCTAGCTTAATTTCCTGAGAAAAACATGCTTAAAACAGTCAATATAAAGTTGGTGAATTCATAGAGTTTTGTAAAATCATAGTTTAGGACGGTAAATTGTCCTACATAGTGTTGCACAAGGTTTGATATAAAAATCAAGTGTAGGATCTCAAATATCCCATATAGTATTTCATAAGGTTTGATAATAATCAAGTTCAGATATATCAGTATGTTCCATGTATTAATGTACCAAATAATAAAAGGTCAAGTTTAGAACCGCAAACATCACAAACATAGTATCACACAAAGCCAAATACTATAAGGTAATTACATTCCCATATTGCCCAAAACTGAGACTTGACAGTTAAGTCCTCGACAAATGAGGACCCTTCGCCTTATTAAAAGGCACCCATAAAAATAATAAGTGCTGACATGTGAAACATCTGTTGTCCTGGCGTAGGCACAGTGAGCATGACTCACCCAGATGGGGACGGTCAATCCCAAATAGATCTATTTATAACATTCAGGCAATTCAAAAATTCTAACAGTTTCAAATGCACGGGTCATGCGGGTTCATCTACAATAGGCAAATGTAATTAAGAGTAACAGTTCTGTTTGTGTTTCCTCGATCAACAGTTTATTAAGTATAAGTGTGGGGCCACAATCTCACGATATAAAGTCATATAGTCAAAACAAGTTATAGCATGTCTCCCCCTCGCGGGTTAGTAAAAACATAAATAGTAGTGAAAGGCGAGGCTATGAACTCACCTGAATAGTAGTGTCCGGTTAATATCACAGATAGTCCAGATAGTATGCTCACGATACAGTTGATTACCTAAGTAATTTAAATGATCTCAGTATATGCATATACAATGCATAGATGCGTCCAGATAATTAAAGGGCATGCTTATACTTGTTTTAGATATCTTGTCGTTTATTGTCCGATCCGTATGTATTTATTTATACATATACATAGTGAGTCCTTCAAGTTTCTATGATTTACATTAAAAACCCTAAATTTTATTTAATATAAATAACTTTAGTTAAATTTCACCAAGGTCCTCAAGTTTAATATTTACCATATAAGCCCCTAGGTTATAAGTTTAAGGAATGACGGTTTAGTCCTTTTGGTTTAGGGTTTCTTTTATAGTTTTAATTAACTAATTAATAAAAGAACTAGGGCTTATTAATCTTTCGTCATATGGCAAAACAAGTCCTCCACATTTTTAATCATGTAATACCTTTCGGTTCTTGCCATAAATAGTCCCTAGGGTTTCTATAACTTTCGACTTGTGTCCAAAACAGCCCCTAGGGTTTGTCTAGGGTTTATTAAACTTTGCAAGTTGGCAAAAGGGGTCCCTAGGGTTACTACTATGTTTCGGCAAAGGCAAAAAGGGGTCCCTAGGTTCCTATTTCTATTACATATATTACCCAAACTTAGTAATAATTTCATTTGAGTCCTTGTTGTTAATTTTGGAGTTTCGGATAGTGTCAAAACACTACCCTCAACTCACGGCATTTTACAAAATCCACCTTTATGTTTATATTTTTGGGACGTGAGTTTTTATACTTGTTCATTTAGATCCCTTAACTTAATAAAATTACTAAATTAACCCGAAAGTATTATTTTTACTACTTTTAGTCCGAAAACTTATAGATCTACTATTTTAACCCCAAACTTCATAGATCTATCATTTTAAATCCAAAACATTTATAGATCGCATTTTTAAATCCAAAAGTTTGTGAAATCATATTTTTCACACTATAAGTTTTATAAAACCTTATTTAATAAAAAGAAGTTTATTTTAGGCAAGCTTATTATAGTGGCTTAAAACAAAATCCTATAAGGCAAAAATAGTAAGCTTATAGATCTAAGGCAACTAGTTATAGATCTAGTATTTCTAGGTTTATCTAAATATTACAAGATTAACATATATTGAACCATTAGGGTTTAAAACCCCACGTCTAATATATGCATGCTTATGCTTTTCATAGTTTTTCTAGTTTAACTAGTTCATAAGGTTATGTTCATCATGGTTATCAAGATTTTACATTATCTTAACACACAACCCATTTTAAGCCGTGACCCATATAGGATCTAGGGTTTCATATTTTTGTTTCAACATCAAGTTTTACTAGTAATAATCATGTGTATGTTCTAGTGTATGAAAAATAAGTATATTGAAAGATAGGTTTTAAGTTACTTACTTGTTTAGGTAGATCTAGGAATGAACAAATGAATAAGTAGTGATTAGAGCTAAGTTTCAACAATGGTGAACTTTGTAGCCCAAAATCAAGCCGTGAGCTTTACTAGGGCTTTTAGGATGTTCTTGTTGTCTTGAAGATCAAGATACTTGTAGGAGTAACCAATGATTATTATTTATGATGCATGAGGCATGATTTAAGATTATCAAATGAAGTAGTAATGGAGTTTTGGAGGATTTTGGTGAAGAACTAAATAAAGCCGTGAGCCATGGGTGAGATGAGAGGGATTTGTGAGTTTGTGTTTTGTGTGTGTGTGTAGAATATACGGCCAAGGGTACAACTTATAGGGATATTTGATATCTTAGGAAGATTGAGAGGATCTTCGGAAGATTGTAAAAGATATGTTAGATATTATGCTAGATCTTGTGTTGGATTTGGTTTGTGAAATGAAGATATACACGAGCTAGGGAGAGAAAGATATCTAGGATAGATTTTGTACCAAAATCTTGTGTATCTAACTAGGATTTGATATGAAATATCTTGGCTAGGATTAGCAAGATTTAGTTTAGATATTTAAGCATATGGCCTAAACTAGCAAAGTATTGTGTATGATGCCATAGTGTTGTGTAAGTATGGCATAGTATGCATTTGTTGAGTTATAGGTATTTTTGTTGAAGCTTTAGGTAATTTAGTGAAAGTATATAATGAATATATCATTAAATAATATTTTACTTGAAAGAAAGTAAATAAATGACAATGTTAAAATAATGTACATTGTTTTTAAAGTGTCAGGTGTTTATTTCTATTATAAAATATATGTAAATATATACATATAGAAATAAGTCCAAGTACTTAATAATTTAATAAGGTAAAGTTATAGTTTATCTCAAAATATGTACTGAGGTGGTGAATCAATTATTCATTCAGGTAGAAGTGTGTATATATAATTAAGTTAAAATACTTCACTATTTTTATATATTAAAATCATGATTTTTGTACGAAACAAGTCTTGTGATGGTGTATTGTAAAGGTGGTCCGTAAAAATATTATATGATGAATGGTAATAATGGGGAAGCCGGTGACGTGTTAAAAGCCCAAATTTTGGGGTTTTACAGCACCTACCCGTTATTTTAGCTTTGTCCTCAAAACTTAAGATGAAGTTACTCGTCCAGCGAACAAGTGAGGACACTTTTTCTTGAACGTGTAATCTTGTGAATTCAAGTTTAGACTCCTAGGTGATATTTAGAATGTAGTTATTGATCGTATTCTTTCGGTGAGTACATTATAATGCACAAGGTAACTTGTCTTTTATGTTTTGATAATTTACACATTTGGTCCTTCTATTGTTGAAATGTGGCCCTTAGGGCACGAATAGTTTCCAATGAAAATAACTTAGGGCTCAAAATAAGTTTCAAAAGTGGCAAAATCAACCCCTAGGGTTTTTAATCCGTGTTAAATCAACTAGGGATTATTTCAAGTTTGTTAATGTCTACGTTTAGCCCTTAAAGTTTTAAAACTTTCGTCTCAATATTCTAGGGCTTATAATATGTTTCACAAATGGCAAAGTAAGTCCTCGATAGTTCTAAAATTCAAGTTTAGCCCAAAAGAATTAGTAAAAGGTTCATTAAATCATATTCGAGTTCTAATAAGTTTACAAAGTTGGATAAAATAGGACAAGTTTGTTTTAAGTCTTGGTTTTTATTTAAATGGGCTTCCTGATATACTTCTAGCCTATGGAAAGCAAACATTAGTTTGACTCCAAAGCTTCACTCAGTGAAATGGCTAGGATTATTGTTGAAAGTGATTGGGTAGGAAGTTGCAAAGAATCTGCTTCATTTGTGGCTGAGCTGGGGCATAAGTTGCGTAGAGAAGAAGTACTTAAAATGATGGAAATCAAAGAAGAGACCAAGAATAAAGAAGTGTGCATCCCTGGTGAGATGCTGAAAGGGTCATGCATCTACTGTTGGTGGTTCAAAATTTGCACAAATTTCGACTTCTAAAAGGAGGAAGTCATTCATTTCAAGGCTTGTTAGACAATGGTATTGTCGAACTAATTGGATCCGAAAAAGAAGAAGATTGTCCAAAAGTATGGGACATCAATTATCTCTTTCTGGAGGGTGACAAACATAACCCTACAAAATACACCCGCTGTGAGTTGGGCATGTCTTTTATGCTTGGGTTTGTTTTCCTCGTCCGTTTGAGAAATGCGAGTTTAGAAGATAAGGAATTCTCTTACCAAGTATTTATGGGCTTCGATACAAGAAATGAAACTAAGTCTAGTGTCGATAGAGTTTGTGTTACCGTCGCCTCGGATGATCGAGGTTTCATTTCCTCATGGCAGATGAAACAGCTTAAATTTTTTGTGACACCCCAAAGGGGTCAATTGAAACGGAAGTCGGTACCCCACAAGGGTTTAAAATGCAGCGGAAATGGACACCCCCCAAATAGGGTCGAACGCAGCGGAAGGGTATTTGGGTTAAGGATAAGCCAAAAGTCAAGAGCACAATGCTTTGATCTAATAGAGATAAACACGAATTTTCCTATGTTTCTGGTGAGGATGACATTAGATATAAGTTATCTTAAGGATAAGATATTACTGGAGGAATTCGCGAGTCAAAAAGGATTACATTCCATAACTAGATAAATAAAATAACATCAATTATGAGACATGTCGAATATATTTAAGCTCATGTGATTATAAATTTCTATTTACATCGATAAGTGTCATCATCCATGTAAGGTAAAATTTATAACTCCATTCGGTGACCTATGATTTCTTTATTCAAACGAAAAAGCGTCCCAATTCGTTTTAGTAAGGATTTCATAGCCCACCTTACCTAAATATTTCCGGCAAGGCTTATTTAGAATAATTATAATATCTAAGATAATAGATATTATTAAGATACTTTACTGCCCATTTGCTTATAACCTTCGTCTTCAGACGTCCCATAACATCTTAATACGAAATTATAAATAAACTTTTGGTCCGGTGGCTTAAGATTTCACTCTTAGACGTCCCATAACGTCTTGAGAGGAAGTCATTATCAACTTAGGATCAAGAGACTCAGATCCCATATGTATAATATAGGATCATAAGTACCTTGATTTTGAGTTCCACCGCATCATTTAAATATGCAAACTGATCCAAATAATACCACGTGAAAATACTAAAAGCAAACGTGTATAAGTCGTTAATAAGTCATGTTTTGTAGATATACGTACAAAATTATAAGCGAGATATAAATAAATGTTGACGCGCGATAACGTGCGCAAGAATACGCATCAAACAAGGAACTCATATATACAATATAATGATATATTACAATCATAAGTATAGGCATTGTATCATATAGTTCCTTCTAGTATGGTATATATACATATATACACATAACAACAAGTTCAAACATCTAATAAAATGTAGTACACGGGATAATGCTCCCTAGTCTGTTTTTAAATATTCAAGTATGTACGGTTGTTGTAAATCCGTTCTTATTATGTGGTCAGTCAGTTTTCCAAGTAGTCAAAATAGACTAACCGGTTTATAGTTATCAATTAATTATAAGCAATAATCAGCGTATATGAAATGATTAGCGTATAAGCTTAAGCTTGATACACAATCAATCATGGAGGATTTTCAAAATCTTAGTATAAGATTTTCAGGATTTATTTGGATTTCATTACAATACCAACTCGTTTTTAGGCAATTCATTTATCTTACTGTATTTTAGTTAAATACATCGTTGTACAAGTATTAATAACTTCCCTTTAAATTTGTTATTAATAATATCATTTAAGTAAAAGTATTTTACTTACCATTGTTGTATTTTACTTTTATAATCTACGCACATTAAATTTCATAATTTTTATGAACAGTTATAAAAGTAATAACACTTTATTACATTTAATTTAATGTCCCCAAAGTTTTCACAAGTTAAATAATAACCCTTTGTTTACAAGTTTCAGAAAATGATGGTTCTAGTCCATTTAGTTTAGGATTCACTCAAGTTTCAATACATTAAATGAAATAAGGGGTTTAGGGTTTTCTTAAGTTTCGGTTATTGGCAACACAAACCCCTCCATGTTTTACTAGATGTACACTTTCTGTTTCTTAACAGTTTTAGTCCTTGTAATTACTGTTTTATCAAAACAAGTTTCAATGTCACGGTTTTAATCCATGAGTTTAATGAATTGACATTTTTAGTCCAAAAGTTTTTATAAGATATATTTTTGGTATAAAAACTTTGTTTAAGTATAATATCGCTAAGTGGGCTTATTAAATGTGCCAAAAGAGATAATGGGTTTCCCAAACCCTTATTGAGCTTACAAGATCCATTAACAATTTTTGTGAGCTAAGGATTTCTTAATGGGCCTAATTACATTTTTAGATCCATTAATATTACAAGTTTTACTACATAGGTCCATAGGACAATAAATGGGCCTAATGGGCTTCCTAATGGACCTAAACATATTTTAGTCAATTAATAATACTTAACCATTTATCTAGGTGTGAAGTTTATGAAACCTTACAAGCTTATTACTGGTTTGTAAAGATTAAGTCTAGATCTCTAAATAGAGAGTAAAAACCTACGGTATGTTTTATTTCCGGGTTTTAAATGAAATCCAAGTTGGTTACAAGTTTGTATATTAATTATAAGCTTTACAATATTTCAAGATAAAGTCTAGTCTTATTTTATGTTTACATTTAATTTACGAGGTACCAAAAATTAAGATTTAGGGTTTATTATAAGTTCACAAGTTTATTAGAAGTTCTAAAATGAATCAGATAGCCCAAGCTATATTTCTTTTCCATGTGTTTTCATTATGAAATCTAGGTTTAAAAAGTAAATTTTAAAGTCCATACATAAGATCTAGTTTTTTACAAGTTTGTTATAATTCAATAGGATTTAATCAAGATCTCAAAAAAATCTAATTTTAGATTTTTCCAGAATATATAAAAGTCTAGTTAAGTTTACCAAAGACATGGTAAGGATTTTCAAAGATACATTAAGATTTCTAAAGGAAAAAAATCCAATTTAAATTTTTCCAAAATTTAATTAAGTTCTTCCAAAATACAATTATTCAAGAAAAGTGTTAATGCAATAATGCCTAAAAACGTTACTTGTATTTTTCGGTCTCCCTTTGTTTTGATTACGACAATATGTAAAAACAAGCATTTACGAAAACAACGAAAAACGAATTCTTGAGTTCAAGTATTTTTTCATTTTACCCATTTTCACTTAAGGTATGAATAAACAAGTACTAACCTTAATCAAGTGATCAAGTGAATTAAACTTTCTTAAAACTCACTTTTTATTAAGTGTGACAAGTTTTTATTAAACTTTCTTTTTAAGAAAATGTTTTATTAAATTAATTATTTGAATTTTGAAAATGGCATATTCTTATTTGGTTAAGAATATCCTTTCAGGATATTTTTTATATCCAGATAAGACCTCCGCCACTAAAGGACAAAAAATGGAGCGGAGTCTAGGCAGCGGTTCTCTAGTGCCTAGGCGGTTCCTTATCGATAAGGAACCGCCGGCTGAGCTAAGGAACCACGGCCAGATATATCCGTTGGGCCTTTGTCCTATAAATTGTGGACCATTCTCAGCTTTTCAAATCACCTCTTTTGCACATCTATTTCCAGATTCAAACCCTCTTCTTTAATCACTCAAATCTTTGATCATTTGTTTGATTACTACTTGTTTAAGAAGTGAATCTTGTTCTTCCATCCCTTCCTCTCCAAGTGCAAAGAGAAGAACACTATCCTTGTGAAGTGTTGAGTCCACCACCAAAGATCCATTGAAGATCTACTTTTATACATTTGTTGTTGTGTCTTAGTTGAGAAGATCCAAGTAGTTGTGTCTATTTGGAAGTTGTGTATGTGCTAAGTATAGTTATGTAGATTGGTCCTAGCTACCATTAGGGCTCGACTTTTAGCTTAGAGTCGGAAATTGGTTAAGCGACGTGTACGGTTTTCTCCACCATAAGAGCTTGTTGTGTAGTGAACTCTCGAGTAAGGAGTACTCGAGGAGTGGAGTAGGAACGAGGAGTGAGCTTCGTTGCCGAACCACTATAAATCCTTGGTGTTCGGTTTGATCTTTCTATACCCTTAACTCTTTACATTCTTTATTCTTTGTGCATATATATTTGTTAGTATTAGCTTAGTTACACTATCATTGTTCATATTGTGCATAAGAAGATTTCACACATTTCCTCAAGTCTAAGTTTTTGGAAAAAAGGATTTTTGAAAACCACCTTTTAACAAGTAAATTATAAGAAACTATTCAACCCCGCCCCTTCTAGTTTCTACAATTGGTATCAGAGCGTTTTTGCTCAAGAATTTTTAAAGTATATTGTATTTTAAAACTTGAATCGATCTATAGATTCCAACAAATACCTAGAAGGGCAATCTATGCAAAGACCACCACTTTTTAAAACCGATAGTTTTATCTATTGGAAAAATAGATTTGAAACTTATGTGAAATCAAAAGATTTAGATCTTTGGCATGTTATTACCAATGGTGATTTTTTACCTTATCAATTTAATGAAGTTTCTAAAACAAAAGAATTGGTCACTTTTGACAAAGCTAATGACGTTACTAAAAAGAAACTTTCAAAAAATATTGAGGTTAAAATGGTGATTTATAATGCTTTACCTAAGAAAGAGTATGAAAGAATTTTTATGTGTGAAACCGCTAAAGATATTTGGAACACTCTTTTAGTAACCCACCAAGGTAATAGCCAAGTCAAAGAAAGCAAAATCGATCTTCTTGTCCAACAATATGAACAATTTGTCATCTTAGAAGATGAAACTATTGATAGTGCATTTGCTAGGTTTAACACCATTATTACTAGTCTAAAAGCACTTGATGAAGGTTTTTCTAGCAAGAACAATGTTAGGAAGTTTCTAAGGGCTTTACATCCAAAGTGGAGAGCAAAAGTCACGACGAATGAAGAATCGAAAGATCTCTCAACTTTATCACTCGATGAACTCATAGGCAACTTGAAGGTTCATGAGATGATAATTTTGAAGGACTCGGAATTAGTGAAAACCAAGAGTGAAAGGAAATCTCTTGCACTTAATGCCAAGAAGGCACAAAGTGACCATGATAGTTCCTCGGAAAGCGATGACGAGGAGTATGCATTGGCGGTGAGAGATTTCAAGAAGTTCTTCAAGAGACGAGGTCAACACGTTAGGCAACCCAACAATGACAAGAAACCATTCTCAAAGAATCGATTTGCCAAGAACGAAAAAGGTGATAGGAATTGCTTTAGATGTGGTGATCCAAATCACTTCATTGGTGATTGTCCAAAGCCCGCTCGCGATAAGAACCACACGACGTTCGTTAGTGGCGCTTGGAGTGATAGCGGTGAAGATGATGATGACAACCCCAAAGAGGAGAAATAATGAACTACAAAATGGTTACATGAATTACTACCCTCCTCCATTTTTTTCTCCATGGGGAACTCCTCCTTCATTCATGCATCCCAACCAAATGCAAGGGATGTTTGGAACTAACAATTTTGGACCCATGAGATATTGGGGACCAAATGTTTGATCTTGTGTGTTGTTACCTAGATATGCTTGGGAATTGATTTGGAGCCCGATGAGTGGATTAAGGATAGTGGATGTTCTAAACACATGACGGGTGATCGAAGTTTGTTCTCGCATTACAAAGCATATGATGGAGGTAACATCACATTCGCTAGTAGTCTACGTGGTAATATCATTGGCAAAGGTACGGTTTCTCTTGACTCCATGACCATTGATAATGTTGAGCACGTAGATAACTTAGGGTTTAACCTTTTAAGTATAGGTCAAATTTGTGATAATAAGTGTAAGGTCATCTTTTCGGAACATGACAGTGAAATCGTAAAAGATGGAAAGGTCATTGGAAAAGGTATTAGAAAGCATGGGCTTTATGTTATGAAGGTCAATAAGAAGTCAAAAGACAACATATGTCTTGCGACTATAGATGATAGTTCTACTCTTTGGCATAGGAGATTAGGTCACGCTAATATGCGTTTAATTCAATCTTTAGTCTCTAAGGAGTTTGTAAGACACCTCCCCAAAATTAAGTTTTATAGTCACTTTTGTGATGCTTGCAAAGTTGGAAAGCAAGTTCACTAAAGTCACAAAGCCAAGAATTTGGTTTCGACCTCTCGGTGCTTAGAGCTCCTACATATGGATCTTTTTGGACCTTCCGCCATACGGAGTTATGAAGGTAACCTTTATACCCTAGTTATAGTTGATGACTATTCTAGATTCACTTGGACTAGATTTTTGGCATCTAAGAATGAAGCTTTCAATCACTTCGAAATCTTTAGTCGAAGAATTCAAAATCAACTAGGATGTTCAATTGTCTCTATTAGGACGGATCATGGTAGGGAATTTGATAATGAAGTGCAATTTGGTGCCTTTTGTGAAGCTCATGGTATTACCCATAACTTCTCGGCTCCTCGCACTCCACAATCAAATGGTGTAGTTGAAAGGAAGAATAGGACTCTCCAAGAGATGAGTAGGACGATGTTAAACGAAAAATCTTTGCCTCAAAATTTTTGGTGCAATGCCGTGGACACATCGACTTATATTCTCAACCAAATTCTTATTCGACCTTTCCTAGGAAAGACCCCCTATGAGATTCTTAAAGGTAAGAAACCCTCATTGGAATACTTTAGGGTGTTTGGAAGCAAGTGCTTTATCCTCAACACCAAAGACTACCTTACCAAGTTTGACCCAAAGTCTTCCGAAGGTATCCTTTTAGGTCATTCCCAAACTAGCAAAGCCTACATAGTCCTAAATAGAACCATGGGGGTTATTGAAGAATCACTCAACGTAACCTTTGATGAAACCCCTCCTTCACCCAAGACACCACCATTGGTTGATGATGACTTGGATGAATTAGAAGTAGTTAAAGCCAAAGAGGTTAGAAAAATAGGTTGAAAAGGAAGTAAACATTAAGGAATCTAGGGATCATACTCTCAATAATGTAATTGGTAACTTAAATCAAAGGACCCTAAGATCTCAAGTCCAAAACCAAAGCAACTTCTTTTGTTTTGTCTCCTTGATTGAACCAAATAATCTTAAAGAAGCTTTGACGGATGAGAGTTGGGTCATTGCGATGCAAGAAGAATTGAATCAATTCGTTGCCAATGATGTTTGGGAACTTGTTCCTCCACCTAGAAGTTCTACCATTATAGGAACCAAATGGGTATTTAGGAATAAGTTAGATGAGAATGGCGTTGTGTCTCGTAACAAGGCTAGACTTGTAGCTCAAGGCTATAATCAACAAGAAGGGATTGATTATGACGAGACATATGCACCGGTAGCTAGATTAGAATCCATTAGAATCCTCTTAGCCTACGCTTGTGCCTTAGATTTTAAGCTTCAACAAATGGATGTAAAGAGTGCATTTCTTAACGGTTTGATCAATGAGGAGGTATATGTGGCTCAACCTCCTGGCTTCATTGATTTTGAGAAACCAGATCATGTTTACAAGCTTAAGAAAGCACTTTATGGACTCAAACAAGCACCCAAAGCTTGGTATGATAGACTTAAAGCGTTTTTTGTTAAACATGAGTATACCATGGCGATGGTAGACAACACGCTCTTTACAAAGAAGAAAGGTTCTCACCTCATAATCGTACAAATATATGTTGATGACATTATATTTGGATCAACTTGTCAAGAATTGTGTGATGACTTTGCCAAAATCATGCATGATGAGTTTGAAATGAGTATGATGGGAGAACTTAACTTCTTTTTAGGACTCCAAATTAAACAAATGTATGATGGTATTTTCTTTAGTCAATCTAAGTATGCTAAAGAAATTTGGATTAGAAGAATCTAGACCAATGAAGACCCCAATGGCCTCGGATACTAAACTCACCGTAGATGATGATTGTGAGTCGGTAGACAACACCACATATAGAGGTATGATTGGTAGTTTGTTGTAACTAATGGCAAGTCGACCGGATATCATGTTTAGTGTTTGCCTTTGTGCTCGCTTCCAAGAGGCTCCCAAAACCTCTCACCTTGAAGCGGTTAAGCGTATCTTCCGATACATTAAAGGCACTATACATTTAGGATTATGGTATCCTAAAGGGACCGGCGTAGAAACCATTGTCTACGTGGACTCGGATCATGCGGGAGACTATATGGACCGGAAAAGCACTAGTGGAGTTTGTACCTTCATGGGTTGTTGTTTAACTTCTTGGTTCTTTAAGAAACAAACCGCTCTTGCAATATCTACCACGGAAGCCGAGTATGTGAGTGCCGGAAAAGCATGCCAACAAGCTCTATGGATGAAGCAAGCGCTTGTTGATTACGGGATTTCTCTTGATGATGTTCCCATCATGTGCGATAATAAAGGCGCTATAGACCTTAGCAAGAATCCCGTGCAACATTCGCGAACCAAACACATAGAAATTCGACACCATTTCCTTAGGGATAATGTTCAAAAGGGGAACATTTCAATTGATAAGGTACCCTCCGAGGACAACTTAGCCGACATCTTCACTAAGCCACTTAAGAGGAAACCTTTTAATTACTTGCGTCTAGGTCTAGGATTAATGGAACATCTTCCTTAATTACCTTCTTCTCTTTTTGTGTCTCATTTTACCACTTTGAGTCATTGAGTCTTCCAAACTATTTTCGATAAACCCGCTCTTTCGAAAATGGTTGAGAAATGCTTTGACATTGTTAATTCAATCTAAAAATGGTTTTTCATAGATTCTCGCTATTAATATAGAGTTTACATAATTCATATGTATGATTCTCTCAAACATAGCAAGAACAAGATAGAATCATGGAGGATCATTGTGTCATGACTTAAGGTCTTGTCTTACACACCTCCTACATTGATCTTTTAATCCATGTACTTTGGTCAAATCTCTATTTGGTAAGTTTGTATATGTTTTCTTTGTCTATCTTTGCTTTTTAAGCATATCCCTATGATAAGTTAGACTAGAAAAATAAGATTTGATGAATTGAAAAATCTTCCACCAAACACCAAACACAGCCCCTGTAGGCGGTTCCATAAGTGAACCGCGGTTCCTTAGTGATAAGGAACCGCCGGGCATGATAAGGAACTGCATACAGTACCTTCCTTTTTCGGGTTTTTCTCTGAGACTCCAGATTTGCTCCAACTTTTTTGAGAATCTTTGTTTCAAACCCTTTGACCACCCCTACCTTAAACCTTCCCTATTTAAACCTTAAGCATTTTGCCATACTTCACATCCCATAATGTCTTATTCTCCCAATGAAAGCCTTGAATCTACTTCATTTTCTCCAATTGCTTTCAACCCAAATTCACCCAAGAACACTCTTAATCACATCTCTCCTACCAAGAATGTTGATTGTGGAACTTCTTTGCTTCCACCACCACCCTTTAGTGTTCTTCCTCCTTCTCATGATAATGTCATGCACCATGGAACATATTGTCATTGTTGTCAATATCAACATCTTGCTATGGCACACATCTATGAGGAGTTGAGCTACATCAAGAGTCTCTTGATCAAGCCTCCTTTTCACTATGATTATGAGACCTCCAACAAGCCACCACCACCACCCTCCTCCATTACCTTGTCTTTCATATAAGCATTGGTTGCTTATCCACAAGACACCAAATTCAATCAAATCTTAGAATTCTAGAATAACTAGGATTAGATTTATGCTTTTGGCTTGTTTCTTTTCCATACTTCTTTGTATGATGTTCTTTTAGTAACCTATCTTGGATCTTTGTCTTTGTGTTTTCTTCTCTTTTATTTTTTGTGACCAATTGCTATATATTGTTGGTTGTTTCTTTTGTTCAACTAACCCTTCTATGTAGCTTGTCACCATATCTCGATTCCTCGGTGCCCCAAGCTAGAGGGAGTAAGCACCAAGGGGGAGTCTTTGCTAAGTCCGTTTCTTCAACACCGACTTGTGCAACCTTTTTGCTTCGACAAAGGGGGAGAAATGAATAAACTCGTCTTCGAAAATCTTGTTTTTTGTGTGATTGAGTTTATGTATTGTCGGAATCAAAAAGGGGGAGATTGTTAATGCAATAATGCCTAAAAAGGTTACTTGCATTTTTCGGTCTCGCTTTGTTTTGATTACGACAATATGTAAAAACAAGCATTTACGAAAACAACGAAAAACGAATTCTTGAGTTCAAGTATTTTTTCATTTTACCCATTTTCACTTAAGGTATGGATAAACAAGTACTAACCTTAATCAAGTGATCAAGTGATTTAAACTTTCTTAAAACTCACTTTTTATTAAGTGTGACAAGTTTTTATTAAACTTTCTTTTTAAGAAAATGTTTTATTAAATTAATTATTTGAAATTTGAAAATGGCATATTCTTATTTGGTTAAGAATATCCTTTCAGGATATTTTTTATATCCAGATAAGACCTCCACCACTAAAGGAAAAAAAATGGAGCGGAGTCTATGCAGCGGTTCTCTAGTGCCTAGGTGGTTCCTTATCGATAAGGAACCGCCGGCTGAGCTAAGGAACCGCGGCCAGATATATCCGTTGGGCCTTTGTCCTATAAATAGTGGACCATTCTCAGCTTTTCAAATCACCTCTTTTGCACATCTATTTCCAGATTCAAACCCTCTTCTTTAATCACTCAAATCTTTGATCATTTGTTTGATTACTACTTGTTTAAGAAGTGAATCTTGTTCTTCCATCCCTTCCTCTCCAAGTGCAAAGAGAAGAACACTATCCTTGTGAAGTGTTGAGTCCACCACCAAAGATCCATTAAAGATCTACTTTTATACATTTGTTGTTGTGTCTTAGTTGAGAAGATCCAAGTAGTTGTGTCTATTTGGAAGTTGTGTATGTACTAAGTATAGTTGTGTAGATTGGTCCTAGCTACCATTAGGGCTCGACTTTTAGCTTAGAGTCGGAAATTGGTTAGGCGATGTGTACGGTTTTCTCCACCATAAGGAGCTTGTTGTGTAGTGAACTCTCAAGTAAGGAGTACTCGAGGAGTGGAGTAGGAACGAGGAGTGAGCTTCGTTGCCGAACCACTATAAATCCTTGGTGTTCGGTCTGATCTTTCTTTACCCTGAACTCTTTACATTTTTTATTCTTTGTGCATATATATTTGTTAGTATTAGCTTAGTTACACTATCATTGTTCATATTGTGCATAAGAAGATTTTACAAATTTCCTCAAGTCTAAGTTTTTGGAAAAAGGATTTTTGAAAACCACCTTTTAACAAGTAAATTATAAGAAACTATTCAACCCCCCCTTCTAGTTTCTACAAAAATATTTCCAAAATCCCTTTTAGATTTTTTTTCTAGGATATATAAAAATCTATTTAAGATTTTCCAAGGTTTTTCCAAGATTTTCCAAAATCTGTTTTAGATTTTCCAAGATTTTCCAAGATTTTCTAAAATCTAATTTAGATTTTATAAGATTTATAAAAATCTGTTTAGATTTACCAAGATTTATAAGATCTAATTTATATCTTCCAAAGATTTCCATTTTCATATTTCCAAGGGTTTGTTATGTATTATGTTGTCTGTGGTTATAATGCATTGTTCGGGCCATCATACTTCAGAAACTATTCTATAAACGTTTGAGGAGCGAGGGAAATTTAAATCGTAAACCCAACCACTCAGTCAAAACGTAATATCGAGATGGAACATCTTTAGTATAAAGCTCCCTACTAACATGACATGTTTATAAGTTTCATTAAATACGTTAAGTATTTTAATATTTTAATATCTTCATAAAGATATTAAACAGTCGTAATACATAAAGTACGTAAATGATTAGCATCTAGTACTACCATAAATATAAATGCATAGGATAATGAATTGTATTTAAATCATATAGTTATGCATGCTCTCTATGCTAAATGCTCTCTAAGTATGTCACCGTCAAAAACCCAGTTTTTGAAATCTAAGTTTTTGAAAATTTTGTCCGGTTATAGTTCAGTTAATAAAATAGAAAAAAATATTATTTTCGATCTGATTATCTATAACCATTGCTCTGATACCATTCTGTGAGACCCCCAAATCAGGTTTGCAGCGGAATAATAATTGGGTGTCAGTAGGTGGATCACAAAACAAATGGCAAACAAAGCATTGATCATAATTACATGATTTGAAATACATTTGATACAAATATGGTTTTAGTACAATCAGTTGAAATGTTAAATATCATTTGTTACAAATATCTCAGTGAAAACAGATCCCCCAATTATTATGATGCTCCTAAATGATGCTAAGTCCATGCTCAAATAATCCAGCTTAATTTCCTGAGAAAAACATGCTTAAAACAGTAAACATAAAGTTGGTGAATTCATAGAGTTTTGTAAAATCATAGTTTAGGACGGTAAATTGTCCTACATAGTGTTGCACAAGGTTTGATATAAAAATCAAGTGTAGGATCTCAAATATCCCATATAGTATTTCATAAGGTTTGATAATAATCAAGTTCAGATATATCAGTATGTTCCATGTATTAATGTACCAAATAATAAAAGGTCAAGTTTAGAACCGCAAACATCACAAACATAGTATCGCACAAAGCCAAATACTATAAGGTAATTACATTCCCATATTGCCCGAAACTGAGACTTGACAGTTAAGTCCTCCACAAATGAGGACCCTTCGCCTTATTAAAAGGCACCCATAGAAATAATAAGTTATGACATGTGAAACATCTGTTGTCCTGGCCTAGGCACAGTAAGCATGACTCACCCAGATGGGGACGGTCAATCCTAAATAGATCTATTTATAACATTCAGGCAATTCAGAAATTCTAACAGTTTCAGATGCACGGGTCATGCGGGTTCATCTACAATAGGCAAATGTAATTAAGGGTAACAGTTTAGTTTGCGTTTCCTCGATCAACAGTTTATTAAGTATAAGTGTGGGGCCACGATCTCACGATATAAAAATCATATAGTCAAAACAAGTTATAGCATGTATCCCCCTCGCGGGTTAGTAAAAACATAAATAGTAGTGAAAGGCGAGGCTATGAACTCACCTGAATAGTAGTGTTCAGATAATATCACAGATAGTCCAGATAGTATGCTCACGATACAATTGATTACCTAACTAATTTAAATGATCTCAGTATATGCATATACAATGCATAGATGCGTCCAGATAATTAAAGTGCATGCTTATACTTGTTTTAGATATCTTGTCGTTTATTGTCCGATCCGTATTTATTTATTTATACATATACATAGTGAGTCCTTCAAGTTTCTATGACTTACATTAAAAACCCTAAAGTTTATTTAATATAAATAACTTTAGTTAAATTGCACCAAGGTCCTCAAGTTTAATATTTACCATATAAGCCCCTAGGTTAAAAGTTAAAGGAATGACGGTTTAGTCCTTTTGGTTTAGGGTTTATTTTATAGTTTTAATTAACTAATTAATAAAAGAACTAGGGCTTATTAATCTTTCGTCATATGGCAAAACAAGTCCTCCACATTTTTAATCATGTAATACCTTTCGGTTCTTGCCATAAATAGTCCCTAGGGTTTCTATAACTTTTGGCTTGTGTCCAAAACAGCCCCTAGGGCTTGTCTAGGGTTTATTAAACTTTGCAAGTTAGCAAAAGGGGTCCCTAGGGTTACTACTATGTTTCGGCAAAGGCAAAAAGGGGTCCCTAGGTTCCTATTTATATTACATAAATTACCCTAACTTAGTAATAATTTCATTTGAGTCCTTGTTGTTAATTTTGGAGTTTCGGATAGTGTCAAAACACTACCCTCAACTCACGGCATTTTACAAAATCCACCCTTATGTTTATATTTTTGGGACGTGAGTTTTTATACTTGTTCATTTAGATCCCTTAACTTAATAAAATTACTAAATTAACCCGAAAGTATTATTTTTACTACTTTTAGTCTGAAAACTTATAGATCTACTATTTTAACCCCAAACTTCATAGATCTATCATTTTAAATCCAAAACATGTATAGATCTCATTTTTAAATCCAAAAGTTTGTGAAATCATATTTTTCACACAATAAGTTTTATAAAACCTTATTTAATAAAAAGAAGTTTATTTTAGGCAAGCTTAATATAGTGGCTTAAAACTAAATCCTATAAGGCAAAAATAGTGAGCTTATAGATCTAAGGTAACTAGTTATAGATCTAGTATTTCTAGGTTTATCTAAATCTTACAAGATTAACATATATTAGACCATTAGGGTTTAAAACCCCACGTCTAATATATGCATGCTTATGCTTTTCATAGTTTTTCTAGTTTAACTAGTTCATAAGGTTATGTCCGTCATGGTTATCAAGATTTTACATTATCTGAATACACAACCCATTTTAAGCCGTGACCCATATAGGATCTAGGGTTTCATATTTTTTTTTCAACATCAAGTTTTACTAGTAATCATCATGTGTATGTTCATGTGTATAAAAAATAAGTATATTGAAAGGTAGGTTTTAAGTTACTTACTTGTTTAGGTAGATCTAGGAATGAACAAATGAATAAGTAGTGATTAGAGCTAAGTTTCAATAATGGTGAACTTTGTAGCCCAATATCAAGCCGTGAGCTTTACTATGGCTTTTAGGGTGTTCTTGTTGTCTTGAAGATCAAGATACTTGTAGGAGTAACCAATGATTATTATTTATGATGCATGAGGCATGATTTAAGGTTAGCAAATGAAGTAGTAATGGAGTTTTGGAGGATTTGGTGAAGAACTAAATAAAGCCGTGAGCCATGGGTGAGATGAGAGGGATTTGTGAGTTTGTGTTTTGTGTGTGTGTAGAATATACGGCCAAGGGTACAACTTATAGGGAGATTTGATATCTTAGGAAGATTGAGAGGATCTTAGGAAGATTGTAAACGATATGTTAGATATTATGCTAGATATTTTGTAGGATTTGGTTTGTGAAATGATGATATACACGAGCTAGGGAGAGAGAGATATCTAGGATAGATTTTGTGCCAAAATCGTGTGTATCTAACTATGATTTGATATGAAATATCTTGGCTAGGATTAGCAAGATTTAATTTAGATATTTAAGCATATGGCCTAAACTAGCTAAGTATTGTGTATGGTGCCATAGTGTTGTGTAAGTTTGGCATAGTATGCATTTGTTGAGTTATAGGTATTTTTGTTGAAGCTTTAGGTAATTTAGTGAAAGTATATAATGAATATATCATTATAATATTTTACTTGAAGAAAGTAAATAAATGACAATGTTAAAATAATGTACATTGTTTTTAAAGTGTCATGTGTTTATTTCTATTATAAAATATATGTAAATATATACATATAGAAATAAGTCCAAGTACTTAATAATTTAATTAAGTAAAGTTACAGTTTATCTCAAAATATGTACTGAGGTGGTGAATCTATTATTCATTCAGGTAGAAGTGTGTATATAAAATTAAGTTAAAATACTTCACTATTTTTATATAATAAAATCATGATTTTTGTACGAAATAAGTCTTGTGATGGTGTATTGTAAAGGTGGTCCGTAAAAATATTATAAGATGAATGGTAATAATGAGGAAGCCGGTGACGTGTTAAAGGCCCAAATTTTGGGGTTTTACAATTGTGACGATGCTTAATCCCATTATATTATATATATATATATATATATATATATATATATATATATATATATATATATATATATATATATATATATATATATATATATATATATATATATATATATATATATATATATATATATATATATATATATATATAAGGGGACTTTATTTACAGAACCCATCTTAGTGACAGAACTTGTAGAACTCTTGTTTTTGAAGACAAACATGTATGTCGGAAGGAGTACATGTATGTTTTTGAAAACGTACATGTATGTTTTTTGATCGATGCACATACATGCATGCGCGCTTTCAAAAATGTTTGTTTTTGAATGCGTGCACATATATGCATGCACGCCCTCAAAAATGTATGTTTTTGATATCTTTTTATTAATTTTATTTAATTTTGATAAAAAGAAATTTAAATATTCTTCGTGATTACAAATATTCTATAAAACATACATGTACTTCTTAAAACATACATGTTTGCCTTCAAAAACAAGAGTTCTATAAGTTCTGTCACTAAGATGGGTTCTTTAAATAAAGTCACACTATATATATATATATATATATATATATATATATATATATATATATATATATATATATATATATATATAGAGAGAGAGAGAGAGAGAGAGAGAGAGAGAGAGAGAGAGAGAGAGAGAGTTGGGTTCTTTAACTAAATTCTATATATATATATATATATATATATATATATATATAAATATATATATATATATATATATATATATATATATATATATATATATATATATATATATATATATATATATATATATATATATATATATATATATATATATATATATATATATATATTTTAATGAAAATCTTTTATTTATTAATCACACAAAATTAGAAGGGAGCCGCGAAACAAGCTGCGTTCCCACCCCCTTTTGAATACAGAAACCAAGTCTAGAAAATAGAAAAGAGCCACTCCTAGCATCAATAGAATGACAAACAGATAAGCGCTTAAGACACGAAAGAATAACCAAGGCTTCCTCGTCAAGCTCCCCAAAAGTAGAAAAGGCAAAAGGGATGAACGAAAAACCGTGCTCTACACAAATAGAATAATACTTCCTCCTTTAATTCTAAGCAGCAATCCGCAAAGCAATCCCGGGGACCCATGAATCCAAACCCGTACCAGCAAACGGAGAGACACCCGTAAAATCCAAGCAAGCGTCTTTGCCTTGGGACCAATTATGCAACAATAAATCCGTTGGACGAAGGTCTCATCCATCAGCTGAAAGAAATCCCAAAGGGGCCTCTTTCCGTAAAGAAACACCAACTCTCAAATAGATATCAAACAACATATTGCACACCAGATTATGCCAAAACTTCACACCCACCTCACTAGAGAAGTGAACAACATGGTCACCCCACTGGTCCATCCGATGCACGTGACAACTCAGACAAGAAGATCCATCAGGAAACAAAGGAACCGCCAAACGATAACACAGGACAACTCTAAACTGACGTGGGTTCATCCGCTGCCCCAGCCCATCAATAGGAATAGTAAAGAGATAATCATGTGCATGAGGAGCATCGCACAGCTAAGAAGAGCTTCCTGGCGACTACTCAAACTATATCGTGACGAAAGAAGTCCATCAATGATACCAAAATATCTCATTGCCAAGGACTTCATAAACTGGGGGCAGGAGAACTAGAGGTAACAAAGAGAGAATCAACACCACAAAAAGTTGAGAAAGCATCCAGGACAGACAGAAAGATAGAACCCAACGAACCAATCCCACACCTAGCCAAAATGCGATCCTACAAATAACTAGACTGCAAACAAGAGGCGATGAAGGCAAAATACCCGACATCCTCAGCACACGAGACCCTAAGACCACCAAGTCTAATGGGCAGTGAGGCAAGCCTCCACTGCCAATCTCCAAACCCGGAACCTGAACAAGTAACAATCCCCTTCAACGAAGTACGTAAAGCTTAATCAAACTCAACCTTAGCGCCACCAAGAAATCCAGGAGGACCCCTTGGGGTCCCGATGGTGTCTCGGCTCCACCTAAACCAAAAACAAAACACACCCCGACCCATGGTCGAGGTTCCCTTGCTGCGCTGACCCAACACCAAACCAAGCCGAGACCTATATGGTCTCGGTGGTGGTGATTAAAAGGAAATCGAAGACCCCTTTTGGGAGTCTCGGTGCCTCGGCCGAACCACAAACCAAACACCCTTGACCAAAATTAATTAATCCTAGTAATTAGTTTACATGTTCATGTGATTAATTAATTTTTTTAAACATGGAATCATAAGAAAATAAAATAAAAGAAAATGTTTTGAATATACCAATGCGTGTAGAATGATTAGGTGATCACGAATAATTAAACAAACACAAGAATTCGTCCGGGTTTGCCCTTTTTGTTTGAGTGGCCGGCGACTATGATGAACAAGGAGGAAGAGGACAAAGTTTTTCTGTAACCTAAAATATGAGAGAAAATAATTCTCTAGAGGTTTTAATAAAATTGGTTTTGGGCCAAAAGGCCCACTTAGCCTCCCTCTCTTGTCTTGCCGCGGCTATGGGGCACACATGGGGTAAACTCGTAGTTTTTCCTGTGTTAAATAATACACGTGCGTGTCCGTGATTTATTATTAGTGATTTTGGTATTCGTGATCGTGTCACATTTATAATATTCGTGATTGTTCGTTATTTATTGTCATGACACGTGTATTAATATTATAAATGGAAAGTTTAAATTTTACCGTGTTTTTGTAAGTTATTGTTAACGTGTACTGTTTATAGTTTTTTTATGCGGGTTTTACAAATCTTCCCCTCTAAAGGAACAATTCGTCCTCGAATCGGAGAAACGTAAACTGAAAGAAAACATATCCGAATTAGAACTAGAAATGAGGGTAAGAAGTCCGTATAGACTCCTCCGTCTCCCAAGTGGCTTCCCGCTCAGGATGATCCCTACAGAGGATTTTGACAAAAGGGATCGTCTTCCTTCGCATGATACGATCTTGTCGCTAAAGAACTCTCTCGGGTTCTTCGACATATGAAAGATCCTCTCGAATCTGATCAAGTGGATACTGGACAACATGAACTGGATGATCGTTGTATCCTTTGAGTAAGGTCACATGGAACACGTTGTGAACATGTGATAGCTGAGGTGATAACGCTAAACGGTAAGACACTTCACCAACGCGTTCTATGATGTCAAATGGTCCGATGAAGCGAGGACTGAGCTTCCCTCTGATTCCAAAACGTCTAACTCCTCGTGCAGGTGATACCTTGAGGAAAACGTGATCACCTACGTTGAAAGACACATCTCTACGACGTTTATCAGCATAGCTCTTCTGACGAGCACGAGCTTCCTGAAGCTTTGCCTTGGCCACATCGACCTTCTCATTGGTCACTTCAATCATTTCTGGTCCCTCAAGCTGTCGTTCGCCCACTTGATCCCAGCAGATTGGGGCGTGACACTTTCTGCTCTCGAAGGGAGCACACTTGATGCTAGCGTGCCAGCTGTTGTTGTATGCGAATTCTACTAGGCATATATAATCATCCCAACTTTCTGACCATTCTAGAGGACACGATCGCAGCATGTCTTCCAATGTCTGAATGGTACGTTGCGACTGTCCGTCGGTCTGAGGATGAAAGGCAGTACTGAGCTTAAGTCTGGTGCCCCAAGCTTTCTGCAGACTCTTCCAGAAACGTGATGTGCAACGGGGATCTCTGTCAGAGATGATTTCTGATGGAGTAAGACTCATGATGTCCCTATGGAATGTGTCTGCTAATTTTCTGACCGGATGCTCCTTGAGAATCGGCAGAAAATGAGTAGATTTAGTCAACCTATCTATAACGACCCAGATAGCGTCATTCTTCTTCCGAGTAACCGGAAGACCAGTAACAAAATCCATGGAGATTTTGTCCCACTTCTATGCTAAAATATCTAATGGTTGTAATAAACCACTAGCTCGCTGATGTTCGATCTTCACCTGTTGACGGATCATACACTTAGAAACGAAGGTGGCAACATCCTGCTTCATACCACTCCACCAATATTGTTGCTTGATGTCGTGGTACATCTTGGTAGAACCAGGATGTATGGTAAACGGAGAACTGTGAGCTTCAGTCAACACAGCTTCCCTAAGAGTAGAGTCATCAGGAACCACTAGTCTAGTGCCCTGCCATAAGATACTGTCATCGTCAACACGAAACTCCGTCTGCTGATCAAGGTTCTGAATGATAGCCCAAATATCACCATCATCCTTCTGAGCTTCCTTGATCCTAGAATGTAAGTCTGGTTCCACTCTAATATTAGCCCAGTAACTGTGTTGTCCTCATACACAAAACTCAATGTCAGTCATCTCTAGGTCACGAATGATCTCCTTTACAATCCAAATGCCAGCAATCATACCTGACCTTCTGCTTAGAGCATCTGCCACCACATTTGCCTTACCAGGATGGTACTGAATGTTGGTGTCATAGTCCTTCAATAGCTCTAACTATCTCCTATGTCTCATGTTCAGTTCCTTCTGGGTGAAGATGTACTTGAGACTCTTGTGGTCGGTGAATATGTCACATGATTCACCATACAAATAATGTCTCTAGATCTTCAATGCGAAAACAACTACTACAAGCTCTAAATCGTGAGTAGGATAGTTTTCTTCATAAGGTTTCAGTTGTCGTGATGCGTATGCAATAACTTTCCCATGTTGCATGAGAACGCACCCTAAACCCTTTCCTGAAGCATCATTGTATATCTAAAATCCACCTGAGCTAGATGGGAGAGTAAGAATAGGTGCAGTCACTAAATTCTGCTTAATATCTTCAAAGCTCTTCTCTCGCTCTTCCGTCCAGACGAATTTCTTTCCTTTCCTCATCAGCTTAGTCAAAGGTAAGGCTAACCGTGAAAAGTTCTCTACAAACATGCGGGGTAGTAGCCAGCTAAACCTAGAAAACTTCTAACTTCTGTTGCAGATATAGGTCTCGGCTATCTAGTGATAGCTTCAACCTTGGTAGGATCCATGGTGATACACTCTGCAGATATGATATGGCCCAGAATTGCCACCTTGGTTAACCAGAACTCACACTTAGAAAACTTGGCGTACAACTGCTTCTGATGAAGAATCTGTAAGACTGTACGAAGGTGTTCCTCATGTTCCTCCTTGGATTTGGAGAATATCAGGATGTCATCAATGAACACAATAACGAACTTGTCTAGAAACTCATGGAAGACACGGTTCATCAAATCCATGAAGACAGCTGGAGCATTAGTGAGTCCGAATGGCATGACTACGAACTCGTAGTGCCCATAACGTGTACGGAAAGCAGTCTTAGAGATATCTTGCTCTTTAACCTGTAACTGATGGTAGCCGGACCTCAGATCGATCTTGGATAAATGCATGGCACCCTGAATTTGATCGAATAGGTCATCAATTCGCTGCAAAGGATAACGATTCCTGATCGTGATCTTGTTCAGCTCACGATAGTCTATACATAAACGCATGTTGTCGTCTTTCTTCTTCATGAACAGTACCGGTGCACCCCATGATGATGCACTGGGATGGATGAAACCTCATTCTAGAAGTTCTTGCAGCTGACCTTTTAGTTCCTTAAGCTCTATAGGAGCCATATGGTAAGGAGCTTTGGAAATTGGTTCTGCACCTGGTATGAGCTTGATTCCAAAATTGACTTCATGAACAGGTGGTATGCCCGGAAGTTCATCTGGAAATATGTCAGGGAACTCTGACACAATAGGCTGATCTTGGATCGATGGAGACTCGGCAGAAATGTCATGAATATTGGCTATGAAGCCCTGACAGCCGTGTGATAGCAATGCACGCGCCTCCATGGATGAAATAATTTGTACTGACCTCCTTGGTAGAAAAACATGGTGTATGTACTCTGGGGTTTTAACATCACCGAAGATAACCCGACAAGTGTGGCAGTCAATCGTGGCCTGGTGTTTGGATAACCAGTCCATGCCCAAAATCAAGTCAAAATCGCACATGTCCAAAGGAAGTACGTCAACTCTACGGATCTTGTCATCAAATTCTAAGGGCAGATCTCTGTATACTTGAGTGATTCGTACAGAGACCCTAAGTGGCGTGGAAATGCATACGGCATTATCTAATGGCATCGGGGAAATCCTAACATGTACAACGAAAGTAGTGGACACGACTGAATGCGTTGCTCCAGTATCAAATAGAACACATGCTGCCAAACTATTCATAAATTGATTTCCGGTGATGGTACCTGAAGTCTTATTCGCCTGATCTCGAGTACTAGTGAACACGCGACCAGAAGAAGGAGGTGGCTTGGTGTCGGCGTGTTTAGAGGTGCCTTCTATCTCACCCTGGCGACATTCCTTCTACTGATGGCCTTGTTGGCCACACTTGAAGCAACCACCAGTACCTCGGCGACAAATACCAGAGTGTCTGCGTGAACAAGTAGGACAGACAGGATGCGTGAATCCTCCAGCAGGCGTCCTAGTTATCTGAGAGCCTGTTTAAGGATTACATGCATTAGACATGATCGTACTACATAAACATGATTACATAGAAGGTGTAAAATTTACTAGATGAGGTAGAACGGTTAGGCTGTGAACCCCTACGGTCCTGATCCCTGTCGTTACCATTGTTCCTGAATTAACAATTGTTGGAGTGTGAGAATCCCATAACATAAAATAGTTGAACATGAAAGAAGGTTAATGTAGGGACCTGCTGTTGTTCGAGTTGTTAGTGTTGTTACGGTAACTATCGTTACCGCCACGCCTCTCAGAACCAGAACGATCGTCAGTCTGAACGTTTCCCTTGGATGCTTGCTGCTGAGCGGCCGCAGGCTTACGGTCGTCAGTCTTCTGCCTAGAATATATATATAGTTGAACAGAGGTTTATATGAAAAGAATAATACTGATGGAAACGAATTGTTTACAATTGGTGATTGAAGATACCTCTTCACTGCTCTGTCATCACCGAACTCCTCTTGTTCCTGAAGCATCTCGAGCTTACGGGCTGCATCGGCCACCTGTGCTACTATAGTGAAAGTATCACATACCAGGTTGTTGGCAACCGAAGTGCGAAGTGCCCAGCAAAACTTCTCAGCCTGCTCCGCAGCAGTTCATGTGGCTGGACCCAGAAAACCTGCTAACCGGAGAAACCTTTGCATGATTTCATTGTTGTATTCACCAGCAATCTGCCGAATATTATGGTAGTCCCTCTTGAGCTTCTCTTGCTCAGCATGTGGAAAGTACTGATTAAGGAAGAGCTCCTTAAACCGGTCCCATGCCAACTGTGCAACCCAATTGTCACCACCGTTTGACTGCTTGACCGATTTCCACCATTGCAGCACATCACATTCAAACTTAAAGCAAGACAGTCTTGCCTTGTAGATACCATCACAACCCATCGCATCGAAAATCTTCTCGATGTGAGAAATACAAGCTTCATCCGCGTTGGGGCTGTTAGTCTACTCAAACGAACGAGGTCGCTGTTTGTTGAATCACTCCAACCAAGTCATAAGAGTAACTGGTGGAGGAGGAGGAGGAGGGTTGTTGTGATTACCATGATCCTGGAATTCCGTCTGAAGTTCATCCCTGATT